>CM054377.1:52621875-53972500 GCA_028858755.1 Ara ararauna
GGGAGAAATCCCACAGCTGTTTCATTTCCCAGTGGCTGGCCCAGGACTGTCCTGCTTTTGTTTCAGCAGTGCTGTGACCATGATAAATTTACCAGGTGTTTATGTCCTGGCATTGACATTGAAGACTCAATTCTTTCCCAGCCATTTCTCTTACTAATTTGCTGAAGAAAACCTAGTTACTCACGGGGGCTGAAATACTCAAGCTAAACTCCATGTAAAGGAATGTAAAAAGTAAGATATAAGTAACAGATCTTAGTAAGCAAACTAAAGGCCTCTGAAAAACATAGCTTAGAGAAACCATGTCCTTTTAAGTCTGCTGCAAATAACAGAATCCACGATGATCTTCCTCCAGGTCAGCCCTCTTTGGCTTGCAATTCAGCAGAGCCAATTCCACTGCTGTTCTGTTTAAACCTGTGAGGTTCCTTCAAAGTAGCCACAGTCAGTGGATAAAAACCTGAGGAAAAATAAGAGGAATCCCTTTTTCTCTTTTCTGTTGAGCTAGACTGAGCTGTCTGATAAGTTATAAGGTGCAAAGTACTTGGGATGTGACCCATTCTGAAATTAAATCTGTTGCAGTCTGTTGTTTCCAGTATCTCCTAAGGGCAGAGAATTAACTTCTTCCTTGGCATGCCCTGCATAGAAGTAAAGACACTCTTTCCTTTATATAACGCTTTTTCTTCTGAATTTTATTTCTTTCTCTCTTTTTATTGTTGTTTTATTTCATCATTCTTTTCTTGGTATGATTTAAAAAATGCAGATTACACTTTGTGTCTGACAAGGTGTACCTGTACTATTTCCTGCCATTCTGATAGTGCTTGTTGCTTTGTGTGCTGAAGTTACATGAGAAAGTGAAGCTCCCTATATTTCATTCAGTAGCTGAACTCTTATAGTGATACAGAAGTTTTTCTCCTCTAGTCAGAGTGTTGTTGAGGGTCCCTTCGGATAAAGAAAAATGTCCAATTCCTTCTTTTAAAAATTTGCAGATCAAATTTGACATTTGTAGGACACCAAAGCCTGTCTCTGATGTGTACCTCTGTCTTTCAGTCACAGAACACTTACCCCTGCTTGCCTTGCAGTTCATGTTTTCTCACTTACAAGGGTGTGCTATATTTCTACCTTTACAGGCATTATTATGCAAGGCTGTATCACAAAATCACATGTTTTCTTTTTCTGTGGAAGTGATTAGGAAAAGGATGCACAGTCTGATCCAACGTCAGTCTTCACTTCCACAGATTTTAAACCAAATTTGGGTTACAGTCCAAAAGGCAGCCCCAACATATATAAATGTATTTTTTATTAACTTTTTCAGAGCATCATGCAATTTAGTTACTATACTTATGTAGCTATCTATATTGAGAAGAATATTTTAAATATTTTGTCAATATTTATATACGAGAAATATTTTTAGGCATGATTCACAACCCACTTATATAATACTATATTAAATACCTAGTTAAGCTAACTCTGTCTTCAGGTTTACTTGAAATATCATATGATATTTATGCATGAAATTACAGTCACTTGGAGACTCTCCCTAGAGTCCTTAGCAGCTCTTTGACTTAGCCAATTATTATGGGTCAAATCATAAATTTTGTTAACATCCCTCTGTCATCTCTTAAGGGGAAGCCAGAAAAGCAGGCTATTAAAAATGACAGCTTGTTTCCTTCAAGTCACTTCTTCCTAGTTCCATTTCAAAGCAAAAAATCCTGCTATTTGAAAAGTCACAGAAAACACTCGGTAAATTTCAAGATTTATTTATTCTGAAAATTTGATTTTAAGCATAAATAGATTGGTTTGTTTATCTCTTCTCATATGAACAAAATCTTCCAAATGGTGATTATTCTGATTCCTTATCTATTGCTTACTAACTACTGTTAAAAACAAGATCTGGTTTTACATGGATGACCCATGCAGTCACTTTCAGCTTGTAGTGTTCACATCTTTACTCCATAGAGAGAGCAAGTAGCCTTGCTTTTATTCTGGTTTTGAAATTAGACTTCGTTGTGCAAATTATTGCAATATTACTACCTGGGCAGAAGAATTCAAATAAGAATAGAAGAAGGGGACAGATTATTAAGATGTATATGGCTGTTTTTATCAAATAAAGAAGAATAAGAAATAAAACAAGTATTTGTGTAGCATGATCATTTCACACAGGAGAAACTCAAATAAGGCTGCTGTGTATCTCAGTCATTGTAATATGATGGAGATTTCAGTCCCCTCTTTCATAGTGCAATATTCTTTTATATAATTTGAAAATCAGACCACTTGCTTCAGATACTGTTAGGATTAGACTAAAACTTATTCAGTCTTTTTCTGGTAGTTATTTACTAAGTTACCAATTTGGCAGATAGATGCTTTCAGATGAATTCTTTCCCTGTTTGAGTCACCAGTACATTTTAGTGATAAACATTTGGAAGAATTCTAAGGTTTGTGCCAAAACTGTAGTGGGTGTAATCACAGGGTGATCAGAGTAAGTTGCTGTATGTGTGTTTGTGGCAAATTACTTTAAAATATTTAACCACAATGAAAGTATCAATCACTATTCCAAATTCTCTTGAAAGGCAAGGAAGTGTTATTTCCACCACTTGTCGTGGTTTAAGCCGTAAATCACGCAATTTGCTCACTCACTCCCCTCTCTTTCTTCCCCCCACTCGGAGGTGGGGGGAATGGGGAGAAGAATCGAAAGAATGTAACTCCCACGGGTTGAGATAAGAACAGTCCAGTAACTAAGGTATAACACAAACCACTGCTGCTACCACCAATAATAATAATGACCAGGGAAATACAAGGGAAGAGGATACAACTGCTCACCACCCAACGACCGAGCTGTGAACTGAACTCTTCTGGGTTCCCACCCCCAGTTTTTCCATCCTGGGCATGATGTGCTGTGGTATGGAATACCTCTTAGGTCAGTTTGGGTCAGGTGTCCTCTTTCTACTTCCTCCCGGCTTTCCCTCCTCCCTGGCAGAGCATGAGACTCAGAAAGTCCTTGTTCAAACCAAACATTCTAAGCCGTAACTATAAACATCGGTGTTATCAGCGCTGTTCCCAGGCCGAAAGTTGAAAACACAACACTGCACCAGCTACTACGAAGGAGAAAAATGACTGCTACTGCTGAACCCATGACCACTGCAGAAAAAGTCAAGCACAGGGAAAATTAATGGTTGCCAAGGACTCCAAGAGGTGCCCATAGGGTAATTCACCCTACATCTCTGTGAGTGCCGGTCTAGTGTTTTTGCCATTCTTTATGTTCACATCATTCTCGTCAGCCCCATCATGTTAATGCTTGAGAACAATAAATAACTTACCAGTCAAAAAGTGTAATAACTTATTCACTCTCCATTCTGAAGGTGAAAATAAAAAGATGGTAACTTTTTTTTCTCAAATAAAATTATCTGAAAACTTAAAACAGGAAAATGACTGTTCAGGATTCAACAAGCCATGATCCTAAGGAAAGTATAATAACTGTTCTTTCAGGGAAAACGAACCAGTATTGCCCTCTTATTGGTAGTGTTTAAAGTTATTTTAGATGCAAAGCTCCATAATATTGAAAAACTCAATAAGAAGTTGAAAGTACCAGTATGAAATTAGAAAAATAAAAAGTGCACAGACCTCAAAAACTTTGCAAGGGAAGATTTAGCCTTTAATCAAACCAGAAAAACAATATAAATATTACTATAGAGCATGATGAAATGCATCAAAAACAGTGTTAGAATTTGGCTTACAGTTAGGCTAAAGATGCATAAAGATTTAGAATTAATTGGGTGAAATATCCTTTTGCAATGTTATTTATTTATAAGAGAAAATGTGATACTCCAGAAATATTATTAGAAGAGTTAGTTGGAATTTGTCCAACTTTGCACATTGAAAAGTTAGCTGGCTTGACTAAGCACATTATCTAGGTTCTTCTATTTGGGCAAAATTGTCACTTCCAAGGAACAATATACCATATAGTTTAGTTTTCTGTGTGAAAGTATCTCTTTCTCTCTCCATTGGCTGTAGAGGGATCCTTGCTATACAGTATTTGCTTGACTAGATTCCCATGAAAGGGGGTTACTGGGCTTTTAGGAGAATATCACTGTCTGAATGGGGATTGCTGTTTGGATAGGAGATGCTTTGGTTTCCTAGATTTTTGCATGAGATGTGAAGTATTTTCTGACCCCAGCAAGTGTTAGTGTGAATAAATATCTAAGGAACATGGTCTTCAACATCACAGGCAGCACAGGCTACAAGAAGAAAATTTCTGTAGCTGTCATATGGTGCATTTTGTGTTTTTAAGTAAAGACCTTAGACATAAGATTTCACATCGGATATCAGCGTTGACTTTTTTACCAAAATGGAGGGTTTCAAAATCACAACAAGAAAGTCCACTGAAAGCATACCAGTTGAATCATTTAATCACTGTAATTGTATAAAGCCCACTGATTTTAAACTCAGAATATGACATGAATTTTTTATAAAAATACTGACTTTTTGAGACGATTATTGGACAACAGCGTAGCTTAGTCACCTATGTAATATCTCTTATGTCAAAAGCTTAAAAGCTAGCAATCAATTTTATGTGACTTTTCATATACTGGAAGTCACTGCAGAAATTCTCCTGTTGAATCTCATTTGAATCAAAAGCTGAAAAAAAATCAATAATGTATCCTGAGAAAGCTTTGATAATCTTTGACAGATGCTCACATTTACTATGGTTATTTGATTTGTTACAGTCAGGAAGATACGAAAAAAGACAGTCATTTACATCTTTTTCTTGACAGTAGCAAATATAATCCAGCTATTTGAAGCATATCAGTTCGTTTAAGTTATTGCATCACTACCTGACAATGAATATCTACAATATCGTTGAAAATCACGGCAATATTGTAATCCTTGAAGAAAGGAATAAACAACTAGAAGGTTGATTTTATTGTTCTTTACTGTGAGGGTGGTAAGGCACTAGAATGGGTTACCCAAGGAAGTTGTGAATGGTTCATCCTTGACGATGTTCAAGGCCAGTTTGGACAAAGCCTTGGGTGACATGATTTAGTGTGAAGTGTCCCTGCCCATGGAAGGGGGTTTGGAAGCAGATGATCTTAAGATCCTTTCCAACCCTAACTATTCTATGATTCTATGATTGCTCTTAATATTGATTATTTATTATTATTTACTTGGCTAAACCACATAGAATATAAACACCTAACCTTGTAGCAGTAAAAAAAAATAACATTAAAAGATAAATCCTTCAAAAAAAAATAGTAAACAGCACAGGAAAGGAATATTTACTAGCTTGCTTTGCTTAGTTTCCTATAGGTGTACTTAACAGAGTTTAAGAAGAAACCTAATACACCCTCCTAAATAGTACTGTATTGTTTTACAAAATGTGTACACAAATTTCACGACAAAACAAGATGTTAGTAACTGTCCTTAAGTGACCTATATTTCTGCTAATAGTTAAGATGCTATGCAACCAGACGCATGTTTGAAGATGTTTTAGTGGTAATGTAATGCTGCATAATATGTCACAGTTGTGATCTAAATGTATGTGAAATTGAGCAGATAGATGTATCAATGTTATACACACCCAGTGTTATTCAAATGGTCTTACAGACATGCATACATAGGTGTGCAAGCTTTTATTCCATTTTATGGCATGGGAGTTAAGTGACTATAGAAACGGTGCAATGATTATCCATCTTTAAAAGAAGTCTCCAGTTTAGGTTATTTTGGTTTTGTTTTTTTCTTGTTTTGCTTTGTTTATTTGTTTTTTTTATAAGGGTTAATATCTAATAAGATTTAACAGAAAGAAATAGGAATTTTACTTTGGAAAGAGCAGTGATTCATGGCATTATATATAGCTTGTTACAGAGAAGCATTGTATTTGGCAAAGGTTTGGTAGATGAAGCACTACAGGGATGTTTTCTGTGAAAAGCTGCTAGAAGCCAATGCCAGCCGGCTCCAGGACCTGACCCAATGGCCAAGCTCATCAATGATGGTGATAGTGGCTTTGGAATAACAGATTTAAGAAGGGAAAAAAAGAACCCAGGCAACAGCAATTGCGGCGAGAGAGAGTAGTCAGAATATGTGAGAGAAAGGGAGGTGTGTGCTGGTGTTTTAAGATTTAGTTTTTATTTCTCATTATCCTACTCTGGTTTGATCTGCAATAAATTATTTCCCCAAGTCGAGTGTGTTTTACCCATGACGGTAACCAGTGAATAATGTCTCCCTGACTTTACCTTGACCCGTGAGCTTTTGGCTGTACTTTTTCTCCCCTATCCAGCTGAGGAGGGGAGTGATAGAGCAGCTTTGGTGAGCACCTGGCCAGGGTAAACCCGCCACAAACATGCTTGAGCTAATTAAAATATTTCAGGCTCCATTAAATCCACCAATATTTTACACAGGATCAGAGACATTTCTATGGCTGAAGGCAATCCAGAATGCTTATGGTTTGTAAATCTGAAATCTGATCTAAAAGTTCCCTTCACAACCTTACATACAGATCATTACTGAAATACTTTACAAGCAAAAAATTTTCAGCTTTGAAAAGAAAGAGAATTAAAATTAAAACATAAAATTTTAACCTTTCCAAAGGCATTTCTCAGAAATATACTAATTTTTACTCCCAAATTATTTCAATAATTAAATTTTTAACAAATGCACAAATGAGAGGTAGGAGATGCGAAGTTTAATTAAAATAGATTGGTTTTCATGTTAATATTTGCTGACAGATTTTGGCAAAGGCTGACGAAACTGTCAGAAAATATAGGCCTTTATACCAATAGGAAGTCACAAGCAAAACTAATTTTTTTAGTGCACAAATACAGTTTGTCAGGTAAGCCATCTGTGTTCTTATCAACCAGTAATTATACATTTACCTGACTCTGTGGTTTTGGGAAAAGTTAAAAGCTTCCTAACCAGCTATTTTTTCCTGGTGAACAATTAGAGTATATCAGGTGTGTGGTTAGGAAATTGTAATATAAATGATTGCCAGCCTCAGTTTTCAGTTTAAATCCCCATCATGGATAGGTGCCAGATTTTTAATTGCTCTTCTGTCCACCAGTTTGGTTTATCTTGATTCACACGGGGAAACTGCTGCTCCTCAGCTCTCACCTCAGATACTGTGGGGTGATATCTTCTGTAACCAGAAAGATCACTTTTCCACCCTTCACCAAAATCATGCACTTCTAAGAGAAAGTTGATTGTCCGCTACTTTAGAAAGGAGACAGGAAATAGATGTACCACAACAACCTTCATACCATTATTCACGTCAGGGGGTTTAGGGTTGTTTTTGCATTCAATGTTTTTCCATATAGGGATAGCTTCTCTAATGATGCAAAGGTTAATCGTATCATTCACAAAAATAAATAAATAAATGAAGAAATTGCCAAAGCCAGTAAAAATAGCACACTTCTGCTGCATAGGATTGAATAGGATTGCTGCATAGGAGGGCCATGAGGATGATTAGGAGACTGGAGCACCTCCCGTATGAAGATAGGCTGAGAAAGTTGGGGCTGTTCAGCCTGGAGAAGAGAAGGCTGTGTGGAGACCTCACAGCAGCCTTCCAGTATCTGAAGGGGACCTATAGGAATGGTGGGGAGGGACTCTTCGTTAGGGACTGTAGTGATCGGACAAGGGGTAACGGGTTCAAACTTAAACAGGGGAAGTTTAGATTGGATATAAGGAAGAAATTATTTACCGTGAGGGTGGTGAGGCACTGGAATGGGTTGCCCAGGAAGTTGTGAATGCTCCATCGCTGGCGGTGTTCAAGGTCAGGTTGGAGAGAGCCTTGGGTGACATGGTTTAGTAGGGGGTGTCCCTGCCCATGGCAGGGGGGTTGGAAGTAGATGATCTTAAGGTCCTTTCCAACCCTAACTATTCTATGATTCTATGAATCAGTGGACAGCATTAGTACACACATGCAATGCAATGGGGCAAGTAACAGTATTTGCACACAGTTTTTCTAGAAAAGCATGAAAGAGGGCTCAAAGAGAAGATACATCTCATATTACTTATTAATAGATGCCCTAGTTTAAGTCATTAATAGTGTTCTTTATGGGGTGTTCTGGCATGTGCTACTGGCTATTTTTGCAATGAGCCTTGCATTCACCCCCAGCCAAATATGTTAGCTTTACTTCAGTGAATGTTTTTCTGAATTTGGACCTTTATGTATACTTTATATTTTGGACCTTTATAGTACCGCAACTATAGGAGTTATTTATTTTCTTTCTTCCAGTTATTCCGTGTAACATCTTCTTTTCCATTAGATTCATTTAAGGTCTGTTACCTGAAATTTTAAAGATGATTCATTCAGAATTGATGAGAAAAAGCCTTATTCTAGTCAAAATTACAAGCTTTTTCTTTAACTCATCGCAAGTAACATTTGATGTAAAAATAAGAGAATCCTCTTAAGCTTCACAGAGTCATAAAACATTTATAGGGAAGGTACCCATGGAGGTCATTTAGTCCAGACTCTGGTTCAGATTTGAATTTATCTGAGGGAAGTCTCTTCTTTTTTTATGTATGCCTTTATATGTCCAAAGTTATTATACAGAAAGAATAATTTAAACCAGAAGTTTAGGACACTTTTCAAAGATGCATCAAAATAGTGAAAGCTATGTCTAGATAAAGGACAAAATTACTTAATCTGTAGAACCTTTAAGACCAAAAACTTCTTTTAAGTTTTCTGTAAGCAAAAGTTATCCTGAGAATAGAGCATTTGTCATTCAGGTATTATTAAAGGGAAATCTTAACTATTTAATTAAAAAATGTTAACTGTAGTATAAAGTTACATTTTAAAATGTAGAATTTCTATTACAGGGTAAATGTTTTGAAAGTAGAGTTTAAAAGAAATGTTTTGAAAGTAGATTTTAAAAGAAATGTTTTGAAAGAAATGGGTTTCTATGGTAGAATTTTATATAATCAGTTTTTATAGAAATAATGCAAATATTCTAGATGAAGAATTATTCATTTTATATTTTGTCTTATCTAGCAGACATTCACTGACTGTCATCAATTACAAGTGGCACAGAATTTACAGATAATGACAAGCTGTCTCAAAACTGGAAACTCCACATTTCATGATGAGCTATTTTAATACGTCTGTGCCTCCTTTTTAAGTTTTGTTTTCCTTCTTTTTTCAGTAGTCCTCTATGTAGATAGCTAGGAAAGTGTAGATAGATAGAAAAGGGCTTCCTTTCCCCACATACACAGAAAGCTTAGGGTTTTTATTAAAATATTTTATAGTTACACAACATGAATGCTTCCTATGTTTTACTTAAGAGTATATCAGCAGTGTTACCAGAAGTAGATGCTAACTGCTAAATTAATGAGTAAATTCCTTTTAATTGCCATAAACACATAATCTAACCCTCAGAAAGGAATGTGATGCCATAGTTCCCAGCTACAGAGGAACCCAAATTCGAAAGACTCATATCTTAGATATGATACAGTTGACGTCACTGCAGTTGGCTAAATATTTAGCTAGACTGCTGTTTCAGTAAAATTACGTTTTCAGTGAATTTTTGCAGTTCCCTTTTTATGTTATATACTGTAGAAAATCAAGAACAGGCATGTGTCTTGTAGAAATCATGTTAGTGTACTGCACACACTAAATGGAAAATAGTAGCCTTTGGGATTTGTTCATTCATGCAGCCTTTACAACATGGATCATCTGCTGATTCAGTAGAGTAGTTTAGGTATAAAATGAAAGGATATTTCAACTCCCCAGTTTAAGGTATGGAGTCTAAAAAGTAAACCCCATGTTTTCTAATCTATTGGAAATCTGAGTTAATGTGACTTGGTACAATGTCTGTCAAAACAAAATCAAACTTTACACAATACAACTGCTATCTGTGGCAATTTTTTTAAACTTTAATGTAATTTTTCAAACTGTTGCTTTTGCATGTGGTGAAATAATGAGAAAATTATTTACAGAGACAGCTATACAAAAATGTGAGGCAAGAAAGATTGTATTTTGCCATCAGAAAATTGTTATAAATCAGTTTTGTATTATATTTGTTAGCCATCTATGAGAAAAGCAAACATTTTCTGGTAATAGAACTGTAAATTGCTTTTCCTTTCTTTTTTTTTACCAAGAACTAATGAGACACTGAATATCACAGACAATTGTGGTAAATATAAAGTATATTCAAACTAGGCTACAGAGGAAAAATGGCAACACTGTGTAACTATAAATATTGGTCCTTTATGTGGTATATTTCAAGCAAAGGACAATCCAAGATGCTTGGTGGAAAACTGCAATGTGCTATAATGAGAATTTAAAAAAAAAAATCCTGAAGCTAAATCTGGAGCAATGCATTTCCTTGACTGAAAATGAACCATAATCCCATTTGCTAATTTTTATTGTATACATGAATACTTGCAGAATTATATGCTGGTTTTTTTTTCCCCTTGGACTAAAAAATTCCACCACTCTCCTACAGAGTTTTCCAGTTGCTGTGGCTCTAGATGGTCTTACTTCCTAATGTGTGTATGGAAGGAAGACAGGAAATAGGCTGCTAGTGGTTATAGGAAATAAAAATTTACCATCTATCCAATATGTTGCACGCAAACGTGTTCCCAATTCAAACATAGGTGCACATTCTTCTTGTGAGAGATTGGTATACATCTACCTAGCAGTTGATCTCAAAGTAAGGATAAATGTGTCTGGGGTTTTTAGGAATTTAAGCACCAAGATAAGCCGATGAATACTTAGGTGAACAGGGCTCCATCAATATTTTGTAGATCAGTTTCTGTCTATATTTCTCTTAACCTTTATTGCACAAGCTGATAATTCTAGTGTGAATGTTCAAATCCTTCAGAGTGACCTGATTCCCTTATGGTATTATGAGGAGAGATGTTCTCACAGTTTGTAGGTGTAAGTGGCAATCCCATGCTGGGGCTGTTTCTGTGCCATATCTCTGCAGTGCCCTTCTTGGTCTGAGAGCTACCACCTCACCTTAGCTTGGTGAGACTGTGTGCTCCACAGCCCAGAGAGCTATCATGTCTGTCAACATCATTCTCAGTGCAATTTAACATCTTTCAGTTATTTTTACCTGAATGGAGCATGTATTTAGAAATATTAGCACATTAATGACAAAACTTGACATTCAGAGTTTCTAAGCTGTATTTATTTAAGATTTGGTTTGGCTTATTACTTTTTTTGTTAACCAATAACAAAAAAATCTTCACATTGTGCATGTTTTAGCTGTCCTTTTTAGTCAGGGGTCATCTCAGCCAGAAATCCACTCAAACCCGTGTGTTTTCCTCAGGACTGTTCCCTGTCTGTGTGAACTAGAATATTCATAAACCACTACTTCTGCAATCAGAAGAAAAAATATAGCCTAGTTATCAGTGGATATTTATTGTCTTATACTCTTACTGATGTAAACTTCATTTGGGGGTCAGTGTAAGAGTGCTGTCTCTGGTATCAAATTAGGGTTGAGACAGAGCTATTGTAGAATGGGAGTTCTAATAGCGTCTATCTTCCTGCTGTTTATATGATATCCTGTATAAAATCTTTGGTCCACCTTTTGGGAAGAATTATGATGAAAACTAAGTAACAAATTCAAGGTTATGGGCTGAGAAGGAAAAGATAGAGACAAATGCCTGTGGCATGATTGTACAGTCTTCATTTCTTTGGGAAACCTATTGGAAAAAGGGACTGCAGATAAAAAGTGAAAGAATGTGTCTCTTCAGTGATGATCTTTTTTTAACGGATGTGATTGCAAGTAGAAATGATGAAATATATAGGCAGAAGGAGTTCTGTCTAATGTATAATGTTCTGTGAAGATGTCTGGAAAAGTTACCATTTCTAGGGTTAATTTCATGAGCCTTTTGCCTTTACAAAGCTTAATCTCAAACATTTATCAAAGAAAGGATACAGAACACAACCAGTTCTGTGACTCAGAGAATTGTGTCAGCTTGGGGTTTGAATTTTAATTTCAGTGTCTACTCAATCTTCCTTTTGCCCAGATCTCCAGGTAGGGAGATATTCTCTGTGTCTGTATTAGCTCTTTGCCAGGTTCAGCAGGCTGAAGGGTATTTGTATCACTGCTGCCTCCTTAGCAGGAAGCACTTTAAAGCCTTAGATTTAGGGCTATGTTAGGGAAAAGCTCGTGACACGGGTCTTAGTTACTGGCAACATCCAGAACCATTTTTTAGTGAAAGCTGCAGGGCAGTTGAGTCTTGGTCCACCTACAACCAGGCCATTATCCTTTTCTGAGCTCCCATTGATTTTTGTTTGTCTTTCTTTTGCATAGAAATTATGGATATACGAGTGGAAATTGAGGGTCAGCCTGATAGGGGGCTGCAAATAGAGCTGTGCATTAGCATAAGTGTTGCTGACAAGCTGCAGTTCCCCAGGGAACTGATGAGACCAACATTACCACTGTGTTGTGGAGCATTGCTTTCAGCTGCTTGAAGGAAAGAGCTCTCCTAAATGGCGCAAACTGAGCTATCTAGCTGCATGGTAAGATTCTGGATTAATTCATGTGGTCAACAGAAGCGTGACTACTATGGTGCTTCATACTTGAAGAATAATTGTGACTTTGCTTTCAAGCTGTCTTTGAATACATCAGCAATAACTTGACATGTTTGAGCAGCTTTAATGTGCTGTGAGAGTAGAAAATGTTTTCTGCCTTTGCGATGTCCTACAGTTTTGAAGATATGATATATATATACCTCCACACACATCTGTGTGTACATGCAGCTGTCACTAGGTGACATTCATAAATTTAAGGATGACATAGATAGATGTCATGAGGCCATGGTTATTTATCTACAACAAAATTATATAGTCTCATGAATTCAATTATCTTCTATAATTTTTTTCTGGTCCAACTATCATTTGAATTTTTTTCTTGACCACTCTGAAAGAGTAAAAATTGTTCTTGCATATGTGTCTGTAGTTCTCACTGATTTAGGTTAATGGTATCATGCATAGAAAGAGTGAGTCTGGGTTTATAAACTATATCAAAGTCACAATCAGATTATTATTTTTTTAATAAAAAATAAACATTGAACCACAAGAGCTAAAAATTATTTTTGATATTTCTTGGTCTTGTAAGGAATTTATAATCAGATTGTCTGCTTCCAGAAAAGAGGGGTCTAAATATCTCCCATGTTGTGTGCAAGGCAGCTCAGGACTCTCTTTTGCTCATGGACTGTCTAATATGCTTACGATGAACTGTTTCTTGAGCTACCTCTGCTGAAACTATTTTGCATGAGGAAATACATAATGACATATAATTATCTATACATCATTGTTAAAAACATATTTACAAAGTAGAGACCAGAAAAAGAATTGTAACTGGAACTTTTCAGGAATTTTTGCATATGCAGTGGTGACACCGATAGTAAATGTGATCTAGTATGCACTGAAATGATCTGTAGCTTCCATTTGATTTGGTTTGTAAAGCGTGTGTGGCCTGACTCAAAGTTAACTTGCTTAGCTCCTGATGTTCACAATAAGACATGAAAAAAGGGCAATAAGCAACCATCTTCCTATATACTCTGTGTGTGTGTAAGGAATCGGGGGTGGTGCCATAAAGTCCATAATTGAATTGTTTCAAACCTTTGTATAATTTCTTTTTCTTGCTATAGTCTCTTCCTCTGTATTTGTTTTGCCTTCACTATGACACAGTTCTTGGGGACATAAAGTATATTGACCATCTGATAGACCATTATTTTATTGTAACTTGTTTTCCTTTTTCATGAAAGGCTGTTAAAAACTTATATTTATTATTCTTTGTATCTTTAAGAAGCTTGGGGAAGAATTCATATTCTGAGCATAGGTGAGGCATAATTTGTCAGGGTAATTTATTTTATGAGATCATCAGTTGTAGCTGAAGAAAAGTCTGACCACTTTCTGGCTCATAAACCTTCCTCTGTGCCTCTGGTTTGAAAGAGTATCAGTAATTCTCATAAAAGCCTTTTTTTTTTTTTAATCCTTCTGCAAACATCAATTTGTTTAACTGTGTAGCTCATCATGGCTACTCCACTACACTTTGAACACAGGTTAATAAAAAGGCTGAAAATTCAAACATTTGTGGTAGGCTTTTGAAGGTGATAAAGGTGAAAAAAGAAGCAAGTTTGGCACACTCAGTCCCCTTCCCCTGATTAGCTGTTCGGTTTTCCAGGGTAGGAAGGATGAAGGTAGGCACAGTTAACCATTTGACCATCCGTGGCAGGTTAGATGGAGGACAGGAATCACTGGGTCAGATCTCATAGTAGAGACTCAGGCTGTGCTGCTTTTCATAGGAAATCAGATTGGTCCAAAAGGTGCTGCAAATTGTGTGGTGGAGACTGTGGTACCCCCTCCCAAAACCAGAATGAGGAGGAACTGCAGCTGTGCTTTCCCTCCCTCTTACAAGACAGAACCCACACATTCATTTCTAAATTTCAGTCTCAGCTCATAAAGGCAGTATAAATTTATAGCTATTGAATAACATTCAAAGATATTCAATTGTTTAGTCAGAAAATGTTAAACTGCTTTTTTCCCACTGCTGGCAAAGAGTCACCTTTCTTTTTTAAACTCGATGCACAGAGAAGTGACTGCACAAGAGGGAACACTGTCAAGAACCTAAAGCTAACCCGAAGTTCACAATCTGAACTATTCAGTGCCAGTCAGTTGAGCCCAGTCCTGACATGGCAGGGTACAAATTTCTAAAATACAACAAATCATGGATGCCGGGTAGGGGCAGCAGAGCATGGTAAGAGTGCATTGATTTTGCTTGCAATTGAAATTTTGCAACAAAACATTGCATTGTTAGCATAACTGTGAAGTTTTCAGAAGGAAAGAAAAATGTTTAAGGCTTGTATTTTGGGTTATGAAAGGCAAAAATTGGGTCTCCTTGGTCCAAACTGCAGTTTTGATGTAAGAAAGAATTCCAGCACCTTGTGCGTGCAATACTGAAATGTCATAAAAATATTCATTGCAGAAAAGTAGGATGTCTTACTGCCTCCATCTTGTTGCCAAAGGGCATTGTTTACATACTGATTCTCTCCTCAAGGACACGCTTCAGTGGCATGCCTTTTGGTTAATTAGGGCTTGAAAATTCAACTTTCTAATCTGTACCTTAAATCTATAAGTGACAGTCAGGGTGAAAATTGATGCTCCTCTGAATATTTCTCCACGCCTCACAACGAGACCTATGCATTAACCTTCAAAGATTTCTACAGTAATGGATCAGAGTGCTTTAAACACTTATGAATGATCTCTTCTAACTTCATTAATGACTCCACTAATTACATAGTTAATCATGTAATCTTGAAAGCTGAAAAAATAGATAACAATCCATGGCTCTCCTTTTTGTAATTTCGTTGCTCTTTTTAATTTCGCTCTAAAGACACAGTAGGATTTAAAAAAAGATCAACTCTATGCGAGTAGGGTTTGACCTTTGTAGAGGAAAACAATTGCTGTTATGGCAAGAAAAAATAAAAATATTTGTGTTTCAAGATTTCAGGCCATAATTCTGAGGTTTATATCCGCTCAAAAACTCTTGCATGGGTTTATTTCCAGGTATGACATCAAAAATCAGGGCAAAGCCACCATCATCTTGGGAGAGCTATAATGCAAATGAAGAAATGACGTTGAATTAAATTTAGTACAGAATAGGTGAGACAAGGAGCCCCAGTCCTGGCACAGAGGGAGTATCGAGCAGACAAGATGCTCTTTCTTCTTAAACTGCTTCTCAAGTACTTTCCTTTCTACTAGACCTTTGATATTCAAGGAATAGTCACAAAAACTGAAACAGCCTGTTTCCTGGCCTGCCATCCCAGAACCTCCCTGACATTTGTGGTACACCTGGGTATGCGTCTGAAGATACATATTGATATCAGTATAAAATTAGCCTACCATAAATCCTGTTGTTTAATCCCACATTATTCCATACATGAAATTAAATTAAAAAATAATTTGGTTGCTTCTTGCTTTCTTATTGATTAGGTGGTAGTAGAGCTGCACATGCCCTGATACTTTAAGAACAAATAAGGAATGTTTGTTTACATGCTACTATCTGGAGATAGGCTGGAGATGTGCCTTTAAATAAGACCAGGTATATCATTGATGGAAAGGACCTTGAACTGTCAATTCCTTAATAACCTGCCAAATGCATATCAACTTTAATTGATAGTTTCCTTCCTTCCTTTTATTATAGCAGTTGTAATGAAGCCCTATTTTGCTGTGACTGGCCCAGTGTTTGACGTGTTGTCAAAATCTGAGCACGGTATGCCAAATCAGATTATTCCTAGTAAAGATTTTAAGTGTGTAGGCAATATCTATCTAACAAAACACAAATCAGAAGGCATGAAGAGAAGCATTTGTACCTTGATCTTACAACAACAGGTATTGTGCAAGCAACAAAGCCCATTAGCCACACATTTCAGACCAGATCTGCTGCTGAAAAGACTTATGAAAATGAAGACGAGGGAAAAATCCCATCCATGAACTCACATTAATATCACAGTCTTCGGCACCTATGCTGTAAAACGCTGAGCACACCGTATGTCTTTCCTCATGCCTCTGTGAGGAGCACATGGAGCCTACATGTTCTTCTCTTGTTGCAAGGCCAGTTCCCAAAGAGTAGCTACTTTGCTGCCAAGATCATGGTCCTCTCTTTTCTCAAAGGAGTCATCATAGACATGCCAAATATTTCTATCTTCTGGACCACTCAAGACATTCATCATACAACAAGTAACAATGGTCCTTTGGGCAGAAGGACTGTCTTGCATTTTCTGACAGTCTTGGAGCCATGACCACTTCCCTGGGGAGTCTCACCTTCTCAGTGAAGAGCCCTTTACCAACGTTCAATATGAACTTCACCTGACACAGCTTCATTCTTACTGTCGGTCACCAGAGAGATCAGCACATCTTCCTCTGCTGTCCCCCTTGACAAAGTTGTAGACTATGGTGTAGACTATGAGGAAGTAATCCCTCAGCCTTTGCTTCTCCAAGCTGAACAAATCTAGTGACCTCAGTCACACTTCACAAGTTTTGACCTCAAGGCCCTTCACCACCTTGGTCGCCCTCCTCCAGACACACTATAATAGCTTGATATCCTTCTTATATTGAGATGCCCAAAAATGCACAGTACTCAATTCGGGGCCATGGCAGTCAGCATAGAGTGGGAAAATCACCACCTTCAACCAGCTGGCTGTGCTGTGCTTGATGCATCCAAAAGCATGGATGGCCATTTTGGCAGCCGGGTCACACTGTTGACTCATATTTAACTTGCCATCAACCCAAACCCCCAGATCTTTTACTGCAGGGCTGTTCGCCAGCTAATCATCTTCCAGTCTATACATATAACCAGGATTACCCCATCCTAGGTGCAGAATCCAGCACTTGCTCCTGTAAAATTTCATATTTTCTTTTTTTTTTTTTTTTTTTTTGTTTGATATTAACCAGATACATTAAAATCAGGCCAGTTACAAGAAAGAAGATTTTAATTTTAACAAAACCTGATTATATTTTGGAGGATAGGATCTTTAAAACAGGAAATATAAATGTACGTTCAGTTCACTGAGTTGAAATTACTTGTTCAGATAACTCTCTAGAAATTCCTTGTTTGGATAAATGTGCCTTACCTTGATTTTTTTTCTCAGTAGTCAGATACCCTACTACACCTGGCCCTTAAGAGACAAAAATGGAACAATAGATGAAATGAATGATAACAGTTTTACAAGGAGGTCTGATTACTTTTGGAAGTCCTGATGATACTTTCCCGAAAGTCCTACTTATCTGGAAATGCTTCTGAAAATCTTATCATCCTCATCAGTGTTTGTGGTGCATTTTATGCACTTGAGTGCTTCAGCTTTCTGATTTTCAGTAGATCAACTGATGTTTTTCTTATTTATAGAGTTTGTCTCAATGAAATTGATTGGTGCTGATATCTTCCAGGTACGATTTATGTATTTCCATCTGCTGTAGGTGAAAAATAGCCTTCTTATCACCCCACAAATTTTTGAATAATTCACTCAAAAAGAAAAGGGGAAACTTTTGCATTCCTTCTGCATCCAAAACTTCTTTTCATTTTGGTTGCACTCTGCAGGAAGCACATGAACACTACTGAGTAAAGATCTGATGTGGCAACCAGTTATGCTTGATCATTCCTATAGTTTAGAAAACAATGTATATCTCTCAGAAATTTGAGCTATGCGTTTTAAGATTTTAAAATGCCTAAAAGAACACATACATAACCATAATGAATTATAAAATAAATTTTAAAAAGTAACCTATAAACCTTTATTAACACAAACATGCTTATACATGAGGTCTGTATCTGGTTTCCAACTCCTCAGACTGTATATTTAAAATGTAGATAAAAATATTTTTTACTTGATTCTGCCAGCAAGTACAAACATCGTATGTAAACTAGAGAATAAAAGCAAGGAAATTCAAGTCTACACTTTCAAGATTAATTTAGAATTCTCAACAAGCAGTTCAAAAATTGTAAAATCAGAACAACTGAGAAAAATTACCTTGATTTTACTGCTAAGTGGTTGCTATATAATAGGTTTATTCATTTTCATGAAGCAGTCTGAATCTTTCCTTGCATTGTCTTTTCAATGCAATCGTGGGAGTAAATCCCAGTGGGAACATTTGAGCTTTTAGAAAGAGACTGTCAAAATAGATACAAAGATATTTTCAGAGACAATTTAGAACTGTGAATACTTGAATCTTGCACAATTTGAATCAAAACAAAGCAAGCAAAGCCTTCAGAGTTTGTTAACACTATCAGTTAATCTGAAACATGTTTATACTAATTACTTGCTTAGAGTAGGTTTGTTTTGTAGTATGTTTGATAAAATGAAACACATCTCTTTGGATGAAGAAAGGCTGATGTTACCTCCAAAGTAATAAATGATCCTGAGAGATAAGTTTGGTTTTCTGCTCTTCAGCCTTCCAGAACAATGGAAAGAGGATAGTTGCTGGCACGTGTTGCCAGCTCTATCCATGGTGCATGGGTAACCTGCAAGAAGACCTTGTGTATGCCCTCTGCTTTTCAGTTCCAAAAGAGGGGAAGTGATATCATGCTATTTGTAAAGTACTCTGAAGCATGTGGATGAAGGTTGTAATTATCATTAGTGCTTCTAATCTTCAAGAAGTTCCACTGTGTCTTTGTAAAGAGTATTTAGATGAAGAAACAAACTGAATTATACTGCTATTTGAGCACACTATGTCCTCCTTTAATATTTTTACATTAGAAGTATTCTATATTAGTGATTACATATGCAGGGTGCTGAGTTGTGAAGTATTTCCAAGAATGCAAAGCTATGTTTCTAAAATTGCTTTGCATCAGCTGAACATGTTCTTAATTCAACAGACAGGATACCAGACATAAATAGATTTATATAACATTTTAATAAGATGTATTGTGCTGGGAAAGAAGACTACACCAAGCTAAGAATATTGATGTGGATAAAATGAGATTGTCACTCTTCCTGACATAAATGTTATTTCTCTTGAGAACAAACTTCTATCAATATACTTTAATAGATATGACCTCTAGCAAACAATCATGCTATTGTCTAAATGCAATAGGCAGATATAACAGGCAACGTTCTCCTTTGTTTCATAAGTTAAGTAGAGCCACTAAACTGGTCTCGCTTTATTTTAATCCTTAAAAATTATTTTGAAGGTCTGCATGTCAATTCTTAATTTTTATGTAGTTCATATTTCTTCAGACTTTAGCTGTTCTTTCTTTTCTTTCACTTGCTTCTTTTCTTAATATTAGTTATCTTTACATGAGTAAAATAAGATTTTAAATGCCAAGTCTAACCTCTCTTTAATATTGTGTTAATAGAAATTCCTTGGTAACTGTCATTACATTGTTTTCAAATTCTATGCAATAATGCTTGAGATTTGTTTCTTTGTTCTCAGATTTTTAAATTTCTGTGCCTCTCCTTTTTGTCTTCTGCATGTCTTATTCCAATTTTCTATTCTCCTTCATCTTTCACAAACTTTTTTACAGTAGTGCAGTAAGTCTGCTTCCAAAACTGAAGCAGAATGAGCTGTGATTCATTTATCTCAAAGCTGTCACCTATATCTCAAATGTATCACCTATAACTTCAGTTGGCTGTAATGCTGTCCTGAGACTAGCCAAAATGCTGCTTTAATTTCCCCCAGACAGCCATAGTCCCTCAAGTGAATGAAAGGCATCCGAGATATGCAACTTCATCTGCCAGCAAAGGCTATGGGAAATACCACAGCTATGGGCACCAAAGAGCTTTTTTGTTCATAGAAAGTGTGTTATGGGTGGTTGCACAAACCCTAGAACATATTTTGTTGCCGGGACTCAGCAGTCGCACCAAAAAAAAGGATCAAAGGAGAGTAAGTGTGCTGATAGTTTAGGTATAGGGGACCTAGGGGGTACTGCAACCTTAAGTGGCAACTTGTATGAATGAGTGCTTCTGTAAGGACTAAGAGAAGCGTCAAAACCCACTTGAACCATGGAGTTACCTGGCTATTACAAAAGACATTTATAGAACAGGGCAGCATTTGAATATTGACTTGGTGCTTAAATATTCACTGTGTTAATATACTTCCTTTTTTCCAATAGAAAATGAAGACAAAAACAGCAAAAGAAGCATTCTTCTTTCTAGTTACTGTAATAAATGGTATTAATTTATCAGTTACCATCTGGTGTCATTAGCGATCACAGTTCTTAGTGACATAGTCTTAGAGATGCATGAAAGTATTTAAATGGGAGCTTCCTCAAGCTTCTCCACTTACATCCAGGATCCAAAAATGAAAGAATGAATTCTGCAATTACTGATCAAATAAGGATTTAACATGCTGAGTTTGTCGGATGCCACTTTGAATCAAGACAAACAAACAAAACTTCTCAGAGGTATCACATTCCACTAATTGTCTCTGAAATATTTGAGTGAAAAGCATTTCTGGTCAGCAGATCTGGTCAGCAGAAGCCTTGATATTTTTAGATAAATATGGCATGCAATTGAAAACATGTGTTTGCCTTATCTACCAGCAATACTTCATTTCTGAGACATAAACTCTCAGCTCAGGGGTTGTAATTATTGATTTGTACGTCAACCAGCATCGCATCACTAAATGTAGTTGCAGTTCCTCCCTGATTATAATAATGACACTGATCAATCTCTTTGCAAAGTAACTAGAAAAATTGTCATTGGCAGTCCAGGTTAGGTAAACAATATGTCAGCACAGAAAATCCTGGAAAGGGAGAATGTGGAACATGTACTCAAGTCAAAGTAAATCTTTGTGGAATAAGGTATATTCCATTTGCTTCCTGCTACCAGAAACCTTTCTTCTTGCTTTGCCTGTGACATTAAATATTGACACCTTCTGCTGAGCAGTAGCAATACTGAAAGCCCTCTGTCTGGGACTGCTTGAAGAGACATTATTGGTATAGACTGTTAGGCACATTTTCTTTGTGTAATTTATGACTTCGGTTTTCTCATACACAATTTTTTTCACAGAAGGGAAAGGGTTGCAGAGCATTGTCAGCTGTCTCGTAAACTGTAGCTTTAGGTCTAAAGAGGCCTAAAACTGTTCTGCAAAGGTCATTCTGACCAAAGAATCAATTCAAATTACAGAGATTACAGAAAACTTCAAGACAAAAAACTTTGACAGAAAATGTATGCAAAAATGTGCAATTCTACAAACCAGTAATTATTTTGCCCTCGGGTTGATTTTTATCCACTTCCTTTCAGAGAAATCTGGAAAAAATATCAGTCATATAGCAATATACCCTCTTGACAGTTCCAGAAGTAAACACTAATCCTTTTCTTTTTTAAAATCTAAATCTAAGATGAGAAATACAACCAGTTGCTCCTATTGTAGAATATTTTGTGAATTTTCTGGATTTTTTCTTGTGCTTCAGAATAAGTTATCCTATCTTTTTTACAGTAGGAATCTAGCAGTACTAGCAGAGTACTAGGAGTATTGATCTAGCAGATCTAGAATGAATGTTAATAGATTTTGTTGATTCTGATGGCACTCTTCCAAAACGAGAAATACATTTTTAGGATACAGGTATGACATTAGGATGAAGAATTAGTATCCATCTGAACTCTGGCTGATTAGTACCAAGGTTTTATACCCTATTAAACACAAGTATGAAATTTTGTATATTAAGATACCAAAAATACTTCCCACTGATGTCTGCAGGGTTCAGACAAGGGGGCTTGACTCAAGCCCGTAGACGCTACCTTAAAATATATGTTCAGAATTATCAGGTCATTTTATGTAAAGTCAAAAAATTAAAATTAAGTCAAAAAAATTAAATTTTAAAAATTAATTAAAATTTAATTGATTTAAAATTAAAAACATTAAGAAAGTAAATTGCTGCATGTTTCAAACTCAACTTTGAAAAATATATTGACATCCAAACCAGAACTAATTAATTCAAAGTTTAAAAAAACTTTAAAAATAGAATCTTGTTGAGGTTCAGGATTACTACAAATATTTGTAAGATAAATGAACTTATACAAATATGGTAGAAGTTGCTCAGTTTATTGAATTATAGTACAAATGCAAATTAGAACTTTAGCAGTTTATTAAGACAAATACAGAAGTTTAAAAACTTTCTGAGGCCTATTATTTACTGTACAGGGTATATAATGTAGATATGTAATCAGGGATTTCTTAGAAAGGATTGTTTTTAATTGTACCTAACGCAGCATAATTGTCTATTAAGTTAATGAGTTTGTAGGGATCCCTAAATCTGCAGACTGCATGGTTGCCACGTATATATATTAAAGCCATATGCTCAAAATCCTCAGGATGACACTGAAAGCCTCCTTTAGACAGGATGATACTTCTTTCACTTAAACAGCAGCTATGTGTGTTAGGAATTCTTTTTGCCATTAGTTGGAGTAGCCAAACGAATGCCCTTGACCTTTAAAGGATAAGAATAGGGACAGTTTTTAAAAAAGCAGGTCTTTTCAAATGAAATAAGATATTCCAAAAAATGGGCACATAAAATCAGCAGTAACTTTCAAAACTTGGTAATAATTTTTCATAAATATATTAGTGAGACTCTATTCCATAGTGAGCTCACCTAAACTGTGCCTGAAGAATTAATTAGTGCTGCCTCACTCACTTAACCTATAAGGGAGGAAGTGTCAGAACTATGAAACCAATCAATTGTTAAATCCTTTCTCTCCCTCTCAGAGTGTTCAGCGATGGGTGATTAGTTTATGTGAAATTTCTCTGAACCCAGAGATGATAGCAGATGTGCTTGTCCAGTGTGAGTGCCGATATAAAAATATTGACACTTATCTTCCCAAGCTGGCCGTATTTCTGTCTTGGAATACTATTTCTGCTTTGAGAAAAAGCAGTATTGAGGAAGGCAGTGTCTCCTCCTCAAAAACCGGACACCATCCCTCCCTTCCTTTTGTGGCTTTTCTGTCATGTATTTGCACCAGAAATTATTCAGGTATCTTAATCTGATGTGAGAAATTGCACTGGGAATTGCACTGGAAAACATCATATGGCCTGTGAGAGAATTAAGTATTCTGATATTTCACTCCATTCTCCATGGTATGTACTGCCTGGACTGTTTTACATCAATTTTGCAATTAATTTAAGAATAGGAGATGCTTCCTTTTCTCAGATCTGTTTAGAATTTTACTGTGTCATACACAGCATATCCAGGGCACAGACAATTTATTAAGAAAGGGTTACTTTATTTTGTTTAGCAATGCCAGTGCTGATAGCCATGTTCAAGAAGCTATCAGTTTTTCCTTTAATATTATCTTTTTGTGTGCCAAACAGCACATTAGTAAAAAGCACCTTTGGGCCACACTGCGCCATCAACCTTCTGAATCACTTTGGAAGTGCATTGCAATCAACAGGGAGACCTTTTTAATAGGCAATTGTACTGCCTCAGGATATTTGCTAAAATCCACACTATTTTCTTGGATGAGATAAGCAAGAGAAAAGAAGTTGGCACATCATTAGAAAATACAGTTCTTTCTATACAGTTTGTTCAAACTAAAGTAGTCCTGTCTCTCTGGATGGAGTTCTGTTGGATATGCACAGACATATAATCGGGATAAGAGGAGGACCTTGGATGGCACTGCTCATACCACATAAACAGCTTCCAAAATTTTTTTTGTTTTGCTTTTAATCAGGAAGTGAAGGGCTGGCAGCTGTTTGCCGTGGGCTATAATTCAGCAGAGCACTTTAGCATGTAGGCAAATGAGACATAAGCAGGTCCTCTAAGCACTGATTTAGCAAAACTTGCCCTTTTCCCTCAGCAAAGGCCTGGCTCTGGACTGCAGATGGATGCAGGAAATGACTGGAAGGTAGGCTCTTCTTTTACAGCCTGGTAATGGCAGTGGAGAGAAAGGGCAGAGAGAGATTTAAGCCTCTTGCCAAGTTCCCACAAAGCTACATTGAATAGCAAGCTCGTCTTGATGCCAGGCAGTGGCACAAACACTACACTGCTTTCTCTCACTCACTTTGTTTGACCTGAACAGGAGCTTGGTTATTCATATCCTTCAGTCTCCAGCCAAGTAGAATGGATAGGGTATTTGCCAAAGAGTTTCGTGTTGACCAGAATTTTCTCAGAGTTACCGAGGAGTGGATCTAGGTGAGATTATATTTCCTTATGTGACACTGAAGATAAATCTTCTTAGAGCCTTCTGCACTGTGAGCAGAAGAGACTTTCTCTTATCTTCAGTACAAAAAAAAATATACCTGCATCTTGTACACAGAGGAAGATGTTGGTAGAACTTTCCTTCGCTGTAAGAAAGACACAAAGCAAAAAACCTCCATTAAGTGCTCTGAAAGAATCAAAATACTCTTTAACAATAAATATGTAATTGGAACATCTGACTAGGAAATCTTGTGTGGTATCAAACAGCACAAAAGAAACCTTTCTATAAAAATAATATTTAGGATTTATAAAACATACGGAGAATAGAAGTTCCTAACACAGCTAGGAACACTGTGTATCGGTTCAAAAGAGCTTTGGAACCTAGGTTTTTTATTTCAGAAGCTGAAAACACTGAGCCTTGGGACTTTACCCAAAAAGAGATTTCCTCCAGTATTGCATCTCTAGGTGCCAAGTGTCAGTACAGTTCACAGTGCTGAGTTAGGCACTTTTTTCCATATGCAGTAAATGAGAATGGCTCATGAAGTTGGGCTTGCAGAGCACCCCTCTGGAGACAGCTAAGATAAACAAGGGGACAAAAAGACAGTTTTAGGCCTGTAATTGTGCATGAGTGAGCAGCAACTTTGGAGTTCAGTGCAAGCTTGCGACAATTTACTGGGGAAACCTCACCAGCCTCGGAAAACAAAACCTACAGTTCAGTGTCTGCATCCTTTCACTTGAAGATGGACAGCCCTGCAGAACCAAGGGCCAGGAGAGCAAGCAAAGTGACTTCTTTTCCCTTCCCTTCATAGCTGCAGAATGGATGCAATCCAGCTAATTGGCTCACACAATGAAACAGTCAAATTACTTAATATCTGCCTACTGTGTAGTAGTTTTGTCTAGCTCTGCTCATGAAACAGGATCATTATCCAGTAACTCCATGAAAACAGCATATGAAGTTTTGAGGCTGTTCATCCTGTACAAATACAATTCTGAGGAATTTGCTTACCAGAGCTAGAATCTAACAGGATGTGATGTTCTATGAACACATTTTAGCATATCAATTTTACTTGCAGACCAGATTAACAGATCCTTTTTAAGAGATTGTTGCTTTTATTATCTAAAATGTCTTCTAGACACCGCATATTCAAGATTTCTGAATATTCATTTTATCATTCACTCTGTTCATATTTCTATGCCAACAAATTATTAGAATGCCAAATGGAAATGAAATATGACCCCTTATAGATGTGTTTGTAATATAACCAGTAATGTACATGATAAGCTTGAGGGATGAATGAGCATGGAGACTGCGAATCATATTTTATACCAGTTTCTGCATAGTATGTCTTCCTTTTAATTCTGATGTGTTCTTTGGTAATTTTGTAATGGATAGCAAACCCAGATTTGTCATGATGTTCAGATTAAAACTAATACCCAATTATTTACTTGTTGGAAATGAGAAAGCACTGTAAATAACAAGATGGATACTGCTTCAAAAAAGTCTTTGCTATCAAAAGTCATTTATTTTTTATAATTATAAAAAATAAAAATTGATGAACAACCAATAACGTATTTTGAGCACTTAAAATAATAATGATCTTATGCATGTTAAATTACTTGTAAGAAATGAAAGTTCATTTGTCCTTGTAAAACAGAACTGCAAATACTACATCTTGGAGTAAGGGCCAAAATTTTAATCTCCATCCCACAGTTAAGCTTATTTATATGGATAATTAATGCAAGAACTAACAGGTACTTACCTAAATACTATTCTCTATATATGACTTTCATTCCAAAATTTGTTTTCTTTGATTCTACAGTATGTATAATATTTCAAAAGCCCTAAAATGTCAGTACTGATTCTTTGTACGTTAGTCCTACTTTTAAGAAAATGCGTAGTGCCAAATAACTCCAAAAACCCTTTAACTAGACTCTGAAGGAAGTTTCCTTTCTGCTACGAACCTCACAAATCATCATCAATAGCACCATATACCTGTCCTGCCAGCAGAAGGAATATGACCAAAGAAGAACCTTGGTCAACACTGCTCCCTCTGAGCCCTAGCTATTGATGACTACAGCATTCATTTAAGTCAGAAATTGAAGAGTTTCTGGTCCAGAATCTGTGCCAGAAGTCACTAATTGCAAACGTCTGACGCCACCTCCATCTGCCGTAGGTCTTACATTTTGCTTAGGCTAAAAAAATCTTGTAAACTAAGACAGTACCTCTCAGCAAGCTAGAGATGTGATTTGTAGAAGAATAAAGCATTCTTCAAAAGAGTTGAGTGGTTTTAGAGGTAAAAAATAAAGAAGGAGCCAGATATTATGTTGGGTTCTTAATTTTCACCTGTGGGAAACTCTCTGCTATAAAAAAATCTTTTGTTGTCATTCTTGGTTTCTATTTTAAACTGTCATACAGAAATACAACCACCCTTTTAAGTTTTCAATTCTTCAGTTCTACCCTGCCAAAAACTATGCTATTAAAGAACCTTAACATTAGCTAGCAATCTTGTTGGAAATTTAATTGGAGAAAACTAATTCGTAGGCAGTTCAGGATGATTGTTTATGATCAGCTTTATCGTGTTCCTCTCGACTGAAGTCCTTCACAGTCGTTAACTGTCAGCATATAAAAGTCTTATGTGGGCACATGACTACTTCTGCTTTTTGCGTGGGAGAACAAAGCAGAAAAAGGCACTAGGAACAGGAATAATTTCTCCTTGTTCTACCACCTAAACTAATCAGGTGCACAGTTTAAGCTGGCTGTCTAAAGTCCCTCATATGAGTGGTTTTTCTAGATGCTTATAGAAGGGGGTAAACTGTCCTATGTGGAGGCCTGGTTCTCTCCATCAACTCTGGGCAGTTTATGGCAGGGCATCCCAGGTTGTCTAAGATACAGCCTAGGGGATGATCTCAGGTGCACTGGGTACAAAATGAGTGCATGGTCCAGGAAACCATCTACCAGGCACTGACTCAGTTTTCAGTGTTCTTGTGTTACCATACAGGATGCATTCTAGATGGTGTAGTTAGGAGGGTTTGGCATTTTCAAGTAGAATAGATTTTAGGTGCATTAAAAGAGTTGCAAAATCCTGCTTGGATTAGACAGCAAGAAATTACCCAGAATTGAATGTATTGTCTTCAAGGATATCCAAACAATGAAATGCATGAGTGTGGGATGGCAGAAAGGTGGGAATACCTTCTTCCAGAACAGAAAACTCATAACCAGGGTCTGTTTTAGTGACAGATAAGGTAAAAATTTGCCCAAAGCAATAGCCAGCTAAGATGAAGCAATGAAATTACCATGGTTCCTGAGCCAAGTGAAAGCCCTGGGAAGCCAGACTGGCTGCTGCTTTCAGTGCATGGGAAGGAGCTGTTGTGTTTGGTGTGACGACACCAAGCTCCTGAGAAGGGTGACTCTACCCAAGACAGGAGGATCCTCTCCAACCCTCCTGTCCTCTCAGAGATCTGGGAGGAGAAGGAAAAGCTATCTGAAGTCTCTACCACTCTTCTGATTTTTCCTCCAGTCTCTATCACCAGTCAGCCAAAGCTTTATGTTTTCCTGTTTCTAATCAGCTTTGCCTACCCTTTTCAGAAACCTTGGGGCAGCTCTGTAATCAGTGAAAAATGTATGCCTCTGCAAGTAGTCAGTGAGAAAAGAAGAGCCTTTTATTCACTACATGAACACAGAAAAATCTCCTCTGAGGAGGAGACGAAACTCCCACTTAGGGAAAGTTTTACTATCTTCCCTGGAAAAAAAAAAATCATGTATTAAGTGCTTACTCAGTATAACTTGGCAGCTCTTTTGGATGATCATTTTTCAGTTCATAACTCATGAGGAACATTAGCTGCTAGGACTGGTAGCTGGTTAGACTGCAGCACTGGAACTTCATGAACAGGTCTTAAATGACAGGGATTTGTTTTGTTCGGTGACTGTATGATTGAGGTTTTTATAGTCAGGAGGAAAACTCCATTAAATTGACAAGGGATTTGACTCTCTCACAGGGAGTATGAATGTACCCTGTAAAGAAAAAAAAAAAAGACAAAGGCAACAGGATAATAAACTTCAAAAGTACTTCCAACTTTCTCATTTGAAGTTCAAGATCCTCAGGACAGTGAGAAGAGCATGCAGCAAGCTCACTGCACTGGATTTTGAGCAGACTTGGGCCTCTTCAGGAACCTGCTCAGTAAGGTTCCATAGGATAAAGCCATAGAGGGCAGGAGAATCCAAGACTGCTGGTTGATATTCAAGGGTCACCTGTGTCAAGCTCAGGAACATTGCATGCCAACAAGAAGAAAATGGGACAGGAAGACCAGGAGGTTTCCACGGATGGATAAAGAACTGCTGAGAAAACTTAGAGGAGAAGAAAGAAGGTTAGAGAAGGTGGAAGCGAGGACAGGTAACCTGGTAAGAGTACAGAGATATTGTTGGGGTAACTAGGGATCAGGTCAGGAAAGCTAAGGCTGGAGCACCTCCCATATGAAGACAGGCTGAGAAAGTTGGGGCTGTTCAGCCTGGAGAAGAAAAGGCTACGTGGAGACCCCACAGCAGCCTTCCAGTATCTGAAGGGGGCTTACAAGGATGCTGGGGAGGGACTCTTCATTAGGGACTGTAGTGACAGGACAAGGGGTAATGGATTCAAACTTAAACAGGGGAAGTTTAGGCTGGATGTAAGGAGAAAGTTCTTTACTGTGAGGGTGGTGAGGCAGTGGAATGGGTTGCCCAGGGAAGTTGTGAATGCTCCATCGCTGGCAGTGTTCAAGGCCAGGTTGGACAGAGCCTTGGGTGACATGGTTTAGCATGAGGTGTCTCTGCCCATGGTAGGGGGGTTGGAAGTAGATGATCTTAAGGTCCTTTCCAACCCTAACTATTCTATGATCTATGATCTATTACCTAAATTGCAGTCTTTCGGAACTCACTCTCAATTCCAAGAAAAAAAATTCATGTTTCTGATGTTGCTGCAGCTGCCTCCCACTCTCACCCTCCCGCTTGGGCACAGAAATTCAGAAATGCAGCAGAATTCTCACAAGCATCATTCCCTTCTTTTGGCTGAGGGCAGAATAAATTGGCTGAAGCAGTAGTCTGAAATCTGCAGCTCTACATGCCTGTCTGCATCTGTTGTTGATCCTAGAGGAGATTTTAAACTTTTTACTAATTACGGGACAGTTACAAAGAAAGTGGTTAATTGTTATTTTTTTTTAAAGTCTAGATCAATTTGGATTAAATATTAAATGACTCGGCTTGCTTTCAAAGGTTAGCTTTACTGAGGACTGCTCTGTTCCTATGGATTGTGTCTCCTTGTTCCGTCAGGTATTCTGATTCCCTTCAAGCTGCTATTGATTTCAGCACAGAGAGGTTTCACCTCCATTGCTTTAAATACATTGTGTTCTTTAAAAGTCTGACATCAACAGCTGTCCATTACTTACTGCTTGTCCTGCAGGCTGTTGAACGGAGAGGATGGAAAACCTCTTGCTACCCTGTAGAGAGAGTATACCACACCACCATTTGTGCCTTTGCAAATGCTCTGTTATGAAGTTGTTTCCTTCTCAAATGCAAAAGGTTTAACAAAAACTCAGATTGCATGCTCAAATTGTTACTGGGTTTGGAAAAGGTTAAAGATTTTAGAGTCTTGAAAATTAAATTTGAGCATTTTTAACCTTTAGTTTATCATGGCAATAATGTGATTTGTGCTACATTAAACATCTATTCATGCAGTAGGTATCTGTAAGTAAAAACCTCAAGTTTTTTGTTTCAAATCGATCAAACTGATTTTGTTACTGACACCAAACACACTTTACAGCAGAAAAGAAACAGAAGTAAAAGTAACAGAAAGCAGATAAACTAAATATTCAAATACAAAATACAAATATACTGCACTATCAGTCGCCCATAGCAAACTATTCACTTAAAAACTGAAAGAGCATTAAACATTCACCGTTTGAAGAGAGGAAAAGAAAGAGAAGTGTAGCAGGGAGAGAGGCTGGGTTGGAGAGAGCCTTGGGTGACATGGTTTAGTGGGAGGTGTCCCTGCCCATGGCAGGGGGGTTGGAACTAGATGATCTTAAGGTCCTTTCCAACCCTAACTATTCTATGATTCAGGTAAATATACCTTCTGCTACTAAGATCACAAGGCAGTTGATTGTGGATTGGAATTTATTTAGAATTATTTGAAGAATTAACTATCAAAGTGATTTGATTTATGGATATAAGGATGCTGGGGAGGGACTCTTCATTAGGGACTCTAGTGATAGGACAAGGGGTACCAGGTTCAAACTTAAACACGGGAAGTTCAGGTTGGATATAAGGAGGAAGTTCTTTACTGTAAGGGTGGTGAGGCACTGGAATGGGCTGCCCAAGGAAGTTGTGAATGCTCCATCACTGGTGGTGGTCAAGTCCAGGCTGGACAAAGCCTTGGGTGATATGGTCTAGTATGAGGTGTCCCTTCCCATGGTAGGGGTTTGGAGCTAGATGATCTTAAGGTACTTTCTAACCCTAACCATTCTGTGATTCTGTGATTCTATGTTTTCTGTTTCATACATGTTACTATTACTAGGAAAAATGTATTATTTTAATATTGTTTGGTAAATTCAAATTCGAAGTTTCTCTGGAGTCACAGGCAGGGGAAGGACTGCTGTTTGCAGGTAGCATTCATTTCGCCCTTAAAGGTCAGGACCAGATTTTTCTGTGGGAGATTCTTTTAATATTATAGGCATGCTACATTACAATGGGTAAAATACACCAATCTTACTAAAGAAAGCAGTTGCTTTTCTTTAATGAACTGCATTAATGTGGTTAATAATCTCTTGGATTTGGAAGAACATTTTTCTGGTGACATACCTTCCATTCAACACTTTTTCCTAAAATGTCTAAATGACTTTTTCAGGTTTTCCGTTGCTAGGGGTGCATGCCATCCACTCCACTAACGGTCTCACACACAACTTACGCTACAGTGCAAAGTATGAAGCTCAGTCCCAGCTATGAAAAGTGCAGCCAAGTAGCTGTTTTCTTATTCAATTGTCTTCATACCAGCTCCTCCAGTAGGGAGTTATAGGAAGGCTTCTCACTGGTGGGTTAAATTACCTGTTCAATTCAGGATAATATTCTTCCCACTTAATGCCTTTCAGCACAGTCAGCAGCATGCATGTGCATATTTTCCTTCCATTGAACTGCAAACACATCTGGGATGACAGTGTAAATTCTGAAATGTGAATATATTGTAACAAATCTTTGACGCTCAGCTGTGCTCTTTAGTTTTGCTCTGCATGCCAGTCTTGCTGGTTATCTCTAGTTATCACAAGATGATTTATCTCTCTTTTAGACTCTGTGCCGAAATCTTTTAACCTACCATGAGGGTCTTCTGTGAGGACACATTTGGAGGAAATAATGATCATTTTTGAAGAAATACAAGTTTTCCTTAAAAAATATTTTTCTCTGTAATTTTCATGATGGAAAGGTTTTTTTGTTCTTCTTTTAATATTGATCACATGGTCGAATAATGAAAATACAAGTGTGTTGAACCATTTATAGTCTTCAAAAAATGAAAAATATCATTTCTATTCTGCAGCCCTTTGTGTGGCTCTCTTGACACATTAACAGTGTGTAAATATTCAAGCAGTCTAATGCAGGCCTTGCTGATAATTATTTTATTTCCATCTTTAAGCTGAAGTGAGGGAACAAAGCCCAAAACAACAAAATCCAAAGTCATGCAGACCTGTAAAACTTGTCAAAACAACATTGTAAATTACTGTCTTAGAAGAATAAACCAGAAGAGTGTTGGTGAGTGGAATTCTGTACCAATGTACTTACTTGTTTGAGAGTTACTGCCTACCTCAGGAAGTCAGAATCACAAATGTATTTGAATTGACATATTAGCTATATAATCACAGATGGATTTTGTCTTACTGAGAAATCTTGTAAGGAATGTTATAAAGCAACATTATAAGCAGGAACAAACTATGGAAGGGGATATTTGAAACTTTTGGTAGAGTGCCAGAAAGCTAGAAAAGAATTTTAAAGATAATCCAATGACAAAAATTAGAACAGATAATATTAGGAATAATATAATATTTAGTAAAAACTCAGAAAAGGGAATAGAGGGGGACTGATATTATTTAGAATTTATTAAATGCAATACAGAAAAAAATGTGGCTGAATACAGACAAAAATCCATGTCACAAGAAGTATGGATAATAGGCATTGAAGGTATATTAGGAATAAAGAATGATAAAATTATTCATAAATTATGAAAGCTAGCATATATATTCAGTAAATATTCCTGCTTTTTATTTTCAAAGTAACAGAGTTCTGTGATTTGTTTTCAGAGGAAGATTTTCGAATTTTCTAGTACCCAGGAGAGATGTGAGTCACATTTACACAGAGACAGATATCTTAAATATCAGCCAGTTTTGATAAATTGTATCCTATCTGAGATAATCTTTGGTCTTTTAATAAACCATAGAAACTTAAACAGAAGCAGAATAATTTACTTAAATCTGAAAAGAGTAAGGGCCTGAAGAGCTGTCGGCTGACCCAAGTGAAATTAAAGGGAAAAGGTTGGAGTTTGGTAGAAGATTTGGCTGACAACAAAATCAAAATGTAAGGTTACAGCAGACATAAGTCCTTCAACAAAATGTTGTGAAAAATCCTATTTCTATTCTTTGAGTTTAGAAAATTTGTTAGTAGCAGCTACAGAATAAACTTATGAAAGTTTGAAATTGCAATTAAAAAAATTAACACTCTAGAGCGCTAATAAAATTTATCAAAGAATCATAGAATCATAGAATAGTTAGGGTTGGAAAGGACCTTAAGATCATCTAGTTCCAATCCCCCTACCATGGGCAGGGACACCTCATACTTAACCATGTCACCCAAGGCTTTGTCCAGCCTGGCCTTGAACACCGCCAGCGATGGAGCATTCACAACTTCCCTGGGCAACCCATTCTAGTGCCTCACCACCCTCACAGTAAAGAACTTTCTCCTTACATCCAACCTGAACTTCCCGTGTTTAAGTTTGAACCTGGTACCCCTTGTCCTATCACTACAGTTCCTCATGAAGAGTCCCTCCCCAGCATCCTTATAGGCCCCCTTCAGATACTGGAAGACTGCTGTGGGGTATCCATGCAGCCTTCTCTTCTCCAGGCTGAACAGCCCCAACTTTCTCAGCCTGTCTTCATACGGGAGGTGCTCCAGCCCCCTCATCATCCTCGTGGCCCTCCTCTGGACTTGTTCCAACAGTTCCATGTCCTTTTTATGTTGAGGACACCAGAACTACACACAATACTCCAAGTGAGGTCTCATGAGAGCAGAGTAGAGGGGCAGGATCACCTCCCTCGACCTGCTGGTCATGCTCCTTTTGATGCAGCCCAGGATACAGTAGGCTTTCTGGGCTGTGAGCACACACTGAAGCTGGCTCATGTTCATTTTTTCATCGACCAACACCCCTAAGTCCTTCTCTGCAGGGCTGCTCTGAATCTCTTCTCTGCCCAACCTGGAGCTGTGCCTAGGATTTCTTCAACCCAGGTGTAGGACCTTGCACTTGGCATGGTTAAACGTCATAAGGTTGGCATCAGCCCACCTCACAAGCATGTCAAGGTTCCTCTGGATGGCATTCCTTCCCTCCAACGTATCAACTGAACCACACAGCTTGGTGTCATTGGCAAACTTGCTGAGGGTGCACTCAATCCCACTGTCCCTGTCACCGACAAAGATGTTGAACAAGACTGGTTCCAACACCGATCCCTGAGGGACACCACTCATTACTGGTCTCCAGCTGGACACTGAGCCATTGACCACAACTCTTTGCGTGCGGCTATCCATCCAGTTCTTTATCCACTGAGTGGTCCACCTATCAAATTGTTGTTTCTCCAATTTAGATACAAGGATGTCATGTGGGACTGTGTCAAACACTCTGCATAAGTCAGCTAGATGATGTCAACTGCTCTACCGCTGTCCATCAGTTCCTTAGGCCCATCATAGAAGGCCACCAGATTGGTCAGGGAGTAATTCCCCTTAGTGAAGCCATGCTGGCTGTCACCAAGCACCTTGTTGTTCTTCATGTGCCTTAACATGCCTTCCTGGAGAATCTGCTCTCAGATTTTGCAGGCACAGAGATGGTGCCTGCAAAATGGTCTGTAATTCCCTGTTCATCCATTTTCCCCTCCTTGAAAATGGGGGTTATATTGCCTTTTTCCAGTCACCAGGAACTTCACCTGACTGCCATGATCTTTCAAATATGATGAACGGTGGTTTAGCAACTTCATTCACCATTTAATGTTAAATGGATAATGAGGTGACCAGTTGTGAGGTATTGCCAATGGGTAGTTGTCTTGAAATAGAGGTCCTGGGAGGATTAAGACCAGCCTGACACAGAGCATTTTCATCAGGGAAGATGTCATTATAAATATTGCTCAAAATGTGACTGTAAATGGTACAAGGACTTCTGGAAGAGCAGTATGAGACCCATTATATAGAAGGATCTGTACTACATGGTAAGCCAGACTTCATTCAAACAAAAAGTCTGCTTTTAAACACAGAGAAATGTGAAAATCTCCATTTAAGAGAAGTAGGTACCTGTAGAATTGGCTATGGTACACTTGTAAGGAATGACTTGAAAATTATCAGAGTCCAAGGAGGAAACTGGCCCAGTTCCTGACAGAGCATGTGCCAGAATGGTTGATTGCAGCTCCTGCATAATACACAAAGGACTAATGAGTAGAAGGAGGGAGATAACGTTGTTTTTTTTTTTTTTTTTGAGACTGACACAGAGCATTATTAGGATTTCCCCATATAATTCTGATGTGCACATTTAAGAAATCCTTTGGGGGAAAAAGACTGGGAAAAAATTTTGAGATTTGAAAGAGGTAAAGAAAAAAGCTGGAGCTGAAATTCGCTGTGGCAGATATAAGCTTAGAAATAACATAAACAATTGCTGAATTCAGAGCACCAAATTGTTGCTTGTCCTGTTTGATTTATAGAACTTGACAAAAATTCCCTTTGAAATGCGGTGAGGTGGTTCTTAGCTTTGCAAACGCATTTTTTACAACGTAAAACAGTCAGTGTTTATTCCCCAGACTAAGAATGGAGAAAGGCTAACATTTTTTGTTATTTATTTTTAGCTGCAACATAGTTAAATAGAACTGAAAAAGCTACAGAACTGATGTTAGGAGTGCAGAAATCAGCGTTTGCTGAAATTCAACACAAATATTCCTACTTCAAACCGGTCTTTAATTATTAGTGTGGTGCAGAATTAACATATTAAACAAGAACATAACATCACATAGTAGAATGCAATTGGGCAGTTCTTGCTTTACTAGAGTTTGTAGGGAAGAAAAAAAGGTCCCATGGAGAACTACTTCTCCAATTCTATTACTTTTTAAATCTAACACATGTGGAATCTCTCCTCAGGAGTGTACCCTTTCAACAGAGACAGTGATCCAGTCCTTGTATTCCAGACATACTAGTCCAAAAATCATTCACTGTAGAAGCTGCTTTCTGTAGTGCCTATCTTATATCCTTTTTTTAAGAGTTGCATAATACTTTGTTTCTAATGAAGGGGAAAAAAAAAAAAAAAAAGGAACAAAGGGGTTTATATTTTATTACCAAAGAGACTATTTTCTGAATTTACCTTTTCTTAAATTCTACAACATATCTCTAGTTTAGAAGTGCTCCTTTTTATCTGGGTGTTTATCTAGATGCATTTAACTAGATGGCCCAAACAGTGACTGTGTAATGAGCTATATAATTGATTTAGGATATGGACTTAATGACAGGCAGGTGGTTAAAGCAACCTATTATTACTGCAGAATTAGATTTCCATAATGGGTTCTCTGTCCTGTTTTCTTCCAAGAGAACAGTGGCTTGAGTAGCTGTTTGAGTAACTGTTACCTTAGATGTTTTACATGTAGCTAGTGGAACTGGTCTCAGGATATGCCCAATGACAAATTTAGTGTAAATAATGAACTGAAGCATTATGCTTCAGCATTTTGCAAAGTAATTAACCAAACTGAATAATTCAAAATAGGCCATTGTTAAATTTAAAATGTGGATGATAAGAAGGCTGTCTAAAATAGCTTGGATTCACTATTGCATTACCAGATTGTGGTTGGTACTTTCATTGAGAAATAAGGCTGCAGTTGCTGAAGCATTCCTTAGTCTACTGCAGGCCTGATTCTATAATCATGTGGATAAGATTGTTTGCAGCCGGGAGAGTTCTCAAACTGAAGTCCTTAAGTGCCTATCATCTGCACCAGTGACTTTTTTGCCTGCTTTCATTACTCTCTCTGCTTTACCCTGGTCTATTGTTTTCAAAACCTCTGCCACCCTGTGTCACCTGACATCCCAGCTTCCTACCTCTGTGTTCACCCACATAGGATTTTATGTAGAGAAGAGTGCTGAATATCAGATTACCTATAAAATTCAAAGTAGAAGATTCATTCCATGCTTTTGCGTTTCAAAGAAAAAAAAAAAAAGAAAAAGCCAAAACAAAAACCCAAACAAAACTGGACCTATTATAAAATTCAAAATACTTTTACATGTACTGTGCCACCGGTTTTCCAATAGCATATACAAATAAAATAAACACATAAGTCTTTCTTTCTGCTTATCCCACTACAGATGAGCTGATTTGATTATGCAGATGCATGTGCTTATCTCTTCTGATTTTCCAGGAAACCATATTAAAAGTGCTGGAAGCTAGAAGTGCTGGAAGCTAGCAGCTAGAGGATTGAAATGATGTGATCAGTAAAAGAACTTACACCTTAAGAAAGATTTACTGTTTTCTTTTCAGACCTAAGTGCAGCATGTTCCTATCATAGTGATTTGTACTAGAAGTTAATAATTAAAGGAGTAATATAAAATTTGAAATAGTGGATACAAAGCTATAATAATACAACAGATGGCTTCAGTGTCTGGTATTAGCTCACAAAGGGTGAGAAACATCCAATTTTGAATACAGGTTCTCCAAGTATAAGACCACAGTTTAGAGGATCCTTTTACCACCTTTTTCACAAGTCAGCTAGAGGAGTTCTAGTAAGTAGGTACCTGATATATAGTGTTATTGTCCTACATCCAGCCTGCTGCATATGGTGTTATATTGCTTGCCGCATCAGACATCTCATTAGTGGTCTGATCTGACCATCACCATGGTAACAAGGAATAAAACATTTCTTTGGTAGTGCTGCCCAGCAGTATTAGGTAACACACATCTTTGGTTCAGTGTGAACGCTGCGGCAGCCAGCACAAATCCCTCATGGATCCTGCTTCTCGCTCCGCAGCTCCGGGAGCAGCAGCAGGTATTCCCTTTGATGGAAAGCCAAGTTTCTGATAGCAACCCCTTTAAGGAGCACAGATATCATCACTCAGATTTTTGTGGGCACCTCTATGTGATAACCACAACTTTAATCTCTGCTTGCACTGTTGCTCTGTGCACCCGTTACAGAGCTTGCACTTCTCCAGCTCCAGCCCACTGAGATACTCTTAAGAGTCTTCAGTGAGGGGCAGGATGAGGCCCCTCTCCAGCATGCTGTCTCTTAGCAGGGCTGTGTTGGACCAGAGAGCATCCTTAAGTCCTTGGGCAGCATTTTCTCTTCTGCCCTTTTTAATGGTGAGAGAGGACTGTGGCTAAAATCTATCTGTTTTGCTGAAAAGGTTTTAACCTCCTCCCCAGCTTTTCCAGATTGAGTGCAAGTATTTTTCTCCTCTACATCCAATTATCTGTGCTGCTTTGCTGAAAATTCATCTTCATATTTTGGACCCACTAGCCTACTATTTCCAAACTGTACAAGAATTTACTGCAGCAACTCCACTTCATAGGACTGGTGCATGTCTAATTATGGAATACTGTGTTTATTGTAACTTCCCAAAAACATAAGTTTTTCAAATTACGGTTTTTAAGCTGCATACATTCAACAAAAACATTTAAAGCAATTGAGAAGTTTTACTAAAAATAACCCTTCCCTTATTTACAACTGAAATCAAGCCATTGTTTACCAATACTCTACTGTCTTAATTATGTGCTGTCTGTAATAAGCTAGCTGCAAGTCTGCAATTAGATAATTAGATCTGAAAATTTCATCCCTCCCTCCAAACAAATTCACACACACACAAAAAATGGAATTCCAACTTCTAAAGAGATTTCTACATGAAAAAATCTGCTGTTATGTATGTACTTTGTATTGGAATTTCAATTGAAATTCAGCAACATTGATATGCTATTTTTTCATTAAAATCAGTCACAAATAGTGCAATTTTGCCTTTAAATACCTGCTGCTTACTTCCATCCTCCCCTCTGTAGATATACACACAAGTGTATATGTATATAAATTAGTAATGGTCATAAGCACAGAATATTATTACCCTACATGTCTACTTGTAATATCTGAATATGATATGTTGTTTTGATACAGACACACATTTAGTTCTGACACAAAAAATTTGGGCAGGTATCTCTTCATTTACCTATTAGTTATGACTCACCAGGGGATGGTAGGAGTTCCTCTGTTACTCTAATTCTGGTATCTTCAGCTCCCATAAATGTGAAACGTCTTGGGCTTCTTCAGATCTTGAGAGCTATAAACCCTCACTTGTTGAAGAATTTGGTTGTAAATCTAAAAATCAGAATACAAAAATCCTTAAATCTCTATTATCCTAGAGAGAGAGATGCAAAATACTTTCATTTTTTTCTATTATCTAGGCTGAATTTTCCTTTCTGCAGTTTATCCCCATTACTATGTCTCCTGTACTGTAAGGTTGTCTCTTCACAGAAGACTTGTACGCCAGTTAATATGATGGCTGTTTTTTCTTGTTTGTGTTTTTGGTGTAGGTCTGGGGTTTTTTGGTTGGTTTGTTGGTTGATTGTTTGCCGGGGTTTTATTAGGGGGGGTTGTTTGTTTGTTGTTTGCTTGTTTGTTTTTGCTTTTTTCTCCCATGTGTATAAACAACTGTGGGTTATACAGTTTTTCCTCATAAGTCTAACTTGTGGGACATTCCCACTCCCTTCTACTGGTCATTGCCCCAGAGCTCTGCAGTGTTTCAAAGTGAAGGTATCTGTAGCAGTGCCAGTCGGTGAAAACAGCATTGAATAAGGTTCATCTCATGTGCAGGAGTCATGAGGTTCTTTCAATTCCTTACAGTCTTTCTTTGCTTCATGACATTTTCAGAGTAATTAACATATTTTCTTTTCCATTTCACATGATTAATAATGTGTAATACTAAACCTAGGATGGATAGTGTCTTTACTTCATATATGCTCTGTCCTTTGTGATAATGATCATCACTAAATCCAGACTTCCTCCTGTATTTGTCTTTCATAAATCAACTGGAAAGTTTTCCCTGCTGGCATAAAAGAATGCCATAAGATGATGTCAGAAACTTCTGCTTTTTTCATTATAATGAATGCTCACTAGCTACAATAAACTGCAATACAATTCACTGCTTGTAATACTTCTAACAGGATTAATATTTGTGCCATCTGTGATGTCAATTTTCTGACATTGCTGACTCATTAAAAAATCTATATATAACCATTGTATTTCAGTGTGTTCCCAGAAAGTCTACATATATTAGAAGTCCGTGACAAAATGAATACAATCAAAGAGTACATCTTGTAAGAAACTTTAAGTGTCAGTACACACTGAAGAAAGTCATTGCATTTATTTTTGCTTCCAATGTGTCAACATTACTCTGTCCTCTGCTTTTCTTCAGATAAGGGATCTGAAACAAAACTGTAAAAGGTGACCTGAAAATAGATTTATTTTATTCCAAAATGTGGGTAAGTATAAATTAGACATTCCAGTCATCCAGACTTATAAGGAGTTTAATCTCATTTGCTTAAGCCTTCCTCTTGTCCCACTCATCATTATGTTTTTGCCTGCATCTTTACAACCCTGCTGTAAACTGTCAGATGCATGCCTTGCAATGCTCTTACAAGTCATCCAGACTCTTTAAAAAAATGACACTCAGCTGAGTGGAAACTCTATCACACTCTATGCAAAACAACTGATTTCTGATGATACCCACAGAATAACAGAACATGAATAGAACTACTGATGGCTTCCTGAGCTGGAGCTCCCACTGTGCCTGCTCCCATGCTCTCCTTGCGAAGAGACATCTGCCAGGAAAATCCCAAAACTTGATCCAGCCCTCTGTATGGGGTGGGAGCACTGGGAGATGTGGTTCCAGTTTGTATGAGTCTCAGAAATTTCATGTGTGATTAGTGTCATCAGCTGGTACTACTTGGGAGCAGTGGGGAAAGGATGGCTAGGATTTCCGTGCCTCCTGCACAGACTTTCAGTGGAGGCTTTGCTGGAATCTTAATTATAGGGGATCCTAGAGCATTTTTAGGGGTTTAATAGCGCAAGTTTTAGCTAAATTAGGTTTAATTTTTCTTAGCTCTTTGAAAGCATTCACCAGTATTTTATACTGAGTTATTTGGACCATTTGTCCCTTAATTTAAAAACGTATCTCAGAAATGATTACTTGCAAGGTTCTGGCCCTGCTGAATGGAATTTCAAAACACCCATTCATCCCAGGCAGGATTTTACCCTCAAGTGAAGGGAAGGGAGCTCAGTATTCTCAAGTTAAGGACCAATAAAAAATATTTTTATATTGAGACTTCAGGTAATATTTGTCATGTCAAAGACCTCAAATATGACTATGCTTTGAAACTCATATGTATATATTTTAAAAATTTATTATTTAAAATATATAATATACTATATTGGTATATTATTAACACTTGCATACAGTGATTTATTAACTAATCATAATGAAATTATCAAATCAATGTAGGGAATTGTCTACCTCTATGCGTAACTGAATGATTCCCATTGCAGGGGGGTTGGAACTTGATGATCTTAAGGTCCTTTCCAACCCTTACTATTCTATGATTCTATGATCTCTGTCTTTTAGTCAGGGTGCTGAGAAACAATTTATTCATTTTAAGCCTCTTGCAGATTTCTGCTACATTGCCTACTGGAGTTTTGATATGTCATATGCCATTATATGCAAAGAAACAGAAAGGTCTGGGTCAGCCGAAAGGACCCCAGGGTGCTGCACTTTGGGACACTCAATTGCCAGCTGTCTTGATGCTTGGCAGACTATGCAATGTCTAGATCAGCACTTGTGCTTCTGTGTATCGGAAGATTAGCCTAATAGGAATGTGCCAGTACACTGACTAGAGAGCTTTCAAGGCTAATGAATAATCAAATACTGCCTATGTCTGAAATCTCAGTTGCCGTTAGCATTCACACACCCTTTTCTGCCCCCACCCTGAGAAGCATCTCCTCTGCTTTAGAGCTGGAACACTTGACTCCCCTGTGGTCAGAGCTCTTATGCTGTACTAAAGAAATATTTCAAGTTAAGGACGGAGAATGGAAATCTGAGCTGCTACTTTTACACCATTTCTGTATGATTTATTGGCAAGGTAGCAGTGAGCTTGTTCATACGCAGCTAAGTCCTGTTGTTTTGTATTAGTATAAGCTGAAATGATATCAGGGCCTGGTATCACAGTGGGACCCATTGAATATGCAAAGTGTCAGACTAAGATATACTTGATGTTACTCATTTGCCTTGTGCGGCCTAAATCAGGCTATTTGGAAAGATCGTAATCTTATTAATGGTATCCACAGCATAAACATAATTTTCAGACAAATGGGTAATGCAGCAAAATAAATAGGCAGAGTGCTGTTAATAATAAATGCTAATCTGTGTGTTACAGATGCACAATATCTTGTCTATATTAGCAACATTAAACTTTACAATAAAAAAAGTAAACTTAATAGCGCAAAGTCATCCAGAACTCTTGCATTGCAAACTGTCCTGAGTTCAGCTGTAACAGTTATTTTTCTCCTCCCTAGTAGGTGGTACAGTGCTGTGTTTCGGCTTTAGTCTGAGAACAATGTTGATAACATCGATGTTTTAGTTGTTGCTAAGTAATGCTTACCCTGATCGAGCACTTTTCAGTCTCTCATGCTCTGCCAGTGAGGAGGGACCCAAAAAGCTGGGAGGAAGCAGAGACAGGACACCTGACCCAAACTAGCCAAAGGGGTATTCCAGACCACAGCATGTCATGCCCAGTATATAAACTGCATGGAATTACCTGGAAGGTCCAGATTGCTGCTTGGATCAGACTCAGTATCGTTCAGTGGGTGCTGAGCAATTGTATTGTAGAATATATTTATGTTCACTGTGACTATTTGTCAGAAAGAGGCAGGAAAACATAAGGGTACAGCTGTTTTATGACCTTCATGCTTGGTCTCACCAGAGCACCCAGCCAATGCTCTCAGCGTGGACAAGAGTGAGATCAAGCAAAAGTGCATGGCCATACAGGTAAATCATTACAGATCTGGCATAAAGCAGGTTGCTTTATTAAGGCTATAAAAGCAGTAACCTCTTCTAGCTGAATCTGAAGCCTCGCCTATGGGTGGACGCACCGTGTAGGAATTATCCTAATTACCTGAGACTCATGGCACTGGCTGCAATGGGGTTTCCCAGCCTGAAGTGTGGGCCCAGATAATGAAGATTAGGTGGTAATTGGCAGTGTATTTCTTCTTAATCACTGTTGTCTCTATGCACTAATGATTTGATGAATTGTTAATTTTCCTCTGTGCTGTGCAGATATATATATATGATTCGCTTTGTTGTGCTTGGTTACTATATAGATATATACCTAATTCACATTAGTATGCTTGTTTGCTTTAATGTGCTTATCAAGCTTTAGCATACTTGTCTGATAAACAGTGCATGTTATACAGCTAGTGTGTGATCGTCTTGTTGAGTGCCCTGCCTGTTAGCAGAACACCAGCCATTTGTTTTGCACGCATGAAAAAGGGTCAGGTAGGCTTTCCCAAGGAGCAAGGGGAGTCACAGACTGGATGGGAAGTGGTGAGAAAGGAACCTGCAACAGTGTCTTCAATGGACTTCCACACAAGTGCTAAATGGTCAAAATATCTGCTCTCTGCCAGGTAACCACGGCCATGACTAAATGCCAAGCCTCCTTGAAGGTTTGCCTTTAGGTACCATTTCAAGAAGACTACTTTTCCATTGCAATAATTCATATACATTTATCATTATGAGCCAGATTGCCCATAACTTAATCCAGTATATAAAGAGGTGCATAAAATAACCCTCTTGCAACCCACAGTTCTGGTGGAAGGGCTCATCAGAGGAGCCCAGAGATGTGCTGGGAGGTGTGCCCTCAGATTCTTCTTGAGGACAGAGTGAGGAGGAGACAAACAGCAGGTAATCAGGGTTGGTTTTTTGCTATCTGTGCTAAGGAAAAGAGCTCACCACAGCTTTTTAAGTGCTGCTTCAAATATTTTCTCAGTATAATAAGCGAGTGCTGGAGAAGTAATGTTTCAAACGTAAATGCAGAACTTCATCCTTTGCTTGAGAATGGGACGAATAAGGTTTTATTTAAGGTCTTACCTGAAGGCACAGTCTAATTGGTTGTATGTATGGCCTGAAATATTTGGGTTTCCTTTAATTCAAAACCTGAGTGATTTTCCTCTTGAACTTTATACTTTGTTATTTTCAGAAATGCAATAAATACTCCAACTTAATGCATTAAATATGGAAAGATTTACTGAAGAGGCCCAATATATAAATTATTCAAAAGGCAGTATGCTGGAAAGCATCTATTTGAAAACATTTATTATTAATTTCACAGTTTAGATGAAGTTCCTATAGGGCAGTCATTTATTAAATATTGACTTCTGTTAAGTCCGCCTAATATGTTTATCTGTACAAGATCATGTGTAACCAAATAGCAGCAAAGTACCAACATGTTCCAGTTACTGATTTTGATAATGAATAGAAAGTGCTTATTTTGCTAAAGCACCAAACATAACCAAAGCATTTAGTTGAGACAATAAATACTGTGTCACTAAAGCAAGGAGCGATTTCAGAGTTAGAAGAAGTAGCATTAACTTGAATACAGGAAAAAAATGTTGGGCAAAATGTTATATATAGTAATTGAACTAAAAAAAGAAAAGTGATAATTAAGGATATGCTACCTTCAAAAGAAGAAAATTATTTTGCAAAGATTTCATAATCTGAACCAAAACTAATACTGATTTACAGCAGCAGTAACGTCCTTATGAAAGGTGTACTTAAAAGTGCTGTGCCAAACACTGGTGAGTTAAGTCCTACACTGAATAGATGGAAAATTACTCACACATTTCACACAAATATCATTTTGTGATAAAGCACAAGTAACAGTGAAGAGTTAATATAATGATGATGTTTTTTCATCCCTTTGGATCATTTTATGTTAGCCAGTTGGGTGCTGAATTAAAAGAGGTAGCAGGTAATCCTCTTCCAAAAGTAAACAGATGAGATCAGACTGTATGGTGGTGCATGTAGACTGACTATGGATCTTCACCAACATACTAAATTAGTCCTGATTTCCCAAACTCTAAAAAGGAGACTTAATTTTCATTGCAGTGTTATTGCAACAAATCTTTATAATTAATGTTAACTATATTAGCACCAAGACGAAAGAAAAATTTATGGTTGTACAAACTTGCTAATTATTTAGCTGTTACTGCTGCTGGATCAATCTGAGGTGATCTGAATCCTTATTATAACTTCCCCCCCCTCCCCATTCATGCTGGTCATTTGATGCAATCACACTGCCTACGAGCCAGAATCGAAAGGGCAAATCCAATAACGGAAAGGAAGCTGTTTTCTTTCAGTGAGTTCCACATGTCCTAGGGTGGGACTCTGGATTTTTTTGCATTTCCTGTGGTCAAACTGTTCCATAGCTAAGCAGTCTCCCCACAGGATTAAAAAAATACTAGAAGTTGTTCGCAGCTCATTAAACCTGAATTATATTCTCTGTTATCAGTTCTAAGCAAGGCTGAGTAAGCCTATCCTCATAGGATAGGATTAACTGTTCTCCAATGCTGGCTGTAGGTAGCAATTCAGCATCAGTGACGCTGGAGATCTTTGGGAAATTTTAAAATAACAAAGCCAGATAAAGACTTCATTATGATTCCACGACGACAGGAGATTGATCTCAAACTTGTTGAGAGCCCAGAGTTATCCTATCACTTACTAGCAGTCATTTCACAGTAAACAGGTCAAGAGGAAGTCTGCTTTCAAAGGATTGAGGGATCTAGTAGGGAGAGAAATTCTTTACTGTGGTGGTGTTGCACAAGGGAGGGAGACAGCTGAGAGACACAGAGCAGCACATCAAAAATATTAGTATATTTCTGATCCAACGTCATAGAAAAACTGCTTGTGAAATCAATGTCACGACTATTTTGAGACTTTTCACTCCACAATCCTGCTGCATTACTGTGCTTCTTGATATTGCTTTAAAGTTTAATTTAACCTCTCTTGTATTGTCTGTACTGATCATGTCTTTCATTTTTTAAGTGCTTTCATTATGCTGGAGAATGTAAGTATAATTAGATGTGGTATCCTGAACACCGCAGTGGACTAATCAGATAGTCAAGCCTAAAATAAAAGGTATTTTATATACAGTAAAAAAAAAAAAAAAACCAAAAACCAACAACAAACAACAACGACAATAAAAAAATACCCAAAACAAAACCCTAAAACTTCACAACTTCCTTTTAGCTTTTCTACTTAATTAGCAGTAAAGTTTAGTCATGGCAGGAAAAAAATCAAATGCCTAAATATTCATGCTGAAATAATAGACTTCAGTTTGATGTCATTTGCATTTGCAGGAATTAAAGTTGCTTTATCCTGCTATCCCACATTACAAGTCCAGATAATTCTGATGAAACCTTTATGGATTTACAATACCCTAAATGAAACTAGGACCCTAACAGCTTACATTTCCACTCAGCACTCATCATCTGCATGCATATTTTATGAGCATCACTACTAGCTCATCTGCTACTTTGCCATTTGCAATAAGCTACCTCACTGTATACTTCTAACCTAAAATATTTTTCAGTCTTCTCCTGAAGACTGATTAAAGACAAGGCTCGTGGCTCCATGAACAAGTGCCAAGTGACAAAAGAAGAGCCATGTGCTCAGCTTGAAGATATTCCTCTGATGAAAGGATAGACTTTTGACGTGTGACTGCCATAAAAACAGCAGCAACACATCCTCAGATGGTTGTCCATGTCAGTAAAGGCACACCTTCAGTTTTCAGTACCTCACCTCCTCTCATCTTCCAGAAGAGAGTAATACTTGCAATGTAATGAGGACCTAATCCAACAAAATGAGAAGCATCAAGAGGTACCTCTTTGTCTTGTGACAAATCTATTGCTTCCACTATTAGGGGAGTGCTGGACTGAACATCCGCACCCCATTAAAAGATTTAGCACTTACCTCACATTGGGCTTTTTAGTTCTGAACATGCGCTTTTGTAAGTGACAGAGCATTGGGGGGACTGTAAAATCAGTCCAGCTGAGATGAAAATATATCCTTTCCATATTTACAGCTCCCTTTTTTGATTCAGCTAAAACTAACTTTAATGTTTGTGTGTAATGCAGGATGAAATGATGGAGACTTGGAAGCTATAAAATGCAATAATCTGTAGAAAAGACAGGAGCTTGGTTTAAGAATCTTAAATCCCATGGCTAGATGCTGTTATTCATGGTTAGGATTTGCTAATTGAGATGTCAGCAGGTCTGCTAAAGAAACTGTCCAGCTGTGAGATCCATCATTAGCAGTGTGTTGAAACAAAGGCATCTTCAGCAACCTCTAGCTGAGGAAGCATTCACCTGGCTCAGGCACCCAAAGGAAATGCCAACAATGGGAGCAACTCCTTTATTGGAAGTGCGTCCGGTGTTGTGCTTTCTTCATTTTCATGCTTTAGTAATCAATTTAAGTCCATGCTATTATTGCAACTTTCTGAGGGACAACTAATTTTCAGTAACAGATTTTGCAAAATATTTACCAGGGTTTGCAGAAAATTATGTTTTTAAATTATCTTTCTTACTTTTTGTCAGCAAGATCTCAGTCAAATATGGAAGAAGTCTATACTTTCTCTTTTATTGTCTCTACAGGAACGGTTTCTGAAAGAAAAAGGAAATAAGCAAGCTGGAAAGGGAGATCCATGGATGTGTTTCAGAATTTAGCCCATTTGGAACAAGAAAACTGAGGTGAGGTTGTGGCTCCATAGACTTGCAAAAGTTGTGCTCGGCAAAGAACTGTCTGAGGTAGGCTAACAAAAATAAGCCATAAAGTGGGATGTGAGAGGAAGAGCAGATGTGGAATAGATGTTTACCTAGAAAAAAGAAGCAAATGCACTAGCCTCTTGTCCTCCCCAATATGCTGAAAAAGCAGAATGTTGTCAGTTCTTCCAGTAAGGTAATGAGGTTGAGGGGCAGGGTAACCTTATGTCTCTTGTTGTAATAACTTACTGACCTTTACAATCATTGCAGCTGACTTGCACTCATACATAAATGCATGACTGTCTCTTAACCATGAAAGTGCTTGTGGGGTTTTTGAGGGGAGGCTTTCTGCAGGATTCTTTGGGGCTCTGCTTTTCTCTTCCTACACCAATGCCAAAAACTCATCCCAATACCTTGGTGGAAGAGAAATCAAAGGGAATCTTTACAGTTGTGATAAGCATATGAAGCACTTTGCAAAATCAAGGCAAGCCTGTGGAAAATAAAGGAAGCCACAGAACAAAGTTGAGTACAGTGCAGCTCTGAAGGGCTCTGTAGACACTCAGATTCAGTTGAAGATGAGAGCATACCTCTGATCCAATGCGGCCTTCTGCCTGCATGGAGGAATTGTCCAGCTGTCTTACTGGAGCTTAAAGGAAACTAAAAAATCCCCAAGCCAGATGTTTGAAGTGTGCATGGTTAACTTAAAGGTAATGCATCCATGTCAGTGTTTCCCATTTGACAGTTTCCAAGAATCTTGAAAGCTTAACTAGTAAGGATGAAAAAAGGGGTCTCACTCACAAAATAAAATTTAGATGGGGTTTAGGAGAATTCTGGATTCAAAACTTGGTTTTGCTCCCGAAATCTTTGTAACTTGTGTGTGTTTTTTGTCACGTGCCATTTCAGCTTCTAACTGGTTGCTCCGCAGGAGTATTAAAGAACGTTAAACTTTTCAAAAAGTATCAAATATGCTTGGTCCTGTAAGATTGTTAAAGGAATATGTATACTGGTGTTTGTGAAATATTTATACATGAGAAATTGTTTAGGTTTAATATTTTTCCCCCATTAATACTTGATCAATCCAAGCAGTTACTTTACATTATTTTCCCTTGGCTCAGGAGGTTTTGGGCTTCCTGTCTCTATTTCCATATTGCAAGTAGAGAACTCCACTGGAATGTGGAATGACAGCAATCAGGGTGTTTTCCTAATTTTTTTGTTTCCTAATTCTTTTTTTTCTTTTAAATGGAATCTCAGGTGATGTCAGTAAACCTATCCCAAAAGGAGAAAACATTTTTTTGGTGTACCTCTTACTCATAGTAGCTCTCTTTACCACTTCTTTCCTCTACCAAGACACTTTGTGGAAAGAAAGTTATGAAAATAAAAGATCATTATCATTTTTTAATTAAGATTATATGCAATTATGCTTAAAATCTTGCTTTTTTGTTCTTGTATGCTGTATGCACACCACTTTGAAATAAAATAAAATATGTTGTGCCTATGCTTTTACAAAAGGATTCCCTTCAAAACTGTCTAAAGCCAAGTAGCTATGTCTCTTTGCCTGCAGCAAGAATATCAACACATACTGTAAATCTTCTCAGTTCTCTCATTTCCTCTTGCTGTTTTAATTGCTTTGAGGCAGTGAGTAGAAAACAGAAACATGTTATTGCATTCTGCATGCTTCTGTAATCATGATAGTTTTCTAAATGAAAAAGATTATGCTTTTCCACTTTCTTGCTTTGCCCCTTTCTCAACAAGTGCTTATTCTGTGAGAGACAACCGTATGCCAGTTAAAGCAGTCATACATTCTTCTACCTGAAAACACTTCTGTTTGTTAGCAAAACCTGACTGCAGCATCCCTGCTTGCCCAGCCTGCAGCTCCTCCCATGGATGCCAAGTTGGGGTTGCTGGGTCCAATCACTGTGGTGGCCACTTCCAACAGCTGGCTCTTCCTCGCTCCTTCTCTCATTTACAAAATAAAGCTAAAGGCATCCAGAGGGCCACGAAGAAGAAACTATTCAGCTGTAGATGGCCATCTTCCAGATTTCTATATTTTGGTGGTGAACCACACCCAAAATAATAAATGTTGCCCTCATAACTAGAGTAGCAAAGCTGATGAGACGTTCTAAGTTGATTCTGGCTCTGGCTGGTCCTAGTTTTAATCTAGGCACCACAAAGCCAGGCTTCCATTAGTTCTTCATTTCACTCCCAGGTCCTAGTCATGTATATCGCTAATATTCATTAGCTCACACGTTCTTCACTGCCATGACCTATAGAAATGTCTCCAAAAGGAAAATGGTGTGATTTAAAGGATTCTGGGACTCTTTCCAAAGCGTACTATTGATTCTAGTCAATATCTACTGAAAACTGTATCAGTTTTTATTTTTTCATGCTCTAGCTAGCTCTCTACCACCATGCTATCAAACACTCAGTCCTTAGTCACCCTCATATGCTTTCGTAGTTTTCACATACCATGAAAGCATATGAGGAGTGTATGTACATTCCACAGCACACAGCGTACATTTTGAATTTTGCACTGTGAAAATAGTACTCTACAATAAAATCACAAGACATTTTACATTATGGGAGCTGGAAAAACAAAACAAAACAAAAACAAACAAAAAATTCAGAATTTAAAATCATAATGATCTTAGAGTCATAGAAACTCAGGGTTAGGTACCCAACATCGTGGACCTGTCTAGTCTGCTTTTCAGGATGCTAAACCCAAGAACTGTGTGTGGTGAGCACCTTGCATTGCCAGCACTCCAGGAACTCACCTTGGAGGGCATGCATATGTCAGTGATGCTGAAGCAAATAAGCCCATGTTACTGTCAGGTTAACATTCACCAGTACTCTTAGAAAACATATGGGGTATTAGCACATTTATTCTTATGATGCTGCAGGAGGTTTGATACTGGTCACATAGAATTTAGATTATTCTGCTCACTTCTTGTCTCTAATACATTTTGATTTTAGTTAATTGTTTCAGTCAATATTGTGATTGCTCCTCATATTTCTATGAACGCAAGCAGTTTTGCCCCCTTCCCCTTCCTGAATAGCAATTATGTTTCAAGATCTTCACTGCAGATTTAGAACATTCTTGCTTGTATTGAATACTTCCAACCAAAGCCAAATACCAACAGTACCTTATGTATGGACCTTGTATGAAGAAACCAACATCAAAACGAAAAATGTTCAATCTATAGCCCTGATGAAAGTTAGTTGGTAGGAAGCTGTGTTAGGAATGGATGCCACAGAAATTACTCTTACCACACAGAGTAGCTCTCTACAGGAGACCTCTAACAGAAGTGGTATTTGGGGAAGAAGATGAAAGTATAAATTGTGAGGCTCCTGTAGCATCAATCGCAGCCTGTCCTTGTTTGTATCCCTTCACTGAATTCCACTGCACTGGGGATGCTGCTGTATGGCTGAGTGGCAAGACTGTGTGCATGCAAGGTCATCTGAGTGTAAGCTTACAGGTCTTCTGTACAAAGGCTGCCAGCTTCCCTTTCACAAGAACTGACAAAATAACTTGCTGTCAAACCCAGTGTTTATCATTATGTCAAGACTATCTCTAGCCATCAGATTTTGAGTGTCTGCTGAAGATGAATTGAGCATGGGAGGCTGTGAATGTTTAAAGACAGTGTGATGACTGCAGGGACAGATCCCAGAACCCTTCTGGATTAGAGGCCAACCCAGATTTCACTCTTCACACTAAGTATCTTGAAGAAGTAGACTTACCAACATCAGTTTGTCTAATTACGGAATCAGGTGAGCTATCAACATTCTTCAGCGCTGAAACAAGCAATGTCAGGACACTTGTGTCTGATGAAACTAATGAAAGATTGATTATGGTGGAATATTGATTAGGTGGAACATGAAATGTTTGCTCTTGACACTTACAGAATATTTTATTTCTCCTAAATTGCGAAGTATGAACAGCACTGAGTTAGGTAAAAGAAAGACAAAGGGAAATTATGCATATTTTATTGTTCTTTACAACAACTAAGGTTTTTAATTATAGAAAACACTCATCAAGTATTAGCAATCAAATGTAGACAATACATAGCGCAAAAAAATAGAATGAATAATCTGAAGCCTTTCCAGACTAATAAGAATATCTATGAATCAAAGGGTAATTGAATATTCTCCAGTATCTTCCTTGTTTTCAATTATTTAATCCAAGTACCTTCTTCAAATGAGAAAATCTATTTTAGCCGAAATAAGCTCATGTTTACCAACAGAAAAAGAAGAGCACAAAACCAACCACTAGACATAAATTTGCATAACCGAAAACTATGATTGTTACATAATTTTCTTTGCTGAAGTTGGAAAAAAAAAAAAAAAAAAAAACTTTTTTTTCACTTGTATTTTTTTTTCCCTTGACATTTTTTGTTTTTATTGCAATCCCCCAAAGTTTGACACAGTTCACTGGGGACAGCTGCCTATTCTCAGCCCATGCTAGTCTAATTTCAAGTATATAATTTGCCTCAGAAGAGCAATTAGCTATATGTACTGACTTTTTATCTATACATTTTTCAGAAAATTATGTAATTGATGCACTATACAAAGCATGCAATTTCATGTGAAGCATCTGTAAGATGAGATACTGCCAAATCTCTCATGCTTAAGAAAAAATATTTCTGATTAATCTAAATGAGGAAAATATGCATATTTTTAAACCAGGAACTATCCAATTTTATGCATAATTGCGTTCAAATTAGTAAACATAACAATTAGAGCACCAAGTAATTTTTAAAAGTATATTTGTTCAATGTTTTACCGTAAGAAATAAGCTTGTCATTATTTTCAAATAATATTAGCCCTAGTGATAGGGATACCAACTTGTAAAATATATCTAGAGTCTCACATAGTCATCATAAAGCCTATTTCTCAAAAGTGTCTCCTCTCAGAGAAATTCATTTTAGTCCCAGGGTTTCACACAAAGTTGACATGACTTCATTTTATCTTTGAAAATTCTGGGAATGTAGACATACAGATGACAATGTGAAATAAATTTATGCATGCTATAGCTCTTACATAATTCTCAGTTTGGAACATGAATACTAGCTGTAATTTTTTTTTTTTTTTTAATTGGGCTAAATGTTCATCTTACATAAATCAAATCATTTTGATAGTTAATTCTTCAAATAATTCTAAATAAAATCCAATCCGCAATCAACTGCCTTGTGACCTCAGTAGCAGAAGATATATTTACCTGAATCATGGTGTTGATCTTCATGTTTCTCTTCCTGCTACACTTCTCTTTCTTTTCCTCTCTTCAAACAGTGAATGTTTAATGCTCTTTCAGTTTTTAAGTGAATAGTTTGCTATGGGCGACTGATAGTGCAGTATATTTGTATTTTGTATTTGAATATTTAGTTTATCTGCTTTCTGTTACTTTTACTTCTGTTTCTTTTCTGCTGTAAAGTGTGTTTGGTGTCAGTAACAAAATCAGTTTGATCGATTTGAAACAAAAAACTTGAGGTTTTTACTTACAGATACCTACTGCATGAATAGATGTTTAATGTAGCACAAATCACATTATTGCCATGATAAACTAAAGGTTAAAAATGCTCAAATTTAATTTTCAAGACTCTAAAATCTTTAACCTTTTCCAAACCCAGTAACAATTTGAGCATGCAATCTGAGTTTTTGTTAAACCTTTTGCATTTGAGAAGGAAACAACTTCATAACAGAGCATTTGCAAAGGCACAAATGGTGGTGTGGTATACTCTCTCTACAGGGTAGCAAGAGGTTTTCCATCCTCTCCGTTCAACAGCCTGCAGGACAAGCAGTAAGTAATGGACAGCTGTTGATGTCAGACTTTTAAAGAACACAATGTATTTAAAGCAATGGAGGTGAAACCTCTCTGTGCTGAAATCAATAGCAGCTTGAAGGGAATCAGAATATCTGCCGGAACAAGGAGACACAATCCATAGGAACAGAGCAGTCCTCAGTAAAGCTAACCTTTGAAAGCAAGCCGAGTCATTTAATATTTAAACCAAATCGATCTAGACTTTAAAAAAAAATAACAATTAACCACTTTCTTTGTAACTGTCCCGTAATTAGTAAAAAGTTTAAAATCTCCTCTAGGATCAACTACAGATGCAGACAGGCATGTAGAGCTGCAGATTTCAGACTACTGCTTCAGCCAATTTATTCTGCCCTCAGCCAAAAGAAGGGAATGATGCTTGTGAGAATTCTGCTGCATTTCTGAATTTCTGTGCCCAAGCGGGAGGGTGAGAGTGGGAGGCAGCTGCAGCAACATCAGAAACATGAATTTTTTTTCTTGGAATTGAGAGTGAGTTCCGAAAGACTGCAATTTAGGTAATAGATCATAGATCATAGAATAGTTAGGGTTGGAAAGGACCTTAAGATCATCTACTTCCAACCCCCCTACCATGGGCAGAGACACCTCATGCTAAACCATGTCACCCAAGGCTCTGTCCAACCTGGCCTTGAACACTGCCAGCGATGGAGCATTCACAACTTCCCTGGGCAACCCATTCCAGTGCCTCACCGCCCTCACAGTAAAGAACTTTCTCCTTATATCCAACCTAAACTTCTCCTGTTTAAGTTTGAACCCATTACCCCTTGTCCTATCACTAGAGTCCCTAATGAAGAGTCCCTCTCCAACATCCTTATAGCCCCCCTTCAGGTACTGGAAGGCTGCTGTGAGGTGTCCATGAAGCCTCTTCTTCTCCAGGCTGAACAGCCCCAACTTTCTCAGCCTGTCTTCACACGGGAGGTGCTCTAGTCCCCTGATCATCCTTGTGGCCCTCTGGACTTGTTCCAACAGTTCCATGTCCTTTTTATGTTGAGGACACCAGAACTGCACAATACTCCAAGTGAGGTCATTTAAGATGGATTTCAGCCCTTGTAGTAAATTAAATTTAAACTGGATTTCAGCCTTCGTAGTCCTCAAGAGTTCCCTCATTTGAAATTGAAAGCGACCCATTGAACCCATAACAAAATGCTATTACACTGTGGCTGTTAAAAAGTTGTTTGGAAAGCATTGATGTAAGTAGCTTTTAATATCCTATTTCCAACATCAATAATCTAATTTAACCTTACTTCATCTATGTTTATTAACTGCATTTTAAAGAAATCAAAGCTAATTCATTGTTTAAAACTTTTCTTCACATTATGTTAGTGGCAAACCTGTGCTCTTATCTCTGACTGGAATTTAAATAGGTGGCAGGTTTTGTGCACCTCAATGTATCTCCAATTCTTCTTTTTCCTTTTAACACAGTCCTACTTTCACAAATGCTCAGAAAAAAATTGACATTCTTAAGTCTCTGCATTATGCAACACTGATTGCCCCCTGCTGTCACTTCCTTTCTGCAATTACCTTACTATACTAACATGACCAGAAACTCACACAGCATATTAAATATGACCTCATTAAGGGGTATAAACGCTCAGCTACTATTACGTTACTTGCATTTTACACTATGGATCAAATGAGCTTTTGGCTCTGTGAATGGATTTCACTGACCTAATACTTGTGAGAGCATACTTTGGCTGATTATCTCCAGTGAGTATTTAATATTGGCTGATTATCTCCAGTGAGCATTTAGTATTTTTCTGTTAGCTTCTTATATGGAAATTAGGGTGGGAAAGGGCCTAGACTATATGTATTCTGTGCTGGATGTATTTTTCGGTCCTTACTATGATACAAATGCAAAACATTACTGCAATGTTTATTAATGAAAGTCTAAGGATGGGCTGGAGCTGGGTGGAACTGCTACTACAGGCTCCCTGAGAAATAATGTCAAAGATTATTTCCTTGCATTCAGCATTAAACTCCCAATTTAAAAGCAATACAACATGCTGCTCCTTGTGGTAATCCACCTTTTCCCTCTTTTAATCTCATCCAAATATAGTTAGCCTCTTATAATATCTTTATCCCAAAACCACTTCTTTTAATCCATCTTTCCAGCTCTGTAACAGTTCCTCTTGTTCTTTTCTACATTCCTAATCTATCAATATCTTTCTGGTACAGAGGTGTCTTGAACTGCACAAAACTGTTACAGGTGAAGACACAGAGAGACTTCAGAGAGAAAAATTCTTATTGCCACTTCCCTGCTCCATGATGAGATCCTTCACAATCTGCAATTTTAATCCTTAGTGGCCATTTCAGCTGTTATATCAGCTTTTACTTCAGTTTTTATGTGCAGACTTCACGATACCAGAATTACCCATCTGTCATGGGAGCAGGGCTGTTGTGCGCTGCAGGAAATGGTGTGTTAGACTGCAGAGCCAAAGCGAAGTCCAACTGGATGCCTATGGATGCACATAGCCTATATAATAGTTATCCCGCGCTGGCACACTGTGCTCCGGGGTATGTCAGGCATACCCTCAGGTTTCTGTCTTCCAGTTAAGCCCTTCTTCTGTGGCACTCACCTGAGCACCCCTAACTCATGAGCTTGCCTAATTTCTTCTTTTGTGTATATTTGCATTTTCCATCCTGGATGTGATTCCGATGTATACACAGGGAGGAAACAATATATTGCTTTAGTCCATGGTGTAGGCATCATCTTTTGATCTTCACTTTAATTCTTTTTACAGCTATCCCAAGGGAGTTAAAAAGTATTTTGTAATCTGAAAGGAAATAGAAGCATGCTGGAAGCATCTAATGGTTAAGAATAGTCAGCAGTAGGCAGCACACTTCCAAGTGCCCCATTTGCTTACAGCCCTGCTCTTTTAAGAGCTCATAATCTACAAGGAACTGCCATAAATGTAAATATAGAATACAATTTCAAGCTCTCTTCTATCCTGTGTGCTGCATGATTATCATTGAAACTTTTGATATCTTACATACAAGCTCAACGGAATATATAACACCTTTTTAAATTAAATTTGATTGCTAAACACTGTCTACAGAGTTAGACGCACTGGTTATCAGTCACACTTGGTTTAAATCTCTCACTCTGTTACCTAGCTAAAATCCCAACTAAATATTCTACTGAAGTTTTTCAAAACACAAACAAGAATATGAGGAGTAAATATCTATGCATACCCACTAAATCATTTACTTTTAATTCACCCAATATATATGATCCCTTTAAAAATCACAAAATGAAAATGCAAAGGCAATGCAAAACTTGCAGAGGAATTTCTGTCTACAGAGAGATCGTGTCTAGATTTCCCACCAATTGCAGGTATTACTCTGCTACCCAGCAGATTGTATTTAAAAGGATTTATGTGGTCACTACTGCTTTCTCTGCTTTAAAATTGTAGACTGTCATATCTTGGTAAGCATGATTTGAAGAACTGAGAGAGCAGCAAATCCAAACAGCGACAAAAAAAGCCCCATGGCATAGAAATGGGTTACTGAAGAAATCACAGCAAATAAATTTCAGCAAGAACAATGTCAGGTATCAAACAGGAGTGGAAAACATCTTCCTCCAGGCAGTAGAATGTGTACTGTTTTTACCCAAAACCAGCAATGACAATTCTGTAGCTAAAGATTAACAGCATCACAAATCAAAACAGAGTTTTCTAAAATCCTTCATATAAATGATGCAGACCCAAAGTGAGTATCAAGAACATCATTCAGCTGCAAGCTATGGCAAATCATTGAGCAGACTATACCCAACATCCATTGATTTGCACTGAGGATGAACCCTGCCTTGTAAAGGATGGAAAATCTCCTTTCTCACCACCTGGTTTTCCTAGGCACTGCAGAGCAGGGCTAGTAGGAAACCCTGTTCACTCTCCAGGCTCAAGGCTCATCTGGTCTTTGTGGAGACAGGAGCAAAAAAAAAGCCAGTGACCTCAGAAAGCAAGTTTATTTTAAAAGCACCTAAAACCTGTGAAGGGGACATAGGAAAGTCCAGGAGCCTTCTCTCCTCCTGTTCCTTTTTTGTGTCCAGACATTTACTAGATGTAATCTGCTCTAGCAGATAATGAAATATATCTCACACTGGGTGTTTGGAACAATGTACTAAAATCTTCTCCTAGGCAGCAACGGGTTTTGGGTCTGAACATCAACGAATTTCAGAAACAGGACAAGTGCCTTCTTACCTTTAAAGAAGAATACTCTGGAAAAGCAAAACTTAATGGTTAATGTGTAACTTGGATGTAGCTGGAAAAAATATCAAGAAAAGAATAGAATTAGTAATAAAATCTACAAAATTTTGGCATTTATTTAAGTTGACCTTGTACATGACTTTGCATATAAATTAATTTCTTTTCTAATCTAAGAGATGATATGATGATATGGAAGAACTAAAAAAATTATGAAGATAATATGTTTAGCGAGTTTACTCTCATAATTAGTGAATTTTCTGAGAAAAACCAGTTCTTGCTTAAAATCTGTTTCAATTTTTACAGATTTTTAATAAGAAATTCCCACCTTGTGGATTATTTAGTCACCTACAATTCCTTCCCATGTCTGGGATTTTATACCTAAGTGTAGTGACTATCATTGTTTCTTTCTTGTAGCTAACCTTATAAACCATAATTGGCTTTCACTTGAATGAATTTTGGTTAGTCACCAAAATATATCTTTGTGATTAAACAAATCCCGGGTTTTCGCCAACATAGGTCTTGAATTGCTTAAACACTTCCAATAAAATATTAGAAAGGGATGCAAACATAGTCAACAAAACCTTTTAACTAGAAATTGTTTTCATATTGATTATTTTTTTTATCCTTTTTCAGTCAATTCTAATATATGGATGCTCAGTGATTGCACTACTGAAATTTATCTATTTGGAAAAGTTGTATAATACAAATTATTTCCTGTTTTCATCTGCTTACTTAAAATGTAAACAGTTATCACAATGACACCTTAACCTTTGTAACTTCACATTTCCTCCCTTGCTTCTGTTCATCTGTAATCCTTGTCAAAGAAATTCAGGCAGTGATGTAAAATAGATAGTGACTGACTAGTTTTGAGCCTGCATGAGATGAAAGTTTTTCTTTATTTAGTATTACTGCAGAAAATGGTTAATCAGACTGAAACTTGGACGTGCTAGGTAGGCAGCACAGAAAAATAGTCTGAAAACACCTCAAATAATACAGACATATGGATCTTTACAATGTCTTAAAACTTCATCCCAGAAAAAACACTGAAATCCTAAAATGCTCATGTAATGATCATCACATACCAGATTTTCACATTTTGTTTTTGTCTGTTCTTTTTTATCCATATATTTCATAAGCTTTGAAAATGAAGGACTAAAAAGATCTATATGTTCTAGCATAGAGCAATAAGTGATAGCCTATGGTCGCTGGAGACTATGGTAGAAAGTGTTGTGGTCTTCAAAACATTGACTAGAAGAGCATTATGCTTTTCAGGAAAATGGGAATCACACCTCTAAATAGACTGACTGGTAATGGAAAGACTCAGTGGTTTCTGGGAACTGATAACAGTAGCTAACCACAACCTACTGGTAGAGACATATTTTATTTTAAAATTCTCCTTGTTCTGTCTTTGTCTGTTCTCCATTTCTATTATTTCATATGCCCATTTGTGAAATCCTGTACATTTATCTGCCAGGTCGAAGATTATTTCACTGTGGCTACTAATCATTGTTAAAGCATATGAATGACAGCTAATCTTACTGCTTAATATAAATTTTATGTGGTAGCAGGATTGTGTTCCTCAACCTCTTTTATTCCTAGGAGCATTCATACAAAGCATGATAATATTAGCAATACTATTTTATGTTTGTACAGTATTTTCCATCTGAGCTGTTTCAAAGCAGTTATGAAAAGTATGTAGCATGCAGTAGATCTGTGAGGAGACTCCTGATTTCCAGTCTTGTCTCTACACAGTTGGACCCATCTTTCTCATCTGTCCTGTAAGCTGCTGGAGTTCATTATCACCAGCTAAAAATAGCTCATCGTAGAGTTGAGCTCATTAAAAAAGATAAAATTATGCCAAACTCATATAATTTTGGTCAGTTTATGCCTAGTTTGGTTGATACAATCATTTTACAGGCTTCAGGTTTTGTAATCCAGAGAGACTATTACTGCTTATGGATGTCTCCAAAAGAGAGCTGGCCCTTTTCTTCCGTCATCCTCCTGTCCCCTCTTCCAGTATGTGCTTTGCTGTTAGAAACTTTCCTGATCTGTAAGCTGGAGAACCCAACAGTGTGCCCAGTCCAGATAAAGGTTTACTTTCAGGAGTAGTGAGGCATAGACTATGCTTTTCTTCTTTGACTTAGAAAGAAGAAAACATAGGATAATTTAAGTAGTAAGAGTCTTTGCAACCAAGGTCCAGGTCAAAGAAGGGCTAGCTCCAAAGTCAATCTGCGCTGCCCATGGCCTTGACCAGCTGAGTTTTGAATATCTCCAAGGATGCATATTCCACAGCTTCTCTGGGAAACCTGCTACCTGGATTAACCATTCTCACTGTGAGGACGTTTTCCCTCACACCTAATTAGAACTGGTTATACATGTGCTATCATTGTGCCGATGAGGGCTTGGTTTTGTTCCCACCATGATATGCTGCTGACTCCTGCTCATGGTCAGGCCCTCTCATCTACTTGTTCACTCGATGATGAACGAGATGGGCTCCTGTGGTGGCCTCTGAGGATGCTGTTTTTAAGCAGCCACCAGTTGCACTTGGGACCACACTCAGCAGTTCAGCCAGTTTTTCACCCGCTTTCTAGTTAGAAACACAGAATCATAGAACAGTTCGGGTTGGAAGCCCAACCCCCCTGCAATGGGCAGGGACATCTTCAACTAGATCAGGTTGCACAGAACGACATCCAGCCTGATCTTGAATGTCTCCAGGGATGGGGCATCCACCACCTCTCTGGGCAACCTGTGCCAGTATTTTACCATCCTCATTGCAAAGAATTTTTTCTTCACATCCAGCCTAAATCTCCCCTCTTTTAGTTTAAAACCATTATCTCTCATCCAATTCAACAGACCCTGCTAAGAAGTCTCTCCCCGTCATTCTCATAAGCCCATTTTAAGTAGGGAAAGACTGCAGTAAGGTTTCCCCAGAGTCATTTCTTCACACTGACTAGCCTCAACTCTTTCATATTTTCCTTCAGTTCACTTTTTCTCTTCAAGAAAAACATTTTCAAGAATCTCATTTCTTACAGGTTTAGAGTTGGCTTGTTATTATTGTTTATTGTTTTACCGGCCTTACTTTTGCTAAACCTGCTAGATTTAAGAAATCATGTAAAGCAGGTACAAAACTTTAAATTATTAACAAAAACGGCTTTCATTTCCTCCTCACCTCTGCATTTTTTAATGAATGAGTGTTCTAACTATAGGAAACTATAGGCAAAACACAGCTCACCATTACTGCTTCTGAGGGAGATGCTGGTCCTTCTACTGTCAGAGCTGAAAAGCTCCCTCAAATCCAGCCGTGGAAGAGATGCTCTTCAGGAAAGGAACAGAAGAGCAGACAAGCTGCCTACAGGTATTGCCACCCAGAGCTAGGAGTTTAATTTCTTCCTGCTTGTTTCTCACCCCTCTGTAGTTACACCACATATTTGTTCAACTATGATGATTAGGTGAAATAATCCTCTTTTGAAATGCTGTAGGTGTTTCACTTAGGTAGGCTTTGAAAGGGGAAGATGAAAAATCAAACCATTCTGTCTCCCAGATATGATATCCCTTGCTCTTCACTGAGAGCACTTCCAACCCTGATTATTTTTTTTTAGTGTAAGTATGAATGACTCTGCTCCTTCCACTGGAACAAAATTGTTTTCTCCATTTTTATTCTTCCCTGAAGAAAAAGCCTGTTTCAGTTGTATTGGATATCGCAATTACCATCAAAACATAATCTGAAATGGTATGTAATTATTCTTTCATTTGCAGATCAGTGTTTGACAGACATGCCTGAAGGCATAATAGATTCATATCCCTAACAACCTTCTAGCAGCTGAAATCTATAAACAGCGTATACAATGTGCAAATTGCTATTTCAACAAATCAGGAAGGCTTAAAATAAATCTCTGAAAAGTAAGGTAACTAAATCAAACTCCAAACAGTGTACACATTCAGTAACAGAGCAAACTGGACAGTCATTTAATAATTCTCTTTCTGGTTGCATTCATTTTGTTAAAGGGCATGACCAAAATGGGAGCTGGTTCTTCTAAATTTTGCACTGAAGTCAAGACAACTACACTGATGTACTTCTATAAACCCCAAAAACTCACCAATGGGGTGAGAGTAAGAAATAGGAACTTAGATAGCACTCTAGAATACATATCTTTAGTATGCTTTCGGATTTCAAAGGTTAGGGACAAGTTGTGTGGTATTGTAGCCGAAACTGCATTGCAAAAAATTGAGCTGTCTTCTGCAGTAGCATATCCTTTGGGCTTTATTCATGCAAGCTTTGCTAGATCAGAAACATTTAAGACCTTGCAGTGAAACTGTACTTCTAGGAGGGACATGAAGAGTTCAAAGTTGAGGAGTTTTTGTCAGAATCAGGAAACTGGATGTTCTGAAAAATCCAATTACAACTCGCATGTGAATCACTAGGTCAACAAATGCAGAGAGAATACATTTCACATAGGCAGCTAACTATCCTCAGGGGCACACCAATGATCTTAGCTGTTCATAAAGAAGTGTCAAATAGTCTATTTTTAGAATTTAGTGAAAGAACTCAACCATGCATTCCTTTTATCTTCCCCTTTAGTTCGTTTGCCCAGTTTCAGTAGTTGGAGGAACAAAAATCAGTGTTGAAAAAAGAAAAGAAAAAAATTGAGTCAAAAGGGAGACAGAACCTCTCTTTCTTCATCAACTGAACTCAAGCTACACAGAATTGCATTGTATTTCCCAGGGAGGAGATGATGCAGCCAGGGAGTGCAAGCACCCCTTTATACTGCCTAGTGCATGAGGCAGACCCCTCACCAGCCTATGCCCCATTGCTGGACTGCTTCACCAAACTCGTTTGATGTATACCCAGAAGACAGTAAAGCCTCTTTACCCCATGGACTGATAAGATCCCTGTTTTTCAGGTGAAATGAAAAGAGGGATTCCTGTGTCTGTCTTATAGTTAAATGATGCAAGTAGCCTATTCACCAAGTAGACCTACAACCACGGAAAAAACCACGGCACGACGTTAAACCCATCACAAAGTATTTAGCAATGGGAAAGTAAAAAATGAAACCTAAAGTAAGAAGCTGATCTCATTACATTCAGAAATTATTTTTGTCCAGTGAAAATAAATCCTTGCTAAACTAATGCAATACTAACAATAGTTATCAGTTATTATCAGAACGTTTAAATCTCTACATCTGCTGCTCATCTCTGTATGAGACAGTAGGTATTAATACTTTTCTTATTATGTGATTATATAGTTTCCAGATTTTGCAATGGAATTTGGATACTATAGAAAGGAATTCTATAAACACAGCAGTATTGAAGTGGAGAGTTTTCTGTTATGAGCAATACCTACGCCTTAACTACAGCTGTATAACTGAATCAAAATATAATGATCATCCAAAAGATCAAAGCTAAATCTAGTGATAAACCTGTACAAAATGAAGCACAAGCAGATGTTCTCTCATGGGCTGTGAAAATATATATTTAAACATTTCAGCAGACTTTTGTGTTCTCCATTAAGTAGAAATACACTCTGCCAGTTATGCTAGCAAAGCTTAAAGCATTTAAAGCAGTAGCATTTCTTCCAAATTTAGCATGCATGACCCTTGGTTACTATTCCCTAGGTACTTTAAAAACTGAATTATCTGTTCATATTTAAATCCTGAATCATGTTCCATTTAGGTTGCTCATACAAAGTCTTGCTGAAGCTTTTTAATCCATTTCAGCTTTAGCAAGCTTTCTCTTCATTATTTCAACTGAAGGTCTTCCTGTTTGCCTTAATTTATTGTGAATAAATTTGTTTCTGCAATTAGAGCACAAGCCCCTGAAGCCAGAAAAACCCTAAATTATTGCTATGGTGCATTTTGAGATGTAACTTAATTACTAAATCTAAGTACTAGAGCTATGAACACGAAGCTTATTTTGAGTATGTCATGGGTTCAGCAGTAGCAGTCATTTTTCTCCTTCGTAGTAGCTGGTGCAGTGCTGTGTTTTCAACTTTCGGCCTGGGAACAGCGCTGATAACACCAATGTTTATAGTTATGGCTTAGAATGTTTTGGCCTGACCAAGGACTTTCTGAGTCTCATGTTCTGCAAGGGAGGAGGGGAAGCCGGGAGGAAGGAGAGACAGGACACCTGACCCAAACTGACCAAAGAGGTATTCCATACCACAGCACGTCATGCCCAAGATGTAAAACTGGGGGCAGGAACCCGGAAGAGTTCAGTTCACAGCTCGGTCGTCGAGTGGTGAGCAACTGTATCGTCTTTCCTTGTATTTCCCTGGTCATTGTTGTTGTTGGTGGTTGCAGTAGTGATTTGTGTTATACCTTAGTTACTGGACTGTTTTTATCTCAACCTGTGGGAGTTGCATTCTTTTGATTCTTCTCCCCATTCCCCCCCTGCCTCAGAGTGGGGGGGAAGAAGGAGGGGGAAGTGAGTGGTCAGGCTTTGTATTAGAAGCGGTGAGCAATTGTATTCTTTCCTTGTATTTGCCTTGTCATTATTATTATTGGTGGTAGCAGTAGTGGTCTTGTGTTATACTTTAGTTACTAAACTGTTATTATCTCACCCTGTGGGAGTTGCATTCTTTTGATTCTCCTCCCCATCCACCCGTGAACGGGGGGAAGAAAGAGAGGGGAGTGAGTGAGAGAGCAACTGCGTGATTTACGGCTTAAACCACGACAGTTCTTTTTGGCGCCCAACGCCAATCTTGCAAGAAAGTGTTGAAACTTCCCAGTGGAAATATGACGATCTCTACACATTTCACTAATGAACTTCAAGCAATGTGAAGCATTATGTAACATTCAAAAATATAGGAGATAAAACAGTTTTGTTTTATAAAAAACACTTTCACATAAACCTATTTAAGCATATACGTCAACTATGAGCAGTAGAACTGTTATTTTAAACTGTTCTAGACAAGCACAGAACCTTTTGTCCCTACTGTTGTGATCGTTTGTGGGAGCAAGCAACAAATATTTTGTGGGTTTAGAACTTTCCTCAGCCTGTGGATGTGCAGATAGACAGAGCCAATTCTCCTTCATGTAGTCATTTCATGTGAAAAACATGAGTAGTGCCAGGTGCAAAGAAATCATGTTTGGCCTGTGTCAGCTGGAGGAAATCTGGCTACTGTGCTGGAAGACCAGTCTTCCACCAGCTCTTGTGAAGGGATCTTGGAAGCTAGCCATACAAATGCAAGTCAGACCCAGGCTTGGGGATGTGCATAGCAACACTTTTTGTCATGTGTAGGAACCACAGGTATTGCACAGCTCTGTGTCAGATTAATTACAAAGTTAGGTAAGACAAAATGACCTTGATGTTTCCTAAGAAAATATTACTATCACTAAAATGCCTCAAAAGTAAGAAATTAGTTGGTGCTGAAGGAAGTGGTAAAGTTATCTGAGGTAAGAATACCAGGAGAAAAATGGATTTGTCTGCACTAATCATGGAGAAAATTTCCTCATCATAGTTGAACAGGAATTTGTAGTGCTATTTGCAGTTATAGAAGAGACAGAATATTTCAACTTATATTTCTTTCAAGTGTCACAAGGCAGTGACAACAACAAGTGAAAGATATTTGTAAAAGGATCTTGCTGTTTAGGGTTTATGGGAAATGGAGCATCCATGATGATAAATGAAATCCGTCTCTGAGAGCGTGTAGGGTCATGCCTGATGCTAGTTTCAGAGAGAAGAGTAAAGCAGTTTCTGAAAGCCTTAGCCCAGCATTTTCTTGTCACTATGCCAGCATTTTAACATTGCATGCAACTTTTTTTTTTTTTTTGTTTCATAATAGCATAATCTAAATTGACAATTTCTTTTCTTAAGTTATGATGATATTTCCATACACTGTTCCACCTCCAGGTAAGGCATCGTTTACAACACTGATTGTTAAACAAACATTGCCACATTAGTCACTAGACAGGTATGAAATGGAAGTGATCAAAAGGAAAAAAAAAAATAATTAAACAACAGGTTGGTGGGGAAAATAGCTTTCTGAAGTTCTTATTACACAGACATTTAAAAAAGTGATTCTTAACATTTTATGAATCCAACTTTAAGTTTTCCAAAATACATTAAACAGACGATCCCTTTTCTAATATCTTCATTTCTCATAATGGTCTGCAACAGATGCTCTAAAGAATATGCCAAGAAAATAATAACATGATAATACAAAGTAAAATCAGAAAATCACACTAGTAAGGTTTAGCTCCTTGCTAATAGTAACATTAATAGTAAGAGTAATAGTAATCTCAATGTTATAATTATACATATGTGTTTGTTTTCTCACTTTGTATTCTCTTACAATTTTTATATCAACATTATATTGCCGCAGTATCTATGACTATTTCTACTTACTGGCAGATAGTAAGGCAGCTGCTCACCACCAACTGATCTTCCACTGAGGTCTCTGGAAAAGGTGGTTGGATTTTGACCTGCATAATGGGGTTTTCCTCTGGAAAATAGGGAAACAAAACGTAAATCTATAGTTTTCTTCCACTATTTAGGTGGGACCTATGTGAGATTCATGCTCCTTTCCTGGGAGCTGGGAAAAGTTGTTGTATCTCATCATTTGGACATAGCCGGGAAGTATTAGGGATTTGTCTTAGGTAGGCCTGGCTTTGCCTTCAATTGTTCTTTTGCTGGAATTTTTTTTCCTTTTTCACATAAGGAGAGGGTGAGCAGAGTTTTCTTACTTATCTCTCAGCACAGTTCTTTGCCTTGGTTATTCCTATCACGGATTTTTTTTGTGCATGTCATCTCCAGTACAAGTTCTCTTTTTGGCAGCAATAGATGTTCTTCATACTCATCATCACTGCCCTTTTTTTGTTCAATCTGTTTTTTTGGGAACAGATTCAGGATCTGTATGGTTCGTGCATCTGTTTTAATCATGGCAGTAAATCTTTCACTACTTTCTTTTCCATTTAATCCTTCCAGTATTGTGGCAATTTCTTCAGTTTCCTAATGGATGGTGCACATTAAACAGCATTTTTTATGGAGCTCTCTACAATGACATCAAACCTTTCTTCTGTGTGGTTGCAATTAATTTTGAATGAGGTGATGTGTCTGAGCAATTGAAATTAATATTGCCAACACATATTGTTAGCTTTGATATGTTTTGCACTGTGCATTCCCGTAGTTTTGTTAGCTTCTACTGAAATTTTAGATATTTCCAAGACTTTTGTGACAAACATGTATTTGCCAGCTCTAAATTTGTCAGCTAAAAAATCACTTCCTTTTCAAAGCATGCAAAATTACACAAACTAGGATGAGATATATTGAATATAGCACTTGTTTCTGAAAGGAGACTCATGGCAACCCAATATTATTTAGAGTGGTTGGAACAGATACATGGTTAGATAGTAAGGTGCATACAATTTCATCTGCAATTTCATGCTTTTCTTGAAGAGTGATCTCAATGAAAATTGAAAAACTTTCAGATGTAAAAAAAATCTCAAAAAGAGAGCATTTTCTTAACTCTGAAAATATCAGAGATATTAGTTTCGCACCCAATCTCAGGTACATTTCAAAGCCATGTTCTTCCTCTGATTCTTTCTTTTCACCATCTAACATATCTTCAAACTCCTAATGAACCAATGTAGTGTCACCTGGCTTTCTGTCTTTGTGTAAAATGCAGTTCAAAAGTCGTGTTTAGAGGTTCTAACTTGCCATTCATTTTATTTTACTGTGAATACAATACAGAAATAATCACACTGCCAGAATATAGTGTAATGTCCCATAATATGTAATGGTTCTTCTAATGGTTCAGGTTTGGAATGGAGTAATTTTCCTAGACTAATCACCTCATCAAAGTATCATAATGGAAGCCTCAAGTGGTCTCTGTAGCCTTGAATTCAAAGCATTACACCAATCTAAATTTCACAATTGACCTTCTAATGCTTCTGCAGCAGAAGCCTCAAGAACCTTCAGTTGAAATAATGTTGCCAATGCATATTCACATACCTCACATTACAGTACTAATACAGCAAGGTCTTCACAAAGTTTCACTGATGCACTCCTGAGGTTATTGCCATCACATGAATACCACACTTGTGTGAGCAAGGAGTGCACACCAAAATGGATGTCTTCACAACATTTCTTTTTTAAACTGAACAATTACGCTCTATGCATATTCAGAAAACACTAAACTCACCTTGACCTTCAGTTCTTATGTTGCAATAGGAGAAGTGCTCAGCTGATTAATATGATTCCTATCTGTTTTGCTAACGTTTATGTCCTGTTTATTACTTTATTTAGATTTTATATCAGATAGAATTAGATGCATCTTTCCTTTGAGGGATACAGGAGTAACTGTGTTTTCTTTTTCAGTCTTAAATGGAAACTTCCTGGTTTGTTTTGGCATAAGTAAAAGATGTAAGATTTTCCTCATGTTAGGAGATGCAACATTTAAGTAGAACAAAAATATTGTTGTCATGGTTTAAGCCCAGCTGTAACTCAGAAAACCATGCAGTCTCTCTCTCTCACTCCTTCCCCTTCTTCCCCCCTGTTCCCGGGGGGGTGGTGAGGAGAATCGAAAGAATGTAACTCCCACGGGTTGAGATAAGAACAGTCCAGTAACTAAGGTAAAACACAAATCACTGCTGCTACCACCAATAATAATAACGATAAAGGAAGTAATAAGGGAAGAGAATACAACTGCTCACCACCCGCCGACCGATACCCAGCCCAACCGAGCAGCAATCTAGCCCTTCCGGGTCACTGCCCCCATTTTATATAGTGGACATGACATGCTGTGGTATGGAATACCTCTTTGGCTAGTTTGGGTCAGGTGTCCTCTCTGCTGACTTCTGGCTTCCCCTCCTCCCTGGCAGAGCACGAGGCTCAGAAAGCCCTTGGTCAGAGTAAACATTACTGAGCAGCAACTGAAAACATCAATGTTATCAGCACTGTTCCCAGGCTGAAAGTCAAAAACACAGCGCTGCACCAGCTATTAAGAAAGAGAAAAATGACTGCTACTGCTGAACCCAGGACAATTGTGAACAAACACAATGAGCTGAAAAGTGCTAAGTTATCACAGAAATCATACGGTGTTGGTGCTGCTGGAACAAGCATAAAGATTTTTGAGGACAATGAATTCCTGGCTATGCAGAATGTCAGAAAATTTTTGTCTCATCTTGAAGAATCTCTCAAGAAATGCATCTCTTTTGTAAGGTACAATTCTGCTCAAATTAAAACAAGGTTGTAAGCAAAGGTGGTGCCGTTAATCTTAGACTGACAATTTCTTTGCAAAACCAAGCTCTCCAACGCCTCCAGAAGAACTGCGTGGATACACTTCAAGAATTAAAATGCTTCGGTTTGAAACCTGAGAAACTTACAAGAAACTGTGAAGAAGTAGAAGAATCATTGCTCTATATTTGTGACAAGATATTATCCTTAGCCTTGTTTCCCAAGGCACAGTCAAAGAAAGTCAGGTTTTTAAAACTTTCAAATGGTTCTTTTTTGTCAGTTATAACTGGCAGTGAAGCATTTGCTACGCATTCACAAGATTAAAATGCAGAAGATGCACTGATTTCCAGCTTGCCCTTGTGTCTTAATGAGTCTGTCAGAAAAGTACACTGAAATATAGCATTAATATGAGGGGCAAAGCAGAAGTAATAGCTATTTCTGATAATTCCTGCAGAATTCAGAAAACAAAGCACAACAATAAGACATCATTTTCAGCGTGGTAAAAAATCTAGACATTGCTTTTATTGATAGATCAAATAAATTACAATGAAACCACACAAACAGGAAAAAAAGAAAAAGGAAATAAAGCCACAATTCCTATGTGATTTTTATTTAATTTTCTTCCAAAACCACAGAAGGTGAATGTATCAGGAAAAGGATGAAGTAAATCTCCTTTCATTCAAATTATGGCACTTAAAACCCAGCTTTTCTTACAGGAATGTAAATATTAATGCACCAGTAATAGACTTCTTAAAAACATCAAAGACAAAGAGCAGTTCTAAGAAAACTTCTATTAAATTTCACAGTTTCCTAAATGGTCTTAACTGTCTTTTCATTGTATGTATCTGTTGTCTAGTAAGATCTCAAACCCTGACTCAGGCTGCCAGCAGAGTTTCTTTTGCAAGAAAATATCTGTTTGATATTTCCATTTAAGGATTTTTAGGCAAGGACCTGGCTGCAAGTTCAGGTTAGAGGTTTTATATTCCTAGGTAGAGCCATATCTTTCTGGTAGTCTCAGAAGACAACACATACCATACCTGCTGTACAAATACGAAATAATGAAAACTTATGTTTAAAAATTATAGAATCATAGAATAGTTAGGGTTGGAAAGGACCTTAAGATCATCTAGTTCCAACCCCCCTGCCAGGGGCAAGGACACCTCCCATTAAATTATGCCGCTCCAGGCTCTGTCCAACCTGGCTTTGAGCACTGTCAGAGATGGAGCATTCACAACTTCCCTGGGCAACCCATTCCAGAGCCTATCCTAATTTTAATATGATATTTGGTTAGTCCATTTCCATTTAATCTACTAATGGTTTTGAAGCTCTATCCTTAAAGAGTACAATCTTTTTCGTTCCCTTACTCCCAAATTATATTCTCCTTTCTCATGAGATACAGTCTTCCTTCTTCTCCCTACCTGCTACCCAGATGACAATTAAACATTTATTTTCTGGACTTACAGATTCCCACAGCTCCTTGGTGTTTAGTATTAAAGTTCAGGTCTGTCTCAGGCAGAATATTCGCACTATGTTTTTTTCTTTCAAGTCTTCAGCTGTGGGGTCTGACATACACAGATTTATTTTTAATTTCTCTGTGGAGAAGAATGTGTCCTCCTTTGATCATATCTCTGAGAGAGTTCGCAAGATTCTGGGTAACATCTCCTACTCACTGAAATCTCTGTGCTCTCCCAAATGGTGCAGAAACAAGATTTCTCATAAAACAGATACTTCATTTATACTTCTTTACCTGCCCAGCCCCACAATCAGGCCTATACGCCTGGTCTGTTTAGCTGCAATTCTGCTTTTCACCTTTTAGCACTTTGTTGCTATATTATTTCTATACATATTCATTTGTCTCCTGTTGCATGTTGACTAGTTGACCATAGCAAGTGAACACGAACATGAACAGCTTTCTGGACAGTGACCATGTTTTCTTATATTTGTCAATACAAAGCATAGCAAACCTTTGTTTCGTGGAAAATGCTGAGGTATAAGTAACATCTCCAGGAGTGTCAGTGTTTGCTTATTATCAGGGGAAAGGAGAAGAAGAGCCACAAAAACATTACAAAAAAGGAATTAATTGACATTAACTCTTCTGAAGTAAAGCAATTTACCACTTAGTCAGTCCAACTGCTTATTCAAGGAAGACTCTGTGACCTACTCTATTTCTAGGCATTCATACAGTTCTAGTAATTAGTATAGTTGCCTGTGCAAATTGTTTAGGTTGTGAAGAGACTGGATTCCTCACAAAACAATAGTATTCAGTGCTCAGGTTTGAAATTCTGCAAAACCTTCAAACAGGCAGGAAAAGCCTTTATTTGGAAACTATTAGCGTAAGGCTTTTGGTTCACAAACATCATGAAAAGTTCCTATTCCATCAAATCATAGAATCTTAGAAATGAAAGAATACAAAACAAACATATAAAATAAAAACAAACCACTAACTGAACAATAAATCCTCATAAATATTCTTTTTAAAAAAAAAAAAAAAAACAAAACAAAACAAAAAAACCAAAGCAAACCAAACCAAACTTGTTTTTCAACATTTCTCATTGAAAAAAAAAAAAAAAACAACCCACCAACCCAACAAAAAACCAGCTACAATAAAGTGTTTTATCACTCAATCTCAAACATTAACATTTCAGGTGATATTGTTGTGTATTTATAGTTCAAGATATTCTGGCTTTCTAGTTGCAAATCTATTTGTCTGAAGGGATATAAAATTCATTGAGGAAAATGCAGCACTTAGAAAGCATGCAACAGGCCCTGCTATTATCAGAGGGTGAAAAATGAAAGTAAACCTGCAGCTAATATAGCCTTGTGGGAAATAAAGCACAGTAGTGGTAAATCTAATAGAGCTTCTGTATTTATTTCAGCAAGGTGATAAGGTGACTTGATGATGCTGCATATAAACTAAGTCATGTCTAGTAGACGTTAATGACTGTGAAGTGTATACATGATAGACGTGCACTTTTGAACTTCACTTTCAAAGCACTGAATTCCTGAGTCAATATATTCAATCATGACTTTGGCTGTTTGCTTATAACTGAACCACTCCATACCACAAGCTCTTAAAACTCCAAGAATCTCTCAAGCTCCATAAAGAAACATATTTTTCATTTCTCATGTTCTGCCCAATAAAATGGTTTAACTTGTTGAATAGAAAATTTCATTGTTCTACGGTATATCGACCAAGTGAAGCTTGTCTTGCTCTGACATCTCAATCTCTTACCAAGTGGAAATCCTGAAAAGTTATATGACATATATTTGAACATTTAAAGTTGAATTTATAGCTTTTCAAAGGTTACATGAGCATACCAGAACAGCTAATGTGTGAAAGTAAAGTTGGGACAATTTGGGATTTAGAGTCAAATGAGAGTGTTAGAATTCAGTGCTTTACAGTTTGACATCTGCATAAATGGTTTATCCAAGGAGACAACTATACATGAATTATCATTAATACAGTACACATATTAATTGTGATAATAGTGAATCTTCAACAAAAGGACAGTTTAATTCAAAAGGAAAATGGCCTCTTTTTTTTTCCTAACTAATCTTACTTTAGCAACTGAGGAAATGTAAAAACTTGCTTCATACAAGTGTGTGTACTGTGACCAATTGCTGTATAACAAAGAACTTGAAGACATCCTTCCAAAATGACTGAATCTAATAGCCTTTCAATAAAAAATTGAATAAGGATGGCGAGAAGTTAGACCAATTGTTTGACCCTTCAGGAGGCAGGTGCAAATTCTGGTGTTCAGAGTGAGGGCTCTAAGTCATGGTCCCACCCAGACAGTCTTATTTTGTGCCCATAGGGGCACTGCCTTTAGCAAAGCTCAAGCAAGTCCCTGAGTTGCCCCTGAGCTGCAGCATCCACAGAGCAGGCCACCAACCCCTTGCGCCAGCAGCAGGACCACTGGGATCATGATGCTTTACTGCAGCTGGCTCAGTGCAACCTTGTTACTCAAGCACTGCAACACAGTTAAATAAATAAACCAGATTGTAACTTCCAGGTGTCAAAGGGCCTGATCCTCTGAGACCCGAGACTTGCTGACCCTTAGTAATAGACGTGGCTCACCCACATAGATGCTGTTCTGAAAATTAGCAGCGAAAAAAAATATAAACAAGCTTTTGGAATAAACAAGCACAGTTAGGAAGATGGGCTAAAAATCAAACATTTATAAGCAAGGAAAGAGACAGATGTCAATGAAGTAAGCAAAGTCTTACACAACATAAATGTCAACCAATGTTGCTATTACTGGCTCACTGGGTGTAGGATGATACAAACATATTACAAGTAAAGATCACAAGGAGGCGCTTTACAAAAGGTCTGCTCTGGAGATTAACTCATTAGAATAAGGTGCTGAGGCAAAAAAATAATGATTTTTGTTTTGTAAAGAAAGCAGTAATGGATTAAGTCTGGATTTTTAAAAAACCAGTCAGTGGGGATTCTCTTAACTTACAGCAGATCTCCTGTTACCCTCCTCTCATTAGTACTCCTTGAAAAGATGCAATTCTGCTATGCTTATCAATGCCTCCAGTTCCAGAAAAAAAGCAGTAACACCAAAGCGACTGCTGGAGAATCAGGCCTGACATATTCAGAATGACTAATGACTGACTTCACAATTCCAGAGGAAGGGACTTACTTACTGAAGGCGACTGCTAAGTACTTTCTGATAACCGTGCCCCTTAACAGGTAGAAATTTGGACATTGAAAGCAGAGCCCTGAAAAATATCTCTCTCTTCCTGAGAATGATTATTATTATTGCATGCATTTCTGAGGATGCTATTAGATAGAAGTAGGGCATCAATTCCCCCAGGGATAAAGGAAATACTCCCCCTTTCCTGTATTACAGAATAAAGCTGTTTACGCAGAAGAAACAGATACATCACGGTTTTAAGAACAAGTTGTTATGCCCACTTTGCAATTTTGCTTTAAGGAGAATGTACGCCACTTCTATGCAGCAAAGATTCCTTGTCCCTGTTGTAAAGGTGAGAAGGTGTAGCTTTATGTCTAGGGCTCATCTCAGGCTGTTAGCCGTCAACACTGCTGCTTCCTCCACCTGCTGTTATGCTTGTCATCCTCTGCCTCTGCTGCAGTGCCCAACTCAGAAGCAGGAGGACCTCTCTCCTGTAAGTCTTTCTGAGGCATACGTCATTTGCAAAGACAGACTACACTCCCTCCAGTTCCCTGTTGCTTGTGGATTTTATTGACTGGATGACAGCTCCCTGCCCATTTCTTTATTAAAGTTTGAGTCACTCTTCAGGATAATTAAGAAGTGACTGTCCTTTCACTTACTAGGGGCAGAAGCTTAGGTGACATTTGCATCATCCAAACTTGGTATCAGGTCCTTGAAATAGTCTCTGAAGTTCATTTGGTTTAATTTCACCCCAATCCAAGATTGTAATCATCTGACCTATTTTATACTTGGAGTGAGATGAATCACTGCCCAGAAATGCCTGATTTTCTCTGCTTAGCACAAAAGGGATATACAAAACAAACTCAGATCTACTGTACTATAGATAGCTAAGTTGGTTAAATCCAGAAGGACGGGCACAGTCCTGTGTGGCATTTAGTCTTGATGGCTTCTCTGTTTGAGGAAAAGTATTTTGAAAAACAAGGTATTTCTAGATAGTCGTCATAATTAATAAAGTAAGAAAAAGGGTCAGCTTTAGGAAACACAAACTTTATACTTGTGTTTAAATACTGACTGAGACCAAGATGGCCGTTTCAAGGAATGGAGCTTGAAAAACTTATTAGTCAATAAAACTCTTTGCTATGAGGTGTATAGGACAGGTCTGCTGGGTTACACTATAGCCTGCAGGCTCCAACATAGATCCCCTAATGATCCAGAAGAAATGCTAGAGTGACACAAGACCAAAACGTCCTGCAGGACGTTATGGCCTACATCTTTGTTGCAACTTAGACCCTGCCTTAAAATGACAGATTTACACAATTTGTAAAAGAAGGTGGCACAAGAGAGTTTCTCACATTAGAGAGCACTTCAGCTGACTGCCAATATAAGAGGGAACACAGACACCACATTCACACATAATCACTGCCATATTTGAAGGAGGCATAGAGACACAGCCCTGTCAGGCTTTGAAGAACAGCCTAAGAGCTAAAAAGGGAAAAGAAAAAGGCAACTCATGGGCTCTGAGAGGTGAAATCTATAAGAGAGGCAGACCTCTTCTGCATCTTACTAGTACAAAAGACAGTATAACCTGACGGTAGTTAGTGTGCAGGACCAAATTGTACCCTGAATCTCAGGAGACAGCTTCTCTGAGATTGAATTACTTCAGAGATTTTTGGTGAAGGCCAGAGCGAATGTCAACATGAAACATGAAGGAAGATTTTAATGCACATATATAAATGCCATGCATTATCATAGAATCATAGAACAGATAGGGTTGGAAAGGGCCTTAAGATCATCTACTTCCAAACCCCCTGCCAGGGGCAGGGACACCTCCCACTAAACCATGCCACCCAAGGCTCTGTCCAACCCAGCCTTGAACACTGCCAGGGATGGAGCATTCACAACTTCTCTGGGCAACCCATTCCAGTGCCTCACCACCCTTACAGTAAAGAATTTCTTCCTCATATCCAATCTAAACTTCCCCTGTTTAAGTTTGAACCCATTACCCCTTGTCTTCTCCCTTCAGTCCCTAATGAAGAGTCCCTCCCCAGCACCCCTATAGGCCCCCTTCAGATATTGGAAGGCTGCTATGAGGTCTCCATGCAGCCTTCTCTTCTCCAGGCTGAACAGCCCCCACTTTCTCAGCCTATCTTCATATGGGAGGTGTTCCAGTCCCTGATCATCCTCGTAGCCCTCCTTTCTACTTGTTCCAACAGCTCCATGTCCATTTTATGTTGAGGACACCAGAATTGTACCCAGTACTCCAAGTGAGGTCTCTTGAGAGCAGAGTAGAGGAGCAGGATCACCTCCTTCGACTTGCTGGTCACGCTCCTTTTCATGCAGCCCAGGATTCAGTTGGCCTTCTGGGCTGCAAGCGCACACTGATCGCTCATGTTCATTTTTTCATTGACCAACACCCCCAAGTCCTTCTCTGCAGGACTGCTCTGAATCTCTTCTCTGCCCAACCTGGAGCTGTGCCTGGGATTGCTCCCACCCAGGTGTAGGACCTTGCACTTGGCATGGTTAAACTTCATCAGGTTGGCATCAGCCCACCTCACAAGCGTGTCAAGATCCCTCTGGATGGCATTCCTTCCCTCCAACGTATCAACCGAACCACACAGCTTGGTGTCATTGGCAAACTTGCTGAGGGCGCACTCAATTCCACAGTCTATGTCAGCGACAAAGATGTTGAAGAAGACTGGTCCCAACACCAATCCCTGAGGGACACCACTCACTACTGGTCTCCAGATGGACATTGAGCCATTGACCAAAACTGTTTGCTTTATGTGAAGACAGATTGTGCTGCATTAGATCTCATCTGGGATCCCTGCAAGGTTTGTGTGTAAATGATGAGACTGGGGATACAGAGATCTAAGAAGGAAGCACGATGCCCAGGCACCCAGTAATGTCTCTTATTTATGGTCTCTTATTTACTGCTCTTACATGGCACATATAGCTTACACAAAGGATCTGCGATACAGGTGGCAGGGCAAAGCTCTGCCACTTTATATCGTGCATTGTTAGCACTCTCCAAGACTAACAAAATGAGGCAACTTTGCTGGCTTATAATTTCTTGGAGAATTGTTATTTATCAGAGACGATATCTTCCTCGCCATTGTGCAATATGTGCTTCCTGCTGAGACACAGCTTGATATTAAGAACAGATAACTCATCTCCTACATGAGGTGTGCCGTCCTCAGTAAAGCACTGTCCCAGCCCTCAAGACTGGTAGTTAAGAGAAAATGATGTCAATTTATAGCCAAAACAGGAGACTAAATTTGTTGGTAATGGACAACGATACCTTGTATGAAGAAAAACACATTTCCTAAACTTTCATCTATGTGGCAGGAAGAGCTAGAAATAACTCATGTCTCACACAGTGTGATAAAAAAATTAAAATAAAAACATCAAAAGCCAGAGGCATGTTACAGTGAAGTCTAGCAACTGTGAAGAAAACAAGCTTTTTTAAACAACCCAGTCTCTGAAGCATCTGCTGCCAAAAATGCAAATAAAGAAAGCTGTAGGGATGATTAAAAGACAAATGAAATAAGAAAAATCTTTGTAGCTATGATGGGTAACAACAACACTCATTGGAAAGAAAGAGGAAAGGATTAGGTGACTGGGTAGGAGAATTAAGGTGCGTATGCCAACCATTAGCGAACCACCGCTTCTCCCAGCTGGGTGAGTCTTTGTTTTTGTCAAGTTTTAGTTCACAGAAGCCAGCTCAATGACTTCAAGGTAGCGATAAATTTCCAAACACCATTTTCACCCTGAAAAGCTACTGCTGTGAAGCAATGAATTAGAAACGCAAAATTGTACTGATAAATGTGGCAGATAAGTGTACAGAAAAACAATTCATTCAGGTTCCCCATGATCAGCAGATCCCTGCTGTGTCCTGAGACCCACTTCTGCAGGGATCTGGAGCCCAAACATTGCCATCAACTTTTGAATTATGTCAGAAAGTGTAATTACTGCAGTCCCTCTGGTCTTTCTTCGAAAAACTGGAAGCTTTATTTTGAAAAGATCTAATGGTTACTACTTTATTGTCCTAATAAAAACCTTACAGCAACATGGTCTGTCATCAGCCTAGGGAACAAGACTGGGAGGTTAAGAGCATGATTTTTCTGGGGTGCTATTTTTTAGTTTATGCTAAGCAGTAGCCAGTGGAAGGTATTGCCTGTACGTTGCTGCTTTTGGAAAAAGACATCAGGGTGCTGGAGGGGATGGCAGGTAGGATAGAGACAATCAGCTTGTTACCCTTACACAATGAATGTGCATGGAAAGCCCCTTGGTCCTCAGGCACACAAACCCTCAAAAAACCTATGTGTTTCATCTGGCCAACCACGTACAAGTGACAGGCCAAGAGCTCACTTGAAATATTCATTTCAGTGATTGATGATGATAATGCTGTTGCTATTGATGTGGCAAGGCGGTGGGTATTGGGAGCTACGAGGAGCAGAGTGGTAGTAGAAGTGTTCTAGTGCTGTAGTAAGAGCTCTTTTACTATCCAAAGAAACCTCCCTGAGAATAATTGTGCTGCTTGGTCACCAGCAGTGCTCTCCAAAGACATCAAGCAGAGAGAGTAAAACTTGCTCTTGCTCTACTGCAAATGATTTGAGCACTTCATGAAGCCACAGTTGCATTCTGAAATATAAATTAACCTGCAACTAAATGTGCAGAAAGCTTTTACTGAGCTACAGGGTCCTTAGAACTGAAATAAAGAAGCATTGTCATATGTGCAGTATAAGCTGTCATAAGAACAACATAAGCTTTATTGCTTAAAAAAATATATTGCCCTAACACGATTCTTACTGACAAGCAGCAGGAGTTACTTACATTCAGTATTTTCTCTCATTAAGTTTCAAAATGCCTGATCTTGAGGAAATTGCTGTGCATAAAATCTTTCATTTTGTAGTACACTTAACTTGGCCTGAGTTAAAAAATTTCCTCCTTGAAATTATTGTAATTAGCGCTATGCACTTTGATGGAGCAACAGTATTGTGCCTGTCATTATATGTGGCTGCTGTTCCGCTATGTCTACAATAGCCACCAGGCATGCTGTGATGATGTCTTGGCTTTAAGATGACAGATTTCCAGCTTGCCTCTGGAGCTAGCTGTCATCCATCTTTGGGAGGACATGTTCCTAGAAGGGGATTATTAGTTGCAAAAAGGAATAGCAGTGATTGATAGCTCAGTGAGGACAGAAAAGTGTTAATATGTACACACAAAGATATCTGTCTTGTTATATGACTTTTTCATCTCTGCTGCAAAGGTAAGAACTCTTTTGGCCTGCTTAAATTTGATAACTAAGAGTTCTGCTTACGCTTCATTGTTCCTTTTCTTCACATATACATATATATACTAGTCCACAAAGCACAGCTTCTGAGCTTTTACTCTAAACAATGCTTGTGCATAAAATGTACTGTGGATTCTCAGCTAAACAAACCCTTGGAGGTTTTTTGCAGGGTTGATTTTATTTTATGGGTTTTTTTATTGCCAAATTTGCTCAATAATCTCAAATGCCAGCATGCCAAATTGGCTCTTTTTTTGACATCTATATCATATATAATGGCTTTGTGATGAATTCAGACTCGGCTTTTAAAGTCACGATCTACAGGCTACCTTATCAATAGCTTGAAATAAGCACATTGCTAAACCATTGTGTGACAACTTACAGGATAATGATCTTTAATAGCAATGGAAACATCCACAAGATCATTCTTTAACCGCAGGACAGATACTTGAAACAGCTAGAATAAGAAAGCTGAGAAGTTTGATGGTTATTGAAACAGTCAGGATGTTTAATATTGTCTTGAATTGAACAGTCTGGATGCATGTCTATTAAATGTCTGGAGTTCAATTAAGTCATTTATTCTATTAATGGCATAAAAGTTGGAATAGGATCTAGCTTACATTCCCATGGTTTTATCGAATCACAAATACAGTATTACAGTACAGCCTTACAGTAAAGAATTTCTTCCTCATATCCAATCTAAACTTCCCTTGTTTAAGGAAGAAATTCTTTACTATGAGGGTGGTGAGGCACTGGAATGGGTTGCCCAGGGAAGTTGTGAATGCTCCACAGCTGACGGTGTTCGAGGCCAGGTTGGACAGAGCCTTGGGTGACATGGTTTAGCATGAGGTGTCCCTGCCTATGGCAGGGATGCTGGAACTAGATGATCTTGAGGCCCTTTCCCACCCTAACTATTCTATGATTCTATGATTCTACATACCTTCTCCTCTCTGTTGTCTTTCTTCAGCACATGCACTGAGCTTACTATCAGTACTTATTTAAATCATAAAAAGATAACTATCAAGTATGGGATTAATTTCTCACCTCCATAAACAACTAGAATGTGCAGATATAAATTAGGATGAGATGAAAACTACTCTAGAGACACTTATTACTCTTCTGTACCATAACAGATGTTTAACAGACTAGTTCATATGTAGATGCTGTCATGTGTTCAGCAGCAGCAGTCATTTTTCTCCTCCTTGGTAGCTGGTGCAGCACTGTGTTTTTGATTTTGGGCCTGGGAACAGCGTTGATAACACCAGTGTTTCAGTTACTGCTTAGTGATGTTTTGGTCTGGCCAAGGACTTTCTGAGTCTCATGCTCTGCCAGGGAGGAGGGGAGGCAGGAGGAAGCAGACAGGACACCTGACCCAAACTGACCAAAGAGGTTATTCCATACCACAGCACGTCATGCCCAAGATGGAGGACGGAGAGGAGAGACCCAGAAGGGTGGGGGGTGCACTGCTTGGTCAGGCTTGGTATTAGGTGGTGAGAAATTGTATTCTTTCCTTGTATTTCTCTTGTCATTATTATTATTGGTGGTAGCAGTAGTGATTTGTGTTACACTTTAGTTACTAAACTGTTCTTATCTCAACCTGTGGGAGTTGCATTCTTTTCGATTCTCCTTCCCATCCCTCCGGGAGTGGGGGGGCAAGAAAGAGGGGGAAGTGAGTGAGAGAGAGAGAGTCTGTGTGAGTTAGGCTTAAACCACGACAGATGCCTATATTAAACACTTGAAGTAAGGTATTTTGACACCCACTACTTGTTCTGTTTCTCTTCATCTCGTCTATTTCTTCACCAAATATTTTTTATTAAGAATGACAAAGACAATGCACCTTGCAATTCATCACCTTTTACTTTCCTCTTTTTTTAGCTTAGATTTACATCTCTGCATTTCACTTGGTAGCAAAAGCTAATAATACATTTCTTGGAGATACTTTAAGACTAATGCTTCCAACAGATAACATCTGATAATGCATAATAATGGTTGCATAACTTTAGATCAGGTGTCATATATGCCTACATTCTTAGACCACACTCTCTTTTATTAGATATTGCAGTATTTTTGCATAGTTATTTTTTACAAATATTGTTATCTGATCATTTTAGATGCCAGTTATTTTAATTTGTAAATATCCAAATAAACTAGTAACCACAGCACACTCATCTGTTCTAATTCTACCAGTTGACCTTGTAACAGTCTTCCAATACCAAAATGGATCTACAAGAAAACTGGAGAGGGACTTTTTACAAAAGCATGTAGGGATAGGACATGGGTGAATGGTTTTAAGTTTTAAACTGAAAGAGTGTATATTTAGATTAGACATTAGGAAGTAATTCTTTACTATAAGAAGGTGAGGAAGTGGAGCAGGTTGGCCAGAGAAGTTGTGGATACCCCATCCTTGTCAGTTTCAAGGTCAGGCTGGATGGGGATTTGAGCAACATGATCTAGCAGAAATTGTCCCTGCCTGTGACAGGGGGGGGTTGGAACTAGATGTTCTTTAAGGTCCCTTCCAAACCAAACCCTTACATGACACTATGTTTCTATGATTCTATGTGAATTTTATGGATTAATAATAAAGAGGTTGCACTGTTCTCAAGTATCCATCGCTTTTATTTTCTGCTTCCTGACCAATACTCCTGTTTGCTTTGTGTTTCTCTGGGGCAGTTGTTTTACCTTGATTTGAAATCTGTCACTACTGTGGAACTAGTTCAGTAACCATTTTGCTGGGCATAGGGCTTAACCAGGTGTTTCAAGAATGGGTACAATTAGGTTATTACAACTCTGTAGCATCCTGCTCTCTCCTTAACCCTCTTTGAAAAATCTTGCAGTAGGCGCTGCATAGTTTGAGAGGGTGTGCTCCTGCAACACTGTTCCTCTGAGAGCAGCTCTTTAAGGATGCCTCCTCTCTTCAGTAGTTCTAACTTCTCCAATTTTCTAACTTCACTCCCAAAGTATCAATTATTTTTCTATATTGCTGACAGGTTTGAATGGGTCAAATGAGAAGCCAGATATCAAATAGATGAATAGCCCATTATGCACCTAATGGAAGCAGATGAGTAGAACATTATACAAACCCAACAACAGAAGACTTATTCCATGATGCCATCTGCTAGTTTCTCGCATAAGACCCTTCCTTATTACAGTGTTTGCTGATACCAATTGCCTAAATAATCATTAAGTCTGAAATCCTTTTTCCAGTGATAATATTATTATCCAACAAGTGTTGTTAATTACCTACCATTGATACTATACACAGTAATGAGGTCGCAACAGTTATTTGCTGCGTTGTCAATTGTAGATGTGAAGAAGAAATATATGTATTTATGCCATCATTGTTTTGTTCAAAAACCTTATAAGTAAGAATGATGCCTCAAAGTTGGTGATTTCTGTCGGGATGGTCTCTCCCATTTATGAACTTTTTTTTTTTTCTTTACATATCTTCAATATTGAATATCTTCATATTCAGGGAATATGTGAGCCAGTAGCAGACTTTTACATATTATTTTTATTGTAGAATATGTTTTTTTAAAAATAAAAAAGACTCCTAGTTTCGACTTTGAACTTCTTTCCCATACAAGCCACAAAACAACCAAGTTATTTATAAGATAATGAAAAGGTTTAAGAAAAAAAATGGGTAGAGTGCACGTGTTTAGCAACCAGGAAAATTTAAATGAATCACTTACTTAACAATTTGCCTAGACAAAGATCAACCTAAAAATTCACTTGAGTGAATACAAACAAATGTCTGATGGCATACAGGAGCTGTACTCTCATTTTGGACAAGTAGGTACATTATTTTCTTAGAGCACTGCAGAGGATGAATAATCCAGTTGCAGACCTCCAAAGACTGAGGTGGGAGCTGAGGCACCATTTACAGTCACCGCAGGCAAATGACAGCATACTTCTCCTGTGGTGAGATGACAAAGTGGAAACAAAAGATGGGTCTAGCATACCTATTGAAAAGCCAGAATTCAGTGAACTTTTTAAGCCTGGGGCTTTCCGGACACATCAAAATTACCCAGATCTGACACATTGATTTTACATTTGAGAATTCACTAAGTTATATCTTCACTTCAAGTGAGAAACAGAACTCAGGCAGAAAGGGTCACTGAGAATCTGCGAAGAGAGGGTAGTGAAGATGGCCAGGGTTTTTTGGCAGATTATCAACCTGAGATCTAAAGGGCAAATAAGCACAATGACTAAAGTTTCCTTTTTTTTTTTTTTTCAAAGATAAAAATATGCTGCAGTTAACTGGGAGGGTTCAGAAAGTTCACCTGGCAAGAGTCTAACTGTGTTGAAACTGCTATCCTCATGCATGCAAAACCTTAAAGAAAATTTGGTTACTTATTTTGGGCAAGAAAGACAAATACCCAGGAGAATGTAACCATTTCAGCTGCAATTCAAAATATGACTGCTTAACACTTTGGTAGATACATTTTAGACTATAATTAAAGTAAGTAATGCTCTGTGCAGAAAAATGTGGATTTGGGTTGAAAGATAGCAAAATTATTTTGAAAAAAAAAACCAAACCCAAACCCAAACCCAAAAACCAACCCAAACCCAGTTTTACTAAAAGATTCTGCAGCAAAACAGAGTCTCTGAAAAACTTGCATAAGATATCTAATTCCTTTTGAAGAACAGTGCGCAATTCTGGAAAACAACAGAAAGAAAGTTAACCATAAATACAGGAATATTCATGAGAAACCTTCTGACCTTAGTCCAGGTCTCCTCCCAGTCTACTAGAATTTTTCCTTGTATAACCTTTCTGACAGCTCCCCTCTTCTGGACTGCAGTCTGCTTCTTCTGGTCTTGCTATAGCAAAAAGCCGTGTGGCGTTTTCTGACTTGTCTCCATGGACTGTGCATCACCAAACAATAAATCCTTGTCAGCAAAAACTTCAAATGCTGGAATACCCTCATTTACCCTGCCATCCTCAAGCACAGATTTCACTGATAACATCTAGTTGCCCCAAAGTGCATATTTAGTATATATAAGCAGACCTAGGTTAATAATCACTATCTAAGCACTACGTTTCCTGAAATGTGGATGAAGAAAACAGCTTTCCACAATTCTGGCGAAGGAATTTTTCACGCTCTGGAACTGCTCACCACAATCAGATCTTAGCTTAGTTGTATTTCTAAGGGACCTATCTGATCCTTCCCCATCTGCTTGCCACTTAATCAATGCCCAGCACAATGCTTTGACATTCACTGGGTGCTGAAATATCATCTGATGCTGCATTACACGAGCAGTTTATGTTGAGCTCATCTGAAGTGCTTAAATCCTTATTAAGGCATGTATAAAACATGCAGTTATGGCAAAATATTAAATTACTGTGTAGTGTGCAAGCTTAATTTTTTTTTTCTGAATGCATCAGAAAGGTTTTTCCACATTTAATAATCTGAAAATAATCCCACTCAGTTTAGTGTGCCTACCTGAAGACAAACAGGAATCCTATATTTAGTATGGCCATAGAGACAACCTAGCTGAGATCAGATCCAAGCCCTGCTGAAGTGAATAGGAGTTTTTTCCTTGGTATTTTCTCTAAAAACAGATTCTTAATCAGACATCCACAGCAGTAACCTCAGTCTAGCTCCTTTGGTATTCACTGGCCATTGTCATTAATTCAGCTAGGGACATAAATTACTTCTGGTTTACAAACTATGCTTAAATAGATTCATGTCTTTTATTCCATGTCCTTCTTTACGTAGTTATTTATTCGGTGCAATAGCTCATCATCTTCACAATCTCCCTTACACCTTTCTTTAACTTCACTAGACCTCTCACTGCCTCCTGGAGGAACTGCCCTGCCTGAATGGATGAGAGGAAACAAAATGTGTGCTGGATTTGCTCCTCACACGCATATAGGCATTCAAAGACAAGTGCTCTAGAAAGAAAGATAACCAGTTGCATGAACAGTGTTAATAATACGTGCTATATTTTTTTCTGAGAAGAGCAGAGTATCTGACATATGGAAATTTTTTTAATTGAATTTAAAAAATTTACATTCACTGTTCCCTGGACACAAAGCTCTGAAAAACCTGCATTCATAAACCTTTCAGAGGAAGATGTGCAATTTAGAGTTTTTCTTTTAAAATGAGACTTTTTGTGATTCTTGTTGCATAGTCCAAATACCATCTCTCCTACACAACTACATCAGGTTTTTAGCTGGGGTAGCTGGTTTTTGACACAATCCATCAAGCAGTGACTGTTTTTGTTTTCTTCTTTCCAACTGCCTAGTGAATATCACTGCTCAGCTCTGCAATCACAATTTATTCAGCAAGAGAAATGTCTTTCCTGTGAACAGCCTTGCAGGATAAGAAAAAGCATCCTCTTTCCTGTAATCCAGTGCAAATTTCTGTGATAGCCACAACTGCTTCCGCACTGCTTTGTGATGGGCCAGGAATGATTCTCTCTCATTGTTCACTGAAAAAGCCCTCCTTCTGGAAGCCCTGAAAAGTACTGCTTTCAGGCTCTAATGTGGGTTCCTTTCTCGTGTCATAGCCAGAGGAAGGTTTGCAGCATGAATGCAGCAAGAGAATCACAATATCAGATTTTAAAAAAAATGAATTACGGATTGAAAACCAACCACAGTTGTTTGAATTTAGCTAAGCCAAATTTACTTGTCTTTCTTTTTGCTTTCTCTTTTTCTTTTTCTTTTTTGTAATTTTAGAGGAAAACATGCCTTAAAAATGCAACTGAAAGCAAAAATGAAATGAGCACAGCAATATGTATTTATTTAATTCAGTTTTAGGGTAGTAGAATAAGAAAAAGAAGTGATAAAGTGCAGAAAAATAATATTTTTCAATTAGGAGAGGAACTGTTTTATTGTTAGAGTGAAACATAACAAATGTGGTTTTGAAATTCCCCTGTAACCATCTCTAAACATTTTTCAATAGAACTGAATCTTAAGTTATATAAATCTGAAACTTAAATTCATTTGCCTTTGCTTTTTCAGCAAGATCCCTGGCAGGTCTTTGTAGAAGAAAAATATGGAAGTCTTTAACTTTTTGCCTCTAACAGAAATTGTGCTTTTTCCCCTCATTTAGTAGGGGTAAGGGACCACACAACTCTCATGCTGTGTCTCCACCTCAGGGGCAGGAGAAAACACACAACCAGTGCCACATGAATCAGTTTTCTGAGGTTCAGCTTGGTTCCTTCAGCAGATTTGTTACTTCTCCCATGGTCATGCTAAAATATTTATAGCTGTTAACAGAAAATTCTAAAGACATTCCTCCATTTTTTGCAAAAGACATTTTACTCAACTAGAATAATAATGCATAACAGACTTCTGGGACCCAAGAAAGTTAAATAAAGATCCCTAGTATTAAAGCAAGACATTTGCCATATTCTATAATATAAAGGGTAAAATTCAGACTTCATTAAAAGCAATGGCAAGATGCATATTGATTTCAGAGGAGTCAGGAATTCATGTACTGGCAAAAATCAAATACTCTGTAATATCTGTTGCTACACCTTAAAAATCATACATTACCTGATGTTTATTCTGTCATGGGAAATGCAAAGTGTATTCAAGTCTTTTCATTATATACCACTCACCAAATGAGTAGGAGTAATGCTAACAATCAGTTGCTAACAAACATGAAAACACTGCAATAGAAAAAGGAGATAAATTGATGCTTCTTCATGACATGCAACTGTTCCTTCTCATCACTGAATGCTTTCAAGAATATATGAATGTAAACAAGATTAAGACATTCTGACATGGAAGATTGAAGAATAATGCATAAAATATATTGCTGACTTTGCATGAACTGCTCTACAGTTTTTCATTTGCTAAAGATTTGTATAATAGAGAAAATAAACACAATGAAAAGTTTGAAATCAGAAAATTTCCTAAGCCTTGAACATGTTGTTGTCTAACATAGGATAATAACATTTTGTAGACAATTTTCATGGAGATATTTAACAAACAAAATCTGCTTTTGAAGACCAGCTTCTATCCTTCAAGATTTGTAGAGATATGAAAACACATTCAATGTGTAGCTTGAACTTTCAAGCCATCCAGAAATGACCGCATAATTTTTCAAGATCCTCTTTCTTCCATAATTCCTTTTTTCTTCCATTTATGCTGTAAGATGCAACACAGTTTCAAATGTTTTGTTTATGAACAAATGTGTAAAAAATTAAGAGCAGAACTGGGAATGTACCTGCATCCAGGGGCTAGGAACAGAGCTGCAATCCAAAGTCATTTATAGATATTGTAGATACTGAAAAACTAAAACTTTTTTTTTAGTTGGTTAAATTCAGTACAGGATACTGTCTCTCCTTTTCCTTCAGATTTATAATATGCCAACTAATATTATACAGGCATTATGCCCATAATGTTCTGAGTTTTTGAGAGGCCTTAATACAACGTCACCGATTTAGGCACAAATAATACATGTAAAAGGGACACCAAAAATAATTTCTCATCATTCCTAGGGGATTCACTAAGCTATGTATTGCAAAACGTAACTGGTCTCAGTTTATAAAATGCCCTTTTATAAAATGCCTATACTCTGGTACCAGCTGTCAGGGAGGTGTTCTTCCAGAGCATGCCTTGCTTTACAGGACTCCACTCTTACAGGGTGCAGTGGACTCCCAGGTGCCAGCTTTTCTGCACCTAGATGGGCCACAATCTGCCAGGAACGTTATTGCCTACGTAGAGAAATAACTCAGGGTATGTTATTTCATTCACACTATTACATATATGCAGAAATAGCTCAGGACAGCCCAGCTGCGTGTGGTAGTTGGGACACATGCCAAGGAAGGATTGTGTGGGACCTACTTGCCCTAGGATTCTCACTGCCAAGGACAATTCAACAGAGCACAGAACTCTGCCTCTCACTCTACCATGGAAAAAAAGTTTAAAGGAGGTCTCACTAAGTTATTCAGTCCCCCATTCAAGCTCAAACCAGGATCAACAGTACCTATGTGCTCAGTTTTGCTCTAAACATGCTGCAGGGCTGCTTCAGTATCTTTGAATTTTTTTCCTCCCTTTACATATAGTTGACTCATGCACCAACTCTTTTTATGTTTCCTCACTTGTCTTGTAGAGAGTGAGCTGCCCAGCAGCAACCCATGCAGTCAGCTTTTGTACTTGCTTATCATCAGCCTCACACTTTATTCAAATATCCAGCAAAGAAGATGAAAGAATACACAGGCTGCAATGGTTCACAGATTATGTAACATCTGCTCTACAATAAGTAGAAAACCATTTGTCTGCCTCATCAATAACATTACTCACATTTATGTAAAAAAACAAATTACAAAAAAAATGAGTTTCAACCTTAGCAACAGATTCTCACTTCTACTTACAATAAAGCAGAAACCGAAAATGGAAGAATGTGCGCTGTATTCCTGAGCATTACCTGAATTCCGCCGGCACAGTGAAATCTGCTGGAGAAGGCTGCAGGAGCAAGAGAGAGAGAGAGAAAGAGAAAGCTTTTAATGACATAAATAACAGACCACTACGAACTAAAGAGAAAGAACTTTCCCGTAAAGAAAAATGAATAATGTTCTATATTATATTTAAAATAACATAGTAGTCGAGGAACTGATAATCAGTTACACAAGGAGGCATGTTCTTTATGAGATTCTCTTCGCTACCATGTTCCCCCACGCTGAGTGCCAAGAGACTGGAGGCGATGTGGCAGGCAGGGCCATACATTTGGTTTATGTTTTACTTGGGGGTAAAGGAAATGAAAACTCTGTTTAAATTCCTGAAATATTTACATCTTAAGCCTTAAGAAAATCACACTCAAGGAGGTCTGCTTTTTATGTGCAATATAAAAATAACACCTTTGCACAGAACTCTGCCATGACCTATAAAAAACACACTACAACATTTTGCGGTCAGGATTGTATAGCTTTATAAAAAAACGTTTCTTCCTCTGTTAGAGCTGGAATTCTTGTTAAAGTTTTGGGAAGCTCAAAACTTGCCTTAGACCCAGGTATAAAACATTAATGTATTAGAAGGAAAAAAACTGAAGGAGGGAACCTATCCAAAGAGCAACATAGAGATACACATCTGATTTGAAAGAAAAGTACTAATATATTCTTTTAAAGCCACTCACTGTATATTACATTGGGGAAGACTGATATATTCCAAACAGGCCAATCAAGAAGATATTCACTAACAGCTGTCAGTACTAAGGTTTAGCTTATTTCTCTGGAATAAGAGTTATCTAATCACATATTCATTGTTTTCTTCTGTATGAAAATCATTTTCTTCCGTATGGAAATCAGAATCTTACAAACATATTTCATGTCTTTGAATTTTAGGGTACTTTTCCCACTGATTTTTCAACAGAGATATAAAATGAAACTTAATCCATTATTGCACTTTAGCATCAGATTAAATAATAATGCAAAATGTATCTGCTATTCTTTTATCAGTATTTCAAATCAGCCAAGCTAATGGGTAAATTGATGGCTTTTTTACTATTCAGTGAACATTTGCAATGATGTAACTCATTCGGAGGACAAAGCTAAAAACTCTTTGCAAATCTTTCAGCATAATTTTTTATACTGGAAAATATTTCCCCAGTGACCCTGAAAACTGGAGTACATTTTTATTTTTATCAACCTGGTTGTGGGGCAGCCCAGTTCATCCTGTTAAAGTAAAGAATATTTGGTAGAAATATCTAGAGTTCACCACGTCTGCTGTAGCTTAACTCTTGTATTAGATTTTTATTAAATTGCTGTCAGACTTCTGCGCATATGACAGTTTAGCACTTAATCTAATACTTTAAGATAGGTGGTTTTCTTTAAATAATAACTGTTAATTTAATACAGTATCCCTAAATGTCACTTTTAAGATGTAAATAAGTCAAAGAAATTTTTTGAGACTATTTTGAGCAATTAATCCAGTTATCTAAATTAGAAAAAGGTTTTTCCTTTGATTCCAATAGGTTTTACATCAGCACATCTCGAGGTAAGTTTTGAGTTCAGAGGTCTTTAATTCTACAGTTACTGCTGACTTTACAAGTTACGTCTTTTCCAATCCTACATAATGTCTTAAATTCAACAAAAACCTTAAACAAAATTTTTCACTTTATCATATAAGGAAAGATAAGTTTTTTGGAATTTCTTTATGCACTTTCTATTTGATTTTGCATCTTACTGAAATCTTGTGGCAAGAAGTCTTAGATATAAAAAATCTTCACAAAAAATAATTATAAAATGTTTCCTTGCTCACTTCCAAGCATATGTATGTAAGGTATTCTTCCTCTTTGACCATAAAACATAGCAATACATAGCTCCTAGGCAGTGCTGGATAGCCTCTTTGCTAGAAAAGCGTAAATGAGAAAAAAGAAAAATAGAAGCTTTCAACCAACTTTTAACCTGCATTTTAATTTGTGTATAACTTTCATATTCTTTATTTAAATACACATAGTCCCTTCCTGATGCAAGGAAGTTATTCCATGCTTCCCGTGAGCTATCTTTTCTCAGACTCGTCTGTGACAACCACTGTGGAAAGAAAGCAATTCAGATTAAGAGTGAATATTTTAGATAGCAGTGATAAGTTTTCAGTAATGCTTTCTGTCGCCACACCTATTCATCCTAATGCTCTGTTGGTTTCCTCAACACCTGTGACCCAAGAGCATTCAAGGGGGGTGTCTGTAGCAGCCTAGCAGGTATTTTTAACCTATGGCAGATACCACTGGAGTGTGAGTGCATTATTATTGCTACTATGGTTATCAGGCTGCAGGTCTCCATAATGAGAGATGAATTATCAAGCATTTCTCTAAAAGCTTAAGTGTGCTTATCACTAGGGGTGGCTGGCTGGCAAGCCTGACTTCCCCTTTGCTGGCAAAGGGACCTTGCAAATTCCACATGGCGTGCCATGGAGAGCAGTGGGTGGGCATCACATGGAGAATTCCTGTCCTGATTAAAGCGACTTATGTCCCTAAATGTCCCTACTTCTTCAGTTCTACAAAGGACTTGAAAATTTCACTTTAACAGCCTACATGGTCCATGCTCCGGTGAAAATTTTATAGTAATAAGAGGAATAGATGAATTTACCTGATGAATCAGCACCGTTATTTCCTGGAAATACTGGAGTTTTTTTGTGATATATGGTCAAGTTCAAAATCTTGCTGATCAACCTGAATGAATCTCCATCACTGGTAGCCTTGACCTTGTTTTAATCAGGCAAAGCCCTGAATCCTGCTGGGGTTAATTAGAACCAGTTAACATCCTATAGTTTCTTGCATGCTATCTATCAATTTTTTGTTGGAGTTCTCAATACGCATTTATAATATTTGTAATATTTGACCCACTTCACATTCTAAGGAGGGAACATGATTTTATTGATGGCAATTTTAATTAATTGCTATTCTCCACTGGTATAGGTAATCACAGAATCATAGAATAGTTAGGCCTGGAAAGAAACTTAAGATCATCTACTTCCAACCCCCCTACCATGGGCAGGGACATCTCCCACTAAACCGTGACACCCAAGGCTCTGTCCAACCCAGCCTTGAACACTGCCAGGGATGGAGCATTCACAACTTCCCTGGGCAACCCATTCCAGTGCCTCACCACCCTTACAGTAAAGAATTTCTTCCTCATATCCAGTCTAAACTTCTCCTGTTTAAGTTTGAACCCGTTACCCCTTGTCCTCTCACTACAGTCTCTAATGAAGAGTCCCTCCCCAGCATCCCTATAGGCCCCCTTCAGATATTGGAAGGCTGCTGTGGGGTCTCCACACAGCCTTCTCTTCTCCAGGCTGAACAGCCCCAACTTTCTCAGCCTATCTTCATATGTGAGGTGCTCCAGCCCCCTGATCATCCTCGTGGCCCTCCTCTGCACTTGTTCCAACAATTCCATGTCCTTTTTATGTTGAGGACACCAGAACTGTACACAATACTCCAAGTGAGGTCTCACGAGAGCAGAGCAGAGGGGCAGGATCACCTCCTTGGACCTGCTGGTCACGCTCCTTTTCATGCAGCCCAGGATACAGTTGGCTTTCTGGGATGTGAGTGCACACTGAAGCCACCTCATGTTCATTTTTTCATTGGTCAACACCCCCAAGTCCTTCTCTGCAGGACTGCTCTGAATCTCTTCTCTGCCCAACCTGGAGCTGTGCCTGGGATTGCTCCCACCCAGGTGGAGGACCTTGCATTTGGTATGGTTAAACTTCATCAGGTTGACATCAGCCCACCTCACAAGTGTGTCAAGATCCCTCTGGATGGCATTCCTTCCCTCCAGCGTATCAACCGAACCACACAGCTTGGTGTCATTGGCAAACTTGCTGAGGGCGCACTCAATCCCACTGTCCATGTCAGTGACAAAGATGTTGAAGAAGACCGGTCCCAATCCTGATCCCTGAGAGACACCACTCATTACTGGTCTCCAGCTGGACATTGAGCCATTGACCACAACTCTTTGCATGCAGACATCCAGCCAGTTCTTTATCCACCGAGTGGTCCATCTATCAAATTGATGTCTCTTCCATATAGAGACAAGGATGTCCTATTTGGTCAATGTTTTGTTACTGAACAGAAATCTCTTCCAAATTGCTTGTGAAAAATGTAGCTGTTAAAGAAAATACCACTACGATTTGCTAAAATTCAGGAGAGAATAAATACATTAATAATGCTATTTGTATTCATATTGCAGATGACAATGCACATCTTCAGACAACGCACATCTTCAGACAACAAAAAGTAAGCAATAACATTTGATTTTAAGCAAAAAAAAAAACAACACCAAAACCACACAATAAGGACTTAAAATGCATAGCAACTGCCTACTGTTTATTTTATATTTTGGTGCTAGTGGTCAAAATACCCCAAAATCTGTCATACTTAAATATATGCCATTTTTGTGCTCATGCACAGAATTCCCTGGGAACAGTGATTATGGATACAACAAACCATGCAAAATTCCATTTCTAGTCCAAAAAGACAATAGGAGAAATATCCCTATCCAGAGTTACTACTTTTGATGTTTGTGCATTTTTTGTGTTAATGTTTGTGCGTTTATTTGTGTTAATATCATTTTTACATTCAGTATCTCCCTACTTATTGAGACTGGGAGACAAAGGCTGAATAAATTCAATATGATGACAAAAGATTAATTTTATGCTGTCTAAATAATATTTAGCAATAGCCCTTCTCTGTAGAGTGAACAATTTAAAATCTGTCTGTGGCACACAGTTGCCAACCCTGGGCCGTGTGTCAGAAGTACGTCTTGATGCCTGCCTTGCTTGAAATAATTGATGATGGCTCAGAACTTGTCACACTAAAATGAGAGTCTTTGTTTATATTTTATCTCCCTCTTCCTCCTTCCAGCTTATTCAGGACATGCTAGAAATATTTAAGACTCCCAAAGAGCGTTATTGGAAACAAGAAATAAATCTACAAGGCTCTCAGTGCTGCAGGAAATACAGCAGTTTCACTGATGAGAGCACAAACCAATATATAACAACTACTGCATGGTCATACTTTCAGGCCCCTAAATATAAAACTAGAAATTAGAAGACAACTAGTATACCGCACCTTTAGGATAATGTTCCTCTTTTAGAGTGAAAGGACAAAATTAAATGTTAGGAAAAAATTATCGTCTTGCAGACCTCTGCAAAAAAATTATCTGACAGGCACTCATTCCTTTCCCCGTGGACATTAATGTGTTCAACACAAACCACAATTTGACTTTCCCATCTCTTATCCAGTCTCCCAGCAGCATGGCTACTGCCATTCAGCTTAAGCAACACTGTCAGGGCAATAGTGGAGCCTGCCTTGATCTGACCAGTCAGTACCAATCGTACTTTATTTCATAAGCCCATGAAATAAGCATTTTGCCAAGTGCCAGTATGATTACTGCTACAGAACTAAGTAATTTTTCTGGAATCCTATAAAAAGGACCAAGGAAAAAGTGATTAACAGCCAGAAGAAAGTGAATAGACCCTATGAAGATCTGGGCAAAGCATTATTTCAGATCTGTCAGAACCAGCTTTCCAAAGCTATCAATCATGAACAAATGTCAGCAATACAAGTGATGTGTATAAGCGATGGTTGTGGCACTGACTAGTGTCACAGACTGAAGACTAATGTAGGAAGTAACATGTGAAAACATTTTAGAGGCAAAGGTCACTTCTAATTTTCCATGAAGCACTTTATACCACACACACAGTGATAAAAAATGTGAGATAAAAGTTACTCTTGCAGAGAATTTAAACACAGTTACTAATACAAGTGAATCCTCATTCTCTTACCCCATGAATTCTTATTTCTGATGGTACGAAATAATAAGAACAGATACTGATTTGAAGCAGACAACGAGTGTCCTGAGTTCAGCAGTAGCAGTCATTTTTCTCCTTCTTGGTAGCTGATGCAGCACTGTGTTTTTGACTTTCAGCCTGGGAACAGCACAGATAACACCAGTGTTTTCAGTTACTGCTTGGTAATGTCTAGGTCTGACCAAGGACTTTCTGAGTCTCAAGAAAAAATGACTGCTACTGCTGAGCCCATGACAACGAGTTTGTCTGATTAACTGGGAAGTGCGAAGTGATAGTTGGGTCCTAGTCCTGGGTGCAGTAGCATCTCCTGATAACAGTTGATCTCCAGGACAAAATCACTGTTGGTGAAGCACTGTCATCCGTCTTATATTCACCTCAGTGGTTTTGCTTCACATTGACTGAAGCCTTGTTCATTGAACTGAACCCCCTGGCCATTGGAATGCATTGTGCATATTCTTAGTTTATGCTTTTTTTTCACACTGATGAATCCTAGGCTTCTAAAACTGCTTTAGAACATAAGCTGAAGTCCTGTGAATGGAGACAAAAAGGAGATTCACTTCGAAAACACATTCCTTATTTGAACTGAAAAACTGACATGAGCTCACCCTTGGAGGGTGCATCTTCAGATTCCTTCAGATGGTGTGTTTATAAGAATGTGAGGCAAGCAGTCCCTTTCTTTCTGTGTGGACACTATGATTATGACAAGACCTCACATCCAATGTGTGGGACAACTGGGAAAAAAACATTTTACATACCTGCTCATTATTTATCTGTTAAGACACCTAAATAAATACTATCATATGGATAATGCGTAGTAGCCTTTACTTGTATAAAGCAGAATATATAATTACTGGAGAGAATAATGCTTTCTCTTCCTAGCCTGTTTTTCTTTTTTTTTTTTTTTTTTTTTTTTTTTGATAAAAGTAACAGAAAGAGTTTTAAGATCATAAACAGATGACACCGTGCAAGACAGACAGTATTTTACCTGACACTCACAGAAAGTAAAACAATGAAGTAACACACATCATGAGGCTGAGTGGGAGGCGGAACAGTACTGCTGTAAACCTAGGCCTGGGCTCTCACCAGAGTTGTCTTACAATACAGGACCTGTTTCTTAGAGCTTTCAGTGTCTCCACACAGCCAATCACTGTGAGGAAACTCAGTCTTTCCAGCTCATAACCAAGAAACCCTAGAAATATCTGGCAAACTGTTGCTCCTTGATGAAACAAGGTGCTGTGGGCACCAGGAGAGCTCTTCAGGCACAATAAGGAAAAACAGTTGAGGCCTCACCAGTCTTACAGTAAGTGACAGTCACAGGGTAATATGTTTTCAGTTTCAAGTTCACCTTCCTTTTTATTCTGTAATTCTTATGGAGATGGAAATGTCTCAGCTAGGTTAGTTTAGGAGGAAATCTTTTTACTGCGGCTGCATAATGCTTGTAATCTTTCTGTTTCTGAAAGGTGCTAGGAACCCCTTTGAGCCAAACCGAATGAAAGAGGAAAAAATAATGAGTGCTGAAAACAAGGACAATGTTTATTTGATTGAGTGGAGTATTTCTATACTTTAAATCGAGTTTTTCCTTTGACTTCAATGCAGGTGCAGAAAGCAATGCCTGACCTGCCTGTAAGTATAGCACTTCTTGTTTAAGGTTCTGAAGGACAAACCCTACAGACTATGTTACTATAACAGTGTGATCATTTGGTTCAAAATACTCTGTAGATAACATTGTTAGAGCTGGCTGGACAGAACAGTCACCCAAGTGCCCCAAGCAGATGGTCTGAATTTTAAAAAAGCAAAAAGGAAGAGTCCTGTGAAGAGTCTGAAGTTTTGCCCGCAGACCATAACAGAAGATGAAGATAGGAAATGGAAGCCTATAGGCTCTGTCTTTGAGCGGAAGAAATAAGCTTTGAAGATGGCCCACAGACTACACTGTGAGGTGCAATTACCTAAGTAAAACCCCTGAGTTTGAAATCTCACTGTCAATAACTTGTATGCTCAATGAGCTACCCTTTAGAAAGTAGGCTGAAGCCAAACATGGGTCTGTTTCTTTATAGATGACCACAGACAAGGAGTTTGAAAGCTAAGGTTACTATGCTATACCTGTTTCATAGGCAAGTGCAACTAGAGAATGCAGCTAGGCTAAATTCACAGCAGAAGACACGTAGCATAGAGAAAAGTTTCTTTCATACCGTGTCAGAAAATGTTCAGATTTTGCACAGCCATTGCAAAGACTCTGTTTTCAACTTCAGCTCTGTTCAAAGCTGTCCTGTAGCAAAGGAGAGCAGCCAGGCTGGGAAAGCCTATCTGCAACCTGCCCATCCTACAGAAATACCTGAAGAGCACAATCTGCTGACCATAGGGATTGGATAGCAAATACAAAGCCAGAGGTGAACAGAACAGAAGACCAGCTTAAAATGCAGTAAGTGAATTAAGGTGAAGTAGAAAGGTCTTCACATTTTTTTGAGTTAATAGAATGTGATGAAACAATATGATAAAGTTAATCAATTGCAACCTACTGAAGTTAATGATGGGTAGAGTGGTAGTATTTAGTAGGAAGCTATTTTAATTTATGGTTGATATGGCAAATTTCAAACCTGAGTTCATTTCTGAATATCCATGAAGAAGATCTTATGTATTAAATGTTAGGAAAAAAATTAAAAATAAATTAACTATGACTTCCTTCTCACCGGAAAAGAAAATGTGGGTTTTTCTGTTTTCATATTCAGTCACTAATATTGACATATTTAGGTAAATATAAAGACTTTTTGTTACTTTTTTTGCAGCTTTCAGGGCATATTTATTTAAGCTATCCAAGGAAGATACTAATTTTTCTTTTTCAGGGTTTGTTTTCTTCATGGTTGCATCCAACACTGAAATATGTGACATGAAATGTGACGAAGCCTTGCAACTTGGTTATAACTTTCATATCTAACTACTGAACAGTGGTTTTGCCTTTTATAACAAAAAATTACTTTGAAAAGAAGTCCTGCAATTTATGCAGCAAGTACTGGATTTGGCACTGTCTCTGTTTTTATCAGAATTCATTTTAAAATCTGAAACTGAATGTAACATAATGAAAAATGCATGTTAATTTGGCAAAAAAGAGTGATGGGCGCCAGAGAGAAAACAGTGTATTTTCTACATATTGATCAATTTCATGATGTCTGTTGCCTATTTTAATACAAAAAGTGTCAAGTGTCACTGGTGTGTTTATTAGTAGGAAAATATTTCAGTAGAACTGGCAGGCCAGCAGCGTGCTCTATCTTGGAATAATTCAAGCACCAGTAACTCAAAATTATTCATGAGCACCTTAGTCTTTCTTTGTATGTATAGGGATGGGGCATTCCAGACGCTGATGTCCGTGCTTGTTTTTTTAAGAAGTTTCAGTTAAATCTCTTCACCATCTGGACCGGAAGATCTGCAGTGTGGAAGATCTGCATAAAGTTTATACCAGAGTCAGGAGATTAAGGGAGTTATCATTTTCAGTGGATCATCCTTTTGAATGAAGTCATCTGGGCTGCTTGGCACTAAATTAGGAAGAAAACAGAACTAGTTTGGTCAAGGAAATTTTAATATTTCCTGTCTTAATAAGATAAAAAAGAGTGGTTGGAATCAGATTTCACCTCATCCTCCTAAATGTAAATAAGAATATAGTTCACATTGTCCATTAATGCATGGGAAAAGAGTTATTTATTCATTAAACAGAAGTCAGATTATTTTAGCCTAACGTATTCAATCAAAAATATTGGTGGATTACATTAAGAAAGTCCTTAGGACTTCTTATTATGTTAGATATCAACATATTTGATGACTGTAACAACTTTGCACATGAGTAATCAGTTTACAGCTGGTGCTGTTTCCCAGTTATAGCAGCTCTGAGTAACTTACTAGTCTTTTCCCTGGACTATACATTATCACCATTCTATCCCATTTTAATCAAGCTTAGGACTCCCTGAAAGAGCTCCTTTCAACTTTCATCAAATAATCTTCAAATAATATTTTTTTTCTGGACAGAGGAAGATCACATTGCATTACAAACTGTCTCATTAATTTGATATCTGGGCAGGGTGGGGGGTGAGAGGACTACTGAGGTGCATATCTGCTGCGATCAGGGACCACAGGCTCCCTTTGCCTGCCCGCAGCTGGGGACCGCAGGCTTCTTTCCTTTTGCCTGCGCGGTAGGCGAGGATGCAGGCTCTCTCTGCCTGCTGCAGGTTCTCTGCCTGCTGTATGGTGGGAGAATGAAGACAATCAATGTGATCGTTCAGCAGACTCAGTTTATTTCATCTGAGGGTTCCAGTTATATACTCTATGCAGGCACACTTGCTAATATATGGTTGGCTACTTATGCTACTAATTGATACATGATTGGTTACATGATTGGTATGTGCTTGGTTACAGCTCAAAGGTTACATTCACATCCCACCCCCCCTTTGTGGTCTTCTTCTTGGTTGTGTTCCAGGGGGTTTCCAGCTTGCAGCTGTGCTCCAAGGTTACAGTTATCAGTTCCTCCCTACATATCCTGACTTCTCAGGCTCTTCTGCCAGCTCCCTCAAACTCTCTCAGGCACACGTTCTCTAGTAACCTTCAGCCAAGGCCTCAAAGCCTCTGGTTCACTACTGTCAGGCTTTTTCCACCCGTTGGCCTATGATCTTATTGTGCCCGTTTTCTATCAACCATTCCCCAACAAATATCAATTTAACTAGTTTAGCTCTTGTTCTTTACTCGTACACTTTCTCATCTCTAGTTTAATCCAAGTCTGAATGTACCCTCAGTGTCATCTTTGGATAATGGGTGATATTAGCTCACCAGCACCTGTCTCCCCCATGAGACTACTTTGTTTCTATGACTGCGGTGCTGACCCTGCTGAGACAAAATTAAACCTTCTTTGAGGATGCACAGCTGTGATGCTTCTGCAGTCTGAGAGCAGCTCATCAGGATGCAGGTTGTCATAGGTGCTTGCTCTGCCTTCAAATTACTACAGGTTATTTAACCCTCTACCAGACTACCTGGACAAAAAATATCAGAAAGCACAGTGAGCAGATCTGACTCAAAACCACGGGCACCAGTCAACATTTCTTCAGGGGGTTCAGCCATCACTGTGTTGCATCCTAAAAGCCCAGTACTGTGAAGGATGTGGCCGTGAACCTGACTGCATGCATTCACATTGTGCTGCTGAAATAAGCTCGGCTATTCAGGGGCTTAGAAATGCATGTTTCTTTGGATAACTTACTGGAAAGTGTCACAATAAAACGTATGGAAGTACACACACACATGCTCGTTAAAAGGAAATCTTCCATAAGAAATTCCATCTGTGTACATATCCATGTAATATATATGGGTTTATAAATTATATCATCTGCAGAATGCAAAAAATTTTTATTTACCTCTTGCCATCACACTTTTTTCTCTTGCCCCAGGCCAAAAAAATTAGAAATTACTCTTTTTGCAGTAGAGAGCGAGGAAATGGACCATTTCCTTGTTGAGACCCAGAAACAATCCCTACACCACTGTGGGACCCAACTACCAGCTCAAGACCTTGGCACTTGAAAATATCGTACATAATTTCCTCCAATGCAACATTATTAACTTTCCTGATAGTGTAACATCAGCAGCATCCAAGTGTCAGCCTGGACGTGGAGTCTGTGAGCTGGTACTGCCTTATGTTGATTTAGCTACTGCTTCCTGGAGCTTTCAGTTTCCCAGCTTCCCAGTCCCTGTAGGCTTCAGGAAGTAAAAATCACAAGAAATTTAAGGCAAATTGAAAAGGTACCAAATGATAAATATGTTATATTTTGGGTTTACTGTCTCATGTGTTAAGGTAAAGTTACAAACATAGTATATATGTCTTTTTATGTAGAGTTTTTTCACCGTGTTTTCAGAAAAGTGCAGAAAATTCAAACATACCTAAGCAAATAAAAAATATTTCTGTCAATTCTCAGTGCAGCTCAACATTCTCAGCTTCATTTAACTTCTTTTACAAGCTAAAAGCAATTTTCAGAGGAGATAAATGATTTTCACTGCAGGAATGCCAAAGCTTCTCAGGTAAAATGGGCAACTTTTGCTGGAGACAGGTGTATAACAAAAAATGCTCTTTATTCTACCACAAAAATTAGCAATTTAAAATCCTTCATACTGATTTAAGTACCAAATATTTTATATACTTAGAAGAAAAAAAATGTGAAAGATTTGTTTGCTGCACTGCTGATAAAAAATGTGACAGTTTCTAGAAGCATTTCCTCAATACTGAAGATATATAAAAGACAGAAGCAGGTATACAACAGTCTCTCCATCTACACACCATTAGTAGAGGGAAGGAAGACTGAATAGTGCCATGCCCCAGATGGGCTTTTACCTGAAGCTTTTCGGCCAGCAACAGCAGATACTTATAGACAGTGAGATATGTGCACAATGTCCATCACACCAAAACCAGTGTGAAAGGACAGTACTTTGTATATAACCTTTGAAGAAGGTTATGTATAGCTAGCAACGAGGGAAGTCAGAAGCACGGAAGTCACTATTCCATTTGAAAATGGCAAGAATAAATGCAGCTTTTTACCTAAATCAGATGCACTGCCCATCCAATAAATACAAATTAAAAAAAAACCCCACACCATAAATTCAACCTTTATATTGTCAGCTTTTGTTGAAAATCCTTTCCTTGGTCTCAGTAAACACACCAGTTAACTAATTACTTCAAATGTAATAGATATTTTCAGTGTTCGCATGTGTGTAAAAATCTAATCTATGCATTTAATTTTCCTATGTCATTAGCTGCAGTACTTATTAGACTATAATCAGTAGTACAGATTGTCCTTTTTCTAAAAAAGAGAAATCTCTTTAATACAGAAGCATAAAACATCTTAGATACCTATATATACATTCTGGAACAGGAGAAGCACAACTGCAGTGCTATTAACTTTCAACGTTAAAGCAAAAGTAGACCATAACTGATTTTTTGTTGTTGTTGTTGGACAGCTCTGGGACCTCAGACTTCAAAGATTAGTGATTACAAGAGTGAAGAGTGATACAGCTTCTGTTTGATGATAAACGCAGATATTTACAATTTCCTTTCAAATGTTATGTGTACCACACTCAATAAGTTGCTTGGTAGGGAATAAGCCTATTGCCTTTCCCTAATAAAACATGGCACAGAGAAAGGACTATGAATTCCAGGAAATAAAGCAAACGCTGGTTTGAACTCTGGATGGTTTCCTTAGTACATTTTTCTTAAAAAGGCTATGATTTCTCATTTCCTCTCGTATAACCAGTTTCTTAGTTCATACCCAGATCAGATAAAATCCTTTCAAAATTAGCCTAACAGAACTATTATTACTCTATGGAGGATGAATGTGAGCCTAATAAAATGTTACAGGAGTTATTATTATTAATAATCATACCCTGCAATACACTCCAGAAGTCACAGGAATTATTGTATCCTATTGTATGCTCTAATAAGGAGACAGTCATCTCATGTTTTCTCCTCCCACACACGCTCAGCTAAGCAGCTCTCACACAAAAGATACAAAGTTTTCTATTTTACTAAGGTCATTTACCAAGTGCAAAGTCTTGCACCTGGGTTGACATAAACAGAGAGGCCAGTGTATGCTTTGGTCTTTGTGGCTGGGGAGCTGCCTTGCTGAGAGGGACCTGGTGGGCAGGGTGGACAACAAACTGAACATGAGTCAGCAGTGTCACTGCAGCAACAAAGGTAAATTGGATCCTGGGCAGTATCCACAGGGACATTACTAGCAGAGACAGAGACATGATCGTCCCATCCAGCACAGATCAAGCCACAGCTGGAGTACTGTGTCCAGTTCTGGTCCCTACAATTCAAGAGAGACACAGACAGACTGGAGTGGGTCCAAAGGAGGGCCACAAAGATGGTCAAAGGGATGGAGAACCTGCAGCACGAGGTTCCATGAGGAAAGACTGAAGAAGTCTTTTGTCACTGATGAAGGAAGGGGGCACCTCATCACTGTACTTTAAAGGGTAGCTACAAAGAGGACAGAGGTTCTTTCTCCACAAGGAGAAGACAAGGGGCAACAGGCACAAGTTGCCCTGGGAGAGGTTTCATCTTGATGCTAAGAATTTATCTTCAGTGAGAACAATTGGTCCTGTAACAATCTCCGAAAGGATGTAGTAGAATCATAGAATACCAGGTTAGAAGGGACCGCAAGGATCATCTGATCAACCTATTTTGGAAAAGCATGACTCAGACTTAATGTCCCACAATCTTGTCCAGCCAAATTTTAAAGGTGTCCAGTGCTGGGGAATACATCTCTTCCCTGGGGAGATTAATCCAGTGTCTAATTGTCCTCATTGTGAACAATTTTCCTCTAGTGTCCAACCAGAATTAGATATTCCTCAAACCTATTTTCTTCAGAAAGGATGAAAAAAACCAGCTTCCTCAGCTTGTAAAATACATGCTCCATGCCCCTAAGCGTCTTAGTGGTTGTCTGCCAGATTGTCTCTCACCTGCTGATATTCATCTTGCACTAGGGAGGGGAGATCAAAACCAGGATGCAATGCTGAGTACATAGCCCCACCACAGTGCCAGGCAAAAGGGAAGAATTGTTTTCTTTAAACTGCTCCTTATGCTTCTACCTGTGCAGCCTAATGTGGATTCCTTAGAGGAGAGCACTGCTGGCTTGTGTTCAGTAGCACAAATAGGTTTAACCTTACTGGCTTGCATATCAGGGAAAGCACAGTGCAGCTGCAGCCATAATCATATTTGGGACTTGCTAGCAGGGTGTAAACAACCTGATTTAGAGCTAGCTTAGCTATATTTTCAGAAGTAGAAGTCACACAGCATACGTTTATCCCAAGACTCAGCTATCACAGCAGGAAGCAGCAGCACATTGGCTTTAAGACAACGTCACTTCATTGGTAAAAATGCATGGAGAAAGGTGGTACAAGTGATCCGGATGATGCACAGCCACTTGGGAAAAAGGTATACTGTGGTACATGACACTGAGAATGCTGACAGCTGCTGATGGAGAACACTGTGCAAAGTCAGAAAATTCCCATTTCCTGTTTTCACAAGCTCATTCAAACCAACTCCATGCCTCAAGGCAGGTTTGGATGCTGCTGCCAAAACTCCATCACTTTTGGCTAATGTTTGTCTCACTTGCAGTTAAAAATCTCCGATCTGCAGGGTCTGGAGGCAGCTTTGTCCTTGCTGCACTACTGTTTCAGTTAGAAACAGATTCCTAATATCTGACCTAATATCTGAGCCACCATTTTAGGCTTCCAGAAAAAGATATCTGTTAAGGCAACAGACAGACATCTGTGTGTTATGACTTAGGTCCTGCCTTGGACCACCTTCCACGGGCTGAATGGCATTTCGGGGGCCTTTCCAGACCCATGTGCCATGCTTTCTCAGGCACTGTACTGCTTTCAGGAAAATTAGACGGGCAAATCATCTGGAAGTTGTCTTTCTGCATGAGGCTGAAGGGAGTGCTAAAAGATGACAGTCAGGCGAATGCCATATAAATGCAACCGAAGTTAAATACATGCTATAACAGTGACCTTCTTAGGATGTGATTTGATATTCCCCTAGATACTACATCAGCTAAAGTGTGGATGTTCTGCTCTTTTTGAAAAAGAATAATAGTTTGTACTTATATATAAATTTATACTTAGAAAATAAATCATCATAGCAAGCCAACTGTTTGGGGTTTTTTTATTCTAAAAACATTTGTTCAGTTGATGTGGAAACAGTACATTAGTTATAAATATTTTGCTGGAAAGAATGTAGTAATGTCCCTAGTCTAACACAGAAAATTTCACTTCAGGTAAACTATTTCTGGAGTCCTATCGTCATCTCTGAACAAAGTTCATTGAATAAGATTTACCTCAGCATAAAGTTCTTATACATTGTATGGACTATAATTACTGCTGTTGTGCTAATGGAAAAGGTATACTACTTCAAAGAGAACAGCAGAACACCAAGTTGCTTAAATTGTACCTTTTTCAAGGTACTGAGAAGCAGAATTGCTCTAGGCTTTTTATATATATAGTTAATCTCTCCTACCCTGGATCCAACGACAACTTCCTTGTCATGACTGAACCCCTTTGCATTCTCCACTAATTTAGTTTCTGCTAGCTCAGACTTATTCAAGCTTTGAAAGAATAGAGCACAGTAGAGAAAATGAAAATGATAGCAGTTTAAAGACACAATTAGATAAGACCTAAGGACTGATATAATTGGCAAAGTTCATTAAAATTCCCCATGTTTGTCAAGAAACATTTCAAACAAAATTTTAGAACCATATGAAGATGTAATATGTATATATATTTTTTATTGGCTTTTTTTCACATAGAATTTATTAAAAAAAAAAACCACCAAAAACCCAATAGGTCAAAAATAAAAACTATCCGAGAAATTTATTACATATATACATAATCAATAAGTTTTATATATATGTAAGTACTTAATAATGAGACTACCTTTACTTCTTAATGAGAAAGAGACAGATACTACAAAATCATAGAATGCTTTGGGTTGGAAACGACATTAAAGTTCATCTAGTTCCAACCCTCTGCCACGGGCAGGAACACCTTCCATCAGGTTGCTCAAACCCCCATCCAACCTGGTCTTGAACACTTCTAGGGATGATGCAGCCACAACTTCTCTGGAAAACCTATGCCAGTGCCTTACACTCTCACAGTAAAAACCTCCAGCTCTGTGTTCAACTTTGTGGCTTCCTCTGGACCCACTCTAACAGGTCCATGTCCTTTTTATGTTGGGGTCCCTAGAGTTGAATGGAGCACTGTAGGTGGGGCCTCACACCAGCAGGGTAGAGGGGGAGAATCACCTCCGTCGACCTGCTGGTCACGTTCTTTTTGCTGCAGCCCAGAATATGGTTGGATTTCTGCGCTTTGAGTGCGCACTGCTGGCTGATGTTGGACTTCTCAACAAACAACACTTCCAAGTTCTCCTCAGGGCTGTTCTCAATCCAGTTTCCAATAAGCCTCTACTTGTGCTTGGGATTGACAAAACCCAGGTGCAGGAACTTGTGCTCTTCCTTATTAAAATACTAACATCTTGAGCAACCAAAGTTCCATAAACATGCCCTAGTTACTGTCAATGACTAAAACCAATCAGTTATGAGTTAAGTTTTCATAGATTTTTGAACTAAACTCTGACAAATTCATAGAGTCACTCATTTTGAAGGATTTTGATTCAAAATCTATATTCTTCTTACTATTAATTCCCAAATAGAAACTTATAATGTTTATTTTCTTTCACAAAATCAGTTACATGCAAGATATATTTATATTTATTTAGAAGGCAGCTAACCTTATGCAGAAGTGCCTGCAGTTTTAGGTGGGAATTTGTGGGTGTAAAGGACCTTGATGTGAAGGATTTCTGAGCTAGACTAGCTGCTGAGAGAGCTTTGAGATAGCAGAGCAATGTTGCTGGGAAAGTTTTGAAACTGTAGGGGAGTATTGCAGGGAAAGTTAGGCAAGATAAGAAGGAAGAAAGAAGCGAGGAACCAGTATCCAATGAGGGGACAACAGCAAAAAGCAGGCATTCAATCAAGGCAACCACTGAGCAAGATATTAACCAATGAAGAAGCAAAAATACCCACGTGGACGGTGATAGCTAACCAATTGTATTAGCTGCTCATACACGTGGCTTCTTCATATAGCTTATATCAACCCTGGACCATCTGGAAATAAAAGATTTTGTTTCCTAACCAGAAACGGGGTGCATGCCTTATTCTCCACAGCAATTCACCTGCCTCATGGTGCATAGTTTAAGTTAAGGTCGCTGAGTGCTGGCTTGGCCATGTTCCATTTGCTGACCCCAGCAGGGTACCTAGATGGCTACACTATAAATGTGCCAAAAATCTCACTCAGCACCACTGACGAGACTGCCTAGATGTACTGGAGTTAACTGGCTCAATTACCCTGGTCAGGGCTGCTTTGCTGCAGTGAACATGGAGATGGAGGCACCAGAGCACTGCTTTCTTGATCAGAGCTCCCATTTCACAGTCTTAATTGCTACTTATGAGGCCCTTGGTAGCTCAGTCCTTATTGAACGCCTTAGCAAGCTAATGGTTGGTACAATTTAAATTAATTAAGCAACATTAAACATTCATAACGAAGGTTTTTAATACTGTAGTCTTAAAATAGGGATTGTACTAGCAGATTTTTTAAACTGCTACTTAGAAGTCTGTGCAGGATGCAAGACTTTAGTAGTGACTCTTGCTTAGCGACTGAACTGTTCATATTGCAGTCTGTCACAGCAGACCAACCAGAGACTGAAGGTTTTACTTAATCTATAGATTTCTTCTAGATAGCAAAGAAGCCACTGTACTTTCTTTGCTTTGGCATGCAGATGATAGTGCATAAAGTAAGAGAATCACAGTACAAGACTTGAAACCCAAATTACTTCTGCAAGCCTCCTTTTCTTCCTCTGTTTAACAATTGTTTAACAATAAGTTAACATTTCAGAACTGGTATATGACATACTAATAATAAGTTGACAAGTAACAAAGTAATTTCCCGTCTTGTAAATGCAATACCTAAGAGAAGGTATTTAGATTTTTCTAAAACAAGTAACTTTCAGGGCTACATGATTGAGTGTTGAATTCCTTTATTCTGAGGGCACAGGTGATATTGGAAATCTTGATGCTCTTTACAAATAGTAATTAAACTGAAAACACTCTATCAGGACAGTTAAATTATAATTAGATCCATTTAAACAATATACAAACTACAGGCCTGTGAAGTTTAACCTTATTTCCTGGTTAGGCTGAAGGGGAAAAGTTGAGACGATAGAGGAAGGGCTGATCAGAAAGGAATTTGAAGGAAACATACTAAAGCATACTAAATATTTTGAAATTTAAGAAAGCTTAAGTGAGGACTGGATCCAAAGTCCACCTACTCTGGTAAGAACAGAAATCTGTAACAGCTCCTCATGATACAGTTTTGCTTTTCTGATTTTGCTGAAGCCTCATTTTACTTGATCACTATAAGTGATATTTTCTTTAGATTTTCATTTTGAAAATCTGCAGCCCATTGCTGCTTTTCACTGTCCATAAGAGTAAAATACTAGATATATACCTGTGTTTTGCTTTAACATTTTTGCAGGTGCACCCAATCTGATATAAGGCATTCTATGTTATTTGAGCCTTGCTTAAAATGAAGAGTGACATACGATTCTGAAAAAAAAAAACCAAACATATATTTCATTGGAAGGAGGCAGAAGAACACATAACCAATCAATAGAAGAAGCAGCAAAATAACTGGTTGGAGGAAGCACAGAAATCCAGGAATTCTGGAAAAGAAGAGAACTGCAGACTGCAGACAGGTGAAATCAGGAGAATCAAATAATACCAAGAAACAAACAAGACAAGCAAAGGGAATTGAGAATGATACTAAACCATAAAAAATATTAAAAAGAACTTTTCTTTCCCTAAAAAGATAATGATTTAGAACTATAGGGACAGGGGGGAATAATAAAGATGTAAAGGAAAATAGAACAATTCAAAGAACAAGTGATGAAGAGAATAGAGGTCGAACCACAAAAAGGGAATGACATGCGGATTGAATAGGATAAGATGGAGAAAAAAAGCCCACATTTTGTGTTTAGATAGTGATACATATTTTTAGTACAAGTTTTAATCTTTTGTGGCAGCCATAATTATGCAAAATAGCAATCTGCATCTTAAATATCTAGTAAAAGCAGAAGTACTGGTTTACAGTCTTTCAGAGAACACATACTGTGTGTCATAAATTATGACATTTTTCAGCATGATGGCTGTCATCATCAGTCAGTTCAGAAATTCAGTGATTAAGATTTAACTAAATCCTGTGTAATTTTTACAACACTTGTGTGGCATTGCTCTTGTTCAGACATGGTGATTTTTAAATGAATGGCTGACACTTGATGATATCCTGAAATCAATAAGCCAAAACATCAGCCAGAAGGAACAGAGGAGTAAAAAAAGAATTGGTTTGGTCAGTAGTGGATTGCAATCACTGCTACATCCTCTCAAATAATGCTTCATGCATCAAGACAGCTCTCAGCAGGAGTCTAAGGTGCAAACGAAACTGGCACCCTAAAAGGTTTTGAAGTTTAAAACAGTAGGATTAAAACCAGCTGTACTTGTTGAGTGAGAAGCAAGTCATAGATTCTCTACTGCTATCACAGTATTTTTCTCTAACATGTATTGGTTTATTTGTTATACTAAGGAATCACCACAGGCTTTTCATTGGACATTACTTAAAACCACAATATATTCGACTAGTAACTCCAGAAGAAATCAAACAACACTCTACAACTCTGAAATACTTAACCCCCTGACACCTGCTGGGTATGAAATTGGCTGGGATATTTCCCTCAATAGTAGAATTGAAAAGGTCTTGAAAGCAGCAGTAGCTATTTACAGCTAGCAGACTCAATTTTAAGCAGGGTAAATCCCCAAACCAAACCCATCCCCAAATGATGGATTAGAAACAAGCTGTATGGAATATAAGATTTATAGCTTAGCTACAAGAACTGAGTGAAACCAAAGGAATAGCATAGGAAAATAGCATCTTTTCTTAGAAAGGGGATCTTGATTCTCGTATTGCATTGATTTTTGTAATCACAAGATAAATTGTCTCAATCAAATATTTTTGGTATGTGGACGATTCAACATCCAGATGTAGAACAAATCTTTAGTGCCAGAAAGTAACCGATACTCAATAATGACATCAAAAAAATGCATGTTTTCTGTAAAGTAGAACTTAAATAAACATCTTCTAAAATTCAGCTAATATTACATTCAACAAAATTGTACCAACATTCTCTCTTGAGAATAAATAACATGGTAATCTATTTAGAAGGCATCCATTCCCTTTTAATTCTCTTAGACGAATATAAAAAATTCTTGGTTTGTTGAGATGTACTAGACATTTCCTAAATATTTAAGTAAGAGGGCTTCATTCATGATTGGTTAAGTTGGGCACATGAGTATTGCTAAAATGGTAGCACTATAGATTTTTTGTCTGCACTAAGCTTCCCAATTCTCTCTTCAAACATTTGAATAGTGCGATTAGCATCTTCATTTGGCAAGGGAAAATGTTAAAATTCAGATGGAACTCATCTAATTTTAAGCATTATGGAAATTAATATGCAGCTTCCTATAGAATGGAGTTAATCAAGCTCTTATTATTGTGATATCTGCATATATTTAATTATAACTAGGTTCACTGCACATTTCATAGTGAAGTTTGTAAGGATATGCAGAACATGGCCATTGTAATTAAATGTAGACATTTTGTATGAATGTTGTAAGGTCCTTTTCTGCACAAGAACCTAAAATCAGGAATCATTTTGCTAGCTAAATTACAATGTTTCTTTAAAAAAATTAATTATCCATCACTTTCAAATCAAAATATTATTTATATTGATAATTAATATTGTAGCTATTTTTTTAGCCTAATATCAAACTGATCTTGTATTTCTGATACCTTATTATCAGGTTATTTGTACCAAGTTTTTTTTCCCATATGGTAAGCCTGACAGCTGTTGTTTTGTGGAAAGTTTACTCTTAAAATTACCCTTAGTACAGTGCTGCATCACTGCTTCTGATTCAGTGAAATGAAAATGAAGGAAAGGTGCTACTCAAAACAAACAGAAAGCTGATATAATCACTTGCTCAGCAGCTTTCACTGAAAAATGAAAAAGGTGTTTGCAGTCATCGGCACACATGCAGTTTATGTCCTGCAGTAAATCCGGAGCCTCAGGACAGTTTATTAGATCTTGCTCTCAGGGAACCAAAGAAGTGGGCTTCCCGACGGTTCAACCACAGGTTTGGGATCAGTATCTGGTTTTTTTTTCCCTAAGAGATTTACATGATAAAGAGGAAAATGGTGTGTTGTGAAAGGTTACAGTTAATTCTGTTACACTCATAAATACCAAAAAACAGTGGTTTAAGATTTTTCTCCTCACTGGCTTTCATAATCTTCTTTTTAGATTGTTTTTTTGGGGAAAAAAGGCATAATAACAGAAGCTCAACAGTTCATACTTAAAGACAAAAAAAAAAAAGAATACTGTATTGCTAGCCTGTGAAAGAGAATGAGTGAGGTAATGCTTTTCACATACTCCCTTAAAAGAGAAACATATGGAAGCAGAGGGATTCAGGTCATAAAAACAATTCTGAACCTTTGCCTTGAGGCACAGCTGCTGGCAGGGAACAGAAGCAGAGGCATGCCTTCCCAGATCTTAGAGTTACTCCACGTGTGACTTTGATGACACTGTAGAAGACTGAGTTAAACATGGAAGGTCTCATGACTTGAGAAGAGCTTTTGGTGCTGTTAGACGGATATCTCTAGAAAACAAAAATGTCTTATCTGCTGAGGAATGTATATATTCCTTTTCATCTGTGTCACAAATATCTGGAATTAAAGATGCCCAAAAGTTCATAATATGTAAAGCCTGCATCACTGTTGACATTAAAGTGAACAGCTTACTGCTGAAAAAATAACATCAAATTTAAAATTCAGCTGCCATATTGATGAACTACATTAATTTATGTGCATACAGATCTCAAGAAACAGCAACAAAATTGGACAAGAACAAAACAGAACAGCAATTATGTAGGACCTCAGAGTATATTGAGAGCTATCCGCTATACCTAAGGTTTATTTATTTAATAAAATGATGCATTTTACCTAATAGTTCATCTTCAGATGCTTCACACAGGCTTAAGAAATAATTTATTGAGGTACTTGTGAGCAGTGAAACTCCGTGAATAGAAGAAAAACCTGTATATCCCCTAAACATATTACACAGAACTCAGCTGTATTGCAGATACAGTAATATGCAGACAGATAAAAATGGAACTTTGATAATATATATATCTCTTTATATGTGTTAAAACTTCTTTTAGCTTTGCTATCCAACACTTGTTGGGAAGGAAAGCTGCATTGAACAGACTGTCTAACATATACTATATTCAGTGCAGATATCAGTTTAGAAACTGGGAGACTGGAAATCCATTTCAAATGCTGTAGTATTCGCTACCTGGCATTTTGAAGCTAAGTATTTAGCTGGCTATTTCAGAAGAATTTGGTTTTATTATATTCACATAATCATAAATGAAATTTTATGTCCTTTCTGAAGAAAAAGTGTTCTATTGTTTAAGTCTAAGTTATTACTGAGAGATTTCCAAAGAAATATTACTGTAGCTGAGAACTTCCTTTTTTGACCTTCCCAAGGTATGTAAATTCCCTACACATTTTCCTGCAGATAGGACAGAAAGTCCAACCGATTTCACTTACAGTCTTCCTTTCTTCGTTTTGTTGCGCAGACAGTTGAGGAGATGAGTAAGCTTGATCAGCAGATCTTACCAAACAAGTTGAGATCCAAAAATTCCTTGCCCAGAGCTCTTCTTACCCCTCAGAGTTCAGAAAACTTCTTGAAAACAAATTTCAGGACCATTGCTTGGTAACTCTGAACATCTGCCTTTGAGTAAGGAGGGTTGCATAACTTCTACTCTAAACCTTTGAATTCTTCCAGGTTTTCTAACAAAAATGTCTGTAGGCACACCTCAGAAAAGGGTGTCTTGCAGATTTGTGAGCAGTCTGGGTTTTTTTAATTTTGTTTTTAGCTTTTTTTACACTGTACATCTCTACTATATAAGAGAAAATTCAGCTGATGACTTCAACACTCATGAAAATTTAGCCAAATTCTGTGAAAATTCTCTCTAGAAATGTCTATAGACAGGAAAAGAAGCATTAAATACAAAAAAGTAGTAGTTAGCTGTGTGCCTTCGCAGGTCTCTTGCATTCCCTGGTGTTTATTTTCACAGATGGTGTATTAGAATAGCAAAACATTCTTGGAGATGTTCAAGATATATACAACTTGTAGTATATTGATAGCTGATAACTTCTCAAGTTCATTAAGTCTCTAGTAACACTATAGACTATTGTCAATTAGAGAACAGAGGAAAGCTATATGGAAAAAATTGGATAGGAAAGGCTGAGAAGAACACTCAGATGTCACAGTGAAGCCAAGTTTCACAGCTTATTTAGCTCACACTTATAAAATAAAATTAACTTATATATCAGACTAAACTACATCCAAAAAGGTAGCTTCTCAGAGAGGCACAATGAATCAATAGTGCAATTTTATTGAAATATAATATTGTAAAATTATATCAAGTGGGAAAGTCCACTACTAATGCTAAGCAAATATTCAGAAGGATGATTTATATCAGGCAACCATACTAGAATCATATTGTAAGAAAGCAATTCAGAAATTACAAAGCATTGTTGTTTTCCATAGGCTCAGTCTAGCACATTTCTGAGTCTTTTTGGTAAAATATAAACTGAAGTTCAAGCTTAATTAGAGAAGTCCAGGAACCACTCTTGAATTGATGGCACTGTTGTAACAGTGTAGAAAATAAAAAGAAGGACCTTGCTGACTACTAAGTGCTTTTCTTGACATAAGACATTTTACCAGGCTTTGATATAGCAAATATGGTGCAGAGCTCCAGACGTGCGACCTTTAGCACTTGCTCACTTCAAGTTGGGTTACAAGTGCTGGGAAAAGACCATTGTGCTTCAGGAAGGCACTACCCCCCAACGCGTTCTCAGTCCACTTCAAGTATTTTAACAATACTTTTGTCTTGACAGAAAGCAACATGGACTGACTTTTTATTTCTTCTTTGTACAGTGCCAAAACCTCAATGGGAATTTTGAAATATTGGTAAAATAACATGAGGCAGTTGTTGGTATTCTAACTTCAGCTTATGTTAAGTACCTTAGGTTTTCATATTTTCATCAATATTTCTTTGTGATCTATTATAGATACAGAGGTTCTTATACTCTAGTTTCAATGAGAGTCCAAACTATCTTCTTGGTGTAAGTGGCAGCCTCGTTCCTAATCTTGACTGAACTGGCCATTTCAGAGCAAAAATTTGAAGCCTGCAAATCAAAATTCTTTCAAAAAATTTGATAGTTTCTGGTAGCAGTATGGTAGCCCGTCAAAAAATGCTAAAGTCCTTTCTCATCAAGACAGTTTTGCTTGCAAGGAAAAACAATCCTCCTACAACTGTAGAAGGACGGAGCACGCCATAATGGTGGCTAAAGTGGAGCCAACACTTCTCTTCACCACAATAATTTTACTGTGGGCATATTTTTTTGGCAATGACATTTTTTTACTACTGAGGATGCTCAACATGGCAGATATCATGAGTATAGGGCTCTCGTGGTGTTGCAGGGCATAACAGTAAGTGCAGGGCACCCAAGAGGCTTGAAATTTCACCCTCAAGCATTTTTCCAAGCTAGAAAATACACATAGTAACTCTAACACATTATAAGAGGTGATAGACAAAGAATGTAGGAAACACATCAGCTTCAAAGAGAAAGGAATAATTACAGACCTGTGAAACCGACCAATATTTGTCCAGTTCCTTTTCAGAGTGAGGTCTTAATCAGAAAAGGCTTTTCTTTTTTGATGCTTCTGAAGCCCAGCGCCTGCAAAGGCTTAAAAGCTCTTATAAGAAAAAGGAAACAGTGCCACCTAAGTGTAGAAGTTGTAATTTTTTTGGTCATTAAAGCTGAACGGATATTTTCAGTCTTGGAGGAGAGTGGTTCTTTGTGAAGAACTCTTACATGCAATATTTTAATATTACTAGTGTGTGTCTTTTCTAAAATGATTACTGAGATAGTCCACTTCTCAGTAAAAAAGTCTTCTTGATGCATTGCATGTGTTAAAAATTTTTTTTCATTTAAAGACAGTTAATTTGATTCCTAATTGAGGAGACCATGTAGGGTCAGACCATGTATGGCCATGCTTTGCTTTAAGGACACTAATTGCTCACTTTTAAACTGTGTAGTTGTATTAATATGAATGTTAATGCATGGGTTGCCCAGGGAAGTTGTGAATGCTCTGTTCCTGGCAGTGTTCAAAGCCAGGTTGGACAGAGCTTTGGGTGGCATGGTTTAGTGGGAGGTGTCCCTGCCCACGGCAGGGGGGTTGGAAATTGATGATCTTAAGGCCCTTTCCAACCCTAACTATTCTATGATTCTATAATGCTTGCCTTTTCTGTAGTTATTTCTATCAGCATTTGTTTTCAAAATCATCTCTTCTGTATTACAAAAAAAAAAAAAAAAGCTTGTTTTGACTAATTACCACAACAGCCCCTCAACTGAAAACAGGGTTTTCTGAAACTTTCCATCATGACTGAATGTAATTTGCAGTGCCAGGTGAATCCACACTTAGGTAATTATTGGTGATTGTCGTGGTTTAAGCCTCTCTAACTCACGCAGCTCGTTCTGTCACTCACTTCCCCCTCTTTCTTCCCCCGTTCCCAGAGGAATGGGAAGGAGAATCGAAAAGAATGCATCTCCCACAGGTTGAGATAAGAACAGTTTAGTAACTAAAGTATAACACAAATCACTACTGCTACCACCAATAACAATAATGACAAGGCAAATACAAGGAAAGAATACAATTTCTCACCACCTAAAACCAAGCCCGACCACACAGTGCACCCCCACCCTTCCGAGTCTCTGCTCTCTGCTTTCCATCCTGGGCATGACGTGCTGTGGTATGGAATAACCTCTTTAGTCAGTTTGGGTCAGGTGTCCTGTCTCTGCTTCCTCCTGGCTTCCCCTCCTCCCTGGCAGAGCATGAGGCTCAGAAAGCCCTTGGTCAGACCAAACCATCACTAAGCAGTAACCGAAACACTGGTGTTATCAGCGCTGTTCCCAGGCCCAAAATCAAAAACACAGCGCTGCACCAGCTACCAAGAAAGAGAAAAATGACTGCTGCTGCTGAACCCATGACAGCGATATAAATGGCCACCCAGACCTGAGTTACGTGTGTGTAGAATCATAGCCCAGTTTCCAAAACCCTTCTCACTGCAGGGACCCATGTAGAAACAACACACGGAATTTATAAGCCTACTGCCGTTGTCCAAGTTTCTGAGTGAAAAACAATAAAGAGGAGATACTTAAAAAATTTAATCAGAGCATGAATCATAATAAATAAAGTTCAGTGAACATCACAAATACTAAACTGATATCAATTAAGCCTGGTTATTTTCAATGAAAAGAATGTTTATGCTCACTTTTGAAAGTATGTAATATAAATTCAAATGTATAAACATATTTTGACTTAGTTGTTTTCTGGTTGCAACAAAGTAAAGATGTGATTAGGTGGGCCCTTGAGTTTACATATGTGTGTTGTCCTGAAGAGGAAGTAACCATCAGCTCGCTCTTGACATCTTATTCTCATACCTCCTCTGAACCTTGTTTATCTTCGTACACTTACATTTCTTCATGTCATGAAATCTCTCAAAAGGAAGAGGGTGAAAATAAGCAGCAAAATGCTCATCAGCTGAAACAGATTTTTTTTTTTTTTTTTTTTAAGAAAACCGGTTAAGACTATGCTCTCAGGCATGGGACTTTTATCTGTTTGCTTTGATGTTTCCATTGTAAACAAAACTTAATCTCAGTGTCATTTTGCATGATTTTGCCTAACAATGAGCTTTGCTGGCTATCAGTGTTATAGATGAGAATCTCTTTACTTCAAAGACTAGGATCCATCTGACATTTTCAAATATCATTAAGGTATTCAGAAAAACAAAGCACTGCATGTTCCACCACAGTAAAAAAAAATCATACTTGTGTCTGATGCTAAGCATGAGAAAAGGTATCCCACATTTGGCATTTGGTGTATGATCCTCATTCAGTACAGAAATTTGTAACTATTTCTCTTTGAACTTTTTACCTTGACAGGAAAATGCCAGTAAAATATTTCTATCCGTTCCAATATTTCTATACAATCCTTTTTGAAATTTTCTTTCACTTTTTACTTCAGAAATGTCCTGGGAAAAAAGCAAACACACAATGCTGGTGCTTAATTCTTGAAAGATTGCATATGTCTGAACATCTAAGACAACCTGCGATTCATTTCTGCAATACGAATGCCATGAATAAAAGCCTGCCTGCTTCAGGGCTGTGTACTTCAAGTATGTATGAAAAGAGCAAATTGTGGCTGTGAGAATAGAAGGCATAACTCATGCAACTGCCTGTAAAGGGGATCTTATTATCTCACATCAAAACTAAACTATCTGTTTGGGTATTTTTAAGATTTCATGCTTGTTCAAAAGTAAAAAAAGAGATATTCCACTTGTTTAATTGTCGTGGTTTAAGTCCAGTCAGCCACATGTTTTGCTCATTCACTCCCCCCTCTTTCTTCCCCGTGCTCCAGGAGGGATGGGAAGGAGAATCGAAAGAATGCAACTCCCACAGGTTGAGATAAGAACAGTCCAGTAACTAAGGCATAACACAAACCACTGCTGCTACCACCAATAATAATAATGATAAGGGAAATAACAAGGGAAGAGAATACAACTGCTCACCACCCGACACCAAACCCGACCCAGCAGTGAACCCCAACCCTTCTGGGTCCCTGCCTCTCGTTTTTGCATCCTGGGCATAATGTGATGTGGTATGGAATACCTCTTTGGTCAGTTTGGGTCAGGTGTCTTGTCTCTGCTTCCTCCCGGCTTCCCCTCCTCCCTGGCAGAGCATGAGGCTCAGAAAGTCCTTGGTCAGACCAAAACGTCACTAAGCAGTAACTGAAATCATCAGTGTTATCAGCGCTGTTCCCAGAAAGTCAAAAACACAGCACTGCACCAGCTACAAAGGAGGAGAAAAATGACTGCTACTGCTGAACCCATGACACTAAAACAAATTATATTTTTTGCCATAAAGATAAAAAGGACAGAAAATGTTACTATTTTTTTCAGTTTCTGTATTAGTTATTAGTTACACTCTAAATACACATACAGAAAAGTCTTTCCTTGGGCTGGAATTTACTTTATTGTTTTTCTTCTTCAGCTAATAAGTTGGAAAATTGCAGCAAAAACCAGCTTATGCCAAAGTAAGTGCAGAAAGTAGTAAGGCAGACACTGTTTCAAAAAATAAAAACCAAAAACTAATGCTCAAAACTATAGCACACATCAAAGAGGGGTGTTTGTTAGAATGTCACTCAGCTCTTTTGTCTTGCTTTCACACTTGTAGTCCCCTCAGATTCTCTGCTTCTGTTGTACACACACGCACACATGGAGACATACAGTTAATTGCTGGGTAATAAAAGTAATTACAAGAGTTAGGAGTGATCACCACACTCCTTAAAATGGATTTTAAAGGAATATAATATATGTGTATATGTGTTTCATGTACTTACATACACTCACATACGTATACAAATACTGGAATATACATTGGAATATTTCCTTGTGCTAGGCAAAATAAGAGGTGAGCGCTATCCGCAACACAAAACAGGATGAGCTAGGCTCTAGCATTATGATCTGCAAGTCATAGAATAATATGTGCAGTTTATAAGAAAAGAACACCTGAGAAGAAATGCCAGCTTGTGGTACCCTCCCTCCCCTTCTGCCTCTGCTCTCCCCTCCTAGCACATAGTGAAACAAGCTGTCATCCTGACACTGTCTGGATGTGGGTACTTTCAAAATCCTTCCAAGACAGCAAAACCCATACAACTCATATTCTCTCAACTACTTGTCTAGTGCTGCTTTCTGCTTTACTTTCTCCTGTTTAATTTTCTATCCTACAATGTGTTCACTCTTAGCAGTCTTTTTTTCCTCACCAATACACTTGCATGAGGCTTCATCAACAGCTGATTAATATAAACCATCTTTATAAATACCAAGGGATAGGCAAGCCAGATGGTTGCAAAAGCTCTTGATATCATATAGATTAGTATCTCTTGTCCCTTTCAAAAATCAAAGCCATTTACATCTAGTGTCTGTATAGAGAAACAAATCAGTCACCTTTTATTATGTCTCAATTTAGATTTTCTAAATAGGAATCATGGAAGTCAGGTGAAGTTCCTGACGACTGGAAAAAGGGAAATATCATCCCCATTTTCAAGAAGTGGAAAATGGATGACCCAGGGAACTACAGACCAGTCAGTCTCACCTCTGTGCCTGGCAAAATCTTGGAGCAGATTCTCCTGGAAGGCATGCTAAGACACATGAGAAACATCAAGGTGGTAGGTGACAGCCAGCATGGGTTCACTAAGGGGAAATCCTGCCTGACCAATCTGGTGGCCTTCTATGATTGGGCTACGGAACTGAGGGACAGGGGTAGAGCAGTTGACATCGTCTATCTGGACTTGAATTTGATAGGTGGACCACTTGGTGGATAAAGAACTGGATGGATGGCCACATGCAAAGAGTTGTGCTCAATAGCTCAATGTCCGGTAGGAGACCAGTAGCGAGTGGTGTCCCGCAGGGATCGGTGTTGGGACCGGTCTTCTTCAACATCTTTGTCGCTGACATGGACAGTGGGATTGAGTGCGCCCTCAGCAACTTTGCCAATGACACCAAGCTGTGTGGTTCGGTTGATACGTTGGAGGGAAAGAATGCCATCCAGAGGGATCTTGACACACTTGTGAGGTGGGCTGATGTCAACCTGATGAAGTTTAACCATGACAAGTGCAAGGTTCTGTGCCTGGGTGGGAGCAATCCCAGGCACAGCTCCAGGTTGGGCAGAGAAGAGATTCAGAGCAGCCCTGTGGAGAAGGACTTGGGGGTGTTGGTCGATGAGAAAATGAACATGAGCTAGCTTCAGTGTGCGCTTGCAGCCCAGAAAGCCAACCTTATCCTGGGCTGCATCAAAAGGAGCGTGACCAGCAGGTCGAGGGAGGTGATCCTGTCCCTCTACTCTGCTCTCAAGAGACCTCACTTGGAGTATTGTGTGCAGTTCTGGTGTCCTCAACATAAAAACGACATGGAACTGTTGGAACAAGTGCAGAGGAGGGCCATGAGGAAGATCAGGGTACTGGAGCACCTCACATATGAAGATAGGCTGAGAAAGTTGGGGCTGTTCAGCTTGGGGAAGAGAAGACTGCGTGGAGACCTCATAACAGCCTTCCAGTATTCGAAGGGGTCCTATAAGGATGCTGGGGAGGGACTCTTCATGAGGGACTGTAGTGAGAGGACAAGGGGTAATGGGTTCAGACTTAAAGAGGGGAAGGTTAGGTTGGATATGCACAAGAAATTCTTTACTGTGAGGGTGGTGAGGCACTGGAATGGGTTGCCCAGGGAAGTTGTGAATGCTCCATCCCTGGCAGTGTTCAAGGCTGGGTTGGACAGAGCCTTGGGTGTCACGGTTTAGTGGGAGGTGTCCCTGCCCACGGCAGGGGGGTTGGAACTAGATGATCTTAAGGTCCTTTCCAACCCTAACTATTCTATGATTCTATGAATAGCAGTCTGCATGGATATTTCTGCAGTAATATAACAATAAATTTTCATCCTGAAAAATTACAGTATGAACACCACAATTCAAAGTTAATTGGTTAAGAAAAGGTTGCTTTAGGTCCCTTTACTTCCACAAGAATTCACATGATTTCCATCTGAAGTAGGTCTGAGTTTGAAAAAACAATAAAGAGAGAAAAAGTCCCCACACAAGACAAACTGCCTGTCTTCTTTGCAACCATCTGAACTGATTTATCACTACATAAAAATCATTGTTTGTACATGTAAAGTCCTTGGTCTATCAAAAGATCTATCCAAAACCATGTTCAGAATCATTGGACATGTACACCTGTCGTGTTTACCTTGACTAACAAAACAGAGGATTGCTTTTGTCATGCAGTGGAGAACAAACGTGCTGTTTAATGATAGATACTAACAGCTTGAACCAAAAAGATATCAACTTTCATATAACGTATTTCAGTGCAATTACCCTGATTTTTTTTTTTTTTAATAAAAACTTTCCTACTTGTTTTATTTTGAAGATGCTACACATGCTCAGAATCCCCTGTGTGCAAGATTTTGGCACATAGTGGCTGCCCGGCTAAGGCTTGGGAGTTGGGATTGCACAGTGTGGTTGTTTGTACTACGTATTTTCTGCTGATAGCTCTATAAAAGCTCCTGATGCATTACAAATGTTGCTGTTGGGAAGAGGAAGTCTACTGGTCAGATCCCAAGAGATTCATAGAACTCACTGTACTTTAATGGGAGCCAGTGGGATGCAGCTATACTGCAAATAATTATTATCACTCAGGCTATGGATCAAATAGAAGACAAGATACAACAAGAAATGCTGACTAATGCCAGCTGAAATGAAGATGAAAAGCAGAACAAAAGATTTCCCTAGAGGTAGTACAATAGACATGGGGAAATCTATAGTGTATAGTGTATAAAATCTAGTGTAGAGTATTGGAGCCTGCTGCTTGTCCAGCGAAGCACTCAGAGAGGCAGCTGAACTTAATATTAGAGGACTTCGCATGTGTAAATGGAACCAGCGGGTGACATCAGATAGCAAGACTGAAGTGGAAAAAATAATGTCAAGGCCCTTATGCTATATCTGTTCTCGGCTGCCTAAATTATCCTGGTAGGTGATAGGCAGTTGGAGATGAGTTTTAGCAGTCTGAAACTATTCTCACTTATTATCAAGAACTGGAGAGCTGTGAAGCTGGAAGTTCAGCTGCATTATCTCTTCTCACCCTCCCAACACCTGCTATGATTTTAGCTTTGCTAGTGGTGGCTGACATCGGATCCAGTAGTGACACAGTCTGGTTTCAAGAGGAGCTGCAGGCTGACACATTGCCCCTGGTCAAACATGCCATCTCTGAGATCATGAAGCTGAATTTGGGACACAGAAACTATCAGGAGTTGTCAGAGTAGGTAAAGGGTGGCTCAGAGCTATCCAAGCATTATACCAGGGTGCGTGGAGAGGCCACCTTACTCACAAAAGCACTCAGGAGAAGGGCTCCTCTTGCCCTCGCTATGGTTATCACTGGAATCGTTAGGAATATTAAGAATTATTCTTTCCTAATCTTTCCATCTATTTCATCCTCATATTTATTCATTTTATTAATGAGAGCTTGCCTTTCTGCCTTCCTTTCTACTTCATCACAGGCTTTCACATTTCTCTATTTCCAGGACATCTGAATGACAAATGAAGTAACACGCATTTTCCTAGGTATCTGTCACATCACTTTATATGCACGCTATTTCAAAATGAGATGGTGCTGGTGTTTATCTCATCTTTTTCTGTGAAGAATTTCTAGAGCTGTAATTTTTCTGTCAGAGCTGCTGAACTGCTTCTGTTTCTTTTGGGGACGTTTTTGATGCAGTGACCAAAATTCAGTATAGCCTATTCCTTTTGAAATTATGCCAATGATTTCTATAGTGTCACTGCCTTTACTGATTTCTATGCTTCTCTTCATGCAGCTCACTAATAGCTCAATAATACAGCCTACTATTCTCTCCAATAAATCTCTGAAAATACAAAGACATGCTGTTAGAAATTTTCTCTTAGAGATTGTCGTGGTTTAAGCTCGGTCAGCCATGCAGCCACTCTCTCACTCCCCCTCTCTTCCTCCCCCCCACTCCTGGAGGGAAAGCCAGGAGAATCGAAAGAATGTAACTCCCACAGGTTGAGATAAGTACAGTCCAGTAACTAAGGCATAACACAAACCACTACTGCTACTGCCAATAATAATAATGATAAGGGAAATAACAAGGGAAGAGAATACAACCACTCATCACCCGCAGACTGATACCCAGCCTGACCCATCAGTAATCTAGCCCTTCCGGGTAACTGCCCCCAGTTTATACACCTGGCATGACGTGCTGTGGTATGGAATACCTCTTTGGTCAGTTTGGGTCAGGTGTCCTGTCTCTGCTTCCTCCCAGCTTCCCCTCCTCCCTGGCACAGCATGAGACTCAGAAAATCCAAGGTCAGAGTAAACATTACTGAGCAGCAACTAAAAACATCGGTGTTACCAGAAATGTTTCCAGGGTGAAAGTCAAAACCACAGCACTGCACCAGCTACTACGAAGGAGAAAAATGACTGCCACTGCTGAACCCAGGACAGAGATTTTCTGCATTTGGTTGGAACCAAGTGACCTTTAAGGTCCCTTCCAACCCCAACAGCTCTGAGATTCTATGATCCACTGAATCACACGTGCTCAAACAGAGTTTCACTGGCCATTTAGTCAGGGTTCATTTATTAATTTGATAGAATCAGCTGCCAAAGAGTGTTCCTTTCTTTGCTGGCCAATTATTCTTCTCATGTCTACAGTAGGAGAGAGGAGACTGAGGTTACATCTTGAAAACCAAGACATTTCAATGATGAAAAGTTTGGTATGCTCACTTATGAGGCTATTTAGCTTTGTCTTTTGTTAGATGTTCTTGCCATTGATTGCAAAGAATAACATGACTAAAAAGAAGAGGGAAAGAGTAAATGCTATGCTGCGATATTCAACATTTATATCTACTGAGGAATATATGTTCTAAAATGCCATTAACTAACAAAGTATATTTCTGATTCAAATATAGTTTCTTCTATATATGAAACCAACATACATCTGTAATAATTATTTGCATTGATGCTGGCTTATTGACTGTTTAGACTCATGAAAAATGTGAAGTTCTTGGAACCCACTTATGAATACGCTACATGCTCCTTCAGCCTTTGCTGCAGCAGGATGTCTACAATCAGATTTCATAACCCTTAGGCCTTTTACTTGTATCTTTTGCAAACCTTTCCAGTAAACCCACAATATAAGCAAGGGTGAAATCCTGATCTTTTTGAAGTAAATCAGAATTTTCTCATGGACTTCAGTCAATTCGGGAATCATTTCTTATGTGACTGCTGTTTAAAAAAAGGAAAAAAACTTCCTCAGGGAGATTCATTGAGTGAAAACAAGAAAATGCTAAAGCTACTAATATTTTTTCCTTATGTTTATTGTTATAGCTTTGGCTGGTTTTTAATATGGATACAATCCATCAGTTGCTTATAATACGATATTTTTCTGCTAGTTCACTAAAAAATTAATATGTAGTTACAGACGCATTACATAAAATTACATAGCTGGACCGATTTTGTTAAAGAATAGTGTATGTAGAACTGCTCTCAACTACATGAATTCATATTTCAGAATGTTGTTCAAATAGAAATTAACCCTGCTGTACAGCTTGTCAGCCATCTCCTTCATATTTACCTTTTACAGTTCTGAAGCAATGATAAACAATGTTCCAATGTCTACAGTTCTACACATACACTCACATCTTTCCTGGAGTATTTAACTTCCCACACTGTTGAGTGCATCTATGTTAACAGAAGCTTAAAGTATTAAAGTTACCCTTGGAAGATGGTTTAGCTGCTATTCAGAGCACTTTTCCTGTATGCTGTACAGAAACAAAATTAGCACAGCTACAGCTTGCTAATATATCTGGCACTAAACATGGATACTTGCTATTACTGGGTTTTTGGCAGCAAAGTACAAGTAATGCTGTATGACTGGTTTGGTAGGCTTCTGATTATCACCCCATGATACCTTAAGAGTTCAACCTGTTAGCTCATTTGCCCACTTAGCAGGTCAGCAACTGGTGAAAGTACTGCAGACAATATTTTTCCAAAATGCAGTTCCACACCGAGATTGGTTCATTGAGATAAAAGCTCCTTAATATTCTTTCTTGGCCAAAAACAATTAGCACTACTTAAAAGGCTTGCAAAGAAAGAGGATAACAGAGAGCTGTGTGGCCTGTGATTTTTCCAGAAGCAGTTACTTAGTGGTTACTTAGTGTTGGAAGACTAAGAGTCAGCACTGGCCTGTATTTTATAATGCCACAGTAGTGTTGCCACCAGCATATGCTTCTTGCCATGACACAGCATTATCAAACAAAGTTTTATTTGATAAGAGGGACATCAGCCTGACTCTCAATGATTTAATACAAGACTACGGCATACAGACTAGCACATTTTTCCAAGGCTCATGCAATGAATCCACATGCGCTTTTCCCACTTAAACTCATGTTTTCACTTATGCCTAGACTGATAGTACTTCAGCTAAATGCATGTCTGCCCCGCATGTGCAGAACCCAGTGGCACAGACAGCACCTGTCATGTGCACATATGGTTGAGAGATCATGGAAAGAGCTAGGCAAACACTTATAGTATATGCTTGAAAATCAGTCTGCTTTTTGTTAGGTTCATTCTCCCTTTTTGTTGAGTTACATACAAAAAAACCCTTGGAAATTTCACTGTGGCACCAGCACACCTTTATCTGTGAAAGTGCTCCACTTAATTTAAAGCTTTGATTGTGAGTGCCAGCCTGTGTTAATTTTCTGGAGAAGGAAAAGATTTCTGCTTCCTTTGCAAATATTTTCTTTTTCTTGTTCTGTGAAACGAAATGCTGTGTTATACTATCAGATGAATGAATTCTGATTACTGTATTTATATCAAAGCTGTCTACAATCGCTTCTCCAGAGATCAAGCTGCAGATATTATACCAGTCTTAGTAAGCAACAGGACCCTTTGAAAGTATCATCTTTTCTTCACAAGCCTGAGGGAACAGGATGTCCCAAAATAGTTGAAATTTTTGCAGTTATAGTGAGTATTTTAGACAGATATATATCAGTTTTTATCTCACAATAATACTGGTGGGAAGGGACCTGGGGAGGTCTCTGGTTCAGTCTCCTGCTCCAAGCAGGATCCAACCACATTGCTCAGGGCTTTGTCCTGTTGGGTCTTGAAAACCTCCAAGGATGGAGACTGTACAGCCTCCCTGTGCCCCTGCCTATCAGCAGGCTGAATACCCTCCTTAAATCTGGTCTGAACCCCTCTTATTTCCATTTATGCCTGCTGTCGCTCATCCTCCCACCATGTGCCACTGCGATGAGGTTGCTTTTGTTTTATGCGTAACACTTTAAGTACCAGAGACTGCTGTTAGGTGCCCCCAAACCTCATTGTCTCAAGGCTGAACCAACCCCATTCCCTCAACTTCACCCTACGGGATGAGGGATCCAGCCTCAACTGTCCTGGTGGCCCTCCCTCTAGACTGTAACAGCCTATGTACAAGAGCATAGCAGGAGAAAGTGTCAAAACCTCTGCTAAAGTCACAGTAAATGACATCTGCTGCCCATGCTTTAACCTTCTAGCCACTGTATCACCAACGGTAGTCAGGCTGCTCACCTGGTAGAGCCATGAAGGGTCCCTCCCACCACATCTTTCTCCTTCACATGTCCAAAACCATGTTCCAAGGGGACACTGTCCATGATTTTCCCAGAAATTAAAGTGAATGAGGCTGACTGACCTCTAGTTTAGAAATCAAATTTTACAAATGAAATGCTTTGGGATCTAGGATGGGCACTAGCATTCAAGTCTGATCTATTCACAAAACGTCTTCTTTGGACAATTGACATTATGGTGTACAGCAGTTCATATTCAGTCTTCATTCAGAAGGTAGAGAAATTGCATGTGTTTAATAGAGGGGAGATTGTTTTCTGGGTCTTGGGGTTTTTTTTTAATTATTATTATTAGTAGTAAGTCTATATTTCTTTTATAATCACAGAATCATAGAATGTTTTGGGGTGAAGGGACCTTTAAATATCATCCGGTCTAACTCTCCTTGTCATGGCCAGGAACACCTTCCACTAGACCAGGTGTTCTTATCAAAGGCCTTACAGATGTCCAGATAGATGACATCTTCCTTTTACCACTGATGCAGTTACTCCATCATAGAAGACCACAGACTAGTCAGGCGCAACTTGCCTATGGTGTAGCCATGTTGACTGTCTCTTATTACCTCCCTGTCTTCCGTATGTTTCAATATGTCTTCCAGGAGATCTGTTGCATGATCTTACGAGGCACAGAGGTGAGGGTGACAGGTCAGTTCCCAGGTCAGTTCCCAGAGTCCTCCCTTTTACCCTTTTAAAATGTATGTGATGTTTCCCTGTTTCCCTTCTTAGAACATTTTCAAAGACACTCCTTCTACACCTTATTCATAATTACTGCTTCTGCTTATTTTCTTGAAAACTAAAGAATTAGGAAGCTGTTAGAAAATTTTATTTAACATTTTTGCTAGGGAAACTGTTGAAATATAGTGCACTCCGTGTACAGAAATATTTAAGTATAAATTAAAATAAATAAATGTTAAATAAAACATTAAAAAAAGGAATTCTTTAAAGTAACAGATTATAATCCACATAGATCCTGTTTGAGGAAGCATTCATGTAAAATTAAAAATTGGTGAACCATATCTTTCTGTAACAGTCCTTTCCTGGTTTAATATCTACTCCTTATTTCAGCATATTAAAACTTTTTTATTATGCTTATTGGTCTTATCCTCCAGAAATAGTTGCTGAAGGTGAAATATATTCTTAACTCTGCACATCTCTGATTTAGATATTACACAAATGCATTATAAAAAATTAATAATTTTTGCAAAATAATATATAAAAGGATTTCATTAAATAAATCTATTTCATTATGATATTTAGTAACAGTGGTAGTAAAACCACACTGTAATATATATGAAAACTAGTAACAGCAAGAGTTTTCACACATATTATGCTGTTTTGCATTTCTGACCTCAGTTGTTCTTGATGTTAATGTGCCATGCCATGCACATTCAGATTTAGTTAAGTAATCGGATATATTTTGAACTTCAGTAATTTCATCAGAAACTGTAAGTACAGAAAACATTTTAATGCCGTTTTCAAATTACACAGTTTCCTGGAAAAGCAATATTCATAATAGTTTATTATCCAGATGCATAATCAGTTAGTTAACTGATGCATGCCTTCATATTTCTCATTGTTTCTGCTGGCTATGTTTTCCTTTCCTTATTTGCCTTTTTCATCATACATTACTGTCACCTTTTACATAGTCCATTCATGAGGAGGCTAAATTTTCTAAATTTTCAGCATTGTTAAAATTATTTTCCAGTGTATGATATTTTCCTTCCCAGTTGTTTTTCATGTCCTGACTCTTAGTTAACATCACTGAGGACACAAGTATGAAATCCTACTTATCCATATTCAGAAAGGCAAATAGGCAGTCAATCAAAGTTCATTGCAAAGTATAAGATAATGACCAGGATGAAAAGAGCTGCTTTGGTGGAGAAAAAAAATCCCATCAAATTGGGAATAAAAAGTATCTGCAAGAATTTCCCACAAAAGAAATAGGCTTTAAAAAGAACTTGGAAGAGACTTCCAGCAGCAGGAAGGATCTGATGTTGCATTAAAGTATTTAAAAAAAGGGGTAATTGCAGAAGAGACTGAAATCCAAGTTTTTCCTTTCCCAAGTGACTACCCTAAACCACAAGCTATAATCTTGTTCTGACTGTAGTCATGTTGTAATCGTGGCCTACTGAATCAACACTGAGGATTGGAGCATATTTCTTAATAACTGAAGGTTCACATCATCTTATAGTAGACTTAGTAGACTTCTCTCATCCATATTTTCTTAACATTCTAAATAATCAAAATTCAGCTCTGCTCATGGTTGTAGCTGCTGTTAATCTCGTTGGCTGTTCATCATTCAAACTGTAGCAGGAATGAGAAAAAGGGAGTATATTGAACTAAAGAGACTGAATGAAATTAGGATTACTACATAGTTGTAGTCTATATAATGTTTGTTTTGTGCAAATATCATGAGGAGTCACAAATCTGATTTTATTGTAGGCTATTCAGGGATGTGCATCATATCTTCTTAGAAACATTTAACCAGTATAACATCATCTCACATGTATCTTCAGGCTAAGTGTGTTAGAATAAATTACCTCAAATCAACCTTAAAATTGGTGTCTATTTACAAAGGATGACCATTGTTAGTTACTGAATCACTGTGTAGGTGCTATATAAAATTGAAGTACTTTGAATTAACTGTCAAATGTAGAAAAGATGTAAAATCTGAAAAATTTTCCATCATATGCAATATGATAAAAACTTGTCTGACTCAAATACGTCATGTTGTTTGCTACTGCTTTTATTGTGTGCATTAATAAAGTTGTAGCTATGATAATTGCTGTACTAAACAAGACACTAAACTGGACTTCATATCTATGTATAATGATCTAAAGCTGTACGGATACAGTCCTCAATACTGTGAACTAAAAATTAGTCTTAAATTGAATCTGTAACTGTGAATGGGTGCATATTTCCTCTTGTTAAACTATGGAGTAGTCGTAATTTAGAAACAAATGTAAATAAATTATATTTTTTTAATTGTCACATGTCATTAACACAGCTTTAGAAATTAGGGCAGTTTTTTTCATCAAGCTTTTTCTGATTTTCAGTCTAAAATAGTGCAGACCCTAGAATAAGATAACATAATCAGTAAGATTAATTTCTTCTGAAGCCATATAATCCCCCACCTGAATAGACTGCAACTTGAGAAAAACTATGTGGTGATGACAGAATAAAATCAAATAATTTAGTTGTTTGTAGGTGTCCTCTTCCAAAAACCATTTTGTTGAATAAAAAAAATCTGAAAACCTGCTTTGTTCAATACGAACTCCAAAATAAACTCAACCACTTCCATTAGAAATAAGAATTTTTCTCATACATGAGCTTAGCTGTTTAAACATTTCTTCAGTTTTCCATAGAACTAAAGAAATAGGAAATCACGCATTTAATGCAGTTTTACCCTTAAAGTGGGATATTTTAAAATTGAAGTTTAGAATGTTTGTGGTATGGGAAATGAAGCCGCAGAAAACAGTGACTCTGAGAAATGCTAGGTAATTACCTCAGAATGCCTCATAAGTAATTGATTTTTTCTCTATAATCCTTAGCTGTCTAAATAAGAGGTGATGACATAAAATTAAGGAAGGGGCCTAGTCTCAGTTTACAACAGTTGACTGTGCTTCAAGATGACTATGAAAACTGGAGAAATTTCAAAATACCCTGAAAGAAGCAGGAGTTGGAAAACACTTCTAACAGGTACATAAGAACCTTGTTTCATTCAGATGCCCAAGAAGACCACATGAAATATGACCTCAGTATTTAAGTACAGGAACAATTATGAGGTCTTAAGTGTCTGATGAGCTGATGAGAAGGTCCAGCTGCTGCAATTAGAAGCTGTGAAAACTAATCTGGTTTAGTATTCATCAGTTTAACCAGGGACAGTGGTGAATAGGCCATCACTGAGAACCATTAGAGTGAAACAGCACAATTTTTAGAAAGAGCTTCAGTGTGCTCTTTATTTGGGTGTGGGAGCATGGATGAGACACACAATCTCCAACCTCTCTGTGGAGAAATGTGTAAAATGAGAGCCTAGAGAAATAATAATCATGGCCTATTTCTGCTTGAAATATGGCGTTCTTAGTTCCCATACTTATCCATCTCCTTTGGAGCTCCTAACATGCTCCTGACACTGGTAGATCTATGTTAAAACAAGTATTATAACTAATCTTCAAGTTAAAAAGGATGGTTTTCGCACAGAATCTTCTGTTTTGCTTTTGTTTTGTCTATTAGCATCAGTAGCTGATCACTTCTGAAGACATGGTATTGAGCTGGGTGGACAGTGGTCTGAGAGAGCGCAAAGAATTCATACAACATTAGACATTTCCTGCACTACTTTCTATCTGCTTTGATCTTATTTAAGTGAACATTTAATGTGTGAACACCTAAGTAAACACTGTTAGCAGCAGACAATATGCATTTTTGCATTTTTGTGGCAGTTCAAAAGATCTTGCTCAATACTTCCTGTGTTTTGGCTGCTATTTATTCTTCCTGCTGTTTTTGACTCCCCCAAATGTAGTAAAGCTTTCAGGCTATTCTTAAAATCTCTAAAATATCTATTCCTATAAAATAGCATTTTCTTGTTTTCTTCATTACTTGCTGTGATTTGCTGCAGTGATCTCACCAATTAGTGCGATGACTCTGGGCTCTAACTCACATTCTTTCCCCTTGAACATGGTACCATTTAGATTCTTTTTGTAAGAATAATTCTGGAACATAGTTACAATTTTAGTGGTTATGGCATATGAGATAGCGTGTTGTTGTGAATTCATTTATGTCCACTGAAGTACACGCAATATAACGCTACTTTGAAGATGCATATAAGAAATGCAAGTCTATGCATTTTTCTGACTTTTGTGAGGCCACCTTCTGTCGTCGTAGGATTCAGTGATGTGGCTAAATTGCCAGATGTGTTTATTAGCAGCATTTTCTAAGGATTTTTGCTCACCTTTATAGCCTAGCTCTTTTTCATATCACTTAAGGTAAAAATCAGTGTATCCTTTTAGTGTAATTGGAATTTCTTTTGTGATTCCATTGTTCAATTATATTTAAATACAACTAGCTCAAGGAAAAAAAAACCAAAACCACAAACAACAAAGCCAAAAACCTGTTTGTGTAATACAGTAGTGACGGAAGCAGAAATGAGATATTGCCTGGTTGCAGGGACAAAAGTGTATTTATAGCCCTTACGGCAAATAGTCACAGCTTTCTTCATAGAGGGAGAAACTAGGGGTAAAGCTGGTATTAAACAGGTCCTTATCCAAAGTCCTTGAACACAGAGGAAATCTGGAAATGTGGTGTGAGAGAGGAGCACTGGGAGAGCTCTGACACGCTCTTGCAATCTCTATTTTAAAGCTCACTTTAAATGCATGACCCCAGAGTTACTGAGCTCCAGGTTTTTGTGACACAATTGCTGATGATTAAGCCTAGCAATGGACTGCTGTGGCTGGCTTACAGTACTTTTTGTTTCTCCCTTTCTCAATGGTTGTGCAGAGAGAAGAGGCAGCATCTGATCTGGGGGGAGGAGGGTTGCTGGAGCAATACAATTCATGAAATGCAATTTTGTTTCTGGAAGATGCCCATGCATACTAAACACGTCCTGTCCACAATAAGTGACTATTCTGATCCCATGGCTCTAAATTCTCTTTGAATGTCATTAAGGAGATATGGCCGTTATTCCTCACCAAAGATTGCAGGATTTCTTTTCAAGAAAACTGAGCACTGGCTGATGAGCAGCATTTGCAAATAACTTTCCTAAGGTCAGAAAGAAATACAAACATATTTATATTTCATATGAAACATAGGTCAAAATGTGTTTCATCTAAGAATGCAATGGCAGATGCATTGTATGTCAGAATATTTATCTGAAGACAAGTTGCTGTAAAAATAACTGAGACTTTGTTATGCATTAAATAGAAATAAAAAAGGAAAGAAGAAAGAAAGAAAGAATAGGCTGGGGAGGGGAGGCCCTTTTTACATTACCAGCATCCTTTACACATACATGTAATCAGTCACAACTATTATTCTGAGGAGCATGTACTTCAGTCTCTGTGTAGTCTAATCAGAAATGTGGTATCTGCTGCACTTCTGCCAAAAGAAAAAACATTTATCAGGGAGTAAAAGATTTGGCTTACCTCACCTAGTGTCAGAAACGTATTACATCAGTTCAATCCTTCTATCCTAGAGCCATCTGACAGTTTGTAGTCAGCTTTTTAATCTTGGAGTCACGTGGATGTCCAATGCAACAATGAAAATGGATTTTAAAGGAAAGCAGATTCCACTGCCCAGGGAGCCATTCCCTGAAAGGTGGGATGTTTTCTAAACTCATATTTAGCTCTATGTTTTCTCTGTGAATTTTGCTACACTGCACTTCATAAGTTGTCTTCCCATGAAAATTGATACTTGGAAGAGAAGAATGGAACACCATCTCACATATATGATACTTATCCTTTGCAGTCAAAACACTGTTCATTAAGCTGCCACTTGAATGTGTGGTTTGAAAATATTCTGTCTTGGTAATGTCTGTTTGGCAATCATTTGCTAAAAATCACATGGTATTTTGGAGGGAAATAGACATTTCTCACAAAACACCTGGTGAGAAAGGGCACTGGCTAGAAACAGAAGGGCAATATTGTGTTCAGGTGATTGAGTTTTGTTCTAGAAGCAGAAGTGGATTTTTTAGTGTAAAGATGGCTTTGCAACACTAGTCACTGCAGTTGATGCTAAAAACAAGAATACATTTGACTAAAATTGCCCCCTGTTCAGATTCTCAAAGATATTTAATCACCAAGGCATTTTTCTTAGGGCTTTCTTTAGTATATTTCAAATAGTAAGCGCAAGGAAATTAGAAAAGGAACAAGAAAATGCCCCTGGGTACCCTATGTATAAGTAGGGCACATCTGCAGCCTTATAATATCATTCTGATGTAACTCTTTGAGGAATTGCAATGAGCTCTCTGCAGTGCAAAGTTATACCAGGAGTGTTCAGAAGCTCTGTAAAAGTGAAACTTTAATACCATATTCATTCACAGGAGGAAAAGAGTAAGTGTCATTTCATTATCCTTCTATTTGACAATCATTTTCTTTCATCAGTAAAAAATTCTTCATAATATCTACTACTACTTCTTACTTCTTAATAAATCACGAATGATATTTCATTGGATTTTATAATTAAAAGTATCTTCTAACATATTTAAAAGAGGCCAGTGTTATTTAACTGATTATATTGTAATAACCATCACCACTGGCAAGGGTAGTTCTTGCCACATCGCACCCTTCTCTGCTAAAATTGTGAACAATGTCAATGCAAGGCTTTGGGAAGAAGAAGAGAGGGGTACTAAGCTCAACAACTTTGGGCTGCCTGTTATTACGTGAGACCTTGACTAGGACAAGATTTGTGGTTTTCTTTTTTTTTTTTTTTTTTTTTTTTATGTTTTCACTTTTGAGCTGCCTAACTCTTATGCAGCCTGCATCAATAGAAATAGAGATGTACAGAACAGCCTCATACAGACCTGGCTGTGTCAGAGTTGCCTCCCAGACCCGACCAAGCTTGACTTCATGACAGTAGGTGCTACAGCTGCCAAAACCAAAGAGCATTGTCTAATTTACTGCTGGATAGACAAACTCTACCATTTCAGTTTAATGTCAGGACTTAATGTGGTTGTAGGTGGGCACAGGTCAAGCCAGAGGGCCAGCTCCAGTGGCTTAGTGGGAGTGCAAATGTGTCAGTGACCAGACCAGCAGCTTCTGGTAACAGGATAAAAATTTCCACCACTGAGTGGGTTTTTTGTTCTCTGGAACATTAGATCTCACTTGTATATGTGATAATCACTGCAGGTAAATTCAGGGACCTTTTTATCTGCCCAGTATTGAGCACTGGAGGTCACTGCAAAGCAGCAGGGACAGCAGAGAATGGTCAAACCACACAAGCTGGCTCACCTACAGCTTTCCGACAAGTGGCCTCTTGGGTTTAAACCAGGCACCTGACAAGTTCAACACTGAGCCCAGTCTAAACTTCAAGCTTTAAAGAGGTGAGTGGACAAAAAAACTCACAAAGAAAACAAAAAGGATTGTTAATTTCTTAAGCTCTCAAGATTTTAAAAGCAGAAGCTGTTAAACGCTGGGAAGGATAAGCACCAAGAAAGACAGACCATTCGTGCTGCCACCAAATACAGTGCTTGCACCACATTCTTACAAACACACCTCAAGGAACTTGCTCCCAAAGCTCAAAGCCTCCTCTGAAGTAATTTCCAAGTGTCCAGATCAGCCAGGAAATCTATGACTTTCTGCCCAGGAAAATCAAAGTGCTTGATAAGCTTATAAGCTTTTGAAGCCCCAGCTGATGCAACTGAGAAGATATGCAAAGATGTTACAGGCCCAGCGGTGTAAGCATTTTTATCATTTCTGAGTGTTTGTACAGTTCATACAGTTCAGGTATTAAATCCCATCAAAAAAATGGATTTCACTGAAAGGTAACAGTGGTTCTAGCTAGCAATGTGTTGCCTCTGGTGGATATAATTTAAAGCAATGTGTTACTGACAGTGTTTTCCTTCATTTATTGATTATTTTCTCTAGTTTGCAAGGGCAGACCACAACAGTTCTTAATTCTTTCAAGCACTGTCTGTATATGCATGTTGCAAATGTTCATGCACATGTACAGATTTTTCAAGTACTGCGCATGTAAAGATACTTTGGTTTTACAAAATGTCTTTGGTTTCAGATTTGTTCACTTATGTTTTTAAAATATATTAGAGCTTCCCAGGCGTAAGGACCTGTAGCTCCAGTGCTATTGGACTTTTTTAATAAAGTCCCAGAAGGCTTTTTTTACAACAGGGAAAAATTTTGCAGCAGCAATCAAGCTTTCAAAGCCAAATCTCTTTTACTGGTACTGCTTACAAGGTAAGACTGAATTTGCTTCTCTGTCAAGACAAATTTGAAGAGTCTTATGGAACCCATGAGGGAAAAAGGAAAAAATGAAAAGAAGAGGACAATGTAACAAAACCCAACATAATAAACACAAAGAAAGATGTCACTGCAATTTTTCCAGGATTGCTTTAAGCTCCCACCCCCAGTCTTAGTTGTTGTCACCTTTAGCTGTCTCTCAAACACTCAGTCTTCATGGAAGTTTGGTACTCAGCACACCAACATTCCACATTTTCCTACAACCCTCATCTTCTCTGTCCCAGTAGCTGGAAGAGCTGTAGATGAGCACTGGTACAAGGGAAAAAAAAACCACCTTGGCCAAGAGCTGTGTAGCGCTGAAGAGGATACCAAGCACTTATGCACCTATGTATCTATTTTGTATCTATTCTGCTATAAGTAGTAAGTATTTCTCTGGAGTGAGGAATATATATAAGTGAACATTTGATACATAAGATGCACTTTCAGCTCTCCCATCTAAAATGTATAAATTACAGCACTCACAACTGTGGATGTATTCTAATTTCCACTCACTACCACAGTCAACTTCTAGGGGCAATGACAGAAGACTACATTTGTTTCTGACATTTACTTCTGCCAGCACTCTGCAAGAAAACAACAGACCACCAAAGCAGCTCATTTTTACGACTGCAGGAAGCTCAGAACTTCTTTGTTTTCCTGGGAAGCTTTGAAACGAATCCTGCTTGTTAACTCTTCTTATCAACTCCTGTTGACATAGAGGAATTTATTGCTGAGAGGACCAGGTGTGATGACAAACACCTGGGGACTTGATGTTTGTAATTAAAAGCTAAGAAAAGGCAGCTCATCGTGAGGTCTATTATTAGAGGAAATACCTTTTGTTACACAAACTGATACAAGGTTGTTAGTGTCGGTCAGTCTGATGTTCCTGTCTCCTTAGGGCATAGTGAAGCAAAGATGTTCTTTTAAAATTGGGATTGCTAGGTAAGTTGTGATGCAGTGCTGCCTTCAATAGAAAAGAGTCGTAGTCTGTGATGCACACAGTTATTTGAATAAACAAAAATGTAAGCATTTATGAATTTGTGCCTATCTTGATCATTGCATCTCAATGGCTTTTAGTTGCTTAGCTTGCAGGAACATTAAGACGATTTTCACAAGGGTACTAAAGACATGAAGACTTTTTTTTGTTTTTATTAGGTGGACCTTTGGTGATGTTAAACTGGCTGTGCACTTCACGACCATAAAACAGAACGAGAAAAGCCTAACCCTACCACCACTAGATGGCAGTGATTCAGAAGAAACTCAGAAACAACCTTCAGTTTTACCGCAATTAAACTTCATCTCAGTGACAGCTTTAATATTAAAAGCTCTCATAATCATTGCTCTTCATTTTCCTTTCAGTGTATGCTATCCATCCTACAACACTCTCTTCTTCCACGTATGATATACACTATGTATATCACAGTGTAGCATTGGTATGCATTGTCAAACAACAGCATTGCTGAGGTGGATATATCTTTACAGATGGATGTTAAAAAACAAAAACAAAAACAAAAAAACCCCAAAGAATTAATTTGATGCTGTTCAACCAGTGCTGGCCTCCTTGCAGAGTTTGGGGGACCTCTAAAGTTGTCAGGGTCTATACCAAAATCCAGCACAACATGCAATGAATTTTGTCAGCAACTGCAGGATGTTGGAGGTGTATTGTTTCAGTATCAATAACTCCAGGAGCTGCTGCTCTGACTGTCTAAATGAACCTCAGATTTTCACAACCAGCAGCTGCTTCAGTCACCATAGAATTACTTTTCATGGTTGGGAGGATACTCTTTCTAGACAAGGAGCTAGAACTCCTGGGTTTTAATCCCGGTCTTTTCTATCTCTCCCACTGACATTCTGAGAACATATAATAGCTCATACTGCTGCTACCTCCTGTGTAAGCTGACATGAACCAAGAAATTGTTTCTGTTCTTTATCATTCTCTAGCTGCTATTTGAGGAGTGAAACCACAGTGCCTGCTGCCTCTACCATCCCTGGCTTCATGTTGATACTTTGCTAACCAAACACACATGGGTGGGGAATAATGGGGAAGGGAATGATGACCTTTTTCAACTGGGGCTGGCAGCTACCCTGGGAGGATATTCCTGTGAAGACAGACCTTCCTACAAGGTGATGGTGTCCGTGTGACTTACTGGACACAAATATTTCCCACATCCTCTGAATTAACTAATCCCTGCACAAGCGCCTTGAGGTTTTGTTCCTCTACTTGCAACAGGGACAAGCACCAGGCAGGCAGGGTATCAGGGTGACATTCATGTTCAGGATGCTATTTGGGCCTTCACTGATGGATGCATGAGCATGCAAAGTGTCCACACACATGTACACATAGCACAATTCAATTTACCACATATGGTTACAGTGAATCTGCCCTCTCAAGCCTCTATGTTTTCTTTTGTCCTTTTCTGCGTGCTGGGATGTGCTGTGTCAGCAGCCTGGGGACATTAGGCAGTGCTAGGTCTGGACAGTCAGCCAGGGAAAATGTTGCTGATGAGCAGCAAGAGAAAGAAGGGAAACTGGGTAGGATTTTGCTTGTTTCCTGCTCCACTCAGAGCTGGCAGGGGAGGTGAAGGCTGTGGGGAAAGGATATTCAATAAGATCTACACTGGCTTCTGCAGCCCTGGGGAGTGAAACTGTGTAAGAGTGAAAAAAAGGACCAGGTACATGAAAGAACAAACATGCCTAGTTAGTACATCGAAGTCCATATCCAACAAAGCCCTAACACGGTTCCCCATGCTCTCAATTGCCATCTGTATTCTTCCCTGCACACTTCACAGATTGCTTCTTGACAAGCCAAGAATGTCCTAAAACTCTGGTAATGCTGAGGGGCAAGGTACCTAGCTCATATTTAGATTACATCAGATTTCACACAAAAAAAAAAAGGAAAAAAAAGACCTGCAGGATCCAAACTTGTTTGTCTTTCTCAGACCACACTTACTAGATTTCATCCTAAAGAAGAATTGGGGTGTAGAAGGCTGAAGGCAGAGCAGATAAACACCTGTATCCTGTGAACTGTAAGGAAATCAGAGTGCCTTCCTGTATAGGAAAGATTTGGTTTCAGGTCATTTTTCTCGTTGTAAGGACTTTATCCCTTATCTCCCTGCTGGAGGCTCCAAATTAGCACTGCAACATCAGATTTCTTTTGCGGCTTCGTGGTAGGTTGACCCTGGCTGGACACCAGGTGCCCACCAAAGCCACTCTATCACTCTCCTCAGCTGGACAGGGTAGAGAAAATATAACGGCAGGCTCATGAGTCGAGATAAGGACAGGGAGAGATCACTCAGCAGTTACCGTCATGGGCAAACTGGACTTGAGTTGGGAAAATTATTTTAATTTATTGCAAATCAAACCAGAGTAGGGTAAGGAGAAATAAAACCTAAACCTTTAAACACTTTCTCCAAACCTCTCTCTTCTTCCCAGGCTCGACTTCACACCTGAATTCTCTACCTCCCCTCTGTGAGTGGCACAGGGGAACAGCGAATGAGAGTTGGAGCCAGTTTATCACACGTTGTCTCTGCTGCTCCTTCCTCCTCAGAGGAGGACTCCTCACACTTTTCCCCTGCTCCTGTGTGGGGTCCTTTCCATGGCAGACAGTCCTCCATGAGCTCCTTCAAAGTGAGTCCTTCCCACAGTCTGCAGTTCTTTCTGAACTGCTCCAGTGTGGGTCACCCATAGGGTCACAAGTCCTGCAACAAACCTGCTCCAGCATGGGTTCCTCTCTCCACAGGCCAGAGGTCCTGCCAGGAGCCTGCCCCAGCATGGGCTTCACATGGGATCACAGCCTCCTTTGGACATCCCCCTGCTCCAGCATGGGGTCCTCAACAGGCTGCAGGTGGAGATCTGTTCCTCTGTGGACTTCCATGGGCTTCATGGGCACAGCCCGCCTCGCTATGGTCTGCACCACGGGCTGCAGGGGAACCTCTGCTCCAGTGCCTGGAGCACCTCCTCCCCTCCTTCTGCACTGACCTGGGTGTCTGCAGGGCTGTTTCTCTCACATATTCTTAATCCCCTTTCCTGGCTGCAGTTGCACATGTTTTTTCTTCCTTTTTCAATCTGTTATCCTAGGGGCATTACCACTGACACTGATGGGCTTGGCCTTGGCCAGTAGCAATACAGGTTTAGGCACCTTTAGTGCCTAAATCAGATTAAAAAATGGATGCAGTCTACACAGAGTTTGGTAGTGCACTGCTCAAAGTTCTTTACAAAACTCAACCTTAATAAGAAGGATAAATCCAGTAGTTTTATGGGTTTCCAAGGAATCTGAATCTCGTCTTCCAAAATGACTGGGGTAACTTTTAGGATGTTATTTCCTCAGAAAATTGTTCGCAGTATGCTGCTACACATGTACCCACCCAGTTTCTACTACAAAGATAGACTAATCCCAGCTCATAAATTCTGCCATTAGTGAAAGCTAAATTTATTCTAGATTACAAGCACGTTGGATGAGTGGATAGGTTGGATGGATATAACACTGAGACGGGATGACTCCAGGTGCCAAACTTGCCAAAGTGTGCAAATGAAGTGGGAGAGACATGGAAGGAAGAGCAGTAGGACTTTGTGAGTTCTTGGCATGACTGTTTATAGCTCTACAGTGAAGCTTTTCAGTAATCAGCAAGTGTTACATGGCATATGCATTTATTTCTGGATTTCCAGATGTGTGTTATTTGCAAGATCATGTGTGAAGCTTGATCTCTGCCTGATGCAAAAAACATGGGATATGTGGAAAAAAAAGCACTGCCTTAAATGCTCTATTCTTTAACTACAGGAGTGCTAAGCACTGTGCACGAAAAAAAATGTGCTCAAAGAGATGCAATTTTGATAGTTTGCCTGCTAGCAATGAATCACAACTTTTTAGGAAGTGATGTTATTTACTGTGAATTGTTTGTTCCTAAGAAGAGAGATTATTTCAACTATATGCCTTTGAGAACACATTGAGCAATATTTCAGCCAAGTCATTCCTCTGGTGTCCTGCAGCCTGTATCACTTAATCTGTTTACAAAAACAGGTTTAATCAGATCAGCAGAAATTTTAAGTATCTTCTGCAAATGGTCTCAGCGTTTCGTCAAGGGAGTTTGTTGAGTTAAGTGTTCCTATAGCAAATATCATAGCTCTGCTGTAGTTATTTCCAATGATTATGAGAGGGGTTTTTAGGTTCTGTATTGTAATTAATCCCTGTCACAAATTTATGCATCCTGCTGCAGACATTTCCTTTTATAAGCACAGCCATTTTGAAGCCTATTCCTTGAGCACATTGTCACAACAGTTTCCACATTTTTTTTTATGAAAAAACTGAGGGAACTGCAGAAGGTATGCACCAATGTTGCAAGAAAAATTGGAGCTGTAGGTTAACTTTTGAATCTGATTCATAAGCCTCTAGCATAATACTGTCAAACCCAAAGTATAGTCACTGTAAATTATAGGATGGATTACTGATTATAAAAGTCCAAATTCATCCAACTGAGAGGTCTTTGAATGATGGCTGCAGAAGTGGAAACTAATATGAAATAAAGGCTGAGGAAACTATTTTATTTTTTTTACAGTCATGGCTTTTTTGCACTCATGGATGGGCATATGCTTTGCTGGGTAAAAAAACATGCCTGGATGGCAAAGCCCAAACAGTGGTGCTGAATGAAGTTAGATCCAGTTGTCAGCCAGTCACAAGTGGTGTTTCCCAGGGCTCAGTACTGGGGTCAGTTGTCTTTAATATCTTTGTCAATGATCTGGATGAGAAGATTGAGTGCACTCTCAGTAAGTTTGCAGAGAGCACCAAGTTGGGCTGGGGCATTGGCCTGCTGGAGGGTAGGAAGGCTCTGCAGAGGATTCTGGACAGGCTGAATAGATGGTCCAAGGCCAGTTTTATGAGGTTCAACAAGGCAAAGTGCCAAGTCCTGCATTTGAGCCACAACCATCCTATGCAACACTAAAGGCTTGGGAAGAGTGGCTGCAAAGCTGCTTGGCAAAAAGGACCTAGAAGTATTGGTCAACACCCAGCTGAAAATGAGCCAGCAGTGAAGTGGTCAAGAGAGCCAACAGCATCCTGGCTTGTATCAGAAATAGCATGGACAGCAAGGCTAGGGAAGTGTATGAAGCACCCATAAATGTGTGGACAGTTATCTTGACACAGATGGGATTCCAGCTTCTACCCCAAGATACTTGTGATTTAATGCACAAATGAAGGAAGTAATATTACGTGGAAACACTTTCAGTGAATCTATGAGGATGCTTTCATGATTCAGGAGAAGTAAAGCCAATTAATTCAATCTAATGAATATGTACCAAGAACTACATAAAGAATTCACAAAGATCTATGCATGAATAAGATTCTTTTCTCTTCCTATAGTGCAATCTGTATATGAGAGATTGTTTTCGAATGATCTTTCTTTCATTGCAGAAAATCAACATGCCCTTAGAAGTGCAAAAAGGAGTGAAGTAAAGAAAAAGTGTGCCATCCGTCACTGAAGACATTTTGAAGATGAATGCTAAGTTGGACATACCATATTTACATGAAAAATGAGCTATCCTGGGACAACATAAGCATCTTGTTTCTCTAACAGCAGTTCCCTTTCAATAACATCTTGGTGAATGTCTGACAGTTGCTCCTTTCTTCTGGAGATTAATCACTGCCTCTCGTGCTCCCTCCATGCCAAAAACAATCCTTCTTTTTTCCCACGTATTTCAGCATCTATAGTATCCGTGGCTTTGGAAAACCATCACCTCTGGCTGTTTTTATTTCTTTGTACTTTGGCACTGAAATTGTTATTGTTTTTATGAGTTTTCAAGTACGTAGCTACAAAATCAACAGAAATATTTTGAGAAGACAAGGCATTATTGATTTCAAATTCCCACATTCTTTGCCAACCTTTAGTTTTTTACTTCCAGAAGAGCAAAGAAAAAATATTTTAAAACAAACAAGAAATTCTCCCCTTTTGACCTAAGGGAAATTGCATACCTTTATTCTCAACACAAATCTTACAACCAAAAAGTGATTATCAGTTTTAGCCTTCCAAAAAACATCTGTGACTTGAGGTAAACTGTGCATGGCTAATGAAGTTATCTAATGTAACCCAGTGAATTTGTCAATGCTAGTGGCAATCATAGGCTTAAGGGATTTTTATATCAAACTACAAATCTCTTACAATTTTCTATATTTTTTTTTATTCCGTCTAATTGTTGAATATTTTCTACAAAAATTTACTGTACAATTATCTTCTTTTGTGTTACTATACAGAAACAGTGTACTTGAGGTTGCAGGTCCATGCAGCTGAAATCTGATTAATTTACAGTTCTGAGGATGGCACAATAAAGTCAATCGACTGATGTCTCTGCAGCATTTAATGTACTGTGAATTAAAATAACAGATAATGTTTTTAAGTATAGAGGTTGAATAATTCACAATTTAGGGGACTCACTGGGTAGGAAAAATTCCTTTTTTCTCCCCAGGAAAAGAAATCTATCATGGAAGATGCAATCAGTAGGAAAGCTGATTGGAGGTGAGGGGAAAAATAAAAAAGTTAAGACTTTATTATTATGCAGGCATATATATACTTGGCCATGTAGGACACAAATACTGGAAACTATAGGCAAAGATAATTTGATGAAAATTACCATTTTATGTTGTATTGAATATAAAATATAGCAAAAGGATGCAGAAATAGGAAAGCAATTATTTTAGTAAGAGATGCAGATTACAATGAGGAGACAGAAAATCTTTATGCATTTGATCTAAAATGCATCATGTTAAATGATGCTGCCTGAAGTATTCATTTTGAAAAATTGCAACGTTCTGGTCTATGGAGCGCTTGCCTTAAACTCTGTGATGTTTTCGTACTCACTCTCAATGGTACAAGGACTGACCCCTCCAAAACTCCACGTGATTCCTGGGCATCTCTCAGACAACCTACAAACAAATTACATAAAGTTCATTATACAGTTATGTTCTATCACAAACTATTGCTGTGCATGTTCCAGATAAAGCACCTTTGTAAATCAGGTAAGCTACCATCACACACAGTAATTCAAGGACCTACTTTTTGCCCAGAAATAATTGCTAGTAACTATAGTAGGTTTCCTTAGTCTAATTACTTGTCATAACATCTCTGCTTACTTTGATTTTGGAGCAGAGAGAGTGGGGCACAGATCATTTCATATTAACAAGTATTCATGCTATGTGTTTCTGCCCCAGCATTGTACTTTTCATGACAAGTGATACATCTACATCCTGAATTATGGTAGTAACAAGGAACTTTCAGTGAAATTTTTAAATTCTCTGAAATAAAATTCTAGTGCATGCTGCTGAAGCATAGTATTTTTTACAGTAAAATAATAGCTGGAAGACATGCACTGAAAATACAATGACTGACTTTGGCATTTTTCTGACTATTGGATTTCCTTACTTTCAATTTTGCTCAAAAGGATAATTTTCCCAAATTATACTCTGTGCATTTAGTATTTTCAGCTTCAGGTACACACTAAAATTAATTTCTTATAAGGAATTCAATCATACTGAATCGAAAAGACATAAAATCCTCCTTAGAAAAGCACCTACAGCCTTTTTAAATGTGCCTTCAAATTTTCTGTGCATTTACAAAAATATTACACTTCAAGATGCAATTGTTTTAGGCTCCTCAAGGACTCAGAGCAATTGCTGGCATGTTAGAGGAAGCTGTGAATCTCTTTTTTGTCATAGGATAAAATACACTTGTAGAACCATAAAATGAAAGCTTGTGAATGTGCGTAATACATGCTACGGGGCATGAATTTGAAAAGTGCCTGCCGCTGATGGTGTGTCATATCTCTGCTATCTATAATAATTTCCCTCATTGTTCTGACAGACTTAATCTTCTCACATCTGATATGGGAGCAATATCAGAAAAGATAGGTATCAAGAAATATAACAAATTAAAGAAAACCATATGAAAGCATTCAATTTAGCTGTCTGTCATCTGCCTGATAGCAGTTAGTTTACTGTCTATGTGTTACAGAGCAGACAACACCACATCCTGTGCAGTCTGATGCACTTTTGGAACAGATTCCAAGAGTGTGTCATCACTAAAGAATGTGCCCTTTTCAGAATTGACGATAAAACACGACAGGCCCCAAGACCACTTGAACATGTAAACAAACATGACAGTGTTTTTGCAAAGAATTGAGGGAGGATCCTGGCTGACTGCAACATTGTTGGTGCTATGTTGAAGTCGTGAGTGGAAGTAGTTACAGAGCTCAGCTTCTGAGAAATATCTTATTTTTCTTCTTAAACATAATTCCCTTGGTTCTGTGGAAGTTTGGGCAAAGCCAAGTGCATTTGAACAGGCAGTTCAAATGTCATTGCTGACGATAAGAAAAATGCTCTTTTCTCTGGCTGTTGTCCGGGATGAGTGAAGTATATATGAATCTCAAAGAGTATTTTTTCCTTGAATCATTTTTACTTGGAAGATTTTACAGATACCATTTACTGAAACAACTTTTTTTTTTTTTTCAGCAAGCATTGGACTTAATTGCAAAACCTAACTTTTTTAAGGTAAAAATTGAGAATGTGTACAAAATGATGCACAATACTGCTTCTTATTTTAGCTTCATTCATGAGGTTATTAGCATTTTTTTGTTGACTAGGAAGTGCATTCATCACTAACATGTAAAAAGTTGAAATGTATCAATCATCACATCTATTTTGTGTTACCTCTGTGAATAATAATCTTCTGTACCCACTTAGATATCAGAATTAATGTTGCAAATTTAGTAATTTTGCAAGAGTCTAAACATAAGCATCGCACAGGTTAGAGGTTTCAGTTTAGGGAAGTAGTTGCAGTTCCAGCTGAAGAGAAAACTTCATTTTCAAAAGTTAATTAATAATACTTGTTTAAGCAGACTCAGGAGGAAAAGGACATTTCCTCCCTCTCTCTGTCCCTTCTCCCATGGCTGAAACAGCAAAGGCAGATTTTCATCCTGAATTGCTCTGCAGGGACTCTGTGAACGAGCACCCTCTGCCCAAGCTACTCCTAAATACTTTCCAGGGTGCATTTGGAAGAGGGCGACCTGTCATTGGCAGTCTATATGTATAGATGACTGAGGGACAACATTTGCACCTGTACTTTGCTCCTGCCTACCTTATCAGCACATGTGAAGCCAACTTTATGAATATTGCAGGGTGAAGGGATAATATCAACTCTTAATGCTCTGTTATCATTTGTCATCTTGCACATTCAGAATTTCAGAAAGGTGGTGTTTCTCATACATCTCCTCTTTGGCAAGAGTAACAGCTTCCAGATCTCAGTTTAAGCCTGCAGACAGCTTGCAAATGAGATCTAGGTGAAACAGCTTTGCTTGAAGGGTCAGACTTCTGAAATACTAATCTCCAGGCAGCATTCTTTTCATATCTCAGCTGGTATCTTTCAGGCTTTTATTCCACTTTCTTCACCTTAACAAGAACATCCTAGCAAAAATTGTCGTTTCACAAAAATTAGCCTGATAATGGGAGTCACAAAAAAACCTGACCGAGATATCTGCTGGTGCTATGGCAGTTTGCATGTACAGAAGGCAAACATGTTCAACTCCCAACTTCCTATCAGCATTTACTCAATAAGTCACTGGCACATACTATATCTTGACTCCTTACCATTTTTGCATCCAACATTTTGCAACCACATGCACAGTGACCTACCAAAAGATCTCTTCTGTAAGACCTCGCTGTGTGCAGTGGAGTATGAATTTCTTACTGCGTATCCACATCTCTTCTTCATGGCTCAAAAGACATGGTTTTCATGTTGCATTTTGCCTGGGTAGTCCCTTCTGAAATTGCTTACCTTTCTTCCCTCTGTAAGATGTTGCTTGTAAGTGTGAAGGGAATAAATTGCCTCTAAATTCCCAGATTTGAGTCAATGTTATATTTTGCAAGAGTTGTTGCAGATTTTTATTATTATGGCCTGCTTAAAATTCAAAGATTGCTTAAATTATTATCTCTTTTCCCTTCTTTATCCATTTGCGCTATTATTGTGTCTTTATTATTAGATTGTCTGTTTTTGTGGATTTCTTCCAGTTCCTCTTTTCATCTCCTCTAAAATCCCTTTTTCACTAAATACCATCAGTCTCCCCTTTGTTGTCACCATTTTTTCCTGCATGGTTAATCACTTCTCACACCTGCTGCAACCTGTTCTTTCAGTTCCTTATTCTGCATTCACCTTTTCAGACCAACCAAAGTATCATAGCCAAAACTCTTTACTTCCTACTAGTCCACAGTGGTATGGCTTGTTCTTCAAGTCTCCTAGTTTTAGTCTTGGTTTTTAGATCACTTTCAAAGCTCACCTTCACTGTGACTTGTGAGTTAGTTTTCTCCTCCTCCTGAGAAACCCTATTCTTCATGGAGATTTCAGCTCTGTTAGGCTTAGAAAAGAAGCCCTGGAAATTATTGTGTTGACTATGAGTAATAATGAGGTTTAAAAACTTTCATACTCACAAAGATACTTAAGGGTCAAACATAATGGAATGGGGTGACATTTGCTACTCCAAAAAAAATACAGTGAAGGCAGAGAGAGGAAGACTCATGAAGGGCTGGAATTTTTCCAAGGTCTGCAAGCGCAGGTATTAGCATTTTTGCACTTTTGCATATAGCCATATCCGTACATCTTTTCCCTACTGATCTACAAGGTCTCCTTTTTTTTTTTTTTTTCCTATGTGTCTCCATTTACAGGTAATTGTATTTCTTTTGTTCCACAAACCACAAAGCTTTGCAGGTGTTGAACAAAATAGTGATGAATACAAAAGTTTTGTAAAGCAATCCTGAAGACTCTGACTATCATGATAGGTAAAGCAAAGCCCTAAGACACACAGAAAATATGGCTAAAGGGTAATTTTGTTATAGCAACATTTGAAATATAATATAGAAATAAGGCTCTGAGGAAAAGGGAAACATATCTAAGGTTTCTTAGAGTTTTAGGAGAAGTTGAACTCAGGACAAAAGAAAGAGATCTTCCTGATTTAAGGTACAGAGCTGTTTAATTTTAAATCTACAATTAAAAAATCCTCAAATTGCTGTGAGAAGGTACACAAAGGTTGAAGAAATTATGGCTCTGTGTTATTGTCTTATGTGGAGTATTAATAGTACTGATATGCATGTGTACATACATGTGTATATGTATAAATTAATGCTATCCAGACTGGGCTTTGCTTGGTTTGTGGCTCATAGAAATGAATTCTGCACTTTTTACACCCTAAATTTCAAACATAGGACCCAAAGAAGATACTGATTCAGAGTCAGTAAGAAAAATTAATTATCTTATTGTGCACGTTTTACTTTAGTTTTATTGAGCCCAGCTTATTTCATGTTGCTGTTATGAGGAAATGATTGTTTGCATGTCTTGTCTTGTGTGTATTGGAAAACTGGCAGCATTACCTTGAAATTCATCACTTGTGAGTCAGAGGACAATGCATCTTCCACTGTAGGGCAAAGGATTATACAGTTATAAAAGTAAAATATTGCATCCCTCTGCGGTGAATCAACTTAATAACAGAGGCCTTACACAAACTTTGTAGAAATACACAGTAGAATTAGTGGGTTCTCATAGGCATTAAATTACATAAAAGTTTTTCTTTTCTTTTATCTGTTTAGATTTTATTTAGCCAGCTGATGAATCATGATCAGAAACATTCACTGTGAAAACGAGGTTTTCTGAGAAGGAAATGTTTAGACATAGAAAATATAAATAACAGCTACTTTTGGCATCAAGTTGCAGTGTTGTTTCACTCACGTCCACACAGTACATGAGACACAGTATGCAGTAATGACACTACTCTTTAAAATCTACAAAACAATTAAATGGTGCTTGTATTATCTACAGACTGTACATTGGCAATGTGCTTAACGTTTCACCACTGCCTATGCAGTTACCCTACTTGAAAGGAAGGGTTTGATCATTTGCTAACACCAGTAACATTTGCCAGTTTGTCAATCCATTGCCTATAACACAGTTTTCATAAAATTGAAAATATCGCAAGTCCCCCAGGGAGGTGAATGCTCAGATGTAGCAGAGTCCATTTTAAAACTTGCATTTCCTATCTTGGCATGAGTGACCAGAGTACAAAGCTTACTGCACTTTCATCTTGCTACTATATTAGTGTTGTAAAGTATTCGATTATATGTCTGTCGTGGTTTAAGCCTCTCAGCCACGCAGCCCGTTCTCTCACTCACTTCCCCCTCTTTCTTGCCCCCCACTCCCGGAGGGATGGGAAGGAGAATCTAAAAGAATGCATCTCCCACAGGTTGAGATAAGAACAGTTTAGTAACTAAAGTATAACACAAATCACTACTGCTACCACCAATAATAATAATGACAAGGTAAATACAAGGAAAGAATACAATTTCTCACCACCTAAAACCAAGCCCGACCACGCAGTGCACCCCCACCCTTCCGGGTCTCTGCTCTCTGCTTTCCATCCTGGGCATGACGTGCTGTGGTATGGAATAACCTCTTTTGGTCAGTTTGGGTCAGGTGTCCTGTCTCTGCTTCCTCCTGGCTTCCCCTCCTCCCTGGCAGAGCATGAGGCTCAGAAAGTCCTTGGTCAGACCAAAACATCACTAAGCAGTAACCGAAACACTGGTGTTATCAGCGCTGTTCCCAGGCCCAAAATCAAAAAAACAGCGCTGCACCAGCTACCAAGGAGAAAAATGACTGCTGCTGCTGAACCCATGATAATGTCATAAACTAATTACCTCCCTTATGAAGACAGGCTGAGAAAGTTGGGGCTGTTCAGCCTGGAGAAGAGAAGGCTGCGTGGAGACCTCATAGCAGCCTTCCAGTATGCGAAGGGGGCCTATAAGGATGTTGGAGAGGGACTCTTCACTAGGGGCTGTAGTGACAGGACAAGGGGCAACAGGTTCAAACTTAAACAGGGGAAGTTTAGATTGGATATGAGGAAGAAATTCTTTACTGTGAGGGTGGTGAGGCATTGGCACAGGTTGCCCAAAGGGGTTGTGAATGCTCCATCGCTGGCAGTGTTCAAGGCCAGGTTGGACAGAGCCTTGGGTGGTATGGTTTAGTGGGAGGTGTCCCTGCCCATGGCAGGTGGATTGGAACTAGATGATCTTAAGGTCCTTTCCAACCCTAACTATTCTATGATTCTATGATTCTATGAAATAGATATCAATTACTTAGTAAATGCGAATTCTAGCCTTATGTATGTTTCAATATTCAGTTTTGTTTGTCGACTGTTTAGAGGAAAAAAATAACACCTTTGTACAATTTTTACTTTGCAAATCATTAGTAGGTGCTAGAAAATGCTAACAGTTATAATGAATGAAGGTTACGAGATATGAAAAATTATACTTCTAGTTAATAGTGATTATGACTCAGGAAATATGTATTCCAGGCAAGTTGTAGGTTCTTTGTTTAATGATGCTTATGATAAAAAAAAAAAATTGTTATTACTTAGCTCTGGAAAATGTAATAAGAATCTCACATCTGGCAAAGAAATTACTCATCTCCTGTTGTTCCCATTATTTCTTTTTAGGTGAAGAGAAATAAATAATTCTGCTTGAATCTTGTTTGCTTTCAGTTTCTACATTAAGTGGAAATAAAAATTGCAAGACCTGTTTTGTTTTCCTGCGAACATGGCATTCCATCTCCTACTTTACACACTTGTAGTGTGAGTAGAAGGAACTCAATATCATCTCTACTGGCATGCAAAGAAAACTTTTTTCCTTCGTTTCTTGCTCTTTCTCCTTGCTAAACTTATAGCAAAGAATATTAAAAATAAATAAATAAATAAGCACAAATCCCAAAGCTTTCATTCTACAGCATTATTTCAACAGATTGAGTCATGTCCTTGAAACTGAGAAGTTCCTTAGATTATGTTTACAATTAGTTGTTAGCTTAATTATTTACTTTCCAAATCAGTGTTGATCTTACTGGAGTTTTGAACTTTCTGATAAAGCCTTTTTTATCTCCTTCATCCATATGTGACATTCATAGGAATTTTGGTGAACTAGGGGGCAACAAGGTTCTCTGGTTCCCTTCTGTTCTGTGTGTTGCTTCTGTCAGTGTTTTCTGACCCTGTATTAAGAAACAGCTAAACTTAGCTGAACCTGCTGCTATTAGTAGTTTTAGCAACCTCTTTCTTGGAGCTAGTCATTAAACTGAGGAAGATGTTGGTCACTTGGGAGGAATAACAACCTCCATGCTCATGTACCTATGTGCCTCTTTGCATAACAAAGCACTTTGCTTATAAAACCCCTCCATACATTTCATCTACCTCTCAAGTGCAGGCAAAGACATCTCTGAGACAGAAAGTCTCTAGCCTGCATTAATGCTATTAAGTCATCCTGTCACTAATGGAAGAGGAACAGGCAAGCAAAGGCCTCTTCTGTTTTGTCACAAAAAACACAGGCACTGAGCATGCTGGTGGAAATTATCATAATTGCATATTACTAAGCCAAGAATAACAGAAACTCTCCATTTTACATCACGTATGACTTTAATATAAGCAGCTCAAGTTTCTGTAGGGCTTACACGTTTAGTCTCTGATAGAAAACTAGTACTTTAATGACTAGAAAAATGTCAATCAGTTTTGTCGTAACATACTGCATGGCAAGTTAAATCAGGAAATTCAATGCTTCTACCTGAGAATACCAGTTTACTTTTTCATTATTTCTCTTGTTAATAAACTGGCTATTGAATAAACCCTGTGTTCAATTAACTGTAACATCATGAAAGATTCTTATTAAAAGCAAGAAGCAAAAGAAGTACTGAATTAAAGGTCCTATGTTTTCCAAATATACGTACTTATATGTGAGTATATGTGTCTGTTAACATGCTTCTCTGAGACCATGAGTCCATGCACACATGCAAAGGGCACTGAAAGATCTCTGCAGGATATTTTGCGATGCAGAGTTCTATTAATCTAAGATAAAATAGTTAATCACAGAAGTTTTTTGTAATGCTCACATTGCTCAACGCAAATTCAACTCATCTTTAACCAGATTCTGAGAGTTTCTCACCATTTTCTCTCTCTCTCTTTTACTCCAATGAGCAATGAGCACTGGAGGCTTTGGACACAGACAATGATCGTAGCAGCTGTGCTACCAAGGGGCTGTTGATGCAAGCATGGACAAAGCAGACTAGCAGGAAGGCAGGTGGGAAAAGTATTAGCTTCAAGGCCATTCAATGTGTGGGCTGTTAACTGCGCTGGCAGCAAGAAAAGAGTTGATGGTAGAAAGGAGGAGGAAGGTTAGGGTTTAGATGTGGCCTAGGTTTTATCTTACAGCCTTAATGACAAACCATTTTACCTATAGCCTCTTCTTTGGGTACTCTTCTGAAAGGTTCACATTGGTCATGTCTATGCATAGAACATCTTTACTGGTATATTACTTCAGCCTACTGGTTTGTGTCCACCAGTTAGACCAGCAAAATCTTAAATTCTCACTCAGCCTCCTTCATTCAGGGACATCTCTACAAGCTACCCTGGCAAAACCCACACTGTTGCCGACACAAGCTGTCTCAGTATTAGAAGAGTTTATTAAAAGGGCAAAGGCAGGGCTGACCTCCCTGGTCCTACAGCCATGGATGACTCAAGTGAGGAGGGAACACTCGCCACATCAGCTAAGGTGGAGGGGAGAGGAAAGACGAGAGAGAGGTCATGCCTTATTTGGCCAATGTTTGAACAGATTCACTAGTAAACAGCCGAGTCAGCTAGCTGCTCACAGAGGAGAATGCACCTGAGCAACTGCCTTTCTGTGACCCAAAGTACCTCCACAACAATATTATTTAGCATAGCTCCTATTTACACAGCCTCTGTACCCATGACTTATAGGTGGTGGAAGAATGAGGAGCACAGAGAATTTTGCCACAAGCCAATTGACAGCAAACATAGATTTTGTTTGAGCTCTGATTGTGGAGGAGAGAGTTCCTATTAGTATATTCTCCTGGAAGGTAATAAGGCATTCAGAATTATTTCTGCAACCCATGCGGAACATTGGGATATCCTGATTTTAAGACACCACTGTAAGAACTCCCTGACAAGAAAGAAGTTATTTTCTTACTTTCTGAACCTCAGGGAAGCTGGAAAAACAAAAGCAGATTTTTTTTTAAAGTGTCAGGATGCATCTCTGGTTAGGTCTCTTGTTGAAGCTGCCCCAGAACTGTGCGGCTTTCCTCACTCCTAGCCTGAAACCCTGCTTGCAAAATCTTTGTTGAATCTGAAGCAAAACCCACTAACTTCTGCTAAAGGATATACTTGCTAGAATAAATATGCTGTGATGCAAGTTTCTGAATGCTGTGTCTAATATGTTCTTTTGCTTGGAGCGTGCCTTTATTATTAAAAATTGAGATTTTAGGTTTTCAATATTAAATTAAAACGCATAAAACATTGTTTAAATTACAAATTAGATACAGTGGGTTCAGCAGCACTCAGGAGGCCAAGGTTGCTGTGTGTAACTTCCGAAATTAAACCAGGAAGGAAATCTGCAGTTTAACCCTGAGAGAGAGCAAGACTGTGTCTGGGCCTTGGAAATGTGAGTTTGGATGTTACAGCACTGTGCTGAAAACAAATGAAACCTTACATAGAGCCCATTCTTCCTAACAAACAACCTTTTACTTCATAGAAAAACTTGCTGTTAAATGCAGAGACAGAAACACTTCTGAGCTGAACAATTTCTCTCAGTTAATATTATTTTATATGAAATGACCATGTACCTGCATATAACTAAAATGATTAATTGCAAGACAGATCATATTATGGTAGTGAGTAAATAGCTTTGATAGAAATATAATCATGCAAAAGGACATGTGGAAGATCGTCATAATATATTCTAACAAATTAATACACACTATATTCATGCAATTACAAGGTAATTCATATAATACAAACAGTGTAAGTTTTATAGCTTACAAATACCAGTTTCAGTCTGCATTTCACATTCTGTTGTTGCAGAGGTATTTACAGTGTAGCAGTGTTTTACCCTGAACACAGGGTAAAATTTCTGCTTCTAGCAGAAGATACTAAATTCTTTATAGGATAATTCTCTAATCATTTTTCAAGCTTTTCGTTTCAGAAATGAAATCTCAGTTAATACAAGAAAAGGTTATTCTTTTACTCTGGTGAACAAGAGACTGAATCAATCAAGTCACATGATTTATCAAAACTGCCGTAGTATTACCCCTTCATCATCTTATCACTGCTCAGTGCTATTTGACAACATTTTCCAGTTAGACAATTATGCCAAAGGACTTCTGGAGTTTATTGTGATTGTGGAGAACATTTTAAGATGTGTTACTGTATTAACAACTGGCTTCAATGTGACACCTTCATCAGTTGTCACCTTCTCTGAAACACTAGACTACAAAACCAGCTGGATCTTTTGTTCCAGCTCCACTTTATTCAGGATTTCTTTCCACAAGAAACGCAAGTTGGCCATTTGCTTCATGGACTTTCATAGCAAAAAAAATTTCAAGACCCTTCAAGGCTTTCTGGTGATAACCTGATCAAGAAATTTCTTTCCTCTGGTAGCATCCAGTGTTTTTTTCTTTCCACTTTCACAGATGAAGGAGCTTGTGAATGAAGTTGCTAAGCTACTGTCCATCATATTTGAAAAATCATGGCAGCCAGGTGAAGTTCCCAACGACTGGAAAAAAGGAAATATAAACCCCATTTTCAAAAACAGGAAAATGGATGAGCCGGGGAGCTACAGACCAGTCAGCCTCACCTCTGTGCCTGGCAAAATCTTGGAGTAGATTCTCCTGGAAGGCATGCTAAGGCACATGAAGAACAACAAGGTGGTTGGTGACAGCCAGCATGGCTTCACTAAGGGGAAATACTGCCTGACCAGTTTGGTGGCCTTCTATGATGGGGCTATGGAACTGATGGACAGGGTACAGCAGTTGATGTCATCTACCTGGACTTGTGCAAAGCGTTTGACACTGCCTCACATGACATCCTTGTCTCTAAATTGGAGAGACATCAATTTGATAGGTGGACCACTCGGTGGATAAAGAACTGGCTGGATGGCTGCACGCAAAGAGTTGTGGTCAATGGCTCAATGTCCAGCTGGAGACCAGTTAACAAGCAGTGTCCCTCAGGGATTGGTGTTGGGACCGGTCTTCTTCAACATCCTTGTAGCTGACATGGACAGTGGGATTGAGTGTGCCCTCAGCAAGTTTGCCGATGACACCAAGCTGTGTGGTTTGGTTGATACGTTTGAGGGAAGGAGTGCCATCCCGAGGGACCTTGACACGCTTGTGAGGTGGGCTGATGCCAACCTGATGAAGTTTAACCATGACAAGTGCAAGGTCCTCCACCTGGGTGGGAGCAATCCCAGGCACAGCTCCAGGTTGGGCAGAGAGAGATTCAGAGCAGCCCTGTGGAGAAGGACTTGGGGGTGTTGGTCGATGAGAAAATGAACATGAGCTGGCTTCAGTGTGCGCTCACAGCCCAGAGAGCCAACCATATCCTGGGCTGCATCAGAAAAAGCGTGACCAGCAGGTTGAGGGAGGTGATCCTGCCCCTCTACTCTGCTCTTGTGAGACCTCACTTGGAGTCTTGTGTGCAGTTCTGGTGTCCTCAACATAAAAACGACATGGAACTGCTGGAACAAGTAGAAAGGAGGGCCACGAGGATGATCAGGGGACTGAAGCACCTCCCGTATGAAGATAGGCTGAGAAAGTTGGGGCTGTTCAGCTTGGGGAAGAGAAGGCTGCATGGAGACCTCATAGCAGCCTTCCAGTATCCGGAGGGGGCCTATAGGGATGCTGGAGAGGGACTCTTCATTAGGAACTGTAGGGAGAGGACATGGGGTACCAGGTTCAAACTTAAACAGGGGAAGTTTAGATTGGATATGAGGAAGAAATTCTTTACTGTGAGGGTGGTGAGGCAGTGGAATGGGTTGCCCAGGGAAGTTGTGAATGCTCCATTGCTGGCGGTGTTCAAGGCCAGGTTGGACAGAGCCTTGGGTGGCATGGTTTAGTGTGAGGTGTCCCTGCCCATGGCAGGGGGGTTGGAAGTAGATGATCTTCAGGTCCTTTCCAACCCTAACTATTCTATGATTCCATGATTCTGTGAAGTAAACCCATCCCAAGCTTCCTGGATAGAAATGTGCATGGGTGGTAACAGGGTTTAAGACATTCTGTAATATAGAAAGCCTTTGCACAACTTCCTGATGAAAACTTATTTGAGGGCAATTCCTGTTGTGTAATCATCCTCTTGGTTCCCCTTGTAATAAGTGTGAAAAAGTCTTACACACTTCCATGTGACTAAGCAAACGCATAAAAACTGCAGAAATACTGAGCTGATTGACCCAAACCATCTAGAGAGTGCAGTTGGAAAAAAGTAGAAAGGAAGGACATTAACAGCAAGGTCTTCCTCCTTTAAGTTCCCGCCAGCACCATTCTCAGGGTTTTGAAGGCACTCTGCATAAAGAACCTACATTTAATTTCCTCTGAAACACCTGAGGTCCATCAGAAGTCCTATTTCAAGGAGCAACTCTTCTTGTTTATCTATTAACTCCATAATAAACTCCTCAAGCCCCATACAGTCATGTTACTCAGGAGGAGATGAGCATTTAAGAAACGTTACTTAAAATCTTCTGTAGACTATGCTATGATCTTTCTATGTACCTTCCCCTAATAAAGTTGGGGGTTATCGTCTACCACTGGCACAACACAGGCAAAACACATATAGCATTTACCCCTAGAGCTGCTTTTCACAACAGAATATAGAGAATGCTTGTGTAAAAAGAAATCTGGGGACAGTTCACATTTGCTTTTGCAAATAGATTAGCAACCATCATTTTTCTCGTCTCTTAAAATATTTTTTCACAGTACATAGCCAGTGACTGTGTTATAACTAATGTACTTTCCCTGGCAGGGCGGTTGGAACTAGATGATCTTAAGGTCCTTTCCAACCCTAACTATTATATGATTCTATGATTCTATGACATATCACCTTAAATCGAAATATTTAATTATTGATATATTTAATATGTCATGAATTATTGTTCAGTATGCCTTCATAATATTAGTTCTTAATTATTCCTTATTCTACATTCCTTCATTAATTATAGTTATACTTTTTACGTGTGGAAAATATATCTGCCCCTTTATGAAGGACATCCGTCATATATTCCCACCTTTTCTGTGCTGATGTTTAAAAACTGTGGATTAGCCTGTAAAATAGTACAAATGCTATCAGTATGCTAATAACGGTAGCTGTTTTTTCAAAGCTTATCCTGTCTAAAAGAATAGCTTCTATTCAAACTTTCAATAACAGCAATTTTAGTCTTCTGTAGACATTTAAAAATAATGGTACGATAATTCAGAGGTGTTCCTTAAGAAATTTAAGTGTTTCCGTAGGAGAAACAAACTACTGTTAACTGCACATGTAAGTTTTTCAGATAAAAACACACATTTAGTGACAGTGACCAGATGGTATCTCAGCTACCAGTGTATCTTTACCATTTACTTGTAGTCTAAAATATTGCACCTTAATTTTTAATATTTAATCATAAGCATCTTGGATTTTTAAAGATAGATAAATAATTCAAATGTTATTGAAAGAACCTTGCACTATAAACTATCCATAGTTTTTTTTCTGAATATTTTTTCTTTCCAATGATATAGCATAAAAATGCCATTAATGGAGTGGTCAATGTAATTTCACACATGGGATTCTTGAAGACCTGATTCAAAACTCACCAGTCGTTGGGATTCATCCTCGATCATTCTAGATATTTAGATATATAAACAGCTATTTTGGTTAGTAAATAAAATTAATAAAATACAATCCATTAATACTTGCCATTAGACTTTATGTCATGTAAATCTAATATTTATCTATCTGTGAGTAGATATTATTCTGTATTTAAGCCTATTCCATAACCCTTTACTTTTTAAATAGTTTTTGCAAATAGTGCAAGGGGTTTAAATGTCAGTCAGCACACCTAAGCATACTGATAAACATGTATAAACTCATATATATATCTATATATATACAATCCATTACTGTGACTTCGGTGTTTTGGCATACCACAGGAATGTTGAAGCACAAGCCTCGGTGAAATGTAACAGCAGAATAAGTAAAGATAGTTTAAATTAGTAACTTAATTTCTTTGTTGACTACTGAATATCCTTAGAAGTGGCAGAAAATATTAGTAATACATCCATAGGAAGAACAATCTCCTGCTTTGCTTCTTTCCCTGTCACTATAAAATCACAAAGCTCTGCAGAAATAGAGTCTTTGAAAGAGTTTTGTTATTGTAGTTATCTAACCTAAGCTTTTTAGGACTAGATTGGTGTTACACACACCACTGCTCCAGATATGCTTAAAAAAAATCACACTGTTTCATTATTTTCATGCACATTAATACATTGATTAAAAAAAACCAACACCAAACATTTCCATTAGTACGACCTCCTCTAGAGCATACTTCCTCTATTCAGCAGAAAACCTGACTAACTTGCTGTTAGGTTAAACTGTATGTCACATTGTTGAAATGTCAATAGATCTCTGCTTTGTTATGCAGTCTTTCTAAAATGGTTGGGTTTGAAAGTCATTTAAGATGTGCATTCTTTCAGTACTGTAAATGAATAGATAATTTACTGAAGTTTCGTCAGTTACTGATAGTTTGTGGGCAATTGTCATGAAAAGCTACTTAGAACTTCCACCCTTTCTGTTAATTATTTGGACACCTCTAGGCCAAATAACCACCTCTATTGCAGCTATAATACTCTGAAGTTTTCTACCTGGTTGTCCTCCTTTAAAAGGAGCTCCTTAGTAAGGAATAAAAAGTTGTATAACAGTCAGTGACACCTGTCTTCCATATAGAGCAGCTGATGTTTCCCTCTTGACTTCAACCTCCTGATTTGTGGAGTGCATGTCATTCACAGCTCCTCATTTTGGAGCTTTATGGGGTTTTTTTATGACTAATCTTTCCTGGAAAATGTTATATTGAAAAGCACATATTCTGCTGAAAATAATACTATACTCCTTACCTGCATTTTCATATTCTTTAGAAAATGTTTTTTTTAAACAATCCATCGGTTTAAAAGGGGAATTGAGCCTACATTTAATAGACTGTTTTTTAATTGTTAAACTTGCACATATTAAGTTTTAATTTCCAGTGATTATCATGTATAATTCAGTGTGCCTTGCTACCGAGTCAGTAACAGAGATTTACTGACTGCATTATACAAGTTCTACCACATTTAATCAGGAAATTCTGCCAGTTTGTTAGCACAGTGCTTTGTATAAGCAGCACAGCACATTAAAATATTGAATTCCTCTTTGAGAACCCACCTAGAAATGTTTTATCTGATGTTACAAAATTTATGACTGCAATAAGTAACTAGAGAGAGTCATTAAAACACTGTAGATTTCAAAGCTATGAATACATTCACACCGCAAGGTATAAAATGTATATTCTGGAAGTTCTTAAAATTAAATGCACACTTCCTCTAAAATCACTATAGCATTTTTCTTCCAATTTTTAAATTGTAAGCGGTCACAATTAAAAAAGATCTATTAATCTCAAAGAAGGGAAGGAGAGGGGAAGAATCCAGATCAAAGTCTGATGAAGGAAGGATTTTGTATTGGGTGCAAGATGAGAAAAGAAAGCATATTCTTTGTACAAGCTAAATAGATAGTTTCAAAACTTTTCCAAAGCAGGAATTTTTAATTTTTAATTTTTTTTAAATTGGTCCAGGCGTGAGAACCTATAAGTATATTTAATTATATACCTTATTACACTTAAGTGGTAAAATTTTCAACACTGTGGTCCTGACTCAGCAAAGATTGTGTATACCTGCCTGGGCGGTGAGTTGGGTCTGTATAGTCAGTGTAATTTCTTTTAATAAGACATTTGTGGGTTTAAAATCAAGGTAAACCTGCTAATAGTATTGTTAAGGTCAATGGAGTTATCCCTGACTTCAAGCAAAGTATTTGTTTAATGTGTTGGCTGAATCAGGTTATGCGTATGAAATCTGGTATGAAATTGAACTTATGTATACCTAAATAATCAGCATGCTTTGACAGTGTCTTTTGAGGGATTATGTTCATGTTAAAATAATTACACTTAGAAATTACTGTATTTTGGGGACATAAAAAAACTTACCCTTGTGTAGAAGAAGGAATGAGAAACTAGAGGCAAACAGAATTTTTAAACAAAGAATCCTCCAACTAGAAGTGCCGATTATAATGTAACAGATTTTTTTTATAGGAAAGGTCTTATTTTAAAAATATTTTCTTTATATTTTCTTCCAAAAAGGTTTTTTTTTCTTTTAGCTAGAAAAATGCTATTGCCTTATTGCACCTGTGTTTTCAGTTTAATATGAATATTCTACTATTTCTTAAACTTTTCTTAAAGCCTTTGTTACTGCAGTTATGTGAGAATGTGAGCCCTTGTTTTTTTAAACCTATGATTTATCCCTTGCCATGAGAGGGAGAATCTTGCGAGTACTAATTTTTATTCAAAAAGAGAAAAAAAAAGGGAGACAACAAGAAGAACCTTTGTTTCACTGGGGCTCTGCTATGAAGATAGCAGTGTGGTCTCCTGTGCAGTAATGCACACATTTGAGCAAGGGCAGAGGAAGGAGATGGGCCCAAAAGAAACAGTGGAGAAAAAGGAAAAAGAAAGATTAAGAACTAGGCAAGGTGCAAACCTTAAGAGTCAATAAACAGAAGTGGTGCTTTAAAGGTTGCGCTTCTCTCACAACTGCAAGGAAATCCATTTATTTAACAGATATGGTGATAGCTAGTGTGGAATGATACTCTAGCAACTCTGCTATGCACTTGAGCACATCCAAGGCAGAACACATATTTCCTGGGAGCGTAAGCAGACTGTGCATGAGATATCGGAGCTATTAAAAATATCACTGTACAAGCTGACTACAGCTTTATAGCCAAACCGACAGAGCTGGCTCAAGACTTCACAGAAAATGTGGAAAGATATCAAGGCAGTCTTCACATCCTGACAAAAAGCAAGCGAAAAATCAAGTACTTCTGAGAATTTTTACCAAAGTAAATCCATTTCTCTGAAAAAAAAAAGCCTTCTCTTCAAGAAAGGCTGGACCCCAGGGGGAAAACTGAATCAGCACTGTAGATCCTGAAGAATGCATGCTGCTTTGGATATCTGCTCCCAAGTTATTATTGCAGGGCTGGTTATAAAATTTCCAATGTTATCCATTCTCTTGAAGGGAAAGACGCATACAAACTAAATCTACACAGCAATTTTCCTACCAGTGACATGCCAAGTCCCCAGTACAGGATAAGCATCAATGAGAGAGCTCTTTCAATAAAAGTACTGAGTCTTTCCTGTAACCTAAGTATTCACTGGATATAATGAAATCGATTTGGTTCCAAGCTTGCATTTCACAGCATTGTATTAAATTTAAACACAGTTTTCATCTCAGCTATGCTATTCTGATCAGAGTCAGGTAATGATTTTTAAGAATTATCAAATTTCAAATTTTCTTTTCATAAGACTAAATATGTTTGTAATTCCAATATACATATGAATGTTATAAAATTATTTATTAAAATTATGTTATTAAATTTATTAAAATCAGCATAGCTTTGTGATAAATAAACAGCAAGAATAAGACTTGTCTTCTGAAGCAATTTGGAATGCATTGATAAGCATGTAGTTAATAATTAAAATTTACTATGTAATTCAGAATTTTTACATTCCACAATAGGTCAAATAAACAGTCTATCCCAAATTCACAGGAATAACCAGGGTTGTATGGGCAGACTATCAGAAACAGCCTACAATCACAACAAACTGATCACCATCAAACAGTTTCAAGGTCAGTTCACATTTATAACTAAATGCCTTTCCAAAGAAAGAAAGAAAAAAAAGCCTAGGTATGTCCATTGCTAACAGGACAAGAGCTGGGAGAGGCAACCAGGCTTCTTCAAGGGAAGAATTATTACTCAAGATACAAAGGTAAAATCAAGCAGTGACGAAGCTTAGTAAAGTGTGACTGGGAAGCATGTAATTGAGAATAAAAGCATTTTGAAGTGCATCCTGGTTTTATCTTACTTTAATTTTGTCATTTCTTTGATAATGAAGTGTCTGTGCCCATGGCAGGGGGGTTGGAACTAGATGATATTGAGGTCCTTTCCAACCCGAGATATTTTATGTTTCTATTTGTAGCTGCTTGTATAAAATCATCCATTTATAGCTGTTCAACGCACCAGCATCTTCAGCAGTGACTGTATAGCCACAAATGGAGAAACAGCATGAACTTTCTTTTAAGAGCTTTTTAGGCTATGTTCTGTATTTTGCACATCCACTTCAGTAAGACAGAGTGAATAATACTTTGGCTTGTTACTATTGGCAAATCAATGTAGTACTCAGTATAATCTACTTCCATAAGGTGAAATCTACTTTCTATGGAAAAATATGGCTGAAGTTTTTGTATATATGTAAGATTAGCCAGATATCAATCACATTTAAGAATTCAAATGCCTGTTTCAACAGACTGCTGATGCTGCTGCTCTCTGGAATCAGTCAGTAACTGTATCTGAATGGATGTTAAAGTTATTTTCTCAGGTTTTAGTATTATGTGAATTATTAGTGTTATATTGAGAGTAATAATTTTGCTGTCATAAATAAATCCTGTACTGAAACTAAAGAACTGAATATCACATAACAATAGCAGCTGACTTTTTTCTCATTTACATTATATAGCATGTGTTAGAATTTTTCCTAAGATAACTTAACAGCAGATTGGATTCCTCTAAGAGAGAATACCAAGCGCAACTTGTTTTATTTCACTGTCTTTAATGGCACAAAATATTATGCATCTGTATATAGTTAATTGAAGAAGGTTATCCTGGAAATTTATGCACATGTGGCAAATACAGCTGTTTATTGTCATTATTTACTTACACAGAAATGAAGAATGTAACAGGGATCCCATCTATCTGACAAATGATATTCACGTATTTTGACTTGTGTAGCAAAAATTCCCAAACAAAAAGCACAACTAAAACACCACCTAGAATCTTTACCACTATTCAAAACACATCTATTTTTGTTTAACAGTTCTGCAGGTTTCACTCCTTATTTTTGTCCTCTGGGTGTCTCCCTTTTAATTTTCATCAGCTCTTACATGGTCCTGTTTTATCCACAGATGGATGGAAGTAATCCAAAAGGCTTAATTTGAAGTGTTCAAACTGCATCAGATTTTTCTGTAAACAAGCTTTATTTTTTTAGGGCTTGTGATTAATGTTCAAAAAGCAGTTGTGTACAAATTGGGATAAATGCCATAACTATAAAAAAGGTTCCATAATTTGTTATGGATTTGACACTATTACACATTTTAATGGTCTGGACAGCAGGGTAAGATGAATTTCTAAGAAGAGTAAGAGCAAGAAAAATCTCAAATTGAGCCTGTAAGGGGTTTCAAGTAAGCTAGAAGACAAAATTGGTGTTCAAAATGTTCTTATAGTATCTTTCAGCAAGGTAATCACATTGCAGTAGGACTGTTTAGTTACACAAAAGGATACACAAAAAGGACTTTAAAAAAAAAAGGCAATGTAGCTGGTTTGGAACATAAACTGAATCCAAATTAGCAGTGTTATACTCTTGAAAGACATAGGGAGCTATCTTTTCACTCTTTTCTATCTAAGAAAAATCTTAGGTGAAATACTTCATCAAAGGGATGAACTAGACAATCAAAATTCCTTTTGGATTTGCTACTAGTACTATTATTGGTTTTGTATTATTATTATTATTGCAACACAGGACCTATTTTTTGTGCTATTGAGAAATCTGCCTGGCCAATGAAATGCATATACAGACAGCTAACAAGTTGTACCATTTTTTCTGAAGTCTATCTGTGTTATACTTGATGTGGCAAAATATTTTTACATATAGAACGTGTCATGTTCAATAAATCCTTGGGAATCAGGATGCAGGCAGTAGTGACGCTTTTTCACTTTCATGAACCATTCAAGCGCTAAACTTGGACCAGTCAGTTGAGTCTAAGTTCAGATTTCTGGAAACACTAGTTTATTTGTATCAAATATAGTTTATTTTATGTGTATTTACCTACACTCTCTTGTCTGATTAAAGGTGCATCAACACATTTGCACTGAGTGCATCACACATCAACACTGAGTGACCTGATGAGAATTCAGGTTCCATCATGCTTACACAGATTTGGCAATACTGGTGATTTTGGTCTTTTGAATAATTCTGTACCTAAGGGCCATGGCAGTACTGATGCCTGCAGTGATTTTCCTGGCATGGACTGTACTCTGTTATTGCCTTATCTGTGCCTCACAGAACTGCAGTTTTACCTTTTCTGCTTCCATCAGCAGTTGCCTGAGATTTCTCAGCTATATCACCTATTGCTTGTACTTTTATCTCCACTTAAGCTGTCATTGCTCAAAATAAGTCTCTAATAGATAACAGTGTGGTAGACTGATTTGTTAGACTGATTTTTAACTGCTTGCTTTTCTCTTGCTCACCAAAAAATCTTTCTCAATTCTTCAGTCTGTCTTTATGGTTCCTAATCCATATTGTACCTGTTTTGCTGTAACTTCACTGTCTACTAGCACTTCAAGATCTGCATGATTGCTTTTTAATATATTTTATATCTAATAAAAATACCAAAGGAACTTGATTTAAATGTAGAATACTTGAATACTATATACAAAAAATTAGAATGTGAAAGCTGTGTTTCTAAATGCAAATCCTACGTTCTACTTAGATTTAATGAAGAGAATTCTCTTACTGAGACTTCTGTCTCAGGAAATCTTCTGAGATAATGTTTAAACTATAAAGTTTTATTAAAGCCTGTGTGCATCACTCATGCTCATTTTGTCTTTACAAAATACAATCAGCTCTTCTATCTTCTCATTCATAGCGGTCTTTGCTTTCTCCTTTATCACAATTAGCATTTACTTTGCTGATTGGAGGAAATTAAATTTTTGTTTGAGAAGGATCACTGGTGTAAATTACATTTTAGGATTCAGAAACTATCAGTATATGTGGAATATGGTTTTTGCATACTGAACATATTTTTTTGGCATTTACAGTAAACTCAGTTTCAACTGTCTTACTAAAACAGAAGTTTAATAGCTTAAGAGCACGAATGCAGCTGCCATCTCCTGCTTAGAAAGTGATACTACTTAAAAATACATATTTGAACAGTTACTCCTAATCTTGCTGGCTTTATGTCTAGAACATTAAATAATTTTTTTAACTTCTCTATTGTTTCCACAGTTAAAATAAAACATAATTTCCTTAGAATAACATTACATTGTACTTTTGTACACACTTTTAAATCATGTGGTTCTGCAATTAATGTTTGCTGCATTTTGCATTACACTTGAGAGATCTGAATCATCATTGCATGGTTCCTTCAGCATTGTTTATAAGACTTAATGTCTGGAAAAATTTATCTTTTGCCCTTCTGGACAAATGCAAGGTGATCCTGTGGCTCATTTCCTGACCCATCTAATGAAAATTTTGTCAATTCAGAAATCCTTCTTTTCAGCTGGGAAAAATTGCTCCTCTGCATGTATGTCACTCTCCTGTCACTGACTTGGAGAAATAGCAACTAACTTAAAGCAGCCATATTATTTTAGCAGAACTAACCAACTTAAAGCATCTATTGCCCTTCTGGATGTACTCTCCTGTCACTTACTTGGAGAAATAGCAGCTAACTTAAAGCAGCTATATCTTAATCTAAAATGAGATATCCTACATCCTAATATATCCCACCTGGACAACTCAGGTAACATTTCAGACATACTGTGTTTTCAAATGATGGCTTCTTATTTCTGCTGATTCCATGGGTTTGAGTTCAGGTTAAACAAGCTTCCTTTTAACAGCGCTCAGCTGAATGTAATCGCACTTTGTAAATAAACCAAGCTTAATCTTTTCTCCTTTCAAAAAGGAGAAAAATGGGAACATTTCTGGCAAAAAGATTGTCATTTTTCAATCTGTTGTAAACATGTCGCTATTAGAAGAGTTGTACAATTACCTAGGATGCCACTGGTAATGTTGTATTTCATTATAAACTTTAGATATACAATACGTTTTGGGCCATCATTAATTCTACTCTTACCTTAACAGATCATTTGTTTTTAATATATTTCCATGTTCAGTATTGGTCTGGATGTCTGTGCAGATTCAGCTCCAATATTTCCAAAAGTGAGTGCACTTTTGTTGGTGTGGTTTCTCTCACAGCATATTCTTCTGCTTCAAAGAAGGTAGCTACACCACATGATTAATTGTTTAATGCTACAAATATCACACAGACCAGTTATTTATGTCTCTGTGTGAGTTTGATCTGTATTTTTAAACAATTCAGCTTTTAAAAAGCCCAATTATATATATACACAGTCCTATACTGAAAGGCGTACTTGTTTCAAGCACTGAAGTCCCAGAAATTATTTTTATGCTAAACAAGTACGTGTGCTCCACAGCAAATATGTAACCTTGCTTCAAACACCCTATAGACCCTGTATGTGTGTCCAGGTTCCCACTCAACCGAAGATGGAAAGGGGACATCAAACATTCAGGCAGGATCAAACAGATGTGCATCCCTATTTAAAACCTCAGGGATACTCCCAGGTGTTCTTACACTTTACACAAAATTTAAACCAAATTCCGTGTGCCAAATGGCTGCAAGGAAACATGAACAAAACGTGTTGTGTGGCCAGAAAGAGCTGAAATCTACAGACAGTTTACTCCTGAAAAATATATGCCTTTTCGTTCTAAAGCAGAAAACTGAACAATATCACCTGTAGAATTTTCCTTCTTCCTTTATCTCCTTTTAGCTCCCTTTGGCTGCATCCAGCTCCATCATAGATCGTGAAAAAGCATTTTGAAATCTGTCCAACATAGTTTAACTATAAGATCAGCCATTTCCTTGCTGAAAAGAAGAAATATTTACCAGATGAAATTATGATGGTATGTGCACCATAACTACCTAAATGAATGCAATGACTTTAACAGTACTATTAAACTAACTAATCAAAGATAAAGATTTGACCTACAAAAATCCAGAAAAATTTTTTCTACCACACACTTAAGCAAAGTCCTAAGAAAGAAAATTACCTTTAAATAAGACTTGAAATTTAAAATGCTTTAAAGTGCAACAAATTCTGAACAATAAGAAAATCTAAGAAAATTTAACTCTAGGGTACAAACCTATTAGAAACACTGAGACGTCAGATTAGTTGGATTATGTGCCACAAAGAATTTATTGCCAGATGCAAGACATTTCTTACAAAATTTTATCACCATGGGAATAAGAGTGCTTCTCATATGGCCATCACTTTCTGAAGCTTGTGTAGCTTTAAGTTTTCATTTATGCTTTGAGGAAGCTAGTTGATATTTCTCTAGTTTTTCGAGGCACTTCAAAACCTAAATGCTGAAGATTTTTTTCTAATTCTGGGGAGAGAAACACTGGCATCTATTTTCTAAAATGACTTAAAGTGTAAATATATAAAAACAGGAAAAGAAAACAGAAGCTCTGCTTCACAGAACTTCACAGAGCAGAATGATTAAGTATCATCCTGCAATGATAATTAATGAAGGATGAAACCTAGATGACAATTTCTGCAATTGACAGCAGTTTTTTAATGAAGCTGAACATTCAGCTGAGTCATATGGGCACTGTTGGAAATCCATCCTGAAGTTGTGTTTTCCGGAAATAGGTGATACTCATGGTTTAAAATTAATGCAGAGCTATACATTTTAATCTCAAGTATCAAACTGACACATTGCCTGTTAGTTACCTACCTCCGCTTTTTGATAGAAAGTTTGTAGCTTCCTATAAAATCTTAGTAAAACTCTTTCTAGATGGAATTTTATATGAGCTGAATTTTATATAACTGTCTACAAATAACCTGAAAAACTAAGTATTTTTACATGTAGATTTTATGTAAAATAGCTTTATATTGTGTATAGACTTTTGGCAAAAGAGAAAAGGCATCTACATGATAGACGGCAGTGTAACTGTCTTATTCAAAACATCTCTGTGGGAAATTCCTAACACATGCTTTTCTTCCTGACACAGTTGTTTTTTTTAACAGCCGTGATCATTCTCTTGATTATCTAGTTTGTTATCCAAGTGTGAAGGAATAACATCAAACAGAAGTGATTTTGTGAACAAATCTACTTCCCAAAGTGCCTATGCCTTCTCCTGCAAATCTGCAGAATAAAATCAGAGCTTTTTCAATTGAACATCTGTCTACAAGAAAAGTTTTGAAAACACTCTGACGCATCATCTGGCTTCTTTCGTAAAGATGCCACCGCTATTTCCTCAATGATTACACTGAATGATTTTCTTCTCAGGACTCAGCCTCACTTTTAAATGTCACTAGGATATCAAGTGCTCGATCGAGTTAAGGGCAGGACAGCTTGGGATCGCCATTTGTTAGTACATGAGCAAATTCCTTTCAGAAAAGTGCTGTTCAGCATATTATGTTCTGGGATCAACTGGTTCCTGTAAATTAGGGTATGAATCACTTAATCAGGATACGGTACTTCTGAAAAATATTTTGGAAATCTCAACATGCTGAGATTTTCATGTGCCTGGAGTTGCTAATGCCATATTCAAATTTAATTGATACAGATACAGCTGTATGATTCCATATGACAGTATGGTTTTTTACAGCAGCTGTAAATAACAGCCTATAGGTGGTAAAGTGAGGTACAAAGTAGAATTACACACACAATAATTAGTTCTGAGGTTCTGAGAATGAAAAAATACCTACCCTGTGTGAAGCAACAGACTATTTAAAAACAAACTAATAGGTTTCTCAAGTGAATATCGACCAAGTCTGTAAAAACATTGGTGTCTTCTTACCTTCTCATCCTTTATCAACAACTTTTCCCTGTTATTACCTTTCTAGCTATCAAAAGTCAAAATAGACACAGTATTGGTCTAAATCTGATTCTTTTGGTCAGAAAGACCCAGGATCAAAGAAACTCAAAGAAAGCTAAGCATTTATATTGGACCAAGTTAAGCCTTGGTTTGGCGGAAAGCTTTTGGACATCTGCTTCCTGCTCTACTGCCCTAATTCCACGTTTACATGTTGAATTCAATGACAAAATTACTATTAACTTCAGATGTCCAATAGCTAAAATAAAGTAGTATATGCAAACTACATTAGGAATTAAAACTGAAGTATCAATTTAAGCAACAGAAAAATAGCCTTGGGAATTAACAGCTCCACTCACAGTAATCTAAGGGAGAAGAAATATCATATTCAGGATCTATTTCCTTATGACACTTTGTCAGAAAAAGTTCCTATGATTGTTTGCACGATAGAGAGATTATGACTTCTTCATTTTTTACTGAAAAATAATAAAAATCAACTATGATTGTTCTGAACTAATGAAGTTAAAGAAAACCATCTCAGATTGTTTTCAGAAAAAGCATGGTAGTGCTGGACAAGCCTGTATCCTGTTAAGACTGAAAGAACCACGCTCTTCATTTGTGCTGTGTTGGTAGATCATGTGAATATATCAACATTCAGTGAATTCATTCACAGTGCATCTGTAAATATTGTCTCCTAGTGAAAAATATACCCCCCACCTACATAATCTGTATGCCAGATTCACTCTGGGGGAGGTTGCTAAGATTCTTGTTGGTATTTCTGTGGAATTATGTTCTCCTAAAGCAAGCCCCAGAGTACCAGCATGCTCACTCCAGCATGCTTGTTCAAGTGTGAATAGATCTTCAGTTTAGCTCTCTGTTTCTGAGATAGGAGACATTGCGTTCATGCAAGAAATGTCCTTATCAATCTTCTGTACTTGACATTATCTGTGCAAGGGGCAATAGAGGCCCTAAAATACCTCATGCCTCTGGACAACCCTGTCATCAGTTGTGGAGTGAGCCTGTCCTGACTGTTTTTCCTTGCTGTAGCTCTTTGAAAATGTTTTATGCATGATAGCTACAGCCAGCCAATCTGGACCATACATTCAGTGATGCTGCCTGCAGCCTCCTCACCTGCAGGTGTTCATCACAACCGGACATCCTCTGTGACAATGAAGCAGAGGGAAAATCATCTTCATCAAAGAAACTGACATTTTCTCATCAAGCTACTAACACAACAGATAGATCAAATAATTTCTTTCCCACAAATAGCTGAAAATGTATTCCTTAGCAGAAACTCAGGTTAGACTTTGATCTCACTGGCATCAATCTGCATCGATTCTATTAACAGCCCTGGACTTACTTTTATGCATTGGGCCCTTGATATATTAAGACAGCCTTGAGCTAGCTTTCAGACTCTAATTAGGAATTCGCTGAAAGAGAAAAAATGCTTGTTATGATAAATACTGACAGAAATGTAGCTACACAAGCCAAGCACTCCAAGTGTAATAACACTACCCTCCTGCACCTCAGCCAAAAAGAAAGCTAATGCCAGACAGGGAAACAAAGGGGGATCAGGAGGCTCAGACAGAACAGGAACAGAAGGACCATTTGTCAAGCAGTGGCCTTTTTCTTAGTCAAAAAATTTGCTAAGATAAATCCTGATATGTAATAGATCTATAAAACAATTAGGGATGAAAGCCTGAATGATCTAGGTCAGCTTCCTAGTTCAATCACCATATGGAATCTACTCGTCGCTGCAGTTTCTCCTCTGACTGCTGAAAATAAGAGCCAAGGACTTGTGCCTTGAATTTTGAAGTCTCGCTCCTTGCCTCAGATATTCACAATTACCTAAAGTTTCAAAGGAAAGTGAAGGAAACACAAGTTGGTTTAGGAATAATGTCACAAAAGTTTATTTCTACTTTTTCAGTGTTGAATAATTTATTCCTCAGTGTATGGAGTTTATATCTTGTTTAGATTAGGTTTGGTTTAAACCTATTTCTTTGTAGGCAAGGTGTATTGTAATCGCATCTTTTATGTCAAACACCTTCCAATCAATTTGATCAATTGGCCAATTTAAGTGGGAGTGAAGGAAGAATGAAAATCTTAAAGATAGCTAAATTCATACAAATTTCATGAAAACTGTCACCTGACTAGAGAATAGAAACCCAGTTCATGATCCTTCTGAGCAAAGTGTGAATTAAATTGTCATATTCAATAGTGTTTTGCCTTCTCAGGATCCAACCAGCACATAAGCTGCCAACCAAGCTATGGCACATACCTCACAGACCAACAATGGAGAAAAGAGGGCAGCTAGAATTGCTGAGAAATTCTGAGAATCCTCATAAAAGGTGAAGGAGGAGGATGGATCTGGAGACATTGAGGGCATCAGTAGGCAGATTTCTGAGGTTGAGGACATGAACTGGGGGAAAGCAAGTGTCGTGGTTTAAGCCTCTATAGCGCTTGGTTTAAGCAAGCTAAGTAGTTTGACTGCCATAAAAAGTTACAGGGTAATAAGCCATAGGAAAAGATCAATGTTCATTCTGCTTTCAGCTCTGCCACAGCTCTGTTGGGTGTAATACCAGGTCAGTCATCTAATGAGCCAGTTGTATCAGATTCCATAAAACAGGGATAAAATGCTTACTCTACAGTTTATAGGGAGGTCATTCATTCTTGTTAGAAAAAGGCTTTGTAGCATTAAAAAAACCTATAGAAGTGTAAAGTATGCGCTTATGGAACAGAGAAGTGAATGTAGGTAGACATTATGCCACCCATTGAACATTATGAATTAACACTAAACTGGGACCAGGGCTGATTTCTCATCAATATTCACTCTCTGAAGATCTCCACTTCAGATTAAGCCAATGAGCATGGGGCATTTCCTTTTTGTGGGCCGCCTTGTTCTTCAGAAGTGAACCTTTGCCTGTGACCTCCTCTGACAGTTGGGCCTTTGAGATACAACTGACTGACACTGAGGCCAGCACAGATTTCTCAGAGACAGTTTACCCATCCATCTCATGATCCTCATGCAGTGTTGAATGTTTCTGCTTTACACACACGCTACTCACAAATGTCTAACAATAGCACTTTGTCTAAAAACAGAATCCAAATACGTACAGATAATTTAAAAGAGCAACAGGCATCTTGAAAGTAAAAAGTGACTCACCCTTCCTGAAAGGACTCTTTGAGGGTACAGCCACTATACTTAGGAAGGAGACTCATGTTGTCATGGCTGATATCAGTGATATTGTGAAAGCTGGTCCATTTTCTTCCCTTCTCCTTCTGTCCAAATTTTTCAATGTCTGCATGGAACTTACTTCTTATGGATCCTAATTAACTTCATGCTTTACCTCTTGGCTTTTTCATGCAACATTTATCAACTTCAGTAACCCCTACAGACCTATCTGCCATTCTGATTTGTGTAGGACACATCTATCCAATTTTCAAGATATTCTCATCTCAGTAACCACAAATTAAAATGTGATATCTGATTATTACATCCAACTTCGGGACAAGTCAAACCATTTATTTCAGAAGCGATTTCTACATATAGATGTAGAGGCATTAGGAGACAGTAGATGTCAGAGAAGCAAGTCCAGGTTAAAATCATTAGTTTAACATGAAGTTCAAAACTCACTCCGTAAGTTCACTAAAACACTGCATTTTCCTCCATCTTTCTGGTCAGTTCACCACATTTCTGATCTGATCATTGCTCATGCTTGCCAAAAACCCTTCCTTTTATGTTTGAAATACTTATAATGATATCATAGGAGTATTAACAACAAATAGGTTCTGACAACTAGGGTATAGAGAACCAGGCTTATACTACATCCTTATAGGCACACCAAGTATTTTTGATATGGTAGCCACTGACAGCTGCTGGCATGTGGTGTGTGTTGTAATTGAAGCTTTGTTAATAATTAGAGTAGTCCACTCTAGAGTGCTTCCCTGCAAATTTTTGAGATTTTGTGGAGGTCATATCTCATACTATTATAACTACCATAAATACCTTTGGTTGTCTTTCTAGCTCTCAAATTAGCAGCTGCTTTTCCCTTTCTAAAATGACCTTCTGTGCTCCAGAAATACCAGTACTTAAAATAGCAATATGGGTTAAAGAATTTAAATGCTTTACACTTTAATTTTTCCTTCTCAGTGGCAAGGCTGTCTCAACTAGAAAATTTGGTTTTGCTATGGCTTTCTAGTTCTTCCATCCTATTTGAAAAAGGTTGTCAGGTTGTCATTCTGGTACTTCAAGAAAGATCAAGTTAACAGTGTAAGAAATCACTTCTGGTCTCAGAGCAATCTGATTCTAAATTCTTCCAGAATTATAAAATAAGAATAATTACATAAGGAATAATAAAGTCTGTAAAGGTTTGTCATTACTAATTCTTTTATAGGATGGGTAAGCTAAGTTAAATATATGGATCCTGTTAAATATCAGCTCACTTATTACAGAAGAATAATATTGTTACTTTAATTTATGTTTTCATCATAATCACTATGTTTAATTGGTCTCATTTTGTAGGTTATTCATATAACAACTTTCGTTCAGTTTGACAAAGTTGTTTGATTGATCTCTCCTACATTCAGAGCCATCTGCCCACATTGTTACAAGCAGCAGGATAGCATAAATTGACCATTTGTTACTAAAACAAATGGGAAATACTGTGCTTTCATTATGTCCTTACACCTTACATGTATACTTCTGTCCTTTACAAAATGCAGCATATTAGACTACTGTTCAGTATTCATTATGTTCAGATCAAGTATTTCCATATTTTATTACAAGTTCAGGTTTCTTTTCAGCCCAGGAAAATTGAAAAGTATATGAAGCTTAATATTTCATGCAAAACTAGGTTATGTAATGGTTTCACATGTAAAGTAAGTGAACAGATGGATTTCTGTTCTTGTGAGATGAACTTGATTAAATTAGAACTGGATTTAGCTAGATTAAATTACATGGTCCTAATAAGGTCATTTAGAATTAGAAAAATTAAGTAAAGAGGCATGAATACCCTTGCAAAAATCATCTCTTTTTTTCTGAAGAATAATTATTTCAGCTTTCTAGCAAGAATCTATTTCTATTTCTTTCTAAGTAGGGATAAGAAAAGTTTAAGAACTTATTCTGTGTTCAATAAGCTATCTTTTAACTTTGGAATTTTCTCCTGCAAGATTAATTTCTTCCAATTACTTTTCATATCCTATGTGACAGAGCATTAGCAGTTGCTCCTAAACAGATGCTTACATTTGTCACAGGTATTTCAGCCTACAATCAGCAGTAGCCAGACAGGTGTTTTGGAGAAAACCCACATCTGCTTCACAGGCAGAGGTTAGTGTCTCCTGGCTAGCCAATGGCTGCTCCTCTCAGACAAGATCAGTATTAATGCTACATCTGCTGCTTCTCTTATGTTCCACTAGTTGCATTTAAAACTGAGCTACTTTTTACGTCAATATGTTATTTCTTGATCATATCCTTCAGCATTTTTTTCATGCACCATGCACTTGATGCATCACACTCCATTATACATCAACTGAGTTGTTCTGGTTGACATCAGCTAAACGAGAAACAGATTTAAATAGTTAGGCAAATGTATATATCTTTAAATAGAGAAAAAAACGCCTTTTGTCAGTATTACTGTTCAGAATATTGATCTTAATAGGAAGAACAATAAGCAAAAGAAAATTCTCTCTATGCCTGACAGACCATAAACAGTAATTTGTGTTGTTCAAAAGCTTAGACATTATTTTTTTCACACTACAGCAAGCCATGAACAAGCAGACAAGGACAGAAAATAATCCTGTACAAAGAAAAAGCTAATGTAAATCAGGGTGGATAGACAGATAATATTAACCTATTTCAAAAGGTAACTATTTTCTAAAGTTAACTATTTTCTAAAGATAACTGTTTTCTAAAGCTATGGTCCATGGCCAAATATTTCTCCCTTCATTTTGCTTTTCAAAGGTACTTAGAAAACCTTCTAAAATCAGTGCTCTGAGTTTCAAAAGTTCATTAGATATGTAACAAGGGTATATAAAATAAGAACTCCAGATTACAAAGTACTGTTTGTGACTATTTCTCCAATAACTAAGTAAGTTCTAAAGTACCCAAATTCTACAACTAAGCCTGACAACACTGATGGGAGCTCTAGACAACCATAGGAAAACGTGAGAAACAGCAAAGTGTACAAGAATTTTCTCTCTTCTAAGTGAGAAACAAGTAATACCGAGATATCTTTTAGAAGCAGAGCAAACACTTCTAGTTAGCTTACAATAGGGAATTTAGCAAGAAATTAAAACCAAATGTAAAAGGGAATTTTTATGTCAGTTTTATCTTTTTCCAGTGGTGTTTTGGGGGATTTCTCTGTGGCAAGGAAATTCTGCTTTTTTTTTTTTTGTATGTTTGAGAACATCATCAGGGACAGAAGTAATAGTTTAAGCATTAAAAAGCAAAGATAATATCTCCTCTCCCTTCCAAGAGCTCTTTCTCTTTTTTCTACTAAGTTCTTTAACCGGAACTACTTTCTTAAGAACAGTGAGATGAAAAATCCCTGTTATGCCAAGATTGACTTGTTCTTGCTTATAAAGCTTAATTTTGTTTCAGCTGGCTATTTTCATAAGAAGCTTGAAAATCAGATGTGAATTCAATGTTTTAAAGAAACTGTATCTATGTAAACCCTTTTGTTTGCCAGCTTTTTGTGCCTTTAACATCTCTTTGGTCTAACCCAGAAAAAGCTAATCAAGCCACATTTTTTTCACATTATTATAGCTTTTAAATAAGATCTCTGTGATTCCCCTGTTGCAGACAATCAGATTTCAGGGGTTGTTGTTAAAATTTTTAAAGCTATTTCAAATATTCAGGGGGATTCCATAAATTCATTTATTATACGCTTTCGTGTATTTTTAAGTGTATCCCCTCTTGTTATTTAAATAAGGAAAATCTAAATGTTAGAAAACACAAAAGCAATCCCAACTTTCTTAATTCTTCCTCTTGAAGAGAAAACCAGAGGAATTCCACCTTTTTTCATGACTTGTTCTGCCTGTGGCAGCCTTTCTCGGAAATTATATCTGCCAGTCCTTGTTGGACTCAAAATGAACAGATAAGGTGGCAGGTTTTAATGAAGAAGGAGAACCCATCATGTTATGAATATCATCACAGATAAATGTACTCATTGAAGGACAGAAAATTAATGGATTGCACTATAAAGTACTTCATGTACTGACACTATTTTAACTTTTATCAAATTTCAGAAAAGAAGGAATGGGGTTAGGAAAGATCCTAGTAATGTATGTCACTTCTGAGTACTGGAGAGACACAATCAAGTCTGTTAATGTTCCAGAGACAGATAGTCCTTCTCCTTGTCAAGCCTGTAATCTACATGAATACATCAGAGTATGGAAAAGATGAGAAACAGCAAGGTATAACATGTAAGATTAGTGGTATGTCATTCCACACGTCTATATTATTCCCACAGGCTTTAGTGATTTTTTTTTTAGTTTTGTGGTTTTATCTCAGCTTCCAGTTTTAACTAAGTTCTGAAAACCTCATGAATTTACACCGTCTGGAATGAGTGCGTTTTTTTATAACAGGGTTTAAAATACTGTATGGGTGATGCACTGACTGAAAGCCAGTTCAGATCCATGATCTGTAGCTGCGTGGACCAGTGTCTGTGAATTCCCTTTTCTGGCGTGCCTGGAGAGCCTGGAAGAGAGTAGCTGGGAAAAAACTCCACTACATATTGAAGAAAGCAATCAGTGGAAAAGTATTTGACAGTTGGATGGGAACACTCTGTCCTAATTAATATAAATCTGGGTAGGAAGCAGAAACCAAGCTATAGTCCATCACACAGAGCCTGTGCACATTCTGGTGGGAAAAATACATGAGTAAATATCTTCTGCAGTTGACTTTTAGAGTTAGATTTCACATAGCATTTTGCCAACTCACGTGATACCATGTTAGCTCCACAGCAGTTCATTGAAATATAGAATATTGAGCTGTGAACTTCTGCTGGTTTTTTTAGTATGTGAATCAGAAATAGTAGCTCACAAGACTAAACGAAGTGGAGTTATATAGGTGAATAAAAGTAATTGTGAGACCATAGTAAAACAAGAACATTAACAGAAGCATTAAGAAAAAAAAAAAACAACAAAAAGTCAGTTGTACCTGCCAAGAATGGCGTGCTGAGCTTTTATCATTTTACTTCAGCAAGGTATTTGGCACAGGAATGCTTAATGATAGTGAGTGTTGGTTTCTGGTTTATGTTTAACCTCTGAATGTGCTAACAAGGAATGTAGGGAATCATGTATGTTGAAATACAACTGAGCAGTTATGTGGGAGGGACTGTACAGAGCTGTGGTCATAAGGTAGAAAAATGATGTGGAGTGTATTTTGCTGTGGAATTTTCCTTTAACACCATCCTGAAATATTATTCATCTATGCCATCACAAACAAACCTAAAAACTGCAGATGATGCTCAGGCAGCGGATTCTTAGCAACAACCAAGAATAGTGTATAAGATGGGTTAAGGTTTAACTCATCCTGAGCTCCGCTTAACTCTATTCCTTACAGCAAAAATGCCATACACTGGGATTGTCCTTCTAGCACTGTTAGATCAGTTGTGCGGGGCTTCATTCCAATGCTGCCTTGGAGCCGCTGCGTCACTGCAGGACACGACTAAGTCCTCCCTTATGCTTTAATAGATGAATACACTTGGTTTATTTCATTCCTTTTACACATCACAGGTTTCTCTAACTGAAAAATAGTTGCATGAAGAGTTACTGTTTAATTATACTTTTTGTCTGTCACATAAGAAGGCTTCAAAGAAATAGTACATTTCAAAGTAGAAAATCATGCAGTTTTGTAAAACCAGCAGCTGGTCCAAAATATACAAAAGCTTTAATTTGGTGAGATTCAACAGGGAATGCTGAAGGAAAATAAAGAAAATTCAAGCACAAGATCCATTTCAAGACTTTCTCAGTAATTCCTCTTTTATTTACCATAAAACCCTAACAAATTTCCTCCTCAGATGGATGTACTGTTAAGAGATGTAGCTTGGCGGGAGATTTGAAGGATGGAGGCTTTTTACTTCTGCTTTTTGTCTGTGTTACTATTGACAGAGGAATGTGTTATTAGACTCCTAGTACATTTCTTTCAGCTAAAACATCCTTGTGGAACCCTCTGTGTTGTTCATATTTAAGATGATGTTTCAGCTTCCAGAACATCCTAATTTTGTACCTGCACCAGAGAAAGACTTCATGGTCAAGCTGCTATTTATCGGTGCAGTCTGAAAATATTGTTTCTAAAATCAGATGACACATTGTGAAAACTGATTTTGAGGACTGTTTAAAACTCTCAAGGTTATGCCCTCCATGAATCTTTGAATTCCCAAATAGGAAGATTATTAAAAGAGCATGGTCAAGGTTAGTGGCCCCTAAAATTAGACCTTACAGCTGTGTTTTGATTCCACTGTGTGTGTGTGCACAGAGATCATTTGTGCATTTGGCCTCTGTACAATACAAGAAAGATTTTCTGTCTTCACAGACTACCCTTCCCTTCATTAGAATGTAGGAACTTTAAGGTACACTATTTATATTATACATATATTTCCCTACGAGTTCTTGTTATATTTATATTATACATATATTTCCCTACGAGTTCTTGTTATATGTGAGCTGATAACATAGCCATGTTATTCCCTGAGAAAGCTTTTTGCAGGCAGATAACTGAAACTCTCTTGTAATTTCAGATTTAGTTGATTATTTTCAGTTTAGTTTATGCTAAATGAGACTGTAAAAGGGCAACACCTCCTATTGATGACATGAAACAATACTTCTAGATTCATTACCTCTGAAAACCCAGAGATGTCATTCTGATTTTTGTTGATCTTTAGTTCTAATTTGAACATTTATGTATCACTCTTCTGCTTTTACAGAAGTTTCACACTCCAAGAAGACATAAGGAGTCTGATAAATTCGTGGCTTCCAATGACCCTAATGCTGTATAAAAACTGAGGGTCTGCTACGCTGCATTTGTTCATTGCCTCCATGATGCCCTCTCCAAGCCAAAATCCTTTATTTGGTGGTGGACGCCAGTGAGCTAGGACTCCACTCAGCAAACCCAGGCTAAAACAAGTAGTGTTTGCTTGGCAAAGGGGTACAGAATGCCCTCTGCAGAGGATCTGACACTTCTCTTGATGACAGAGTCTAGCTGAACAATTTACACAGTGTGATATCCAAAAAAGCAAGATTAATTAAAATGAGTGAATTAAAAATTTCAATTTTATGCCAATAAAGTCACAGATTCAACATTTTACAAATGAAGAGGACAACCAAGTAGTGTTTTCACTTCTGTGAAATAATTAGACAGCTTGTTCACAATATGGTTAACTGAAATTCTTTGAGGCAGCTGATACCACTGTCAAGTTTTGGAAGAAGTGTTCGCCTCTCAAAGCTGGTTAGCTTGAGATCTGAAGTAGAGAGCAATCGAGACCACGCTCATGAAATCCTTGTGAGAGCTAAGCCACTGCTGCCACCTCAGGGCTTTGATGCTCTTAGTTTTCTTAGAAGCCACCCACCAGCTATCCCTAGATTCCTGTATTCTGTGCCAAAGGAAAATAATGTGACCAAACAAGATTTACCAGGCCAGTTTTACCTCTATCCAAATGTTAGGAGAATTCAAATTTTTATTTTCAGTGTACTTTCTCTTGGACATACTGTGGTTTAGAGAACTTTGGACTGCAGAGGTTTTAAAGATGTTTCATAGGCAAGAACCTTGTGTGCAGATATGAGCATATATAAATATATGGTCTTTTTTTCCAAAGGTCATAAATGTACATAGTCATGTGAGAGAAGGAAGCAGTAAAAGGCACCAGACTGGAACTCCAAGCTGGGTTCAGCTCCTGGCTCTGCTGCAGCTTGTGACTGCAGGCAACTCTTACAGGTATAGTATTTCACTACCTCAGTAGGCTACTACTAATTAATCTCTGTGGCTGAGGGCTGTGTTAAGAGGGATGAGAGCAAGAAGTCCCCTCTGTGAAGCAGCAGCTGTGCTGCTTTTTGTGTTCAAGGCACCTTTTTCAAAGTTGACATGGGTGTCTCCATACAGCTCTCCACAGGTAGTCCAGGCAATTCCCTGATCTCTGGAGCCGAGCTTCACTCCTGCACTCAGTGAGCTACATTCATTGTAGTCATAAAATTATAATTTTAGACTATGAAAATCAGTTACAGGACTATGAAAACCAGTCATGGAGGGAAAGAAAAAACCTCAAAGTAGAAAAATGAGGGGATGGATTATTTTTCTCCAGCACATATGAATTCAATTTTGGAAAGAAATGAATCTCAGACTGTAAGCACATGAGGAGACATCTGAGGAGTCAGAACAAAGGGTCTTTTAAATGATAATCAGTCATTCTATCAGCCCATGATTGTAGCAAAATGTTTCTGTTGTAAAACATTTGTCTGACACATGCTTGTAAACCTGCCAGAAAGGATATCCTACTTAAACAAAACAAACACTAGCCTCAAAAGCAGGTTTTCAGTTCAAGATACCCCCGTTTTTTTCATAACTTTTGTTTAGTTCATGCAATGACTGGAAAGTACCATTAAATTAAACAAAAGCATAATTAAAGTTCTTATGGGATGCTTAATCAGAAACAATTACACCACCCATGACATAGCAGCCATCAGGGGAGGAGGCCCCTGCAAGCCCAGCCGAGCTGCACCCTGGAACAGCAGAGAGAGCAGGGCTCTTGCAAGCCCTTAAAGAGGACTCTGATGAGGAGGTTTCCCCCTCCTTTAAAACCGCCGTTTAAATTGTGCCTGATGGCCATAATTTGCAGGGCTCCAAAAGTGTCTGGTTAACTCATTGCTGGTGGAAGTACAGAGCCTTACTGTAAATGTGGAAGGTGTAGAAAAGGAACTGAAAGGTCACTGCGCACTGGAGGCACCAGGCAGCAGCAGAAGTGGAGTCTGCCTAGCTGGCCCTCTAGCTCAGGAGAGCCAAACGCTGTGTAGCTTCTGTGCAAGAGCAGGCAATATTCCTAAGAAAAATGAAATTATTCCAGGGCAGTGTAAACTTAAGATATGCTTATGGTTAATGCAATTGAAAAAGGAGTTAGCAAGCCAGGACTTCCAGAATGTTATGAAAAGAAAAGAAAACAAAACAACCCCCATCTATATATTGACTTTACATGTTGACTAGGATTTTTAAAAGAGAAAATTAGGAGATTACAATGGGATTAAAAATAATAGAATTATTAAATATTTATTATATTTTCATCCTTTGTAGAGGAAATACAAAGCAAACTGCTTTCAGCTAGGAGTCAGTCTTCAAAGTCAAAGAGGAAAGAATATATTCCATTACGTAGATAATGTAATTGGTTAGTAGAATTTCATTGAATCAAGGTGATATCCAGGAGCATTAGTAGGTAAAAGAAGAAAGAGAACCTTTGAACATACATTTTATTTTATTTTTATTTTGATATGAAGTTCATTAACTTACAGTTAGGTACTTATATAAAAAATAAAGATAGAAAAATTAAGGTCAATCATCAAAAAGGTTACATGGGAGATGCATGATAAGAGACTGATTCAATGACTTTTGAAGCCTGTTTTAAGAATTTATTGAAAGCTATGTTAGAGAGCGCCCTGCTTAGGTGCTAATGTTGCAAGACAGTTGGACTATATTGAAGCAAAAGACTTCAACTTTAACTAACTTGTTGAAATTCTTTGAAGATATTACTGCCATGATAGATAAGGAGAATTCTAATTTAATTAGGTTTTCAGAAGATGGTTAGCATTTTTCTACATCAAAGATTACTGGATAAAAGGTGCAGAACAAAGGCTAAAAGCTTGTGCAGGATAAAATTATCTCCTGCAAAAAAGAACAAAAGAGAATGATGCAGTTATTACTAAAGAGGAGAAGAAGTTACTGCTTATGGAAGGGTTAGTTGAAGTATATGCTTTAAACATTCTAAAAAAATTGAGGTATGATTAATTTGAAAGGGACTATTAAAAATTAATGGCCATGGTTTCTGATTGAGCATATCCACTTTGTCCCTCACAGTTGTCGTGAATTTATGTGCCTCATACAATGTTATAGAATCTTCCAAGTTGATTAAAGCCTGATGGCATAGGGAAGATTATGGATTTCTTGTAATATTCCCTCGTCCTGACAGTGCTTAAGTGGGAGAATTAAGACTGATGGGGAATCTCCATGCCATGCTAGTCAAAAATTATGGCCACAAGCAACTGGTTATTTAAAAGTTTATTAAACAGTTTTCAGAAGAATCTAATTTGGCACAAGAATTTTAAAACTCAGCTAAGTCGTAATGCACAGACTGCTAGCAGACGAAAGCTCTGTGCTCACTGTCTGCATGGCCCTTTAAAACTACAGGCAAATAGATTAGAGCTTCCCCCAAGTTCAAAACTTAGAAGAAACTGGGAAATGTTTCCATCACAACTACTTTATGCCAAGAGTTTACGTAGTGCTAATGGAAAAAGTGCTGGAAATTAGAGACAAGTTCAGAATGTTTTAGAGGAGCAGAGTGAAAAAAAGAAGGGAAGTTTGTTTCAGATAAACCAGGGCACAAAGAAAAGACTGGGCATATTGAGCTGGACAGGCACTTCCTGTCCTTTTGCTGTACATTTCTCACGTTGCCTTTCTCTGTTTTCTAATCATATTCTCCAGGTGAAAGGGCATAAGTTGCTCATTTGGTTTTTTCCATAAATGCGATAAGTGTTACTGCTCCAGCCCTTTCCTAAAAATAAAGTTAGTAGTACCTGACTCAAAAGCAACAACACACAATCCATTATTCATGGCAGTCAGAAAGCCAAAACTGGGAGCCATGTACCATTTTTGGGGATTGCACCTCCCATTTTACACCTTTGGTGCTCTGAAAAGCGTAATTCTATAAAGCTCTTTAGAGAATTACTTGCAACTTAAAATGGCACATATGTATAATCACACTGTATTGCAATAGAATCAGTATATCACTTGCAGTAAGAAATCTCTTTGATACTTTCTGAAAAATGGAGAAAAAACAGGTGAATAGGCTTCTCTGAGATAAAGGCATTTTATTGATTGATTTGCTGGGAACAAACTGCTTTGGCAGTAACCAAAAAGTAAGAAAACCCTGGTAGCTAACCATAATCAGAAAGAAATATTTAAAATTATTTTCTTTAACTTGTTCTAACTAATTTTCAGCACATTGGCTGCAATAATTTTGCAGCCCAAAGGAGTACACAGTTTTCAGGCGCGTACTGAGAGCAAATAATAAAAGGGCAAATTATCAAAGTTTGGGGGCAAATTATCAAAGGGTCTACAGCACCAAGATTTGCTGTCAGTGCAGAGAAAGCCCTGTATGTGTTAACACAGCAGACCACATTTGGATGGTTGCCCTCCTAGCTGCTGCGGGCACGAATATCCATTTTCATCAGCTTATGAAGGAAAAGTTGGCATCCATAGACACCTATTGCTAGAATGCAGGCGACAGCGCAGGAAATGCAGTAATGTTCAAGCCTTTTCCTGTGCTTAAGTCCACATGTTCAGTGGCCTGTAGCATTTGCTGTATTTTCATTACCAGTTGTAAACACTGTGATGGTCTTTGTGGGGCACCAAACTGTCCTTTTCCTATTCGCCTGAAGAGAATCACCTTGAACTAAATTCACCATGGAGACAAAATTAAGAACAAAATGAACAAAAAAAAAAAAAATCTGCAACCTTGTCTATGAAGCTTGAGAGTTACTGGAAATGAGAGAGAGCCAAGAGCCTAGGTGGGTGGTCTAGCAAATGGCTGAAACCGTAGCTGAAGTTTAGGGTATCAAACCTTTGTACAAACAAGCTTCTTTCAGAACACTGCGGAATCACAGAGCCATAGCTCACAGTACCCATCCTATCGCAGCCATTATAAGGTAGAGCATTTGTTTTGATTAACCATTTGTACTAACACTGTTTGCAGTGGCATAAATACAGAGTAATTCTATTTTGGTCAGAAAAACTTAGCCCACAATAAAACTGCAGTGACATCAATATGAGACCACAAGGATCACAGTCTGCCAGTATACAGAATAGTTATGATTCCACATAGACAGTGTTTCACAGGAGTTCTCCATAATTCATTATTAAACTTTCAAATCCTCAGAAGAGGGACAGTATTCAGTTTATGGCCAGCTCAAGGTCAGATTTGCGAAGTGTCTATCCTCCAGAGTACTCTCACAGACCAGGCTGGGCAAACCAGCTGGTAAATCTACCAGAAAAACATTGTGTACACCCTGGACATTCCAAAACACAGTTTTACAGTTGCATTTACAATGAACATCCACAGCTTCATGCAGCTCTCCTGACTTTCTGTTTCCATCACATTTGCCATTAATGCAATGCCTAAGATTAAGCAGACGGCTCTGCCTGTGGTTATCCCTTGAAGAGTCTTTCCGTCGCCTGCCACAAGGGATATGGGAATCCCAAGCAGCCAGAGCCCAGGCTGCCTAAATGGGCAACACAAGGCCCAGACTAACGCCAGAGACCAGATTTCGACAGTCAGAGGAAAACTAAAGACTTGGCATCACACAGGGATCTGTTAACGCAAAGAACATCCAGGAAGCTGTTGCTGACACTGATGCAGATTTAGGAATTTTTTACTAGCAGGATGGTGGCTGAAAGTTTGAGGTCCATATTCCTAAAGACAGTAGAGTGGAAAGTCCCTGTGACGTGTTTTAAACGTGTCTTCATGCTGCAGTAGTTCCCCACAAACTGAAGCTATTTGCAAAAGACATTCATATTCAAAACGATTCTTGGTGTTTTCTAAAAGTGTTCAGAGGAAATTACTGGCTCTCTGACTGCCATATGCGAGGGCATGGAAACAATAGGGGCCATATTAAAAAAGGAAAAATAACATTTTTTCAGGCAACTTTTTGTCTTACCACAAAATATTAAAAATTTCTTCCATTACTCCGGAGTCTGAGCCTAATGATGTTCCTTGTGAGGGACAGGGATTTATTGTAACACCAGAAAAGACGGGGCTTTTCAGACGAAAGTTCATTGCTGTTTGCAACAAAATACACTCTGATTTCAGCTCAACCTTCTCTTTCAGTTTTTTGCATTCTCTGCTCCTTGTTCCAGGTATACTTCTAGGTAGAGTACTTTCCTGATCGTTGAGTTTATTCCTAGATTTTTCTTTCAAGGAGTGTGTGGCATTTCAGTAAGCTGTGCTTACTTGCTCAGTCACAACAAAGGAAAATAAAAATAACCAGCTGAAAAACTGAAGTTTCTGGAATGTGTAATACACAGCATTAAAATGGCACAAAGTGCCTGCCTATTTATAGCTCTTGTTTTGAGAAAGAGTGAGGCACACTTTGGGCACTAGTTACAATGGATCACCCAGGAAAATGCATGGCCTTGCATTCTGCGTGTGAAAGCCTTTTTGTTTGTTGTGATACTAGTAATTTCCCAGGAAAATGTAGTTTATTCAGAGTTTCAGTTATCTATTTCATGCGAACAAATGCTAGACTTGACATGCCAGCTTGGTTGCTAAGTAAAATCTATATTTGCTGTGATTGAGATTTATCTATATATCTTTGTCATTATGTCTTTGTTGAAACATGTATGCTCAGCATGATTACACAGGAAATGTATTTTCAGTACAGTAATAGAACCTCAGTCATCAAACCATGAGACTTTGAGGACAAAACAGTCCCAATTTACCAGTATCATTTTTTTTTAATATGCTTCTCTGTCCTTATTTGAGTCATGCTGAACTACACAAAATAAATTATGAGTTTTCTAGTTTCTCTCTTTCTTGTCAAGTTTCACGTAATAATATTTTTTTCTGGTTCAGTAGAAGGTAAGACAGATTGAAATGTCAGAGAGCAGAACAACTGGAAAGATCTAATTAAATTGCTGTTCACAAGAAATAGAAGAAAATTATGCTGCTCATAGCATGCAGAAGACATATGCAAAGAGACAGCACTATTAGTAGCAGTCCAGAGATTTTTGATGCTGTGTTTAAAAGTAAGCCAAGCCTTACAGTGAGCCATGTGGGATGACAGCAGACAAAAGTCCTATGCACAGGAGCACTGCAGTCTGGTAGTCCTACAACAGTACATTTGATGAGTCAAGGTAGATCCCTGGAGAGGACTGCACTCATGCTGTGTTTTGGTAAAGCTATATGCAAATCCAAGACCTCATAAATTTAGAAGGCAAGCTGTTTTCATAGACAAGATACACATTTATCCAATACTTTCCCAAACAAAATGGCAAGTAGAGCCACAAAATAAATTCAAGATCCTTCGTGAGGTGTTGCCACTGATCATTGGTGGACTGAAGTTCAAAGGTGAATACGTGAATGTGTTTTGCCTCCACTTATAGGTAAACTCATGGTACCTTTCTACTTCATATCAGGAACCTGCTTGGACCAGACAAGTATGGTAAAGACAAAAAGATACAGAACCACCATCTTAAGTTTTCTTTTTTATTTCTAAGCTGCATCTTATCTCCAAGGTCTCCTAAGTTTATCCTCCAGTTCCAAAGGTACCAGGGAACAGACTCAAGTTTCCAAAAACAAAGTTCCAAAACAAATCTTTGGAACTTCATTTCTATGACTGAACCTACACTTTTGTTTTGTTATAACTGCACAAATGCACCATCATGAATTGGCCATAAACAGTTTTTTAATAAAAAATATATTACTGCTTTTTCTTGGCTTCTTATATCACAAAACCCCCAAATGAAAGTATTCAAATGCTGACTATGAGTTGTGTTTGTTGTATCTCTTTGGGAAACTAAAATTCTACTGGAAATAAAACTTTATTTTATATGGAACCTGTATTCTGTCCAGTTTTGTGCCTGTCCTATCTACAGTAATTAATAAAAATCCATTCTGAGAACAGAGGACCATAAGAAATTGCTTATAGCATCTGTTTCTGTCCATCTAGCCCAGTTCTTAGTCTCCAACAGTAGCAATAGGAGATGCTGGTTGAGAAGAGCACATGAGCTGAGCTAACTTCTGCAGGCCCTTCTTCTCATACTACCCAGTACTCGCAAGCCCTAGAGCAGGGACCAAGAGGGCACATTTCTGCTTACTGCCTTCACTCCTCAAGAATCTTCCTGTATGATAGTTGCTTTGGAAAAACAGCTAGAGATTGCCCATCTTGTTTTGAGACTTTAATCTATAATCAAGTGTGGCAACAAAGGTAGGATAAAAAATGGTCAAAAAGTGCAGTAGAGGAGTAAAGGAAAATGCTTCTGAAAAGATTCTGAGGTGATTTAAAAAGGCAGTCACTGAAAAAAAAAAAAAAACAAAAACAAACCCAAAAAGAAAATCTGAAACCTGAACTGAAGCCAAATAATAAATGTGGTCCTGTGCATCCATTAAGGTACATAAATACTGCTGCTTTCCCATCTGTTCCCTGAAGTTCTGAACCAAAAACGAATCATCTGCAGTCTTGGCTTCCTCACTGTGTGGCAAATTCATCTTTCAAATTAATCTGGAGAAAATGGATCAATGGATCCATTTCATCCCTGATGGGACTTTGTTTTGTTTTAACAGGATTGCATACCATGGATTGGAGCCCACTGAGGCCACCAGTAAATTACATGTAAACAAAAACAAAACCCAAATGGAACAGATAAATAATAACTACATGCTATATTTTTCCTCTAACAGAAATGCCTTTGGGATAACTGCAATTTTTTTTCTGTTGTGTTGAGAAGCCTAGCAATTTACACTAATAAGATTGGCACAATAACCCTGGAAACCCTTATTTTTCTATGAACAATGTACAATGACAACATTTACTGCTAAGTTTTCATGTCCTCAATCTCCAATATGTCTTTCAACTATGAAACAAAATTCCTGGTGCCAGTATCACAGAGGGGAAGGCTCATGCTTGACCTTGTTAAACAAAAAAATTGGAAATGTTCTTTGTAATCTCCCAAGCAAGAAATTCCCGGATATTTTATATTGCAAAATTCCCTTCCTTCACCATCCGATTATCATTCCTCATTTATCTCACTGTGGTGATGCAACCACCTACTTGGCGCAGTGACAAAATTTGTTTCTGGTGCTTCTAAAACATATTTAAGTTTATGGTGTTCCATGCCATACCATAAAAGTAGCCTAGATATATGTCTGCTAATATGCTTAGCAAAGTTATGTTCATTTACGTGTTTCTGCTTAGGACCAATCTATATGATTTAATAATCATTAGATGTAATGCATTCTAGTCTCCATGGACATCCCAACAAAACTAGCACATATTCTCTGCAGAGAATAAATTGCTAAGCAGCCACTTGCAGGGAAGTTATTTCTGTCTCTCGCGTGTCATGTTCTCCATATCTCTTGCTGTGGTTCTCTTTATGTGGCTGAATAAATGTATATCTTTTTCACTCATTCCTTCACAATAATACTTTCCAAACTGTTGATTAATTCAGCTTCTACCTCACATATGATTAGGGCACAGGACTGTGAGTCAGGCAGGTTAGGTTCCCTCTATGATTATATCACAGGCATCCTGCATTTTCCTGGAAAATTAAGATCAGTGCCTGTGCTCCTACAACACAGAGCATTCATACCAAGATTAATGAAATGCTTCTTTCCCACAAGTATGTTTAACTTAGCAATGTTATAAATTAAATGCATACCTTTGATACCATGATTTCACAACGCAAATGCCCGTTAATAATTGTAACTTCCAGTGCTTTTCTGCTACATATGTAATTGTTTAGGTATATTCAAATTGATTTATTTTAATTTAAAAGCATTCTCTTGTTACTGTTCATAAACTATAGAGGCCTTAGAATTAAGATTTAAATTTATAACAAACTTGTTGTATAAATTATAGCATTAAATTCACTTATAGATATTTTAACTAAGTTTATTTGCACCTCCTACTACTGAAAGTCTTTAGAGGTGGTATAAGTCAATAAACACCTATCTACTTTTGTGACAAATCTAAATTTGAAGCTACTAACTTACAAAAATGTATCTATTAAAATAGCAATATCACTCTTGAATAGACCTCAATTAATTTTGCAATGACTTACATTTTTTAAAGGAGCAACCAAAACTCAGAATGCAGAAGTTCACAGATTCCCATTTGCCACCATGGCTACTTTTGAATTTATTCAAAATTGAGAAATTAGTACTGCATCAAGTCCTCTTGCCAGCTCAAAGATGATTGGCTGTACAGTGATGGTAACTTGCTCACAGCATTTCCAGAAAAGGGTACTGTGTGGAGTAGGTGGATAGATCCACTGTATACAGCTCAGGCTTACTACCTGAACACATGCATCATTCTGTATCTTAACATGCAAAGATCACAAAGCTGATTTGTAACCTCATCTCTCTCCAGCAGGCACACAGATATTGCAGGAAAATTCTGAGATAGTGTTTGCATGACGAATGCAAGAATAAGACTCCTACGACCTCAGTTACTGCTTTATTGGTGTTATGGTAGTATGAAGAAATAGCAGATAAGAAGAATAGTTTCTTCATTTTGCATAGGAAAGACAAAAGTTAATTTAGCAACCTCAGGAATTCAAGTCATCAAGCCACAGAACGCCAAAAAAGGTTGAACATGTGAGCAATGCTTTTTTTGAAATACCCTCCTCTTCTTTTGATGGGAAGGAGAAATAGAGGTTTCTCTTGGCTGCAGTTGTGGGAAATCCAGTTAATAGTGCTAGTGGACTTCGTAATTTTAGAAACCACAGCTCTTGATTTTAAAAGGAGTAGAATTGAATCAATACAAGATAGCTGATATTGACATGTCTCTCATTATGTGCCCAGTAAACAATGGTTCTTGTTAACACCTCTCTACCTTGCTTCATCAGTTTTTACGTATATCCTTCAGAACACAGCTCAAAGTCTGATTCAATCAACAGAGCAGTGCTCTGGTGACTGTCTTGATCAGTACTACTTTTCGACGCACCTGTGGTCTAGTGCTGCTCCCTGGGAAACAGACTTAGTTACCAAATGGCAGGATGAAAGAAATCATTAGCAAAGCTACAGGGAAATACTGACTGTACCTTATACAAAGCCTTCTCTAGAAATTGAGTAGTTAAAAATGCTACAAAAATACTGAATGTGGAGTCACTTATGACTGCAACAAGAAAAGGGCTAGTCTTTTCTTCATAATGTTGTCTTTAGATGTCCTACAAAAGTGACACTGTAATAGCAAAGATAGATGCATAAGCCATTACCATGTTCAGAAAACTACACTTTATGTGTATATACATATAACCTAAGCAAATAGGTATATTGTAAATATACATATAGCTTCTGACCCCTGGAAAACAGTGGCTTTTTAAAGTATAATGTTATAAAGCTCTGTCTGGTTGGCTTTTTATAGAGGAAACAATATTTTTTTCTTTTTTATAACCCTAATTATGTGATGTGGAATATATAAATACTTATAAATATATATAATATTAACATGAGGATTCAATTTCCCTGTACAAATGCAAATGCCTAACCCATTTCTGCTGTTTCAGAGGCATCAAGATAGAGATACAGGTATTGAAAACACTCATTGCTGTCTCTCTCTGACAACTTTTCCCCTTCCATACCACAGAGACCAATTTCCATTTTCAGGTTGTGATTACAGAAGCATTTCAGAGAAGCAACAAGCCTCTCCCAGTGCTACTTTTCCTAACTTAACCACATTACCACTCCTCCATGTAATTTTAACTTACTGCCTCAGAAAGAAAAAACATACCTCAGCACTCAGCTGTGGCTGTCAGCTGTCCCAGCTGAAGTGGTTAGATCAACATGGCATGTAGGAGCATGAAACTAATGGATGAATGAAAGGATATAGGCTTTTTCTTAAAGTAAACCTCTAGAAAGCCCTTTTGTGGCAGATAGATTAAGGAAGTCTCCTTTTCTGTGCATAAGTAACATGGGAATAATATATGGGTAGTCTAATCTGGAATAAGGAGAGATAACTTTTGAACTCCTAGAAAATAAATGAGGGTCATTTCTAAGCAAGCAGCTACACAAAGTTGCCTAAAGACTTTTTTCTACGTTTTTCTATCTTTCAAAAGATAAAAGAACCCATAATAAATCACTCAATAAAAAAATTACCATATTAAAGTTCACCAGAGTGTGATGTCTATTTAAATTTGGCCTGCAACTAAAATATGTGAGGTTATATTTAACAAAGATGAATGTTTTGTTTCATACTCTAATTGAAAACCTTTGAAAAACCACCAATTGCCACAATACGTGATTTCTCTTCTCTTTGCTTAAATAGCCTTGTTACTTAACCTGTTTGCAAAAGACAAGAAAGAGTTTCCTCACTGTTGCTCTTAATCTCAGTTTGAAAAGACAAAGAAAGCAGAATATTCAAGATTTTTCTTTAGTTTTGTTTACATTTTGGCTTATGAATCTTTCAATGTTCTAAAAGCAGTGGGTGTGTTTTGATGCTACCCATGAATCTCACTCTTTCACACACATTCCCAGCTGCCCACATTAAGACAGAAAAACACCTCATCTTTATAGTGAAAAAAAAAAAAACAGGCTGCAATCCTTCTGGCATCACAGGAATAGAAAGCACAATGGTTAAATAAAGCATTAGAAATTATCCTTTAGGATGCATAAAACTATTTTAAAGCAAACAGACATCAAGCCGCAGTGAAAAATTTTCTCAAAGCAAGAGTCAGCCCCTTCTCAAACACTTTTTTCATGGGAGGTATTGGCACTGAGCAGTAGGAGATTCACACACCTCCATCCTTGACTTTTTTGCCACGTTGCAGCACTCTCTTGTTTTCAGAATGTCCAGGTGCTTTTTGGCCATGCCGACTCTTTGGTGCGGTGAGTCTTTCTGTCCCAAACCCCTCAAGCATCTTTCCATCTGAATGACAGATTAGAGACAAACAAGAGATGCCTTTATTTTTTTTTATCACCAAAGCATGGAAAAACATGGTGGTTCTGCCTTTAGTTTCTTTCACACAGATAGATACAAAATTTATTGCAAGAGGGATGAAGAAATTTAGGCGCAGTACTTGGATGACATTTTTCTGTGTATTGCTCCACTCTATTTCCTTTGATTTAATCAGTGAAAAATGCTGAGTTTTACACAGCTTCCTTTTAAAACTTAATCTAACCCAAGCTCACATTAAACTGGTCCAAAATTAACTTCAAAGTTTTGCAAGTTCTGTCCAACTTTGTCCTGGTTAATTTAAGCTGGAAGCGAGCAGTAAAATTCAATGCCCAGAAATTTTTGTGTGATTTGTAGTTCAAAGGGGAATTCTGCACTTTCCAGGGCTCTGGGGGTCTACTCTTATAATATAGTGGTGCATGCCCCCACTGTCTCTGGACAAGAATTACTGGCTGACAAACCCCATTCCTCTCTGTGACGGCTCCCCTTGGACTTAACCAGAAAAGGCTGTCTAAAATCTGTGTGAAAACATTACTCGTCTGTTTCCAAGCAATAAGCAATACATCTGCTACACAGAGGTAACATCATGTTACTGCCACAATGATTACCATTTAATATTATGTGAATACATAAATATTATTAACAACAATGACGATTCCTTTTTCATCTTAGTAAGCTTTAACTAGTGACTTTGTGTTTATAGTTCTTGTATATGGCTGTCACAGATGCTCTTCAACAGAAGAGCTGAAGGCTTGATAATACAACTGTGTAGCCACTAACTTACGTCTTTGAAATAACAAGTTTTTACTTCAAGATCTTAAAGTCTGGGCCCACTGATCCATATATAAATAATTCTTTTGCCAAATTTGTGAAAGTGCAAAGCACTTCCCTTGGCACAAACACAATGGAAAATTTGAAAGCACAAGGTCCTTGCCTACCAAACCCAAGGGAGCTACTCACTGGCCACAGGCTCACCACAGACCCTTCTCATGCCATACCTGCACTTTAATGTTTGCCAGCAAAAGCATCCTCACAGTAGTATTTCTCACCAAAATGGCATTTCCAGAGTATTTGAAAGATCTACAGAGCTATCAATTTCCTGAAAAAAAAACCCCAACAATTAGAACTGTCATAGTCTTGAGTACTCCATGATCTAATATTGAAGGGGATCCTGTAGGAGCACAAGCATCTTGAATGAAATGTTTTCTTTAGAAACCAGGAGTATATATTCTTCTTCAACTAACAGAAGTGCACAGATAGAACTGAAGGAGGAATCTGGCACATGTTGCCTTGTACGCTTTTCTTATGTCTGTATCACTCACCCAGTTAAAACATTGTTTAATGACTAAGGTATATCTCTAGTTGATGTAGGATCATTTTTGGTTCTCAATAATATGCAGATGCATAACCCCAAGAACCCTTACACGTATAAGCATTTTTAGCTCCCAGTATGATATATGTATTTTGGCTAATTAATTTTCAAAATATCTATTTATTCTTGTGCCAAATAGTTTGCTACTTACATACAAATCTCCAGTTTGTTCACCAGCGCTTTATAAATTTCCAAATAAAATCTTACATGTTTATTTTTCTTAGAAAGTAAATCCCATTTAATAAGTGTGGGCCTCCTTTACTTATATGTGTTTTATTATTGAGAGGGTAACGGTATTCTTTCCCAAGTCATATTGATGTTTGGGGTTTTTTATTATGGGAAGAGGGGAAATACATATAAAACTTAAAATATATGTCATTTCTACTGTGGGATTTACCTACATATAGCTTAAAGCACATAACCATCTTTTTATTATCTGACAGTACTGGAGAAACCTAATGCTATGGTGCTAGGAAAGGGACAAGAAGACTTTCCTGGAGTTGCAACCAATATTCTGTTCACACCCTGATCTTCTACTCCCTTTCTGGTGGTGTTTGGTGCCTTCCACTTCAGGTTTTTCTTCAGGTGTAGGAAATTGTGAAGAATGCCCTTAAAGGGTGTCAGCATATATTTCATAACACGTTAATCATTTTTCACTCTCAGTTTGATATATGCATTTTGGCTGAGTAATTTTCAAAACATCTATTTGCACTTGTGCCAAATATAAATCTATATTTATAATTTACTTCCTCTCACCAGAGAATTGGGTACCCACCTTCTGGTCCAAGAGGGGAAGTAAAGCCTGGTAGGAAGGGCAGCAACCCTGGTCATCCTGCAGCCAGGCATCAAATTGGTTTCATTCAGTGCTCTGTAGAGTTGGGATATGAGATTCCTGATGGCATCTATCCTAATTTTTCAGACCCTATTCCTTTTCTGAATATCCCAGTAATCACAGAGCACAGCGAGGTCTTCACTGGTTATTGCATTCAGCCTGGCCCACAAATGGCAGCACAGCAGGATATAGCGCTGACGCTGTGGGCAGCAGGCAATGCTCCCAGAGCTAGCTTAGAGCCTCCTCCTTATTTTCTGACATATGTACATGGCTACATGGTAGCTCCCAGGGGGCCTCTAGGCTGCCACCAAAGCAACCATGATTTTAGCCTGGACAACCTGGCTTTAAAATATTTAAGCCAGGTTATGTTAACAGTGTAGCAAGAGCAAGGCTAGAGGCTCTGCAAGTTCAAATACTATGATTCCTGGGTGTGTCTGACAAGAAGCACTGCCAAGTGTACTGTTATCAGCTTCCTATGCAAGGTAATTTAAAATTAACTTGGGCACTGCCTAACATGAGTCGCAGCAACATATTTGACTGAAGCTGTCACGTCCCTCCAGGCAGGACACCAAGTTCAGTGGAAGCTGGAGATGAAATGAATCATTTTTGTACCCTTCAAAACCTGAGCTACTTCACCAGCTAGACAGATCAGCAATGTAATTCGGGCAGCCCTAGACCTCATAGCAGCCTTCCAATATCTCAAGGGGGCCTATAAGGGTGCTGGGGAGGGACTTTTCATTAGGGACTGTAGTGAGAGGACAAGGGGTAACGGATTCGAACTTCAACAGGGGAAGTTTAGCTTGGATATGCAGAAGAAATTCTTTACTGTAAGGGTGGTGAGGCACTGGAATGGGCTGCCCAGGGAAGTTGTGAATGCTCCATCCCTGGCGGTGTTCAAGGCTGGGTTGGACATAGCCTTGGGTCACATGGTTTAGTGGGAGGTGTCCTTGCCCCTGGCAGGGGGGTTGGAAGTAGATGATCTTAAGGTCCTTTCCAACCCTAACTATTCTATGATCCTATGGAAGCACTAGGGAGAGCACCTTCGCTCAATGGGGCTGTGAAAGATGAGTCTGATCAACATTTTGCACAGTACCTGCGGTGGGGACGCTGACAGCAGCTGTGTCAAAGGTGCACATAAGGACATCCTTCCCATGATTTCACAGGCAGGACAATAGCTTTCAGGAATAAGTATTTATCAAAATGTTTTTTTTTAAAAAGCAAACACTGAAGACATGGGCAAGCAAAATAAAGGGGTGTGTGAGTTTTCTCACTTTGTCTGCAGACTCTTCTCTGGGTGTTACTTCAGAACTGAACCCCGGTATTTTTGCTTGCTGCTTTCCTTTTGAGTGAAAAACATTTAATTATCATACAAAGACCAAGGGCAAGCATGAAAAAATATCAAGTGCCTCGGGGTGTATTTATTTATGTGACTGCTGCAGATGAACATATTTTACATGATGTACGAATAATACATTCGTTTCCCAGTGTCTTTCTAATTATGTGCACAGTCAGGCAAAATGAAAACTTAATTTGTTTTCAGGAGAAACAAATGCAGTTCCCTGCCACAGAAATGATCCAGCATGTAGGAAATCAAAGTTCTTGTTCCTTGATAATTTAAACAGAGCAGAGCCCACTCGGTTTCTGAATCTCTCGTGTAAGCACCTTAAAGTCACTCCCTGCCCTGCCAAAGCACGTCTTGTGTTCGAGTAGCTCTCTCGACTTGTCCTGCTGTTTAACAAGCAAATGGTTTCACTTTGTTGAACCTATTTCAGGAGCAGCAATATTAAGAAATTCACTCTTAAAAGGAAAAAAAAAGAAAGCAAGCAAGAAGTTTTCCCAGTGGTCGTTCAGCGCCATGCAGGATTATCTCAGGTTTCTAGTTTCCTAGGAACATAGAAACTTCCCCGTTGGTTCTTTTGTGGGCGGTGTTTTTGAATATATGCTAATTCTGCTTTGCTGACAGGGAGAGGAGCCGTGTCTCAGTTACACAGCTCTCCTGACAGCAAACGGTGGTGAGAGGCTGCTACGGAGCCAGGCCATGCAGTCGTGCTTGTGACAGGACTGCTCACCCTCTCGTTGGGGCCTGTCAGCACCCCCAGTCGCCTTTGTCACCAGCAGCAGGGCCGTCATGTGCCTATGATCATGGAGATGAAGGACTCGGGCAGCGTGGTCCTGACAGCCTACCATCCCCACAGCCCAGCCAGGATCCCAGGCATGGAGCAGAGCTTTGTGCAGGATATCCACCCCAGCCATTCGCCCACCAGCAGGTAAAACCTGAGGGATGGGGACCGGTGCCACGTCCTGACATTCTGCCGGGGTCAGTGGTGGGTTGTGCTGACTGTATGCCAGCCAGTGAGTGCTTCCCTATCACTCGGCCACTTCATGAGCACTTTGTTCTCTCACTTTTTTTGCCTCCACCGGGAAAGTGATCCAGCCCAGCACCACTGGTCAGGACTGCAAGGGAGAAACATGAGTGCTTATTTTAAATCTTGTAAATCAACAGCTCAGACTAGTTTCCTGCCCAAGATACTCAACAAGACAATCCCCAGGAAAAAAAAAAAAGCACATGAATCAGGCTTCTGCCCAGGTCATTTAAGACTGTATTACCAAAAGTGAGATGGCTGGAATGACTGAGTCTGGCACTCAGAAAGTTGATTCTGGCTTTAGTTTAGAGGATTATTTAATTCCTTCTCCATTCACCCACCAGGAGACCAGCCTTTGCCTTTTTTTGTGAAACTGCAGTTGCTGCTTTGCTCACCCATATACACACAATGGGAAATTGCACTGTTAATTCCTTTGTGCTGCAGGAAACTAAGTATTGTCTTAATTAATGTAGCCATGTGTATGTTTACTTCCCTGCCCTGTAAGAATGCAAGCATTTGCACAGTTCAAAAATAGCAGTTTGGGCAACTTTGTTGTTTTAGAAAATCTGACCTTTCTCCTAAACATACGTGTCTGGTTTTTGTGATTTTCCCCAAAAGAAGCGGTATGAAAGTTCACACTGTAAAAAGTTGAAGAAAGTAGGAAATGTTACTCTGTGGCTTGACAGAGAAATGAGAACTAAAGTCTGAGAAAACAATAGATGACATTATCCCCAGGAATTAAATCTGCTTCTTCTCTTAATATAAATAATGATATTTACTTCATAATGTTTATTTATAGCCCAATAGCTATTTTGTTTTCAGTGTCATTATTTAGGTTAGCTGCATCTTCCTGTTCTTTGTGTATTTCCCTGGCTGTCTCATAAAGATAACTCCTTTGTTCTGTTAAACTGTTGTTTGAAAGCAGTACAAAAATACACAGTTTCATGTTAAGAAAAGAAACACAGTCTGGGCTTTTAGACGCAGTAAGAATGGCATTTGCTACTCAAAACAGAGGGTGGTTTGGCATTGGGTTACTGGGGAGCATGTCATTTCTTCCCCAAGGAAGAATGCTAAACTCAATCTCCCTGCAAGTCTGCAAGTAACAGAAATGTGGTGTTTTGCTATTTTTCTTGTAGGTGTGCTAATTGTTTTAAAATGCTCTTGCAGTTTAAGCTCAGGGTCTATGAGGGTTTAAATCACACACTTATCGCCTAAGAAAAGCAGAAGTTCAGATTGCAGTTCCTGAGAGAAAAAAAAAAAGAAAAGAGGATCCTCGCATTTTAATGAGGAACATATTTTGGAAGCTCCTGCCATGAGGCAAGGACATGTGTCTCTCTATATGTCTATGTGTCCATAAGATTTTGGTGCTGTCTCCCCTTTCTTGTCCTCAGCTTCCCACAGCTGTCTAATAGCAATAGCCAAATTGTGCCATATGGGCAGTCAGCAATCGTCTGAGCTTCCAAAGCCTGTTCAAGAGGGGGATTTTATTAACCCAGCATGTAGTCCTCTGGAATGCAGAATCTATGAAGGCAAATGCACTGAGCGTTTTAGCAAATGGCAAAATAGGCTCTGGCTTAATCCCTACTTCATCTTCTAAGAACTCTTTCCTGGACGGCATTTTCTGTATAGTTTCCTCTGCCACCATCCTAATGCAAGAAGATGTACTATAAACTTTGGTGTTCCTTGATCCCTGGGGCAGTCACCTGCACTATGGCATGCTAACTCCTTGGCTTTCCAGGAAAATGATTCAAAAAAGCATGCAAAGAACAGAGGTGTTGCTTATTTTTTGTTTGATGCCGAAAGCAATGGGAACCCAGAGTGTGACTTTCCTCTGAAGTCTGTTGAGTTCAGTTAGATGCAGCTGTAATGAAGTCCATACTTCAGGCATCCATCTTTGAGAACAGAATCATTCTTGGGTATTAGCCTTCAATTTGACCAGTTCTTCCTCCGATTAGAAATCAAGATCTCTCATTTTCCTTCCTCTCCCCAAAACATTTCATTTGTTTTAGAGTGATGTTCCCTTTTTATCAGAAGAACAGTTCCACTCATCCAGAACCATGCTTCAATTTGAGTATCTCACAGTTGTTTTCTCTTGAAAACACTTTCACTTTGGGAACCTGCTAAGCAGAGTTTTCTCACAGAAAGGGGAAGCTAATGCTGCCTCAGCTCTGCTTCCCACTATTTAAAAACACACTGATAAAAAAGAAGGAAAGATTTAATAGCCATCAAGAACGTCTAAGCAAATGAGTAGTCTTGAATACCCTTGCCTATCCAAGTACACAGCTGAGATACCCATGGACACTGAAGTTACACTAATAAAGGAACTTAGGTGCATCAGATTGTTTGGATTCACATCCATCTACAACTCTTGAAGGGCCAATGAGGCAGACATCCTGTGTGCATGTCTTAAACAAACCAACAGCATAAACATCAGCATGAAGTACAGGATCCACAAGATTTTCATCCATAAACCCAGTGGGGGCACAGTATATATGTTAGGGGATGGGCTTTACAGCACGTCAGGACAGGAGAAGATGTGTTTTAGCTGCTCCAAATGGAAGATGCATCAGTGTGCAACAAAGGAGAGTAAATTCTTATGTGAAATAAAGGTGAGACTGGAATGAAAGTTTGACTACATAGTGATGCTGTCACCAATCTGCAAAGCAGAATTCTGGCTTCCAAATTTATTGTCTGTTAATAAAAAGGTTAAAAAGAGGGACCACAAATTCCAGCTGGTCCCCACAGCAAAAGAGCATCAGGGATGCTTCATTAATGCAACTAGCAAGTTCATTTTCCATTTTTCTCATGGGACATTCAGTCCCTTGACTTCACTTGACATCTGCTTTGCATGATAGCAATTGTTGGTAACGTTTATATTATCCATACCATTTTATTTACTACTTTTGAGAACAAGCTGCTGGGTAGATTTCTGTTTTCATTGCTTGCTACTCAGACTAATTCTATGGCATATAGTATATATATATAGAGAGAGAGAGTATAGTGGGAAAGATACCTGTGCTTGTGGCATTACACTTTTTTTAGTCGTATTTATTACACCTCAGGTGTCACGAGCGCCAATACCAAACAGAATATCACCCTTTCAATACAGACACTGTCTCAGAGCAACGGTGAAAGTGCTGATTTAGGTTACAGAATGATCAGCTTTCCTGTCCTCACTTCAAGGAATGAAGGACTTTGCAGTCATGCACAAATACTGCTTCTGGATTATACAGAGGAAAAGTGGGGCCACAGCCGTATGTCTTCCTCGCATCTCCTTTTTATCCTGCCAGGAGGAGCTAGGAGGAGTTATTCCTGTGCTCAGAGGAAACAGGCATGACCTCTATGCCAAATGGCCAGTGAGCTCTCTAAGGTAATTATGCAATTAGGGGAGTACAAAGCATTCCTAAGTGAGTCATGCTCAAGATTCTTTGACTCAAGTATGAGAGCTGGTGAGTTTCTCAGTTTGCTACTAGCAAATCTACTAGGAAAGAACTTACACTGCACTGCAAATAGCAGATATTTCCACTGTGATGAGTGGTTTAGGCTTACATGTGCATGAGATAAGACTCAAAGGAAATAAAAAGCACGTTTACAGGCTTTGTTCCTGCAAAATAGTTTAGAGAAGCTTTTAAACAGCACATCAAGCTTTTTATACATGGAATAAACATATTCATAGTTAATAGTCATGCAAAGAGAAGCATATATGTTACAAAACCTGGGAGCTTTCTACATAGACAAAGGACAAAGTGGATTTCAGCACCACTGAACAATGCAGCCAACACCCTTTCTTAGCTTTTCCACTAGACTACAGCAAGTCTGGCACGTCCAGTTTTTTCATGGAAATGCCTTTCCAAGCTCCTCATGTTCAGCATGTCTTCTTCCTCCTAGTGTCAGGGGTGACATTCAGGCAGACTTCATTAGAGTAGATGTACAATGGAGTAGAAAAGAAAAGAAAATTTCTGAAGATTCTGTGTTGCCTTGAGTTACCTGCTGGTAGTCTCCAGGATCCCTGCTCTACAAAAGTAAGACTTGCAAATTTGGGGCCAATAGCAAAGTCATTACACTGAACAAGTAACGTGTTTTAAGCCATGGCAGAGATTCTTTTGCAATATTCATCCTCCCTTGCATGTCCCAAGAAACTACAGACACATGTCAGGGTGAAGTAGTGTCCTGAAATAATGACTGTATGAATGGAAGGAATACAACTGGAAGAGAGGCCTTTATGCACCAAACTTTGTCTTGTGACAAAAGGAGCTGTATAAGCATTTCAGGTTTTATCCCAAAAGAAGCAGATTTTATCACACTGAAATAAGGTCTGTATGCCTTGAGGCTGGGTGATCTGGGTTTAATTTCTGCCAGTACCAATTGAGTAGCTTCCCTGCTCAGTTATATACAAGTGATGTCAAGAATGTCTTCTAAGTGATGCAGGATAAACAACCTTAACTATTTTGGATGTTTATCTCACTCTACCATAAACTTCCTCAGAAGACAAAAATAAAAATCTGGCTTTTCTACAGTAAATCTTGACATGGCTTGGGCCTCTTGCAGTAACTTGGACTCAAAACATACGAAATTAAAATTTTAAAATGTACTAAAAGTGGTAAAAGAAAACCCCACAAAACAGTAGTCTAGGAAAAGACTGTATTGGCAGAGACTGAGCAATAAATACATTTTGTGGGAAAAAGAACTTTTCATCATTTCTAGTAGATTTCTAAACTATGATTTTTAAAGTATATTTTTTAGATGCTAAGAATGATAACTCTTAATAAAGTATTTACCAGGAGGATGAATATAAATAAGTCAGACAATAGTAGACACGCTTTTCTTGTAGGTTTTAGAAATATTTACAGAATATCCTCTGGGAGTCTCACTGAGGAATGCAGTATTTATAGCCAGTTCCTCATGTTATAGTTGAAATTGGAGTTGGCTTCTCTGGTTTCTTTTTAGTTTGGTGTTCCTGCTGCTCTCCCTGGTACCTCCATATGTAGAGCTGATGGAAAACATCTGGCAGTGTCCCTTTGATCATTTTGTTTGGTTGAGCATTTAGCCAGCTGCCCCATTCTTTTTAACTAAGTCACTTATCTCTGGTTACACGAAGGTTGGAGCTGGCTGCAAAAAAAAATGTAGGACCTGAGGGCCCTGCATGCCCTACACAGATACCTTCAGGTTGTGTCTGGCAGTCTGACAGCAACAGCATAACAAACTGCCAGGAATCAAGTACTACAAAGTGTTATTTTTGCACAGGAGATCAAAATAATTCAGTGTAAATGTGTGGAAAATGTGCAGCGGTGGTAACTGCAAGACACAACCATGGAATACTAGCAAAAGTCCTAACTAGAACAGTATCTGAAAAGCATCTGGTTAGCACTGTACAAATATAGAATTGCATCCTGAAATGAGTATCCATAGCAAATAATTAAGTTAACATCCTGGATTTCGGCTAACCACAGTACAGCAGCCACTTGGCCCACTGCTTCATCTGGCCAGGCAGCCCAGCAGAGTAAGGCTATCAGGCAGCACCTCCACCATCAGGGTGGGACCATACTCTGTGAAGCTCTCAGGTACCACTGTGGTGGGTGCCTTAAAAAGAGCACAGGAGGGAAACCAGAAGAGTGTTCAGAGTCACAACCCAAGCTGGTGACTGAAGCCAGGCACCCTGTCTAGCCTTTTGGTCCCTTTGCCTGCCTCTGTTTTTTCTCTCTCAGTGGAAACAGTCCCCACCATGGTTTTCCAAGTCCTACTGTATGTGCCAGGGACTCAGAAGAGCAAGACAAAAAGAGAACGCAAGGTGGTAGGTGGAAGAGCAGAACAAAGGAGGACAGGATAAGGACCACCTTCACAGGTATATGACTTGATTCTCCTCCTTGTGTGTGAATAAGAGGAGCTGGAGAAAGCAAACATCTCCCAAAGGATGTGGTGCAGTAGGGCCATTTACAGCTTATACCCAAGTCCCACCAGACACATGTGGCAGTGGGTTTTGGAATACTATTTAAGTGGTAATTTTGAAGTCAAAAGCTGAAATGGCCTAAAAAACAGGTTGTTTGAAAAAGAGCCCTTATTACCCCAAAGAACTATTTTAGCAGAGGTCAGCAGAAGTGTTTGAATTGGCATTCGCTGTAATTAATGCAAGGGAAAGACTGATGATCTGTGCAGGATCTCTTGTCTCTGTAATTCATTTTTTCCCCCTGCATGTATCTGTTACTTTTCCAGGCACTGCCAGGGTCTCTGAGGAGAGTAGAACAAACATTGGAGCAAGAAGCTTATTATCATGTTGTTCACTTGAAGATGGTTATGTTTTCTTTTTTAATATGCTACATGTAATACCTGGCTACTGTAAACCTGTGGGATTTTCAGATGTGTGAAATCATCCAGTTTAGGGTGAACTTATGCTGGATGTTAGACAGCAGAAGACTCAACAAAGGAGAGACAGAAATCTCTGCTACTAAGTGTTGCAGTTATTGAATTTCTACCTGAGGACTATACAAACCTTTTACAACATCTCTTTGTGCAGAAGTTGCTCTGAGCATATAATGAACAAAGTAATGCCTTAAGTCTTTTCGTGGATGGTAGAAGAGCTCTACTAATGCAGAGAGCCAGAGAGGAATATGTACTGAAAACCTGGTTTGGATATAGAAATCTAGCTGGGCTGACATCACTTGCTAGCTGAACGACAAGTAAAGCAAGAGGAAAGGTGGGGAACTCTGTTTTAAATGTCTGTAGGCGAAACCTCAGGACAGAGGTGGAAGCAGCTCTAGAGCTGTAATTCTTCATATTTTACTACAGCTAGTCAGAAAAATACTGTCTTCCCTATGGGCAGATTTGGTCAGGGAATAGCAAATTTATACAGTGCCTGAATTTGACTCACTGAATAGTATATGTCCCCCCACCTACACCCTTGCAAATATCTGAAAATCTGCAGTTACCCAGATACTGGGTTAGTCTATGAAAACTCCCCATCAGTTTATCTTTGTCTTGTAAAAGCTCAGAACAAAACCTCATCCAAGCTTATTTTCTGGCCCAGTGATAATCAAACCTAGTGGCCAAAAGGGAATGGAAAAGTAAGCATGTCAGATCCTTTTTAACATTAACTTTAGTATGAGAGCAAGAATTTTATAGTTGTAGCATTCATGCTAACATAAAATGCTCTGTCTTTTTCATATTCTAATCTAAAAAATGATCAATAATAGATCCCACAATGGATCATCAAGGGGGATATGAGCCTTTTTATATGCATGGACTGATCTAATAGATACTTAGGTATACCAATGGAGGTCTTCTAAATTCTGTGGAAATGTGTTTAAGCCATCAGAACTCAGATCTTTTTGTCAATAACTTTGTTTACAGGACATGATCTGGTTATGCTGTCTCTTGTCTCAGCACAGGCTGACTTCCTGTTAAATAGGATTCTTGCAGAGTAAGACATCAGTATGAAGTCTTAGATAATTAAAACATAGCAGTGACTAGGCCTGTCTTCCTCTTGCAAGACTTCCCTCCATTATTCAAATATTTTGAAAATTCAGGTTCTAAATATTTGTCTGGATGTATCAGAGACAACTATAAAATCCTTGCTGTAGTTACAGGCGAAACATGGAGCAGGGCATTCTCTAAATATGTTTTGCAGGCTTGTCTGTCCTTGGCCATTTCTGAGACAGATGGTGCCCATATCATGCATGTGCAAGGAAGTGAAAGGAAGCAGCAAGCTTATCCTGATGAACAGAGACAAGGGAAGCCTTTGTACTCAGGCTGCAGCAGGATTTCACACTGAAATTGCTCACTTTTAGAAAAAGGGTGGGCAGAAGGAAGCAGAGACAGCTGGCCAAGCACAGGACAGGGGTCTTTTAAATACATGGGAGTCTTTAGTCTCCTGCTGAAACAATTGTGTCTTCCATGTGTAAGGTCCTTCTTACATCTTCCACTCAGAGGATGCATTTCACCATAATCCCCAGTAATCTGCTGCAATCACTTGATGCTGCCATGCTTGCTTGCTTTCTTCCCTGCTTTTCTCTTTCAATTAGCAAAAGCAATAAATCCACGAGTACTTAAGGACAACATTACTGGAAACGTCAGGTGTCTGGAAATATTAATTTATTCTTAAATGCATGTGTGCATGTACAATATGTATAAGTCCATAGATGCAACATGAAGCTTAAGGCTACCCACATGTTACTGGCAATTCACAGAGTATACGGCAAATATTAGAATTACTTATCCCACAAGTCAAATATTAACTGGAACCTTCTTCAAGTGTATTTGTCCAAGACATATGTTGCCTCTGACAAAGACTGGCAATCAAAAATAAACAAACAAATGAAGCTACTATGCCAATTTTTTTAAAAGCCTACATGTTCTGTATTTAGGAAACACCACAGATTTTTTGGGAAGGACATTGACTCTGCAGCTGGTTTGGGTGGTCAAGACGCATTTCATGTTTTGTGGACTTCATCTCTTATGGCTTTTTTTAATTACTGGTTTTTTTAATAAGACTTAGCAGGCCTGAAGTTAAACTGTGCCACACTCAGAAATTCAGTAAGACCATGCAAACTAAACCAGTTTGCTTCAGTCTCCACTGGGCACAAGTAAATCTGCAGTTAATTATGTTACATGTGATGCAACAATGAGTCACTGTAGTTTTAATAATCACCCATTTGTACAGGGAATTTATTGTCATGGGATGTCCTTAGAGGCATCAGATTCAAACATTGGCCATGATACTCATGTGGGTAATGAGGATGTCTAAAATTTTCACTGTTAGTGCTATCAAGAATTCTGACAGATACAATAAGTTGTAATTTTCAGTTGACCTTCTCCTACTTACACAGAGACTTACTGAAGGAAGAAGGAGGTCTATTGCTTTTTTATTTAATTCACAGTCCTTTTTTGTTTGCTTTCAGACACAGGACACTCAAATTTATACACTATTAGTATTTAAGGCCCAGTTGTGATGCCTGTATTCCGATACCTACTGAAAAATCTGTATTACAGGCAAAAAGGAGCCAAATAAAGCAATATTAAAAAAAAAAAAAAAAGAAAAAGTTCAGTCTGACACCAGACAGTTTAACAACAAGGTAATAAATCCATGGCTGTAGCAAATTTCACAATTACCATGTAACGATTACAACACAGGAATTCAGGGTATCTTTTTCATGGGGTGGCCACAATCAAATCTGACCTCTCTTTGCCTGTGTTCAGGAGACATACAGCAATGTTAGCACAGCATTTTGCCCAAGCCATTAGGCAGGTGCAGCACTGCACTACCACAGCTATAGGGCTTCTGGCTCCAGGAGAGCCTATGTCCAGCCTGCTGACATGGCTGTAGGTGGAAACTTGAAGGCTGGAATTCAAAGTGTTTAGACTAATGCTTCAGGACTGATAAGGGAAAAAAAAAAAATGTATGTTTTTTCTCTGAACAGGCCAGTCTGCTGATTAATAGGTTAGGCTGAGTATTTCCAGGTCTAGGTACATGGAGTAAACAGGCATAAAGGTATACTACACTTTTCTCAAATATTTTGCAGGCTGTAGGGGAAGATTTATCCAATTTACTTGAGCCATAGCAGATTCATCTGTGCAAATCAGATTCTTACCAGGGCGAAGGAGTAGTGCTTGTGATACTCAGTTAGAAAATCTTATTGACAGTACTATGAAGGTAAACATCGTATGAATTCCTGCAGACTCCAGCAAAAGAATCAAGGGTACAGCAAGGATCCAGAATTAATAAATTTAAAGAAGACTTAAAATTTTTATTAGCTAATATTTTTTCCCCTAGCTTAGTTAATCCTCTTAGAGAACAGAGTTTTAATTTTCTGTTATGGTTTAAGTCCAGTCAGCCATGTAGCTCACTCGCTCAATCCCCCCACCTTCCTCTCCCCGCTCTGGGAGGGAGGCGGAGGAGAATCGAAAGAATATGACTCCCACAGATTGAGATAAGAACAGTCCAGTAACTAAGGTAAAACACAAACCACTGCTGCTACCACCAATAATAATAATGACAAGGAAAACAACAAGGGAAGAGAATACAACCGCTCACCAGCCACCGACTGATACCCAGCCTGACCCAGCAGTGATCTAGCCCTTCCGGGTAACTGCACCCACTTTATATAGTGGGCATGACATGCTGTGGTATGGAATACCTCTTTGGTCAGTTTGGGTCTGGTGTCCTGTCTCTGCTTCCTCCTGGCTTCCCCTCCCCTGTGGCAGAGCACGAGGCTCAGAAAGTCCTTGGTCAGGGTAAACATTACTAAGCAGTAGCTAAAAACATCGGCGTTATCAGCACTGTTCCCAGGCCGAAAGTCAAAACCACAGCGCTGCACCAGCTACTAAGAAGGAGAGAAACGACTGCTACTGCTGAACCCAGGACATTTTCCTAGAGAAGAAACCCTAAAAAATCTTTTCTTTCTTAAACAAGATATAGCTCAGTCAGCATCTGAATATTGGTTAGAATCTCTTTTCTAATTAAATCTCATCAGCTGGATCAGGAATATGATGATGTTTAGAGGCTGAATTGAGCCACAATCAAACACTGTAAATAAGGTTCATAACCTTTCGAGCTGTCAGTTCAGCCTTTGGTTTCTGAATCATTTCATGGCGGTGATCCAGGGCTTCAGTTATGCTGAAAAAGACATTGACCACTGCATAAGTGGGTGGAAAAACATCATTCAGCAGTTAGCTGGGTCTAGCTGCTGAAAGTATGTCTGTAATTCTGTGAAGAAGATGGTGTTACTAAGAACAGATTGGTCTCTGAGACTGCCTTGAACCCAGCCAGCTGTAGTTAAACCCTCAAAAGCTGACAAAGTGCATTCCTAATTATATCAGTGCAGTAGACAGTTAGATTAAGTTACCTCCTTCGAGACTATTGGTGATGAGTTTCCATCCCTGGGATAGATTTTATATTTCATCCAAACCAAAGAGAACTTCAGGCTGTGCAACAATAGAAATGAACCAAACGCTGAAATGACACGTGTCTGTAAGGCTACCCTAAAGCCCATCAGGATTCACATCCCATGAATTTGCTGGACATATCAGTAGCAGTAACATTTGATAGGCAATATTTGAAGACTATAAATAAATCTAACCTTAGTATTGGATTCATATCTGAAATTAAGTAAAGCAATTTGCATCAGGTACCAGAAACAGCCAGGAAAATATTAGATAGTGGGAAGAGTTTTTCTGGTATCTTTACAGAAAATGTGTATTTATGGGTTTAGCTGCCTTTGCAGGGTCTTACAACACTCACTGACGTCAACATACTTAAGCAACTGGCATAGTTGAAGATAATAAGCTAAGTATTTATTTGTCTGTGCTTTTCTATGTTCTATATTTAATTAGGAACTTAATACCACTTTTCCATCATTCGTGACAACTTGTAAAATGATTAATGCCTTACTATGTGGTTACATTAAACCAACTTTAGCATCTTCTGAAAATCACTTCAAAGCAACGAGTAAGTCTCAGGGATAAACAATGAGCAACACATACTTAAGTATGATAGGAGGAGTGACATATTCTTATAGAAGGGGAGGAAACATCTTAATCCGCAGTATGAATTTTACCTTTGATAAAAAGTGTTTGCTCACTTTGCAAAACTGCTGCTGCGCTTTTTATGTTGGGAGACATAAGGTTTGCTTTAGCTAAATTTTCTGCTGCCATTGCCCTTTCTCACATTTAAAACATGCTACCTAAAGCCAGAGAGATAATGCAGTGCTCTGTACATGCCACCTGGAAAATCCTGTTTAGAATTATACGATGTGATGAGCCAATCAGATAAGTCATGTCTGTAGCAAGGTCACGTTTGTTTTAACTGTTGAACTGTGGAGGTTATAGAGAGTTGAATCTTTGGATTACAAATGTTGTTGACATCTCACCACATGTAAGGTCAGATCCAAAACTTCTCTTGGTGGCAGTAGGCTTTGGTCTTGCTTCTGAGGATCTATATGTCCTGTGGCATGTATATGCAAGCAACTCTATATCCTTGATATATGTCACAGTGCTTCTTTGTGATCATTTATCCTATTCACTCTATTCTTTTATTTAAAAATTTAAATTCCTCACAGGGATGAATTAGTTATTGAATTTCTCTGCATTTACATTTTTACTGAATCTACTTTGTGTATTTATTGGACTTTAGTAAAAAAAATTATAAGCTTAGCCAAAAGCTACTGAACTGCACAGGAGAGACAATTGAGTGGGGCAATTCTGCAATGGTTGCTCATGATGGAAAAATTTAGCAATTTCAACAGGATATTTTTCCTATCAGATTCATCATAGTCAGTTTTCTGGATTGCCCTCAGAGAAATATACTTACTAATGGAAATATTATCACAAGTTAGCACTGGACCCCAAAATCCAAACAAAACAATGAAGCAACACAGACTTTCCTTCCTATTCTGATTGCATCACTGGAACCACTGCCTAATAAATGGATTTTGTTTGAAAAAACTTCCTTCTGTATTTTTTTACAGTGCTGTGTGTCTGCATTCCTGTTCATTTCTATGCTTGATTAGCTGAAATCACATACAATGATGCAGATATCCCAGCAGTTATAAAAACTCAAATTGAGCAATACTAACAGCTAAAAAATATTCTACATTGCAACCTTCATGGGAATTGCTGTGTAGAAAACAAAAGAGCTGGCACAAAATAATGTACGTGTTTTTCCTTCATGTTATTTTGCCATTATGTAACTACTAAGAAGTTTGCTCTGAAGCAGACTTCAAATAACGGTGGACAGGCAGCAAAGGATGCACCGTTTGTGTCTCTGCTTCATGCACAGCTGTCTTCTGGCCGGCAGCTGGAAAGGAGGGGCTAGATTTTAAGATATTCTGTAAGTATTAAGCTGTGGGATTTTCTTTCCTCTATCTGTAATATTCTCTACGCTTTTGATAATATTATGACTTTTGATGAGTTGTTTTTTGCAGTTTTGCGATGTGTCTCGAAGATTTTGAGAAGGGGGAAGGTATTTTCATCTTTGCAGTTGATATTTATTTTCTAGGTATGAATCATTGAGTTGATTCTGACCACAGACATCAATTTAAATGATTAGAAGTATATAATTCTTAGGTGTCTAAGATAAGCTTGGTGGAAATTTATGCCATCTTATACATATTTTCAAAATGTATGGCTTAAGTAAAGATAAAATAAAATAATACAGTACCACCCTAACAATCATTAAAAGAATCTAATCAAATTCAAGAGAAAACTCAGAATTTAAAGATAAAGTGGCAATTAGTTAAGGAAATACGAAGCACATAAGGAAAAACTAGAACAAACCTAAAATATACTTTTATGACAACCATGCCTTCACATGAATGCCTTTGCTATTGTAGATAAGGTGGCTTTTTTTTGCATTTGCCCTGTCATCAACAAAAACTTGACTAATCAGTCTCTGAAAATGAGAAATGTTTGACAACATTGGAAGAGATCTTGTTGAGGAGATACAGTCTTTCATTACTAAGTAGTAAAGTGAAAGATAGATCAAAACAAGGTTGAAAGTAGATGAAAGATCATGCAAAATTCTTTAGCTGGAGCTTGCTCTCAACTTCAACGTTGAGTTTTGATGTAGTGCTTTATTTAAATTCCTGATTTAATCATGCAGTTGCTGAAATCAAAACCTTTGAGAAGTTCTGTAATCAGATTGTGTGGAAAACAAAGTTTGTGACTAGAATTTTAAATACTGATTGTTGAAAAATACTGATTGTTGAAATCAAAATAGTTACTCAGAAGTCTAAACAAGTAAGTGAAATACACCAATGTCACTAGGTATTTCAACAAAGAAAGCATTAGAAAATGCATGTTCATACCAGATATGATTAGGGAACCTTTTTGAAAGGTCAAGTCTCTACATTTCTTTGATGAAACCATTGAAATGCCTAAGGTCAAATTATTTATTACACTGTATTTGAGTTCTGAGTATTAGCCTATACAATATGTAAATAGGAAAGTCCTGCTTCCCTGGAAATCATGATAAGAGGGTAGCTTCTTGGTTAGTTGTGACCTCATGCTACTACCCAATATTTGTCTAATTAAAAAGAAATTAATTTATTTTTCATGAAGAAACCCATCAGATAATATCTTGAGTGGAAATTTTTGACTTATACACTTCTGTTGCCTGCACCATAGAATTTAGTCTATTTGTAAGCACTTTGAAAACCTTTTGATTGATGGGCTGGTTTTAACCCTTATGATAAGATAAATAATGAGAGCAAATCTGTGCTTTCTCTGAGTTGCTGCGGTTGTCTAATGATCAGTGGGCACAATGCTTGCTGGGTTTGATTCTCACATTATTATTCATACTCTGTTTCATATGGAAATGTTCCATATCAAAATGTTGAATTGTACTTCTGTCACAGACGGACTCCTGGGGGAATTAACTGTGCTTTCGAATTGCTCATAAAGGACAGACTCAGGCGTCTCCTATGCTTAACTGTGGGATGTGCTTGGGGGATTTCTCATGACGCATCTTCCACCCCAGATCATTGTCTCAGAATGTTACAGTGAGGCCAGAAAACTTTCCCTGTCAGTTTTCAGAACTGTAGCTCTGCCTATGGCCAACATCTGGACAGAAAGTGTAAGAAAACCAAACAAAATAGCTGCCCAAGGAGTCATGTATCTCCTGGACCTATGACAAGCCTATGTCAGCATTTTCTGGAGAAAATTGTAGAGAAATAGTCAGGTCGCATATATAAAATTGTTTAGTTTCAATTTGTTCCTTGTTTTGTCAAAAGTTGTTGTCAAATTCCCACCAAGACCGTAGGCATTGTCTGATAGACAGCTATCTCCAAACTGCTTTGATTCCCTCCCAGTCAATTAGGTCTCAGAAGCACAAGCAAGTTGCGATGACTTAACAAACCACCACTTACACTGTGAGCTTTTGTAACTGTGCTGGGACCTGCCCTTAGCATGGGGCAAATAAAAAGTAACTAAGCTTTTATCACTTTCATGACAGAATAACTCTGAATTACGCTGTGAACCAAACATTCCCATGATTGTTGGCATAGCTTGGTTGCCAACCAGGAACTTTTCCAGCAGTAGCAATAATATGACTTTTGTTAGCACTTAAAATTGTATGTATCTGAAACTCTTCCTCCCAGGCAAATAGAACTCCATATCTACACCTAAGAAAGAAATTTCATTAGGTGATACATAGATATGAAAAAAAAGGGCATTAGTTCTTCCTCCACGGCCAACTTCTGGGACAGGAAAAAAGCATCTTTTTAATCCATGTATCTCAAAATTTCCAAGCCACAGTATTTGACTGTCAACTTCATAAACAAGACCACAACTTCAGGCATCCTCACTAAAATGATTATCAACTGAAGTTTGATCTATATCAGCCATTTCATTGGCATTTTTACTCATTGGTGCAGCATCCACAGCACAAATAACTTCTAGAAGGAAAGCTCTTCAAGAACATGTGCTAAATTAATCTAAAATTTTTTTCCACAGCCGGAAGATTAATGCAGTCATGAAAGGCCTGGTGCCTCTGTCAGCTTCTTTTCCAGTTGCTTGAATGCTAAAATAATCACAGAAATTTCCTCTTAATTCTCATTGCACGACCCACATGCATGCACAGCTCCAGCACAAGTGATGGCGGCAGATTGCACAGCAGAAATCATAGAATCATAGAATAGCTAGGGTTGGAAAGAAACTTAAGATCATCTAGTTCCAGCCCCCCTGCCATGGGCAGGGACACCTCATACTAAACCATGTCACCCAAGGCTCTGTCCAATCTGACTTTAAACACTGCCAGGGATGGAGCATTCACGACTTCCTTGAGCAACCCATTCCAGTGCCTCACCACCCTTACAGTAAAGAACTTCTTCCTTATGTCCAATTTAAACTTTCCCTTAACCTGTCTGGCAGCTGGCTGCTTTGCTGTAATTCAGGCTCAAAGACTCAGACTTGAGCCAAGACTGCTCTGTCTGGAGGTTCACCAGTGCCAGTAGCTCAGAGGCAGAGTCATGTGTCCCACTACAGCTGTTCTCCATGTCCTCCCTGAAGGAAAGTGGCTCCAGCTTAGGACGGCTTCCAGCCAGGCAGCACTTGATTTCAAAAATATCCATGTAAATGCTGGCATCTGCAAAAATCACAGATCTGAGGAACTTCTGAAGATAGTTGTAACTGCACTGGAAAGGAAGAAGTGGAAAGCCAGGAGCTTTTTTTAAAAAACAGAGCAGCAATTAGGGTTCCATTTTCTTCATGCTGCTTTCTGTCAGGTAACATAAGTGGATACATGAGCTCTGCACTGCAGTAGTCTCACTTCAGTTCAGTTGGAACCCCGTTTACGAACAGGCAAGGAGCTGTCTCCCATTGTCATAGAATCATAGAATCATAGAATAGTTAGGGCTGGAACGGACCTTAAGATCATTGTCATGGGTTCAGCAGCAGCAGTCATTTTTCTCCTTCTTGGTAGCTGGTGCAGCGCTGTGTTTTTGATTTTGGGCCTGGGAACAGCGCTGATAACACCAGTGTTTCAGTTACTGCTTAGTGATGTTTTGGTCTGGCCAAGGATTTTCTGAGTTTCATGCTCTGCCAAGGAGGAGGGGAGCCAGGAGGAAGCAGAGACAGGATACCTGACCCAAACTGACCAAAGAGGTTATTCCATACCACAACACATCATGCCCAAGATGTAAAAGCGGAGAGCAGAGACCCGGAAGGGTGGGGGTGCACTGCGTGGTCGGGCTTGGTTTTAGGTGGTGGGAAATTGTATTCTTTCCTTGTATTTGCCTTGTCATTATTATTATTGGAGGTAGCAGTAGTGATTTGTGTTATACTTTAGCTACTAAACTGTTCTTATCTCAACCTGTGGGAGCTGCATTCTTTTCGATTCTCCTTCCCATCCCTCCGGGAGCCGGGGGGAAGAAAGAGGGGGAAGAGAGAGAAGGGGCTGCATGGTTAGAGAGGCTTAAACCACGACAATCATCTACTTCCAACCCCCCCCCGACATGGGCAGGGACACCTCCCACTAAACCATGCCACCCAAGGCTCTGTTCAACCCAGCCTTGAACACCGCCAGCGATGGAGCATTCACAGCTTCTCTGGGCAACACATTCCAGTGCCTCACCACCCTTACAGTAAAGAACTTCTTCCTTATATCCAACCTAAACTTCCCCTGTTGAAGTCTGAGCCCATTACCCCTTGTCCTGTCACTACAGTCCCTAATGAAAAGTCCATCCCAGCATCCCCCCTTCAGATACTGGAAGGCTGCTATGAGGTCTCCATGCAGCCTTCTCTTCTCCAGGCTGAACAGCCCCAACTTTCTCAGCCTGTCTTCATAGGGGAGGTGCTCCAGTCCCCTGATCATCCTCATGGCCCTCCTCTGGACTTATTTCAAGAGTTCCATGTCCTTTTCATGTTGAGGACACCAGAACTGCACACAATACTCCAAGTGAGGTCTCTTGAGAGCAGAGTAGAGGGGCAGGATCACCTCCCTCGACCTGCTGGTCACGCTCCTTTTGATGCAGCCCAGGATAAGGTTGGCTTTCTGGGCTGCAAGTGCACACTGAAGCCAGCTCACGTTCATTTTCTCATTGACCAACACCCCCAAGCTCTTCTCTGCAGGGCTGCTCTGAATCTCTTCTCTGCCCAACCTGTAGGTGTGCCTGGGATTTCTTCGACCCAGGTGTGGGACCTTGCACTTGTCAAGGTTAAACTTCATCAGGTTGGCATCAGCCCACCTCACAAGTGTGTCAAGGTTCCTCTGGATGGCATTCCTTCCCTCCAGTGTATCAACCGAATAACATGGCTTGGTGTCATTGGCAAACTTGCTGAGGGCACACTCAATCCCACTGTCCATGTCACCCACAAAGATGTTGAAGAAGACTGGTCCCAACACCGATCCCTGAAGGACACTGGTTGTTAACTGGTCTCCAGCTGGACATTGAGCCATTGAGCACAACTCTGTGTGTGCGGCCATCCAGCCAGTTCTTTATCCACCGAGTGGTCCACCTATCAAATTGATGTTTCTCCAACTTAGCGACAAGGATGTCATGTGGGACAGTGTCAAACGCTTTGCACAAGTCCAGGTAGATGATGTCAGCTGCTCTACCCTTTCCATCAGTTCTGTAGCTCCATCATCGAAAGCCACCAAATTGGTCAGGCAGGATTTCCCCTTAGTGAAGCCATGCTGGCTGTCACCAAGCACTTCCTTGTTGTTCTTCATGTGCCTTAGCATGCCTTCCAGGAGAATCTACTCCAAGATTTTTCCAGGCACACAGGTGAGACTGACTGGTCTATAGTTCCCCAGCTCATCCATTTTCCCCTTCTTGAAAATGTGGGTTATATTTCCCTTTTTCCAGTCTTTGGGAACTTCACCTGGCTGCCATGATTTTTCAAATATGATGGACAGTGGCTTAGCAACTTCATTTCCCAGCTCCTTCAGGATCCGCAGATGGATTTCATCAGGTCCCATGGACTTGTATACATTCAGGTTCTTAAGATGGTCTTGAACCAGATCCTCTCCTACAGTGGGCCCAGGGTCTTCATTCTCACTGTTCCCTGCGTCTGCCTTCCAAGACTTGGGTGGTGTGGTCAGAGCATTTGCCAGTGAAGACTGAGGCAAAGAAGTTATTAAGAACCTCATCCTTCTCCAAATCCAGGGTATCCAGTTCTCCTGATAGCTTCCAGAGAGGGCCCACGTTATCCCTAGTCTGTCTTTTATTTGCAATGTACCTATAGAATCCCTTGCTGTTATCTTTAACATCCCTAGCTAAGTTGAATTCTAAGTGGGCCTTAGCTTTCCTAACCTGGTCCCTAGCTTCCCAGACAACATCCCTGTATTCTTCCCAGGCCGCCTGTCCTTGCTTCCACCTTTCATAAGCCCCTTTTTTCCTTCAAAGTTTCCTCAGCAGCTCCTTATCCATCCAAGGAGGTCTCCTGGCCCTCCTGCTGCACTTCCTTCTAGTTGGGATCCAAAACTCATGAGCTTGCAGCAGGTGATCCTTGAATATCAACCAAGAGTCTTGGGCCCCCCTGCCCTCTCAGGCTATATCCCATGGAATCTTACTGAGCAGGTTCCTGAAGAGGCCAAAGTCTGCTCTCTTGAAGTCCGGGGCAGCGAGCTTGCTGCATACTCTTCTCACTGTCCTGAGGATCTCAAATTTGACCATCTCGTGATTGCAATCCTTACTCAGCTGTCCTACCTGCTCTCATTGCCATCCCAAAAGATACCTGAAGGCATTGGAATAGCCTCTGACGTAGGTGCCAACACTCTCAAATGCAATGGCACACATGATATATATTTTCGGGGAGCTCATTAGAGGACAGAGCCAGCGCTTTCCTTCCTTCAGCAGTTCCAAACTCCTGATGGTCCTCATCCAAGCACTGCTTATATAAGTTTAAGTTAAAAACAAGCAGCAGTTTTCTCAGCTCTTGCTTTAATTCCTTGCTTGTGAAAAGGTGATAAGGGGCAATTTAAGTACATTGCACTCCTATCTCAGGGCACATATGGATTGTTTTATAGAAAAGGCAAAGCAAGAAAGGAGAAAATAAGAGACAGGGATTAAAATACAAAGCAAAGAGCTTCTTAATATGGAAAAGCTAACATAATGCCATCTGGTTTATGTCTGTTCACTATTTGGAGCTTTATCCTGCTGGGTACTTACTGCTCAGGCTGCTCCCTATGGCACTCTCCAGAGCACACTTAACATTGTTTTACTGGGTTTTGGCCAATGTGCTGAGCACCTCAAAGGAATCAGCCCTTGCTTAACTTTTCTGGTTTGTAGAAAAAAACCTTTCCAGCTCTGAGCCCTGGCACTTCTGACCAAGATTTCTCCTTCCTTAACCCACTCCAAACCCCATATTTTTCCTCTTTTATTCTGAATAGTCAGTGCCAAGCAAGGTTAAGCCACCGGTTGGCCACTGCGGAAACTCTAGTATAGAACACCAGCCTCTGAGGAAACTCCAGGGCACAATATTTTAGCCTGAGCTGAGTTTCTACCTGCACTTACTCAAGACTTTTGCTCAACCTGGGAAAAAGACAAAAAAAACCACCAACTATAGAGCAGAACGGGGAGTGTGCAATATTCTTGGGCATTGTCAGCATATATTCCAAAGGGGCAATCAAATCAAATAAATCCCTAGAAAACCAGGAGTCGTGGTGTGCCTGACAGCATACACTGCATGAAATGCTTCAAGTCGATAGCTCTAAATGCGGCTGTCACCATGATGCGCACCTTCTATTCACTCAGCTTCCATCTCTTTCCAATTACAGTAAATCTTTGTGAAGAGCTGCTGTAAATTACAATTTCTAAGACAATTCTTAAATTTTATAGCCGGATCTGTAACCAATCTGCAGACTATTAATGAGAAAGGGATTACAAAGCAAGCAGACGTACTTTCTGCTGTCCTGGCAAATCTGCTCAAAGTTTTAGTTTCAGAATCAGGTTGCGTAATTCCCCTATCAGCTGATCATTGCTCAATCCTTTAAAGATCCTCGAGGTGTGTACATTCACCAAGGTATGGTCTCCTGTGCTCTGTGCCCATTTGTGCATCCACACATGTATGTGTGTGTGCAGAGTGTTCTAATTACCTGTAGCACATCTGTTGTGGAGCTAAAATGTGGATACCCAGCATTTTAGCCATATGGAAAACCACACTCCCCAGGAACACCGCCCCTTACCTTCCTCCTGCCCACTCTCTGCTTCCCCACCAACAAAATTTTACCAGCATTGCGAACCTCCAGCCATCTTCAAAGAGCTGCTATATTCCCTAAGCAGCCTACAAGAAAGAAAAACAAAAATAAAGAAAATATTTACCTCTTTTCCTCAGTTATAAAATCAGCCTAGGGCCTGAAAGAAATGGATCACTGATTAGGTTAAAGCTTTGGATGTCCACACATATATCCATGCCCTCTGAGGCTAGAAATAATTCTTTACTGGGCCAGAGTGCTATGTCTCGTAGGACCCAAGACGGCAGCTTTAAAATTGCCATGTAATTGAATATAGGAACAACTTTGCCTTTTTGTTATTATTGCTATGCTTTTCTTATGTTGTAAACTTTTGAGTTTATGTAGTGAAAAACAAGCAATTCCATCTCTGAAATGTAGCTATCTGAGGGTTATAAATGAGCAATTTCTGCCTGAACTGTAATCAGGACATGGCCAGGGAGCACAGTGCACTGTATGAGCAGAGATAGGCTGCAGGATCTTGAGGGTAAACAGCACTTTTCAACATAACTGGTACAAAACACAGCCCCCATGAGGCTTTTGCTTCTGATTTACACCTCCAGTGAATAATAATAATAATAATAGTAGGAGTAATAATAATACTAATAATAACAATAATGCAGACTGAAATTTCATGAGTCCTGTAAACAGTCCTCGATGTACACAGGAATTGAGCTAGAATACCGGATGCAGCACTGCAGCTCTACCGGGGCATAGACCTGTGGGATTTTCTGGCAGGTCTCTGGCACCCAAACCCTCAACACAGATGCTGGTGAGGCAGGGAGTAAAGGGCACCTTCATCAGATTTTACTGCCTCCCTTTTAAAATATATACCTTTTCTCATCTGCCATAACACAAAACTAAGTTAATAACTCATGTCCTATAAGACATAAGTTGCCCTCTCAGCTCATAGGAATCTGCAGAAAAACATGAACCGGGGCCATGTGAAACACTATCCATCAGAGCACCTTAAGAGCACTGCCTGCAGTTGTGACAGCTGGCAAAAGAGGCTGCTACTGCAGTTTTGATAGTGTGGCCAGGAACACCTTTTTGAAACACCATCTCTTATCAAATATCCAGCAGTTTGCTTCCCTCTGATCCAGCAGTTTCTATTAGTCAACATCAGCATTTTTCTTGTCTTGCCAGTGCCAAAAAAGCCTTGCTGGTGAAAACACTGGCACTGGTGTCAGTACCAGTTGTTACAGGAACAGCAAGAGAGCTGAAGCACTTCAATGCAAGAGAGAGTGTTGCAAGAGGAAATACCTGTCAGATAATCATCTCACAGGAGTGCATGAAACCTGTGACATTGTCACGTGGCTGGTGTCCTCAGGCTTTCCAGCTGGATCTGTGCAAGTGTAAGAGATACTGAGAAAGAAAACCTGGAAATGGCAGGTGATGGGTGGCTCTGAAGAAGTGCTTTTCTGTAAGTTATCATTCATGAAAACCATAGGTCTAGGTAGAACTTGTTAGGACAGTGCTGTTGCAGCCAAAGATTTCTTAGTCTTGATAAAAGCCTTGATCTTGAAATCAAGCAGGAACCACATTCAGGCTTGTGAAGGCGTTTTCATTTGAAAAGGAGTATGACCGTTTCCTCAGGCAGGTAGAAGTGCCTCTGAGGCCTGAGTCTCCACTGCCTTGCAACCACTGCATGTGTTCACATCTCCACATATAAGGGCAAAACACCACTTCCAGCAGTGCTAGTGATGGTCTTGGTTCCTCAGGTGGCACAGGCATGATTTTGGCCACCCTGTGTGTGCCAACAGCTGAATGTGCTGGGCTTTAGGTCTCTGGATTGAAGCCAGGAGAGGGATATCTGTGGTGTCAGCCACTGTCAGTCTCTTAATGCCATTTGTGGTGATGGTAAACAGTAGTATTGCGGTTACTTTTGAGTGGGGTCGATGCTCTTTCTTTTTTTTCTTCTTTATTTCATGCTAGTATTTTCAAATTTCTCATGTTTTATTTTTTAAGTTGAAATGTCTGTGATGGTTCACAGTGGAGTAATTAAAATGGATTCCTCCTTTAAAACTTGTTGATAAAATTTTCTTTTCTCCTACCCTCTTTTTTGCTGCACTGTACAAGACAGGCATCCCAAATTCCGCCTGACTGCCAAACCCAGTTCTGCTTTCATGTCCAATAATTAACAAAATTTTAGACTAACCTAATATTTATGTTATACAGGGTAATCAGATATGTCTTTGGCTTATGTATGTTTATGTTTAAAGGAACGAACTTTGGAGACTGGACATTTGTAATTGACTGAGCATATGCAGAGCCATAATTATATAAAGTAAAAATTTCTTTTTTCCTTTGTCTATTTGTGTCCAGCAGAACTTTCAGATGTAATGCCTATTTAGTTAAGGATTTTTTTTCAAGTCTTTTTATTGGAATGCATTTTGTGATTTACAGTCTCCCTCAAGTAATATTGCTGATTAAATTAACATTACCTAATGGATGAAGCGAGTAAGATATTTTGTTCAAATTGAATCCTCACCTTTAAGGAGAAGTGAATTGGTCGATAGACCATTAGAAACTCAGCATACAAATCATCCCAGTTCTTAAATAAAGGTTACTGGCCAGATATGAGTTTGGCACTTACAGTTACTTTTAAAGTCACATTAGTGAAGAACATCTGTTGATATAAAAATATCTCTGATACATTACAGTGGTTTAGCTGTAGCTGGTTTAGCAGTGCTTGGATAACATCTAAGGAAGGAGGGGGAATGAATGTCTTATACTTGGCAATCAGTAAACCAGGGATTTTATCCACTGCTTGGCTTTGCTAGGGCTTAGACAAAGTTCCTCTGGTTTTGCTCAAGCTGCAGTAATCCTTCAACCCTTGATGTTATGTATTCTGGGTTTTTATACTCTATATAATAATCTTTGAACCCTCAGCCCACATCATAGGTTATGAACATTCTTGTTCTGGATAAGAGAGGCAAGAAATCATTTTAAATTGCAGAAACCCTACCGCTAACATTTTCTTATGTGTCAAAGACATGGAGCAGCATCAGGGAGAAGAAGTAGTGGAAAGATCAGTTTGGAAAAACGGTTTGGGCTGTCAAAAAGCAGAATGAGGAAGGATCAGTGAAAAAGATTACTTCTAAGGGTCAGAAATTCACTGCTCTTGATGGGTGATTCAAGCTCTTCAGGGCCACACCTGATTGAGGGTGTGAGAGCGGTCAGAATGTTGCTGCAGAGGAGCAAAGGCCAGAAACTGGAGCTGGCAAATGTCGAAAATCATAGCGTTACAGGCTATCAGCTCAGGTTCTTCTTTCCAAGTAAAAATGCATTGAAATTCAAAGATACTAGAAAGTAATCATTTTCTTCATTTTCTTGCCAGTTGACTGACAGGGTTTGTTATTCATGTCCTCCTCACTCAGTGACTTGTCCACCAGACTGTTATCTTTTTGATCTTAGCCTTCATGGTTTAGCTTTGAAAGAAATGATCGCTCTAAGGGACAGTAAGTGGCTTCCTTATGGAACTGCACTTGAAATCCTTGTGATTAGGATAACTAATTTCTCATAACTAGTTTCTCTATGATATAGTTTAGTGCAAGAACACAGGCTTTTGTTTGAGGTACCTATTCAGAGAATATTGCCAAAAGTCATAAGATGACTGAAAATCAAGGTGAGAAATAGTGTTTCTGCAAAGATCAAAGAACCACCTAAGAAAAACCTCTGTGTTTGTAGATTCAGCACAAAAATTGGCTCCCCAGTCAGACAGCTCCACATACTGTTTCCGGTGTACATATGGACCTGGTTTGCAGTTATTGCTGCAAATAGGCACTGGAAAACAAGCTCAGTGCCTTCCTGCTTAATTTACCAGTGGAGGAGGTTGTTTTCCACTAGGCAAGTTCATTTGTCAAGGTGATTTTTGCAGCCGACACGAGCGTTACTGCAGATAAAGAATGCCGCCTCAGCGTATTTGTGAAACCCAGCTCAGCAGCAGGCTGCAGTCCCCCTGCGAGGCACAGGGGTGTTGCAAAACAAAACTCTTCCTACAGGCACTGTGAGGAGGGGTTCTCCATTCCACAGTTCTGTGTCGGCACTGCACATTTTGCAATCCTTCTTTTGTCATGCTCTGTAAACCCTCTTCTCTGCCTGACTGGTTTTATGTCTAAATGGTCTTGAGGTTAAGTAGATGCTTTTGAAAAATCCTTATTCTGTAAATTAATGGTCTCCTAGGCAGAGCTAAGATCACAATTAAATCTTAATCAATCATGGATGTAGGTAGGAAATTTTACAGATCCCGTGCCAAAACTCAGACAGAAGGAACAGATCTTCAGAGATCTTCTAAGAGAAGGTTTAATCTTTCATGGCATCAGAGGAGCTGATGGGAAGTCTGTACTGCTTAGCCACAAACAACTATTTTCTTCCTGTCTACATAGTTCTTTTCCAATACATCACTTATTAAGTTTCAGGGTATTGTATTTTTCTACTATGAAAACCAAGCCAAATTTGGTGCATGTGTGCTATAGGTACCCCGGTGTTAATGTAAAATCCAGCTTGGAGAAGTGCATCCAAGTTTTGTTCACTAACAGCTGGAATAGATCAATATATAGAGTCCCTGGAAATAGCAGTTATGTTTCAGAAGAAACCACCACATGATCATGATCATGCCAGTTTAATTTCTGTGGAATAATTAATCCAACGATAATTCTTCCAGTTCCTGCCTTGTATTTTTATTTTCATGCTTGCCATATGACATCAGTTGGACAAGTCCATAAAGCTATTCTCCAGCAGCAGTGACCTGTTAAAATAAGTGACTCTATTTAGAAGTAGGAACAAAAAAAAAAGGGGGACATTTTTTTTCAGGGAAAAAAAAAAAGTTTGGGATCATCAGAAAAATCAACAGAGCGTTTTTTTGAACCAAGAAAAAAAAATAGGCAAAAATCAGAAAAAGCTGAAACATTTCATTGCAACATCTTCTAAATAAACTGTTTTGTTTCTAATTTATGTGGATTTAACTTTCAACAGAAAAGTAAAACAAATCTCCGACATCAAACTGTTTTTTGTTCTGCATTTCTATAGGAGAAGAAAATGGCTTTGTTTTAGATTAAATGAAGATTTTGTTCAAATACTTGTTTGGCCAAAGCCCTGAAAAATCAGTAACATATACAGCTAATTATTTATGACCAGTTCTTACATCCTGATGCTGCAAAAACCTTAAACATTTGTCTCATTGTAAGGAACCTATGTATTTCTGCACTCATAAAATGGAGTCTACAGCAGGACTATTTTATGTCTTAGCATTTAACTTTAGAGAAAGTATAGCATGAAACCATGTGTCAGTTATCTATCAGTTGTATGACATTCAGTATATCTGCTGAAATATTTCATCATTTTGCGCCATATGTGGAATTAGTTCAGAGCTACTTTTGTACAAAACATGAAACAGAATACTCAAATTATGAATAAAGATGCCAGTGCAGACAGAGCTGTGTGTCATGCAAATCTCTGCTGTCTTCTATGGGACACCTGTGTATACGAGTTCACCGCTGTTTATTTTTCATAGGACAGCTGTGATTAGGGCTCATAGTTGTGCTGGTGAGGGCAAAAACAATGTTTAAATGTATTTGCATGTTTTATGGCAAGACTTTTAACTGAAAGGTTTTTTTTAAAATGTAGTTAAAGAAAAAGAATGTATTTTGGAGATAAAATATGTTAAGTGCAAGGACACTGCAGACAAGGTCACAGTTCCTTCAATTTTAAGTGTACCTAATGCACAGTGAGCACTGATCCACTTCCAGCATTTAATAGTTCTTTGGTGAGTCCCTCACTCTCTTGTCCTTGTATGGACAGCAAGAGAGACACCTCACCCATAAGTGAGCTGAACTGCTCTTTGGAGGTGTAATCAGGAGCCCATGGTAAGCAGGGTCCTAACTCACACATTCCAGCTCAACATCTCATGTTAGACAAAAGGACTCAGTACTTACTGAAACACAGGGAGTGTTTTAATTGCTGACAGCAGCCAGAGGGAAGATACGCTTATTGTGAATTGCTGCAAGTGAGCTGACCTCCATTTCCTCCCCTCCCTCCCTGGCGGTGTTTTTCTGTACCTTACAGACAGCAAGCTGCAAGGTTGCAAATGGGAACCTACCTTCACATTTCCCAAATGCGATGAAATCTCACCTTAACTCCCAAGAAAACCTAAGTCACTGTTACAAAGCTTGTTTAATTAGCAATTCTGGGAAAAGGCAATCCTAAAACTATGTTTATCTGACTGGTCAGACAAATCCTAGGATTAGGTGAAAAATTACTTTAATTTCTTCATACTGCAACCACTCATGGAGAGTAATGGTGGCAGCAGCATATTGCTTAACTGAAAGGAGGGAGAGGACATCCTTGAAGGAAATAGGGAGGGCAGCCTCATGACTATTCAGCCTAGAGGTTGCCTCTGAATAACTGTAGGAGGTATCACTGCAGAAGTATTTAGGTGATATGGACTATCATCACTATATCATTTCAGGCAAAGCAGCAGTAGCTGCCAAGCAGTTTCTGGTCAGCACCACCAGATTTTTAGAATGAACAGCCCCACAGTCCTCTGCTAAATTCCTGAGCCATGCTGTTCCCTGCAGTTTACCTTTTAAAGGGTGACCTACCAGTCCGTGAACAGACCCACAGACAGTGGTAAATGTCCAGCAGTTTTCAACATTTTCAAGGATTTACATCACCTGAAAAGTTTCCCAGAAGAAATAGAAAGGTGACAGTAAGTCCAGTTTCAAACATAAAGCAAATTTAACTTCCAGATGAACTGTAAAGCCAAACCACTTCTGGTTTTGCTCTTTTCTGTCCCCTTAGGAAATCTGTGTCTGATTCAGGAAGTCCTTTCCCCCCTGTTTGCTTTGTTTCAGTTTTGTTGTTTGTTTTTTTTTTCTCTGAGTAAATAACAGACTTTCTTTTCCCTTTATTCCGCTGAAGGGCTTTAGCCATGTCTTTGGGAGAAGTGAAGTATATCAAAAAGCTTGTAGCCAGAAAGTCACTTTTTCCTCATGTATTTCAAGACAGAGGAATGATGACAGGAATGCTGTTAATTTAACAGACCAGTTTAAGCATTTTGATGGATAAACAAAAATTTGTGGAGGGAGTAATGTTTGACCATCTTATATCTTTTCCATGCTTAAGAGTTATTTCTTAGGCTCATTTAATGACATTAACAGACTGTGGCAGGGAATATCTTGCACATACTCATCCCCTAGCTGCAGCTCAAAATCATCCCCAAATTTCAAGACTTTATTTTATCTTGTGGCCAAAACCCAATTCTGGGCCACTGTTCATACAAAACCTGGTGCATGCTTTTTTAAGCATTTGTCTAGGCCTCCACTGATCATCCCACTATAGGAAAAACAAGAAAGGCTTCCCCATAAATATTTGATTTCATAACAGCTGTACTCTCTTTCCTCACTGGCATTACGCTCTATGCTTCTGCTCTGGGTGGAGCAGCCATCTCCATGGAGAGAGAGCTCCTGATTAATTTGCATCTGGTCATTTATGATTTTTTTGTTATGCTAATGATAGTGTCTCATACCCCTTTAGCCAAAAACACATAAACTGGCTCTGTCTTTTTTCTGATCCACCCCACAGAGACCCTCCTGAATTACAGTGCAGCCTAATGCAGATTACTTTTTTATTTCTCCTCTTAGGAAATGGATAAAAGGTTTAAGTTCTGACATAAACAGGAAAACACACTAAGAGGATTTATCCTGAAGGCATCTACTCTTTAAATAGTGATGGAGCAGTGTCAGTTCTTTCCCCACAAGGGCCAGAAGCTCCACCGCTCTTTGTTCCCGCAGCCCTTGTATGACTAGAGGCAGAATATCCTATCACAGGCTGTCAGATAGCTCCCAGAATATGCAACTTGGTGATCATAGGCTGAGGAGGGACTCACTGCCACTAAGAGCATGAAGAAGTTGGGTTTCAGAAGGACTCTGCTCTGCTCTTTTAAGGATAACACCCAGGCTTTACTCTGCTCCGAGGTAAGACTTGCAGAATTTACTAAATCTGTGACTTCTCAGCCTTCCAGACCCTGTTTCCTCCCTCTTTTTCTCTTAAACAAGGAGCAACAGGAGAGGGAGCAAGCTGTCAGAGTTATCACTTGTGGAATTTTCCAGCTTTACCAGGCAGGAAAGGGGGGAACAGAAAAAAAAAACAATTTCCACTGTAGAAAAACAACTGGACACCGTGCAAGCAAAAGCAACTGAAGGATGGGCATATGCATGCTTTGCATTGACTCAAGCTGTATGAAAATACAGATTGAGAATCTATTAACATGAATCCGTTTAAGGTCTTCTTATGAAGGTGTGCTTCCGGAAAAAGATACTCAGTTATAAAACAATTTTTCCTCATAATTTATTCTGTGTTAAAAATGTGTTCTGCTGGAATAATGTTCCAGAGGGGACAGAATCTTTACTTTAAATTAAATCAATCACAGGTTTTCCCACATTTTTGCTTTCATTAGATTTGTGGTCAGAAATTACCCTTTTTCAACTTTTGCCTTCAGATGTCATATATTTATGTGCATTTCAGCTCAGTGTCATGACCAGACTCTAACTTGCACAAGTAGAGCTTTATACAAATCTAGCTGTAAGGAAAGAAGAAACTTATATCATTCCGTGGAAGGAAAGCAGGTCTGACAATTTAAGTGATGCATTGATACAAATTACATGGCTAAATGAGTTAAAGCGCTTCTACATTCACAAATACATTATCCAAACCTATAATTTTTAAATTGGACTCAAATCTGGCTTGGTTTTGTACACTTGGCAGGCAGGGATTTGCACGTAGTTCAGGCTCTTTCTAACGTCTGCTTTCATTTTGAAGGTGTGTATGTCTGGTAACCACACAGGTAAAAATCCAAGGCAGCAGGGGACTGGTGGTGATGAACAGCTAAAATTGTTTACCTTGAAATGAAAACTGGAGAAACTGAAGAGAGCTGGAAACTAGGACTTATCCACATTGTTCTGAGGAAACAGGAAGCTTGTTTATGTAGTCTAAATAAATGCAAACAATAGAGACCATCAATCCAGCACTCACGGACAGGCTCTCTCATCCCTCACAGAGGAATTCCAGGAGATTCTCTGCCACTGGCGGGCTGACGTGACACTCACAGCTCTGCATCTCCAGAGAAAACATCAGGAGTGTCTGAGCAGTATCCTTTAGCAGTTCTTGCACCATGGCAGTTTGCACACACTGAAATGGCCAGCACAACCTTTCCGGTTCCAAAGTCCCCTGCAGCAAAATACCATGAGCCGGGGTCATGACCATCAGCAGAAATAATACTCCTTGCCTTCGGGAAAACTTTTCAAGGATTTCTTCCCCAGTAGTGGTAGCGTGAGGCCTATACTAGGAAGCAAAAGGTTGTCTGAAATGGTATCAGATACTGCAGAGCAGCACAATATCATGATCATAGTCCAATATGATGAGTACATAGTAGATTTTAATTGACTTTGGTGAGGATAAGAGAGCAAGTACTTTTGTTTTCCCTTGTCAAGCATGAAGTTTTACTGAAAGGAAATCCAGGCAACTAATATCCCTGGAGATCTGACTTTTGCTACCTAGATTCTTGATTGATTTGTTTAGAAAAGACAATCAGATCAGCGGGATTATTGTGAAATTTCTACTGGACAGTTAAACTCCTAGCACTAGTAGACTTTCTACAGCAACTACTGTGTCATTACAAGTCCCAGCAGTGCTCTGTAAGGATGGGAGATAGGGCTTTTTGTGTTTTGTGACTTGTTTTTTGTATGAATGGAAGGATTCTGAGGGATCTCCCATTTCTGGGTTTGCTTTTGTTTGTTCTCAGTGAAGATGATCCTGTCCATACAATGAAAAGACAGCTCATTCGGGTGTTAGGACTTTTTCAGGCAAAGCAATTACAAAGTGATTCTTAATTCAGAAAGTCTCTGAGAAACACAGATTTCTAGATAGCTAGAAAATCTCCACTACTAATGCTGTTTTAAGATAATGACTAAATTGTGCTGAAAATTAACCTTGCAGCTCTAAGCAACGTCATATTTTCTTCAATTCTTTCAAGTATTTTTTATTAGAAAGTCTTTTCAAATGTATTATTTTGGAAAACTTTCGTCAGTGAGCTGCACGCAAGTGATCGTAATGATATAGCAGCCTCTTAATTTGACAGATCTTTCTCCCATCCAAATGATTCCAACTACTTTGAATAAAATCTGCTCCAATTTCATGTTGAACTACACTTCTATTAAGCAACCAACTAATGTTGGTCCCCTGATTCGTGCCTTACAAAGCATTCCATCTTATGTGTTATCTAGACTTTTTCACAAATGCCTTTATGAGATTACTAAAATATTCCCTGCCTTTGTTCCCATCTATCCTGGGTATTCAAACATATATTTCTAGATGAGTATGAATCTGCATATAAGTATAGTAATCTTCCCCTTAGGATATTCTGTGTGTATGTCACAAAGGAAAAGGGGATTAACGGTACAATACAATACAAACAGGCTGACTTTATAGCAGTCTGGCAGAAACTCCTGCCAAGCAAAAGAATAAATAACAGCTGTGTTAATCAAGCCAAATTTTAAAAATAAGACTTGAATTTTGGTGGTCAAAATCCTAGAAAACTGGACAAGCTTAATGCTTACAGAAAAAAAACAACTCTGAGGACAAAGACTGTAATGGTATACAATTAAGTTGAAGGTAAATTTTCAAAAGTGGTTCTGTGACGTAAAAACCTAAGTCAAAACTGACTTCGTGTGCAGAAGCATTTACTCTCCCTGTAAGTCCATAGGGTTTGTGCTCCTGAATCCTTCAGTCTGCTCTGAAAATGGGAGTTAGGTGACTTCTGACCTTAGCCCCTTTTGGAACCATAACCTATAGTTGCCTGAAAGTCCAGAAATGGTACTGGTCCAAGTAGTGGCTGAATACCAACCAAGGACACTCAAACCAAAGAACTAGAGGCACAAACATGATTATTCCCCTGCTATAATGGAATGTTTTTTGTTAAACTCGTGAAGATGTGTTAGCCTGTTCAAGATCCTGCGCAAGCATTTTGAATCAATTGTAACTGACATAAATATAGCCCTTGACTGGAAAACTTCCAGATCAAGAGAGCTGCAACAGTTCAGCCAAGATGCATTATATCAAAAGCACGGATAAGTAATTCGGTGTCCTCGTGGGAAGGATAGCATTATAGCTTCACAACATTCATAAAGTGCCTGCACAGTGAAAGATCTAACACAATCATTAAAAGATGTATGAATGCCTGGTGAATCTTCACCTCCCACCATGGATCATGGCTTTTATCTAGGAAGGAGTGGGAAGAAGAGCATGTATCCACAGTGACAGAGGGCACAACAGCTTAGTCGTACTCATTTGACATGAGCATGTGAACTTTCAAACATGATTTACTATGTTTGCATAGCAGTATTAATTACTTTCTAGAGGGTATCCAGCCAAGAATATGTACAGGGTTGACAAAGCTCACTTAGAAACTTCAGTCAACCTCTGTAAGACTTACAGAAGATTAGCACTTCTATTACTTATGGTGTACCATAGCTTTAAGTCACAAACTAACTCTTGTATTTTTAACCCTCTGCAGCGGCAAAACATCTGTATGATTTTAGAGATGTCACGTTACCTTCCTCTGTAACTCTTATTTGATGTCTCTGTGGTCCTGTTATGATGAATTAGCTCTTGCCCATATAGTTAATTAAATGCTACAGGGAGTAGTTGGGGTGTTTAAGTAATTACCAAACTCTTGGTTCTGCTGTTATTATCCACCACAGGATGATTTGATACCTGGGTTTAGACTCCCAGCTGTGACTGAGAAGAACTCAACACAGCTTAAAGAAGCAATTCTCCAAAATTCTCTTTCCGTTCTCCCAACAAGACCTGGTGCAAATCCAGATCTTAAAACAAGCTGAAGCAAACCAGTAAATGTCAAAATAGCTAAGAGTAATCCCTTCCTGTAATACATAATGTTTACAAAATGTGTTGTTGAACTCTCTAGCATAGTTCTGGGCAATCTAAAGTTTCTCCTTCCAAGGAGAAAGTGAATGGGCATTTTGTACCTATGTTAAGATGCTTTGTTAAGATGCTGAGATATCATCCCTCTGTGTCTTCTGAGTCTTGAAGACTTCTTTCCAACAAAGGCTCATTATCCTCAGAGATTTTCAAGAGCTACATCCTACTCCCCTAACGTCAATATTAAGACATTTAAACTTCCAAACCATATGCAACAGAGTCATTTGACTGGCTTCAGCAGGGCTGTTTGTAGGATTCTGAATTTCTCACATCACTGAAGGACTCTAAACAAAGTCACTATGTTTTATAAATATTAGTGGTCTCTGTAGCTCTAAGAGCTTCAGGAGCTGCAGTAGATTTGAAAAGCTAGCTTTGAAACACTTGGCAAGCTGCTGCTTCCCTCAGAGTGCTTATAGATGAAGTATTTCAGATAAACCTCAAAAATACTGTAAGTAGAAGAAATAAAGGTAGTTGAAAGAAAGTGGAAAGCTGCTGTACATCATGTAGTAGCATTCCTATTTAAGAGGTGATTTTTCTCATTCTGTTGTTTGCCTTTTTTATAGGCATTGTAAAGAAGTGTAACTTAGTTAAACATACCCAGTTCTCACTGGAGTCCAAGTGGTTTGGAAGCATCACTGATTTATTTAGCTCTTTACATAGAAAGGTCATGTTTTTCACAGGCACATAGTACAAACATTTGAACACAAATTAGAAAAATACCACTTGAAATTTAGGATCTTGCCTTGACAATTTCCATGAAGATGTTCTCTCCATCTCTTTAGCACAAACCTAGAAATACTTTAAGATCACAAAAACCTTTTATATGCCATTGGTTGGAATTTTATAGTCCAAGTATAAGAAAATACATTGTGGGGTTCTATTTTACCTTTCTCTCTTCATTCTTCTGTTAAAGACCTGTGAGTATAATAAACTAAATTTAATTTTGTGGTCCACTGTTTCCTCTGAAAATAAGAATGTCTGCTTTTTGGAGACCTATGATGTTCTACGTGGTGTTCCCTGTCTGTTGTGTTTGTCTCCACCAGATTTTAGCTTTCACTTTTCATCTTCAGCTCTGTCGTTTCTTACATCTCCCCATCATCTCTACTTTCATAGTATTGTAAATCTACTGACTCATCTGGCAACTCAAGAGGTTCCTGCCAACACATAGAATCATAGAATCAAGGAATAGTTAGGGTTGGAACAGACCTTAAGATCATCTACTTCCAACCCCCCTGCCATGGGCAGGGACACTTCACACTAAACCATGTCACCCAAGGCTCTCTCCAACCCAGCCTTGAACACCACCAGCAATGGAGCATTCACAGCTTCCCTGGGCAACCCATTCCAGTGCCTCACCACCCTTACAGTAGAGAATTCTCTGTACTTAAATTATAAATGAAAATTCCCTAGACCAATCCCTGATAGGAGTCTTCTACCAGCTTTTGCTTAAATTCAGTCTTATGCTTACGCAGCTATGCTTCCAAAATTATTGATGTCCTGAATGGGAGAAGTTACCAAATGATATACCCTTATTTAATTTTAAAGTCAGTGAAATGTTCTAAAATTTTGACCAAAAAGAATATGAACTAATTACCAAGAAATTAGTTATTAATTTCTTCCCTCAAAAATATCGGTCAAAAAACTTCTCTAATATAGATTGCTTTTTGAAGCTTGAATGTGAAATGTTCACTGCATCATCAAAACTTCCATTGGTTCAGCAGTGCCAAGAGGATTTACTTCTGCTAATATTACCTAGCTGTTTGAGATTTTTTAGTGATTTATTTTCTTTATAATGTAAAGTGCCCTGATTGCTTTGACTCTGAGCTTTTTATAAATATTTAGAACTGGATGGAGAAAGGGGCTGGTGTGTGGCTTCTTCTGATATGGAAATATGATGACCAAAACTGTTGGAGAAACATGTGAGAATACACCCATCATCTGCAACCCCATTCTCTCGCCCTGCATGTTAGGTCCCCCTGTGCCACACTGGTGCTATCTCCTCTCTGCAGAAAGAGCCCTTATCAGCTTCCCTCCTTACTCCACCTCTACACAAGGTTTTCACCCAGTCCAGCAGCACCTAATTCAACTGGAAAAGGAAGGGAAAGAGGCAGGATTCTGGGATAGCTGCAGATGGAGGTATGGATGGAGAGACAGAGGTAGAAATGAGTCCTCATGTTGCCTCAAGTCATCCAGAATAAAATCATAGAATAACAGAACACTGAATGAAGAGATCCCATGTTGATGTACTTCCCATTAGTTTCCAGCTGATGTATAACCATTTTTCTTCAGGTAAAAATAGGAACATAGTGCTTTGAGATATTCTCCAAGATTCATCTACATTGCTTTATTCATTCCACATTCTTTATCTACACTGCTTTACTAGAGCAGTCTCATTTACAAAGGAACAGTCTATTCAGCAAATTCGGGACTCTTTCCAAAGTAACTCATACAATCTTTACCAACGTGCTTGAGTGGCAAAAAAGTAGAATTATGTGCACATCTTGTTTTGTTTTGGGCTACAGCATTTTCCAGCAAATATTTCATTCCTTCTGGCTGATTCAGTATGCCACAAAGTACAATGCACCATGGAAAATACATGCTGAGAGTTCAGAATCGCCTGACAGCCAACCCAGAGCTGCTGAGAAAAATCTAAACAGTGAGAAGTACATTTGCTCGTGAAATTTTTTGTGATTTGCAATAACTTCAATATTAGCAGTACCACAAAGAAGGATGTTCTGAATTTGAACATAAGGGATCAATTAAGATAGTGGAGTTGCAACAGTTTATTACTATCTGAGAATCTGATCCAGAATTTTTATAGTGACAGTGTAAAGTTGCTCTCCACTCTATTGTAAGATTTAAGAGTATCTTCAGCACCTAAGCAATTTTTTCAATAAAATAGCTCTGTAAGATGTGTGTTGCTTAGCTTTAAAAGTTCAATGTGTTGCTTTACATTACTTCAGTTCAGTCCTGTAAATACTGTTAAGCACAATGTTAAAAATGTTTTCTTTTGAATTGCAGTATAATCGATATCATTCCTGACTAAAATATAAATGAATACATCAGACAGATTAGATGTTCACATTTTGTAGCTCAGTCATTGCCTTCCATATGCAATAAAACATATTTAAAGGAAAACCCAGTAACTTATGAAAATAAGTGCTGCTTGCTCGCTTAGGTCCTGAAGCCTTTGAAAAAAATGTGAGGGGTGGACTGGTGACATGCACTTAAAAGGGCGCATTGATTATAGAAAGGAAGAAAGTAACAGCTGGACTTCACTTAAAACAAAGCACAAAGAAAACTTCAAAGACATACTTCATAAATTCAAGCTCCTATTTAGTTTACATGCTCACTCTCTAGAAGTATCTGCCTCCCTTTATTGATTAGGTCATGAGCTTAAAGGGCTTACACTTGTAATATGTGTAGATGCATTAGATGCCTTCCAATCGATAGCCGGGTCCAGTTCTTTATGTTGGTACTTTAATTCAACCAAAAGAACTCAATTTGTCTTTTGAAGTGTTTCAGAGGGAGAAAGTCATAAAATTACTGTGAGTGCCTTAACGATAATAGTCATGCTGGTTGAAAGGATAGCTCCTTTAGAATGATCTAAAATAAAAATAAGTATATATCCTTCCACAATTACCAAATAAATGCAGGCCATGTTAGAAGCTGTACTGAAAGCTGTAGAAAGCTTGACCCCTTATGTTCCAGTATTTCATCATGTCTGACAAGTATGTCAATACTTCTTTTTCTCTAGGAAATCTAGCTGGAGCTTCTAGAGCCAAAAATCTTTTATCACTGCCCAGTTTACATCCTCTGTGGGTATTATTTGGTTTGCTTCTTCGCTTCTTGAATGATTTAAGCCCCACTGGAGCTCTCGAACCTGTGCATTTCCTGCAGTTTTAGCTGTATCCTGTTGTATTATAAATAATGAGTCTGGCTAAGTGTGAGTTGCTGACAATGACTTATCAATTTTATTGTGAGAGATGATTCGGGATTAGTCTGCACATTATCCTCCTCCTCCTAATCTCCTTGGTGTTTGTAGTTGCACACACACACATGCTTAGTGGCCTGACTTATTCCAGTTGGCTTGAGACAATGCTGTCCCAAGGGAGTTCTTACAAGGCTGTTGCTTACCTTAGAAGTGACACTGCCAGAGCAGTAGGAAACAAAAGAGAAATACAGCTTTTCCACTGCCCTTTGTGAGAGCTTCCTCATTACTGCAAATAGCTCTCTGAGGAGGGACTGAGTGAATGCAGTGAACATGACTAAACCTCATGCAGTACCCGAGTTTAAATAGGATCTAATGCATTTGTGCTTCCTTCTCTCCTTTTCATTTACATGACTCTGCTTCATCTTTCCTTGCTGCTTTGGGTAAGGAACTAGGTAGCTGTTTGCACCAAGCTGCAGAACAAAACACATCTGCCTCGTGCTTACTGCATAGTTTAACTGAAAAATTCATGCCAAGGACTGGTAATGTTATAGTAGTAAATCCAGAGCTGCCATACATGGAATTAAAGAATCAAAGAATCAACTAGGTTGGAAAAGACTTTTAAGATGCTCAAGTCCAACCTTTACCCCAGGTCTGCCAAGGCCACCACTAAACCCTGTCACTAAGGGCCTCATATACATGGTTTTTGAACACTTCCAGAGACAGTGAGTCCATCACTTCCCTGGCCAGCCTGTTCCAATGCCTGACTACCCTTTCAGTGAAGAAATTTTTCCTAATATTCAGTCTAAACCACCCCTGGTGCAGCTTGAGGCTGATTCCTTTCATCCTATCACTTTTTGATTTCAAATTCAGTTCAAGTGGAATTGGAACAGTTTCCCATGGATCTCAGGGTGCACAGCTACCTAGTGATCTCTGTGGGTGCGTGCCAGACAGCTGAAATTTTTGGAGGCGTATACTCAACATGAGGATAAATTGTGCAGTGCAGAGTGAGGCCTCCTCCTGGAGGCCTTCATCAGCGTTGAGGCATAGGTACAGTGACCTGTCACATCCAGTGGGTTCAATGGTCAGACACAAATCATTTGTACTGTACATGCACAATAGATCAAACATTTCCTGGAAACACAGGATTTCCTAAACCCATAGTACATGGCCCACGTGCCCACGTTTCTTTCTGGAAAAGTTTGGTCTGCCCTAGATACATCTATTTATTTCATATAAAAGCAATCAGACTTAACTAAAAAACAACACAACAAAATAATTTGTCACCTTTAACAATAAAAATGTGTTGAAAATATTTAAGATGTTTACACTGGCTGCTCACAAACAGCTTTTGCTTACTGTCGGCCATGTCCAGATGCTTCTTTTCTTGCCCACACCCACTGAAAATTATGTTTAACATACTCTGCCATGATCTGCTCATGTCCTTAAGTCTTCAGCATTGAAAACAAGCTCATCGTGCTTCCTCTTAATGTATATGAAAAGAATTCTTTTCCAATTCACTGGAAAAAATGTGGTGAACAGATTATACTCTTCTTAGTGCTAATCATTTGGGAATCCTTGCTGCCCTTTAGGAATAACTTTGTTAGGAGTAATAAGTAAAAATAGTCCCTTTCAGATTTTGACAGACACACTGAAGCCATGTAGTACACTGTCTCTGTCTCGTCGGACCAGCACTGGAGTGATGTGATTGCCTGTGTGGAGGAGAGGTCTGGGTCATGTCCCCAAAGGTCACAGTTGACAGCAGGCAATACCTAAAGAGTATATTCCCTGCACTCCCCTAGCTCAAAGGGTCTGATTGTGAGAGCCCTCAAACTAAAGCGCACAAACAGAGATTCTTCTGCAATCTCCATGCTCGGCCATGGAGTGGTCACAATGTGGCCCTTGTTACAGATGGGAGACTTCCGTTCCACTTACGAAAAAGTTGTGGACGAGAGAGCTGAAGAACACAAGGTGAACTGCATTTCTAAATGCTAGCAGATAGCACACTGGTGTGTAAAACTCCATAGCTGAATCTCCTATCTCCTGTTAGTATCTTGATGAATTGCAGAAGTGTTTTAAATAAATAAATTAATCTCTTCTAATTCATTTAACTCTTTTAAGTCTTTAAACCTTAAGAGTCATTAAAGAAGTTTGTAAAATTAATAGTTGACAGAAACGTATTTTGTAGAACAAAAACATGAAAAGTACCGAATTCCTGTGTTTTCAAGTCTAGCCAATACAGTAAGGTAATAGCTCAGCTTATTTTCAGACTCAGCTATGTGAAAAGGAGCAATGAGATTCATATGATTTTGAAGTTCTGCTAGGCAACAGGATGAGATTATTAATGAAGTAAAATCCCATTCTGCTTCTCACTCAAATACTCTTACAAGGAAGGCTAGATGACACCTCTGTGAAACCAATCAGCATGGTAGCTTAAATATTTGCTAGAACAGATGTTAGAGAAAGAACAGGGAAACGCTAGGATCCACTGCCTACAACTTGCTTAACATCTGTAAGATAATCAGAAACAGAAGAGTGCAAACAGAGCCTTGTGTGGCATGGTTTAGTGTGAGGTGTCCCTGCCCATGACAGCGGGGTTGGAACTAGATGATCTTAAGGTCCTTTCCAGCCCTAACTATTCCATGATTCTATGATTGTTTGAGATATACCCCTCTCTGTGAGCAGAAGCCACCAAACATGAAGAGAAAGAAATGAGCAGACAGCATCAGTGCTGGAATAGGGTCACCAGGAAGGAACCAGAAGATAAGAAATTTGGGGCAGGAGTGAACTGTGCACAGAAATACTATTTCCAGTTACTGGGTTCGTCATTTGCCTGGAATTTGTATACATTTTATTAAAAAAAAAAAGAGAGAAATCGGTGCATGACTGATTCCTAACAATTCAGAATAGAGAAAAATATAATTCTTAATAAAGAGAAATGTCTTTTTTTTCTGCTGTCAGTGTAAGCTACCATCCACTTTTTTACATTTGGGAAGAGCTGAGCAAGTGACTATACTGATAGAATGATTTCAATATGAAAGGTGGATCATAGTCCGAAAATGACCAGGGCAATTTGATTCCTTCATCTTCCCTGGTCCTATAAATGTGACTAATTGTGGTGACACAGGTTCAGAACTCACTGAATGAAGTGAAACATAATGACCCATGAGAGTAAGATGTCCTGTCTCTCTGCGTAAACAAAGATTAAATAGTGGTTTTAATCTCAAAATGGCTTTGTTGCTTTTTCTATGGATTCTTTACTACCCATTACTTAATTAAGCTGAAAACACAAGCCTGGCTTTATCATTAGTCAGCCTGTGAGCAATCATTAGGTGTGACTAAGCCAGCTCTCCATGTGGTTTTACAAACCTTTACTTCAGGGATAGGGTAAGAATTGCTTATTGGATTTGGCTTGCTTATCCTGAAATCAATGTGTTTTGTCAGATCTTGAGTAGCGCACTTCTGCACAATATGTGCAGTATAAAATATAGGTTCAGTAAGCCTGCTTGCTGTTCATTTCATCAGCATTGTAAACATATGCCAGGGCAAAACCAAAGTCTTACACAGCTGAATCAGCCTCCCTCTGTGCCATGGAAGTACCCTGCTTTTTTACAAAAAAATCTTTCTACAGAAAGCTTTCTACATCATATAATCATGTTTCTCCTTACTGGCACTCTTTAACCCTTTCTCCTGTGACTAACATCCAGTAATACAGAATTTCTCTGATGACATTGGCCCTTGTAGTAAACTTTTCCTTTCTTCCTTTTTGTTTTCTTACTTCAGGGCTTTGGGTTTGGGTCTGTTTGGCTTATTTCCTTTTCATCCATTTCACTCCAAAAACAACTCCAGCTCATTCAGTGGAGCAGTCTGTAATTTTTGCTTGGTTCTTTAAGGTTCATCCTCCTCTCCCAGCATTTTCCATCTAGGAAGCTGGGATCTGGGATCCCTCCTGTGTTTAATTTAGTCAGCCTTTCAGATTAGCTCACCACTGCCTGTGTGTGCAAGGGAGCAAATGAAACTGAGCAACAGCTTCATGACTGCTACTTGCCGATAAGACTGGGGTTCAACTTTTCTGTAGGAATAACAGATTCAGTTTAGCGAAAACATCTGTTCTTGTAAACATCTGTATGGACAATGAGAAAAAGAGAAAACAAGCCAGAAAGCCTTAAGGGTGAAACAGTATTGGAAACAGAGGTTGCTACAAGAGCCCCAGGTGACAGGCAACCTGGGCTTGCTGAGCTATTTCTGAGACAGGCAGGCAGCTTGCTGAGTCAGTGCTCATTCAGCGTCCTTCAAGAATGAATTAAAAGCAGTGAAGAATACGCTTTGCTTCCTCAGAAGAATTTCTTTTTTCCTGAAACTGTTTTGAGCAGCTTTGGCTGGAGGAAACGGAGACAACTGCCATTATCACATAAAAGCAAGACCACTTCCTCCAGGACAAAAGCCACAGGTATATGGGTCAATGCAGCAGCTGGAGGTCTTTTCAGACATGTGGGTTTTAAAAAGGCAGACTCAGAATAATTGCAGAAGGTTTGTACCAGACCACCTGGAAGCAAACATCAGCTGTTTACCAATAAGGATAAGGCACCTCTTCCTAACCTTTCTTGTTACAGGAATTTTACACAGCTTGATTTAATCCGGTCTGAGATAACAAGCCTCATATATGAGGTTCTCAGGAGACTTTGTTCAGCTGATTTTCCAAATAAGCTCCATACTTTTAATATTGTCGTAAATGCACATTAATTACCTTAGATGTATTTGGTAAAGCTGGTTGTCACAGCAGTTGTTGCCATGCTACGTGGTCTGTTTTGCATTTAGCTTTTTGGTATGTTAACATTACAAAATAGCAGGCTCACTGTGGGGACAAAAGAAACAACCCACCAAAGCCTCTTTCTTCCTAATATGGTGAAATAAAAAGCCTTGGTTTGAGCTGGCTGAAATGCTGACGGAGTCAAAGCCCAAGGATCAGTCTGATGTGGTGTGAGAAGAGCACAAGGGTCATGGTCAAGATTCACACTGGGAGGGCAGGAAATGTTTAAATTCCCTGACCATGACTAAATGATGGGAGTCAGGGATGCTATCAGGGAAAAAGCCCTCTTCTCATCTCATCACATGTTTGATTCCAAACTGGAGAGAGCATTCCTTCCTATGCTTGCTGGTGTGGGAGCTTTGGGATGTACTATCTAGCAGATGTAGGGACTAATTTTTCACAAAGGCTTGTACTAAACAGGGATATGAATTGCTCAGTAGGCAGCAGCATAGGGATCTCAGGCAGAGCCCGAAGCTGAAGAGGAGGATGGCAAGGGACAGGCTGCAGCTGGAGGACAAGCACTAGCACCAGCAGTACAGTGCCCACTGAAAAGGGGCCCCAGACGACGTTGGAGTGCCAGGAAGTTTTGCCTTTTTCCTTGTTTGTGTTCACTATCACCTTTAAAACAAAAGAGCACAGCTTTGCACAGCAGTAAGCAATTGGCTGTTTCTCCCATCCCACCAGCTCCCAGCCAAATAGATTAAGTTTTCTGGCTTCTTCTTAGGGGTTCTGCTTCTGCTGGTTAAAATCTCTGCTTGGAGACACTTGGTGCAGTATTAACTGACTATATTTAAGTCCTGTGAGACCTGCTTTTTGTTTTTTCCTTGCTGATAGTGATGCAGCAAAGAGAGATAGGTGAACCCATTAAAAAAAAAAAAACAAAACAACTAAAACAAAAAAAAGAGGCAAAAAAATCCAGATACATAATTTCAGTAATTATGATTTATCAGGTACCAGTCATCTGAACAAAAGCTGACTGAAACACTCACGTCTCCCCAGGGAGAGAGCTACATGGAAAGCACTTAAATAGCTTTAACCGCACTTGTGTCACAAATTCTTTTCAGATTTGGTTACAGTGGCTTGTTCTAATTAAAACAGTAACAGTTTCAGTGCTATGTTTTAAAGTAAGCAATCATTTGCTGTTGATGAGGAAAAAAAGGATAGAAACACTGAAAATAGTACTTCTTTTCCTGGAGGACATGTGTCTCTACAGCACCATAGTCCATTTTCTTCTGCTGAAGTATCGTCACCATCAAAAAGCGCTGTTTCCCAGCAGCTGACCAAGAGCACAACGGCAGGTTCAGCAACTGAATCATCTGTATTTTTCTCACCTTGATGTGCAATAGGATGTCATTAATTCTGCTACCAGGAAGAAGGGCAAAAAGTGGGGTAAAGTACTACCTTGTGTTCAAAAAGAGGCAAATGCCTGAGCTTTGACTTTTTAAAGCACGGATAATGTTTGCGGCTGGATTTGTTGTGCTCCACTGTTTCCACTACAGCTCTCCAACCTGGGACTCAGACCTAACCTAGAAGTAATTGCCTGGGACAACCCAGACAAAGCATGCATCCTCCAGGAGCCCCAAGGCAGCAGCTAGTCCTTTGCTGACAAGGGAGGATTCAGCAGAGGCAGCAGCATAAAGGGGGAGAAACATGTCCAGTCAGCTTTATTAAATAATATGTTTATACATCCATTATGAAAACTTTGACAAGGAGGGAAATACTGAAAAGGAAGCATCTATTTTTTTAGTGGTGTAAAAGCGATGCCTGTGGTTTTAAACAAAGGCCTGTTGGCAGGATGATGCCATAAGGAAAAGGAAGAGAAAGGGAAACTGCGTTTGAATTAAGTCAGATAAGTGAAGGCCAGAAAACCTTATGACAGAATTTTCCATTAATTCCTGTAATCTAGCTCTCTGACATAATTACGTTACCCTCTAACACCTTGTACAAATATTGTTGTGGTTATTATTACTGTTTACTGTAACTATTGTTATTATACTTACAAAAGTTGCTTACATTATTGCAGCCATAGTAATGTGAAAGAGCAAAGTCAGGCAAGACTTTCATGGTGGGTGTTTTGTAAGATTTTGAGTGAGGGTATACAACTGCTTTCAGCTGCAAGAATTTACACTGGAAAACGACAAAAATAAAGGAGTAAGGAACAAACTTCTTTTGATTCAATCAATGTACTGCATCATAACTTGAAATTCGATTTTTAATGAATCACAGATTTTTTGAACCTGTGATGGAAACCTCCTGTTCGGCCTGAAACGTACTTCATTTCAAAGGCATATTTTGTTAAGGTTTCTTTTAGCATCATTTAATTCAAGAAAAAATGAATACTTTTTAAAGGGTTTTCAAGTAAAATGTAATTATTCTTCTGAACTAAATTATTTCATGTTTCTAATTCTTTTCTGGCGCCAAGATGAGTTTGTAAAATATCTAAGGGTTCCCGAGTCTGATTATTTTTCTCCAAATACGTTTGCATTAAAGCATTTCAGCCAGTAAGCAAACAGGAAGAGAAATTGAGGCACAAAGAATTTGAAATACTTTTCCAGTGTCTCATCAGCTGGATATCAGTGTTAGAAATAGAAATTGCATCTCGTGAGTCCCCCTCCAGGGGCGTAAAACACTAAAGGACATTAAAGAGGTAAATAATTAGATTAGATTGAAAATAAATTTCCAGCCATAACTATTATGAGCAGCAGAAATCATGGTGACCACAGGAACTATTCACTTTGCCTCCAAGATCTTGTTCCGTGCTCCCTTGCGCAGTCACGTGTGAAGCCTTAGTTGCGTGCTCTGTGTGCATGGTACAAGTTAGCCTAACAGAGAAGCATTTTTAATTTCATTCCTCTCTCTTTTCAGAAAGTCTTTCTCTCGTTGTCGAAGAATTAACAGGATGCTATCCAACGAGTCAGCACCTCCTCCTGCATTCAGTCGCTCCAACTCACAGGCCTCCATGGACAGCACCTCCATGGAGGACTTCTGGTGCGAAGTGGAGAGCATCAAGGAGAGCAGTGAAGATGGATCTGATGAAGCAACACTCTTGGAATTCAAACCTGCTGATGGTGAGCATACAAACACCTCTTCTTCCTCACACCTTGGCTTTGCCTCATCTCTTTAGTCATGCCCTGCTCTCGCTCCCTGTGTCTCCCAGCATGAGCAAATGTGCTAGGCTGTGTCTATAGTCACTGTAGCTCCACTTCTGAACATCACGGTCAATCTACAAGTTGTCATTAGAAAGAAACAATAATTCAGTCTGGTTTATGCACTGGGGCTGGTAATTGACTTCTGAAGTAAGTTTTTTTGTATTGATTTTATTTGTACTTCAAGAGGACAGATAAGGTGTAATTCAGAACAGAGAAACACTAAATGAAAACTTAATCTCAAGCATTAAATAAACTAAACCAAAACATATAAAAGGGCCACAAAGTTCTTTTAGTATACTGGAATTTTCAATTTTTTACTTTTTGGTTGGATTTATAAGTTACAAAAGTCTTGAAGCAATTTTTAGTTATACATCATTTGATGCTATCAGAAATTTGATAACTGCCTGTTTGAGATTGCTCAATTCAAATATAATTCAAAGAGACATTAGAGATAAGTCTGAGCATATGGGTGCCCACAATATGCAGGCACCCCAGTTGTCAAAATTCATTCATCACTTATGCAAATTAAGCTGAAGGTATTCCGACTTCATTCTGTTACCTTAATGTTTTCCCCTCTCGCTTTTCATAACATATTTGGAAAAACGTGTAATAGGCTGCACTAGCTTGTTGCAATGCAACTTTGGGTTAGATTATTTGATAACATCTAGAACAGCAGTTCTCATTTTTTCCAGTTATGACCCCACTTACAAATGCATTATATTGTGAAACACAAAATACCAGGTGTTACTATAGGATGAAAACAAGGTCATGACCCTCCGGTAGCTGCTGCAACACTTTTGTGCAGCACAGCCACTAGTCTGGTAACTACCGATCTAGGGATATATTTTGAAACAATGGTGTGTTCTTTCTATACAATTATTAACATGAGTGACAATGTATTTTTCTTACTTTGATGCGCAATGGGATGTCGTTAATTCTGCTACCAGGAAAAAGGGGGAAAACTATTAAGCAACCAAATATGTAATCATAATCTGTCATGATAAGTATCCCTCACAGAGATACTTAACTCCAAATATGTACTGTTTCCATGGGGAATACCTCTCACTAGTTCCCAGTAGGGGTCTCCTAGAAGCAAAAGAAGAGGTCTTGGACTGCTATGAGGGTTATGGTCTGGCAACTTAAATCCAAACTGCACTTCTTTGTGCTGGCATGTGGTCTCAAATAAAAATAGGTTGAGGTGTAACACTGAAACTTTATGGTTATTGTTATGGTAAGGCAGAAGAGCAATCTGCCTCAATCAGTTTGACCTTGTTGGGAAAATTCCAGTCTGATTGTACTCTTTAGCTTGGAGGCCCCAGAAAGAAACTGTGAACCTCTCAGTGTCCCCTTCATACAATTGTCAGTGTAAACTGGGTGTCCCTAAATTGTCTGCAGGGTTGGGGGAATGCCACATATCTGCGAGTTACTAAGTTGGGTAAATTAGTAGGACAAGGCAGTACAGGAGCCCATTTTCCATGTTCTTAGAAACTTTTCCATCAGTTTCATCACTCCTGAGCTAAATCTTCACAACACTGCAGACTCTGGTGCAGTCCCATGTTACCCTTTGTTTGATTACATCTCATTACACTGCATTGATTTTTTCTCCTCTGTCCTGAACTGAAAATGGGACAGCAAGGTAAACTGCAATACATCTCCACAAGTCATTAACCTTCATGTTGTTGTTTCAAACACATATATATATTGCATACACACACACCAAATCAGGCAGTGCTTGTCCTATTTATTAACTTCAGGCATACATTCAGTCTGGGATAATAAATCTTGGAAATAATAGTGAGTAGTTCTATTAAGCTCCTAATAGGATAATACTCCCTACTGAGGATCAAAACACTGAAAATCAATGTGGAAGTCCTCAAAGCAAAAAAAAAGCAAGTATTCATCACCCTTTTATGATATCTTTGAGAGGAAGAGATGCAGAATCCTTAAGAAGGAAGGCAAAAGGTGATAGCAGCCAGACATCACTGATATTGTCAAAACCACAGTGTTGTTTCATGCTGGACCACATGTGCAAGAGGAAGACATCAGCACACTTACTCTGTTGACATCAGCACACTTACTCTGTTGACATTAGTAACTGTGGACAAGAAAGAAGGTTAGATCATAACAAGTGATACAAGGGATGTAAATGTAAGGGAAGAGGAAGTCATGGAGTATTTAAGATGGCAGTGATATGCGGAACTGCTTTAAAACTTGGTTGCACAAGGCTGCAATGCTGTGAGCTACTTGAGGTTATAACTGACAAATTCAAAGAAAGGCACGTGCCTTTCCTAGCAATGAAAGACATCAGAGGAAAAGAGACTTACCAACTAGAGGGTAGCTCTGTTTGTCTTGAATATCTGGCAAAAATGTCCTGCTGTATAAGTAGCTGCCACTGTAAAACCAATGTTTTGTAAAACAACATGGGGAGGGGAGGGGTTGCCCTTATTTAAACCTATGCATCATAAAATTCTGAGGGTTTTAAATGCAGAAATTCTTTCTCTTTAATAGTTTTGCTTCTCTGTTTGTTGTTGCTATTCCTTAGTCTATTGTTTGTGAGGGGTTGGAACAGGAAAAAGACAAAAGCCAGAGAAAACAAGTTACAGGGGTGGCTGGTAAGCATACAGAATTTCATGTCTGCTTTACTATTTTTCATAGCATTATGAAAGCCAAGTTTGATTAAAAACTTAATTCTTGGGAAGAATATGTCAGGACAAAAGCCAAAATGAATATAATTAAGAAACTGAAACATGAATGGATGTGGCTAGAACAACAGCACGCAGAAATAAAACCCTGTTAGAAAGAAGGGAAAGGATGACAGAAGAACCCTTGGTTCAAGGCTTACAAAGAAGAGAAAGGAACAGATTGTCATCATGTCTGTGGATATGGAAAGGACTGGAGCAGAGACAAGTTGTTTCAAGGGATACAGGGCCTGTCATACCCCTGTCTAACACAAAGCAGGGTGCTGAGAAGCAGATATCTTTGTAGAGCTTTGTAAAGAGACAAGGCAGTTAACAACGAAGTCAGTGATGGTACATGTAATATGCTTTCACTTGTCCCTGTGGTCCAGTCCTGTAATTTTCTTTTGTGTATCTAACTGCCAAAGTGCAGCAAAATGGTATCTATCAATCTGCCTGCATTCTGATGTCAAGAAGAGGCAATAAAGGGGGAGTGGAAATACCAGCCTACCATTAAGACCAGCGCTGGGACAAGAACAATAAGTGCATTGACTAGTTGCTTTATAGAACATGCTGCAAATGAGTCTATTTCCTGTTTGACATGTTTGTTTGTAGTACCTCTTCTTTAGCCAAAGCTGGAATGCTATCATTGTCTTGTCTCAAGCAGTATATTATTGAGCTGGGATTGTTCAGAGAACTAAAACAAAAGACCTCAGAATCTCTGATAATGAAGAGAAATGTTGAAATACTATGATTGATTACTTTTAAAAGCAGACAAAAAAGCAATTATAGCAAAATTTAAAATTACTGAATTATTTACAGATGGTAGATCAGGAGCTTCTCTCTGTCCTACATTGACAGAGGATAACATTTAATGTAACAGGTATCTAGCTGAACCCCTCTATTGGCTTTGCATGGCAAGGTTTTGGCAGCAAGGAGGGGGCTGCAGGTATGGCTCCATGAGTCATAAGCTTCCCCCACATCCTATAGAGTCAGGAAAGAAAAAGCTTTTGTACACTGTGTATAATCTCACTATGGAACCAACTGCAGTGTTGAACCAGTTGAGAACCAAGTATTGAACAGGATGGAAGAAGATACTAGTCTCTAATCAAGATATCAAGAAATGCTGGGGCATAGAATGCTAGCCAGTCTTTAATTATTAGAAATCAGGATGATATCTACTATGGCTACTTTTGCATCTTCCACCCGTAGCTGGCCTCTGATACCTACCCTTAACTGATCCTTGCTCTTTAGTGAGCAGCTCCAGCTCTTACTCATCTTGTTCAAAACAGGCTATTGGACCAGGTGGACATCACATTTCTCTCAGTGTGGTATCTTCACTAGGTGTCTGATGAACAGCTGACCCTCTGGCATGTCAAATATTATCTTTAATGTGCAAATATATTATTCTGTTGTATACACCACTTCATATTTTGCTTATTTTAATTGGAATACCAATTATATTTCCACCTGCAAATGGATTACTTGTAAAACATGGCATAAGTGGTAACTGAGGAGATTTACGTTCTTGAATGAGGGGTTAGTTTTTAGTGACCCTGCCATGTCAGATTAGTTACTCTCCTGCCTTCTTCAAACAAACATGTTGATGCACAGGTTAAAAGTTCCTCTTCTGTTCTTTTCCTAAGCCTCTCCTGTGCAGACACTGCCAAACTGAAAATTGACAGTATGTTGAAAAAACTAAATTTACTTACACTTGTGGCCTAAGAAAGATTGGAATTGGAGTCTTCTTGAGGTAAAGGCTAAGGCAGCAGTCTATCATGCCACCACCCTTCCCTCAGTCCCCTCTTCCTCCATTACCAGGCCTGGTGACACACTCTCTTCCTCCACAGAAGGGGAGTTGGAGGCAGAATGGCTGCAAGATGTAGGTTTGTCTACATTGATCTCGGGAGCCGAAGAGGAGGATGGCCAAGCCCTGCTGTCCACTCTGACCCGAACTCAAGCTGCTGCCGTACAGAAGAGGTACAACACCTACACTCAGACCCTGAGGAAGAAGAATAAGCACACAGTCCGGGATGTGCGAGATATCTTTGGCACCAGCGACTCCTCTGTAAGTAGCTAATGCATCCTACCAAATGCCTTTGAGCTTAATTTATATGCTCATCAAAGCAGACAGGAACCCTTTTCTGCCGATAATGTACGGACAGCCCGTAGCAGTTCCTAACACTAAGTCCAGACTTTTAATGTTGTATTTTCTACATTTTGAGAGGAAAGGAAGAAACTAAATAAAATAGGTGGTGCAGAGTTTTGCAACTAACCTGCAACATAATGTGGTATTTGTTGCCAGCCTTTCTCCTGCAATCTCCTATCAAGACTAACATTTACTCCCTTATTTTTTGGAAATTGGTGAGTTACTCTTGGCAGCTATTCAAATTTTTGCTGGCTTCTGGGGACACTTGCTATTTACTCAGCAGTCTCAATGGTGAAGTAAAACTTCTCTAATGAAACAACTGGGCTTCAAATATGCATAAGCAATTAAACCCCTGCCAGCATGATCGAAACTTGTGTACTGGCAGTTACATTTCACATACATAGCAAATGAAAATCTATTAACTGTTAATTTGTTTCATGGCTTCAGAAATAAGCATTGCCTCTGGTGTTTTCACTCACTTTCCCCTGATGACCCCTACACATCTTGATTTTTGTGAATGCAGTCAACTGTGTGAATTTAGTCCAATGTACAAAAGTCGCACGCATGACCTTACGTACGTCACTCATGATATCTTAAATGGGAGTCATCAGTAAGCTCACCTTTGAAACTAATATTAAAATTCTTGCCATTACAAAACTTCAAGAAATTTTGTCATTATGTAATTGTTTTGTCCTTTTTTTATTTCTCCTACCTTCTCCTCAAGGTTTGGCATCCTGGATGAATTTAAAACAAAAACTGGGAAACAAAACTGTAGCTGCATATTTATATTAAAATTCCAAAGATGTAATGTTTGAGGAGGTAGCTTATTGTCTCCAATTTATATATCTGGGCTCTTTTGAACCTCTTGCACATATCCCACAAATGTATCTAGAAGCATCCAATAGTTTCCTGTGGGCAGCCTTTCTTGCATGAGAAATCATCAGGCATGTTTGCATGAACATTAAGAAGCTGATGGCACTTCTTATTAGATTAGAACACTTCTCCTGATTCAAGCACCTGTAAACCTTAATGTGTTTAAAAATTTTAATAATTATAAAAAAGCTCAAGTTTCCTAATGAATTTCAATCAGCCAAATAATCAGTGTACCAGTTCTCTCAGATGGGCACATTACTGATCTGGTTTTTACCTGATTATTTTTCAACTGTTTCTTACTTGCTAAAAGAATCAGGAGCTTCAGAACCATCACCCTTCAAATCACTGTTTTGTGTCCTCTGAAATTCAGTTCACTTAATAGTTCTGCACTGTGAAAGCCTGAAAGATAAGACCATATAAGTAATTAAGACATCTAATTCTTCTTCCCACAAAAATATGCAGTTCTGCAGGGTGCTTACCTAAATGTTAAACACAGATACATAAACACAGCTGCAGAGCACACCATCACCTCCCTTCAATGGCCTGTGAAACAGTTTGTATTTCTAAAAGCCTGCAAGGTTCCCAGCACAATTTTAACATTCCCACTATTGCTCTTATCTCTGCTGCTTATTACGGGATTTAGAGACTTTGTCTTAATTATCAGCTCCTCAGGGGCAAACACACTACAAGGGGGCTTGTGCCCTGAGCTGAGGGTTTCCCAAGCTGTCCTTTGCAAAGGGATATCAGCTGAAGCAGTCCCTCACCCTCTCCTGCCTCTTTGGGCATGGCACTGCAGCTGTTGGTGAATCACTTTGGGAAAGCAATCCACATTAAAAACAACCCAGCCAAAAAAGAAGAGCAACAGGGAACAGGGAGGGGCACATCTTTTCAGCACAGCTGCTGATGAGAGGCTGGTAAAAAGCCTGCTTGAAATGATGTGCAGGAGTTTTGCTGTCTCATCCTGCTTTTTAGTTAGGAAGGGAAGAAGAAAATATGCTGCAAATAGCAAAACAGCTCTAATTGTTTCAGGTAACTCTATAATCCTCCCCATTAGGAGGATGGATTTACGCCTTCTTCCCAACAGCCTAAGCACTGCACGAGCCTAGAGGAATGGGTCAGAAGATGGATTACTCTCTTGTATGGCTAATGACAAGAGAAAAGGCGATTAGCTCACTAGGGTCACCTGAGATGAGATTTAGGGGACACTGAAGAATAGCTGTCATCCAGCGAGGGGGGGGATGAGAGATTTGCCCTATTTTCTTCTCTCTGTTCTGAAAAACACCTACCTACTAGATGTTTTCTATTACTACCTCTGTGTGGGTCAACATAGAGCAAAAGTTGCTTTTCCCTCATCCTGCCTTGAAGTTCATCCTCTCGGAGCAGGAGTGTTCCCTCAACAGCCCAAGTGGATTGAAATGAAATTAAGCCATATTTCACTCTGGGTTTTTTTTTTGGTTTTTTTTTTTTTTTTGGTGGGTTTGCCCATCCTGGAAAGGTGCTGTGATCCTTGGGGCAAAATGCAGCGCCTGCAGTACCTTGCGTCTCCAAGACTGATGCCTTGGTGGAGTAGCCTGCCGCAGTGGAGATGCCTCGGGTCTGCTTCAGACAGGCCTACACACAGCAGCCTTAACAGCCAGCCATGGAGATTTAAATTGGGTGGTTTATTAATCACTGTGGCCTGATTTTCCTTACTGCTGGTACCCCGCTGCTTCCATCAGAAGCTATCAGCTTTGCTAGTGCTCAAAGCCTAGAAAAATCAACAGCAGAATATAAATGGGGGGTGAAACATTGATTTTGTTATTGGAGGGAGGTAATGAAGGTTGCGCTCATTAACAGCCCAATCGTGTAGGTTGTGATCAGCCAAAACTCTGCAAGAGTTGGAGGAGCACTTTACTTGAACAATGTATGAGGAAATCATGTCCTAATTAAAGAAGAATCACTAACTAACCCAGAGCTATTTGCATGAATAAGTATTTGTGATGACAGTGCTTGGAAATATGAAAATATCCAAAGCATGAGCAGCTTGTATCCTGACCAGAGCCATAAGGCTATCCTTCTCTGTCTTTATTTTACTTAGCTGCAGGACTGATGATAGAATTTGATTGCTTTGGTGCTCCAATGATTTTGTTTTGTGTCCTGTACAATAAGAATAGCTACTAAAGTACTGTCTACTTAATTCCCATCTTTTTCTTGCTCTTCTGGTTTCCTCTTCCCATTGGAAATTCCTGTGTATACTGTGCAAGTAAAGACTGGGCTCACTTTTGGTACTGGATAACGAGAACTGTCGAATAAATTCTTGCAGTCAGAAATCAGGATATGAGGAGTCTTGCCTCTGCCGAAGCCCCAGTCAAATGAATAAAGCTGTCCCAATTTAGTTAAAGACACAATTTGACTCTTGGCCTTTCACATTCATTACGACACAAGCTTCCAAAGTTTTTTAATCTTTTTTACTGAAGAAATAATCTGGATCTTTAAAATTCATGCATTAAAATGGTTTTATTCCCAGTCTTCCCTTTCTTTTTCTCATATTATTGTAAGATCTAAAAAAGAAACCAAAAATGGGGAGGAGGGGAGTCCTGTTTAGAAGAGATTTTCACAAAAGAGACATAGATTTGTCCTCTTTATATACTCTCACTGTGGAGGCTGGGAAATGAGACCAAGAATATCTGCTCCTGATACTGTATATGGTTCACATTATTCAATTGCCACAAGCTGAAGCAGGCTGCAGACTGTTGCAAGCACTGCTGGGTGGTGAAGGAGAGTTGTGCTGTCAGCTCCCCTCTGCCAGCTTCACCATGCTTAACAAAACCTGGTTACTGCAGCTGCTTCACTATTGATTTCATCTGTATAACAAGGGTGGAAGGATTTCTTCCTTAATAAACTTGACTCACTGTAAATCTGTTCTGAATACTGTTCACGGGGTCAGGCATTTTGAGCAGTAAAAGTACATGAGCCAGTTGCTACCATCAATTTCTCCATCTGGACCTTAAGCAGCAGAGTAACTACTTCTATATTTGATTTTCCCAAATTGCTGAGCCAGGTTTAACCATCCCCTCCACTTCCATATTCCCACCTGAAATTTGTAATGCTTTTTTGATTGCCCTAAAACCTTTTGTGTAAATGTTATAGGATTTTATCACAAAAGCATCTTACAGTTTTCCTTTTAGAAAAATCAATGGTCCTTACAGTCTTCTGGCAAAGGAAGTCCATATAACTCAAATCCTGTTTGCTATCAAGTTTGTGGGCCATTGAATGGACTCTCTCAGGAGAGATTTTATTCATGTTACATTTGACTTTGTTACCCAAATAGCTCAGAGGATAAGACTGCATAAAACAACTGCAACATTATTTCAGGCTTCCAACTGGAAGAGCTGCCTGTCTTTTGAATATCTGACATTTTTTAGCAGCCTGAATGCTGCTCCTGTGCATTGGCTACAAGTGGGAAAGACAAAAATTCTGCCCTGAGGCATTGCTGCTTGTTGATAAACAGCCAATTTAGCGATTTAAAGGGCAATTTAAAGAGCGGCTATTGGGGGATTATGGGGCCAGGTTCAGATGGAAAGCCGGAGCAGCTCCAATGGGGGGCAGGGGAGCCTAAGGAGGGGGTGAGGCAGCAGATTTCACAAAGGGAGAGCTCTAAGGGCTCCCACCAGGCTTCAGAGGACAAAAGGGAAAATACAAAACTGGTCTGGGACATAGTTAATTTTCACTGAGTATCCTCCAGAGCATTTTTTAAATTCCTGGCTTTGTTGGTGGTTTTTTTATCCAAGAAAATGCAAATGAGCTGCTACTGCCCTGTGTACACATAAACACTCAGATTTGTCTTTATGAGTCCCAGAGCCACACAGACACAAGGGCATAACTCTGCTGCCAAGAAGAGGTAGCAGTGCTTGCAGGCCATCCCCTGGGCTTCTGAGGCCCTTTTCTGCTGTGCCACACACACTTCCCCCATTTTCATACAGTGCAGAAGGATTTCTGGAGTAGACAGAAACTAACTGGACCATGGAAAAGGTCGGGTTTTTTTTCCTAAAACTTTTTTTGCAGTTCACTGGTAAAGCGTTAGCATATAACCTATGGGAAGACATCAGCCCAAAAATTTGTTGGTGTCCAAATCCTGAAAGGCAGCGATCAGCCTGATTTCTGACAGGTGCTTGGAAGCAGCAGATATACAACATGTGTCAGAGAGTCCTCAAAAAGATTTGTTGCCAAAATGATTAAAAGCAGGATAGATTAGAATTTGACAAGGACCTTTCACTTACTACAATTATGTACAGCAATTTACTTGGCTAATTTCAGCCATTATATAGGACAAGACTCATTAGCTACAGTGAGCTGCAATATTACTGACCTCAACATAATCCAAATCTATGCAGTCTGGGGAAGATTAATTCTCAGGCTTGGTTATGAAAAATGTACTCTGGAGAATTACAACAGGTTGTTTAAACTTGGCAAAGGAGTGTAAGCTGAGAATGATTGCTTGAACTGTGGCAGTTTCTGTCCATAGACGTTTACCTTCACTGCAGTCTGATCGTTTTTCCTTGCCTATCAGCCCACATTTGAGACAGTTCCAGTGTCACCAGTTCCTTCTAATGGCATCCAGCTTCCTGGGCAGAAGCCAGTTTGGAAATCAGTTAGCTGTGAGTATGCCGACATGTAACCATTCACTTCCTCCTAGGAAAATGATAGACAGAAAGATCCTTTTGTGGTTCAGAAGTTAGTCCCCTCTTCTATGTTGCTGCATATATCTCCTTTAAATCGTTGTCAGCTTATTGTCATGCAGGAACTAAAGTTTCCCATTTAACAGCAGTGTTGTACAGACACAGACTGCTGCCCTTGAGGCACCAGTGTCCAAAAAGTACTGATCATCGCAAGGCTGTGTATGTAAAAATAACCTCTAAAAATATGGTGAAGAATTTGTCCAAAATATGACAGCAGTGTATTTTCTTGTGGCAAATCATGACAAGAAAGGTGTGTATTTCCTTCACATTTCTTCTCCAGTACTGCAGAAACTGTAGTATTAGAAATTTATAATTTTCCTGCTTCTGCCTTGTTATTCTGATCTACTAATGGTGTTATTTCGGACATCCCTTAAACACTTTGCTCTGGCAGTGGCTGTCAGTACCAACGAAAATGATAACTCTGCTCTGCTCAGTATCTGTATAACTGTTAGCAGCCTTCCATGGGAATGTGGAAGGCTTTTCGTTTGTTTTGAAAGTTCTTCCCATCACCACTGTTCAGAGCTTAACTAAATGGATATTAATAAAATCATAGAATAGTAGAATGGTTTGGATTGGAAAGGACCTTAAGATCATCTAGTTCCAACCCCTCTGAGTTTCTAAACCAGAACCTTAGATGCTTACCTCTATTGCCACATTTTCCTTGGTTGCAAAAGCTGCCCTGCTGATACCTCCGCACCTCAAAAAGTTGTATTAGAACAGCTGGGAAACCAAATGGCCAGGGATACCATGGACAGTGTATGGTCCCAGGTCCATGGGTGGAAAGAGAGATAGAAAATGTCTTAAATGCCTTGGCCATTAGGTAGCATCTAAGGCTACAGTTTAGAAGCCAGGAGCCACTTACTAAAACAGAGCTTTTTCATACCAAATGGCAAAACAGTGTTTTGAAAGTTTAAGTCCCTATATCTGTAAATACAATGAGTCAGAAATCATGGGGCATGCACTTGTTTACAAAACATGTCATGATTTTTAATTCACTTTCTGATTTCCATGGCTTTTGAATGCCCTTGGATCATGTTAGTAAACTCTTCTTTGCAGTCCTGGGGGCTGAAATTTTACTTCACTTCCAATGAAAATTACGATTCGGTTCTGATTCGGTGTGTATAGTACCTGGACTTTAAGGAAAACCAAAAAACTGTCCCAAGATGTGAGAGATCAGTCATAAAAGTTGGCAACACTGTAACTCACATGTGTTATCATACTTTGGACTTCATCATAATAGGGTATTTCTGTGCTTGATTTTACTGATTTAAAAAATTTCCCTCTAGAATCTACTAATCTCAGGAAGTGACTAAAACAGAGTAGAGCAGTAAGTCATTTTGCAATATCTGCCAGAAATTCCAGTAGTACAGTGTTTTTCAAACTGGAAGTTTGTACATTGTATCCTGTTTTGGTGCTACAAACCTAAACTAGCAACTGTGAGAAATACACATATGTGAGCATATAAAATATATGCACAATGTCTTATAATTGTACGTAAGTCAACAGTAACCTAAGAAACCATGTCAACAGCATTTTTCTGTCAGGAATTCTGATTTTTAATTGGTCATTAGACAAGTGCCACCACAGTTTGCTGGCCTGGGTGGACAAGGATGGAGTATAAAAACTTGATAATTGCTGATAAACAGGAAGTTCCAGCTTGACTATCTTTCGCACAAAAAGAAACAAGTTAAATAATCTAAAATGAAAATAGGGATTTTATTTCTAAGGGGTTATTTCCTCTAGACAAAACAGGAACATGCTGTGGTTTAAACTGAAATTCCTCTTTGAAGCACTTCCTTTATTACTTTCTCAAGATTTTTGTCATCTTGGTTCACTTTTTTAATGTTTCTGTACTAAATGCAAGCATACATTCAGCATTCACATATAATTTCCCTTTTTTCAGCTAATAGCTGTCTAGACTGTGGACTAGATAAAGGCAGCCCATCTGTAACAGAGGAGCTCTCCTATGAGGTTTCTTTCTCAGAATCCATTACAGTTCTTCCAAAAAACCAAGAATGGCCAAAAAACCAGAGGTTCAAAAAGGAAGACTCTGCTTTGCCTGTAAGTTTGTTCTCAGCATATTTCCTCAGTTGTTTTCTTTAATGCAGTAATTTCCTGCTTTATATCCCCAGCACACTGTAGTCTGTTAAGACATTAGCTGTCGTTTGCTCTGTGTGATTTATCGAGACTGCCTGCTGTGCCTGCCTACCACTTCTGACTGATTCCCAGAGAGGCACCAAAGTTAATCTGGATATTGAAGCTTGGTTTTGTCTTGAGCCCATCTTGAACCAGATGAATATGTGTAGTTCAGTCCACAAATATTGCATCATCTACACATTTTTCACAAGAAATAAAGACCAGTTGCTGGCACTAAAACTAGCGATCATTTTCATTACTGGCCTGTGTTCCTACTTTATTCCCCCACAGATTATCTGCCTTTGTTAACGCATAGATTAAAAATTGTTTCACAGATGAAGGGAGGAAAGCAAGCCTTAGTCCTGCAGCAGTACTGATTGTCTGCAATCAGTATTCAGTGCAATTACGCTATAGGAGATACTACATGAATGGTTAAAGGAAAATCTATGACACCATACCATATCATATCATCCAACCAGACATACACTGAGCAGTTGTGTCATTATCTGTAATTATTTCATGAAGCCAAGGAAGTCAGTTTTCTATTTCCATCAGCCCTCACAGCTTCCATTACTGAAAGCTGGAGCATTAGGTTTGTGTTTCAGATGCCACCATTTCAGTGAAATGTATGAAATAGCTGTAAATTACTTGGTAGCATTTCCTGAATGTTATGACGTCCTGAGGTCCCGAACTAATCTGAAATTGTTACTATCCACACAGATGTTTAATTCTCTAAGAATTATCCGTTTGTCCATCTCAGGCACCACCAAGGAAGAATAACCTGAGATGCAGAAGTAAGCTCCCGTGTTGAAATGAAGGATAAGACACCAAGTAGATTACAACTGGTGTAAAATTCCTGTGCTTTAGTGTGTCTGGGTTTTGCGTAGTGGGGATAATTTGGTGTCCTGTGGAGAGTAAGGATATCTCTGCATTTATCATGATTTTGGCAAAAGAAAGGTTCCTCCTTGCTCCATGTAATAGCAAACCGAGGACCGCAGCCTTCACTACAGCACACACACAGAGATTGTTCTCTGCAACAGCTTGGACAATTTCCAGTTGATACAGCAGGGAAACTGATGATATACAGGGAAAAGAAGATGCCACATTGATTATCATGGACTTGTGAGATGCATAATTGATTAATATTAGAAAAGGACAGTATTGTGCTGTAAATGAACTATTCTGCATGCAGGACATCATTTTGTGTGCTCAGAAGAGTACATGAGAAATATGCCAGGTCATCACAGACAGGGTTTCTGAATAAAGTCAAGAATTGTAGCTGTTGACATTGGCATTTATCCTACTTCACATGCTGTCACTATCATATTAGTTTTTTACCATATGGCTCTGACAATAATAGGCCTCAGCAAAAAAATCACCTCTTGTTATACAGAACACCAGTCACCTACACTCCGAAGGACTGTCTCTCCTTCCTCAAGGTAGGCAAATGGGGCCAGACTGAAGTCTACACAACATTATACTTTCTCCAGGGCAGGTCTGACACAGTAATATAATCAGCTTCATGGATGGCATATACTAAGATGCACAGAAATAGATCATACATACCACAAAATAGAGTGACTCCTGCAGCTCCCAGAAGACCAAACTCAACATCACTATTCTCAGAGGGTTGCATGTAATTTCCCCAATATGGGACTCTGATTAACATGACTTAATCAAAGATATTAGAGAACTAAGAGTCAGTAAGCATTTCAGGCCCATCTTAGAACAATGTATAGTTCCATATAGAAACAACATATCACACAATATCAGACACGATCCTTAGCCAAAATGCTAGTAATCTAATTTCAGAATATCTTGTTCTCCTTCAGTGCTGCATGTTGTGACTGTTTGTAAGAAAAATCACTGGAAAATTGTGACATAAGACAGAAGAAAATGGTCCAGCCCCAAAGCTTGTGTTAACACTGCATCACATCATTGTGATCCTAGGAGTCAACCAGCCACCATGGAAAATTGTAGCTATGTTTTGTAATTGGGTTTGGACTGTTTGTCATTTTTTCTTGGCAGACATACCTTTTCTCTTTCACCTCAGAAAATATATGTGATTTCTTCTTTTTTTCAAGATTATTTATGTGCTTTGACTGCTTTTTGCATCACTGGAACTAAAATGCATTGATATTCTTTAGTATTTAATGTGTCTTCAGAAGAGCATCCTCTGTGTAGCTTTTGTTACATTAAGTCTCAGCATAAAAGTCACAGTGGAATTGCTGCATTCTAGGGAGGGAAGATTCAAGTCTAAAATGCCCCAGACAGCATGTAAATTAATTATTCCATCCCCTCCACTCTTTCTCCCCCAGTTATGATTAATCTCTATTGAAAGACCATGTACAGTGTGATTTAGGAAGTCCTAACCTCCATGATCTAGATGTCCTTTGTCCACTCTTACTTTTGAAATCCGGTGTAAATTTAATCCTATTTCATTTGCTTTTTTCTTAATCTGTGTGACTGGATTCATCTAAAAATGACCTACTGAGTCCAAATTTGTTTTAAAAAGACAGGACCGGGCTGAAATCTCCCAAAACAAAACATTATTAAAGACTGTGTTTCCACTCAGTTCCCTAAAGGGAGGAGATGGCTTGCAATGTTATTTATTTATACCTCTATCAATTATTGGCTTAAATTACAATTAAATTGAAAAAACATACAATCCTAAAGATCAACAGTTCTCTGAAAAGCATTGGGGTTTAGTATAACTTTGTTATTATGTCTAACAGTTATGTCAAAAAATGATGGGTATTTGTTCTTTTTGACATTTGTACAAATGCTACTGTCATTACCCAACATTCCTGGGTCTGGTCCACAACACTGCAGATTCTAAAATATGTAGACATCTTCACATGCCCCCAAATTACTAAGTATTATTTAGTTCAAGCCTACTTGAATAAACTATTTCTTAGCTACTGGGAGTCCTGATTCTAAGCCTAAATGCTTCTTGAGCAATAAAAACTACCAGTAAATGGCAGGTTGGCATCAGGACTAAGTGATTTTGCTTCTGAGTTTTTCCTCAGATTTTTAGTTTGAACTCTCCTATAATACCTCATAAATTGATAGTAATATGCAAAGCAGACATGGATTCATTACACACACACACAATTGATATACTACCATTTCCATGATGAAATGTGTCAGCTACTTCAACAGCATTCAAAGACACACTGGGGGAGGCAGAAACAGAGAAAAATGTTACATGCTGCTGAAACTGGGCAAAGTTTAAGTAGCACACAGCTCATTTGTCCCAGCTGGAGTACAGGCAATGAGGTTAATACTGCTGCTCCAGCACCACTTACTAGTCAAACTGCAAGGGAACATGATGAGCAAGAAGCTCAATTTTATGTTTCAGATGGATGCAAGTTATATCAACATACCGGGCCAATATACTGTATTGTAGTTCAGCTCTTTGGTATTATCCATCTACACTAATATTACTACCTGCCACATGCTGGTATCTCTTTCAAAAGAAAAAAATCACTTCCTGTCATTTTTGTGCAAATAAAGATGCAACCCATCTCTACTGTAGAAATTCATTGTACGGAAAAGCCGGTTTGGACTGACAGAGGTTGGAGACCTCTCTCCTGAAGACATGAAGAAGATCCGCTACCTCTCCCTGATTGAGCTAACTGCTTTCTATGATGCGCTGGGGGTGGAGCTGAAGAGGAACCGCGCAGAGAGGGTGCGGGGACGAGGTATTGTGCTGTAGCATCCCCATGGCGGCCACCCAGGTGCCGCTCAACATTGCAAAGAAGACATGTACAAGGCTGTGTTTCCTCTTTTACACCTTTGTTGTTATTATTTTTAAGAAAATGGTCTATTTGGAGTCCCTCTCAATGTACTGCTGGAGAATGATCAAAAGAAGGTTCCTGGAATAAAAGTTCCCCTCATCTTCCAAAAAGTGAGTATAACTCAACCTGCTCTGCCGCTAAGATTTGCTTTTCCATTATTTGCATTGACACTTAAAAATAGTCACCAGATAAAAGAAGATGCGGGCTTTCCAGACTTTGTATCTGCAGGTTGTCTGTCTGTGTGTTGTGGATTGAAAACCTTGTGGCAAGGAAACAAAATTTGCTCCTTTTGTATGTTTTATCTGTGGTGGGGACCCTTTTCAATTTCTGCAATTACATCATACCATACAGGAAACTTCAGGAAACATATATCTGGTTTTCTGTTTTCCTTTCTCATTAAATTAAAGAGCCATGCAAAATTATGTGTGCATGCAGAAGTAGCAGAGGTGAGTTGTCTCAGGAGTTTAAATTTCACATGAACTTAAGTTGTAGCTATTGCTTAGCTATTATTTCCAGAATGAAAGTGGTATCTTCTCACTGAGATTTGCATTACAAGATGTCATTTATGTAAGTCATTTGACAGTACAATGACATCCAGTGGCTGTCTGGGAGGTACACAGACACAAGCATCCATACAATTACACAGGTTCACATGATCTCAAAATGACAACAAATTTCCCTGCAAATACTGACACAAGAGAAAGTGGTGTGGAGAGTCAGGGGAAAGTCTGACACGACTTGAATATTTACATGACTTTGTAATCAGCGCTCCTGTCAAGGTACCATGGGAAATTAGAAGGATCCAAAAGTTACGGCAGGAAGCAGAGCTGGTGGTGAAAACCCAGAGCTGTATGAATAAATGCTAGGAAATGATTTTTTTTTTCTTGTTTTAAATTACATTAAATCAAAGCATATTTATTTTTTCAATAAAGAATTAGAGTGGAAAGCCTATTCCTCTATTCATAAAATTTTCAAAATAAAATATCCTGGGATCATTTTCTAATCTGAGTTCTCAGTTCCCAGAAATGTATGTTATCTATAGACCTTTCCATTGTGCTCCTTGGGGAAAATCTTAAACATTTCTCAGAGGTTAATTTTCCCTCAAAACACCATTGTGTTTTACCCAGTGTATCTGCCCTTTTATTAATACATTTATGTGTTAATTGTTCTGTAGCAGTGCCAAATCTCAAATCAAGGACAGAGGGGCCTGTTGCATTATTGGTTTTCTGTACTCTGCATACTCTGTATTTCAGGGTCAGGAATATGAAGAAATAATTAGGAAGGTTTGTTTATATGAGCTGGCTTGTTTTCATTAGCAAATTATATAGAAATAGATCTTTTCCAAATTAGTTTCAAAGATACCTAGATTGATAGGTAGTATTTGTAACTGCTTCTGAGTATTTTCATGGGTTTTGTTGGTTCTATTTTAGTTGCTGCTCAAGCTTGAGGAAACAGGTTTAGAAACTGAAGGAATTCTACGCGTGCCTGGATCTGCCTCCAGAGTCAAGGTACATGCTTGTGCCAGTTTTCTGTCTCCTGGACCACAGACTCTATGTAAAACAATGCTGCACATACAAATTCACATGGCACATAAATACTGATTTGTGTAGCTCAGCATTTCTATTCCTACCAGTGAAAGGTCATATTGGTTCCTGGGAACCAATAAATCACAGAACATGTGGTCTATTGCTTTGCATTTGTTAATGCTCCACATAAAGCACAGACTTGACGTTGAATGCAGTTTTGCTCCAGTAAACATTGAGGGATCCTGTCAGTTTATCTCTATCATCCAAAATTGCTGTGATCTTATCTGTTTTAATTTATTTCATAAATCCAGAGTCACTAAACTGAGTGAACTTAAGATAAGGATCTTATTCTATGTCAGTTTAACCTTTATGTCATTTTATTTCTCATTTATCTTCTGTGATCTCACAATTTCATGTTCCAAGTGAGAGCAACTTGGCCTGCTTCACTGTTTGGCAGCCTCAAGTACTGAATTTTCGCATGCTATTTACAGGCTATGAACACAGAAAAGTGGTACCCAATAACTTGACATTGTATTGCAGTAATGCTTGCAATTGTTTCTCCAGACTAACTTGATTCCAGGAGCTGGAAGCCTTTGGCAGAGGCAAATTAGGAAAAAAAGCTTCTTACAGTGCATCCAGCTCCCAGTTTCTCATCCTCAGGAAAGCTAGTCTTGCTTTCTGATGCAGGAAGTCTCTGCATTGTGGCAGCCACACAAATGTTGGGGATTGCTAAGCATTGATAGGCTGGGGATCCTCAAAATGACTGTTCAAGAAAAAGTGGCATTACATGAAACACACCAAGGATAGGCAGTAGCTTACAGCTCCCTTTGACTCTCTGGACTGAGGAAAGCACCCAGCACCTTGCTAAGTGCTACATCTTGCCAAAGGGAGCTCCTAATTTGGCCTATACTTTTCAGTTTCCTCATTTTTTCCTACAAATACTTCAAGCATTATTTCACACAATCTCAACTTTTTCCAACCTCTCCAGGGAGATTACACAGCAGGGCTATGCTCTAATTAAATTACTTTCATATTTCTTGCATATACTGCACTGTCTTGTTCACTTCTTATTCACAGCCTATGCCCAGGGAGCTGCTATGAGATATGACTTTATATGTATACTGGGTGGTAAGTTAAAGTGCCCATATGAAAGCTTTAAATTATTTGAGTTTTGACTTCACTTAAGTCTTTCCAACAAGCCAACAAGCAAGAGAGAGGGTTTTTTCAAAGCAGATCCAGATTTCATTCTTCAAAGCCTTCATACATTATTATGACATTAGGATTTGAGAGCATTCCAATTTCATTTCAGTCTCGTTTGGAGAAAGAAAAGTCATATGGAAGTGATTAAATGTTACTCTTCTATAAAAAAGAATGGAAGAAATAAATACAACTTTTCCTCTGCAACCTAGTTTGTAACAACAGCTCCAGTGAACCAAAATGTATGATAGTCTAATGCAGGATCAGTCACATTTAAAAAAAAATTGAAAAAGCATTTTTTAAAAGTACTTAGGTGCATATGGGGGAGGAGGAGAGTATCAAATGCACATATGCGCTTGCCCATGTGGATATATATATTATATAAAATGCTTATGTTTCAAGTATTTTGCTTTCTATCCCTATGGCTTTTCCCCAGTTCTCAGCAGAAAAATGTGGAGTAGTTTTTCTGTCCTCTTGTGCTTTTGATGAGGGGAGGATTTCTATTCCATATTTTCCAGTCATTTATGGGGACAGAATTTAATCCAGGTGTTTGCATGAATTATGTGCAAAGGCTGTGAATACAGAGGAAGCTGAGATAGCCCAGATTACAACCAGTAAAATGTGATAGTAAGAATGAGATTGTAACACTATACACCAAATCCTGAATGACTTTCTCTTTCCTTTGGTGCCAACCATGCCACTTAATTATGTGTGACCATATTTGATATATAATTTCCTTCCATTCATGCAAGACATGGTAAATGGAATTCATTTTTAAAAGCTTTTCTGTCTGAAAGAACTAAACTTTCTTGCATAATATAAAGGTACATTTGACAAAAACATGATCTGAAACCTGAATATTACCTTCAGATATATTTTGCCATAAATGGTCTCACAAAAAGCAGTTACAAACGTCCTATGGATAAGGTAGTGTTTGGCCAGCAATAACTAGGAAAGCTGCATTATTTATGGATATCCTTATAACACAATTTTACCTTTCAAGCTTTTTTACCTTTCAACAAATTTTTGAGAAGCTTGCATTTCCAAGCATTAATATGGGTTTGAAGCTAAATTCTGTTCCTATTAGGAACCTCACTGAGTACTTTTTCCAATTCACGCTCTTGTATGAAACACTGATTAGCTACCCTCCAGAACAAAATAGACCTCTGTTACAGATCAAGATGCTAACAATGGAGAACAAGAGGTTGAAATGGGCACCAAAACGGTACAATCAGTTGTCTTAGTTCTCTTGCTCTCATGTGGTTTTGGTGTGTATGTATGTATTAAGTGGAAGTTTTCTGACAGTAATGGTTTGATACTTTTATTTTTCTATGAATTGATCAAATCTAATTATAGCTAACCTGAAAGAAAACATCCTTCTAAAGACAGGAAGACCTGGAGTTAAAGACATTTGTTCAGGACCCATGAATTCAGATGCCAGCAGACTACCTAGCAAACTCACTGGCACTGAAGAAAAATGTCACTCCTTTGTGATTTAGGGGTCAAGACATCTGGAGAGTGTTTTAAAGCAAAAGAACATTTGTGCTAAAAATCCCTTTTAACTGAATGTTCTGTTTCTCCATCTAAGATATTGCACAAAATTGTCTTGCTTTAAAATTGTTTAAATGGGTTGCAGGCAGAAATGTAGCTACAGCAAACCAAATTTAGCCTGGGTTGCAAAATATCCTCAGGAATCTGACTTGTTAACCTGCTCAGAACTCCATGCAGCTGTACTTAGACCACAGTGTTTTAGGGCTACTTTAATTGAATTGCAATGTAAACCTGCCTGTTGTTTGTACTGGGATTTCTGAAGTTATCTCAAACTGCCAGGTCAGAAGCAATGATTAAAGGTCAGATGTTCCTTTTATCTTTCAGAATCTCCATCAAGAACTTGAGGCAAAATTTTATGAAGACACTTTTGACTGGGAACAAGTACGAAATAATGATGCAGCAGGACTGCTAAAAATGTTTATAAGAGAACTCCCAAGCCCTCTTTTCACAGTAGAATATCTGCCTGCTTTCATCACATTAGTTGAAAGTATGTGGAAATGAAGTTAGTATGGATTCATCTAGACAAAATGCAGTAGTAGACATTACACCTTTTCCTCTCTCTGAAGTAGAGAGTACATTGCTTAAACATTTAAGTTTTCTGTAAGTTTTCCTTTTCAAATGGAAAATAGTCTCTGCATTTAGCTAATAGCATAGACTCGTGAATGACGTAACAGTTTAATGAAAGACTGGAAACCTGTGAGCAAATGGTGGCTGAGCAATGACTTTCATGTTTAGACCCTGATTCTCACAAATTATAGATTTCACAAATGAAAATTTCTGCAAGGCAAAGTCAAGTCACTGCTCTTTAGCTGATATTCTATTGGATCTATTTTTTGTCTCTGGAGGTTCGTGCTGAGATCAGAATATTTGTACAAAGATATGTGTGATCACAAATAACATCAAGCAGTTGGGTTTTGTTTTCAGTGTACATATAGTCTCTCATTCTCAGTACATTTTGTTCATTTCACCTCCAGGAAAAATGCAATAGTACCTTGCCATAGCTATTGTCTTCATTGTAAATTCACTTGAGCTAGGACAGAGTAAAATAATCAGGATGGTGAATTTATTACACAAATCGGTACAGAAAACTAAGGACCTGGTTGCAGCCAAGTTTTCAGGGTCTCCATGAGGTAGTTTAAAGCACACAGGAAGTAACCCATTCTGTAACCTTCACATACCTGAGTGTGTTCCTTGTGAGCCCCAAGCTGCACGCAGTCACCATCACTTAGCAGTTTGAAGAAGAAGACTAAACAGGAGGCGTCTGCTTTACTCCCTACCGCAAATATACTGTCCACATCTTGCACTCTTTCTCCAAAGCTCTTTCAGCCACTCTGAGTGGAAGCAAATGACAGTTTTGATCCCCATCTTCTCCACCCTAACTCTTCTAGCGAGCGTTGCAAAATATCAGTATATACTAATTGTGAAAGCATGATGGCATTTTGTAACTGACAAGGGGATCTATAATTATCTAGAGTGCTAGATTTGCGACAAATATCTTTTAAGCTGTAAGTGATCAATCTTCACCCCAATGGAACAAGCGTTCATCAAATTACTCAATAACATTAGTCTGAAAATTTTCTGAAAACAAGTTTCCATTTCAGTTTGAAAGAGGGAAAATACTCGTTCCACATTTGCGGCATATTCTGACCATCATATCGAAGAGAAACTGCCTAGTACCGAAACCTACTGGCTTCTTGCCAATACAAAGCCTTGTCACCCCTCATGATAAAGACCCAAAATGATGAGGGGAAAACCCACTCATTGAATTGATTTTATATCTGGAAAATGGACCTAAACATGCTGATCTCAACCAGGCAGTGTTTGCTGTGTTTCTAGAACTGCTGACCAACACAGTTTTTAGAGCCTATTGCAACAGGGATTTCAAAAATATTAATTATTCATATTCTTAGAAATCTCCAAGATCAAGTTACAGCTACAAGCTTTGCATCTGTTGATCATGCTGCTTCCTGAAGCCAACAGAGACACAGCCAAGGTAAGTTCTTAATTTGCTACAACCTGCCATCTGTGGTGCTTTTGACTTTTAAATGACACTTTTTTTCCTAATAGTCAGGGATCAGACACTGCACTGTGAAATGATTCATCTGTGAGATTTGTCATTTTCTTGAAAAGAATTGGGGGAAAAAAAGTAAAAATCATGGGTTGGGATAAAATCAGCTTAACAGGACAGAAAAGGAAGGAATAATAATAATAATGATACAATAGAATTAGAATATACAAGTGATGCACAATGCAATTTCTCACCACTTGCTGATTGATGCCCAGCCAGTTCCCAAGCAGAGGCCCCCAGCCAGCTTTCCCCCAGTTTATATGCTGAGCATGTCTCCATATGGTATGGAATATACCTTTGGCCAGTTTGGGTTGGCTGTCCTGGCTGAGTCCCCTCCCAGTTTCTTCTGCCCCCCCAGCCTCCTTGCTGGCAGGGCATGAGAAGATGAGAAGTCCTTGACTTAGGGTAAGCACTGCTCAGCAACAAGTATGCCATTGGTGTGTTATCAACATTACGCTTATACTAAATCCAAAACACATCACTGTACCAGCTACCAGGAAGAAAATCAACTCTATCCCAGCTGAAACCAGGACAGTGTTGTAAAAGGACTCATTGGCAGACCCCAACTCTAACCAGAGCTGCAATCTGTCCTATTCAGTCAACTCAAGCTAAATTCTAAATAAAACACCCAAAAAGAAAATTATTTTCCTTTGTCAAGAATTGAAGTTAGTGAGCAACCACTGAGCCCTTCTCGCTTTCATTATCCCAGAATAAAAGTTTGGGGGCTGCTGGCAGAAAACCTTCATATTATATGACATATGGGACCGGTGCACATTTGAAGAGAGTCTGATCACCCTGGGGACTGCAATATGAAAAGCCTTGGCCAGATACATCAAAATAGGAACCTTAAAGTCTATGAAGAAATTAACTGTTCGATCATAATACTTGTTCCTAGACTACAGGATTCAGAGCCTTAGGGCAGACACTGTACTTGACTTATATTTTTTGGATTATGCTCTAAGTGATAGATAATTCATTAGTGTATATATTTATAACACTATTCTTCTATGATTGACACAGGTGGTAGTGCCAGCAAATATCAGTAAACCAAATTAGAATGCAACCCCCCCTAAATTTCACCTCCAAGTGCAAATATAGCAGCTTTTGAACCAAGCATGTTGTGCATTTGAAAATACTGCATTTAAGAAGTGTTTTGTGAGACTCAGAATAACAAGAAGATAGGATGAGAAAGTTGGGGCTGTTCAGCCTGGAGATGAGAAGGCTGCATGGAGACCTCATAGCAGCCTTCCAGTATCAGAAGGGGGCCTATAGGGATGCTGGAGAGGGACTCTTCATGAGGGACTGTAGTGAGAGAACAAGGGGTAATGGATTCAAACTTAAACAGGGGAAGTTTAGATTGGATATGAGGAAGAAATTCTTTACTGTAAGGGTGGTGAGGCAGTGGAATGGGCTGCCCAGGGAAGTTGTGAATGCTCCATCGTTGGCGGTGTTCAAGGCCAGGTTGGACAGGGCCTTGAGTGACATGGTTTAGTGGGAGGTGTCCCTGCCCCTGGCAGGGGGGTTGGAACTAGATGATCTTAAGGTCCTTTTCAACTCTAACTATTCTATGATTCTATGATTCTAAGTGTTATTTTTCCAGGCCTTTCTTCAGTTCCTGAAGAAGGTGGTTGCTAATGAAGGAAAAAATAAAATGAATTTGTGGAATGTTTCCATGATTGTTGCACCAAACCTCTTCATCTACAAAGGGAAACGGGCAAACCAACAAGAAATGCAAGCAGCCGCCACCACAGCACACATTGTGCGGCTTTTAATTCGGTACCAGGACATCTTGTGGACAGTGAGTAATGCTGGTTCCCTCTTTATGTCTCCAACACAGAGAAGTATTTTGCTCTGCAGAATTCAGAGTGAACTGATCTTCCTATAAGAAAGTTAGCTATTCTTTGGAAACTGGATTGAGTCTTATACATCTAGAATGAGATAGGGTGACAGAACCTCTGGACAGAGATTTACTTCACCTAAGACATTCATTTTAGCACAAATTGCCCTATGGAGGTACCTATCCCACACCATTTTTTATACAGAAGAATGCACAGGAGAATGATTTAATCTAAATGCCTAGATGAGATGTCTAAACATTACAGCAGTCTTCCAATACCTTAAGGGGACCTGCAAGAACGTTGAAGAGGCACTTTTTACAGAGCATGGGCAGTGGCTTACTGCCCATAATTTTTGCCTGTCGTGATTTACAGGACAATGGGCAGTGGTTTTAAACTGAAAGAGAGGAGATTTAGATTAGATATAAGGAAGAAATTCTTTCCTATGAGGGTGTTGAGACACTGAAACAGGTTGTCCAGAGAAGTTGTGGATGCCCCATCCCTGGAAGTGTTCAAGCCCACGTTAGATGGAGCTTTGAGCAACCTGGTCTAGTGGAAGGTGTCCCTGCCCATGGCAGAAGGGGTGGAAGTAGATGATCTTTAAGGTCCCTTCCAAGCCAAACCATTCTTTGATTCTATGAATGAGATTAAATGACTGTTTAAAATACAGTCCATAATCATATGGGCTAAAAGTGTGCCCTGCCTGCTGGACTTTAGAAGGTTGGCATGAAGATGACAGCCCTTTCCTCCTTTCCTCCTAACAGAAGGAGGGTATGATGAGTATTGCAAAGACTACCTCATAATAAAGTTCCTATAGCTGCAAATATCACTAAAAGTTTCACATGGTATAAAAGATGATCTACAGTTTCACCAAATGAATAACTGGGTTAATTGTTAGAGGGACCTCCTAATCACATGTATTGTCTGGGAATAAATTGAGCTTTCACTGCCTAAATTTTGGTGCCTTTCTAAAGTCCCAACACTAGTTTTATGGGGAGAAAAATTACTGCATATTCTTAGTCCTGGTTTCCTCCATGTAGGTCCCATCCTTCCTGATTTCCCAAGTGAGAAAAATGAATGAAGCAGCAACGAACAACAGCAAAAGGCAGCTGATGTTTGACAAAGGAGTAAGAAAACTTCTGAGGAGAAAGACCATGGAACGGGAGAGACCTGAAAGACTAGAGGTGTGGTAAAAACTTATCAAGTGCTGCTTTAACCTCCCTCCTTTCTTACCTCATAAAAGCTTCTGGAGGCAGGGGGGAGGAAATTTTGACATACAAAATAAGCTGATCTGGGAGGTAGCTTGAAATATGAGTTTCCAGCCCAACATTCTGGAAAGACAAAGCTTTGTGAATTGATTGAGAAAATGTGGGGAAGGCAGAATAATTTCCAGTTTGCCTAACAGACATCAAAACTGAGACTAAATCTTAAATGCCTAAGTTGTTTTTGTTGTTGAAATAGTCAGAGCAGAGAGGTGGATGCTTTTGAGGACTTCAAGAGTTCTAGGTGCAGTTCAGACTTAGGGAAGTCTGACACAAAAAATCTTCCTTTGGAGGTCTTAAAGCCACCAACTTTTCTCTACTGCCTAGGTATGTAGTTTAGGAACTTGCTTGGGGTATTGCTACTTCGATACACCTAAAAGTAACTTACATATTAGGTGTAACATACAACTTGGGCAACAAAGCAGGTTGTGTACAAATGCACAACTTATACACTCCCTATAACAGCTTATATGTCATTTTTCCATGTGGCATCTACCTTTAATAACCCAGAGAGAAAGTATTTAGTGTCTTCCATGGAGGTTTAAAAGAATGGAAATCAGCACATGATCAAGGAACTGGTCAAGGTCTCTATAGTTATTGAAGAACAGTCTTGACGAACAACAGAAAAAAGAAATTGAGAAAGAATGATATTAAGAGATTACAAACAATAGAGAAGAAGCCACCAAATACAGACAGCACAGAAAATGCAGAAGGGAATGCGTGGGGAAAAAAATTAAAAGAAATCATATGTATGGATTGTGAATCCATGTTAATCCAGCTTTTTGGAGAATTAATTCATCAGCACCGACTGAAATATATTGTGGGTAGGACACACATTTGTGCTGCAGATGGGGAGAGAGACGTTTGTTTAAAATCATGGTGCAGACTACTGTGTTTCAAAATTATATTCACTCTGGAATGAATACAGTGAGAGCTTCTGAGGAGAGTCAATTACTGCAGTCATCGCACCTTCGGGAAGAGAAGTTCATTGATCGTAATTGGCTTTGCATCTAATAAAAACAAGAGTAGCCATGTCAGGTAGCTGAAATATGAAGGGTAAATTGGAGGCGAACTCTGTTTGGATAACTAAGTTGAACTCTGAGAGCACTTAACACAATCCCCAGGTCTCAGATGTTCTAAATCACACAGGGATGGAGACTGGAGAGACTATTGTGCTCTGCTCAGCATGGTATTAACTGGATTAGAATTGGAATGCAAATCTTGCTAATTGATTTATCTGGCATTAATCATGGAAGAGTGCACAAACTTGATAGATGACCATCTGAACCCTACTCAAGGTCAAATTTCTAATTAACATAAACCATATGGTACTTTGATATTTTACTGTACATACACTTTGATCTAGTTCAAGCCATAGGAAGCAGAAACAGAGAGCTGGATCTTCATGTCCAAGGAGAATCTCATCTTTGAAAGGAAGAGTAGATATTGTTAATAATTTTTATGTATTTTTAAATAAGCAGTTGGTTCACTGACCAATGTGAACAGAAATTTTTTTTAAAATGTCAGATAACAACTTGACTCAATATTACTGTAAGCAGTTAAAATTTAAGGGCTTTACTTTATTCTAAGTGCATTTATGGAATACTTACCAAAAAGTTTGATCTTTGTGTTGTATCTCGTTATACCGTATCTACAAATCTGCATCTGTATGACTGTAAATATGTTTTTTGCATAATCAAGTCCAGGGCAGTGATTTTTGCAAGCAAACTCAAAAAGAATTGCAGACTGCTTCTGAATGGACCAAAAGCAGTATTTGCCTTAGACTTACTCTACTGAATATTGTTTTTAGGGAGCTGTCACTTTTCCCCCATACCTGCAGTCTGACATACCCGAGGGGGTGATAAGAGTTTATGCTCCACTGCATTCAAAAGTCTCTATGGCGATTCAACTCAACAGCCAAACAAAAGCCAAAGACATCCTGGCTCGATTCCACTGTGAAAACAGGTGGGTAAACGAGAACATTTTGTTTTTCCTGAACAATAATGTCAGAACCATTAATGAATAGATTGTTCCCTTTTCAAATGTTCCTTGTGCTACAAGAACTCTTTTCCTAATCTAAAATTGGTGATTTATTGTTATGTTGGTCAAAGAAACTGTAACCACTGACTTTGTTCTTCATATTGTACTTAATAATAGGCTCCTATAGAGAATCATTCTGCCCTCTGTTATGCCACTACTAAAAACATATGTTTTATAGATTCACTGCATAGAGAGCCCAGAGGGATTGTCTTACATCTGCCCATAAAATGTTAATTTTTATTTTTTTTGCAAGATAATGATTATTAACAGTTAGGAGAAATGGTAAATTGTATCTCAAAGTCTTTTCTGCAAAGTCTTTCCATGTTACCAAGTAATTCTGTTCTTTAAATAAATAATATGAAATAAATAATAGAAGGTTTATTTAACTGCAACATAGTAATCTGTCTCTATAGCAGATTCAGTATTCTGCAGTGCTTCATTTGGTAGAAGTCCTTTCTTTTGATAAGTAAGTTCACAGGGGCAAAAATACCAATTTTTAGCTAACTATAGACAGCAGCTGATAAAGCAGTGGTTATAACAGAAAGACAAACTAAAGTTTTTTTCCATCCTAGCCATGGATCATCACAGAACATAAGAGGCCAGATCCAAAGTTTACATGAAATTGGAGGAAATATAGGTATGTCTCCATTTTGAAAATTCAATTCGGAATGTCCCTAGCCTCCTTGATGAACTCAGGCAGTGCTATTTTCACACAGCTGGATTTCTCCTACCCTCCAGTCCATCTGCAGGAAAGAAGCCTGACCCAAAAGCTGTTAAAATCAATGTAACAATTTCTTCTGACTCCAGTGTGACTGGAGGGGCACCCTGCAGGGGATAGTGACCTGATGGCTGATCTCAGCAGGACCCCTTACAGTCTTGCCATATTCATCTGACCTTTCACTTTCCTCTCTTACTCTCATAATTGAGCATTTTTCCATGGTTAAGAGATCCTTAGTTGTCTTCTTGCAAGCACATTCCACCTCGCTGTCAAGCCTTTTCCCAAGACCTATTTCGTCCTTTCTGTATTTAAGTGTTAACCTCCCCCAAAGAAAAAACACAGAATTGAGAATTCAGCCCCTGCATATATGGGTGTAATATACTCATACTAATCCGTGTGCTTTATTTAGATTGCAAATTCCTTGCAGATTTTGTCTTCTTCCGTGTTTCATGCTGTGATATTTTTGTAATTACAACATTGGCTTGCCACACAAGTTTCTGGCCTAAAGGTCAAAACCCAGATTTTAATTTGATATTGCACAGTCCTGACTCTCTTCTTTCTCTATTCATACTAAAACTCTGGATGCTCTGTTGGAGTCTTTTTTCAGCTGATTAGATTATGCCTTAATTCTTCTAGATTCAGTTCTATAAAATCATTACAAAATATCACAGCCTTGCTTCAGCAGCAGTCCAGAAGAAAAGTCTTTATTACTGAAGGTATACAAAGCTAAATTTGATTAGTGATTTGTTCTGCCTGGCTAAACAGGATAGCCAACCAATGCTAAAATAGGAGAAGATCCTACAAGCCGTGTGAAACTATCCCGAGTATTCCCACCACGCTCTTTCCAAAATCTAGACATTTAATTTGTATCTTCATTTAAATTTATTTTTATAGGCCTAGCTCTTTCAGGGTACCTTAGGCTACTGATTATGCATTAATTCATTTATATTGCTTCCATCTGAGTAAAATCATTAGGACCCAAATGACCTTGTAAGTAACTGCACAAAAATTTTACCATAATCCTTTGTGTCACAGCAATGTAACCTCACCAGTTAGATGGCTCCATCATCCAGTGTAAATGCAATATAAGTCCAACAAATCAACTTAACTCAAGAATTTATTGTCTTATTACTCAATTAAGTAATAAAGTAATTAAGAGGCACCAAATGTCTCTTCCTATGGCAAAGGCAGCAGAGACTCCCCAGCCACCCAAGTCTTATTCCCAGTCACCACCTCGCAAAATCCTCAAATGGCCATACTTAGGAGGAATTTTATTTTTTAACCAGAAAAACAGCAACTGCTGTAGTCCCTGTATTTCTTCGCAAGACCCTAACTGGATGGGAACACATAGTTTACAGAGCTACTTTTTCAGAATTTAAAAATAGTGTAGAAACAAAGTCAGAAAGTTGCAATTCCAGCTCAGTAAATCCAAAGAAATTACACCCCTCCCCATACTGTGGCATTTACAGTAACAGTGTTGTTAATGCTTCTAAAGAAAACGTTTGTTCACCATTTGAGTAAATGTCTCATCCATAACTCAGTTTAATGCAGGACATCTTGCCTGGAAGTGAAACTGAATTCATGACTCTCAGTGAGTAAAATCACTGGCAAATTTACCAAAGCCCCTGCCTGTATCCAGGTGAGATATTAGCCGGACACACCAAACTAGGCTGCCTGTGTACAAGTCAAAGATGTATTCAAGGACGTTTTAACACCATTCATCCCTACCCATGGCAGGGGAGTTGGAACTAGATGATCTTGAGGTCCTTTACAACCCAAACTGTTCCGTGATTCTATGATCCTTTCCCACATACTAATGTGCTCAGAATATGCTATGATTCATGCTGTGGATTCCCATTTCAGGTCAACACTGTTTGGATCCGGACGCATACATGTTAGATGTTTACCATGAAAACCCTCAGGCAGAATGGGTAATAAAACCAAAAGCAAGCTGAAGCAGAAGGCTGCAGTGTACTGGACAAAAGCCAAATGGACAAGAGTGATGCCTGTAATTTTAAGAAGCTCTTGCCAGAGACAAAACAAAATGGTAGCTACAGGACATCATTCCTTCCTACCGTACTGTCCAACTGATGGTCACCATGTACTACTTTTGGTATGAGAATTATCACTCCAACTTCTGGGTCATCAGAAAATATCACATCAGTTACACTTTCATATGGGTTAGATTTGTGCCAGTTAGCCCAGGAATTAAGGAGGACAGATCAAGGTACAGTGCATAGAAAACAGCCGGAGTTGTTAGTTTCCTGACCTGGTGTTAGAACATGAATTTTGTGAGAGAATCCAGTAGCGTCCAAGGATGTATGAAACACTACCAACCACAGCATAACACAGAAGCGTCACAGAGATGTTGAAGAGAAGAAGGTATCTGTCAAGCATCAGAGAGGACCTCAACCTGCAGCAGTGCCAAGACATGGCTGTGGGACAAAATCAAACTGCTGAAAGTACACAGTGTGTATTATTGCAATATTTATGTCCCTCAGTCACTCCTCATGAATACCTGATGCTAGGGGAGGAGGGAGGCAGGAGGAAGAAGTACTGTATAAACAGCTATACAGCTCCATGTATGTTCACCATGTACCACTGTATATATTACTACCAGTCTTCCAAAACTGTCTGTCTGGATCATATTACTGTGTGCAATTGTAGTGCCACAGACCATTTTCTCCTTCCTTCCCCTGTCACATACACAAGATTTGGGAGGCAAATGCTGGGTGAGAAGGGGCATATTCCCCTGGCTCTATTTTTTACTTGATACTCTCAAATTTAAGCCTGTGTAATGCCATAATAATATGATACGTATTAATGGTGCCACTTACAGTCATCATATTTTTTGTTAAACATTATAGTTTCTTAATTTGTAACCTAATTATTTTTCTTTTGTTTATTTTAGCTTTAAGATGTAAGCAACTTTTATACTATTCAGCTGCACTGAAATGAGTGATCTTTGTCCGGATCTTGTAAAATACAGCATAGAAAAGAAAAAGTTTCCAATAAGCAGAGGGATTTAACACCCTTATTTAACACTTATATATTGGAGCTTTAAAACTACAGCCAAATTAGGCCCAGTTGTGCTGCGGGTTTTACAAATACATAGCACATAGCAGCTCCTTTTACAGATGGCATGTAGTCTATGAAAACACATAGGCTGGCAAAAAAACAGTGGGCCACAAGCACATTGGGAATGCAGCATAGCAAATGTAAGACAGTATGCCTAGTTTGTAGCCAGTCACAAGGGTGAGCGCTATTTTTCACCTAATCCTTTTGTTCTGGGTTACACTTTTACAGAACTGAAGCATGTTTGTTGAGTAAGGAAATCACAAGTCTCTGGAAAACAGCAAGTATTCATCTTTGTCTTAAGCAGAAAATGGGAACTAATGCCTTCAACTTCACTGCAGTGTCTCTGTCACTGGATGACGGTATTGCACAATGAACTCACTCAGAGTCTCAGGAGTGGGTTTTGCTCCTCACCTGGAAACACATATGAGGGCAGAAGCTAGTGCTCTGTTTACCAGGTAACAAGTCCTCCAGGTGAACATAAAGTACACTGCCCTGAAGAGAAAGCCCAAAAATTGTGATGCTCTGCGGAAGCTGTAAAATGAAGGCTTGCGCATTCTAGAAACGCTACTTCTGGTTCAAAGCATTCTCCAGTAGACAACTTTCACTGTTAGTGTTCAGTGAGAGAAACCAACACTGAGTCAGTAATCTTACCAGCAACAATAATGTCTACAGAGGGCAGATCCCATCTTTCTCCCTTACCTTCCTGAGATGAAAAACTAAAATTTTGCAACATTGTAATTTCATTTTCTTTAAAATACTGCAATTTTTTATTTACTTTTTTTTTCTTTCTTAACACTAATGTAGGCATATCTGAAGCCAGGAAAAGATTGGGGCAGTTGCATTATAAAATACACTGCTTATTTTGACAACTATTTATTTTAAGTATATGAAAGACAGTTGATCTGTGGTTTGCTCATAGGACTAAGCATACAGGTTTTGTCAAGTGCTTTGTTCTTGATTCTCTTTAGTTCCCTGTGGGGCAATGAACAACTCTTTCTACTATGCTGCCCTTTACTCTTAAGTGTAAAATGGGACTAGTACTTTCCTTATAAAGATAAAATGAGAATTAGTTAAATTCTGCTCTCAGAGGTAGCCAAACAATTCCCTGAGCAGAGCAGAAGATATAAACATACATCCAGGAAGGACAAACTCAGCAAAGGGATTTTATGTGGAAAGTGCTTTGAATATGATGAGCACCATATAAATGCTAAGCATAATTGTATTTATAGCCTACAAAAGAGCTTCTATGACTATACCAAAAGCCTAAACATTAACTAAAGAATTTGAAGTGTCATAGCAAATAAGAACCTTCTACAATACTTTCAGACAGATACATTGACCTCCTCAGTCTTGCCCACTCACTTCTCTCCACATTTTAATGGCTGTGGCAAGGGAAAGTACAATGCACCCATGTGTTCACACTGTAACTTGCTCAGCATGTTCTGGACCCTGAAATTAGGACTTCAGAATTATTTATGAAGTAGATCTCACTGTATTCCATACGGGATACAAGGAGCTTTTGGAAGACTTCCACCTTTTACCACTTTGCAACTTAGGAAAGCCAAATCTGATGTCATGGAATCCATCCCGTGAACATTTGTTTCATGCTAAAATTGCCTATAACATTATGAGACATGCATATTAGCAGATGAACTAGATTCTACATACAATGCCCTGATTACTACAGCATTGTCAAATACCTGCTGTCTTCGAAACAGAATGGCAAAATTCTCTTTTGATACAAATAGACCTAATGACCCATGTGTACTGTGGTTAATACTGTTACACATTAAGTTGTTTTGTGTTGTTGTGGTACACTAACTTGATTTAATATATCATGGACAAACTGAACAATCTCTGTGACACTTCTGAATATGAGGTCTCAAATTTAGGCCTTATGTTTCAAAATGCTAGTGAAGGCAGCAGGAATTTTGTTCATCCTAACAGCAGTTGAAGTCAAAACAAATTTATAATAGGATTGTCATGTAACAAAAAGCAATATACATGCATATTAATAAGAAAGTGTTAGCAAGCAGGGAGAAACCTTTTCAGCAAACTCCAAAGATGCCTCAACCACTTATGTACTCCATGGTTCTGCAAAGACAGCATTTTGCATATCAACAGAGAGAGAATGTATTGCAAGGAGTAGGTATTGGAAACAGACTGGAATGCTCTAACCTGTTTATGCAGCTAATGTCATTAGAATGTCTGCGTGTGTGCAAATGTGTCTGTGTCTACGTATAATATTAACTACCTCACTCTACATTTTCCAGGAAAAATATTTTGGCATAGAGGTTTACTATTCCAAACCTTTCGATTATTAAGTTCATCTCTCCACTAGACCCTTACATTGATAAAATGTTTCCCCTTCTATGAGACAAGATTTGGAAACCACAAAGAAAGACATATTTCAAGGATATGGATGAAATTTTATCCAAAACATGTTGCCTCAATTACTGCTTGTAATATGAACCTTATGAGATCAGATCTTGAGGTTAATAGACAAAATACATACCGTGTTTCAATTTTTATTTTTCAATGGCTTTCCATCAATGTGTCTTCTCTGGAAAATAATATGATGCCACTAATCAAAGCAAAATGTTTGTATGCTTCCCTTACAAACCTCATGTTATGTGTTGTTGAAGTAAACCCACACCTAAGTGTATTTGTACAGCAGAATGTGTCCATTGTATTGTATCATGTCAAAAATAAAACCAATACAACAAAGAAAGCTCTTCAAATCTAAACACATGTTTTTTGGATAGAAGCAGGTGACAGGAATTGCAAAAAGCAGTGGTGAATCTGTCTTAAAAGCAACTCTGTTGTTACAGCACCTGAATAGCTAGCTACACCAAGGACTACCTTCTGCCATCCTTGCTCAAGCAGAGGTACAAAATTACACTGGTTGGAATCCTGCCTCATTGAAATCAGCGAAAAACTGCTTTCATTTGAATCAGTATTTTTCAAACTAGTATGCAATATATTGTGAATTAATTATCGCAGAGCACCAGAGGTACTTTCCTGTATCCTGTAAGAAATACTGTTTCCCCGGAAAGATGCATTAGTTCTCATTTCCAAAGTACATATTTGTTCCCAAATGAGACCCAAAATAGTTTCTTCACCAACACATTTCATATGCATCTCTGTGCTGTGAAGTTGCTGCCTGTCCTGCAGCTGATTACATGAAAGCACAAATAGGACCATAATCCTTCTAGACAATGTGGCTATAATGGGGGTCAGAAGCACTGGATATTAAAGGCAGAAATAAAACGGACTGGAGCTACCACAGAGAGTATAAATACGAATAGTCTATTAACTAGAGTATGAATCAGAGACCTTCAAAATTATGCTTTAGTCTCCTGCTCCCTCTGCTGGACTACATCCACTTCTACTTTTCACTTTTAGCTGCCTATCTCTTTTAACTGAAATGAACAGACAACTGAACTACATGAAATAATGCACAGTTTATTGTATTTTTATTATGTGGTCCAAAATTATTACCTTTTTATAAAACGGCCAACATACAATAAAATGAAATACTGTCAAGTAATCAACACTGATTAATAAAAAATCCCATAAGAAAAATACCCAATTAATGCCATTAACGGTGTAGTAGAGGTATTTGTTGTTTAAAACCATTTAGTTAAAATGCAGACATAAAGCTTCTGACTAAAAAAAATAAATGACCTGAGTTGGAAAACTACCAGAAAATCAAACAGTTGCAGACTCCCACCAATTCTTCTCTTCATTACGAAATGAGAATGAAAAATCACAGGATCAACAAAACCCCCCCCCCTCTCAGTCCAGACAGGCTTTGATGCAGTTCAGTGCTCAGCCCCAGGGCAGGAATGAGGAAAGGCTCCACGCAGGTCAAAAGCTCTGCTGAAGTCAAACAGTTCTGCCTGTTGGCCCTTGGTCAACACGAGGTTCCTCAAACAGCCACGGAATGAGCTCTTGCTTGTGAGGCAGTTTTGCTTCACATCAGCTGAAAAACAAATGCGAAATATGTAGACTGTATTTACAGTAAAACAAAACAATACAAAGACTTAGGTTATTATTCACCTGCTTCCCCTCCTTCCCCAACAAGAGATAAAAGCAATGCCTGAGTAGCACCACGTTCCATTCATGTTTGGATATCTGGGACATCCTTCCATGGACAGTCACTGCTGCCTTCAAGCATAAGCCATGAACTGGGATAACTTAGGCAGAGGTTGCAGGAATAATTTGTCCCAGGGGAAAATGGGAGATGAGAGAGGGGAAAAGAGAGGAGAAAGGCAGTCTACATAGGTATCTTTCAAGTTAAAATTGAAACTGGCAGAATATGAAGCAACAGCTGAGGTGTACACAGTCATGGACTCCATCAGCAATCCAAAACATGAGGTTGGGAGATAGTCCAACTCTTCTTCCATACAACTTGTCAAACAATTCATTCAACTTCTGCAGTACTCACTGAACAGAAGAATTTCTCCTTTCTCTATGAACCCTAATCTTTACAGACAAAGCACAGAATGAACAATTAGTATTATGAACAATTAGTATTACAATACCTTACTTTAAATAAAAAATAAATCACAAGACCCTGATAAGGCCACTTTGATATTCAAGGAAGACCAAATATTAATAAAAATCTGCCTAACTAGCTTTCATTATTTTTCATAAAGCACCAAAACCTTGTAAAACAGAAGGTTCTATAGCATTTTAAGATATTATCCCTAAATCTTTCCAAATATTTAAAAACTGAGTTTGCTCTTCAAACCTCATCACTCTGCTTTCACACAAATGGAAATATATGAACTGATAAACTGTAATGGCTATAACGGAGACAAATGGATATGGGCATTTTATGCTATGTGTAAAAGCATAAGATTCAAACCCATACAAAGCCTATTTAATCTCAGTACTGATGTGTGCATTAAAAAGTATGCCTGCAAAAAGGCCAAACTCATGATGTTCAAAACTCAATCCTCTTAATGAATACATTGTCTCAGTTCAAATTATCAACTAATGAGTAGCACAGCTTAATTGAAAAGTAATCCAATAATATATGTTTCGTGTTACTATTTTTTTATTTATCATCCTAGTACGACTGACAGACAGAAGGGAATTTACACAGAACATAGGAAATACATGTTCATCTGCAGAAGCTTGACTTGCGCCTTCACAGCCCCTGACTTGAAACATTAGCAAAAATAAAGCAGAGAAGACCACTATGGAAACCTTAGTTAGATGAATGTGAAGAAAAGCCTTGATATAAATTTGACTGCAAAAGAACCATACCTCAACATACACAGGCAGGGACATTGTAAAGTCTGAGAGAGAGTGTGAAAGACACACCACGCAGAGTAAATCCTTCTCAGAAACTAAGGAGCGGGTTTGTGTAGGAAAGTGATACGAGTTCAGCTGATCTTGCCAACACACTCGACAGATAAATGCAGTCCTCCAGAAAGACAGTATACACAATCATATGCTGTGATGTCAGTGACAACACGGAAAATGGCAACTGATTTAAAACTCAATCAAGAACTTCATGAATGAGGGGGTGGAGGAGGGAAGGAGAGAAGTAGAGGAAAGAAGGGGAGGAAGGAAAGATAGAAGGGGAGGAAGGAAAGATAGAAGGAGAGGAGGAGAAGAAAAGAGAAGAGGAGAGGGGAAAGGAGAAGAGGAAGAAAGGAGAGAGAGAAGGAGAGAAAGCGGGGAAAGAGTGCTTGCATTAAGAGCCATTTTTACAAGAGCAAGACCAGTAGGGAGGGAAAGGAAGAGAAATATTATTGTACCTACCAGGATAGCCTCCAACATAAATGGGATTGTTGGTATCTGCAGATGTTGACTGGATGTAGGGATTATCAGTTTTGACTAAATTCCCATCAATTATCAGCGAAATGCAATGTTTGCTTTTGTTTGCTTGAAGTTTGTGCCATTTTCCATCACACAAACTATTTGTGCCTCTTGGTTCATATGTCGCTGTTATTCTGCCAGCTCCATTGTTGACATGGAATAAAACCTGTATAAACAACCAGATGCCAATAAAGATATAAAGTAAGAATGCATGAACTAATTTGTGTAGATAAAAGCACAATCATGCTGGTGCAGAGACCTCCTTCTTAATAGATGTTTGGTAATTATGAAAAGTTAATGTATACTTTGATGGATAGAGTGTGCCCTTATTGAAGTATCTTTAAAATCTAAGATTTAAATCTATCCATGCAATGTTCCATTGGGTTAGCTTGGATATACTTCCCTTGGGACTTCAATGTTTCTTACAAATAAAAATCAAGCAATTTTCTCACAGCAGCTGAGACTTCAGATATGAAAGAACATCCACTGTTGAAAAGGAAGAGAATAGACTGAAAGCACTTCTCATTGTCAATACATGTATTGATTTACCTCATATATAAATTTTTCAAAGCAGTAGACATTTCCTCAACTCTGTGGTGAGGATTAATATGTAAATACTAACTGAAAAAGCATGCCCCACAGAAACAGTGACATTTAACACTGTCTCTAGCTAGGAAGTTTTGAATAAAAAATGAGCCATTTCTGAGAAAAGGAAATACTTAGAGCAATAAAATATACATTTTTTATGCAGGAGATGAGTGGAGAACTACGTATTGATTATTAAATGGTTTATGGCACATAATGGCCAGTAGAAATAGAGAGTGAGTTAATTGCTCATGAATATTGAAGAAGCAATTACAAAACTGTGCTTTGTACATGCAATGTGTTTATCAAGGACAAGGGTAGCTCTATGGCAGAAAAAGTATTAAGCTATAAGGACAGTATATATTTGGTCTAACATCCCAGCTGTGAAGTACAGGAGGTCACAGTAGCTACAGGCCAACATAAATTACACTAATTAAAAAGGAAAAAAGTTCCAGTGACTTCTGCTAATCTCACATTTTATCATATGAAGGTGATGAGAAACATTGAGATGGAAAGTCTGTCCCAGACTACTTCTGTGGGGAATTGGTTCAGACATTTTACCTCTACCACATTTCACTGGTGTCTATTTAGCGCTACCAAACAATTCTAGCCTCCCAGTTTTTAAGCAAGCCTTGTGAAATAAGTGTGCCAGCACAGGGCAGCCTACCTTGCCATTTACAATCTCCAGTCCAATGGCATCAACCTTAGCACTGCTGATCCCAAGGAGAACGCCATGTACTGCTGTTGTACGAAACTCCAGTGTGATGTTCACATCAGATCGCACTTTGTAACCTTCTCTAACTGAAAAGAAGTTATGAGCTTTTAATAGAAGACTTGTAACCCACAGTACAAAGTAGAACACATTCATCATCATTAAAAGACCTAAAAAGTTTGCTAATTACTTTAGTGGGATACAACCTTTCGGAACCTCTGGAAAGTACATTTTTCAGAGTCTTAATTCACATTTTATACTGGAAACGGTAGATTTCCAAATAATTTTTCTTTCATTAATGTAGATTTAATACATTTTATCTCATTTGTAATGAACAGTAAAGAGCACAAACACAATCATTCACGTTACTTCAAAAGTCCCCTACATCTTTTGTTTCCATGCTCTTTTAACAGACCTTAATTTAACATCATGAACATGGATATACTTAGCTGAAGAAAGAGGCAATTGATTTCCTTCTGAGTGCTAAAATAATTAGCTCTTTCATTGGTGGAAGATAACGATTTGCAGAAATGACCACTTTTGGACATATGGAGTAAAAGGACTCAGAAATACATATTCAGGGCATGCATTCTGTGTGAGTCAATTAAATACACATAGTTCCAGCAAGACCTAAAAAGAGTATGTTTTCATTAACATTCATTCAGTAAGGTACTGTTTTCATTTAACGACACTTACCGAGAGCAACAAAGCCACTCCCGTCAAAGAAAGTACCATCCTGCACTGTTACATAGCACTTATTCACAGCAAAGATAGAGATGGGGCTCTCGTTGGCCAGTTGTTTGCTATTAATAGTCATGTTACCAATGCAGGCAGGAATACTGTGAGTCACCTAAGCATATTGAAATATAAGAGTTAATGTGTAATACAAACTACTGCAATGCTCTCTTAGTGATTCAGCTGATGTTACTGTAAATAAAAAACTCTCTCAACCAAACACAGCAGGATCTAAAATATTTATGTATTTCAATTTCCACTATTACCTATACTTATATAAGATTACAAATGTACATCATGTCTTACAATAAATACTGTTTAAAAACACTCTCTATGATAGTTAGGGTTGGAAAGGACCTTAAGATCATCTAGTTCCAACCCCCCTGCCATGGACAGGGATGCCTCACAGTAGACCATGTTGCCCAAGGCTCTGTCCAGCCTGGCCTTGAACACTGCCAGGGATGGAGCATTTACCACTCCCTTGGGCAACCTGTTCCAGTGCCTCACCACCCTCTCAGTGAGCAGGGATACACCCAACAATTACAGACATTCCAAACATGCTTTATCAAATTAACAAGTAAATAAAAATTTTGTACATTTTACAAATACGCATCACCAGAATTCTATTCAGGAAAAAGATTCACTGGAATTTCTCCCTATTACTATTTCCAGCAATTGCTGATTCAAAGCATTAAAATATTTGTTAGCCCCATTATCCAGTTAAAAAGCATGGGTGAAAAAAGTATGCCCAGGAATTAAGAAACATTGCTATCATCATCAGAATCCTCCCTGAGATAATGGGCTGCACAAGGAGTAAGGTGACAAAAACCTACCTTTTAAAAGCATGTGTAAAAGCTATGTTTTAATCTCAGACAGCTAAACCCAGCCTTTCAGAAATATTTAAGGCACCTAATTCCTATTTGAATGCAGTAGGACTTAGGTACCAAGACGCCTGAGATTCTAGGTCATATTTCATTTTAGATAATGAAACACAGGAATTTATATTCTTTGTTCATTTTTAACACAGAGATTGAGAGAAAAAAAATCTATTAAGGGCTATTACTAAAACACAAGGATAGAAGACTAGCTAGAATCACTAAGCCATAGAAAGCTGGAAAGATTTATCTGGTAAAGGGTCATTACTTTCTTGTTTCTCTCCTAAGTACTTCTTGTATGCCCATCAGAGGCAGGACACTGATTAGATGGGTTTGATGCAGTATACTCGTTCTAGTGTTGCAAAATATCAGATGCCCCAACACCCCAAACCTTACATTCCCAAGATTCTTCGGCACGTAGTCAAAGGGGAGTCCTCCCACGTACAGCTTTCCCTCCACATCCAAAGTGCTGCCATCTCCCAGAGCACTGACTGGTACTAATTCCTGTCCATCCACAATGATTATACCTTTTCTTTTAACATATTCTGTCTTTATCTGGAAAAAATTGAGAGCATGCAGCCATAAATCAGTAAGCTGAATCTGTTACCTAGTCACCATTTGCCACAGAAATAAGCAAGACAATTTTTAATGCTTAGATTGCTTTGACATGCTGTACTAAGGCATCGTCTTGAAATTCTTCGTGAGGCTGAGGCTGTTTCAGAATGCAACTGAGCAGCTGAACTGCTTCCTTGCCTCCCCAAGGGCTGACAACAACTGAATGCTGTCCTGCGTAAGTTTTTTCAGTGTTTTAACAAACATTATTTAAAGCCACCAGTTTATTGCCTTAGGATACGAGCACATGAGTTTGAAGAGGGAAGTCCTGTGCTGGTCTTCTACAATTATTGTGCTGCCCACCAGCAAAGCCATCTCACCTCTCTGAAGCACACACTCCTAGGCTGTAATTTTATGATGGGCAGTGCTGAATTTGCTATGACCAACAAGCTTTTCAGTTTTGTCCTACCTTCTTTCATGCCCCTATGCCTTCCTTATACTGAGACAATTACTCACATGCAGAAGAGGGTCTTTATTTTAAGTCAGCTAGCCATTTATTCTTCCCTGGCTACTTTTAGCCCCATTCAGAATCCTGATCAGATTCAACATGAGGTTTCATGAATGTCTGCATTGGTAAGGTGATAAAGTGGTACAAGCAGGGTGATAGAAGCAGATGGCAAAGAACAGAAAGAAGTGCTTCTTTCATCAGCAATGCATACTATTTTGACTGTAGAACTATTGCAATAATCACCCCCAGCTGTGAAGTGCTGTGACTCAGCCTCAATCTCAAAAAAAGGTTCAAGCTCATGCTTTTATGTCCTGGGTAGTAAAGGTAGGTCAGCTCTTTTATGGAATCTGTTCATCTCTTAAAAAGCTCATAGTGTGAGTATGAGTTTTACATGAGTATATTTAATTCAACATGCAGCTGTAAATCCTGGAGCATCCTTTTTTTCAGGAAAGGCAGCAGAGCTTAACTGTGGTATCTCTGACAGAAGTTCACATCTGTTTTTTTATGTTAGTTTCTGCTGCTTTTTCTGATGATGATTGTATATGAAATGCAAAAAAACACAATGCTGATTCCTTAGGCACCTAAGAGAGATGGTAGCTTTGCATCATCAATCACTTTGTCCCACAGAAGCCACTTCCTAGAATTAAGGCTTCAGATATGGACAAAGGAAGGCAAGCTTAGCATTCTCACCTGCCTTAAAGAAAAGTAATGTGGCCAGAATTGCTTTTAAAATTCATGCAGACCGCAGTTATTTTTCAGGAAGCAAGTCAGGGACAGCAGCAGGTGAGCTGCTCTGAGGAACTGGGCCAAGAGGCTGACACAGCCTTTCTACAGGAGGCCCTGAATGCTATGCAACACCTGAATGTGATACCTGAAAGCTGTAGCCATAATTTCTCCTCAAACTTGTCTTATGCCAAGTACTCCCCCTACAGCCTCCAAATTCCAAATGCCTACCTTTTCCATGTTGCACCAACAAAGGAAAGGAAAAAGGGCTTCCCTGCTAGCACTAGTTGCTATGACATGGTCGTGTATTAAGCAGCATGTGGGAGAAAGGAGGAACTCTGCACCCATAAATCTCTTTCACCTTCTCACACAGTTGCAGGTCTTTGGTGGCATAGTGCTCCGAAAGCTCTCTGCATGGAAAAAGTCAGAATTTCTAAACCTCTGTGTTGGATTCTTCTCTGCTGAAGATGACTGTTATTGCACAGTTGGATTTCTAAATAACCTAAGATACTTTATGATAGTTGGATGCAGAAATTGATGCAAAATCAATGAGAACTTAAAAAGGAAATAATTACATTTAAACACAAGTTATCTTAAGACTGGGTTAAAACCTGTTTGCTGTTGTGAAACAGAAAGCGTAAGGAAATGCAGAAAAATCCATCCCAGTAACTCCAGGGAGGAGGAAATGGAGTACCAGATTGGTGACTACCTACCGTATGCCATTTTCCATCACTGATAACAGCAGGGTGAAAAGCTACCGCTTTTCCTTTGCCTAGATCAAATGAGAAATAGAGTTGTCCCTCACGAAGCTGTAGGGCTGCATAATCAACCTGGTTCTGGTGAGCCATGTAGTAAATCAGACCACTGGAGGCAAAGGTTCTGAGATTCAGCTGGACAGAAAGTCTAAACAACAAAAATTCAGTGTCACTGAAAGTATTTCTTCTGCAGTGATACAAAGCTTTTCTCAAGGCAGAGAACAGCCTTCTTAAGAAACAAAATTTATCATTACAAAGATCAGAAAAGTAGAATTTGCAGTGTTTCTAAGCAAGTATGACCTATAATGTATTTCATAAATAGAAATCAATGCTGTACCTGTCAGAGACAGAAAAAGTGCTTGCCAGAGTAAGCTGGGCTTTAAGAGGGACAGGCTCAACTGTTTGTGACTGCAGGCTTGCTTATTGCCCCAAGAAAGGAACGAATTCCAGGATAATGGGATAGCATCCATTACTATTAGCCAGGCTTGCTGGGATATAATGGGCAGACTGAGAACAGGGGGCAGCTTACAAGGTAGAGGAGCTGATTAAGCCATTTATTATGGAGACACTAGGTTCAGACTACATAGCATCAATTCTCTGCAATGTCCGTATGTTCAGTAATTAGAACATAAGAGCTAGAAGGGAAAAACAACTCTTTTCTCAGTGCCTGCAGAGGCTTCCTGAGTTAAAAGAAGCATATGCAGGCTGTGTTTTGGGGACCTTGTTAGAAGATTCTCAAACAAGTACGAGTGGCAGAGGGGCTATCGCCTATCAAGGCTCAACAGAATTAGTCTCAGCAGTCTTATCTCCTTCAGTGACCTGGGGAGTGAAGCAGACATGGAAGGTGCAATTGCAGAAAACCTGGTGAGCAGAAGGTGAGATGTTATCTGTATCAGTCACAAGAGCAGAGACCAGCTGAGCATTGTATGTGGAAAAATACTTACAGAATGTGGTACAGTGGGTCTCCTAAGTCTGAGGGGGAAAAAATATGCAGAATTCTGACCATGAGTTAAACTCATGACCAAACCTGGGAAAGACATTAATTACACTGCAGTTCTTGTGATGCCTTCTACAATGAGGAATCCACAGAAACCTGAAGTGAGAGCCATATTTAAAGCTGGTAAAGCAGGGATCATTCATGAAAACCACCACTGCGCTTGTAACTCAATACAAAGTAGTACACTGTGTGCATGTGTGATTCAGGATATACTCACTTCTTCCTGACAATAGACTGATTGAAGAGTAGTGTCATATGGCTGCCTCTGGCAAGTCCGAACTGATGGGCACCTTGAACATGATCAGGTAGCTCATCTTTGGTACAAACTACCTGTTAATGAAAGGATTTTATTAAGAATGATAGTATCAGGTGCTGCCTAGCAAGTGCTGAATGGCAGAGCTTTGTAAACAGCAAAACTGAGCCACATGATAACTACAAAGTATATAGCAACATCAATTAGCTAAACTCCATTCTGAGCAGTCTTTAGGCTCAAAAAGAACTAGTCCTAATGATTAAGCTATGCCTCATGGACAGCACTTTGTCTCTTTTGAGAAATGTTTGCAGTTTGAGAAGTATTCGTTCACCATTTGTCTCGAATAGCCCTTTTGATAACAAATGCTGGAAGACAGAGTACAATTTCAGAGTGAAAATTTCATGGACTCAGTAGAAATATTTTCCCATGTAATGAAGATGCACATTTTTGTTATGATTTGGAAGATGGAGAGCTGAGTAACAGAGTATGAGCCAAAGCTATACTTTAGCTCTAAGAAGGACAACTTAGATCTTTTTATAGCCACAATCGTACAAAATACATAAAATCCTGCTTTCTGTTGCCACAGAAAAAGTTATTTCAGGATGCTTTGGAAACATTTCATTATAAAGATGTGCAGCTGCAGAAGGAGAGAACTAATGCTTCCATCTCTCCTGGGAACAGGGTCTGTATGAGAGGAAACAGGTGCCATGCAAGCTGCATTCAGACACCGTGTACCTCTGGAATGGTTTCTACCTCCTCTTTTGATACAAAGCATATGTGTGACCAGGAAAATGTGAATGCTGAACTGCACAGCTAATACAAAACTCAGCACAGAGCCACTCTGGTAGAAACACATGAGATGTAATAATTGATTTCAAGTCTTTCTGCTGGAGAACTATCACTCCACTTTTCCTTTTCTTTTTCAGTGTTGCTGCCTGAACAATGACAAACCTAACTCCATTTCCCTTCCAAAAGGTCATCAGGCTGTTAAAAAGGTTTCTATCACAGTGTTTCTATGAGAAAAAATAATTTCAAATTCACATTCCTTGAACTGTTCCATACCACAGAAGAAATAAATATAGTGTTCATACTTCGAAAATTCTCCACAAAGCTAGAACACATCTTCTTGTTGAACACTTTCCTAGAAGAAGTAATAAAGCTGTGCTGTAAAACATACTTTTTTTGTGTCTGTAAGAGGCCTCAGGGGAACTGGCAAAGCTCGAAGTTCAGGCTGAATCTCAGTATCTTCTGGTATGGCTGATTTAGGCTTCTCTGACAAAAAGCAGCTGTCCATATCCACATGCTCATACTTCATGGAAGTGGTGAAATACAAAAGCCTGTATTTTAAAAGACCCTACATTTTAAGAGGTGAAATCCAAACTCCCTACATTTCCCAAGCACAAGGAGAGTATTTCACAGGGTCTTTGACTAGCAGTGGGAGAAAGGGAAAGAACTGGCAGACTGGAACAATAAGATCGAGAATTGGCAAAAAATCCATCTACAGAACAGTATTAATAGACAACATTCTTGGAAAACTATTCTGTCTGTAAATGCAGATGAAACTATCACGGAGACAGTTATATTTTGTGCTGTGTCTCTATACACATTAAAGACATTTTTAGTGTTATTTGAATATGTATGTAGCTGGTAATATCCATTTTCTGCCTGTTCCAATACCCAATGCTTGTCTTATGTTAAAAAACAGGCAAATGGACATTATGCGAGAAACTACAAACTATAATCAATAATTACTATACGATGTTTTCAAAAACACAGCAGTTACCCCTCTGACTTACTCCTTGTTAAAAATTATATTGCTGATACAGCCATAAAAGGAGCCAGCCATTTTTAGCCCTAAGATGCCCTCTCCTGCTGGAATGCCACCAGCGTAGAAGTTGGAAATATTAATGGGTGTCATTTCTGCTGATGCACCAAGCCTCAGTTCTGCAGGGTTACTTTCATCCACCTGTACAGTTATGATCCTGAAAAAGATACAGCAGGAAAAACATTCAACAAGGGCTCTAGACACTTACTTTCAAATGAAAAAGCACTCCTTTCAACATAAAAAATGTCCTGCTCTAAGAAATAGAGATTGCATTACTATGATAATCCTTTCAATGTCTTAAAACTAAAAGACCTTCCTCTTCATGCAGTTTTTAACATGTGGAGTTTTTCAAATTTCTTTCTCAATTACTTTGATAGGTATCTCTCAAAATTACTTTGATAGTTGTATTTTTTCTGATACTATTTAGTATACTTTACACAAATGGCCCAAGCTGTCTAGAGATTTTGAGAGCTTTTAACTACAACTTCATCAGTGGCTGTATGCTGTATACAATTACCATGTAAATCAGAACACCTGCATTAACAGCAGAAAAACACAGCCCTGATTATTTCACATAATGAGTTAGCAAAGGCAGTTCCTCAGAGAGTGCAGTGAACTGACAACAGCATATAACAATTAAACAGGTAGTACTCTTCACAGTCACATGTACCTCTTATTCCGGATTAGGATGACAGAGTGTTCTTGTCCATCACTGTATGTTCCATGAGCAGACTGAAGAACTACTTTCCTAGTACTTGCTCTATCACCAGCATTAATATGCACTACAAGATGACCATCCACCAGCATGATGGAAAAGAAGGGCTGTGGATTTAATCCGAAGATTAGTTTTTAACGATAGTTCAATTTCCTGTCACTTATTCAGTGTCTAAATAGAAAATACTTTAGAAAAAAATTACCTCCAACTTTGCTGTAAACAAAATTTTTAATGAAACTCAAAGACTAGAAGGCATTGTATTGGTACCTCTTGGACTGCAAAGCCTTCTAATGGAAAACCTGAGAGTTGGAAGTTTCTTTGGTCCACCAACATACTCATCCTCTTAGAGGAAGAGAGTAAGACAGGGTCAGGTATTCCTGCTAAAATGCTGTCCTTGCATTCCAGGAGCTCCAAAACAGCCCCCAAAATAAGAAATAGCTGTTTATCTCAAATCCTTCTTTAACTACTTCTGACTAACAGAAGTGGAAAGTAACTTCTCTGTATTTCATGTGCAGTTTTCCTCCTTGTTGCAAAAGCATTCTAGGACCTAGTAACCATACCAGGTCTCTGTTAACTGGTCCTTCACCTCTCCTCTGCTACAATGAACATCCTCTGTTCCCTAACCTTGACTCTGTATTTGGACCTTCCTAAGCCAAATAATTTTTTCTTTCTTATTCTTTGCAAGTTACAGCCATAAAAACCTGATGGTATTGCAAACTGAAAGTGTCAAAACCAAAACAATCTTTCAGTACTCGCCAAATGTGCTTGTCTACGTCGTCGCTTTTCCAGTCCCCTGTTGAGTCCAGCAAGGATGATGCCACTGTTGTTCCTTGTAGCAAAAGTTGCCATCAATTCTGATTCTGGGCTTAAGGACTTAGGTACCAACTCAATATATCCATTGTTCAAGATGTTCACAGTATGAATAGGCTATTTTATGAGAAAGAGAAATAATTACTGACTTTGTCCTCTGACTTTGTAAGAAGAACAAAAAAATTCAAGCAGAGATCAGATTATCTTAAAGTCCCTAGATTCATCACTATAAACATCACTATCAATTGTTCAGTAACAACAAAGATCAAATCACAAAACGTAGTCTCCTACCTCCAACACACAGCCTTTCCTTACTCCATATGAATTTCTAAGCAAGTCAAAGGTTGAACGGGATATTTCCAGATTCTTGATGCATCCCACATACCTTCTACTATTAAGACCTTTCCTGAAACACAAAACGTGGTGTTTTTTCCAAGGAGTAGTATTTGGAATCTCCTGGGAGAAAAGATTAAGTTCTCTTCAATAAAAGAAAGAAAGACCTATTTAGAAGAATGTAGTCAACCCAGTTTAAGTGGGAACAGAGGTAAGGCTGGGGTTTACTATTAGCAGATATTAATTCTGATCTTAAAAAGAGTCAGCTAACATTGTCCCCAAATGGAAATGTATACAAGTGTGTAGTGCTGTGTTTCCAGGCCAGGTCATTTTCCAAAACTTGAAGATGAATATTTGGCCAAAATATAATGGCTGTTGTGTGAGAGGGTAACCGTAGCTCTCTGCTACCTAGTAATTCTTTTGTATTTCTTAAATCTGGAGGATGCCTAATTTGGGTCAAGGTTTAAGTCAGAGAAATCTAAAGCTATCCTACCGTAATCCCTTTATGGATGGTATGCCACCTAAGATTAACAAGTCTGCACCTCTGCAATAACTGCACAGAGACTAATATTGTCCTGGAATTTACCTTATTGTCAAGAGCATGTGGACAGCTTAATTAGATTTCTTTTGCCATGTTTATCCTTGAAAAGTGAAGCTAGCAGAAGAAATGTGATTTTACAAGTTCAGCAGGGATGTGCAACAGAAAAAGTATAAACTAAAGACATGCTAATAAAATATATATTTGTGATGTATTTTGTTGATCTGTTCACAATTGTTTCTCCTCTCTTCCAAGTTTCAAAACTGAATTACAACACTCCTTTCCAAAGTAGAATTTTTATCCCAAACTGCAGTTTTGCCCATAAATGCCATCTGGAAAACACAAGGCTTACACAGGTAGACATCAAAGGAGCATCATTCCAGGCAGCAGACCAGAATGCTTGCTGTCATTTGACACAAAAAGTAGTGTCTGCTGTTGCAGAAATCACCCATGGAGGGGAAAAACAGAAGCTTGTCTCTGGTCTAAACTGCATCGTCAGACCTATCAGCAAAAACCACTGTATTAGAGTTTGAACGCAAAGGACAGATAATTTGGTGGTATACATGGCCATAGACAAGACTTCAGACGTCACTGATTTTCACTAATTTCAGTGGAGATAGCAGAGTTTGCTGAAGTCTTTTCCTCTACTGACAGGAGTCTTAGCAAATGGGGGAAAGCATGAGAACATTTTACCTCACAATCCTTGATCTTGGCAGCCCACCAACGAAGACTGGGTCCTTATCAGAGCGGTTCAGGTCTGAGGCAACCCCAGGAGATTCTCCTTGCTTGGTTTCTTTATAATAAAGGTTATATGCATCCATGACTGCCAAAATTCCTGCAAAAAAAAGAGAGCAAAGATCTGTAGAAGGACATAAATACATACTTTTTCACTTTGGCAATCCTGTCTCTAATAAGGGAAAATGTATTCATTGACTAAAACATGTACAGACAATCTTCTTATTTTTAGAATGAATAATTTGTTGTACTTCCAGCTATTCTGTTAATCTCATTCATTCTCTCTGCCAAAACCAAATCTGGGAAAGTCTACAGGAAAATATACATGAGAATAATGTTATAGATACTAACATGTTGTCCTGGGTTCAGATGTAACAGTTCATTTTCTCCTTCCTAGTAGCTGGTGCAGTGCTGTGTTTCAGCTTTAGTCTGAGAACAATGCTGATAACACACCGATGTTTTAGTTGTTACTAAGTAATGCTTACTCCAATCAAGGACTTTTCAGTCTTATGCTCTGCCAGTGAGGAGGGGCACGGGAAGCTGGGAGGAAGCAGAGACAGGACACCTGACCCAGTGTAGCCAAAGGGGTATTCCATGCCACAGCACATCATACCCAGTGTATAAACTGGGGGGAGTTACGCAGAAGGCCCAGATCGCTGCTCGGGTCAGGATGGGTATCACTCAGCAGGTGGTGAGCAGTTATATTGTGCATCACTTGTGTTTACTGGTTTGGTTTTTTCATCTTTTCTTTTTAGTTTTATATTCTCTCTCCTTGTTAGTTCCGTTATCATTAGTAGTAGTAGTAGTTTTATATTATACTTTAGTTATTGGACTGTTCTCATCTCAACCCATGGGGTTTACGTTCTTTTGATTCTTTTCCCCATCCTGCACAGAGGGGGAGGAGGGAAGTGAGGGGAAAGGGGGCAGTGAGCGAGTGGCTACGTGGTTCTGAGTTATCATCTGGGCCTAAACCACAACACATGTATTATTTGTATTGTACGCATTACTTCCCAAACATAGGCCCCAAAATACTGCTGTACTAGGTACTATTAAAGCACAGAATAAAAAATTGTGATCCCTCATATACAGACTTGGACAAAGATCTTTCACTCTTTTAAGAATATTGATATATTTTTGTCTGGCAGCTTCTGCACTACTTGCTCTTTATGAAATGTGCCAAACCAAGCACAAGATTTGCACTGCTGTCCTTCATAAAGCAAAGTAACATAAGTGTGGTTGCTAAAGAAACTGCATTGGAAGTGACAAGTTTTGGTTGCAGTGATGTTTCCTGCGGATATCTTAGATATTTGTAAATGTGCAGACACCTGTTTCTTTTAGAATGTAGCCTACCTTGTTTCTTGTTCCGATTGAATGAAATTTTGTACCATGTTCCATTGTTGTAACGATTTTCTGTTGTCAGAGCAAGAGGCCCTGAACCTAGATCAACAGTCAGTCTCACTTTGCCATCAACAAGCTCAAGGGACAAGAAATCTCTCTGTAAGGGAAACAAACAAACAAAACAATGACAAAAACCAAACAGATTAAATTCCTGGAAATAAAATCTTCCAAAAGGATGCATTCTTGGCAGGTTTGGGCTACTGCATGAAAAAGGTTTGGTGACTCTGGTACCTAGCTATTTGTTAGGCCCAAGACACTTATCTTCACTATGTTTAGGAAAATTATTTTATGTATACCTCACAAGGATGTCTTTTTGTTTTGTTTTGTTGCTCTTTGTACTTACATGCATCATGAGGTTTGATTACTCAGCAGAGGAAGGTTTAAATATGAAAGGTCACATTTGCCTTTTTTTGGATGAAGTTGACAGTAATTTGATTTGACTGTAAGCATAGTGATCAAACACTACAATGTTCGTTCAGCAAGAAGCAAAGAGCTTCTTCACGCAGTAAAAAGACTTTCTGAATTGTATTAAAAGTGCCCCCTCTGCACTGTAAAACTTAAGTCAGATATCACAGGCAGCGAGTACATAACAAAGCAAATGAATAATGCAGGGATTCTGAAACAATCTGTATCTAAACAAAGATTTGTCCTCCTTCAGGAAAAGAAAACCACCAGCTAAACTGCATAATATAATGGTGAAGGTCTCAAGATGGGTTTAGGTTAGACTGCTGTTGCAGGGAGTTTTATTTCATTTATTTCAGTTTACTGAATTCCCACCTTATGCATTTAATCCAATATGTCTACTCAACATTATGTTGTTCTTCTACAAGTTCAGTTCCAAAAGATTTTATATTCTGAAAAGGCTCCTTCAATTAAACAAAACTAGTTTGTTTTTCCTACTGTTTCTTTTAGTTAAATAATCAGTAATTTTAGTCTAGGATTAAACCAAATCATGGATAATTCCTTTTATTGCTTAATTTTGTCCTTAGTATATGTGACTATTTGCTCTAGAGAGCCACGTCTAGGGTTCCTGTCTTTACTTTTATGTCTTATGATGTCAATCATATGTAATAATCTATAGAAAGATAACAACTTGATTTAATACACATAAATTGAAAAATAAGAAAGACAGCAAGAAGCCACCAAGTTATCTAAACAGATTTTGACAGCTTGAGAATCCGATCCATTTTCTTACAGTGCCATTTGAAGCAAGATATAGAAGAAGCCCATTAGGTGAAAAGGTACTGAAAAATATTATTATCTGAGTCACTGTTGAGCGGAGTGCCTTCTCCACAACTGAGTATCCACTGCCATCAAAATGGAATGAAGTGTCCTCATCCTGTGGGCTATGGAAGTAAAAAACAGAATTAAAAATGTTAGCTGTAGATTTCTCTTTTTACAGTCATTTTTATATGAAACATATGAAAAGTTAGATCAGTTGGTGCAGCCCCAAGGCAGTATGACTAGAAAGTGTAGAAAAAGACTTAAATCTTGATGTTATGAATAACTGAAGGATTCCAGCCAAAGGCTGCTTTCATTATAGAGTCTCACAATACACAGTTTAAGCATAAGGAAGGATGTATACAAGATAAAAGATGTTTTTCCCTGATGTATGAAAAAACCCAACCATTTCTTAAGGGAACACATAATTGTTACAACATACACCCTCTTAATTAATACATGTCCTCCATTTATCAAAATGCTTTGTGCAATTTCACTTATAATAATGTTCTATTAGCCCTTTTTCCTGCAACGTAACACTTGTAAAAAAATTCTCATACAATCAAGCAGCACCCTCTGCTGTTTCTAAATGAAACACACTGAAAATGAGAATATGGTCAACCCTATTTCTTTTCAATTCCTTAAACATAAAAATAGTGCAGCCTGCAATTAGTTACAAGAATAGTAGTAAGCTCAATGGCTACAGTTTTGCTATGGATTGTTTCAATAAGAATGCTTTACACTGTTTTTTATCCTAGGAGAGAATAAATCTATCTTGCTGGAAACTACTGGAAAGCAAACATTCTGAAATAGTTTGGTTCACTGGCAGTCCCTACTTTCAAGGCACAAAATAGACCACAGCAGTAGAACTCATCTGAAAAAGTAATTAATAAGTGATAAAATCCCATACAATGAAATTATTTGACGCCACTGGCACATTCAGTGCCAGTTAATCATCAGCGAAAAACTGCAATTTGTCCAAGCTCATTGCTTTTATATAACACAGAAATACATATTACATACGTAAATTACTGTCTTTTACAAAAAAAGTGAGTGAGACAAAATACCTTCCAAAACAGCCATTGCACTTGCCCTCTTTTTCCATGTAGTTCCAAAGACCAATAGATTTGCCATTCAAGGATGCCTCTCCCATGCACCCTCTAAAATGAGTCACCTTAACAGCTGGCGATTTCTAGGAGACAAGAAATACTTCATGAATACAGTTATTATTAAATACGCTGAAAATTACACAGCCAAATTTTTGCTTGGTTGTTTTCCTTGACTTCTAACTTAGTTAGATTCAAATCATAATCAAGGAACTCGTTTTAGCATAACTATTAACAGTTATGGTTTACATCACAATAGATCAGTTTTGCAGCAAGTAAAAAAGTAAAATAACTATGCCCTTGACTGAATTCCATGCCTTATGGCATGAATAACAATGGAAAACTGAAAGAAGCCATGGAAAAAGGAAATTAGAAACTAATTCATTGTGTATGTCCATGCATCATGCATGCACACACAACCTGTCTTAGTTAACACTGTGCAGAAAGTTTCCCGGGAAAATTAACTTCAGGATGCTAGAACATCCTTATAGAATCTTTGCTTTATGTTCAGAGTACCTGGCATGAAGTAACCTATTCATGCAATTATTTCTAAGTCAAAAGTACACCTCAAACACGTTAAAATCACTTTACAGAATGCTGACATTAAAATTTAACCTTGATTTGCCCTCCAAGTCCTCCAATAAACATTAGGGTTGATTTGTTAACATCCAGTACGCTGGCTGTCCCCGGAGAGGTTGCAGATTTAGATGAAGGCTCCTGATTGGAGTTCATTTCCTCTATGCTAAGCGTACCTGTTTTTCCAAACCTGCCAAGTAAAAATACTAATGAATACACATGCTATTGGCTTCTTTTTTTAAGGACAAGAAAAACCTTGTAATTGGAAAACTTAGAAGATGGTTTGTGTTCAACATTTACGCCATTCTCATTTTAGTTACCTGGTTGCATGTATCCTGTGCCATTTGCTGTTGTCAATTTGAAAATCAGGGTATTCCACTCTCGTTGATCCAGAGCCCAAATCCCAAAGAAGAGCTACTTTACCACGTCGCATCTCCACTGCAAGGAAGTCTGCCTGAAAAATAGCAGGTCTTATTCTAATATATAGCATCAAATGTGTATTTTAACATGTAATATTAAAAAAGTTTTTCCAGGTTCATATGTTTAAATCCCATATTATAGGAGCTGACTTTTAGCAAAATCAGACCCAGTAAGTTTTTACTTATTCTAACTTTTAAAGAAACAAGAAAACCTCAGCTTACATATAGGGTGAATGTTTTCTTTATAGTTATATAAAAACATGAGTTGTGCACACACACACGTAGGCATATAGAAATGTGCCCTTTTAAGTGCATGTGAAGTGACCTACCAGTCTGTAAAATAGTACTGTCCCACGATAGCATGCCACAAGGAGCTATCAGCTGGGCATTTAATAGGATTACAGAGGAAATGAAGAGGAAGTCAATGTGACAGTGAGCTACCATCTCCTTTTGAAGTTGGTGGATACACCTTGATCATGAGGGCAAAATTCAAGTACTTTCTGATACCAAGCAAATTGCTTCATACACTCCAACATGCTACATGAAAGGATCACATATTGTGTTACACTCCATGAGGTTAATGCACAGCATGGGAATAGGAAGCGTGAGTTTCACGATACGGCTGAGAGGCAATGCTAACGGATCAGTGCTTTTATTCTCTGTCTTTGAGGATCTCTGGAATCATTTAAGGCTCAAAAACATTTCAACCCCTAGTGAACACATTTGTCTTCAAAGGGCCTCACTTTGATACTTAGTTTGAAGTCAAGTAGCAAAAGACATATATGGTGATTTAAAATACTTGACTACCATCACCTCCAGTAAATGTATGGCAGAAACTTACCTTGCCATTGCTACCCAAGTAGAAAAGGAGGTTATCCGGTTCAGCAGTTTTCACATTAAGCGTTAAGGTATTGTAATTCGTAGATGAAATCTGGGGTTGGTAGGCACGAATGCAATCTCTGTCTGCTGATACTGCAACTTTAATCTGGGAGGGGGAAAGAGGGAAATGGAATCTAATCGAGTCTCAATGTACACAGCCCATACATTCTGGAATATGTACTTAGCTTCTACCAACAAACACAAGCCTTTTGCTGAGATACTTCCATCCAATATAAGTATTGCTACCTGATCTTAGCAATCTCCTAGGTATCACTTGACAAAGTGATTCACAAATAGAAAAGAATTAAATCTCTCGTAATTCACTCATTCAATTAAGATATTAAAAGACAGCAAATCAAACTATTCAAATACCTCAGAATATAACAATAAAACTTGGGTCAGAAGCCCATATATCAGAAAAGGCCACTGTAGTAATATCAAAAAATAAAGATACTGAAATTCAAAATCTGAAAGGGGAAAAAAAAAAAAAAAACCCACAACAATTTCTACTCTATGTTAAGAGTAAAAAAAAGTATATAAAAGGCAGACAGTCTGCAATAGTTCTGGTTATTTCAAAGTTTTACAACACAGCTTACACTATTATTCACAAAATACATTTGTGAATACATTACAAGTTAAACTTTGTAAAGTAGACATATTCAGATTTCTGTTATGATGCCACTAACTCAGGACAATCCCAGGCACAGCTACAGGCTGGGCAGAGAAGAGATTCAGAGCAGCCCTGTGGAGAAGGACTTGGGGGTGTTGGTTGATGAAAAAATGAACATGAGCTGGCTTCAGTGTGCACTCACAGCCCAGAAAGCCAACCGTATCCTGGGCTGCATCAAAAGGAGAGTGACCAGCAGGTCCAAGGAGGTGATCCTGCCCCTCTACTCTGCTCTTGTGAGACCTCACTGGGAGTATTGTGCGCAGTTCTGGTGTCCTCAACATAAAAAGGACATGGAACTGTTGGAACAAGTCCAGAGGAGGGCCATGAGGATGATCAGGGGACTGGAGCACCTCCCATATGAAGATAGAATGAGAAAGTTGGGGCTGTTCAGCCTGGAGAAGAGAAGCTGTGTGGATGCATCATAGCAGCCTTCCAGTATCTGAAGGGAGGCTACAAGGGTGCTGGAGAGGGACTCTTCATCAAGGACTGCAGTGATAGTAGAATGAGTAATGGGTTTAAACTTAAACAGGTTAGATATAAGGAAGATGTTCTTTACTGTAAGGGTGGTGAGGAACTGGAATGGGTTGCCCAAAGAAGTGGTGAATGCTCCATCCCTGGTGGTGTTCAAGGCCAGGTTGAATGGAGCCTTGGGTGACAAGGTCTAGTTTAAGGTGCCCCTGCCCATGGCAGTGGGGCTGGAACTAGATGATCTTAAGGTCCTTTCCAACCCTAACTATTCTGTGATTCTGTAACTCCTTTGAATACTGTCCAGCATACTGACAGGACATCAATTCAAGCTAAATGCATCAAACTGCATGGAAGTTGGTAGTGTAATGACCCATTTTAGCAACAGAAAAACCTTAACCACATCAGCATCCTTGAATATGCCTCTAACAACTAAACATAAAGCACACATGTGCATATGCATATGGACACAGATATATAAAGTTTCTGTCCTCTAGTAGAAGTTTACAAAACAACAGAACAAACTCTCTAAAATGGAATTGGAAATTTTGCCAGTACTTCTTTTCACCCTGCTAGGAACCTCTGTGGTTTATGACACTTCAAAAAACGCTGCTCGTGGCTTCATTAAGCTTCAGTAGACTGACAGAGAAGCAATAACCATATTAAGGAGATTTGCAGAAAGAACTGAAAGCCTTTTATTTTTTAAAACAAACCCTCCCAAATATTACAATAACATTCCCATACTAAAGCCAAAGGCATACAAAAAATTATTGAGCGCAAACTCATTTTCATATTCCCCTCACATTTTAATGAGGTTCATAATACAGCTGACTCACTTTTGTTGTCATTAAGGAGGAGAGCGAAGATTTAAAACCAAGTGTATTGTTTGTCTTAAAGCATTCTGGATGCATAGCAGCTTCTTGCATAGAACATATGTACAAGGCAGGGCGTAGATGGCAAATTTATTGACAGAATCAACATTATTGTTAAAAAATTTGTAGTGATACTGATATATGGAACACCCCACATCAATCTCTAAAATAAGCTCAGAAATTAACATCTTGTCCAAAAAAGAATGGCAGCACCATCCCCTCTTTTATTTCTTTCTCACAGAATATTTCTTCTGATTGTTTTCTGACATATTGTATTTCATTATTTTTATAAGGAACAAAAGGAAATAGTAATTAAATTACTGCCTTGTTGTTCAGATAAACTCACAAATGCAATAAGAAGCTTGACATGAAAAATATAAAACGTTCCAACAGTCCTGCCAGTATGATTTTAGCATCAGTCAGCACTCTTGGACTTCATTGAGACCCCAGAACAATCAGGTACTTTGACAACAAATTTTAGGATCTTTATCTCACAGAACTTCCCTGCTGAAAGTGAAAGTGAAGCCAGTTAAGTCTGGGATAACGTAACTTACAGATGCTGCCTGTTTGCGGGCCTGGCTGATGAGCTCTTTAATTTCAGACAAGTTTCTGTTCAGGTTCTCCTCTAACATTTTCAAAGGTTTCAGCCTATCCAATAAAAGACTTGCTTGTGCTTCAACTTCTTTAACTTGTTTTTCAGCTGTGATTGCTGCCAAAAGATAAATGAAATGTTGAGGCAGGTTGAAAGAGAAATGTAGTGTTGATTGCTAAAATACTTAGCCATGGTGGCCTGTTTCTGATTATTTTGTTTTCAGCAATTTTAAGCATCAGTAAGGAATACGCATACTTAAGGGTATCCCATGCGAATCCTCTAGAAGTTTTTTAAAAAGTTAGCACATTTTTACTGAATTAGGAAGAAATTTTCAGTCCATCCGACTCATATTTAATGCCTATTAAAATTGAATATTAGTACTGCTTCTGCAAGCAGTGACATTTCTGAAGAGCAATGAAGCAGCAAACTTACCAGCTTTTGATGAATCAGTTATAAGTTCAGTAGTTTTCCTCAATGTGTCATTAACTTGGGACAATGCAGAAGAAGTATTCAGCAACTTCTGACTGAAAACCCCAATGTGATTTAAATCCACCACAGCACTGGTGTTTGCAGACACAGCTAGCTCTTTCACCTCAAGCATGTATTTCCTTGTAGCTGAAACACAGTTCACAGGTTAAAAAAAAAATCACAGCTTTCATACATACTTGGGAGTAATAAATGCCTGACTTCATAACAACACAATTACAAACAATAGTCAAAACACAAGAAATGCTGACAGTTATGTTCTTTTCATAGTAAGAGTTATATTTTTGGGTTTCTGTATTTTTCAGTCTGTGAGGGGAACACGAAATTAAGACCTATTGTGATCTAACTTTGCTTAACTTGAATGTGCCATGGCTTACAGAGTGAAAAGTTTATGTTCTATGAAACTGTAGTGCCAGGAGGCTGGCACAACTCCTCTTGCCCAGTTATTAAGTTTGAAAATGGCCACAGCTATGGCCCTGAACAAACATAATGATAAGTGCTCCCCAGCAGATGATACACGCATAGATATAGCTACAGATGTAGTTACATTTTCTGCTACACACACAGAGAGATATATAATAATACAATACATTACACACAAATATAAATAATAGAATTTTCAGCAATTTTAATTAAGGCCCATTGGTTTAGATTTTCAAGCCTTTTGATCAAAACATAATCCAAGTATTGAATTCTAGGAAATTTTTTTTATTTTTCATGACCAGCTCTGAATACAATACAGACACAGAATGCAGTCATGGGGAACTTGGTTCTGCCTATCCCAAAAGGAAAATTATATGAATACATCAAGCTTATAGTGTTTAAGTTCCCTGAATGAGTGTTGGCACTCAGAGTCACTAGTGCAGAAGTCTATTACACCCTTTGCTTTGGGCTATATATAGCCCACTTATATATAGTGGGTGTACTATATGTAAGTGCCAATCATATCCCAATCTTGGCCTGACCCTTACACTCCATATGCCCAGAACAGTGGTAAGATACTGCAGCTGGCACAAAAGGGCTGATTTAGGTCTACAGGGCTCCTTCTTCACCACTAGTACCTTATACAGAAGGCAACGACACCATTAATCTCTGCCCAGATTAAAACAAAAAGAAAGAAAACTTCCAGAAGTGTAACAGCAAAAATGAAACCTAACAATGCTGTGAATTAAGGAGGATAATTTTCATAATGCCTTAATTTTCCATGTGTAGCTTTATGCTGCAATTAATATCCATTGTAACTTTATTACTAATATCACTCTTTAGTGTGAATTAAGAGCCTGAGCTGTAAAATAGGTATTTTAAAAAAGCTTTGGATTTAGCATTCTAATCTGGACACACAGTACAATCCAACAACTGAGGCAGGAGTTCTTTATGAGTGCTTTTCTATCTTTAAAAAATGTTATTAAGGTTGGCAAAGTATTTCAGCCCCTGTCCTAGGTTCAGCAGTAGCAGTCATTTTTCTCCTTCTTAGTAGCTGGTGCAGTGCTGTGTTTTCGACTTTCGGCCTGGGAACAGCGCTGATAACACTGATGTTTTTAGTTACTGCTCAAATGTTTACTCTGACCAAGGACTTTCTGAGTCTCATGCTCTGCCAGGGAGGAGAGGAAGCCGGGAGGAAGCAGAGACAGGACACCTGACCCAAACTAGCCAAAGAGGTACTCCATACAACAGCATGTCATGCCTGGGATGTAAAAACTGAGGGCAGGGACCCGAAGAGGCAGTTCACTGCTCGGTCGGGCTTGGTATCGGTTGGCAGGTGGTGAGCGGTTGTATTCTCTTCCCTTGTTGCTTCCCTTGTCATTATTATTATTGGTGGTAGCAGTAGTGATTTGTGTTATACCTCAGTTACTGGACTGTTCTTATCTCAACCCGTGGGAGTTACATTCTTTCGAATCTCCTCCCCATCCCTACAGGAGTGGGGGGAGCAAGGGGAGGGGAGCTAATGAACTGTGTGGCTGATTTATGGCTGGGCTTAAACTGCGACACCCTGTTACTCACAACTTCAAAGACATTTGCTGTTAGCTTCCATGAACTCTAGATCTTACATTTATCCAAAATAATTACTTTTTTTTTTTTAAGGGAATTCTTTTGCTTTGGAAAAAGCACAGAAAAAACATTTTAATTGGTTAAATGAAGTCAGCATTTACAAGAAAACATTTAGATACAGATTATAAGATTCACAGTGCAGTATAAACAATTTCCAGACAAGCTATCCAAAGAAAGCAAAACCTCACAATTCTATATAAAAGTTTCCCTCCATGTGTGATTAAACATTCTAGGACTTCACTCTCTTCTCACATCAGTATAACTGTATGGCTATCAGAGCCCCTCCTGTTTTACAGCAGTATGAAATGGGAATCAGAGTACGGATCTTATGATAAGCCAGTTATGTTTCAGTGTTTACTAAAAAAAAAAAGAAAATATTCCTTGTAAGGGAGAAGGCTAAATGAGTCTCCAGTATAGTTTGTTGCTAGGTCTCTGCAATCAGACAATAAGCAGGATTTTGTTTCAATTGTACTAGATGGTTCTGTAATAAGAAGAATGTCAATATAAATTTCACTTACCATTAGGCAATGCTCTTAGTGTCACCAGGGAATCATTAAGCTGGTTGACAATTTTATTAGTACTTTCCTGAATCTCTTCTACCTTTTTGTTCAACCCATTCAATCCAAATAAAAGGCCTGTTGAAAGAAATAACAGTGATTTTTCTATGCATAAACAGATACCACACAACCCACACAAACCCTAAGTATAGGGATAACAACAAGCATTCACTTATTTAATTAATTGAACTTTTCTGGTTTTGTTTTTCCTAACACAACATATTACAAATAGGAAAGCAAAATAAATGCAGTATGCACAGATAAGCTCCTGTAGGTGCTCTTCCATGCAAAGTTACCCTTTTTGGCCAATTCTGTCAGACTGAATTAGTAGAAATATAGTTAGGAAAAGGCTACAAATTGTTGCCATGATTTGAACTCTTATAATTTTTATGATGTCCTTCAGTTTTTGTGATAGCTGTCAGGAGCCCTAAGTATTTTTTTTTATATTTGCTTGTGATTTGTTTGCAGAATTCTCTCACTAGAAATAAAAATATGTAGAGCAAAGGAACAAAAAAAGGTATGCATTCTGTCTATCTGAATTACATAAAGCATATACATATTTGTGAAGCCACTGAAATTAAAAGCAAGACCATTTTACAATTACAACTTATACCTATGAAACATTGACTTCCTGTCCAATTCTGTCCAAAAATTCCCTTAGAGCCAGCCTCTGCTCCTACACAACTCTGTTCAAAATGCTTTTGAATTTCCATCGTGCAGACTTCCCTCCTTTAGAGTGATAACAAAACAAACAAATTTTGGAATTTATAGAGGGATTCTGAGCCAAAAGGTTGTTTCTATAGACAAAGTTCAGTTTGTTACTGTATTTCAGCTATATAGAGAAAACAAGTAAAAATTATTATAATTTATATATATCATCCTACATACTTGTGTAAATCCATGATTTTTTACATGAAATAGGATGAATGAATTTCTTCTAGAATTATGTTTGTTCTTCGTCTACTGCACAACCTCTAATGCTTTGATTCATAAAATTTGGAGTAACAGCCATTTAAAGAAAGTACTGCTTGGAGGTAAATGAGGTATAGTGAAGGCTATTTATTAAATGTTTACAGAGAAAAATTATATTCTTACCAAAAAGTAAAATACCATGTAACTCCATTATACATTAATCTTAATTGTATGAAAGTACGCCTAAACTCATATATAGTCATGAGGTATTTTACCTTAGCTTATACTTACTAAAAAAACCCCCAAAAAAACTACAAAAAACCCAAACACACAACAGTATAGGGAAAAAGAAATACAAGCAGAAATCTGAACTCGGAATTACTGACCATCACTTCTTTTTTTCAGATTTTTAGCTTCATTCTGAAATTTGGAGCTGAGCAGTAGAGTTTCTTTTCCAAGAAGACTTAGAGACTCCTCTGGCTGAAAAAAGAGACATCAACTGCCAGATATGAAAAATACAAATTCAACTGAAAATACTTAAGTATCTGTGGATCGCTACTTCAAGTTACTGAACATTCTCACTGTTTATGAGATATTCTATTTATTACCTACTAAGCATCAATTAAAAAAATACATGTTGCCATAATTTGTCCAAGAAAGTGACATTGACTCTCCCTGTGAATTATTAGAAAAGATGCCTATGAAACAAAACCTACCAAATTCTAGTTTGAACACTGCTACTGATTCAGTGCTGCCTTTTGGAACATCAGGAATTCTAGTTCCAGGCCTAAGTCAAAATTCCCAACACCGAGCACTTTAAAGTGAGATATCTCAAAATCCCAGTCTTCAAAATGTTCTTTTAATCCATTTCTCCAAATAAAAAATCTGGAAAAGTACCTTAAAGGATATATGCTTTACAAAGCTTTAGTAAGACAGAGCACTCTAAAACAATGTACAAGCTCACAAAACTATGCCAATTACTTTGATCACTATCATGTAAATACATTGTCACATATTTGTTTCTCCAGGTATAAACGTGCATGACACTTTTAAAATATAGCCCATTCCTTCCTTGGTTTTACAATCAGGAAAAGCAGAAAAAAAATAAATGGGAGGAAACAGGCTAATATGAGAGTAATAAGGTCAGACTGGGATGTGGTCAGATCTTTTTAATCTACTGTTTCAAAACCCCCATAATCTTGCAAGGCAGAGGGATAGCAGAGGAGATACAGACATACATTTAGTTATGAAAAGTCCTTAACTAAGCAAAATAGTTGTGGCTGGGAATACATAGCTAGAAATGGAAGCAGGAAAGGTCAAATAAGAAGATGGCTGAATAATTCCAAAGGTGGAAGGGAGCACCAGAGGTTTGGGAACTACAGGAATGCATGCCAGAGATGATTAATATAAGCATTCATAGGCTCAAGTCCAGTCAACCATGCTTTAGACATTAAAAACAAAAAAAAAAACAACAAAAAAAAACACCAAAAAAACAAACGACACCCTCCTCCCAAAAGAAAAAAAGGTAAAATAGTACTGTGGCAGAGAGAAAAGCAAGGTAAACAGAACATGAAATCTTGTACCATTACTGCCTTGAGTACAGTTTCAAGATATACTAGTTGGTGGGACAGGCTGCCATACTCCAATTTCAGCATGTGCAAAACCAACTAGAACAAATATTCCAAATGAGAAAGGGAAAGAAGTTAACCAAAATACTAATATCTATACTTACAAAATCCAAGGGGGCATTCACAACTCGAGATGCATCATCTGCCAAACTCTCTGTTATTTCAATCACACTTTTAACGCTGGAGTGGGTGTAGACAGCAGCAGTTGTGTTCAGAGTCACATTTCTTACTTTTGAGAGGCCACTAATTAGAGAATTAACAAGTAATTCTGTTTTCATCAGAGTACCTTAATTAAGGACTAACATTTTCAGTTGCAACATGCACATCTTTCTAGAATACATGATGCACTCTGAAAAACTCAGCGCACCTTGCCCTATGTTGTGTAAGGGGATTTAAATTTATTATTTTGAACTGGAAAAAAAAAAAACAAAAAACCAAAACCAAACTAGTTCAAAGAAGGTTTTAATTTTTTTTGTTTGTTTGGTTTGGTTTGATTCTTTTTGTTTATGGTCAGTTTTTCAATTTTTAAAGCCACTTAGTCACTTAGAACAAATTTGCATCATCTAAACAGAACAGAAACTGGTTACTAGCTTAAAAGCAAACTAGAGAAATACAGAACTTAGGAGGAAATTACAAGCATCTTAAAACTCTTCTTTATTACATTTTGCTTTATTGAATTTATCTGGTTCCGGTGAAGTCAGCAGAGTTGCTCAGTGTTACCCAGAGCAAAATTTTCTGTTCTTAAACTTACATGCAAATTTTCCAGTCTGATACTATTTAACTTTTAACCCATATTTGCTGACTTTAAAGGACAACACAGCAGGAATCCTAGAATAATCTTCTGGGATGTTCCATATATATAATCTTCTATCCTGGGATAGGATTTCCACTGAACTAACTGGAATGACTCCCCAACTTTCAAATTTTAAGAGTGCATTTGAATAGATTTAAGACTGCAACCCACTCATTTCTGCAAGACACTTTGAAAGCAACAATGGGGGCCCAGTAGTAATAGCTTCTTGATGAGATTCAGAGGTATATTGTCAAGACATGTTCATACACAGACAAAAAGCTTTTCAAGCCATAAGCTGATATACTTTCTGGGCATTCAATAATTCACTAGTTACTGTGTAAGTCAGCCACATGAAATGAGAGAATAATCAACCACCTCCATATAATTTAATAAAGGTACAAAATAAAGGTAAAAAATACTTGAAATAGAGAATAAGAATTGATCACAGAATTGTTTGGGTTGGAAGGAACCTTTAAAGATCAACTCCCTTGCCATGGGCAGGGAATTCCTTTAGTGGATTAAGCTACTACCTATTGAAATTAATCTGACACTACTCTAAATCTTCATAATTTCATACTTCTTGAGTTTATCACCTCTCCAGTGCATCTGCAAGTCTTTGGATCTGGGTGGCATGGTCCTCGGCTCTGTATACCAGGTCAAGCACTCCTCTCACAGACATCTGCAATACAAGGTCATCCACGTGGTGTCGCAGTTTGGTGCTCCATAAAACTAACCCATCCTGGTGGACCTCCAGGTTCTGCACAACAAAATGGTTTCCTCTTTTTCATTTTTTTTTCAATAGCAAAATACATGTGACAGTGTCAAAGAGGATGTTAAAACTTAAGAACTTACAGATGTAGAGTTCTTCATATCTTGGGCAAGAGTAGCAGCACTGTTCACTAGGACCTTCCCTTCGTTAATGAGTATGGTTGAGATTTCTTCACCTTCCTTTATATTTAGCTTTTTGTCCTACAGCATAAATCAAGTATTTTGTAATAGTCTGTAAAGTCAGCTATAGTGCAGATGAGTTCATATAACATTATCATTTCTTGGTTTTCAAACAGGGGTCTCATTTCCTTTGAGTTTTTAAGGTATCATATATATTAACATGCTTATTAAAGTCTAAAAAGCAACTTTTAAACATTATTTTGTATTTGATATTTCTTATGCAACAACATTGATTGTCGAGTCTTACATTTAACTCAGCCAGGTTGCTAGAGATAAGAGGAAACAAGCGATTGGTCTCGATGATGTGAGCAAGTGCCTTGTTCACCAGGTCCTGAGCATCTTGCAGTCTGCTGTTGTGCTTTGATAAGAGCTGGTGTGCATTGTTTTTTAGATCAGCAAGCTCCTGCTGGGGTTTAAGATACTCTTTCTGAACCTGGATCAATAAATTTTCTGCAGCTCTGACAAAAAGAGAAATCAGAAAATAAATGAACAGTGAAGGAGAAACTTAGGCATGGAATTCTTGAGGAGAAAATGGGGTCATGTGAAATTAATTTAAATGCATCCTGTCACAAAAGTCTGCAATTCTTTTCTATAATAGAATACAAACACATGGTAGATTAGTTACTCATTTTACCACAAAAAATGATGACTGCCTGAGGGAGAAGGCAGAAATGCAGTTCATAAAATTTGTATGTGGTGTCTACAGGGGAAAGGAATTAGTATAAATCGTATTTGCTTGGACTTAATTAGGGACATCCCCCTACACACAAACCTCTGTGAAACATTCCTCTGGCAACACTCTGTGTATTAATTGTAGTGATTCATATTTTGAATGTGGGATCAAAACATTAATTATTAGGATTGACACTGGAAAGAAATATGGAACCAGAAGTGAAGGACATATACCCAAGAGTTCTGAAAAGTTTAAATGGCAAATAAAAATAAATAGCCTTATTAAAATGAACACTGAGATAAGCAATTGTTTGTCAGTTGTTAATCACTTCAGCTGTTCTATTGGAGAACATTTGCATCTCTGTTTGAACACTTTCCAGTTTTGAAGGAACTGAACTTAAAATGACCCTGACGTTCTTCCTCTGTTTCTGTATTTCAGCACATATGCTGTGTGCTGCAGCTCCTGTAACTATACTTTTACATAAATGTTTGTCCCTTTTAATCTTTTCTCAAATCATATAGATCTTTAGTCAAAGCAACAGAAAACTTATTTATTTCACTATTATACACATCAAAACACATTCCATCTTTCTTACTGAATAGCAGATGTGCACTCGCAAAACCTAGCAATTCAGTGTCTTTACACTCAGAAGCCATAGCCTTAAAAAAGTTACAAGAATGAAATTATTTTACAAGACATTAAGGGCTTCTATTTCAGCACAGTGTAAGAAGGTTATATTTAAAATTGCTTAGGAACTTTGCCTTAGGTGGAAAACGTGCAGACCTGTTACAAATGTTGCTTAACAGTATGTCATCAAAAGCTCAGTTCACTGTGCCATGTGGTAACTTCTGCTCCATGAAAAATGGACTGGCTAACTGCTTATTTATATCTGTTTTGAGCTTACAGCTGCATTGCATGATAAATTCTGCAGAGTAAACAATCTCACAAATCTCATTAACTCTCTTCTTCAATCTGTCAAAGGACACTTATCAGACAACTTTCAGAACTTTCAACAGAGCCTATAATTGAAAAGATTTATTTACAAATGCATTGTATAACAACTCAAAAGCTTGTTGAAAATGTTGAAAATCAGAACATTCTGTTACTATGCAACAGGGCATTTTGAGACATTTTTATAAGTGAAAAAACACTGCTATTTCAAGTTCCTAATAAATATCAGGTTAAATAATACATTTCAAGTCCATTTAGCTTCTATACAATTTAATATTTGTACAAGGACAAGCACAGGACAAGCTCTGTTGAACAAAATCAGACATGCTACCATCACAAACATTCGGTCATGCCTAACTCAAAGCACTTAATAAGAAAAGTAAAATTTTCAGAAGTATTCCACTCTGGTCTAAATCTTTGCCCTTAAAGCCAATGTTAACATTCTTACAGCTTTTGGTAGGCTAAGGCAATACTTAGTATTTCTGAAGCTGGAATAACAATTTTGCTGACTGTTGAAGCAGTCAGCGTTTCACGTTGCCAAGTCTAGTTACAAGCACTTGTAATGAACAGAAAATCCACTTTAAAATAGCCTTTAACTGGGGACAAATCAAGACAACAGAATACAATCCTGAACTGTGGCTAAGAATGCTGAAAGAAATGCCTTGGTTTCAATTGCAAATCTATGTGATACATATTCCAGTGACAATAAATCATCATGTCCTTCAGCAGATCTGACATTTCCTGGGCTTGCCATTGACTGAGACAGTTCTATGATGCCTCTTAGCCAAAAGCAACGAGATGTGTAGCAGGGCTAGGTCTCAAACAAACTGAAACCAGTAAGCCTTTTTCGCAAGGGAATTTTGCCACTATTGCAAGGGAATTCTGTATCACATTCAAATGAGCAGGTTTTGGTTATATTAGCATCATGTAGGATGCCCAAATATCATTAAATCATGTAACTCCAAAGTCAGAGTTCATATAGCTCCATCTGGGCTTGTTTTCCATCACACTGCCTCTTATGGCATGATGTTTCTCCAGATATCTCTCCAAGAAGCAGTATTGCGTATTTTAGAAATAGGTGGAATAATCTTCAGTAGAACAGACTTACTTTAAGACTCTGGTAGCATTATGGTGCTGTTGAACAAAATCTTTCCTGCGCAATGCATCCAAAAGGGCAGAAATATCATCCTGCAGGCTCTGTGACGTAGCATTGGACAGCGGGAGATCCAGGCCCAGTGTGTCATTTAGTGACATAGCAACTTCAGCAAGTACTAAGTAGGAGAGTAAACAATCTAGTCATACCATTAAAAAAAGACTATATATGAATCCCTTATGCAAACCGCAGCAGTTTCCGTGTAAATAGCTCTTTAAGAGCTGTGAAGGAAACACCCTTCTAAATGCTTTAAAGAAGTGGAAGTATCTTAAAAGCAGGATACCTTTGATGGTTGTATGCACTGTGTCAATAAATCCAGTCAGTTCTTGACTTTTATTCCTGGTTGCTTGAGTTATTGTGTTAAGCTGCCAAGCTTTTTTCAAAAACCTGGATGACTAGAATAAAATCAGAGACATTTGACAGTTCTAAACCAATTTTCAGTACATATAATTTGTCTATGTTTTTTCACTTTTTCCCCCAATATCAAGACTACTTTGTAAGAGGAAACGGGTTTTTGATAAGATATATCTGTATGATTCATACATCTCTGATGCTTCCATGCTTGCAGATGTCTTAATCATATTGAAGGTTCCAGCCTCTGATATCAGTTGTGTTACCAATTATTTTCATAATCAATAAGATCATAATTACCAGAGCTATTTCTTCATTCTGAATAGATCGCAATTAGCAGTAGCAACACTGTTAGTGCAAGTACCTGGTTAGATCATATAAACAATATCAGGTATATATGGTCAGCAAAAGAGACCTAATGGCTGAAGTACTATTGTCAATCTCCTACCTATATTTTTGTGTGTGTGTTAAAACTGAATAAAGAATACAAATCTTGTCTGCTTTTCAGATGCATTTTCAACAGATTTATTCCTGCTAAAATCATACTATAGGTATCAAAAACTTTTTTGTGACTATTCAGCTATGAAGTAATTTTGAAAAAGCTCCACGCATTAAGACCAGTGAGAAATATCTCACTTTTTCCAGTTTTAGGTCAGTGAACTCTATAGATTTAAAATAATTTCTGAACAGCTCTCTGGCATTTATGCACCATGCTATGAAATCTCAAAGGATTTCTCCAGAAAGGCTAAGAATAAAGAAGCCAGCACCTACCTCTTTGTGCAGCTGATCAACTCCTCTTGATAAACTCTGAAGACTTCCTTCTGCTGTAGCTATTGAGTAAGTTGGATCTCCTCTAGGGACTACAGACCCCTATAAGAAACAAGAAGAGACACCACACAGGAATTTAATGACTTTGTTGTGTGTCCAGAAAAGTTATGGGAAGAAAATAAATATTCACACTATTTAGAAGATTTATATTTTAAATTAATGATTTGCAAAATCATGTAAGATGACATAAAGTAATTACAGTTCATGCAACAGTGTGTTTCTTTAAATAAGAAAACAAGAGTCCAGCCATGTCATACTTTTAATCAGGTAACAAGAAAGGAAGAACAATTTCTGCTTTCTTGATTCTCAGTTTCACCACAGTCTGAGCTGCCCAAATAAGCTACTTTGAGAAATTCCAAGGCCTGTTTAATTAAATGCTTCTATCCAGTCCCACACCTGCTACTGTTTCAGCAGCTGGTCTGGTCAAAACAGCGGCATCCAGAGTACATCTGTGAGGATGACCCTGGAGATGTCTATGTTTCCATCTCAAAGCACAGTACATGGCACTTAGGAGTTCAGGATTTTGGTCCTTCAGATACAGTAAGGTAACACAAGCAGCCCTGCGGATCTCCTCACCAATAAGATTGAATAATAAGTTGGTTTTGGCTTCAAGGTCACCTCAAAACTGCTCTATATGGCAGTAAACAGGCCATTCTATCTAAGTGTGTCATATTTGATAAAGTCAAGGTCTGCAACACAGTATCATTTCTCTAAAGATCCAAAGAAACTTCAGTCATTTTTTACAGAGATAGCAAGTCTGGGAAAGGTTATTTTTAGATTTCAGATGTTTCAGAGCCAACCATTGTAAATACCATAGTAAGTACCATTTTCCCAACTTTTTAAAGAATACACAGGGTATTACTTGTACAGAACATCCTTGTGTCAAATGGAAATTTCAAAGTTTTTTCCTCAGCATGAGGAAAGAACAAATGAAGAGAAACAGAAGTTGAAGCTCTTGAGCCTCTGGGGATAAAGCACAGCAAGGTTTCTCTAAAAGCCCTGTTCAAGAACCAGAATGGGACAGCAAGTATGTCAAGGTATGTCAGGAAAAGGCGCAGCACATATAGATAGCGCATTCAATAATCACAGTGCAGACTGAAAAATTTATTCATGCATTTATTTAAATGCTAGCTCAACAAATGAAAATAAAGTAATATATAAATAATATAAATATAAATAACTGAAGGTGTATTTCTACACCAAATGTAATGGTCTTAATCTGTAACACACATACACACATTCAAGCCATGAACTTCAGAACAGCTTCTGTTAACTTACAGGCACACACTAGTTGGCTGCAAGTTCTGCTTGAAAGCTGTGACCAAGTATTTCTATTATTTGTGTGCTCATTTTACCTTCAGATGTTTTGTTGCATTCTCCACTTGTGACAATGCCCCATAGGGCACACGGGCAACACCAGTGAGGTTCAGTGAAAGTATGCCCTTCTTGAGATCATCCAAAGTGTTTAACAAAACTCCTGTGCAGTTGTCATCACAAGCTAAAGAAACAATTTTAAAGGGAAGCAATATTAGTATTAAAAAGAAGCACCAAGTACTGAAATTTATTTTGATTTATGCAGTATGTGCCTTCACCTTTTGAGTTAAGAGTGATTAAGTATAATAATTTTGAGCATACAGATCTGTAGTACTGCCCTCCCCTTCTTGCCCCAAGAGGGGATCTATTCCAAACATATTCTCCTTAGGTTAGCACACATTCAAGCTTTATTGACCATGCTTGCTACTGAGCTGCTTGCTGCATTATAAGCTCACTGAGCCTATTTAGCTGTATTTCTATAAACCGGAATGATACCACTGACAGTCAAACAGGCTAGGAAGAGAAGAAATTCAAGCCTATATGGTGTTATTCCATTTATTCCTTGGTTGTTTATTTTTGGCTTTTTTATGCAAAGCAAAACCTGAGTCCTAACTCCTATTTATTTCACTGTAAAAGCAAATTACTGTACTTACTGTCCTTCTGCTCTCCACATTCTCATAAGGGAATACATGACTAATTATTGGTGGAGAATGCCTACATACCTGGGATAACTCCAAAAGTATTATTGTACCAACCTCACATCCAAAGGGTCAATGACATAGGAATTCAACATTTTCAAATAAATAAAGGTATGCTACAGACAGAAAAAAGTATTAAAGCTATCTTTCCTTGAACTTGGCTGTTAACACCAAATAAGTAATTTTAAGGATTAACTGCTTGCCTGATGTTATGATCTCTATTGTAGTTTTCTCTGTGTTCACAGTATGGTTGAGGTTGGAAGGGACTTCAGGAGACTATATAGCCCAAACCCCCTGTTTTACAGAAATACAGGTTGTTAAGATATCTTTCCTTTTATAGGAAGAATAGGGCCTGACATCATAAAAACATTCAATGAATAATCATGTGCACATAAATATCACTTGAACAGACCAAAGCCCGCTGGGAAAGTAAACAGTTTAAAAACCACCTACAAACACACTTGTCTTCCACAAGAAGATGTCTCGGTTCACACTCCTCACACAGCTGTCCTGTCACACCTTGCTTACAGAGGCACTGACCAGTCACTCGATCACAATTAACATGAACAGAGCCACTTGGATTGCACTGACATAGATGGCAGCTGCCACCAGGAAGCTGAGGGTCACCATAATAGCCAAGGGAGCATCTACACAGGGAAGAACAGGACACGGAACATCAGGACATTCATCATTAAATTAGATGTTACATTTATCTTTGAGAATCACTGATAGTTTTTTAATTAATGGCTTCTGTAACAGTAACTAACAAATCACTCTAAGTCCTTGAGCACTCATTCATATATTTATTTATGAACACTGGGGGAAAACTGGGAAAATTAGAGACCACCTCCTCCCATTCTCCAAAGTTTCTTGGTTCCTCCTCCTTGACCTTTTTGAAGAGTGGAGTGACAGTGGCTTTCCTTCAGTCCTTGAGCACCTCTCCTGTTCTCCATGACATTTCAAACATGATGGAGACTGACTTAGCAATAACATCTGCCAGCTCCTTCAGCACTCGTGGATGCATCCCATTGAGGCCCATGGATTTGTGACTCATATTAATCAAACTGTCCTTGGAAGCTGGGAAAAAATTGGAACATCACGTGTAACTTACCTTTCACAATACTGTCCTTCATATCCTGGGAGACAAGCATCACAGTGGTAATCCTGAACACCTTTCAGGACACAAGTGGGACTAAAACTGGAGGATGGATAAACAAATACCAGCTAGCACATGAATGGAAGACCATACAAAGACAGAGAACACCTTCAGCCACTGCTCAGTCTGATGCAGTGCTCTAGAATATGTACTTTAATTTATTTATTAAAAAGTTTGCTTTCCCAAAGTGACTCTGTTACTGTACAACATGCTAAAGCACCTTATGCTCTTCCTTTTAAAAGATAAGACAATGAAAAATGGATGCTGCATGATCTATGCTATAGCATGCATCTAACTGAGACTTGCATGAGAACATCAGAATTGCTAGACTCTTACTCTAATCCAATTACCCAAAAGCAAACAACAAATAACTTTCTCAGGCTTCTGGAGAAAAAAAAAAAATAAATAAAATCAGCCTGCACAGCATTTTTATTTTCAAAATATGAGGTTAACTGTTCCTCTACCAAACAAACAGATACAGAAATTTTGAACAGAACAGTACTTGTTCTTCCCCTACGACTGATCTCATGAAAAGCTCCTGCATTGAATGCAGATGACCTGAAACTTTATAAACACAAAAGCATTGTTTTCTGAATGAAGAGAAGCACATTTGAACTTAACACATGTCAGAGCAACTTCACTATCTGTAAAACATTCTATGTGGCTGATCTACTCTTAGAGAAAAAAAAAGAAAGACATCTATCAGTTAATCTTTTTATTTTAAAACCTCACAGAGTTACCACTAGCTGTGAACAACTCAGAATATAAGCTCCATTTACTAAAACAGGTACCTTTCAAATGCCTAAAAATTAAGGATATGTAATGATAACTCCTGTTGTCATAACATGGTAGGAGTAGAAGATGGGACATACAGCACAAGAAATCCAGGCTACTAAAATGTACATTGGATTTAATAAGTTCTGGTTACCTAACAGGGTTGGCTCTGGGACAGGCACAAAGAGAGCAGTCGTTCACGGATCCAATTACTTTCCCATAGTAGCCTGGGGCACAAGCACTGCAGTAATCACCAACTGTGTTATCTCTGCAGTTCTGATACACAAAAAGGAATTCAGACAATTTAAAACAACAGCAAACAAGAGGAACTTTATCTTCCCTCCAATCCATAAATGTATACAGTTTCCAACAATCAACTCTAAATGTCACTACCCATTGGTCAGCATTCTCTGAGTGGAGGAGCCTTTTATGCAAAAATAAGCATTATGCCTGCATATTTTCTCCTATGTGAACACCTCCTCAGGCAGGCTGACCTAATTTCTTTTCTAAATTTTCATTAAGTTTTATATATTTCTGCTTCTATTAATCCAATTCAGGGCAGCAAACCACAGTACAAAGCAAAAATCCTCAAAAAACAAAAAACCAACCCCCCCTCCCCAAAAAAAAACTCCCACAAACCCTAAAAAAGTGACTGATGGAAAAATTAAACAGATTGCCTGAATGAAAAACATGGCTTTTAAGGTTTCAGCAAATGCATTTGAATTCTATAAACCAAGGACCATCTGCAGTTAGGATCACAGTTTAATTTGACATCATTACTGATCAACAGCCAGTGCTATTAATATTAAAATACTAAATTAGTATTATAAACATAATTTATCTGACTAGGCCCCTAAGCGAATAAAATTCAGTTTCTCTTTTTTTCCTATTTTGATTCCTATTCCTGCTAGTGTGTATATTTTAAAGGTTAGTTGAAGAAAGTAATCAGTAGCAGTGCAGCCTCCTATTGTACGGGGAGCAGAAATCAGAGGTGAAAACCATTTCTTTTGCCTACACTACTCAGCCAGTAATGTCTAAGTAGTAATCCCAACACGTAGGAGACTTGTCTGAGAATGACTAGTATTCACTACTGTGAAAGACCTATGTGATTTTGCCTTGTAGAAATGAGAACCACAATTCTTAATCGTGAGATACATACTTTATGACAAATCTGAAAGCTAAAGCATGGTTCACAAAAGCCTGAAAGACAAAGGTAACTCACTTTAAAAATCAACTTCAAGAATAAATTCAGCGGATGCTGACTCTGAACTAACCAACTCACTATTGGAAAAACAAAGCAACTGAAAAAACTTTAGGAAAGAATATTAAGCCATACCAGAGTACAGACTTAATGTGTCTTATGTGGTTAGCTGAAAATTTGTTGTTCACAGGGCTGTCAGCCCACAAGCAACAAGCAATGTGTTAGTCAGATGTGGCCCCTCTTTGCAACCTTTGGGATAAAATGAAAGAAATGAGCAAAATAACTTGGCTGAAGCATATTCTTATACAAATTTAATCTCTGGGAGTTCAGTTAAAGTTAAAGTCTCAGTTAAAGCTGTGCAGAGGATTCTCTTCCTGAGAAGCAAAGAATTTGACTTTGAACTAGTCTGTGGTGTGGTATGGCTTACTGCTTCCTTTACTTCTTTATTGTGTGACTAAGCAGACCTTGGCCAGATGAAGGAGAGAAGCCCCAAAAGTCTCACAGAAAAACAGATAAAGCAAACTGGTATATAAGTTACTTTTGAAGCACACCTAAAACTAAAATAATTAATTATTTTGAAGATGTTAGCGCCCAAAAAACCTGATAATTTTCCTGAATGGACCCCAAGGGAAATATTACTCAGATTTTACAGTTTTTGGAATTGGGGGGGGGGAAAATTCTGCAACAAATACTATAGCCATACAGTTATCCCAGAAACTCCTTCTATAGGTTACCACTATTGTGTACTCAGGTGAAACCAACAGAATAATGTATAAATTTTACATACCAAGCACTTTCCAGTTTCAGGATCACAAGTATCACTGTGGTTGTGGCACTGACATGGCACACATGGTGCTATCAGAGTGTGAAGCTCTTTTACACCGAGTTCTGTATACTTTCCCCTATAGTATCCTGGAGCACAGCTCTATTTGTATGGGGAGTAAAATAAAACAAATATATGATCACACCTACCAACAAACAATTTTAAAAGCCATTTAACTAAATGTTTAAATTATCTCACTATTAGACACACAAAAAGGAATCAAGGATTCTGTACCTGACAGGACAATCCAGCATAACCAGCAGGACATCTACATTGCTCTACAAGACGAGCTCTAGCTCTGCCTAGATGCATTTCTTCAGACTTCACTGCAACTTCCATTGAGATATTTGCAATTCTACAAGACATATGCAAAAGAGAGTGTAAACATCTAGAGAAGTTCTAGCATCAAAACTGAGATTCAAACATTTTTATGTTTCAAGGTCAGGGCTGCCATACATAATCCCTCATGGTCCCCTTTTCCCCATGCAAATATCTCAATAAAATCTGAAGGTTCTTGACTTATGTATAAAATTTCAGGACCTACAATGAACAAAACAGAAGAATTTCGAAGCAATATAGGTTGATTCTCATTGGTCTCCATAACTTAACAAGCCCACCACACAAGAGTAAGTATTCCCATCTCAGAAACACTAGACAGAAAGGAATACATTTGTCCTACATATTTTCGGACAGCAAGGAAACATAATTGAGGGCATGTGAAGCAAAAATAATCCCAAATCTTGAGGTGGAACCACGCTTCTTCACAGCTGTGAAGGCAATTCAGATACTGGGTTTTCTTTGAATGCATTTCTGCTTGCCTTGTAGGTTGCCACATTGACAGATGCGATGTCCATATCCCATCTCTTCCTCCTCATTAGTAACCTAGTTCTGTTCAAATGGTAGCTAAAATGCTACCTTTCTGGGGTGGAAATATTTTACTACCACTGCCCAGAGTGCATAAAGCTACACGAGAGGCCTAGGTTGGTACAAACCCTACAACTCAGGGAAACATATGTTCTAATTGAAAAAAAAAAAAATTTTAAAAAATCAATACTCAAAAAATTTCAGTATTTATAAAAATAAGATGGGAAAGAAATAATTTAGAAAATATCTATAACACACATTCAGCAGAACACAGCTTGTAAGGCTCTCTGCTTCTTTATGGGCTTTCTATCAAAGTAAGCAGCAGAGACAGTTACTGTTTCACAGAAAGAATTAAAGAGGGATTCTGCTGACATTAAAAGTCATAAATGTTTTCTGATCAGGGGAAGAATGAAAGTTGTAAATAGGAAATTGGACATTTCTCTAATATGAGTTAAACCTTTACTATATAGCTCAGTTGGGACTACTTCTAGGTTAAATTACAGTAAATGCAGTAGAATAAGTAAATGCAATCAGAGATTGCTTTACCTGCTTTGCTGTAATCCTTGGCCATAAGCTGCCTTGATAAGGATGTATTCAACATTGCTTAGCACAGATATGAAGTCAGAACGTAACACAGGCTCATCAGACACAGAGTTAAAATACTTCCAAGAATCCTAGGAAAACATAACTCATTAAAACCATGAATGTTCAAGCTCACTTTAAGGTAATGATGTTACACAAAAGGTTCCTCCTTATGTGTTCTTTCAGAAATGCAGTCACAGTGATTCTATCTAAACTGTAGGTCTCAGAAAAGAGAAAAACTTGCTCTGTGTTAGAACAAGACCTGGTCTTACATCATTTCTTCTATCCTTCAATGCACTCAAATTCCATGCCCAGTTTTTATAGGAATCTCACAGAAGGAAATATTTCCACACCAGTGTTTTGGCTTACCTCCTTCATTTCTACCTCCTCGTCAGTTCTTATTCCATTTTCTGGAGAAGGGATGTCTACATAGATGACCAACTTGCTGGTGTGACCTCCTTTCATTAGAATCTGTGGCTCAAAATTTGAGGTTCCAAAGCCATCCAAAGCATAAAAAGCAACAGTGTATCTCAGCTTCCCTCCATAGGCCTTGAGCTGTTTTGATAAAAAATTGTTACTATTTTTTTACTCTAAGGTTAGAGCTACTAGCTGAAAATATTTTAACATCATCGGAAAACTTGAAAACTAACAGTTCTTTGAAGAATTGGCAACGAAGCATGAAAATTTACTTCAACTCTGCAGTTTCTGCGCCAAGGTTAAATGTATATTTCATAGTTTCTTCTTTTAGGCCCTTTCAAAGTGTGCACTCAACTTTCATTTAATTCCTAAGCAATAGAGATTCCAAAATATATATCTAGCATGAAGGTTGAAAACTCAGGTTTCTAAAGCAAATTTGAATACATCACTCTTTCCCCTACACAATCTCTGAAGAGTAATATGTTAATTAAATATGGGTGTTACTGATTTACAGGGTCAAGAAAAATCTCATTAGGAAAGCATAAAGAAAACATATTGAAATAAGTTCAGCCACTGAACATTTATATTATGAGCTACAGGAATAGAACTAAGGCAGGAAAATTGACTATTATACAATACAGGTGTGACTATTAGACAATAAAGAAACTGTCATCTTACTTGGTCTCCCTGAAACTGCTCTGGTAACCTCCAGTAAAACGTTTCTGTATTTAAGTATTTTCTGACTATGGTAGCATCCAGTAAAACATCAGGAAATTGTGAAAATACTCCTTCAATTGTTCCAGTCAGGTTACTTTGAGCTACTACATGCAGAATGGACTGATCTGGAGTTAAGGTTATCTGCAACACAAGGAGCAATAGATTCGTTAACAAAAAACCGTATCTATCCCCGTTCGATACGCTGTTAACACTCTGTTCTGAGATAGTCAATAGACCATCTTAGAGTAATAAATTCCCCAACAAAAAACTTAGGAAACGTGTTTGATATTTATTTTTGTTAAAAGCAAAGAGTGAAACACAGGTTTCAGAAATAAGACTATAATCATTTATCATTTATTTTCTTTTTTTGTTCTGCCATATGCCACTGCCTCCATAAAGTAGCCAATTACATTCAGCCCCATTCATGAAATCTATGCAACCAGATAAGTTACAGCAGCATGGTATCTAACGTGAGGATAACACCAGTGTCTGTATATTTATGGCACTTTACTTACAGGAATTCTCACATGATCATCTAATTCTGAACAAAATGTGGACATCCCAAAACAGAAGCATGGAGTACAACCTAGTGCATTGCTGACAGACAAAGCAAAAGTTCCAGGCTTACACTCACTGCATTGTAGACCAAATACATTTTCCTGGAGGAAATAAAAAGAACGTAACAGCACACTCATGTTACTTTGCTAGCTGAATGAAAGACTGTTCTTTTTGGAAGAAAAACTAGTTGCTATGTAAATTACATAAACAGTAAGTCAATTATTGTATCTATTTTGTTTTACTATGTAATGCATTATTTTTTCAATTATTTGCCAATGCTGTTCAAAAAAAATAAAACCCAAGCAAACAAAAAACAAACCCAGAGCACTGAAACTGAACTATTTGAATTTCTAGCAAAACTTAGCAGCTAAATTTCCATTCAAGACAGAAAAACTGCTGTAGCAATATATTTCCAGACTCTACCAAGGCATAGTTTTTCGTAGCTCAACATAGAAACATATGACCTGTTCAGCACTAGCACAGAAAACCCTGCTAGGGGTGATATAGGTGCGCTCAAAAACGTCTCAAAGAAAGGATGCAGACTGCCTTCTGAAGCCCTTTCAGCTCTATAAACTCCATGACTTTTATGTACTAAATGTCCAGAAAACCCCAGTGCTATTCCAAAGGGTCTAAACAGAATCATAGAATCATAATAGTTAGGGTTGGAAAGGACCTTAAGATCATCTAGTTCCAACCCCCCTGCCAGGGGCAGGGACACCTCCCACTAAACCATGCCACCCAAGGCTATGTCCAATCCAGCCTTCAACACTGCCAGCGATGGAGCATTCACAACTTCCCCGGGCAATTCATTCCAGTGCCTCACCACCCTTACACTAAAGAATTTCTTCCTCATATCCAGTCTAAACTTCCCCTGTTTAAGTTTGAACCCATTACCCCTTGTCCTATCACTACAGTCCCTAATAAAGAGTCCCTCCCCAGCATCCCTATAGGCCCCCTTCAGATACTGGAGGGCTGCTGTGAGGTCTCCATGCAGCCTTCTCTTCTCCAGGCTGAACAGCCCCAACTTTCTTAGCCTATCTTCATACAGGAGGTGCTCCAGTCCCCTGATCATCCTCGTGGCCCTCCTCTGGACTTGTTCCAGCAGTTCCATGTCGTTTTTATGTTGAGGACACCAGAACTGCACACAATACTCCAAGTGAGGTCTCACGAGAGCAGAGTAGAGGGGCAGGATCACCTCCCTCGACCTGCTGGTCACTCTCCTTTTGATGCAGCCCAGGATATGGTTGGGTTTCTGGGCTGCAAGTGCACACTACCGGCTCATGTTCAGTTTTTCATTGACCAACATTACCTTGCAGGTACAGATGCCCGTTTCTTCTTCACAACCACAGAGTCCTTCAGTGTCATCACACATCTCTGTTTTGGTTCCACTCAAATCACAGTCACAGGCAACACAGTCTGGGTAGTTCCTGTAACCTAATGCACACCTGGAACAGTCTTGTCCTCCGTATTCAACTTTGCACTGGCATTGACCCGTCAAGACATCACACTGGAGATTGGCTGAACCAGTGTTGCTGCAGTTGCAAGCCTTAGATGATGAGAAAAAACAAAATGTTCATAAATAGCAGATCTTTAAAAACGATTTTGTTACAACAGAAACAGCACAGTAAAATTAGAGCAGCTCTTGAAACTCTATGTTTGTCAACAACTACTATACAATAATAAAAGGGAAAAACTTCCACATAGAAAGGGGGTTGTTTGGTTTGTATTTGAGCAAAGAACTGCATTTCCAGTAAAAAGTGGATGGCTAAAAGTAAGAAGCATTTCTGATCCAAATCTGGGTTGGGAATCAAAGGAGTTGAAGGAATCCGTTCCAGAAAAAAAAGAAATCTGAAGATTTTAGTTAAAATTCTATTTATTGAGTGCAGTAAGCAAATTAAAATAACATTATATAATTGTTGCATGAAATAAATCTGTAAGTACAATGATTTTATGAATATGATAGAAAAATCTTAATACTAACATTCTTTTAAGATTCCAAGAAGCATTAATATTGTGTACATCCTGCTCAAACTTCATTTACTATTTGATAAAGAACCAAGAATCTCATCGTATCCAAAGGTGGGAAGCTCAGCACATATTGCAGCTCACTACTTAAAGGAATACCGTTCTCTAGCAGAACCCAACATCTATTATGCAATCAGTAATATGAACCTGTTATTACAAATATGCGAAGTGGATGTACCTAATTTGTCATTCTTTTTTGAAGCAGACTGGATCTAATCTTCAGTCTTAATTTCGTATCTGTCATTACCTAACAAGTCCAATTTTGCTCTGTAGTTATTTCTAACAGTGCAGGCAGAAAGTACATTTAATCTATCATCACCTGACTATAAGCATTTTCCCCCAGTCTTCTTTCCTCATAATCTCATCATTTGAGATGCAAAGCCTTACTTTGTAAAGCACTCTACACAAAGACCCACAAAATCTATTAGCATCACTATGTACCCTTTAGCATTCTTCACAAGTTTGCTGCTCACTATTAGTATTCCTTGTATTAAGCAGATTTTACTCTAGCAACAAACACTAGGTACTATGCTGCCTAGTCTAATACACTTTATGACCAAACAAGTTGACAACTTGGCTAAAGGTCTACAGCTCTGAATATAAAACCCTATTTTAGGAATCATAATAATAGAAATAATTTATGTGTACTTCAATACCTATATGTGATAAAGATAAATAAGGACTCAAAGGTACAATTAACTGTGCTGCAGCGTACTTGAAAAAGGTAGAGAGCAAAAAATGACTATAGCTCTACTCCATCAACACACCCAGATTTGCTGCTAAATACCAAGAAAATAGTAAGAAATGGAGCCAGATGAAGTATTCCACTAATGCAATTTGTGTTGCAAAACCAAACTAGCTGGGCTCCTGATAGCATGAATCTCATTTCACCCATATAAAGAGCATGCAAGAGCCTTTCCAGGGTTTGCCAGTAAACATTGCACTGAATCTCAACCTTCCACAGCTGACTATTCAGCCCAGGAGAGCCTCTGTTGAGATGTTACCTGCAGATCACAGTACTGTTTATTGCACCAAGAAAGTAACTAAAATACCTTAGAGTAATTTGGGTTTATTATTGCAATGCTGTAACCAACAGGAACGCTAAACAACTTAGTGGAAGGGAGCAGTTACATAATTAATTCAACTTGATCACTGAAAAGTGCTGGGGAATCACCCCGTGAAAGGAATACTTAAATGAAAATGCACAGGTACCAGCATACTGAATTTGCAGAACATCAGGATAAGAATGAGAGTAGCTAGTAGCTGACAAAGCAGTGGATTAAAGAAAGGTTGCCAAGTAAGTTTCTTTAAATCACTAAGAATGTAAACCATGAAGAGATATTATAGAACTGTTTTATTATCCTTAGTTTAAACAATTAAAGAGAGAAAAAACAATTTGGCTGATATTTGTACTTGTCAAGTACTTACTGTATATAATGACAGACCTTGTCAAGTTAATTATATTTGTGATTTCTCAATTGAAATTAGCCATGACATTCTTGTAATTCTGAGGCTTTTTAAAATCTCACAAGTTATAAAATAAAGACTGGCCCAATGCCATTATCCGTCAGGAATTTAGTGCATGAACCTTATTGCATAAATGGTTGCTACTCCTTAGATCCGCACTGAGTTGGCATTTTACTGCTTAATCATAAATATTAAGTTGATGTAATGGGAGTTACCTTTTACCATTTTAATTTTAAATATCTAGAACAAGAACATGCAGTGACTTTCCAGATAAGCTATATTTCATTGTTCTTAAAACCATAATATCACTCCTTAATTAGCACGGAAACTATGTTCCCTGTTGCCAATTGTTGCTATGAATAAGATTTAGTACCACTAAGCTCTTGAAAATAAGAATACACACTTCAAAATTTTAATATGATCTACACACCTATTCAGAATAGGCACTCTGATCGTTATTTTCAAAGACAGCTTCCTTGGAAGGTTCCTCAATGAACACTTTACAGTCTGACTTTTTTTAATGTAAGCATGTTGTCCTAACACAGACAGAGAATAAACAGGAAGGTTCTCAAAACAAGACTCCAATTCTGACATTAATATAAGGAAAATTGTTTTGAACAGCCATGGCTTTTTGGCCAGCCTAACATACCTTGCAGCCAAATTTAGGAGAGAGTCCCCAGTGATATTCTTCACAGAGTTCACATTTTGGTCCCTGAGTGTGAGGGGGACAAATACATTGGCCAGAATCAGCATTACAGTTGTTCTGAGTATGAGCACAGTCACAGGCTGCAAGAGAAGTAGGACCAAGTAATTACCTTTATCTTTGCTTTAGCTACAGAGACCACTGATAGTCTTACTTTTTTTAAGCATGCAGTACAGTTTATCTATTCTGCTACAAACTCCTTGTCACCCCTAGTCACTAAGAAACAAATCATGACCACAGTGACATCTCATCTTTTTATTGTAGCCCATTATTTCTTCTTAACATAGCCTGTTTGGGGGTTTAAAAAGCAGCGGGGCATTTCCACAGGTGAGTCAATAAAGCTAAATGAAATTATTGTGGAGAAGAATAAGTTTGTAAGAAAAAAATCTATTATTAAGGATACAAAACGCATCAGGAGATATGATAATGTTCTCAAGCAGGTGCAAGGATTAATCACAGGAATTAATATTTTTCAAGAACCATTTAGTAAATAATAGGGATGGATAACTATTTTTTAATAACTAACTGTTGCATGAAGCACTTGTCTATTTATAGAATTCAATGTAATTCTTGCTAAAAATCAGAAGTTCAGAAAAGTGGTTTTATTAATTGCTTTAATAACATCTACGAAATTCTCAAGACTGAAATGGTTTAAAGTATTTAAGAGATCTTTGATTCTTAATAAAGACACAGTATATATGCTCCAAAACACAATCCTTTCACATAATCTCACTGCAGATTTCATATTCCTGTACTATTTGAGGCATGAGAAAAATGTTTCTGTCAGTTTGGAGAAAAGCTAGTCATTCCTTTAGCTATACTCTTGAAAAGGGCATCTTATTAACATGATAAATTAGGGTTTTCGATGGCACAATCTCCATTTGAATTAACATTTTCCCCTGTACCATGATGAAAAATTGTACACATGATGATGGGAAAATAGTGTCAATGACATCTTATAAAACTATAATACATATTTTTAAGAAATAAATTAAAAAAAAAAAACAAGGTAAAAATATGTAAGAGTAATAGCTCTTAGCTTTTATGGTTGCAGAAAAAAAGGTTTTATTCTGTCTAAAGGAATAAAATTTTGTACCAAAAAAAGAGACAAAGGAGCTACTGAGGATGTAACTTCACTCATACAACCTTTAAGTGCTGTTACTTCATAGTCACAACCTTTCACAGGAACCACACAATAAGAAATGTTTTGTTCCCTAGCTTAATCAAAGTATTAGGAGACCGTTCTACAGATTTTTCCATACAGTCATCAGAACTGACCTTTGACAGAGTTTAACATAAAATATGAAAGAAATTCCAGACAAACCCTGAAAGGATCATGGATCAGAGCTTACGTGTGCAGCCACCATCCTGGAACATATGAAAGCCATGAGCACAACGATCACACTTTTCTCCAGCCACTCCTGGTACACAGTGGCACTGCCCCGCATGATTGCAGTCCTCGGACACTGAGCCAAATTGACTACAGTTGCAGGGAATGCAGCCAAGCCCAGTAAGCAGGCCATAATAACCATTCTGTTGGACAGGAAGTAAATACATTTGAACTGTATATCATAATTTTTTGGAAACAATACAATGTACACTCTTATTTTCCCTTGTTTACTTTCTCTGCTGTCTGGCCTGCATGAATATTCGTCAGCAGTGTGTGACTGCTGTGGGAGGATTCCCCAGCCTTATCTCTTCACTGTTCCTAGCCATATGCAAGTATGCATTGAGTAAAGATGTGAACATTGAGATGCTCTTGTGGTCCTCTGATCTCATTAATCAGATTTATGTTTTAAAGTTCCTGGATATTTTACTGTACTGACCAAGCAGAGATTTCTGTGAATATGAATGAAAGACTAGAACAGAGCAGGGTCAGTAACCCATTGTAGATGTGGATTGAAAGGCATTCAGCTGGGCTGGCACAACAGCTGTAATTGGGCACAGATTTCCTGCTCTGGTCTCTGAGGCAGTTCCACACTTAGCAAAGGCTGGAAACTGCTGTTTTGCATCACCAGTAAATATCTACTTGTTCTTATAACAGGCCTGTCTTTTAGCAGAATCCTTTTTTTTTGGCATTCAGCCATGAGGTATTTATTATCACCAATCACATTCTCCAGGTATTCCCACTGAGACTTCATTTTGCAGAAGCACAGTGCTAGGATGATCCCTTTGGGTGTTAGCAGTGCTCAGTTTTGGTTTTTTATAAGCCAACATGGCAGCACATGTTTTTTTGTAAGCTAGCATGGCTTTTGTAAGCCAACATTGCCAGTGAATGCAAGACTAGCCTGAACAGCCCTATTCAGAAGGATGCTGAGTCAACTACATAGCTTCACATCTGCAAAGAGCACAGGCAGAGCAATTTGCAACTACAAAAGCCCGTGCAAACATTTGGTCTCCACTCTAGTAACAGGTCCCTTCTCCCCTGAATACATTTGACGCTATTCTCTATAGAATAGCGTACCTGCTCTAATCAATATCTATAGATAAATAGGAAGGCCAAGATACAAAAAAAGTAGAGATGAGGAACAGGTAAATGCATGCTTACCAAGCATTTATCACATCTTTCTCCAATCACATTTGATTTGCACTGACAGAAGCCTGTTTCATGATGACAAGCAGTCGAAAGGGAACCATTCACATGGCATGCACAGGCTTACGTTTAGACAAAAAGAAACCAAATTAAAAAAACTTTATTATTGTCTATCTATATGCATTATTATACAGAATTCCAAATTTGGTATACAATATGTGTTTCACCTGTTTATATCCCACAGATGTTAATATCTCTCTACTATATACTTGGGCTAAAACATAAAAATCCCCCAAACCTCTGTGAACAGATACACAGAATCATAGAATCATAGAATAGCTAGGGTTGGAAAGGACCTTAAGGTCATCTAGTTCCAATCCCCCATTTGAGAAGTTTCTTTCTTCCAGCCCTATATGTAACATTCAGGAGTAGGAAATGTCTACAGGTCACTGGAAAGACAGCGTCAAGCAAGCCAGTATGTTTGAGGAATATGAAGTGTCAGTCCCTAGCACAAAATATTCCTTCCCGAGGCTAACCCAACCCCAGTTTTCAACCTGCACTTGCAAACTCACAACTTAAAGGTTAATGTTCTCAGCAAAGCTGCATATCTCCTCATCTATTCTACATGTACATCCCATTTTTCTTTTAATTTTGAGAGTAATAATACTAGCTTACCACGACAGTTTTTCTCAGTCACTGCATCCCCATAATACCCATCAGCACACTTCTCACAGTGGTGACCTGCTGTGTTCCCCAGACATTTCAGGCATTGCCCTGTGAAGGTATCACAGTGACCATCTTCCTGAGGGTTTACATTGCCATTGCATTCACAAGGAGCACATGATTGTCCAGGCATGAGGGGATTTCCATAGTAACCATTAGCACACCTGCGCCGAGATTAAAAACTTTATCAGCTAGAATGCAGTCATGTAAAACACTGCCCACCCAATGGAGCATTTTCTATCAAATTTTTATCTAAAATATCTCTGTATTACAAGCAAAGACAAGTTGGGAAGGAAAATCTTATTAGGAATATTCTGTACATATGGTATGAACAATTCAAGGCAAGTAGGATGATGAACAGCTAGTGATGTCAGTGATATAGATATTTTACTCTAAGCTAGTGTACATACCTTTCACACTGAGAACCAGTATAACCTGGAAGACAGTTGTCACAGATAATTCGGCCTCCTTCACTCACTTGGCAAGTAGGACTGAAACTATAAACAGTTACGGCAGTCAATATCAATACACAGAATCACAAGACTTCCACAAACATTCACTGTCCACCCTTCAAGTCCATGCACCTACCTATTAACCATGTAATTGCAAATTTTTCTAAATTAACATGAATGCTATAAACATCAGAATATTTAAAAGTAAATTTATCATTTTGTCCTGGGTTCAGCAGTAGCAGTCATTTTTCTCCTTAGTAGCTGGTGCAGTGCTGTGTTTTTGACTTTCGGCCTGGGAACAGCACTGATAACACCGATGTTTTTGGTTACTGCTTAGTAATGTTTGGTCTGACCAAGGACTTTCTGAGTCTCATGATCTGCCAGGGAGGTGGGGAAGCCGGGAGGAAGCAGAGACAGGACACCTGACCCAAACTGACCAAAGAGCTATTCCATACCACAGCACATCATGCCCAGGATGTAAAGGCTGGGAGCAGTTGACCGGAAGGGGGGTGCACTGCTGGGTCGGGCTTGGTATTGGGTGGTGAGCAGTTGTATTCTCTTCCCTTGTTGCTTCCCTTGTCATTATTATAATTGGTGGTAGCAGTAGTGATTTGTGTTATACTTTAGTTACTAAACTGTTCTTATCTCAACCTGTGAGAGTTACATTCTTTCGATTCTCCTCCCCGTCCCCCCGGGAGCTGGGGGGAAGAAAGAGGGTGGAGTGAGTGAGCGAACTGCGTGAGATGCTTAAACCACGACACATTTTAAAACCTGAAGATTCTTGAGGGTTTCTTCTTCTAAAGGGAAGCAGGACTCTAAAACTTCCTAAAAATACGTCCCTCTTTCTAGCAAATCTGTCCAATTTCTGCAATGAACTCTTTTTCATATGCAACACTTCTGTCCTTCTGTTGCTTTGAGAAACAATATGAAAGATAACAGCAATTTTGCTGCCAGGCTCAAGGATAGCTCAAAGTATTACTTCATGGACAAATTGCACAAGTTCGCACAGCCTGTCTTAGCTGTCTGTACATTTGTCTACCTGGAAAGAACTCTTTCAAGAAGGTACGCTGAAATGAAGAGAGAGGAAAAGTCTTTCTCTCCATCAGATTTCATGTTGCTTTTTTCTTTATCTCACTTTCTGATTTTGCTGAAGATGCGAAAAAAAATCTTACATAAGCAGCTTACTTGTTCGCAGCAGAACTCAGAGGACATGCACAGGGCTGGCAGTCCTCAGAAGTTCCTTGGGATGGATTTCCATAGAAGCCAGGCAAGCACTGATCACAGAAAGGTCCTGTTGTGTTGTGTTGACAAGCCTGCAAGACATGGAAAAAAATCTTCTTTTACTTACTCTTGATGTTTTTCCAGCCCCTGAGGGATACCTGCTGGAGTCTGCTTCTGCATGCAGTATAACATTCAAGGAAGCCATTCTTCAAGACGTGAAGAATGGAGTAGAACTTTGAAATTAAGTGGGGTTTTTTTCTGAGTTGTAACAATAAATCTGAATTGTTTCTTTCCTACGTTTTAGAATATACTTTACACTACGACATCAGCCACATTACTTACACACAAGCTTATTTTGCATATTGCACACATTTAGAGTAACAAACTTCTTACATATTTATTAATAGTATTTAGCTAATTTATTTCTGTGTCCTTTAAATTTCAGAAGAGATCTTGAGAGCTAAATTCTCTCTTCAGAAGGTAATGTGTAATTTCCACTGATGTCAGTCATGGAAAATGAACATATATTGCAAAACCGGTATTCCCCCAAAACACTGCTTAATTTTGTTCCTCACAGGAAAAGTTTTATTGACACATGCAGCAAGCAAAGTTAAGATTTTATCAGCCAGTATATGGTGACATTTTTATTTTAGTTCTGATTATTCCCCACTTGAGATGATAAATCGAAAGAAACTCTTTACTGGAGAACACTTTAATGGGCACCCCCCCCCCCCCCCGAACATATTCTGAAATAAACAATAAAAAGCAAAAAAAATTAAACACTTGGTACCCATAGACTGAAATTTACATACACTGTAAACTTGTCTCCCACAGCCAAAAATGCTCTCCTAAATAGGTGCATAAAACACAAAGCACTTTGAAGGATGACTTACAAAGCAAACACCATGCATATCACACTCAGTTGCATGTCCATTGCATTTGCAGGGTTGACAAATACCTCCAAAGAGTATTCCGTCTACACGATAGTACCCAGGGAGACAGGACTGAAAAGAAACCAGGAGGAAAAAGCAGTAGCACTACGTGCGTTAACAGTACACATGAAAACATTTTCAAAGAGCCCACTTCCGACCACCCACCATCTGCCTCATTCACATTGTGGTAACTGAATGCTCTTTCAACACTACTGATGTCACTGAAGCTTTTTTCTGGTGGTTGTTTTTTACTTGCACTGAATAAAGGGGGGAACAATTAACTCCATAAAACTTTGATTCAGCCCTTTGTCCCCTAAAGGCATGAAAGCTAAGTTTTGTGCAGCTGAATATGAGAAGTTCTTTATTATGGGACAATAAAAACCAGATGTTCTACCTCCTCTGCAGGATCATTAATGATGCTATGGCACAAGGTTTCATACTAAAATTATTTGCAAAAATAATTTCTGCTACTCTGCAGATGGTGCTCTGCCTCCCTAATCACACAATTCACAGATACATAAGACACCACTTTGTGTGACACATTTGACCCTTGTGGGATCTTCCAAAGGCTAGCATTCCTCCCTGCTAAGATTCCTTATTGCCTCCATAAATTTAATGACATAAAATGGAAATAAACTGCACACAATTCAGATCCAGGAAAAGTGCTTTTAGTGAGTAAGGTAAGATCAAAACAACTTTACAGAGCTTTTACAGCTGTTCCCTCTGCAACACTGATGTTCTAAAGCGCATCATCATATTTTAATGCCACCAAAAAGAATTCAAGAAATAAGTTTAAAATCCCATTTAGTGTATCTGGAAGAAATATCTACAGCACTGTGTACAGTATAGTAGACAGCACTTCACCACAGAACATATACTTTTATTGCAGTATAATTAGAGGCAGCGTGCCTTTGAAACCTATCTCCTTTCAGGTAGGAGATAATTTTGCATACATATAACACCGCAGGAGGTTACCTCACAGGATATTCCTGTGTAACTTTGAGGACATTCACAGAATTCCACATCTGGCGCTGAAGAAAGATCTATAACATTTGCATTTGCAGTATCCAGGGTCACAGTGTCCAGTCTAGGATCAAGCATGAAAACATCACATTGAGTTTGAACAGGACAGTTTGCTTCTAGGGGAGTAACACTGCTGAGAGCTGCTCCCTGGCAGGGACAGCTAAGGAACACGCACAGATCCCTGCTGTGAAAGGACTGTAGTCTAATCAACTGCATTTGCAATTTGGGGAGTAGATGTGCCCTCCTGCTCTTATCATTGGTTTTACTACCATTGTCTCTTCTCCCATGGAGAGGTTTAAACAAAACCTTCCCCCTCTGTCACGATATTAGAGGTACATCAGTAGGGCAGCCTTCTATTGCTGTCCTGAAATAAAATAGCTTTACTGTACCATGTGTAAAACAGACACATATCCCAGATGAGTAAGTAGTGAGAAACGGCACCAGTTCATTGGTGCTGCACACAGCAGAACAAAGCAAAACCTCTTATTATAAACAATGGCATTTTGCAGCAGAAACGATCTTCTCAGCCACAGGTAAAATAATTTAATTAAATCTTTGAAAACATTTGAGAAAGATGGACACACTATCTCTAAATGGACATAAATATCACCGATACTCAAGGGCAAAAAAGTGCACAGGCAAATCTGGTATCGAGTCCAATGTTATTGACATGAAATGCTATCAAATTCGGAAATAGGGAAAGAAGGAATTATGAAATGAGGTAAGGCTAAGGAAGTAAATAATGATGAAGCACTGGAATCAATTCCCTTGAGAGCAATAAGACTTTTTTCCTTTATCTTAGATAAAAGGTAAAACTGCGACCTGTAAGGTCTGATGTAGATACCACTAGTGCTGGCTTGAGACTATAGTGACCAGTTAATCAATTCCAGCCCAATTTTCCTATTACACACTGCCTTAGAGATGACTGCCAGTAATATCTACAAAGAGACATTAAAAGAAACTACAGCCAGCATCTTTAACTGGCAGGTTTTCAATAGTCAGATGGATTAACTTGCCACATACTAAAATAAGCATACTGTTGAGAGTTTCAGAGGTATTTCCCTCTAACAAAGCAGTCATTGTAACAGGGCTTTTATGCAGTATTCCTTTTAAGTAGAAAACAATGTTTCTGTTTTCAGATATCTTTAAAATGACCAAGTGCCCTTTTCCACACATTCCACATGAGTATATTTTTGGGACAAGATCTGTTTTGAGAAAATTCAATAGAATTTTTTTTTTCCTAGAAATTACTAATGCAAAACTTTAGGAATACTGCCACTATGACTATACATATGCACAAAACCAGTACAACTACATAGATGAACTTGTATATTTTCTCTCCCTCACCTGTACACAGCTTTTTTGGCAATGTTGTAGTTGGCCCTGATCAGAAGATGGGTCATGTTTACCAGCACAGTCATCAACTTTTCCCGGTCTATAGCTTTTTTTGTATTGAACTCTATGAAATTCTCTGCTACAAATCTCACTGCATTAGAGTACTCCTCATATGGCTGTAATGACAAGCCTGCTGCTCTTGTACTCAAAATCTGCCCATTACCCTGAAATTGAAAGACAGAGAAAAATTTTCTGTATATGCACACAAATATTATTAAGCAAGTGTCAGATACACATCCAGGTATCATCAAAAAGAGGCAAACTAGATTTCTTGCACTGGAAAAGACTCTGACTAAAAGGCCTGCATTTTTCTACAGCTTCAGGAAGACTACAATCCCATTCTATTTTGGCTCAGAGACTTTAGAAATACTTGATGTTCTTTTGGAAAAATAAAAAGGTTAAATTAAAAAAAAAAAACAAAACAATCAAACACATCCTTCTTCTACAAAACAGAATATCTTTTCTTCTTTGTCCTACTGTGAAGTATACAGTTTACAAAATTATGCTTTTTTAGAGGTGCCAGGATTCAATATAGAGGCTTGTTTTTTACTGCAACATAAATCTAGGAAAGTAAGCAATCAGTAAGAACACTCATCTGTTTCTTAAATACAAGTCCTTCCAGCTCATTGTAGCTCTTTTTCTAAACAGAGCTTGTACATTTGTTAATGAACATCTTACTTGTTTGCACGTAAGTTAAAATCTAGGTATTTATCATTTAAAACAAGTATAGTATACCTACAGTTTCAGACAAATGGATCAGAAAATCAGAAAAATGAGTAGTAAAATTAAAACTGACAAAACTACTACTATAAAAACATTATTTGCCTTTTTTTAACCCCTTCATAGATTCTTAATAATGTCTGAATAGTAACAAGGTGAAAAAAAAATTATCCACCTGAATGATGACATCCACACTAGAGACTATATCACTGTCCACACTCTCCATTGGAATGTCATAAGATACTGTATACTTCAAGTCTCCACCAAAAGCTGTGAGCTGAAATAAAATAAAAAAGCAAAGTCTTAGAAACATAACCTCCAACCAAACAAAGAAGTGACCTGGGACAGTGCAATGTCCTAATTATAGGAGTACATGGCTTCTAAATACCACTTTCCAGGGAAAATTTAATATGCTGTATGTATCAGCACAAGGACAAGCGCTGGCTTGTTGCTGTGCAGCTAGTGAAAGGTAGCTGAAGGCTCCAGAGATAATTCAGATAAGTGCCCTCATTCAGTGAAACACCTACAGTACTTTCAACAAACAGCAGAGGTTTAAGCTACCGTCCTAGCCACAGGGCACAGCATGTTGGAATTATTCACATTCCATATTCCACATTTCAGGCTTCTTAGTCCCACAACTGCTGCTGACTACTTCAAAATAAGTTAGAGAGCAGTACCAACAGTTAGACCTATATGAAATGAAAAAGAGATCACAATTTGAGTGAATGTTGCCCTGTGCAGAACTAACACTTAATGATACATTTCTGAGACTTGTTTTCAATTACTGTGTCACCACACTAAGAAACGGGGCTGCACAGGCAAAGATGCTGGACTGAATTAAAGGTAATGTTGCAAGGTTCCCTGTACTTAGCACTGGTGAGGCCACAGCTGGAGTTCTGAATTCAGTTCTGGGCTTCCCAGTATAAGAAAGAGGTGGACATCCTGGAAAGAGCCCAGCAATGGGCCACTAAGACAGTGTAAGAGCCCAAAGCATTTTTCATATGAGGACTGAGAGTACGGGACTGACCAGCCTAGAGAAGTCTCAGGGAGATCTCATCAAAGTATACAAAAACCTGAGACAAGGATGAAAATAGCATAGAGACACACCCTTTTCAGTGGTGCCCACTGACAGGACAAGAGGAAACAAACACAAATAGAAACACAGGAGATTCCCTCTGAACATCCAGTTAACACTTTTTTATTTTGATCAAACACCAGCACATGTTGTCCTGGGAGGCTGTGGAGACTACGCTCTTGCAGATACTCAGGAGCAGCTCTCTGGACATGGCACTGAGCAACCTGCTCTCAGTGACACTGCTTGAGCAGAGAGGTTGGGCAAGATGACCTCCAGAGGTCCCTTCCAACCTCTACTATTCTGTGATTCTGCTGCAAAAATGCCAGACCCAGAGCTTTTAGTAACCAGGGCAAAAATTAAAGACTAACTTGTTAGAAGCTAATAAATGTGAAATGAAAGATGGCCAAGAGGCAGGTAAGAATTTAATGGTCTTGTCTACTGCACTGGACAAGATGTGGAGGGTGTAAGCTTTGGATAGGAACCAAGAGTATGGAGAATGTGAGTGTGTAAGTTAGTAACAGTCAAGAGAAAAAAGAAAGATCATATTGTATCAAGAATAAGCAGAGAAGAAAGGGGGGAGATAAAAAGCTCAAAGAGCAAGAAGAGGGTACTGGGAATGTCTGGCTCAGAACACTATGATTTGAAGAGCAAAGATAGATTGAGAAGTCTGGTAATATTGTGTTTTATGTGTAATTTTTAATTACAAAAAACTATATAGCTAGATCAATACGTTATGGTGAAAAGAGAGAAACTATGAAGGAGTTTTGACTCTGACAACTTACTTTATTTCCTAGATATGTCTCAGGTGCTGACCAGTAATAAGTGTGTTTCAGTACTTTCACAGCCTCAGTATTGTTAATACTTATTTGACGGGGTCCATCAAATTGGCTTCGCTGAGGTTGCATGCTCCTTGTGTTATACAGATCAGTAACAAGCCATCCAGTCATGTCTGATATCTGCCAGAAGGAACAGTGACATTAATGGAGTCAGGCTTGGCGTCACTGAGAAAGCAGTCACTAAACTCAACCGAACTGATAGATCTCCAATGCTTTCATTAGCCCAGTCTGACATCCAATACATGCAAATATGCCGCTTCAGACTAGGATTGTCTCTACCTCTGTATTACACAGAAACAAATATCAAATGAGTGTGATTTTCATTCTCTTAATAAAATTATCATTATACCTATGTAATTCCTTGAGAGATGCTGATGATCTCAGCTGCCAAATGACACTGAAAATCCATTCCTCTGTAAAGAGACACATGCCAGCATTTGGAGTTAACTTGGGCACATGTCAAAGAGAAATGCAACACATTTTGCAGCTGCCTGAGGAAAGAATATTAGGTCATGGACATAACATATAAATACCTGACTGATGGGCCATGTTAGGCTGTCACAGACATCAGAAACCCCAAAGCAGAAACACTCTGTGCAGCCCTGAGGATTTCTTTCTTGCAAATTGTAGAATCCTGGTTTACAGAGATCACAGTTTTCACCTTCTACATTTTCCTGTAAATGGCATATTTGTTTTGCATCAGCATTATTATGGTAGCAAATACAGTGAATTAGATGGGATTTAGGCATAACAGCATTCAGAAGGTTGTAAAAGAAAAGAGATTTCAGCACAGCAGGATTATTGAATAAGACTCAGAGATTAAAACTAAACCTGATTTGAAAAATTAATCAGAATTTGACAGTTCATCAAAATCTAAACATGCCCCAGGAAGAGCTCTATTGTCCTGAAATTTCAGTGCATAGAAAGGTTCAAAAAGCTTTTGCCAGTTTGCCAGCCTACTTCTTATCGAGTGGGAGGTGTCCCTGCCCCTGGCAGGTGGGTTGGAACTAGATGATCTTAAGGTCCTTTCCAACCCTAACTATTCTATGATTCTATGAAATTTCACCAGAAAGAAATCTGAGACCTTTGGTGACAACACTACCGTCTCTTCTGGACCAGTGTTTGGCATGCCAGATTTACATAAGACTTCGCTAAAGAGGTAGGCTATGTGCTTCTGTCAGCAAACTGTTTTTGCAAACCATGTGAAGAAATTTATGATCCAAGCTCTGATTCAAACTCTGAAGATGACTGCTTTCTATTTGTTAATATCCAAACTTGGGGAAAAATCTCAGGAAAAGGGCCTCCTGATATAATGACATTTTTAAATCTTACATTTTTACAGAAATAGTATTTGTATGCTCTTCTCAAACTTTTTTTCTCAGTCTGCAAGATGCACTTGGATCACACATTTCACTATGTCTCTAATATTATTAGACAGAAATTATTATGTATTTCTTAATGAAAAATAAAAACCTTACTCAACAACTAGATATCAAGAGCTGCATTTCACTAAAGATCAAATAATATGAAACTATAGAGTACAAAAAGGAATAGCTTGTACTACTATGTTCACAAAGGCTGCATAGGCTCAGAAATCTTGTCTCCTTCATTTGGTATTTGAGCACACAACTTTTCTTCTTCTTTCCTTTCACCTCTATAGGTGGGCTGCTAGCCAGCGACACTCTCTGTAGTCTGACCTAAACATTCTGGACACCAGGCTCATGACAGCACTTAAAGGGGTCAGTTTCTTATCCAGTTTCTACAAAAGCTTCACCAGTTAGCTGCATTAGCTGATGTAGTGCTACTCTGGCTCAAAATTAGGAAAATGGTTGTATTTCCTTCTTCATATTTTAATTGGACGATGGAGCTATTTCTTTGTTCCAGACTCTGGTTTATTTATTTGTTCAACATTTTTGATCAGATAAATTATGCAAAAGGAGTAAGAAGTTTCAGAAAAATTGTCAAACAAACCACGAGTATTTGGCTCCTGTTCACTGTCATACTTGGCAACAAATACATAAACTACTAGCTAACATTTGCTTCAGAAAATTAAGTGCAACTTCTTTAAATATTGACACAGAGCTTTGTAATAAAGTTCAGCAGAATCTACAGCTGCAGGATATTTCAAGGGGTTTGGATATTTACCAAAAACTAAAGAAGGCTGCAAAATTGCTCTCTGGTTTTGTTTTGGGTTTTTTTTTTTAAGCATTTTTTTATGGCTTATATTTTGTAATCAAATACTTAAATCATATTTCATATATACATCTAATGTAATTGTTCCAATAGCTCTTTCCAAATGCATGCTGTTTCTTCACATAAAACAGACGTTATGAACACATTCTTTCTTTACAAGAAATCAGTGACTTTGCAGAGAAATACCAGCTCATCCCTAAATCAAACCCAGCTAGGCATGAAATCATTCTGTGCGCACCCACATGTGCAGTTATTATTTGATTTTAATGTCCGTTTGGCCTGTTATCATAGAAAATGGTTTATCAGCAATATACAGAACTATTCAACATAAGTTATCACATTTTTCAGTCCATACAATAGCTAGTAATTAAGTTTTAGGTTGTCAGGTGTACAGTTACACCAGGTTGCTTCTTATAAACAGTGATCTTCCCAGTTAATTAATTTTCCTTATTAAAAAAAAAATCAATCCACAGATTCTATTTGAAACAAAAAATGACAGTTTATTACTCACTTTGCAAAGACAAGGTTCTGTGCATGGATCTTCATTAATGCTACCAATCAGGCTGCAGTTACAACGCTGGCAGTTTGGATAGCCCCGATACCCAAATGCACAATGATCACATTTTTCTCCCGTGTAGCCTTCTCTGCATTGGCACTGACCTGGCCAAGTGCCTTGAAAAGCAAAAATGGAGAAAAATAAATAAAAGCAGGCAGCAGATTGCATTCAAGATGCCTCAGAGGGTGCAAGTAACTTAACATTTCTTTTTGGTTACACTCCATGTTACGCTTCAGACTTGGCATAACCTCAGTCTCACCATCTACTTTTCATATTTAGAATATGAGATGCATAGAAACTGCAGCAAAATTGATTTTGTGACAGCTACAACAGCATTCATGAACAACAGTGTTAGATCTGAGACCTTCACATTGTTTTACATAGTCAGAGGCTGCCATCCCCACACAAGAACACATTCAAGGACCTGACATACCTTAAATCCTAAAGGGATGTTATGCCTCACCACTCCTTCCTAAATGTTTGCTATTGTTTTGAATTGATACCTAACCGGCAGCCCTTCAGAAGTAGGCAGTGTTTCCTCAAACTTCAACGTCCAGGAACATTGCCAGATTTAAATTTTATCAAAAAGGCGCTTCCTGCTTCCTTACCACGCTGTGAGTCAGAATGGTGCTCATCTTTAATGCAGTCGGAACTCAGAGAGCCAAATGGGTCACAGTTACAGGGATAGCAGGGGTGATCCTCATAGGGAGAAACCTACAAAATGAACGTTCTCTGTCAAATTCTCACAATATTCACTGCGAAAAGTAAAGTTACATCTGTTTCTTGTCTGGTACTAGTCTGGAAACTAGATCACTGGAAAAGCTAATAGGCAGCAACAGATCAAGGGACTAGTTTAATTTCAGCAAATAGAAAATCAGTGGATTGCAGCCTAGAGAAAACTTAAATGTGGAACAAGATTTGGTCTTCAATAGCACAAAGGTACAGTAACTCCTAATGGCTGGAAGATGAAGCCTGACACATTCAGCATAAATATTTTTTTCATGTAACAGCAATTAACCACTGTGATGGCTTGCCAAAGATTATGGAAATGTTTAAGACAAGAATGGATGCTTTTTGCAAAGATACTCCAGTTCAAAGAGGAAGGAAATGAAAGAAATCCTTGGCTCTGTGTTCAGTGGGAGGACAGATTATCTACTCGTGAAGATTCATTCTGATTCATGATCTATAGGCTTTGAAAAACAAGGCAATACAACTCATATGACAAGGAAAGTTTTCTGAATTTTCTTTCAGGGAAAAATTTCCTTTGAGGTGCTTCAGATGTAAAGCAAATCAGTAATGCCCTCTAGATACATGTTCATTGTCTACCAGTTGACTGAAGACTTCTTCAATGCTTCTTACAGCAAGTGAATCAGAGAACCCTCAGCTCCAGTTCACTTCTTTGGATGATCTGTACCTGCAGCCAAACCATACACCTACAGACCTCGCTCTCTGCATCAATTTATACTGGTTTTCTAAAGCACGGATTTCTAAAACATGCATGAACCTGCAAAAGCAAGATCTTGTGGAGCAGAAATATAGTTCAGCACGTCTTGCTATAGAGACCTCTAAAATTGCAAGAAGTTCATATGTTTAACTCTGTTAGACACACCTTAGCAAATGTCTTTTGTGGAGTTTAGGTCATTTTTCCAAAGAACCACACTTGTCAACAAAATGGAAAGTACACAGATTCAGGAAGCACATACTCTACAATAATCATGTCAAGAATAATATTTGTTACATCTCATGAGACAGGGTCTGATCTTAGTACCATGTAATGGTCCTTTTTAATGCTGTTTGAAAGTGGCTGATATAGGATAGTACATAATTTTGGCATTTCTTAAGACACTGAAACTCCAATACCGGCACTTTGTAGAGCTTTATTCACAGGAGAAATGGGTTTACTATCAAAACATCTACAGTTCCACACTAGGACTTCAAGTTTTATCTTCACTTATTCTTCTCTTGTCCAACAGCTTGACCTGCCCTCCCACACAACTGGTCAAGCATTTCGTTTTGCTCCGAAAATTTTGGTGACATATCATATACAAAAAAAACCCCAACCAACCTCTATAGTTCTTTGTTGTTGTGCAACTGATAAAAATACATATATTATTTACAATCAGATAAAATACACATCGTCATGTCATGCTGTAATTCACCAAAACATTAGAATGGTACTTTTCCAAATCTTACTTTGTTTGGTCTAAAATATCCATCAGCACACATTTCACAGTTGATTCCAGTAGTATGTTGAGTACAGTTTAAACATACGCCACCTCCTATGTACTGGCCATGAATATCCATGCTCTTTTTCTGATCTGCAATACTCTGACTGTAATAACAATCTTCTGCTTTGTTATGACAGTTGCACTCTAAGAAAGAGTGGAAAAGAAATATGGGGTTTTTATTTACATTATATAACAGTTCCTATAACTGACATTTTTCAAAGTGGAAAGTAGAAGTAGAAAAGCACATCAATCCATCTCAAAAATGTGGGTTTTTTCTGTTTAGCCATGCTATAAGCTTCAGCAGCCTTGATACACTGTATTTCTTAGCAAGTAAGCACATCTCAAAACCACTGTCATGACTTTAATAGCACTGTTTTTAACAATATTCTGTAGATCCCATTAAGACAATTCTGTCAGGACTGATGTCTATAGTGATGTGTGCTAATAGCAATAACTTTAATATAGTTATTATATAGTTATAGCTATTTACATATACTATTATGTAACTATACATACTATTTAGTTATATAATAACTATAAGAAATTACGTAGTTATAACTATTGTTCTTTTACTTTCTATCCTCTGCATTACAGAACAAAATGTGCCTAATTTTTCTCTTATTTGTACTACAGACAAAAGACTGAGAAGTCAACACTGACAGTACACAAGTATAAACTCAATTTAGGTTAGCAGATACTTCAGTCCAGTCATAAACACTTACTTTCCAAAAAAGTGACCATAAGACTTGAATAAATACTTCCTCTAAAGAGACCACTTTCCCATATGCAACTGCAAATTTTATCTAATAGGCTCTTAACTGTCTGTAGCTCATACTATGCATTAGCAATGCGAAAAGAGAAGATGCACTAATGAGCAACACGTTCATCCTTACTGGTACAACTTCAGTCAATCCATCACACAACCTGAAATGCAATTGGCCAATAAACAGTTTCTTTCAAAACATTTGTTATCAGAACAAAGTTGTTTATCTGACAAAATTTATGACCAACATAAGAAATTTGCATTTCAAGTACCTAACAAAATGATTGATGCAAATCTGCTCATTTTTACAGGAGTGTAATAAATTCCAAAGACTCTCTAAAAGAAAGAGATTCTGAAAGCTTTACTACATGACAACTTCACTAGACAGGGAGTCACACTGGATAGAATATTTAAAACAATCTTAACAGTTACAATTAGAAGTAGGTTCTGTACCTTTAAACACTCCCATGAAGGCAGTTAGTAGTTTCTGGATTTTTCTTGGGAATTAGTATGAATAAGTATGAAAAGCAATCTCAAACAAGAAAATAATAAGCCTTGATGAAACAATCTAAACCTCTGTGCATACTTACTCTCACATTTGTTCCCAGCAGAAATGGTTCCTGGTCTCCACGGTTTCTGGTGGTAGCCTGGACAACACTTGTTACAGCTCTCTCCACATGTGTTGTGTTCACACTGGCACTGCAATTTCTAAGAATAAAAAATTTACTTTCTTGAATTATTTTTCTAATTCATAATTTAATCAATGTTGCCAAAAGTCTGCCTAATATCAGATTTACTCAAAAAAATGTCAAGATCCAGAATTAGCATTGGACTGCTCGACCATGCTGTATCATCTACCTGGGAATAGTCTTTCTAGAACAGGAGGGACAAATCTCCTGTGTTCCAGGACAGATTATTTCCTGTTGTGCCCCTTAAACTGTTTAAATTTAATACTAAAGAGTTTATTTTGAGAAAGTTACATTACCAGAGACCCAGATATGCTTGCACAGAACAGGTAGAAAATTATAGCAAATAATTTGTGTACACCATATCGTAAGATCTCTTTTAGCCTCCTCTTTGTCAGTCTCTTTAGGCAAAGTCCCTTTTTTTTTAAATTGCAAAAGTTGTTTTCTGAAAATAAATTAATGAGATTAAAGAATACCTTTGTTATTTCATCCAGAGGGCAGCTTCGAGCATGGCCATAACAAATACACATACCACCAACAGAGATGTCCTTTATTGAATAGTAGTACTAGAAAAAAAACAAAGTTGAAAAAGGGATGAATAAAAGACATTTATTTGTATTTGCATCTTCCACCCTACTCTGGAAAACCAAATACCAGCATTCAGCTATTCTGCAACTTGAAAAATAAAAGAAATACTTGAAAATTAAAGAAGTTTTGAATTTTTGCCAGTTTTGGAAACCTTCCATTTTGTGATTCATCCCCCCTCAACCCTCCCTTAATTTTTCCTCATTGGTACAAAACATTAACTGACTTTTAACTTTAAATAAGTATGCACAATTCCTCAGCTTCAGGAAAGACCACCAAATGTAACTTCAGCAAAAATTTACTTGTAAAAAAACCCAACCTTTTTCACCCTGTAAGAAGCCACAAAGCATAACAAATTGCTATATTTTACTTTAATCTGTGGAGTAACAGTATGCTTTCTTAAAATGGGAACTTTGACTTCCCTTAAAACCAGCCTGTGCACTCACTTCCTGACCAGCTCTTTGCTGCTAGTGTGTAGGTAGTGTATCATTCTATCCAAATTCTTAGCTTAAAAATCAGTGATACAGCAGAGTACAGCCCATTAATATTGCCAGGCGATGAGCAAAAGCAACATACATAATGAAAGGATTTAATTTTCAAGGCAAAGAAGATGCAGGAAATGACCATCTGGGTTCAGTTACAGCTGCAGTATCAGCATGATTGGCCAGTTTGTATCCTGCGAATCATGTACTCCCGGGGAATGAAAAAGAAACACTTTTTGAGGCAACTTCTAAGGAAAGAGTTCAAGACTCCCAGACCTAACAGCTCTACAGTCATCTGCTTCAGGAAGACAAGGCAGCCCTGGGTGGTCACACATGCTGACTCCTGGACTGCTATTTCTTTGAAGGATCTTGGAGCTGGCGCAAACTAGCTTTTTTTTTATTTCATACTTAATTTTTTATGGTTTTAAATTTTTTATTATGTTTAGTATTTTATGGTGGCTTTTTTTCATGTTTTGGTCTTCAATTGCAAAAAACATTTAGGGACTTATCATGAATTGCTAAGTCTTTAACTTTGCAGAAGAGGAGAGAAGGATGTCGAGGCTCAGAAAAGTAGGAAGACAAAAGCAGAACTGTGTTTCTCGCTGCGTTCCCTGCTTCATCTGCTTTTATGTCTGTTTTCTTAAAGCTCACAGCAGCTGTGTTCAGCTTGAAGTTGAATGAGAGACCAATGCTAACCAAATGCTACAGACAGAAATATCTAAATGTAATACAAAATAAAGGTGCCACTGAACACTTAGAAAAGAGCTGCATCAGCCCTTTTACAAAACTATGTACAAGAAACTAAGCACAACTGAAAAATAAAAGGTACTGCAGCTGTGTCAAAAGCACCCTCAAGTGACATTTCCATGAGCCAAACTGTATTTTTTATTTTAACGATAAAGCATTATAAAAATGTTCCTAGCATAAATCATTTACACAAGCAAATAAACCAAAAAGCAAACAAATAAAAAACTATGGCTAAAAAGCATATTTTCAAAGTTGTTTCTGATGAAGCATTGTTGTTAACAATGTCAAAGGGAAGGCAAGAATTATTTAACAACCAATCAAAAACAGCCCTGTGAATGTCAAGGCCCATGTACTGTCTCCACCTCAAACAGATCAGAAAAGGCATCCCCATCAAGTCATACCGATTACCATTTATGAAGAATTAGCTTACCCTTCTGGTAACAATGGGGTCTAGTTCTTTCGGATCATTATGGCTGAGAGTCATGAGATCAGCATTAAGAGTTCGAATGCGCTGCAGTCGTAGGCGAATGTACCGTGCAGAAGTAAACTCCAAAAGCTTTTGTGAAGGATCATCAGCACTAGGCCTACCATTGATCAGTGACGTGTGAATCTAGAAAGAGAGACTGGCTCAAGCATAAACATAATTGTAACAATAAACATCATAGTGTGAGAATTAAAAACACAGCTTGTTTTCCAGCAACTCAGGATGGTGTGATGTTAAACTACCTGGAATTCTTTTTTTTTCCCCCACTCTCTATTTGCAGGTAGAATTCCCACTTCCTGACTCACAGTGGGAAACCACAACACAGATAACTGAAAGCAAAGTGCTGCCATCACAAACCAACCCATCTGGCCTCCACGTTTCTCCCAAAATCCCACTTGGCCCCACTGAGATGGCTTCTGGTGTCGATTTGCACAACTTATTCTGGCAACAGCTCCTTCCTTCTCTCTAAAGAAACTTACGAACACACAAGGATTTAGTCTCATATGACCATGCAGTTCCTGCACTGTTTCACGGAAGAAACTGAAAAATAAGACCATAAAGGCCTCACACAAATGTTAAACAGTTCACTCGGTATCACAGCAAATAAGGAATCATGCTTTCAGCTTGTCAGCTACATTTTAGAGTGCGCTACATATCTTCAGTTATGAAGAGTAATTTTGTCTCATATGCTACTCTTTCTAGTTTCAACTTTGTCCAGTACTGTCAAATTGTTCCTCTGACAACTGTTCAAAATACTACATAATTTTGTTATTATTTTAAATCTTAATCTTAAAGCTAGGGGCTTCCAAGACAGTAACTGTTATTTCAAAGACATACAGAGAATAGTAACGGCATGCACACTCACAACATTATAATTTTGCCATTTATGGGCTATTACCATTCCTTCTAAATATTCTAATATTGTGTTCAAAGTATTCTATATTGTGTTCAAAGAATGTAACTTTTCTAATGCTCCATTCAGAAACTACCCATCACTAATTTTCCAATTGCAGAGTAAGTTACGAGACATGCAACTTTTTCCAGGTCTGATCCTACAAATTAACACCACCTTACATAATATTCAGCTCTCATAAAAACACAGGGAATTCTTCTAGTCCATTTCCTATTTTAAAGCAGAATTTAGTAGACTTTTGTTAGATGTTTAACCAATCTGTTCTTAAAGACCACTGGTGGTGGTGACTCTACAGTCCTCCAAGGCAAACTATTCCAGCCTTTTCTGGCTTTATTGTCAGAAATCTCCTAACCTCTGAACAATGTTTTCCTTGTTGCAATTTCAGACCACTTCTTCCATCCCATCAGACATCCAGAACAGATTATTCCCCCTTGTACCCATGTTTTGTACAACTGAAGATTGAACATGCCCACCCCATCTCCATCTGCTCTCTCTAAACATACCAGGTGCAACATATTCAGAAGTCATGTATTCTGCTGGGAACTACAGGACAGTAGACCAAATATTGAAGTATCACTTCACCACTTCTACTAGAAAAATATAATATATATATATACACTCACTATAGACAAACTCAACTTTATTACACCCAGTCTTATTAAACCTTAACTACAGGCGTAGAATTTTCTGGGCTCAGTGCCATATTTGCAACAAAAACAAGAGGACCCAATCGTGGCACTGGGAGTTCTAGCATGTTGTGTTTCCTCTTTATCACTTAGACTCTAGAGATTTTAAGATCCAGAAAGGCCTCTTAAAACCAATTGGCCTTACCTCCTGTGACACATGCCATTGCATTTTACATAGTCTTGCCTAACTAAACCTCTAATTCTCTGGTAATATATACTCTCTCTACTCATGAGTAGTGCCTTCAAATGATGAAATATGAAACATTATTCACATTTTAACTCCAAAGTTATCTACTGACTTGATCAGGACAAATTCTGTGGTACTGTACTATAATTTTATAGAGACAAAAGAGGAATCTTTCCCAGCAGGAAAAGGAAGAAACAGTAGGTATAGGAACTAAGACACTAAGGAAGAAAAATACTTTTTCTCCATATACACTGCTACACTCTAATATACTGCTTATATTTGGCTTAGATACATGGACATATTTGTACTATATATTTTGGGCTTACTTGTACCCCATGATTCGAGACCATTTCCAAACAACTCTACTTTAAGCCTTGGAATTCATCATGAGCACTGACTTCATTGCATGGATTTCTAGAAGCAGATCTCCAAGCAGTATAAATGAGGTAGACAGCAGAGCTTACAGTAGAGCAGCTATGCCTCTTCAAATCTGTGAAAAATTTCGCAGCCAAACTGACAAAATGTCTGATATGACAAAAAAATGCTCTTAGTAAGTGATATCTACATTTAGACATTTAGATCCTTCTGATCTCATCATTGCAATAAACATTTGATTAAAGTGAATGGGACTTGATGTAACCAAATTTCTTTGTGCTTGTTTTTTCTTGCTGAAACATAGTTTTAAGTTTATGTGAAAGTTTGACACACTTCAGCCCTTAGCTGCATACACTCCATTCTTTTTTTAACCAAAAAATCAAAACACATTGGCTTCTGTTAGGCTAAGAGTTACTAGCATTCTCCATGGGATAATACTGCATTTATTATCACTGTCTTACATTATAGCATACACAATGGAGTAACCGCTGGGTTTAATGTATTATTTCATTATGTGGCTGACACTATATAATAAATTACACAAGCACGATGAATAGTTTGCTAAAAGCAAGAACAATCAACAGTGAGGTTGCACAACTTGTAGCTCTTTTAATTATGCTACATCCCTGAAACAATGCCAATGCTTGTTTAGGAGTTCCAGCTGTGCCGAGCACTTCAACAGTGTCTAGAGCTTTATCTCTCACAACCAGGTGCTCCTAACACAAGGGTTTTATTTGTTAAATGAAAAACCTGACAAAACATAGAACCTCTGAATATAGTCTTTCAGGATAAAGCAACTAATAAACCACAGCTATAGCTATCATCAAATCATCCGGAGAGAACAAAAATGTTTAGTAATGGGAAAACTTAGAACCAGAGACATGTTTCATCCCAACATTTAAAAGTTTGCGATATTGGTGTATGGTGTAAAGACAGTATCATTAAAGAAGGATAATAGATTATCTGGTAGTGCTGAAGGCAAGGAACTCTGTAGCTGTAATCCAAATGCCTTCAAATTGCTATCAGTCCATGCTCTTACTCACAAATAGCAAGTTCAAAAACAAACATACCTCTCCATGTTCCAGAGGAACTAGTCTGGAATAATAGGAGGTGCAGATCACTTCATCATCTCTCTTGTAAGTTGGCGGCCCAATTCTTGGAGTAATATTATAACGAGTTAAGCATTCAGTATCACTAATTGCATAGTACTGCCATGATCTGAACTCTGTGCCATCTATGGAGCGTTCCAAAATCCAGTTTCCAGGTCGTGGAGCATTAGCAGCTTTGATAATGACATATGCAACTTGAAAGACCTAAAAAAATGCAAGAAGAAAGCTTTAACACTTTATTATGCTGTAAAAGACCGATAGAAGCCAAGTGGGCAATAAATTCTAATGTTAAAAGTAGTATATGGTTTGCCTGAGAAGTGGGTAAAATTTGATGCAGTGACTGGGTAAATTTTTTGCACAAACTTTTGACAAAAGGCCAGTCTAATCTTTTATTAACAGAAACATCTATCATTTTTTGCCCAAACTCTGAACATTTCACCAAAACATTTGCTTATGCAAATAAAAAAGATAATGCATTCCATACATCATTCTGTGTAATAGCTGAAATCTGCATGTACACTGTATGTTTCAGCATTACTTAGGTCTAACATTCTTTCTATGGGAAATATGCTATTTAGCTTCACTGCACCACTGAGGGCTTCAAAGAACTAGGTTGTATGACTTTTTTTTCTTTTCAGAACAGCTGCAACCCAAACAACTCTTTTGTTTCAGATTTTAGCTGGGAGTTTAATCCTCTCAGTAATAGCATTTCTGATAAGCTTTTTACACCCTATATTAAAGCTCTCTGTGCATTCCATTTTCATTTTGTGCTAAAGTTATTTAAGCAGACTATTTACAGACACCGCTGAAAACACGCAGAGACAAATAAGATTAATGTGACAAATATAAGCATGATAACCTCATTTAAGAATAGTAGCTCTTTTAGAATGTGTACTTTCTAAGCGTACAGGTATCAACTATTTTGTTAACAATCCTGGGTCCAAAGTGAACAGCACTGTTCAGCACCCCTGTGAGTAGCCAGGGCAGTAATTATATTTATATCACCTTTTAAATGACCTTGTCATGGCAGACAGATAACCCACACTGGCCCCCAGCCAGCCACAGCATTAGACACTCACACTGAAGTGCACTTACTGCAAAGCTGTATCTTCTTCTTTACCCAATGCCTACTACATCCCCTCATTTAAAAAGGCCGTTTTTGCAAACTTTTAAGACATCTATAAGATGAGTTTAATGTCTTACATACACTATAGTATCAAGCCATATTTACATGAATGAAAAATGCTGTATTATTCAACCATCTCAGAGGTACGTATTCCCACCCTTGAGCAGACTGCCTGGTCAGCTGGTATAATCATAACTCCTGCATGCATGGGCAGTACCAATACTATGCTGAGCTCCAATTTGGCCACAATCAGCTCTTTGAGATATTTTTAAATTTAAAATTTTTTAGAGTTTTCTTTCTTTTTGCAATACTGATTAAAACCAGAGCAAGAACAGCACTTGCCACATAAGAGCAGATTTTGATTTTATCAAAGGGGAAATAAACACACAGAGGTAAGTAGTAACTGCATTGTGTGTGCAATTCAGGAAACTACTTCTGAAACAAAACATTCTTTAAGTGAACAGAGCTTTGCTTAGGAGATCTTGCAGACATGAGAAGGAAAAATAATGGTGATACTTATCTTCAAATGACTTACTAGTTTTAATACCTTAAAAAAAGTCAAATTATCTCAGTTCCGATTAAAATCAGATGTAACTTAAAACATGATATTCACTGAGTCTGATTTTCCTTTCAGGCACTCCAGTTTTATCCTTTGAGACGACAAGCATACACAAACAGAACATTACCAGTTGTTTCAATAAAACCAAAAAAATTTACACAAACTGAGGATTTTGTCCACTGACTTTTATGACATTTCAACAATGCAAGAAGTAAAAAAAAAAAAAAAAAAAAGAGAGAAGTCTGCTCACTGTTTACTCACAGCCTCACAGCCTTAGAAATAAAATTTCTCTGGGGTCTGAGAATACTCTGCTGTCCGGCACAGTCTTAAAATTTCAAAGTTAAGTGAATACCAAGAATGATAATCCAGCTTCCATGAAAAGTGTCTTTTATATAAAACTTACATCATGTCAACAAGCTCCAACTAAAAATAAAATAATCTAAAGTAGATGCTTTTAAAGAGAGAAGAATAAAACTTGGGCTGACTCCAAGGCAAGCAAAAGCATTCCTTACATATATTCATTGATTCAGTTAGTGATGGTTGAGTTATATGCTTGTTTAACACCAAGTCATATTATCATTTTGGTACCCCTAACCTCAAGACACTTGTATGCGACACAAGTCACTTGTATGGGTATTTTCTCCATCACAGCAGAGAACTGCCGAAAACTATTAAAACTAGGAAACTTTCTTTGGCTGAGCTACACACCTCCAAGCTCCTTTGAAGTCAATCATTTCTCTCAAACGCATAAAAGATGCAAGACTGGAGCCCCATTTTTTTTCAGTGCGACGGTAGAAAATTTTCCTGAAAAACTCTTCTATGATGTCTTTTATTTATTTACTTTTCCTCTCTGCTTGCTGTCATCAATTAAACTACTTTCCTACTTATTACACAGTCGACTGAACAACAAATGATCAACTTTTGATTACAGTGAGATTTTTCAAGACCCATTATAGTCTGCAGCTGATGTAGCTAGTTTTAAATCCAGTTCCAACTAGTAACAATGAGCTATGCTTCATCAGAAACTAACTGCAGCCACTGCTGCAGAAACAAAAGATATTCTCAAGAGTATGCAGGTTTAATTTATTTTAAATATCAATTTTCTTGGTGAGGGGGGAGTGAAGGGAAAAGCCAGTTCAAGATAAAAACTTTCACAGCAACTGTGCACATATTCAATGCACAATTCACTTAGTTAAATCTTTTCAAGTCAATGCTTTTCCAGAAAAAGTGCAGCCATGTTTGGTACTCAACACATCCAGGAATTGATTTTTCCCATAGTCCTACAGTTTATCAACAGCTGAAATGAAGGTATTTGACACTATAAACCCAAAGGACGCATTCAAAAATCAGCAAATGGTTCTATAAACATTTACATATGCAAAATGTAGCAAACTACTGCCTTGCTTTCCCCCAGTCCTCTCAACTCTTGCCCATTTACACACATAGCCCATAGGTTCCCAAAAATATTTCATAGGTAAATTCACAACATAATGACTATCAGCAATACCAGAAAAATTAGTCAGTCCTTCAAGTAATACAGGTTAAATAGAAATCAAAGGATTTTGTATAAATGCTCCTGCAGCCAAGAAGTCATGAGAAAAACTGTAAGTAGAAGTTACATTCTCAGGGATTCTGTTCCCTAGCAAGGGAATTAAACTGGCAGAAGGGATTAAGGTGTTGCCAGTATTTTCAGATGAAGTTGTTTTCAGGAATGTCAGCAGGTAGGGGATTCCCAGACCTCATATCCCACAGCTTCTGCAACCCCAAATGGATCTGAGCCAGGAATTCCATGTAATGCAAGTTGATTTTCCAACATCCTTAAGAGCACTTCTTCACATATTTTACTTTTATAAATTCTTCAGGTTTCAATATCACCAAAGGCAGTTTCTTACCATTTTCCACATCCAGTGCCCACCAGTCAGCCACGTGACATACTTGACCTGTGTGGCAAGAGCTAATGATTTGTATACTTTAATTTGACTGTATAGCTTTCCCAGAGCTCATTTCCTTATTAAGCTACAAGGGTAAAAAAGGGCAAGCCTATACAAGTTAGCAATTCCCAAGCAGCCATAGATTGAAAGTGTCATTTCACAGGCATTTCAGCACTCACTGTAAAGACCAGCCAAATAGACTAGTACTGAAGAGCCTCTTCTTTGCAGCAGCAATACCAACACAGCAAGTCACTTCTGCTTTATTTGGCTTTTGTAATGACCTTGCTTCCCTGAATGCAGATCCAGCAACAGCAAGTGCATTGTTCTTGAAGCACATTTATGAATGAATCCTTCTCCCCACTCATCAGGAAATTTTGCACATTTTTATTCTCAAGACTGTAAACTCAGCCAGCAGTGGCCATGCAGCAGATACTAGCCAAAAGTCCCCATTTCCAAGGGCATGGTCAGTGCTCTACAAGACATGCAGGTACATGCCCTGTTAAGCAGTTTTCCTGGTAGTTTTTTTGGATACAGACTCCCAGTTGTAATTTTCAATTTACACAAATGCAGGCAACAATAAGGGAAGTTTCTGCCTTTTCATAACTATGAGTATTTGAGCCCCAGACTCCAGAAGTGAAAAATTAAAGGGAAAGATGAGTCCAAACACATATTTCCCCTCCCCCCCAAATTTCAGAAATATTCAACCTATTGAGAGCAGAGGTACCAACTGCTACTCCAAATCTACGCCCCAATTCAAATGCAAACTCTACCTGACCTTGAAAAACCCTGAGAGGAGGATATGATTTTAGGACCCCGGGATCACTTTTAGTGTCCTACTGCATACCTTACTGAAATCGCACTGGCATAACATAAACCATGTAATGCAGAAGACCACAAAATGAACAACCCTGGAGGAATGCAAGGCTCTTGGCAGACCGGTTCCTGAAGTTTTATAAATTCAGCTGAATCTTTCCTTAAAGACGAGTGCAGAAAGGGAATCTAAAAAACAGCTAAGTGTTTATCAAAATAGCATGACAAGTCTTCTGGTGAAAATGTTTATTACAACTAACATTATTCCACATTTTAAGTGGAACTGCAAAATCCATTCTGTTCAGTGCTGTGAACACATACAAACCTGGTTACCAGAAAAGCCTTTTTCTCAGATTTTGTTTTACAGGCCAAAAAGTCTAAAATTAATCTGTGCAAACTCTCAAAGAGTAGAAGATTACATGAATGGAGGAAAAGGACCTGAGTGGTGTTGGTCAATAGCAGCAGCACTGGGCCAGTGGTGTGCCCAGGTGGCCAAGAAGGCCAATAGCAGGTGGCCAGCAGGAACTAGGGAAGTAATAACTCACTTGTGCTTGACACTGGTGAGGCTGCACCTAAAATCCTGTGTTCAGTTTTGGGCCCCTCAGTACAAGAAAGACATTGAGGTGCTGGAATGTGTCAAAAGGAAGGCAACAAAGCTAGTGAAGGGTCTAGGAAACAAGTTTCATGAGACAGGGCCTCTACAACTAGGTGAAAAGAGGTTGCAGTGAAGTGGATGCTGGTCTCTTCTCCCAAGTAACAAGCACGAGGAAACAGCCTCAAGTTGCACCTGGGGAGGTTTAGACTGGATATTAGGAGAAATTTCTCCACCAAAAGGGCTGTCAAGTAGTGGAACAGGCTGCCCAGGGAAGTGGTGGAGTCACCATCCCTGGAAGTATTTAAAATATACGTAGATGTGGCATGTAGGGACACGGTTTAGTGGTGGACTTAGCATTGCTATGGAAGTGGTTGGATTTGATGATCTCAAAGGTTTTTTTCTACCCTAAACAACTCCATGATATTCTGAATATCAGCCTACATTGTTCACAGAAATACCTTCATAAGGGATAAAAATGGCTCCAGGTTCTTATCAGAGACTGTGAGGCTTAGCAATTCCTTATGACATTTTGCTCTGAGGAGTCTGTGATGTTAAAAGTGCAAAATAAACGAAATCCAGTAGAATTTCCAGTCTCCTAAACTACCTTCTATTTGATGTTGATTCATTATGTGCAACTGCTGTTTTGGAATAGAAGAACTTCATTTCTTCATTTTACTTAAGAACTGCATTGTAAGAATATACAGATGAGCACCCTGAATCTTGAACCATCGGTTTTACAAAGCCACAACAAGCTTTTAAGGAAGCTTGCCACATACAATAAATTAGCATTGGTCCAGTGAAGTCAACAGAATAATATCTTTTTACATCAGCAAAAAATTTGTCCTCAGAGAAATACCTTCTTGCCAACTGATTTCAATATAAAAGCTCTGCACAAATCATATTAGGATATTTATATTCTTTTCCACTCTTTAATAGCAGAAACTACAAACTGGTCTTACATCAGCCCCCAAGTGGTAATCCAGTATTCATGAAATATTTATGATCTATGAATTTATCAGGAGTGGGGGTATTTTCTCAACTTGATACTATGGGTCTTCCAAGAACAACTGGTCTTGCTTTATAATTCAAGGACTTTGTGACATACAAACTTGTGCCTTTCTGCTATGCCTAATACAAAATACCCTTGAATATCTTTAATAACTGACGCATGGTCATAAAACTGAGGGAAGTGTTCTTCATTTAATGGTGTGACAGAGGAATACTTTACAGCTGCCCCAAGCATGCTGCTGACCCTTATAATAGGCAGCATTCATCTTAATTCATTGAAATTTCACAAATTGGCTGTCCAGAGGAGTCAAACCCAGGCAAAAATGCTGGTTTTATCTAAAATTTTGTTTCTGTAGAATTGCCAGTGTAGGAAGCTCAAAGTCATAAATAAAATCTTGGTATCAATATTACACTTCATTGCTAAAGCACTCTTTCCCCAGTTCTGGACCTCTGCCACATGTTTAATGGAAGGTGAAGGGCAGGCAAGACTATCATACATCTGGGTCCTGGAAAAACTGAAGAGTATCAGAATACATGTACCTAGTTGTTACGATCCATGTGAGCTAAAAAACCATGATGTACCCACTGACCACCCTTAAAAAATTATTAGCATTAGCTATAAATAGCACAGACTCTGCAAAAGAAAAAGATCTAAACAGCAATTTCAATACTGATTTTAACAGCCCTCTTTTCTGAATAAAATTGCATTGAACTGCTCTTCAGTCCAGCTGTTTTTAGAATAAATAAACTAAGTGCAAGGTAGAATATTAGGTGAAAGAATATCCCCTACTCCCTTCAACTCTCAGCAGAGTGATGAATAGAGTCAAATACAGGACACAGACTGTGGCCAGAACTTCACCTAGGGTAAACTGGATTGGAGCCAATTTTCACCAGGATATCTTCCTCATATCTGCCAGCCAAGGCTACGTTCAGCATTTACCAACGTGACTGCTTGGATTATATCTCTAAACTGTACATTCGTAACAATCCCAAGAAAAAATCCATTACTCTTACTGCTAGAACTTCTACTTAAAATAACATAAATAATGACCAGATGGTCATTCTTCACATCACAAAAGGGTGAGAACATATTCAATACTGTGGTAAGGAAAGCTAAAGGACATTTACTTTGATACACTACTTGACAAGAGTACTTGACAAGCGCAAAGCTTGAAATGTATAAAAAAGTACCAATGCTAAAGATATGGTGCAACATACAGATACTGACTTTCAGGAACACTTTTAAAGACCCCAAGAGAGTATTTTAACTCATTCTCAAGAAAATTTATGAAGTAATCAGTTACTAAAATCACTAAGGTTTTTCAAACTCTTTTCTTTTTGTGTTTTCTTTGCTTGTGCTGACTCGCTTAAAGCAAGCACACCAAGTCAGCTCTAATAACTCATTGACTTCAAGCGATCTCTATTAACCAAATCCTTTCTCACAGAGCAGTAATTTACATTCAGTTTGCATAGTCTTAGATGCCTTCTCTCTCTCAAATTCTCCAAGGAAAACACGGAAGAAAGGCCCCTTGGGGGAAACTTTTCAAATCAAATTAGTGCAACTGAGCGTGGGTCAGCAGAGGGAAGATATGTATTTGGTGAAACATCAACAGCATTAAGGCTGTTCAGCTGGTCTGTTTCCAAAGTAGAAAATGTTCTATGAGGATAAAACACTAAGGCATTCCCTCCTCCTTCATTTTTCCTTCCTGTTTGTCCATTTACAAACCAAACACATAGGCAACTCTTCAAACAACAAGAAAGTCTTATCCAAACCTCCTGCTACTGACAAAAGATACCCTGTGATTATTTTCCTAACAATTCTGCTTTCTAATTAAAGAGCAAACTAGACACTTGTTTAACCTATGCTTCATTTTAAAACATCAAAGTTAACCCTTCTGTTTAAATTTTTAAAATAACTTTCATGCAAGGTCTACAGATCTTGCAAAAGCTTGTTGCCAACTGTACACTCAAGTATGCATTTCTTAGTAGCACAGCTTCTTCCAGAGTTTGGAAGCATCCCCATGTTAATAATGGATTGTTCATTTTCAAAGAGCTTAGGTCAACGCACAGACCTGTTCAAAGCAAAACAACAAGCAAAATCCAAGAAAAATACATGTTCTTCAGAAATCACTTTGTCTTTTCTTGGAGCAGGGTAGGAGACAGACTTCTGATTCTTCCATATTTAACAGACAAACTAATAAATTAGCAAATGCTCTGTCCAGTTTAGCGGACTCCTGCCTAAGAATGATGAATCTCTCCAAGCTTTGCCATAAAGTGCCAAAACAGAGGAAACAAATTCTACCCAGACAGTTACAGCCACCCAAGGGTCATAAATCACTCTTTTTAGAGACATAATCCATAGCACCTCAGAACAATTGTTAGCAAAAGTTCCTAGAAGATATACCATAGAACATTTCTTCCCAGTGCTTCTTCCAACAAGATGGTGATCAGAATCAGTAAGAAGAGAAGCACAGAAACTGACAAAACAACTTTTCCTTCAGCAACACTAACTTTGCCCCATTTTATGCATGTTCCACTTTCTAGTCCTGAAGAATATCAGCTGAGGAAAGTTTGTGTTTCTAGGGTTCTGGAGATCCTGCAATTGAACTTTCTGACATTTTACACTTCAGTCTGACTATTACGTTGCATTAACAGGTTTACAGATTTAATGTAAATATGCAAAATACTGAGTAATTTAAACAGAAGAGTTTAACTTGAGATCTACTGCAAGGTAACTGGTGTGAATACAATAATCCTCGAGTCACCTTTCTCTCTTCCTCTGAAACTCAGTGTCTGAGTTACAATACCTATGGATCTAAAGAGTTTGTATTTGGAATTATGATGTTCTCTTTTCTTACAGTAAACATCAAATGTTTCTACCACGTCCTACTCCAAATCATTTACTCTTTTACTAAGAAACTGCACAGAGATCAGGTGATAGACTGATAAAGTTAATATACAGAAATAGATGCATCCTCACATATAAAATCTGTGCTTATGACAGTAGCCTGAAAACACTGCTTGCTGTTTGAAAATCAACCTTTGATGACACAGTTTCAAGTAATTTGCATGAAATCAAAAGTGGGGGAAAACAATATTAGAGGAATGTTGGGGAAAATACAGTAAGGTCAGGTAGAAGAAGGTTACCAAGACAGAAGAAAGGCCTGTATAAACACTCCCATCCACACATACACAGTTGTTACTGTGCCACAAATTGCAACAAACTGTGACCTATACGCTTACAAACACAGTCACTTCCACTCCAGTCTGATAGAAATGAAATCTCCGAGATGCTCTAGAATAATAACTGACAACTCAGTTAAACTCAGTTCATGTTAGCTTTAGCTATGCGCTACTAAATGATTAATTGCTAAATAACCTATAAACACAGAAAAACGCAATTAATTGCATTGGCTTATATCCTACATACAATAAATGATGCTTACCTAAGTATTACTCACCTGTCTTAAATCCAAGGTGATAGTGACCCAGTGGTATTGCCTCCCATTCTGAATGCTTGGACTTTGCCACCAGTTATTGGTACCATCGATGGCACTGGAAATTGGGTGCTGTTCTGTTTTAAGGCAAAAAAAAATTTAACATCTCTTGAAACTCCATGTCGCTGCATTTTCTCCAAACCAGCACATTTATTTCACATGGAGCACAGTGTCCTCCTGTCATACACTAGTAAAAATTGAAAACTACTCCCTGACAAAAAGGCTGTCACTGGACTCTGGAGTGCTTAACAGTGATTAAGATGTTCAAGCCTACTTATCAGCCCTTTGCTCAAAGGTAGTTTCACTCACGTAGTAGAGAGGCTAAAAGTAAAAAGTACTTGACCCTAATACACCCTGCATTCATAGGGAAGGGTCAAAAAGAATAAGAGAAACCCACAAAACAAAACAAAAAACAAACAAACAAAAAAGCCCAAACATATGAAACTTGCCTTTGGGATTGGCACTGTGGTGGTCGCAGACGCGGCACTGCGCGTTGCGCAGGGGCCGTCCTGGGACATGCTCCACCAGCTTGCAGAACATCTCTGGTCCCTTCTCCCCACAGGTAGCATTGGTGGATATGTGAGCATTGCTAGCCAGGTTCAAGATGGCAGGGAACAAGCCTTGAAAGAAATAACAGTTATCAGCCACACCATAAGGCAAGCAAAATACAGACATGGGTATGAGAAAAGTCTCTGAACATAGAGGGTTTCATAACAAACTTCAAGCTTAAGAGTCAGAGATACAGAAAAATACAATGAAAGCAATTAATTTTGTGAAAATATCACACCACCCTGACACCAGCACATCAGTCATCACACTCCTGGGGTGCTGCAGCCCTGCCTGCCCCTGCCTACAGCCCAGGACCTTGTTCCACCTTCCCAGGGCTCCTCTCACCCTGCCTATGGCTCCATTTCAGCCTCTGCAGGGCCATCAACCCCTGCCCAAGCAATACTGCAGCAAAACCAGCCTCCAGCTCCCCAAAGCCCAGCCATGGAGTCTGCCAAGCTGGGATCATCCATGGGCCCACATCCCAACCCTGTTTCAGCCTGTCCCCAGGGAGGTGCCCAATGGCCGGTGCTGCCCCAATGATCCCAGCTGCCCTGCTCCTGGCTGAGATGGTGGGATGGGCACTGGTTGTCCTGCCCTGACAGACCCTACAGTGAGCCCTCAGGGCCCTCAAGGAGCCCCTGGTCCCCATGGAAGCCTCTGGTCCTCATGGCACCCTGACCGCAATAACCTTGTTATTTCACTCCAACTTTGGATGCTTTATTGCTGAAGAACAAAAGAGTTAGTTAGTAAATTAACTCTTCCAGTTACTAAACCTTCTCTTCACATTGATCAAAACCAGTAGGACAACTGGCCCGCTGCCAGAAGCAAGGAGGAACTGTATAGCACGCACTTGGCTAGTGTAGAAAATGGCATTCAACAGGAGCTCTCCACAGCAGCAACACGACTGCCCTGAACAACACGCTCTGGACTCACAAGTTTTAAGGACTGCACTTTAAACCTTTGCTCCAGGCTTTTCTGCAGCCTGTGTTAAGTCTAAGGGATTTTTTTGCTTTCCACTTATTAATCTTTACACAAACAGTTTACTGTAGTTAAAGTGCACTGCAGTTGAAGTGCTCTTGTGCACTGGAATAATGAAACAACAGACTAAGTGTTTCAAGATTACTGCCACCAGACTGGGAATCCTTAGTATTTTATAAAAGGAATAAAGTTGCAGTTTGGCTTGAAATCTACTGACAAAATTTAAAGACTACTGCATGCCACAGAAAGAAGTTACGGAGAGCTTTTCAGCAATATTGTTACCAGTTTCCAGCCTTCCATCCTGAGCTAAAAACTTTTTTTTTTCATGCTTATGGTATAAGAGATATGCCATTTTCACTCAGAAGCAACTCCAAAAAAGAGAAACTGAAGTGAGAAAAGAGAGTCCTGTCTTTAGAGATTAAACACAATGCGCTGAAATCAAAGCTTTGGTATGGCGTATTAACAGTGCTGCAAGAATTGCTACTGTTGAGAATTGTGAGGTATTTTCTTCTGTTACAAGGAATACTGTGGGGAAAAAAAATCCAGTCATATTTGTGAAAATATATGCCTTTTCACTCCTAAAGCTCTACGAATTATTTTGCTTTGTTAATCTAAAACATACACCAAATAAGATTCTATTATCAATATTTTGCTCTTCTTAACAAGTCTCTGAACATAGAGGATTCATCTGAACAGCTCAACTACCTGTTTATCTCAACAAAGCAACATTAAATATTCCTTTCAATTGTCTTTTGTTTGCCCAGCAAATCCTGGAGAAAAGTTTTAGTGCTATCTAAACCTTGACTTCAGCTATTGAAAATGTGGATCAATACTAACCCTCTGCACCACAGTATGAATAACTGTGTATTTTCAATTGTGCTGTACTCAAAACTTAAAATAAGGGAGATGGAGTTGTTTTTTGGTTAGTTTGGGATTTTTTATTTTTAATTCATTTCCAGACCTGGTCAGATGCCTTGTTCTCATTATACCCAAATCTGATTCAGATGAGGATGCTGGAGACATCCTATTGGCCACTCTGGCGAGGCTCTTCTGCCAGTAACATGCTTTCTGCACAGTCTTCTCTCACCTCATGCAGTATGGGTGCAGTATTGCTCCAGACCTAAAGCTGAAAGCAAAGTAGAAATGCTGCCCTCCATTTTCCTATTGGACAAGAAAGCTCGGTGGCTGAAGAGGGTATCCTTTTTTACATTACTCTTTAATGATATAAAAATCTTCCTTATTCAGTATTCACTACTGTTCATGCAGGGGTCTACCAGCTAGTCTTCAGAGCTACCCATTACTTTCCAGGTCATTCATTACCCTCACTCACACTTACACAGCAGCCCTGCCATTTCTTTCCAGGGTCATTTGTTACAGTGACATAATTTGCCTACAGTAACCTTCAGCCGATGGACTTGTGCCAAAGGAATAGCAAAGCTCTGAAGAAAAAGTGCTGATGACAAGTGCTGTGCTGGCCAAGCTTCATTCCAAAACCCTAAGCTCACGTCACCATAGCATTTGCCCTGGACGCAGCCCTTTTGTCTGCTCAACATCAAGCACCTCACTGACTTCTAACATATTTGTCAACTGAAAATGAAGTGAATAAGTGTATGGCAACATTAAGGTCTCATGACGAATTTTCTGGGTCCCACAGAAATAAGAAGAATGAACACTTCAACCCATCTGAGCTGCACTGGAGCTTTGCCCCAGGATCCAAATAAAAACAACAGGTGTTGTATATGCTTTTTATGGTCCCCTAAGGGAAGAAGGCAAACCTCAGTTTGCTTTCACTTGGGAGAGGATGCAGTATACCTTTAACCAACTCCTGCAAGGGTATAAACACTCACCCACTACTGCCCACAATGCTTTAGCTAAGCACCTCGATACTGTGGAGGCGCCAGCAGGCGTCCACGTATATACAGATGATATCCTAAGTGGGGGAGACAAGACGGATGTGGACCTGCTTGAGTGAGTCTAGAGGAGGGCCATAAAGGTGATCAGAAGGCTGGAGCATCTCCCCTATGAAGACAGGCTAGAGAAGAGGATCAGGGGAAACCTTATAGGAGCCTTCCAATACCGAAATGGGGCCTACAAGAAATCTGGAGAGGGACTTTTTGCAAGGGCACATATGAACAGGACAATGGGAAATAGTTTCAAACTGACAGAGGGGAGATTTAGATCAGACATTAGGAAGAAATTCTTTGAGCATAATAAGATGCTGGAGCAGAATGCCCAAAGAAGCTGTGGATGCCTCATCCCTGGCAGTGTTGAAGGCCAGGGACAGGGCTTTGAGCAACATGGTCTAGTGGGAGGTGTCCCAGGGGGTTGGAACTAGATGATCTTTAAGGTCCCTTCAACTCTAAACTCTATGATCCTAGCTGATTATATTCATTTTAATTTGATTCTCTTCAACGCAATCATATTTTAAGGCAATCTGCAAAGGTGAAGCCATCAATTTCAGGGGACAATGAGATTAGCACAGGAGCTGATTTATTAAGAGACAATAGGTATGTGGAAAAGATAAACGAATTGTATCTTTAAACAACATTGATCCTATTCACTCTTTTAAGAAAAGCTGGGTATCCAGAATTCTGAAGAGCTCTTAGATGGTCCTCTGCCATCCTTCCTTCCCCCTACCCCCCAAAAGATAATAATAATAATAAAAAAAGAGACTAATAAAACCATCTGGTAAAATATATTTTTATCTCTCCTAGGAAAAAGTAGGCATGATTAAGATGAGCACAAAATCAGTCACTTAAATGAGCTGGTTACAGATAAACAGGTGACTGTCACTACACCCTGCTATAAGTGATGACAGTGGCCATAACAGACATAAAACTGATAGAAAATACCGCGTTTCATTAAACTGAAATTTTAGCAAATGATTTGTGCATTCTTGAAGACATTGATGTGACTTTTACAGTTTGCCATCTAAAGTCAAGCACAAATGATTGATTGAATTTTATTTATCATACTTGTTCCCACTAGAAAGATAGACAAGTGCTACATACAAAATCCTCACTGTTTCATTGCAGAGCTGTCAGGCTCCATTATAACATTAGATAATCATAATTTTGAACCAGCCTTGAGAGATCTCCGTATGGATGCCAACAGATCCAGATGGATTTGACAGAATTCGGTAGTAGACTTCTCAGCTTGCTAATCTAGTTTGGTTGACTATATCCTACTTGATAAAATACCTTGCAGTCAGCTTTGCACATAAGTACTTGCTACTTTATCTTTCAACCATCAAGCCCATCTCTGTTTGGGAATAACTGTTCAGCATTTTAGAAGAGGCTACAGTGGTCCTGAGAAAAGCTGGAAGAACTTTCAAATTCAACTCATTTACTTCTAACTGCTGCCCAGCTCTTTTCGTTGTAAGGAAAACTCTTTAACTTGATTTTTTTCATGCTACTTAGCTACCCATTTTCCCCAAACCAGAGAACCACACACCACGTAATACTAGAAAATGAGTAGTGTATAGATGCTAATTTGACATTAAGAAAGAACAACAGATCAATCATGTGGCCTACACTTCTTTGGGAATTATTCTACCTGAAAACAGGGTCTACAGATGTTCTCACAAGCTCCTTATTGCAGATATAAGTACCATCATGTTTCCTGGAGACTCAATTTAATTCTTTGTGGTTTTATAAATTTTGATTTTGTTACAGATATAGACTACCAAGCACCCCAGGAATTTTTACAGAGAAGAATTTTGAGGATTTGGAACATTTCCAAGCTTCTGGCAACTCCAGTTGTGACCAATGCATATCTGTTGATACATTCTGGATACAGGTGATGTACTGCACATGAGTAGACCAATTCCATAGTATTTGCACAGTGGATCTGACGTATCCTAGACTTGAACATTTTGTCTAGCTCAGCTAGCCTGCCCACATACAGAAGCATCAATGCACTTCAAAGACATTAGACTTACTCTCCATGCTTAGACCACAGCACATACACATCACTAATGGAAATATGGAAACCACATGCAGTTGTGTGCCATTTATCAAAGGCTTTTTAGACATATTTATTCCCTTCCTTCTCTTTAATAAGTATTCTCAGGACCCTTGGCTGCATTCTGTACAGCTAGATCTGAATGAAATCTCAATTTCACTGCTGACTATTTTTTTTTTCACTCAGGAAATTAATAATATTTCATCAATGCTCTGTTTCAGGTGGAAAGAAAGTGGATTTGTGCATTTTGAAAAAATCCACACACTGTCTGTATTTTTGACCATGATTGACTGTATGGATTCTCACAATGCGACTGACAGATAGGGTAAAACTGTACTTCTTCATATTTTACAGATGACACGTGGAGAGAGAGTCACCAGAATAACAATCTTCTTAACAGAGGCAGAGCTGATTAAATTCATTTTTTTGCAAACACAGTTGTACAAACAGAAGGATACCTATGAGTGTTCTGCTTTACATAGGCTTCCTTGCGTCAGAAAATATGTTCAACAAACTCAATAAAGATGACAATATTTTTTGCTATCTTGATCAGCACATTGAGAACGGCAAAAGTTACAGGGAGGCCACACTTAAGACAGCTTCCCTTTGAATGCAGATTGGCTAATCTGCCTGATATCACCTGAAAGCTCAACAAAGTAGGGTGGCATCTGTTGAGGTTCTTTTTTACGAAATCAGAAGACAAAAATTATGGGGAATGAAGGCAAAAGATTATCAAAAGCAAGGAAAGAACTGAGTCCAGAAGATGACATAATATTTCCTGGATTGTTCATCAGTGTATGCAATGAAGACTCCCAACTAGACTTCAGTGAGCAGCTCTTCAGGGCATTCAGCAAAGCAACAGCCTGATTTTTCCCCAAGTATTTTGGCTTTTCTGTTCTGAGCATAATAAAGCAGTAATCTGCAAGTGAACAAAGTAGATGTGACTTAAAAACCATAAAGAGCTCATATGTGCAGTAACAATAAGGTTTTTGTGTAATTTCTCGGAACACAGAAATACTTGAAGGGGTCTACTCTCATTTGCAAGTTAGCGTTTTTAAAAATGTTAAAGCAATCAGTGGTTCATAACAAGCAGGCAATGTCCAAGATTGCTCACAAGCAATACATTCTCCATTTACTGAAAATATTTATAGAGGACACAGTGACAGTTGTTCAGAATAGTTTGATGCACTTCTGGAAAACAAAGGGCTAAGGACAAAATGCAATAGAATGTCACAGAGTATTAGAATGTCTAAAATATGTAATACTATTACACTGCAGAAGTCCAGGTCACATTTTTTTATAACAATCTCAGACAGTTTTCAATAGCACAGATTTGGTTTTGGTTTTCTGTCTTATTCATGTTTTGAATTAAATAAGTTTACTAAATAAAAGCCCTGGAACTATCAGGCTTGGGTTCAGATTCCTTGCCTGTTCAATAGATTTACCCTCATTATATTCTACTAGCAAATGTCCCTTAATGTCCCCTTAACCTTTTCTCTACACTTTCATCAGTATCCTATCCTGTAATTATAATGAAAAATCCAGGCTGATTTACCTAAATCAAAAGGGCTGAAATCGCTAACTTCTAACTGCAGGGATTAAGGCACTTATTCCTGGTTCTTAGCAAGAAATCTGGGGTGTAACACTCAACATGCCTTATAATCCATTTTGTGGAAAGGTTGCCTAAAAACATGCATTAGCTGCAGCACTGACACATTTGAAAAGCCGAAAGCTTCACTTAATTTAGACAACAGACTTAGGCAGAAAGGCACTTCTTAGAAGTTAATTCAAAAACTGATCACTTGTTTTCCTGTAGCCCTGTGGAGAGGACAATTTCTGCTAGCACAATACAAAGTTTACAGGAGCTAAGGGGTATGGTTTTATTAGCAGAATCCCTGCAAACTTTAATTTGCTATGTTTATATTTAGATCAAACCACTTGAGATTAAAATGAAACCTCACCACCATGACAGACCAATATCTTCTCCTAAAACCTGCTTCCTATTTCTTCTCATACTGTAGAGCAAAGCTGACTAATCAGTCGTAGAAACACTAGCTGGGGAAGATAACGCTTATTTAATTCAAACAGTTTTTCATATAAGAATATACTAAGTTTGCCTATTCTCAAGAGCTTTCAGTGAGGGTTATTCCTCAACATCCCTGACAAGTCTACTCTGGTGTTTTATCACTAAAAGTTACAACTTTTTTAGTCCTCTTTGCTGCATTCATGATCTTTCATTATCTTGATTACAGCTTTGATTACCTGAAAGGCTGTTATCAGACACCCTTTTCTCTTTTCCAGACTAAGTAAACAGCCCTTTCAATCTTTGCAATTTTTTTTAACCTCTTATCCTTCTGAGTTCTTGGCAGTTTGCATCTCTCCAACAGTGCAGCTCCTCAGACCTTATCAGCACTAATTTGAGTAGAATAATTTCTTAAATTCTTGTCAGTGTTGTTAACACATAGAATCATAGAATAGTTAGGGTTGGAAAAGACCTCAAGATCATCTAGTTCCAAACCCCCTGCCAGGGGCAGGGACACCTCCCACTAAACCATGCCACCCAAGGCTCTGTCCAACCTGGCCTTGAACACTGCCAGAGATGGAGCATTCACAACTTCCCTGGGCAACCCATTCCAGTGCCTCACCACCCTCACAGTAAAGAATTTCTTCCTCATATCCAGTCTAAACTTCCCCTGTTTAAGCTGTAACTCGTTACCCCTTGTCCTCTCACTACAGTCCCTAACAAAGAGTCCATCCCCAGCATCCCTACAGGCCCCCTTCAGATACTGGAAGGCTGCTATGAGGTCTCCACGCAGCCTCTCTTCTCCAGGCTGAACAGCCCCAACTTTCTCATTCTATCTTCATACAGGAGGTGCTCCAGTCCCCTGATTGTCCTCGTGGCCCTCCTCTGGACTTACTCTCTTGTTTGCCCCAGATACATGTGCAGTTGATATTTCAATGGCACTCAAATCTCCATAACCAAAGAGAAGGTTTTTTTGTCTATTTAACAGAAATCCTGACATGCAGTCTGGCCATGTGCCCCCCTGAAATCTCATGAAACCCCAGAATCAACCACAACACAAACCTGGGTTTCCTCAGTCATAATTTGGGGACCATTCCATCCAAGAATAAGTTTTGGTTTCTTTTTGAGGTAATAGAGTTCAGTTTGCTTTGCACACCAAGATAAATAAAAACATCTTTTTCAGCCTGGTCAGACATAAAAGAGAAGCATACTCCACATCAGGCCCTGGGATGAGCTCAGGTTATATGTAAAAAAGATTACTTTGCAGCCATTGCTGAATACTTATAAACACTTGCTTTCAGAACAATCTGCTGATTATTTTACAGCACTGATTCTGCCAAACTTTTGGAAATCACACTTAAACAATGCAACTGGAGACCAGAAGAAAGAACAACAAAAAATCCATTACAGCAGTCAACGTGACCCAAAATATTCTGCTTGAACCCTGCAAGCTGTTAGAGCACAAACAAGCTGGAGAAATCCAAACCCTTTCCCTTGTTCCATCAAAATGGCAAAGGGTTTCTCTGTCAAACATTTTCTGCTGTTGCTTATGTGTATTCAGCATTATTAATGAGAGCTTTGACGGTGACAGGGTACTGCAGCAACAGGCATTTCCCTACTGTGGTCTGAATTGGCTAGGTGATATGCTAATTAACATTCAATACTCAGAAATGTATTGGAAAGAAGTATAACACCGCAAATTAATAACATTCTGTTAAATTCAGACTGCATACACAGAAGGCAAAAGTTTGCTTACACAGTAATGAGCATCAGCTGTACTATTCTCCCCCCACTAGTTTCCTCCATGTAGTTTGTGAGGGTTAAAGAGCAAAAGTCTGGTATAACTTGCATGACTTCTTGAAAGTTTCAAACACCAGCATACGACCAGGTTGCTAGCCAGAAGGTAGCAGAGAATTTGAGCAAGGCAAAATGTTTTTTCCAGAAATGGGACAGAAAAACTGAACCCTAATAGGATTTTAAATTTCAGAGTGTAAGGAGCAGAATGCTAAATATAAAAGGCAATGGAAAAGTAATTGAGGAAAACATTACAAAACTAAGGGAGGAAAACATTACATGCCAAATAAGACTAAATTGCAAGATGCTAAGTTTCCCAATATGCAGTACTGGAAAGATAAAGAGTTAAAATTAGGGAATTCTCAAACTCACTGAAAAATGTCTATTAAAAAAAAGCAGATTAAATATTTAGCAAGAAAATAAGGTCAAACAATCCATTTGTACAAGAAACTGGAGCTTGTCACCTCTGTTAGTTACATAGTAACTAATGTTTTCTCACAAAAAATATTAAGGCTTTTTATGCCACTAGTTTAAATACTAGTTAAATACTAGTTTAGACTGACTACTAATACTAAATCTAATCCTTTAGATTATGAAGCTAAGTGTTAATAAGTTAACTAATACAAACTTTACAACGTCCTACCTTCTCAGTCCCTCTCATGCTCAGAGCTTGTAAATGTAGACTATTGCATACATAGACTATTGCATATATAGACTATTTCACAACACGTACTCAAACTGGAAGTAGACAGGATAAGGACGCAAAGCCATGGGTCAGTGTGCAAATGCTTAACACTGAAGGAGTTTAAGCAACTGGTTTTCAGTCCCATCCTGAGATTCCTACAAATGAGTTACCTTATTTCCCAAAGGAGTGCACCTCACCCTTGACAGTACACATTCAGTAGAATGTTTTGAAAGAACAGAAAAACGTTGGTATATACAATAGGTTTAATAGCTTACATTACAGTTCTGAATGTGGTTTCTAATAGTATGGCTCAGACCTTCACAAATTTTGGGGATCTGAGGCAAAAAAAATAAGTTACAGCTCTTAGGGATAAAGAATAAGAACATCAAAAAGTTTTACCAGAGCAATTTCTAATGCCTTCATATTGGCAGTAACTTGCTGCTTTCTTTCAAAACGAACAACTAAGGGGCAGTCGGAAAAGAGAAGAAGAATAGCTTTCATGTTAGCTTTCATCATCAGACAGTAAACTTGATATAAAAGGTGGGTAATTTGTGAGCACTATCAAGCATTTTCAAAGCATAATCAATATTTCTTCCATCAAGTCATGTCTTGCAAGTACTGTTTTTTTGTATGGTGTTGGCCTGTTCAAGAATATGCCTAGAAATTGTCACAGCATTTAAACCAAAGCAAAAGAGGCAAAAGTTGACAGATGGGCAGGCTGCCAGGGAACAACAAACCTGCTAGACCATGAAATTAGTTCTTTCTTGTTCACGCAAAGCTTTTTTCACACACTGAGGAATCTACATCACTGTGTTTGTTGTTTTGGGGGTTATTTTTTTTTAGCATTACACTAGCTTTTTTTCCTGAAATCACCTTAATCCTGGGAATAATTTTCACCCAAACCTGAAGTAAATACAAGCCACAGCTATTAAATACTTCAGTGTCTTGTCAGCTTTGCTTACATGCAGCCTAAGACACAGTATTACCTTAGATCACTGTGACAGTAGTACTGGCAGTGTGAATGGCACGTCAAAGACTAGGGACTTCAGTCATTTGTCATTCGTATGTCCTAGTATCAACAAGACAGAATATTTCTGGTCTTTCTAGTGCTGGGTCTAAAGCAGCCTTTTTCCACCCCTCCTGCTTTTTACTACGACTACCTCAATAGATGCTCATCCTCCACTTCTTTCCGATAATCTGTTTTCAAGCTGAGGCAATAGTCTTCCTTGTAAATGGAAATCCTGCCAGTATTTAATCCAAATGAAATCTGCATGCATAAATGTGCAGCTTTAGGCTTCACACTGAATCATTTATTATAATAAATAGAAAGTTATGACCCAAGTGTGTATTAGCTCTTTTCTGATTCTGAATTTATATTTAGACTTTGCAAAGTCTAAAAGACCTGATCTTGAGAAGAATTTTAAAGGTTTAGTGGTCCCAGTCACTTTTGTACTGCGACTCAGTATCACAACCAAACAAAATGTTACTACTTCTTTTCCCATGTAAACAGAAAGGACCCCTTGAGGCAGCTGGCTTCTTGTGATCATAAATGAAGTATTACAGTAAGAAGCTGCACTACAAAGGAACTCTGAAATGTATTTTTCACTTAGTTCATTTAAGCTTGCTATTCACCAGCCATATGTAAAAACAAAATTTATTTCACTTTACTTTTTCACTATTGCATTCAATATGAATGCATTATCCTAATATTATGAATTACAGCTGCCTCAGATGAAGTCAAATTTCTATTTAAAATAAGTGGAATTTTTACGTTAATGAACAAAAGCTATTTCAAGTAGAAGAGTTTTCGGCACTTCAGAACTACCAGCATTCCTGTTTTACAAGGACATGTTTTTTTCAGACATGGAAGAAAAATGTTTTCATTCCAGCAGGCACAAAGCCGTTACCCGGGCACATAAGATCTATATCACTGCCAGATCTTCCTGGGTAGAAGGAAGCACACTTCCTCCAGCTTAGATGGAACTGAAAGGATTTGCAACTGTGAAGCACTGAAGGCATGCAAAACTTGATCATTCCCTTATCTCTACTGACAAGATTTTGCAATCTCTGATTTAAATAGTTAATTGGGAAATAACTTCTGCAGGGTTTGTTTTGGTTTTTTTCAGTAATAACCAGCTGTTCAGTGTGCTGCACAACACATTCTGCTTTTTGCAAAGAAAAAATATCCTGCTACTTTTTTCCTGGGTATTTTACTCCAAGCAACAGAGTAAAACTGTAAATCACAATGCCTTCTTTACTTACATCTGCTGGTCTCCAGGCGCACAGGTTAACAAATGTACAGGGCATATATCACAGCTGTTCTAAAAATATTAATAGCAAGTCACCTGTTGCACATTTTCTATGTTTCAAACCCTTACCACATTCAAACCCTCATTATCTTTACAGCAAATGCCTTCATGAAAATCAAAGACATTTGTGTCACACAGATAAATCCTGGAAAAAGTGTGATTTTAAGGACATAAAAATAAAGAGGGGAAAATAACAACCAATATTGCAAACTTTTTAAAAAGTTCTCTTCTGTACTGCCCTCAGTGCTCGATAACTCAGCCAGCCACATGGAATTTTAATCAAGTGTCCTGAAAGTATTTTGCCTTTGGCCTGAAAACAAGAATGATGCATTTCAACCCAAAGGGCAATTTTCATAGAAAATTCTAAAAGCCTGAAGACCATGACTGAGTGTTCAAGCAGTTCCATTTAAAATTCAGCAATGCTACACTGACACTAAAATAAAGTTGCAAAGCATATTTTAGATCCTACCGTGAAACACACATTTTTGCTGATTACTGTTGGAAATGAAGTGATCATATAGGTAGGGCTGCAGATTGGGCACCTTGTTTCTGGTTGTCCTTAGGAATAGAAAAGCTGAGGAAGACTGCTTAAGTTAGAGAGTGATTGTATCATCAGTTGGTGCTATGTGGTACACAGAAGTACTTCTTCTTTGGGACAAATATCCTGACATCTTCCATGCCACTGCACCACTGCGAAGCCCCTTCTTGCCCTCTTTTCCTGTCACTACAGCAGGATTTTCAGCTTGCCAGAGATATCCAAACTTGGATTTGTCCATTACCACTATTAGCCATGGCAGCACAGAAATAGCAGATCCTTATACCAAGAACCCACAGTAAGAAGTTTGAGCAACTTGACATGTCTCTGGAGCTAAAGATCAGTGTGGCAACCTCTGACCCATATTAAGAAACACACTGAATACAGTTGTCTACTAGCAGTCATGCTTTGTACGTACTACTTCATTGCTGTCTTCACATCATATACTATCACTCATCACATTGGAGAGATCTAGTCTCCCTTAGTCATCATGCAATTAGTCTTGAAGTTCCCTGCCCTGCCACATACATCTCCTCATTGTTTGCAAAGAGCAGCCTCCTCCACCTCACAGAAAACCTGTGCTGTACTCCGCAGAATCATTTCTTCAATTAGAAACGTTCCCATTACAGTATTATCAAAATGCAAGCAACTAAGCTGTCCCTTGTGTAACCACTCAAGTAAAGAGTGGTCATCCATTTAACTCTAGTATTAGCATCTGCTTCAACCCTTTAGCTATGATAAACTTGCTCTGTACGATGTTGGCAGACACACTGTAAACCTTCTTCAAGGAAGATAAATTGGGATAAGGCTTGCAAGGTCTTATTCCTGTCAGTTTTAGCTTAAAATTCTTGCTTACTTCTAAAGACCATTTCAGTAACAAGCTCACATTTTTACATTAGTAAGAAAAAATTATGGCTCCTAAAATTCTGATCAACTTTCAGTGAGATTTATCATTAATATCCAAAATAACCCTTAAAAATACCCAGGGTTGGTTGGTTTTGTTTGGTTGGGTTGGGGTTTTTTGCATCAGATTTGTTTTCTATTTGTAAAAACGTTTTTCTTAGTTCTGCAAATGTAAAACCAAATTGGATTAGTCGGGCAATTAAATAAGGCCCTTACCAAACCAACACATTAGTTAGCAACTACTGAAGGAATAAATGAACAATTGTTGGTAGATAAATTTAAATTTTCAGCAATTCTCCCAAAGCGAGTGGAGTTTATTTGAGCCTTCATTTTCCCATCCAAATTTTTATCTCTTCAGACTATTTTAAAGGGTGTTTTCTAGTAGAAGTAATTGAGCACATATTTTAGAGGCTTTTCAAGTTAGAGTAAATAAAAGGAATCCTAAAAATTTCAACAGCACGCATTTCACAACCCTGATTTAAACCGGGGTTTCCACAGATCCTGACTATTCAAAGGAATTTCACTTCAAGCTTCTGTTATCTAGCTCTTCTCAGCCAATAAAATAGAAACAATCTAATCATTAGAGGCATTAGCACACACTTATAAGCCTATCTTGATGTCCCCTCTTACAACAGTGCAAGATAGGACACAAAAGGCAGTAATGCAAAGGCAAGTGAAATAAATGAATGGTGTGGCATGGAGAATAACAAAACATGTATTAGTTATTCATGCATTTGAATGGGAAATTTCCTCTATGTTTGTAAGAGAAAACTAGACAAGAAAACACACTGGACTTTCTTCCACAGTTTTACTAGTAGTGAAGCACCTACTGGAGCTGGTTTTCTCACTTCTGTAAAGCAACAATCAGAAACGGGGAGGGCATGATTTGATTAATCCGTTTTTCAAGCACAAGCCTACTGCTGGTGCTAGACTCAAATCTATTCAATCACTGTCGAAATATGCCCTGATGGATCTGGAATAGACCTGAGAAGTCAGCAATGATTGGCCAGGAGGAGCACTAGGTGCAACCAGGCTCCCCAGCTTGACATCCTCCCAGGCATCCAGCTTGCCCACCAAGTCATGCCATGGCTGCAGAGCTCATTCTGCTGGTGCCCATGATACAAAGTGAGGGATGTTCTAGACCCTCCTCCAGGCCTCCCTGGAAGGGCAGCACTCAGCCAAAATCAAACTGCACTGGAAGCGCCAGTTACTACTAGGTTTTCTCCTCTCTGTTCCTCACAAACATTTCTTTACACGCTTCTTTGATCAGATGAGTTTTGTGACAGAAGGCAAAATGCCAGTTGTGCTTTCAGAAAACTGAATAAGCTGTCAATACGAATCTAGCAAGCACCAGCCTGCATTTATGCTCAATGGCTGAATTCCAAGGTTTATTATGATTTGTGCCACTGAATTGTGAAAAGATAGCAGTTTGCTATTGAAAGCAAGAAAATAAAATCCAGTGATCAAATCAAAGCTATAGTGTCGTGGTTTAAGCTGTAAATCACACAGCCTGCTCACTCACTCCCCCCTCTTTCTTCCCCCCCACTTCGAGGGGGGGGAGGAAATGAGAAGAATCGAAAGAATGTAACTCCCACGGGTTGAGATAAGAACAGTCCAGTAACTAAGGTATAACGCAAACCACTACTGCTACCACCAATTTTAATAATGACCAGGGAAATACAAGGGAAGAGGACACAACTGCTTACCACCTGACTACCGAGCCGTGAACTAAACTTTTGGGTTCCTGCCCCCAGTGTTACATCCTGGGCATGATGTGCTGTGGTATGGAATAGCTCTTTGGTCAGTTTGGGTCAGGTATTCTGTTTCTGCTTCCTCCCAGCTTCCCCTCCTCCCTGGCAGAGCATGAGACTCAGAAAGTCCTTGGTCAGATCAAAACATTCTAAGCCATAACTATAAACATCGGTGTTATCAGCACTGTTCCCAGACCGAAAGTCGAAAACACAGCACTGTACCAGCTACTATGAAGGTGAAAAATGACTGCTGCTGCTGAACCCATGACATATAGAAATTGTTTTTGTGAACTGTCCTCTCAGCCTTTCAGCAAATAAAGGCTTATACATATATGATAAAAGAAGCAGTGGACATGAGCCTATCCTTTATGGTCATTTTCGAGCAAAACAGCAGTAAAAAACGTAGGAACAGCAAAGGGAAAAATAAACTTTCCACTTTGGGAAGACCATTTCTTAAACAGCTTTTTAACCTTTATTCTCATGTGGGAATTAAGAGGGTGGCTGGATCTCACTGCACAATAAGTGAGCTCACAGAAAGGACTTACGTTATGTTTGCAAAACAACTTTCAAATCTGAAACTTTAACCTAAAAGAATTGGTTAGGGAATATCTCCGGTGGAGTTGGTACTGTATTAAATGACAGTTAAGAAAAAAATCATCAAAAGCTAACAAGTTAAAGATGATAAAACAGAAAGAATTGCTGAAGGCTGAAATCTACTCTGCCTACACAAAGCAGCAGTGGGATCTTCATGGCCTTGCCTGGTAGGAAAAGCCCAGGAAAGACAAAATGAAACAACTCAATTCATCAATCCCCACTAACTGCTGCTTTACAGAGCCTGCAAGGTTGGACCACTTGTGGAAAGGGCAGTGGGCAAGACTGTCTACCATGTATCCCACACCCTTCCAACAGCCTTCTGAGCTCACATGCTCACAGTGATTTTCCAGGGAGACCTTAAAACAAAATTAAAAAAAAATATATATATTAAAAAAAAAAAATCAAGTTTTGGGGTAAAACCAAAGAATCCTATAAGTCCGTTTTGCTCTGCTGGGAACACAAGGGAAAACTCAGGAATGGTAACTGCTGTTTCACAATCAGGAGGCGAAGTCTAAATTATGCGCATCTACCTGTCTTTGTAATAAGGATACTGAAGGCTTACACTTTGAAAGTATTTTTAGTCTTACACTTCTATGCTTCGTAATTTTTTGAGTGTTATTTACAGCTACTGTATCTACAAAATAAGTCCTCTAGTTTTCCTGTAAAATTGTGATGTATACAGCTTTTAATACTCAAAAAAAAAAGGGTATAAAATAATTACATCTCAGGGCAAAAGCAGGTTTTTTGCCCTCTAAAAACACAGAAATACTGAGAAATCATTAAAGCCCTTAAATAGCAGAAGTAACTAAAAAAGAATGAGCACAGCTATACCTAACCTTCTCCTTACCCACAGGCAAATGAACCACTTGCCTCAAATGTCAGAGAGAGCTGTACCTATATCCTAGTTCCCAGAGGCACTGTACACAGCCTCTGAGGTATCATTCAAGTACCTAAAAACATATACAAATGGGAAGTTTGATTGATGTGCATATAAGGTTTATGCCAATTAACAAATCACAATTCCTGCAAGCTGACCTAACCAATCTCGTCTTGCGAAACTTCTCCAATACACCATTCCTCTGTTTGGTCAGAAAGGGATACCTTGAAGGACAGAAAAAATGTATCTAGGAGAAGGCAGCAAACCCCACCTGAAGATCCTGTGTGAGACTGCTGTAAATACCAACAACTGAGCAACACACACTGATAGTCCTGAATTTCCAGAGATGCATTTTCTAGGCCCTCAGGGAATGGAGAAAATATTTATGACAGACAATTTCTTATTTTTATCTTAATCTTCAGTCTACTTAGAATGCTTTCATGGGATTTTTCTGTCACATACCTATGTACTCAGAGAAAAGAAGAAATAGTCTGTGGCTTGTTGATGCTGACTTTCTTTTAAATAAGAGGGGGAAAAAAGATCAAAGCAGCTTTTAAATTTAGGACTTTCTAATCAAAGCCAAGCACAATGTTTTCCCCACAGAATGTCCAAGATGTTCTCTGCAGACCAACAGAAAAACTGAGTTTCCTCCTTGTTCTTTATTCCTCTCTCCCATCCTTAAGTCCAACCTCAGTTAGCAAAGTGTGCACCTAGTTGAGATCAATTACCTTTTACATTACTCTTTTTACATTAGAGACTCCTTTTAATATGACTGAGCTCCATTTCTATTTAATAGAAGTTTGAAAATATATTTGTGTTGGTTTTTATGAATTTAGGGAGCCTTATCATTTTAATGCAATGGTACCCCAAAAGTCAGCATTCCTGGGGATGTGCAATGTGGTCTTGGAGGTGACTTCATAGACAGCTCATCTAAAATTGACTTCTGTAGAGTATGATATAGAACAAAGTGACTACACCAAGGCCTCAACAGCTAAAATGCATCAGAGAAAACATAAGCTCCAGAATTACATCTGTTCTACAAAGTTTTGCTGTGGTGTGCAAAGTTCTGTAGCCCAACAGAGAGGCAGATGCTGCAGCTACATGCTCCCAGATCCAGCCAGTACTAAATCTGAGCATGTATTCCCAGCAGGCACACACATAGCCACACACACATAACACAACACATATACGCATATAAATATGCCCAGTCACATAGATTGACTAAGACAGAACAGAAACACACGAATGCAACCATCAACAAGTCTCATCCTGTTCACTGCTCCTGCTGATCAGGGATGAAAGAAAGCAGAAAACATATATTCATGTAAAGATATATATATATGTAATGTGGATTCCTTCAGCAGCCTGACTTGGACTCTCAGTCTGTCCAGTAACTGCCCCTTCCTAGATGCTAGGGTCTCTCCCATTGCTAACACCTGCACATGTAAGCCCCTGATGCCCATAGCCTCACTCCAGCCACCAGTTCATAGACTTCCTCACACACACCACCATCACCTCATCACACCCAACACACCAAAACACACTCACTATGGATCCCTCTAGTTACTGCCCAATATGTTCAGTCTGCTCGCAGCTGGCCCTGGATCTTTTCATCTCCAGTTGTCTGAGGCAGACACAAACATGCAGATGGGTCTCTTGGTTGGCTCCTAGACCCCGTGGTCTAGCCAGCAGTTACCTTGGATCTCCTCTTCCCTCCAGTAGCTCATTTCTGTAGGCTCATTACTAGGTTGCCCCACCTTGTTCCTCTGTGCTCCTTTGTGTGTGTGGGTATGAAACTTATCACATAATCTAAGAGGTTAAATACAGTGTAGACAGTTAATAAGTATCTTGCGGCTCTACTACTTTAACCTGCATGAAGACACAAGGGGTGTATAGGTTCACTGTATCTGAGGTTTCTGACAGAGGAAAAAGTGAGAACTTAAGCCAAGTATACCATTCTGCCCAATTTTGCCAAAAAAAAAAAGGTTTCGGCTCACCACAATGTTAAGTGATCCTGCCTCAGACTCCCATCATATTTTTAACTCCTGCCTCACACTGCAGTTGCAAACAGCACTGCCTTGAAGTTTTCTACAAGTCTCAAGGTACTTCACGTTTCTGCTGCAGATTTCATGGAAAAAATGGTATTTAAGACTGATGGAAACAAGCTCTATTCAGGCCATTAGCATACACAAAACTGCAATACCATACTGTAAAGTACCTATGGCATATTTTTTTTTCATCTCGTACAAAAATCATTTAGGAATGCAAAATCCAGCTCATCTTGAAAGCAGAAGAAGACTTTATTCAGCGTTTTATGGCCATCCAAATACACTCTGGAAGTCTGACTCTCAGTTTTGGAAGTGTCAGAGGAAACCATATCAATGTACAGAAGACCTTTGACTGCATAAAGCTGTAGCAAGACAACCAAGATCTACCTGCCTAGGCACATCACCTCCGAGGAACTAATTCGACATCCTCAACTAGGCACTAAAATGTCTTTCTCCACCAGGTGGGATACACAGCCGTCCTGCTGAGTGGTGCCAGGCTTGAGGGACCCAGTAAAAATACAGTAGACATGGGTACAATAAAAAAAGTTCTTATCCTGAATTCAGACACCTGATTGATTACTGTTTGCAGCAAGTAAACAAAAGAAAGTAAGGCCTGCAATTGGATTCTCCTTCCATCCTTTGAATGCCCTAATGATCCAGCTACAGCATTAGGTTTTTTTCTTGCCCCATTCTCTGCACACATTAAACTTGCATTCTTGGCTGCACAGTATCTCAGTTTGGAGAGATGTCATACACACTTCCTCCTGCTCTGCATTACCTGTTACACCAACTTGGTAATATATTCAGAAATTGGAGATGCTGGTTCAAACTATATCAAACTAAAGAGATTAACCTAAATCTCCCACTTCCTGGTCAAGTGCTCTAACAATCTGATTTACATGCAAACCATATCACTTGTTTCATCAAAAAATGTGGCTGCTGACTATAATGTTATAATTTGTGTATTAGTCATAGCCTAAGCATACTTAAACTAACAAACCAGATTCTGTAAGCAAGGTAGGTTTGAAACCCAAATGATGAGAAGTATGAGAAATACCTGTGTCAAGCTCTGCCCAGATGAAGCATCCGAGGCACCTTCCTGGGGCCATTCAATCCCCTCAGCATCAACACTTAAAGACTATTTTTTCCAAACCTCCAGGCAGGAACAACTGAGCAGGCTACTACAGCACAACAGTTAACAAAAGCTGAGAAGAGTGCAGCTGAGGAAATATTTAGTCTAAAACTACAGCCTTGAAAGTTACACTTACTACACTTTTACAGTAGCAGGATGGGTTTTTTTAATTATAGAAAAATCACCTGACAGGGACAGAATCAAATATATGAAATACAGGCAATAGTCTGCAAAACCATTAACTGATATCCCTTTCTACTTTGTAAGCCTGTCTAACTGCTACCTCCAGTATAACTAAGAATGCATTCCAGCAGAGCAAAGCTGCACATAAGCCTCTGAAATGGCTATTTGCTTCTGAGGTTGTAAAATTACTCTCATCTAGATCCAAACCCGAGCAATAAATGCTTCAGGAAAAGTTACTCAGTAAGTGGAAACAAAAGACATAACTGAAAATAAAAACTCAACTTTTCAACATGATGGGGACACTTTAACAAAGCACCTGCAATTAAAACACCAACTACATTTTATAGGTATGTAGATATTAATCTTTATGCTGAAAGAACCAACTATTAATCTTCAGAGCTGTTCAGTGCAGTAACTACTATTCTGCAATTCTCTTTCTTAGATCGGACTTCCGCACCTTCTAACAGACTCATGCAACCATTGTACACTCGTTTCCTCATCTACCGACAGGGCAAAAAATCCCAAGAAATGCTGGAAGTTCTACCAAGGTACTCTCCATGGTCATGCCAAAATGCCTTTCCCCAAAACTTCTCCAATGCTCTCACAATGGCTCTGAGAAATCTTTCCAGCCTCACCACAAACTGTATTTTCACATCACCACAATGCTTATAAGTTTGAGCTTCAGCTGTTTACTTTCTGCAAAAGCAACAGGGCTATTCTAATCTGCACTGCATTCTTCACATTGTTTTAGGATCAGTTATCTTGAATTCTGGTCTCTGTAAGGTAGTTATCCACCAGTAGGGCTTGATACTCACTACTTCCTTGGATGATCTGTGCTCTCATGCTGAGAAAGAAAAAATTCTATCAACCTACTCAAATGGGAAGAATGGTCTCCTGACCTGATCTTTCAACTCCAAAAATGTAATTATGAATTTAAATAGCCCCAGGTTAGTGGCTTAAGAGCAATCAAATATACTGGCATCTTCCATCACTAATATAAAAAGATGTGTTTTATCAAGGTGCCTCTAACAATATGACCTGCTACATAAAAGCTGTAATATCAGAATTAAACTATTTGCAAAAGCTGCAGAAGATCACTAAATTTCTAAGAAAAAGGTACTGACTCTTCTTAATTATATTTGACCAGCTTTAAGAAAATTCCTACCTCTTAAAACTGTGTGCATATTCAAATATGAGTTAATAGTGAGCGAAGGTTATTTTGGTGTGCATAAGACGGCACCTTACAAAAAAAATAACAAAAAAGTGAAAAGTAAGTTATGCATCATTTTGTCTGGCCTTTCATGTGTTTCTACGATGGAATTTTCATAACCAAAGTGTATGTATTTGCAAGCTGAAATATACAGACTCTGCAATTTACTTGAGCTTGGTTTTGTGTCCTTACCTGGACGATGAGGGTTTGTACACACAACGATACTAATAAACACACTGCAGTGTGTAACATCCAGATGCTAATCTCCCACACTGTATCCATCTTGAACACCACACTTAGCCTTAAAGAAATCTAAGTCATGCATCTGCACAACATACGCTTTTCAACCATTTTCCACACTCTTTCTTTTTAAGAGAGAACAAATGCAGCTGGGCCGTAGTGTGCAGAAGTAGGGATCAGCAGAAATTCTGCTGTCGACTCCAGCAGGAGCTGAATCAAGCCAAAGGTAAAAGCATCTGGTGCCTATCAGTGCTTCCCCTCCTAACCGAGCACACCGCAGTCAACTACCGTTGACCGAGGAACAGGGAGCGAGCTGCTGTTGCTCCCTGCCTTCAGTCTCGGTAAGAAAATACAAGCTACTGCACTCTGAACAAAGAAGATGCCTCCTATGAAGTTACTCGCAAACCAAGACCTCGCGGTGGAGCGCTCCGGCATCCCGGAGGCAATGCACCGCCCAGCCCCACGTGCAAAAGAGAAAACTTCAGTGAATTATCGCCATCACATCCTCACGCTACCCCTGCCTCATGCTTGGAAAGTGGTTTTGATCCTCTCACTCCTTCCAACAAAACTTGATCTGGGTTACATTAGCGGCAGCGTGAGGTTTCCTTCGTGCCTGCCTGCCCTCTCCCTACCCGGAGCGAGATCCCCGGGGCTGCGGCCCCGTCTCCCGTCAGGACAGGAGCTCTGCTTGCGGGTCCGCCGGGTTGGGGTGCGCTGCTGTGGGGGGCAGGTCCGACCGCCAGTCCCCCGCCCGGCCCCCGGGAGAGGGACAGCGGCCGCGCCGCCGGGGCCGCCCCTTCTCCGGGTTCCTGCAGCTCCGCAGCGGCCCTCGGCTCCCACAAAGGGAGTGGGCGGCCCCGGAGGCAGCAGGGCGCAGTGGCCCCCGCCGGCGAGAGAGAAGAAAGGGCTCCAGGAAAGGGGGGAGGGCGGCTGCAAAGTGCAGAGATAGGGGGAGAGGAGGGATGAGAGAGGGGAAAGAGCGTGGCAGCGAGGCGGCCAGCACCGCCGGACCCCAGCCCGCCTCCTCCCGTGGGTCTCCCCTGGCCGCACAGTACGGCCGCCCGCACCAGCTCTGCCCAGGACACGCCGCCAAGGCTCCCCTGCTCCGCGGGGACGAAAGCCTGCCTCGGGACTGCAGGCAAACTCTGCACGCACGGTATTGCGCTGCACTAAGCACCCCGAGAGCCGCGCACTCCCGCCGCGCTCACCTCGGGGCTGGCCCTGCCCCGACACCCACAGCAGTGAAGACGCAGCCAGCACGGCCAGCAGCCTCCCGCCGCCGCTGCCCATCGTCACCGCTGCCGCCGGGAGGGACGCTGCCCGCTTCGCCGAGCGCGCCCGCCTTATAGCCTGCCCGCCCGCCCCGCCCCGCGTCCGCACCGCCGGGACTCTGTCGCACACACACCCCCGTCGCACACTGACGCTCGGGGACCCCAGTCACACGTGTCCGTCCCCGCAAAGCCGCCCGCGAAGCACCGGCGGTCCCGGCCGCGCGTTGCGGTTGATGCGCAGCTCGCGGCGAGCCCCGACTCCGATGCCTTAAAACGTTCTGGAAAGGTGTAATTAATGAACTGAGACTTGTTGTAAGGAAAGGGAGAAGGGAAAGGTGAGTGTGCGAAATAACAAGGTAAAAGCGCGTATGGGGAGAAAGCGTTACTAAGCTGATTCAACACGCGGCTTTCCCGTACGGCTGATATTTTCACGTGCTTTAAAAAAAAAACAGCTGCTGAGGCTTTCTTTGGGCGTTTGTCATCCCCAACTTTGAAACTTCATGCCCGTGCTGATGTTTTTCGAGCTTCTGCTCCACATAAGTGCAGCAAATCAGCCATGTTTGTAAATGAAACGAGTTCCCTCCTCGGTAGGTAAACTAAGAGGTTGACTACTTTTGTCCTGTAGGAAGCCTTTCCACCTTTTTAATGATCAGCTACCTCTTGAAACTAGCTAAAACTAGAAAAAATGGATTGTAGAAATTCCTCAAGATAAAGACGTTTCTTTACTATCTCAGGAAAGCACATCCCCATTGCCCTTTCCTATTTCAAGGTTCGTCCGGTTGCAGAGCTCGTATCTGCAATGCTCCTTAATGGATATTTCAAGTAGGTTGCAGCAAGGAACAGTGTTTTCCTGGGAAAAGAACCAAAATAAGTTGGTTGAGATGGGGGAATTTCTGTCAAAAGTGTCTTTCAAATGCGAATCCCTGCTTACGAGGCATGCTGCGTATTTTTTAGGAAAACATGCTTCTCTGTATGGAACTGCATGTGAAACTGTTTTAAAATACAATAATAGGTATGAGTTGCACGAGCAGAGTTAAGCTGCAAGTATGTTCTTCAAATCGGAGGCAGCTGCTTGTGGACTTCAGACTTCAGCTTGGTTGGCTGGTTGCTATTATGGATTGGGGTAATGAAATTGAGGGAAATAATAGCAATTTCCATACTCATATAAAATAAAGCTATTTCTTATATAACTCGGAGTTATGATTTATATTTGAGAAGGCATAGCAATTTATATTAAAAACATAGACAAACAGGAAAAAACTGGCTCAAGAGGATAAAAAATGGGTAATTTCTTCCATAAAACCTTATCAGAGGCCTTCGAGACTGCAAATAAATAACACTCCACATCTGTACCTTCCAACAGATCTGTCTTCTGCTCACACCAGGCGCTTCTTAAATTTCAGGACAGGCAAGGAGGAGGAAAGCAAAACATCTGTGGAGAGAAAAGTCAACAAATTTCAAGAGCCAGAGTGTCATTTGTTCTAAAATCAGAGGTCAGGTTAAGGAATCCTCTGTGCAGGATTACAAGTACCAGTTGGGAGCCAAGTACAAAGGAAAGGCAAAGAGGGAGCATCTGTGCAACATAAAATCCTGCCATCTTACTGCTTTATAACAGCATTTAACCATTTCTTCAAGTTGCAGCATGCTGAAGAGTGCTATCTGACATCCATGCAGTGTTAAGTGCCAGTTTATTATTACATGCACTTATCCCCATCAGAATATTCCACAAGAGCTAGAGAACAAATCTTGAGATCCAGCTCTGGACTATATCGTTTGACTCAGTTATTACAGTTTAACTAAACATCTCTGTGTACGACTTGTAACTCAAATATATACGTTGAATTACTCTGCAGGACTATATCGCTGTTTCTCAGTGTTCATTATAATCATTCCCTAAGAAAACAGACTCTTTTCAAATTTCATTTGAGTACATACCTTCTCTGAGAAGAGGATTACTGTGGTCCCTTTTGCACAGTTCATCGCTGGAATTGCAAAGTATCAGGCAATCATAATGTCCCCTGGTTCAAGACATGGCACTATTAATATAATTCTTTCTTAACCTGTGTTTCTAATGAATGATTATGACATTAGATGAGAATCTCAGGCTCTTAATCAAGTATAACTCCACTATGCATGTACACCAAGCGAGTGCACTGGGTATTACAAATTGAAGATTCAAAATTTCCTAGTCTGTGATAAACTGGGGGGCCCAAGACTGTTGGTTGATATTCAAGGATCACCTACTACAAGCTCAGGAGTGTTGCATCCTAACTAGAAGGAAGTGCGGCAGGAGAGCCAGAAGACCTCCTTGGATTGATAAGGAGCTGCTGAGGAAAATTCAAAGGAACAAAGAGACTTATAAAAGGTGGAAGCAAGGACAGGCAGCCTGGGAAGAATGCAGGGATGTTGTCTGGGAAGCTAGGGACCAGATTAGGAAAGCTAAGGCCCACTTAGAATTCAACTTGGCTAGGGATGTGAAAGATAACAGGCAGGGATTCTTTAGGTACGTTGCAAATGAAAGATAGACTAGGGTCAACGTGGGCCCTCTCCAGAAGCTATCAGGAGAACTGGCTACCCTGGATTTGGAGAAGGCTGAGATTCTTAATAACTTCTTTGCCTCAGTCTTCACCAGCAAATGCTCTGACCACACCACCCAAGTCGTGGAAGGCAGACGCAGGGAACAGTGAGAATGAAGACCCTGGGCCCACTGTAGGAGGGGGTCTGGTTTGAGACCATGTTAAGAACCTGAATGTACACAAGTCCATGGGAACTGATGAAATCCATCTGCGAGTCCTGAAGGAGCTGGCAAATGAAATTGATAAGCCACTGTCCATCATATTTGAAAAATCATGGCAGCCAGGTGAAATTCCCAATGACTGGAAAAAGGGAAATATAACCCCCATTTTCAAGAACGAGAAATTGGATGAGCTGGGGAACTACAAACCAGTCAGTCTCACCTCTCTGCCTGGCAAAATCTTGGAGTAGATTCTCCTGGAAGGCATGCTGAGGCACATGAAAAACAAGGAAGTGCTTGGTGACAGCCAGCATGGCTTCACTAAGGGGAAATCCTGCCTGACCAGTCTGGTGGCCTTCTATGATGGGGCTGTGGAACTGATGGACAGGGGTAGAGCAGCTGATGTCATCTACCTGGACTTGTGCAAAGCATTCAACACTGTCACGCACGACATAGAATCATAGAATAGTTAGGGTTGGAAAGGACCTTAAGATCATCTAGTTCCAACCTCCCTGCCGTGGGCAGGGACACCTCCCACTAAACCGTGCCACCCAAGACATCCTTGTCTCTAAGTTAGAGAGACATCAATTTGATAGGTGGGCCACTCAGTGGATAAAGACCTGGCTTGGTGGCTGCACACAAAGAGTTGTGGTCAATGGCTCAATGTCCATCTGGAGACCAGTAACAAGTGGTGTCCCTCAGGCATCAGTGTTGGAACCGGTCTTGTTCAACATCTTTGTCAGTGACAGGGACAGTGGGATTGAGTGCGCCCTCAGCAACTTTGCTGATGACATCAAGCTGTGTGGTTCGGCTGATACGTTGGAGGGAAGGAATGCCATCCAGAGGGACCTTGACACGCTTGTGAGATGGGCTGATGCCAACCTGATGAAGTTTAACCATGACAAGTGCAAGGTCCTGTGCCTGGGTCGGAGCAATCCCAGGCACAGCTACAGGTTGGGCAGAGAAGAGATTCAGAGCAGCCCTGTGGAGGAGGACTTGGGGATGTTGGTCAATGAGAAAATGAACATGAGCTGGCTTCAGTGTGCGCTCACAGCCCAGAAACCCAACCGTATCCTGGGCTGCATCAAAAGGAAAGTGATCAGCAGGTTGAAGGAGGTGATCCTGCCCCTCTACTCTGCTCTTGTGAGACCTCACTTGGAGTCTTGTGTGCAGTTCTGGTGTCCTCAAAATAAAAAGGACATGGAGCTGTTGGAACAAGTCCAGAGGAGGTCCAAGAGGATGATCAGGGGGCTGGAGCACTTCCGTATGAAGATAGGCTGAGAAAGTTGGGGCTGTTCAGCCTGGAGAAGAGAAGGCTGCATGGAGACCTCACAGCAGCCCTCCAGTACCTGAAGGGGGCCTATAGGGCTGCTGGGGAGGGACTCTTCATGAGGGACTGTAGTGATAGAACAAGGGGTAACAGGTTAAAACTTAAATGGAGGAAATTTAGACTGGATATGAGGAAGAAATTCTTTACTGTGAAGGTGGTGAGGAACTGGAATGTGTTGCCCAGGGAAGTTGTGAATGCTCCATCACTGGCGGTGTTCAAGGCTGGGTTGGACAGAGCCTTGGGTGATGTAGTTTGGTGTGAGGTGTCCCTGCCCCTGGCAGGGGGTTTGGAGCTAGATGATCTTAAGGTCCTTTCCAACCCTAACTATTCTATGTGTCTAAACTAATCCAATAAGAAAATGGAATGCCGGGGCACAGGTAAGATCTTGAATCAAGATCTTGAGTCAAGAAATATGTGCGAGAATAGAAGCATTTTAGGGCACTGCACTTTTGTGCATGTTTATACAGTCCCCGAAAACCATCTGCATAAACAAACTCTGAGCACTGCTAAGGCAAGAAAAAAGCCATTTGTAAATACACAGAGAATACTCAGAGAAGCGGTTATAGGGAACTTGTTAAGATCTTGTTTTCTCTCTCATCAATTTTCATGAATTAGGAAAGGGCTAAGTGTTTCACTTACAAAGGAATGGAAAATCGTAATATTTAGGATGATGTAGCACAAAGTGAATATGTTAATGTAGCCATCTGTGGATAACAGCCTATGGATATAAACACTGCCTTTTGCAAAAACAGAGGTTTGGGAAAATTCAAACTAGAGAACGCCGAAATGGAACCCCTCTGCTATCCTGCACCTAAGCAAACTCCAAGTGAACACCAAATATGTTTTTTCAGCTTTTGTCTGTGCTGCTGTGCTTAAGGATGAACTATTGTGTTAATGGCAGGTTCCCTTCAGGCCCCTCAGGAGCATGAGGTCACCTTCTGACCCCAGAGGGCAGTGGGGGCACCCGTAGCTGTCAGCAGTGCCGGGCTTTTCCTCATTCATAGTATTTAATAACTTCACATTCCACTATCCCACCTTACCACCCATCCCACTCTCAAAGGATCCTTTCTCCTCACCACATATCAGGGCGTACGGGGGAAAAATTCCAGTGGTGAGACACTGGCACATGTTGCCCAGAGAAGCTGTGGCTACCCCATCCCTGACAGTGTTGGACAGGGCTTTGAGCAACCTGGTCTAGTGGAATGTGTCCCTGCACATGACAAAGGGGTTGGAACTGGATGAGCTTTAAGGTGCCTTCCAACCCAACTGTTCTATGGTTCTATGATTTCTACACTGCAAACACTAGCAACAAAATACATTGGCACAATATGTGCTGGAATTGGGGTAGGGAATTTGAAATAGTTTCCAAAAGAAGGCACTGATACAACCAGTCGCTAAACCCACCCAGAACTACATTTAATGGCAAAGTAAGGTTTTTATCAATAGCTGTACTGTACAACAAAGGGTCTCTATTTTTTTGCTGAATTTTGTTGGGCTTTTTTACATACACTTGTTGCCCAGTCTTCCTTTCTGTCATATTATCTCATGAGCACCAGCAAAGTGTTCTGAAAAAGCATTCTGGAAATAATAATCACTTGTAATCGGAGGAAAAAAACAATACAGTAAACTAGTGGTCTGCTTCTAATAAACATTCAGCTGCTACTAAAAGCTAGTTTAGGTAACTCTTCAGTTGTTCCCCAGAACCTTTAAAGTGCTTTTCTCCCTCCCCCAGAGAAGTATGTTTAGTGGGAGGTGTCCCTGCCCATGGCAGGGGGGTTGGAACTGGATGATCTTAAGGTCCTTTCCAACCCTAACTATTCTATGATTCTATGATTCTATGTCCAGAAGTTCCTAAATCTGAGCTGTGACAGACCAAAGAGAGGAGTAAATTCAAAGCAAAAGCCCCTTCACAGCACAATCTGCACACAACTTCTCAGCAGAGACACCACCTACGCAGCTTGAAGGACTGGAAATGTAACCCAAGGAGAGAGGTGTATGCAAGGGCATCTCCCGTGTCCCTCTTGGTGTTCCTCAGCTGGTAGCCTAACACTTGGCTTCGGCAGCAAAAGTCTTTGGCCTTTCTAATCCTGAAAGTCATTTCCAGCTGTAACTTGGAATATATGTTATGACAGCTTGGCTCTTAGATGACAAAGGCTTCCAGGAGTATTAAAGGGAATCTACTATTTTAGAGGAACCTGGGAAACAGCTGCTCCATGAGACTGCACAGAGCTGTCACAGAGCAGCGAAAAGGCACAAGTGGATTTAATCCCTCCTGCCAGGCCAGCAAAGGCACTGTGTGAGCTATTCCTGGGTGTGCTAGGTTCTTCAAGGGTTTGCCTGCTTCATGGTACAAGTTCCGCTGACCTCGGAAGTTGCCCGGACTTAAGTGCTCAGCAAAGAGAAGGGCAGGTTCTGGGGAGAAGCAGGCATTTTAGAACAGTTTGGATGCAAAAAAAGTGTGAGAAGAAGAAAATGGGAAACTGTGAATTCCTACTCTGCTCCCAGAACAGTAAGTCCCATAACACAGAGGGGTTTTAATCCTTGGGCTATTGCCCATGCTTGGTACATATCTCCATCTTTATGCACTTCCATGTCCTTCACACTGACAGCACCTAGGTTTAGTGGTACCCTTTCCTCCAGGCTTTCAAAGGGCTCTGAACACCAAGTCACCCCCTCGTATTACCAGCCATAATCTATCCCAGCTGCTAAAGGCAGTGGGTCCAGCCGCCTCCTGCCAGGCTGCTGGGAACAAGGTCAAAGGGGCTGCAGCAAAGAGGACATCCTCCTGCTGAGGAGGAGATGTGGGTAGAGGTAGGAGAGTACAGAAGCACTGACACTGGCTGTTCATGCATGGGGAATGTGCAGGGTCCTTCCCTAATCTTGATAAGAATGGCATAACATCAAACTGTGTAATAAAAGTGATTTAATAGTAAGACAATAATAATAAGAGGAACAGTAATTCTTAAATCTCTCCATCTTGGGAACCCTTCTTTCATGCAACATTGGATAGACCCAATGCAAGCAATATAGTTGTCCCAGATAATTTTGATATTAAATATGTCACTATTTCATTGTATTGTGATAAACATATTGCATGCCTGGATCATGCCTAGGCTCCTGACTATGAAGATAATTCTTGTAACTCTAGTCCTTTTATAGCTACCAAAACAGGAGATACAAGTGGCAAGAGATACTGGGTAGCAGGAAGCCACGACTGCAGAGGGTGACATGGTTTGGAAATAGATTCCACATTGCAAAATAAGTGGTGATGTTTTTCTGTTGATAGGCTTATGCTGTTTTCCTACTAGAACTGACTCATCAACTTCAATGGTGTTGAAGGCAAGACTGAGCATGTTTTCTGTGAACAGCTCGCAGGCCAGAAACTGTGATTATTGTCCATCAGGAATGGTTGGATAGTGTACTGTATTATGATAAATTAATTCCTCCCCCAAAATCATAGTGAATTCACATTATTTTCTCATTTGCTGAAAAAAAATGGAACTCATAGGTAATGCAATACTGTCACTGCTAGTAATCCGCAACAACCCTTCCATGATGCAGTTCCCAGTCTAACATGGGACTTTTCCTTGTATTTTGACAAAACTGTTTGCAAGAGCTTGAAGGCTCCAGTGATTCATGCAGGCAAAGGAGCAGCCACAGTTACATTCTTAATATGAAAAACAAGTGTTACGAGCTGGAAAAATCTCACCAGTCATCTCCAAACTAATCTTGGACTTATGGGATGACTTGAAGGATCCAAACCCATCACTTCCATATTTTTTTTAGGAAGGGGAAAGAGTATGACTTGAAAGAGTATGACTCACAGAGATGTGCAAGCTGAATGTCATTTAATTTGTGCTCCTAACATCTCACATAGTCCTGAGTGGATAGACAATTTATAAAATAACTCAATTTATACTTTTAAACCATGATTAATTTGTGAGAGCAGATTAAAGTTTATAACTATTTTTTCTTCCTTATTTTTTTGCAAAAAATAAATGAAGAAATAAATAGGAGTTAATCAGTTAATCATACCCTCTGCTCTTTTCTTCAGTGAATTTGCATTTCTTCTCAAGTGCAGTCAGGTATGCAGCTGGGAAAAGATCCGTAGGACATCCACATTGTTCTGGTGGTTGAGCTTTTAACAGCGTGCTGAGATTTTGCTGCCCATAGACATATACATACCTGCCTGTGCAAAATCTGTGTTAAAGAAAGGTATCTTGTTGTGAGATTAGCGACGTTTCATCACCTTTTTGGTAGGATATCTACAGAGAATGCAAGAATCAAAGCTTTGAGAAAGCAGAAGATAAAAGCCAGGAGCTTAAATACGTGACCTTAGCCCAATTTCTGGAACAATGAACATCTCCAGTTGTCTTCTGTAGCTTTTAAAATGAAGTCATTTATTTATACACTTACAGATGAATTTGATGTCAGCACTAAGCTTCTGTTATAGAAATTTGCCATAGAATCTAATTCAAGAGGCAATTTAACTTTATTAACGTGGGAGGAAAAATTGCCTAATGCAAGCTATTTTTTAATCTTAACTGCCATTCCTGCTGTTGCAAAAAAGTGCCTGACACCTATCTGGAAAGCCATTATTAGCAAACTGAATAATTTATCACCTCCAATTTTCAAGAAATTAGCTCTGCCTACGACTGAAACCAGAAGCCATTTAAAAAATAGTAATCTAAAGATCTATGTCAGAGTCCTAATTTGAGAAACAAGTAGGAGTGTCCTAAGGTGAAGCTTAGGGACCATAATTTCAAAACCAGCACTAACTCTTCCTGTCTACAAAAGCAGGTGAATATGCCTTCCCTACTACCTAATGGGTACCCTTACATGTATTTGAACTGAATTTTCACTAGTGAATTTAAAAAGGACAATGTAGTTGGGAAATCTCTGTGCTTCACTTTTCTAATGCTTTTTAGAGAGATCCTCTGCTGCTCCAACATTGCCATTAATATATAAAATGGGAGCAGAGTTAATGATTACATTTTATCTTTGAAATTAACTCTGCATTATTTGAAGCATATGATCTTGAATTAAATACACTTACATTGAACTACATATAGATAGTTATGGAATCTGTCTTTAAGTTGTGTGGAAAGGATAAGCTGACTTGCAAAATAGGGGAAATCAGATGCCCTATTAATTCATAAATGAATAAATATGGGCAAAAGGACAAAGTTTATGGGGCAGTCATAGTTTAATTACTCTCAGGTTAAATTGCGCTGACTAGAACTCATTTTCTAATTCCCTTTCTACTTGAGTGCGAAGTCAGTGTTAAATGCTACCAAGCCTGACAGTAGTCTTTGCTGTCCTTTTGGTATTGTGTAAACAAGCACTCAGCAATGAGGAAGCGGTCCAACATATTTTAATATCTAGCAAGGTATCAGCTCCACTTTTAAAAGAATTATGATTAAAAATTCATGAGGTACTGGAAATATTTAGAATCTGAATTGCACAGCAAGAAGAGACCACACTGTCTACATAAATATTATACACATGATGAATGGAAGGAAGGGAGGAAGGGAGGGAGGGAGGAAGGAAAGGGAGGAAGGGAGGGAGGGAGGGAGGGAGGAAGGAAAGAAGGGGTGGAGGGAGGAAGGGAAGGAGGGAGGGAGGGAAGGAAGGAAGGAGGAAGGGAAGGAGGGAGGGAGGGAAGGAAGGAGGAAGGGAAGGAGGGAGGGAGGGAGGAAGGAAGGGAGGGAGGAAGGGAGGGAGGAAGGAAGGGAGGGAGGAAGGAAGGGAGGGAGGAAGGAAGGGAGGGAGGAAGGAGGGAGGGAAGGAAGGATCATCAGGCTGTATTTACTAAGGTGTTGTCTGTGTAAACTCCATTGCTAATTACAGGTTTGTTCTGGAGGACGAGACACAAAGCCAATCAGCTCGATGAAGGAAGATCTTAGGAGGCGGGTTTCTCTAGGTAGTCTTTGACTCAATCAAGAAATAAATGCCTGTGTTTAAATAAATGAAAACATTATCAAGCTTCAGTCAATGGTTATCTGCAGCAATACTGTAGCGCTGTGTTTACTGCCCCTGCACATTTGTCATCAGGGAGCAGGTGCCATCCTGCAAGTGGCAGTTAAAATTCTTCCCCATCTGCAAAAACTCATTTCTCCTCCTCCATTGCCTTCCACTATCATGCAGCCAGAGGAGACCCACCGCAGGTGCTCCCAGGAATGCGTACCTCCCTGCTTAGAGGCACCATCAGCCTAAAGATAACTTTTGTAGCTAATCTTGAGCTGCCTGTGAAGCCATTGATTTCTCTCTTTATTTCAGTTTTTCTCAGTACAGAAGGGAGAGAAAACCCTGTGTATTGCATGCACAATACAGCTAAGCAAACTTTTTATGAAAGTTTTTTATAAATGCCATCAAGGAACAAGAAAAGTAGTTCTTACTGCTGTGGTATTTGTTTTTAAATATCAGAACTACAGATGATTGAAAGCTGCTCTCAAAGAGTGACTGAAAATGAGTCAATGAGTCAGCACCTAGAGTTTACACAGTGATTTTTGGTGAATGCTTTCTATTATAACATTTCCAAAGTGCCCTATAAACTGTAAGCTGATGACCCAAAAAACATGTAAGATTCAATTAATTGGCATGACAATGAAGCCGCAAACACAAGATCATACAGGGAAAAAAAAAAAAAAAAAGGCAAAACCAACAAAGCAGCAAACAACAATTTCAAATCCGTAAACACATTGCTAACATGTAGGTCAAGAATTTCCTAATGCGACTGTTTTTTATAGCACTGGATCAATTTTCAGATGCTGCTAAGTTATTTGTGACAAGGCTGTGCCTTGTTGGATTGTGTTCTTAAAGGATATTTAACTGGGATTTTAATCAAATTTTTAATACTAATATATATCATGTATCTGTTTTAAAAGTAAAGAAGTACTTCAAAAGTTAAAAAAAGTACTTAAAAATATTTAAAAGTAAATACTTATAATAAGAAGTTAGTTATTAAAAATATAGAACCATAGAATGGTTTGGGTTGGAAGGGACCTTAAAGATCATCTAGTTCCAATCCCCCTGCCATAGGCAGGGACATCTCCCATTGGAGCAGGTTGTTCAAGGCCCTGTCCATCCTGGCCTTGAGCACTGTCAAGGATGGAGCATTCACAATGTCCTTGGGCAACCCATTCTAGTGCCTCACCACCCTCACAGAAAATAATTTCTTCCTTATAGCCAACCTATATAGCCCTTGTTTAAGTCTGAGCCCATTACCCCTTGTTCTGTCACCACAGTCTGTCATGAAGAGTCCCTCCCCAGCATCCTTGTAGGCCTCCTTCAGATACTGGAAGGCTGCTATGAGGTCACCACACAGACTTTTCTTCTCCAGGTTGAACAGTCCAAATTTTCTTAGCCTGTCATATAAATTACATTTAATCAGCTTATTGAAATTTCACTTTTAAAACCTCTGTTGGGTTTCATTCACATCTAAAAATCTTGCTAAATAGTGCATCTCCGGGAAACTCCGTTTTACCGATTTTATTCTGCAGTCATTTAAAGTAGCCACTGGATGGCACTGTAAACCTGCAAATCAAAACTTGAATTCCTTTTCTAACACCGGCTTTAACAAATAGAATCAATGTAGCATGTATTGCCAAGCAGATTCCACCAGCTTCCTCTGTACTGGTAACTTTTGGTTTTCCACTCCTTACACGAAGCAAACCCGAAACCCCGGGTGCTGTGTCACACTGTGCCTGCTGCTGCCCACTGCGGGCTGGGGCCTGTGGTACCCTGCAGGAGGCTGGCCAGCTCTGGGCGGATGCTTCAGGCAGACAAAACAGTCACTCTGATGGAAAAAATGATGAGACAGACTGTCTGTAAGGGAGTTTTTCTCTCCTGAACAGCTTAGCATTAGCTTATTTCATTAAGCATGAGTTTTATGCATTTGATTTTATGTAACTTATTGGCTGCCTGATTGTCCTCATCATGCATATAGTGCTTGAAGATTGACAGTACCAGGCTTATTTCACACACTGCTCCCTCAACAGCATTTCTGTAAGAGTCCACAGAAGATGGCAGAAGGGTGGATGGGAGAGGGATGAGGATGGGCACAGGAGCTAATGTGCAAGTTTGAAAATTAATGTGAGTACAATGGGGACTTCTTGGCTGTAGCATTTCACAGCACTTATATGTAGATAGATCTATCATATCTATCTCTTGTTTCATCTAGATGCCACATGAGCCCCATCTCTTTGAAAAACAAAGAAAAATAACTTTTGTGGAGCCTTTTATTCCCTGAAAAAATTCTGATATTGAGCTCCTCCTGGCATCATACTGAACTAGCTTATTGGCATTTGGCAAGTAGGATACCATCGTAGTTCATGGCTGTGATTGCTTTGTCAAGGTAACGGGTTTAACTGTTATATATTTTGTGTAATACTGACAATAAATTCCACATGCCTTCCTGAAGCAAATCTCTCATTAAAGTCAGTTTGAACTGTTCCACAGGGAAAAAAAAAAAAAAAAGGAAAAGCAAATAACTAGTCCTGGAATTTGGAATTACCTCATGCCAGATTTTGCAGCAGTGGCTGCAGTGAAGCCAACAAAATCCAAAGAATTTGCTTGAGATCAAATCTTTAGCTAGCAGTAAATAATTAATAGGCAATTGTTACTAAAAGAGATTATCTAGGGAAGCTAATAGCTGTTCAATTTAAATTTAAATGACTTTTTTTTCTCTCTCTAATACGTATTTTAAACCACCTGTCTTTAAAATTAAGTTCATTTTCATGCCCATGTGTATTGGCTACTTGTTATAAAAGAGCCTTTTCAAGAATGTCTGAAAAATAACAGCTATCTTGACAATTTTCAATACATCATTCCTGGCTGGGAGTCTCAGAGGAAGAGAAACTAAATGATGATTGGATTATCCTTTTATCTCTAAAAGTGATCTTTCTGAATCAGGCCTGAGGCACTGGGAGGAGATGGGTTTGGAGCACTAATATTTCTCCTATCTTGATTCCCTCTATTCTCTGAACAGCCAATGTCCCAGATTTCTACTTTATGGACAAGGTTTCACAGGGCAGAGGTAGAAAGTGGTCAGTGACTACAGGAGGGGATTAGCATACAGGATAATGGTAGCCATGCACTAACTAAACTCCTCTTGCAGAAGGGCTGGAGTTGCAGAAATGCACCTACTTTAAAGGCAGAGTGGGATCCACCAGTCACATGGATACAAGGAATGTAAGCTGGGAGTTACACAGCTAAATCAGGAGTAATGCCTCCAAAGTAAAGGCACCAGGTCCCAACAAGTACCCAACAGCTCTGCTCCCAGCTACCAGGTTCCCAGCCATGTCTGTGCCAACAGGCAGAGCATGTCTGTACTGCCTGTCTTCTCCCTGCCTAGGCTTTGCCTTCTTCACCTCCAGAGGCAGAGGAGAAAGAGGCAGCTGTAATCAGGACATGATATAAAGGCAGGCCAGATGCTGTTTGTGGACCTGAATGCCCCTCTCTGGCTAGAGCACACCTGCTCAACAGAGAGATGAACGTTGTATTTCTGAGTATGTTTCCAAATAACATCACTTGTTTTGCAAACAGCAAAGTAAGCACATGCCATAGCTTTTTAGCTTTTCAAAAAGAGGCATGTGGCCATGCTTTTCAGGTAGCCCCAGTCCAGCTGGTAGAGCAAGGAACAGTCAGAGACAGTGGTGGGGCAATGCTGCAAGCCACTGAGCGGTGTTAAAGATCCCAGTTTCATCATCTCTGAATAAAAGATACTCTGACAACATGCCACAGTGTTCTAACTGGCTTCAAGTCTTATTTTTTCTAACCTGAATGCAAGGAGAATTAGGGTATTCCTTAAAGCACCCATCATTGGTTTATTTTAATCACACCATCATTTGAGGCAATCAACAAAATCACAACTACTGAACTGTACATATGTTTTGGTATATAGGCAGGGGCAGGTTAGATGGGGCTTTGAGCAACCTGGTCTAGTGGCAGCTGTCCTTGCCCGTGGCAGGGGAGTTTGAAATTAGATGATCTTTGAGGTCCCTTCCAATCCAAGCCATTCTATGATTCTATATTTAGGTACCCATTCTTACATAACCAGTGAAGTATTTTAGTAGCTTCTTGATGCTCTGCTAGGATGCTCAGTGGTTTAAAGAGAAGTCTCACAAACAAATCTTGTGACAGCAAGCCTCACACAAAGCCTGGTTCCTATACTTGAGTCATCTGTCATATTACTTAAAAGTCTTTGAATGAATACTTTGAATATTTATACTGCGTCTCCTTTTCCTCACTTTCGTCAGGAGCTAATGGGCTTTCAGTTAATAAATTATACCATGTACATTTGATAACTTCAGGAGTGTGTGCAAATCTCTGTTCAATTAGGGTGCAGAGACTCATGCATTTCCATCTTAACTGCCACAACAACTGAACAAATTCAATGGATTTTATTTGCCACTAAAATGTCAACAGAGAGTTTAAATAAAAGGAAATTATCTGTTCAGGCATAGTTTTGTATTAATCAGCAGACAGAGCTCTTCCCAGCGTCAGAAGTATGGAAGGGATGCAATGATGGGCTTGTAAGAGTCTATAAGAAAGCTCCCCCATTTTTGACTTTGAGTTACATGTGAATGCTTGATGCGAAGCCAGAGGGTCACATTCCAGCTGAGAGTTAACAGGTGTGACTTCCAAAATAAACAACTTTGACTGACATTGATTCCAAATTTGGCCTGTTGTTTAGATAATATTTTTGTCTTCTTAAGGGCCCAGAATACAAAATAACTTCACACAGTCACAGATGTTCTCAGATCATCTAAATGCAATGGATTGCATAAAAATGTTATTCAGTTCTAGATTTTTAGCTATTGTCCTGTAAATATACGTTGCAGGTCTATATGAAATAGTGGGCACCTACAAAGAGATATAACCAGAGGTCAAAGTAATACTTAGCACTATGTTTTTTTTTTTAGCAACATTTTTTTCATTATATTACTATATCACACATATTGTTCATGTCTAAAACAAAGCTTATCTGTCAGCACTTGTATTAGAAGCCCCCAAATGACCTAAATGCCTCAGGAGCTATGTCTTCATGAGGGGCCACTCTTGCCTTCAAGTCAGCGCAGATGAGGAACTAGAGCTCTGCTGTAGCAAAGACGGTGCTGCCAAAGCTTACACCTCAGCTGAGCTGTGCAGTGGAAATTATGGCCACGCGTGGCTTGAGAAGGACTCAATATGGAGCTCATCAAGAGGAGCCTGGGGGTTACTGCTTCGGTGTCTTGCCTAATTCTATTTCCTTTCTCTTTTTTTTCAGCCATAAGAGTGAAAAATAATACTTCCTACAAGCTCTATGCATAGTGCTGGAATAAATATAGCCCTGATTGCATCAGAGAGCAGAAGTGCCTTTCAGAAGCTACTTGGGAAAAAACTGCCTCTGTAGCAGTGTCAAATGCCGCTCACTGGTCAGCCCTGTGGTAAAAACACAGGGCAAACCGGTGAGGCTTTCCTAGTTAGAGCAAAGTGTGAAAAAGTTTGCCAGACTGTGAGATGAGAGAGAGACTGTTAGTCTATCACAGCTGATGACCTCACAAACCAGTGGTGCAGAGCTGTGCTTATTACATAGCAACAGAATCTCTTACAAAATCAGTTCTCATTTTTGCTATGTGCTGCACACAGACAACTCGAAGGACAGTCCCTCTTCCAGTGCTTTTCCTGTGACTGCCTGGATGGTTCAATAAGTTATACAGACACCACTTCTGCAAGGACATATCATAGCTGTATACCGCTGCTAATGGAGAATGCCCCTTATTTTATGACTTCTACCTTTACGGCACTTTTTTTTTATTATTGAAAGCATTTATTTGAAAACTAATAAAGCATGTAAGCATTATAGTAATAGCTAAGATTTGTTTATGAGATTTAGTAGGGAGAGTTTAGGCTGACACAGATAACAGCTCTAGCTAGCTGATTATTGTCCTTCCCAGAAGACTGATTCAGGGGACTATCAGCAACTATTAATATTGAAAGACAACATGCCGTGTCCAGTGTTTTCCTATGTCCATACTTGTACACATCTTTTTGCTAATTAGAAAGAGAAAAAAATATGTTTGTCACCTGAGTCTTTCTGTATGAAACCTGGCTGGTGCCTCAGAGGAAGGTGAATTTATATCAGATTGGCAGGTCATTAGGCTGCCCTCCAGTTTACAGTTTCCTAATCCTCAGCACGTATAGCCTGGCTTAGTCCCTGGGGCCTGAAATGTTTTCTAGAGCCTTTGATAACACTGACAGGTGAAATCCTCCTAAATGTGTTGCTCTATCTAAAATTTTTGCCCCTTCTTTTTGCTGCATCTACCTGTGTGCTTCTTTCTTCCTGTGCTTCTTACAGCAATTCACAACAGCTTTAAGCAGCACAAAACAACTCTCTCCCTGTTTAAATGCTAGTAATTATTGCTCTTGGATGAGTGTAATTTATGGGATAATCATGCAGCTTTCTGCTGCTTACATTCACCTTCTCCCTCTTGTTTAGGAGGCAGTCTTGTTTAGCACATACATTCGTACAACTCATATATGAGAGGGCATATCCTTGACCTATCATCATCTGTGGTTTTTTTCACTTGACAGGTTGAAAAATGCATACACCTATTTTCTCTGATGGTTCCCTTATCACCGTGGGCCTTCCCGAGGCTATGTCTGCTCAACCATTCAATTTTGATTCTGGAAGCAATGTTAAGGCCATTAGCTGTGTCCACATAAGGATGGTGTTATAAAAGTTGACAAGCTTATTAATCATAAATTCAGTAGACATTCTGCTTCAATCTTTCTAGGGTCTGCTTATGCTTCATTTATGATGTAAAGTGAGGGTTTGGGGGGAAGGTGATGTATTTTTACATTAGTATTTATGTCAGGTAGCAGACAATGTTCGGTATTTTCATATCAGTTTCCACCCAAGCAAGAGCACTTAGCCCTTTTCCACCTGCATTGCACATATTTTGCTCCAGTGAGACAATGAAAAAGTGCAGTTAGAGAAGTTCAAGAACAGGTGGCTGCAGACAAATGTTCGCTCTGTCTTATCAGTGGGGGAATATCACTGTTCCATTGTCACCATATATTACCCAATATTACTGCAGTATCATGACACTATCATTTGGGGGGTAGGTAAAAACAGCATATTAAGAAATATTTTGCTTGCTGCTCCATTCCACGAGTGGCTTTTTAAAGTGAAGCTGCCAAAATCTCTATTCCAAAGCACTGGTGGTTTCCAGGCTGCTTGTTAAATATATCTGATGAAGATTATGCATGTATATTCATCTTTAGATTGCCAAACAGATTTAGTTAAGACATTTGTAACACATTGTATGTTCAGCCTGGACTCATGAAATGGCTTAGCAAAGTTCATTAGCCTTGGAAAAGTTGAATCTATTTCCATGGAGGAGGGAGGGAAACAGACTGTAGCCTTCTGCTAGCATCTGCCAGAATGTTGCTTTGAGCCCACCAGCCTCGTTTATTCCTGCACCCAGCCCTGGCTACAGACAAGATTCCTTATCACTTGGAAAACAACTGGCTGCAACTCTTATAATTGCATTTTCCTCTAATTGCCTATGTTTGTTCAAATCCAATAGACTAAAAGTGAAATGCATCGAGGCAGAAAACGTGCAGATCAGCACCAAAGATAGTGCGAATGCAGTGGCCTGTGAACTGGGGCTTCTGAATTTTGCGCATGTAGGGCAGCTGAAGACTGCAGGAGAGGATGTCAGGTTTAAGACCACAGCATCAGAAGAGACAATATGGGTCACCAGGTCTAGTCTCTGGATCTTGCAGGCAACCATATCATAGAATGCCTTTTGTCAGTTTATTGAGCTCTGTGTGCAGTAAATTTTTGTGACAAATGCCCAGGCTGGCACTGTTGTTTCAAATCCTCTGCAGATATTGCTTGTTAATTTCCCTGGTCCAGAAAGATAAGATTAAAAATAAAATACTCCAACCCCTCGCCCTGCTCACCCCAATCCAATCTCCTGTTTTAATTTCATTCTTAAATGTCACTATTGCCATTTGGCACACATCATTTTCCGCCTTTTCAAAAAAGCTTGTCTTGTTGTTAGCTGACCTGGCCACGTATCAGTGCATCAGAGCTCACCTTTAACTTACCTCCGCAGCTACAGAATATGCTGTCATTCCACCTCAGGTGGATTCCACCTCAGGTGGAATCATTAACTACAATATCCTGTCTGCCCACACTCCCATAACTGCTGAAACCCCGTGGCTGTAGACCACAATTAATCTTCTGTGATGTTCAGGTACAGAACAGATACATGTTTGATTCTCTCTATTGGGAAGTTGTTCATTAGAGGTTGTAAAATAAGAGAAAGGATGATTATTGGTGGGCCTTTCTTTTTTCTTGTGCCTGCACTCTTTTTTTTTTTCCTGTACTTCAGCTTGAAGATCTTATTTTCCCTTTGATTTGCTCTATTTTATTACTTTTAAGATAATATTTTTGTGCAAGTTACTTTTCATGTGCTTTTTTCACCTACTGGGCTATACCTTCTGCCACCAGGCTGTGCTCTGAGGGATGCCCTTAACTCCCCTTAACTGCAACTTGGCTCAGATCTCACTAGCCTTTGTTTGACCATACAGTGACTCATATTATTGCATAGGATTTCACATATTGCTGTCATACCAATAATAGCAAGATACATTGCTTTAATGATTGCTTGAAAAGTTTGATTTGTTCATTCAAGCCCCAGAATCTAAGCATCAATATCTTTCTTTAACTTAGAGCTTTGAAATTTAAAAGTCAAGCTATTAATTGTCAGCATTGAGTCTTCAAATGTCTAGAGGGCTGTCTGCCCTTTTGTTTGATAATGTCTCTGAAAAATCCCAAACTGAGACACTGGTATGTGTTTCATGGAGTTTTAATTAGATTCTGGTTTATCATTTGTCAGGCATACGAAAGTAAATGCAGAGTTTCTTCTTGTATCAGTAAAATCTGTGTAAGAGTCATGGATCTGGGATTAAGGCTCCACAGCAGATTTGATTCAATTATTTCCTCAGTTCTTTTTTGCATCATTATTGTAATAGACTCTGGATGGAAATAGGTAAACCCCTTCACACTGGGTCACATTGATTTGCAGTACTGATTTGCCAAATTTCATGAGGACTAAGATAAAAAGGGCTTGTGCTTTCAATTGGAGAAGCATGCTTTCATTTTAAACACAAAATCAGGCACAAAAAGTGGTAATTTGGTGTTTGATTTTATTTCTAAAATAAGTTTATAACTTCCCTCTGTCTTTGTCCCTTAAGACTTTATGATACAACAGCATTTTTAAACACACTTAAGCAATAAGAACATAAAAGAGGTGCAGAAGCAATTAACTTTGCAATGAATAACATTCAGTTACCTGGTCTTTGCTATGGCATGCAGAGCTCCATGGAGCCAGGTCAGATGCACATGGACATTAACAAAGCCTGGGGAGAAATACTTATTTTTAAAAGTCTATCAAAATCAGCTTATTGGCAGATTGAGCAGGAGGAGTCTGTAAGACTCTTACTAGATAATGCTGAATTAATGGTCTAGCTTAAATCCCATCTGTCTCTAAACTACAGGTGCTGTACTCAGTACCTCATGGCAATGCTTCTCTCAGCTCAGGACTCTCAGAGTCATCTCTGCCTTTTGTTTCCAGAACAGAGCATGGATTTTCAGATTCCAGAAAAGTAGGTAACTACAGTGACCCACTAAATGTAAAATACTTGCACAGTCTTTGGAGGAGGGACTGGGAGTTCTGCCAGCAGACCCTGCAGTCACACTTATTTCTGGACTCTCTGCACCCACGGATGTTTAAGAAAACCCTGCTAATTTGAGCTACAGCTTTAGGAGAGGCGGGGATATTCCCTCATCCCAGAGTGACGCATAGCCCCTGGTCACAGGGTGCTTCAGAGAGCTGTGGTTTGTATGCCACAGGCAGCTGAACTGAACCTGCTCCAGGTACTGAAATAAGTCTGGGTGGAAGTGTCACCCAAAAGGCAGACAGACGGACAGAAAGAGAGAAAGAGAGAAAGAAAGAGAGAAAGAGAGAAAGAAAGAAAAAGAAAGAAAGAAAGAAAGAAAGAAAGAAAGAAAGAAAGAAAGAAAGAAAGAAAGAAAGAAAGAAAGAAAGAAAGAAAGAAAGAAAGAAAGAAAGAAAGAAAGAAAGAAAGAAAGAAAGAAAGAAAGAAAGAAAGAAAGAAAGAAAGAAAGAAAGAAAGAAAGAAAGAAAGAAAGAAAGAAAGAAAGAAAGAAAGAAAGAAAGAAAGAAAGATGAAAAGAAAGAAAGGAAGGAAGGAAGGAAGGAAGGAAGGAAGGAAGGAAGGAAGGAAGGAAGGAAGGAAGGAAGGAAGGAAGGAAGGAAGGAAGGAAAGAGAAAGAAAGAAGAAAGAAAAGTATCAATGCATTTTGTGTGAAGGCCAACTGAATAGGCATGTGATGGACACTTAGCTGATCTGACTCCTGTGAGGCAAGGCAAGAAACACCTCTTTTAGATCAGATTAGATTTAGGCAAGGAGAATTCAGGCTCTCTTTTCTACTTTCAAAAAATGCTGTTTTCTTTCTTATGATGCCTTCAAAATCTAACAAAATGACCTTCAAGAGCTCTATGAAAAAGAGTACCTGTAGCAGAGGTGGTGTGGCAGCAGTTGTACTAAACCTACTTTTTCCAGTTTGGAGAATCTGTTCCAACTTTTTTTTTCAATTTGATTCAGAAAGACACAGACCACAAGCAGCATTTAACAAACATCCATATTGCTATCAGGCAGGTACAGGCTATTTTGTGGGTGGTTATGAATGTAGATGTGACTGCTCATAAATGTAATGATGAATAATAGAGCAGCAAATGCTTTCTACACTGCAATAGTATACTTCACATAATGACTTCAAATACAATTGTAAATGGTGTCAAATCTGTCACCACACTGGCTGTTACAAGGAGGAGAAGGCTGAGATACAGGGGCGGTGCACAGATGACTAAATAAAGCAGGACAGGGCCCTCAGTGTGCTCATGAGGATGGTGGTGAAGCATGGGACAAGTCCATGTGCTAAACTGTCCTTTCCCTGCAAAGGAGAGGGAAAGCATCTAAAACAAGTGGGGTTTGGTGGTGCCTGGGAGAACTGTGGTAGACGCAGGATGAACCAGTGTCCCAGAAGACTCGGATGATGCTGCAGCAGAGAATCGTGGGCTGCCTCTGTTTAATATAGCCAAATGGACTACCTATTTGTCTTGTGTGTACACAGGGAAATTGTGACAGAAGTAGGAGCTGACAAACCAGTCATTTATACATTTTATGGAATTTCAAAATACTCCTGAAGTTTGTGGAAAAGAAATAAAACTTCTTGTAATTACATCTTACATGAGAGTCACTCTGGCCACTGAATACCAGCAGGGATTGAGCCTGTCATTTCTAGTCTACACACACTCACAAAATTCAATCTCTCTCTTTTTATTCCATAGATGAATATGGATAGTTTAAGCTTATCTTTATCAAGAGGTCTGCAGAAAAGAACATTGCCAAAGCTCTTGTTAAATGATCCCCTGCTCAGGCAGTCATTCACCTCCAGGTCCAATTCTTCATGGGTCAGGCAATCCAGCAGCTCCACATGGGACCTTACTAAAGCATTCCAGGAAAGCTCCAGGGACATGCAGTCATTAAAGGCTGTTAACAGCACCATAATTAAGAACAAATTAACAGGAAATCTGAAACTGCCTTAAGAATTGTTCCTGTCTTGTGTCACATCTCATGCATCTCAATTTGCCTTTGAAATTTGACATAGTATTTCAGAATAGCTGCAAGATCAACAAGCCAACAACCTACAGAGTAGTTAAAAACCTACAAAATTTGCTTCCTTAGCACCAAGACCAGAGGCTATCTTTGACAGTGTGCACGGCACTCATACTTTTAAAACTCTTTATTTACTTTAGAGGAAAGGAACAGCGCAAGAGAAGATGGTTCAGGAGCTGCAGTTGTGTTTGTAGTGAATATTTCTCCAGCATGGCTGTTGCTTTCTGCTGAACTTGAAACAAGTTAAGCCTTTTTAGTCAAAACATCCTTCTTGTCACAGGTAAGTAGTTAGGTAGTCAGGTTACATAGTTTCTGCATCCTTTTTCAACCAGGTATTTATTAAGGATGGGTTAGGTACTTTCTGCATCCTTTTTAACCAGGTGATTATTAATGATACCCAGATAATGAATGAAAAGGAAAATTTCTTCTGAGAGAGCATGAGTTGAACTTCACAGCATTTTAGAAAAGGCTATGCTTAGAGATTGGAAATATTCCTTGTTATAGTAATACATTTTTTAATAAAGCTGAGACAGAGAAAATATATGGGATTTTGACTCCATAGAGAACATGAAGTTTGCTTCAAAATCGATTACAAACCTATAGGTATATGCTGATGAAACTATAGGTATCTTGTATGCTCACCACTTTAAAAGACAATGTCAGAATTTGGTTTTGCAGGAAAACAAAATTTAAACTCAGTGTGTCAAGGCAGTTATGGTTTCATTAGGAGCTGTCGGACATTTCCTTAAAAACTCAAATCCTCTGGAAAAGTAATTATGTGATGATCTCAATTTTCATTTAAAAACAATGCAATTGTCCAGCCCCCCACCTGTCTGCAAAGAAAAGCTTCAAAATATTCCCAAGTGTGTTCAAGAGACTCCAAATCTACACACAAATAAAAGAGCCCATAGACAATAGACTTTAACATTCCAGGTCTTTGTGCACTCATCTTACAGTTTTTTTCAAGGCTGACAATCCTGCTTCCTTCAAAATAAAATCTAATAATTTGCGTTGTCAAAGAACATCAGAAAACATAGCTTGTCATTTTTGTCAGCTTACCAGGTTTTTTATCATTGTTAATAGTGCAGTTTCTCTTATTGTAGTACTTAGACTACAGAGTTCTTCAGCAAGTTTTGGGTCATTTTTTCCCCCTGCACACTAACTTTTTAGTTAATCCATGGAACAATTATCAAGTACAAAGTTATCATGTACATCTTACCTATTTGCCTGGGTTTGGGGGTTTTTTGGTTTTTTTTTGTTTGGGTTCTTTTTTGCCTTTTTTTTCCTGCCAAACTTGCATGTATGAAATTAATTTCTGCTTTCTGACAGGCTGTGTCGACACAGGTCAATGTTTCACCAGCCCAGGTACTAAGAGCAGCCCAAAAGAACCAATCCATCCTTACAACACAGGGCAGGGCAGCAGGCAACTTGGAGAAAAGGGAACTGAAAAGTGTTTGGACAAAGCCAGCCCAGGACATCAAATGATAAGGGACTATTTTTGTTCAGAAATTTAGTTCCTGCGATGTCCAGATGAGGCCACTGTGGTTTTATTATCTCGATGTCGAGAAAGGAATTTAATTTGGTTACCTCAGAGTTTCCCGTCTCCCCAACTGCAAGTGTTCTCAATAGCCTGTTTTTCTGTTGGAGAACAAAGAAAAGGAAATGGCTATATTTTTTGTTTCACGCAGTGGTTACGGCAGTCGTGGAGGCAGGAAGGGAACCTGGACAATGGAAGCTGCAGATGTGGAATTTCTTTTTTAAAACCCTGTTGCTGCTGCTGCTGCTGCCTGACAGGCAGTGGAGGTACAGCAGTGCAATAGCAGGAGATGCTGTGAGACTGAAGCAGAGCAAGCATTTTTGTTTGATAGCCCCAGGTGAAGCTTTCCAACAACAGCGTGACCCAGACTGTCCTGGGCTATATCACAGGCATAGTTTCAAATCCATGGTGTGATGCAAAACCAGGAAGGGTACTGAGCACTTTGGCTGAGTCACACTGTTAGGAAATGGAGATTTCTGTGCTAAGAGTCTGGATCAGACCCTGCCAAGTCCCCAGGCAGCGAACTCTAATGCATTTTGGAGATGGGGATGACATTCTCTTCCAGAAGTATCTGGCCAGCCAGGGGGGAGACTGTGGCTACAGGGAGACTCTGTTTCCTTTGTGTTTTGTTTTCATTTGTTACTAAAAGCAACCTTCTGAAGGAAGAGCTCTGAAGTGACCATGGGGACATGGGCACATGTGCGAGCCCAGGCACAGGGAATGAGGCTGGCCACCAGGCCAAGCTGCAGCAGGTTCCTCGTTCCATCAGTGTGAGTAAAAGGGAAATGCCTAACTTTGCAAACAGTCTCTAAAAGGCTTTTTTCTTATCTGCAGAAAAGAATGCCTTGTTTAAATCCATTTTGGCTGTCTTATAATAGCTGCATTTTTAACAGCAACTGGGCAGACAACCCAGAGTTAGGACTTGTGAGAGGCTCTCATTTTTGCTTCTCCACCTGCTTGGGCTGAAGGGACACATTTTAGCATTAGGTGCCCTTGTCACGCCAGGCCAAATCCAGCTGAGCTTGGCCTGCTGTTGGGTTTCCTGTCCCCACAGAGCCACTACTCTGCCTACAGCATCAGGGTTATCTCTGTCTCTCTGGGGCAGCACGTTTGGGCTTCAGCCCTTTTCAGGCTTGTCCAGGCACTCCAGGGAAAGCAATACATCAGCCTCGGGACCAGCTGATTTTCTGTCATGCAGCCCTGTTAAGGTACACATCTTAATTGGTCACCTTGCTTAGCTTTCCACCATCTTATGCTTCTTCCTGTGATCCTGTCTCCTTTCCTGTTGTAGGACCCCTCTTGCCAGACGCAACCGCAGGGACACATCCCCTCTCCCCTCCCTTCTCTAGCAATCACAGCTTTATGAGGGGCCCAAAAAGACTGGCAGCGCGAAGGGACTGCAGGGATTGACTCTAAAGAGGTTGCTGGAGTGCCCTGACTCCCAGCTTCAGCTTCGTACAGTCCTTTAGCATCTGAACTAGTGCAGGGTTTTAAGGAGAAGTGCTCTGAAATGAGGTGTTGGGGAGTGGTGTAGGCATCACCAGATCTCTCAGGCAGCAGCAAAGCATCTCCATCACCACAGATCCACTGGAGAGGAAAAGCCCTGAAAGTCCTGTACTATTTGCTGCAATTTTCATCTAGTTTAAATGGTGCCTGAAGTTTTTGCATATCCTTTTTAGGGTCCCTTTAGGTTGAAATTCACTGCAGATTCCTATAGCAATACAATTTCTTTTCATCAGCAGAGCTAGCTTCAGCTGTTGTTGGGTATTATTATACCTCACTGCTTCCTTCCTCTCCCATCAGTTCCTCTATCCTGGAGTTAAATGTCACTTATAGTTTGAGCTATTTGACTGCTAGTCCCCCTGTACCCCAGAATAGCCCAGAAAGACAGAGAAGTTTATGGCTAAAGGAACATCAAGTGGTACAGAAGATTGCAGACCCCCAAATTCTCACTAATAGATGTGAAAATAGCACAGGATATTTAGGCCAGGGTAATTTGGACAGAACTGTGTGGTATGACTACTTGCACTTGGCGATGTGGGTAGCAAGCAGTCATCCAAGTGGGCTCAGATACCACTGGAAAATGTCATTGCTGCAGTGAGGGGGGTACCCTTTCGGAAAAGAAAGAGGCCTATCCTAATCTCAAAGGGGATATAAAAGTTAACACTTTTTATGAGCATTAACTTTTTCTTCCCCCTTTTTATATTTTTTTTTAAGTAAACACAAAGTAAGGACTCACAAGAAAAGTCTTTACCGTCATTTTTGCTGCGTGCAGAGTTTTCTGGTGGACTGGTAACTACTTCAGTGAAATCAAGAACATAAAAATAAAAATAATTGGGAAAATATCCTTTAAATCTGAATAGAAATGATGGCTTCTTTGGTTGCTTGTTTTCTTCTATAGCTTGCTTGTTTGTTTTTTGAAGTCACTCTTGTTAATTGTTCTGTAGCCATGGTATGAACCAGATAGCCAAGAAAGCTGACATGGTGAAGTTATATACAGCATCCTTGTGACCTTTTTCCAGTGAAGATACATATCTGTCCAATAAAGCCCAGGCCAAATGACAGTGACAGCTGCCTCATGGCATTCAGTTTGAATTGAACAGGTTTGCTCACAAGTCAGGAGCAAGTATTTCATTACAGTCTGTGCACCAAGACCAACATAAGCCCCCAGAAGCGAAACTTTCCCTCAGCAGCTATGGAAACTGCCCCAGTGGACTGAGATGCACTTCACAGGCTCCTCCTTGTCTCCTTGCTTTGACTTTCCCGCCTCCTGCAAGCTGTCATCCTCTGTTGGCATTTGCATGTTGGTGTAAGCACTTGCAAGGGAAGAAAACCTCACTTCATCTCTCAGGAGGGATCCGAGGTGTTATGGGAACTGAGCACTCAAAGAACAAGGGGCGAAGGAGCATGTGTTTTCTGAGGAGAGGTCCAAAGTTGCCTGCATGGGAAGATGCTCTTCTCTCAGGGAAAGAGCCTAAGTCACTGCTGAAACAGGGATTGCGTTATGTCAGCTTGAGCCTGATAATGAAAGGGATGACCAACACACCTGACTTCTTGTGGGGACTGCCTGAGGTGCAGAAACTGAACCTTTCACACAACCAGCTGGTGGTGATTCCTCCTTCACTGGGGAAACTGGACAGGCTAGTAGTGCTGAACTTGGGTGACAACTGTCTCAAGTACCTGCCTAAAGAGATTGGGCTGCTGAGGAACCTGAAGGTCTTGTTCATCAATATGAATTGCCTGACAGAAGTGCCAGCAGAGCTCAGCTTGTGCAGGAAGCTGGAGGTTTTGAGCCTCTCACACAACTGCATCTCTCAACTGCCTTTGAGTTTCAGCGACCTGACAAGTCTGAGGAAACTGAACCTCAGTAACAACAGGTTTGTGCAAATTCCCCTCTGTGTTTTTGCACTGAGGAATTTAGACTTTTTGCATCTAGGGTCTAACAGGCTTGAAAACATCGCAGACAGTGTCCAGTATCTGGTCAATCTGCAAATCTTTATCATAGAGAATAACAACATACGCATTCTGCCACGGTCTCTCTGCTTCATCACCACTCTGGAATTGCTAAATGTTGATTACAATGCCATACAGACTGTCCCAGATGACCTCTACCTGCTGCACCAGCTGCCACGCATCGCATGGAACCCAATGGATAAAGGTCTCCACATCACCCACAACCCTTTGTCCCGGCCTCTGCCTGAGATCATAGAGGGGGGGCTGGATGCCCTCTACACTTATCTCAGGAATAAAAAAGAGCACAGCTGAGTTTCCACCAAACTTGGGATTAAGCCTGTCATCAAGACTACTTGTATTGGAGCACTTTCCTGCACTGGCATTTCCACATCATAACGCCTGGATGTCGAAGATTGTGGATGGCTTTAGTAAAGGTTGGAGGAAAGCAAGTATGATGGTCTTGACTAACTGTGTGAAGAGTAAACTTTCTACAAGTAGCCACCTCTGCAACCTTTAGTTCTGGTGTGCTTGGTTTTTTGGGTTGTTTTTGGTGGTTTTTTTTCTAATGGAAAAAACAAACAACAAACTTGTAATAAAATGTTTGCTCTTTGTTTGACAGAAACAAATTAAGTCAGACTGCTAGAAGTGCAGAAATTTGTATTTGCCAGCTATTAGGTTAGAGGAATATTAATACAAATTGGATTTACTATATGTGATTGCTGTTGCACTTTAACTCCTGCTCACTTCTTCATGCACAGATAAACCACTGTACAAACAAACACTGCTATCTAAGTGACTCTCAAGGAAAATGTTCAATGTACTTTCAGTAGCGAATATATCCTGAGCTATATTAGCTCACAGAGAGTATATTACTGGCTAGTTCAATACCATTTGTTGTTTACCCCACAGCTCTGTGCTAGAATCTATAAATTACAGGTGAAGATCGCTGCTGAAGAGGTGATTTCCTAGTTTTTTGGAAGACCCCAAACTTCCCCAAGTCCCTAGTTCCCTTCATGAGACATGCAGCCTTTCCCAAGGAGCCTTCTAGGATGCTGACAGTGGTTCATCACATCAGCCAGGAGCAGCACCCCCATGAAGCAGAGAAACGGACACGGGTCCTTACTCCTTCAAATGAAGGTTGTCAGATGAAGTTGCTCATTACTAGATGAACAAGTGCACTCCATTCCCTTTCCTGCATCCCTGCAATCAGAGCCATGGAGTAACTTTACTCAGGAGGCAGTACTTGTCTAGAGGTGAAATATTTCTTTCAGGAAAAGCAGCCTCAAACCAGTCATTGGCTTAAGTAAGTGCTTCAAAACCAAATACTTATTTCTGTGATTTTCAGTATCAGCCAGTAGCATAAAATTCAGGTCTTATGTGGTTTCTCGTATTGATCTTCTGTGAGTGTCCTTCATCAAAGTTTTATCTGGTAATAAAGAGGCAATATGAATGAGCTGTTAACAATTTATGCAACCTGGGTTTTTTTGTTCTCTCACGCCAGTGTAAAACAGAAGCAACTCTGTTGAAATCAGTTGAGATAAATGCTTGTAATGGCAGCATGAAAGAGGAATGAGCCTATAATTCTTGGGCTAATTAAGAGTATTCAATGCCACTTTTAAAGCGCTTCCTATCCTATGTAAAATCTCAGGAATCAATGATTACTTTCTAAAACATAATTTGCTCGAAATTATGGAATCCTGTGGAAGGCTGAGCCTGCTTCTAGCGAACTTAATGGACAACCCCTGGCTGAGGGAAAATCTCTTCAGCAGAGGTAGAAGAAGCCTGATAACAACCGACAATTATGTAATTCATAGGTAGATGCAAGCAGACGCAGATGCAGCACCTTTGTCCATGCTAATATTTTAAGTGCAGTATTGAACATAGCCATGAAGAATCGGTGCTCAGAGTATATTCCCTTCTGTGGCTATTTACCCTGATATTTTATAATATTGAATTCTTTTGTGTATCATTTCTTATCTTAATAAAGAATTTCAGTGTTATGCCCAGGAATCACAGTTTCCAAGTGTGCAGTCAAGGACAAATCTTACATTTCTAGCAAATGAGAAACCTTTTTGAGGGGCACATCTGCTTAAGCATTAACCAACCAAACAAACAAGGCAAGTAAACAAACACCAAAGCAGGTTTTTTGTGACTCTTTTTTGCTTAATGTATGTTTCAAATGCAAAGATATTTTATGTGTGGCTTTATGGATATTCATTTCACCCATGCAATGAGATTTATAGCAAAGTTCCAAGCTTTTAAATGAAGAATGCGCCTAATAAATTAAGATGTGATTCAATTAGCGACAAGAAATAAAGCTGCAATTATTTATAGAAAAACCAGCAGATAATTCTTGGAGTGTATTAGGCACAGATTATTAACTTTTATAAATGTCCAGTTCATACCCCAAAGCCTGGCATTCATGTAAACACTGCCGTCCTACAATAGTGCTTTGCAGGAAAATTAGATGCCTATGGCATTAATCACCTGATAAGATTTTCCATATAACAGTATCCAGGATTATATGACACCAGATAGCCGCTGATGTGATCTGAGTAGAAGAGGTATGCACAGTCATTTACATGGAAGATGTCAGCCTGGACTGTGTGTGTTCATTGGGATACCACTACAAAGGGTGAGAAAATGTGCACAATTCAAGACAATGGTCTCCAGACAGGGGAATAAAAGGCAAATTTGACATAATCAAGTGCATCTGGAAAAGCAGATATAATTTGAAGTGCAATACCAATAATTTAAAATTCAGTTACTCAATTTAATAATAATAAACTTTTACTCAAGCTAATAAACTTTTGTAAGCATATGAAACACATAAAAGTCTCTGCCTTCTTAAACAGAATAAGAAAATTTATTGATTAAATGGTACTTTAATGAATAATTCAGATTTTACCATTAAGAAGATAATTTCTACTGAACTGCTTTAGTCTTTCATTCCTCAACCAAGACCCTTGTAAATATCTTTCTTGGAGATACAGAAAATGATCTCACATGACTAAAGGTCATGTTCTGAATTCTACCTTTAAAAAAGACTGTATATCACTGTTAATATATAGAAATATCCATGAGAGGCAAATAAAGACATATGTATTTGCATCTGAGAGGAAGCAAGATAGAGAAAGCAATCAAGAGGCACAAGAGGGAGATAGAAAGCATGACATCACACCCTGGCCTTAGTGCTGAGCAGGGCATTAGCAAAGAATTGGTGGATCTCAGCATTGTCATCTGATATTAGCTGCACACAGGACAGGGAATAAAGGATCTGAAACACTGTAGGGACTGTAGTCATATCTCGTAATATGTGATGACAGTACCACTTCTATGTGTATATTAAATGATACAACTTTGACTTAAAAAATTTCAGAGAACTATACACAGAGTGTTATATTTGTTACTAGTACTCACTGAAGTTTTCTCACCTGAAGCTCACAACAGCATAACTTTTGATGCATCTGTTATTTTTATCGTTACTGGTGGTGTTGGTCTTCAAAGGAATGGAAGAAGTGGGATCCACTTGTGGAAAAGGATACTCTCTTGGCAGGGTGACTTTTCTATGGTTACTGCTCAAAGAAGCTCTCAAAGAGCTTAGAAAAATTCTTGATGTGGATGAAACAAAGGGCAAAGCACAAGAACAAAGTCGAAAGAATATAATCAGGGGTCAAAAGGGTGGGATAAATGTAGAATACAACAGGGCTATACAATTTGTTCCCCAGCTATGGTCAAATACACTGGTGGTACTTTTGGTGAGGTGAACAGATTCTATCTATTTTTATTCTAAACAGAAAAGAAAGCTGTAGTCTGTGAAAAGTTTCAAGTCTAGTCAACAAACAAAGCCTTTGAAAACTGGAAGGTTTCCGGCTTTTGGCCTACCCAAAGTTAGAGACTTCGACTTTGACTGAAAGGAAAATGTATTCATCTGAAGTGTTGCTGTAACATCTTACTGGAAGTTAAAGCTGAAATGAGTTGTACTTGCTGCTCTGGGGTTACTGGGCAAACCTGCTATGCGGGCAAACTTCCTCATGCACTTGTGAGTTCCCAAAATCTATTGCAATGTCCCAGAAACCCCATGAGGCACCCATGGACACATAGTCTGGCCAGGAGCACCAGCCTGTTATGTGAGCGAAGCATCAAGAGCTACAAATACCAATTTCTAAGATGCTCTGGGATGGCATTTCAAAACAGAATTCTTCAGATTCCAGATGGAAGCTCGCAAAATTTGGGTTAAATATGGTATGATTATTATTTTGGTTGAAAAATGTCAACTTTTTTTTTTTCTAACTTGCCAATATTTTCTCCGTAGTTTTCTTCATTTTCATCAAGATTCCTTTTTTTTTTTTTGGTCAAACTCAAGAACAGTTTTTTAGGTATTTTTACTATAACGATATGCAGTCTGCAGCTTAAGCTTTTTCGGATTTAAATGAATTAATTTCTTCTTACTATGCTGTAGCTTCAGGAAACCATATCCTTCAGTTAGTATTTTTAAGAACTTTACAGCCATCATTTAAGTGAAAGAGGATGCATCAAAGAAGCGTTGCATTGATCCTGAAGAGATCTGCACATGTTCTTTACTTTGCTAGACCAGCACATTACTTGAAAAAAAACTCATATCACATCATATAATTTACACAAGTAGAATAATCTCTTATACTTCAGCTTATGTCATTAACCAAAGGAAAAAAGAAGCTTCTAAGGCCTTCAGCAGATGAGAGCTAAATAAAGGTAAATAAAGACAGATAAAGAAAGAAAGCAAGGAAAATGAACTAAACATCTGGTCAGTATGATTTCACCAAATTCTGAGGGTAAATTTGCTGCAGAACCTTGAGATGATAGTTCTTGAGTGATTCAAGGAGTGTTTCAGTCTGCCTTGCACAGTTCCGTTAAGCATAATTAATGGGTATGAAAATAATTATATAAAATTAACACTATAAAGTTTTTTTAAAATAGTAAGAAAATAGTCATATTTTTATGTCACATGTGTTTCTATAGTCCACATATGTGGGAGCTGAAATACTGAAATACCTACAGCCGAAGGAAAACTTCTGCTGACTGTATAGAAGAGCCTGCATTTATATGAGAATATATATATTTACCATTTTATATATGGCAATAAAAAAGATTTAAAGACTCAATAGATGTTTAAATGGGTATGAAGCTTTAGATATATTGGGACAGAGGTACACTTTAATATTCATATGTGGAGTAAGCCTGAAAATCCTTTTATAAAACTGCATAATCCTTTCTCTGTACAAGTAAGAGGCAGAATAATAATTATAAAAGATGAAAAAAGAGACACTGAAGGAGGCCTCTTTAGAAATGTATTAGGTTATCTGAACACCCTGAATATCCCAAGAAGAAATCAAATTCATATAAAGATTTTTTTAAAGTGGGAATTACATAGGAAATGTTTTTTCTCCCTCCCAGCAATCCAGAGAAAAGCAGACTGCTGACAATATTACTTTTAAACTCTTCTTTCACTCCCATACCCCCATTGATTCCATATGTTTGTCTGTGGTGCATTAAAGGCCAACCAGCCTTCAAAAAGCATCCCTCATCCCTGTCTTCTGCAACCCAGTGATACTGACAGCGTCCTGCACCAATACAACTGCCTACTGCACTGACTAACTTTGCACAGTTTAGCTACAAAGCCTGAGATTCATACTCTCAGGTATGTGGAGTCACATCATGCATAGCTAAAAAGGTGGTTTCCAGTGAAGCAGGAAGTGTAGCAACAGTTTTAGAAAAGGTCACTGCAAATTATGCTGCCTCATAAAGTAAGCTTACCCAGGCAGACTGAAAAGAAGACCAAAGAGCAGAGCATTGTGTTTTCCTGGGGCTCAGAGGAGTTTCAGATACCATAAGTTCATTGATGGATAGCCTCTTTTAATTTCCACTTCCCAGACATAAAAAAATAATAAATTTCTCTTTGTCTTTTTTTTTTTTTTTTTTTTTTTTTTTTGATACAACTCTGTGAGGGAAATACATCCTGCTCCATTCTATGCTGGATCTGATGTCCAGCCTCTGCATCATGGATGTATACACAGAAACAACAAATTGCTTTTCCCCTCCTGCAAAGCCAGTGTTGACAGGTGAGGGTGGATGTGAAAATGTACCAACTGTCCAAAACCCTTACCCGTACACAAGGAGGCCAGGACTGGGGAGACTGGCAGGCTCCACGACCACCGGTCATGAGACTGGTAACCTACCCAAAACAGGCTCCATGATCACAGCACCAATCTTATGCTCCTGCCTTAGAGATTTCAGACAGTGATTAGTATCCAGACACAGTTCCTATGGTTGATAGGGAAAGATAGATGCGTTACTCCTGGGAGGCACTGGGAAAGAAGTATTGCTCTAATGCCCCATGTTGTCTCCGGGTCTCTCTTTGCTGGCCAGAAAGAGCCCCAGGATGTTTGCAGACTAATTTAGGGATCTGAAGCAAGGCCAGTGAAGCTGCAGGGTACAAATACTTTCCTTTGACTTACAAATGCCTCCCTTTGCCTGGCCTTCCCTTTGCAGCAGCATGCAAAGGACACTAAGCACTCTCTCTCAATACAGTATAACATTCAGACTTACTGAGAAGGGCTGGAAGATATATCAGAAAAACACCAACAGTCTTATAACACTCTGTGCCAAATGCTTTCAATGGCAGAAAAGTCTCACTAGCTTTCTCCCTAGCTAGTAAAATGCTCCACCTCAAAACAGGGGTAAGCAGGACACATTTAAAGAAGCCTCTGTAGTTTTTAGAGGTGGCATTCCAAAATCAGCTAAAAAAAATATTTACCAAGTGAGTTACAGCAAAATTACAGTAAAAAAATCACTTCCTTCTAGAAAACAAAGCTGTTTTCATTATATTTTCCTGGCTTGTTTTTGTTCATTTTTTTTTTTTTTAGAAACATAATGGAAGTCTCTGTATGTATATATGGGGGTTTGATTGGTCCATGCATGTATTTGTATTTCCCCTATAGAGAAAACAGAGGCTATTAGTGGTTCCTAAATTGTTCGCCTGTGTAAGCAAGTCCCTCTGGCATAGAGTAATATAGTGCCCTGTAAATGGCACTGATGGGAGAGCTGAGGAATCCAGAAGAATAAAACCTTCACTTTGGAAAATTCATTCAATTGAATGTGACTTGGTTAAGATAGTGCTTTTCCATAGCCATTTCTGGGCACAAGGGTCCTGTATATCTTTCAGCACACTTACCTTCTTTTTCCAGTTGGACAATAACATTGTAAAGAACAGATTGTAACGTGGTGTTTGCGTGTTTTGTCCACATACAAATGAAGTTAAATATACTAACCTTGAATTCAGTTCATTAAAGAAAAACCCCTCTGAGCGTGTATGCGTGTGCATTTGTGTGTGCATGTTTGGAGGTATTTGGGAGGTTTTTACAAATCTTTGCAATGTTGTATCTGGAGAATATGTGTGAGCTGACTGACAAGTAGCATATTTCACTGCAAATGAAATGCTGGTAATTTAGCATCAAAATAGGATTTAAAATATATGGTGGTAAATTACGTTGCTTTTGGTTTTCTGGGACATGAGGTTTTTTGGGTGCTTTTAAATGTTAGATATCACGAAGTCAACTGGGACTTTTACTAAGCAATATGGGATTTAAAATATGGAAGAATTTGGATTAGTTTGGGTTATTTTGATCAATAATCATACAAGGAGGTACATTCATTTTCTGTTAGTCATTAAAAATTTAGTTGCTCTTGCAGTGAACTATTTGAAATGCATTTTTTAGCCCATCAAATAAGAAGTTAAATTCTACACAGCCTGATCTGTCTGAGAAAATGCGCAGATCTGACACCAAACTGACTACTTTTGGAGTTCAGTTTGGCACAGATATTTTTAGAAGGCTCAAATGGAAAAGTTCAGACAATTTTCCCACCCAATTGTCTGGGCTACTCCTAGAGACAGGGGTTGGAGAACAGAAAGTAAATGAGTGCCCTTAGTTACACCTGGTAAGTTTTCAGTTTCACAAAGTCCATATCGGGGATTGATTTGATTTATTTCTCATTTGGCTCAAAGTTATGAATTTACAGTGGTTATGATGGTTTGTCTTCCTTGGACTGGCATGCAGATATTAGAGTGCATGGGTGAGAAAATTCATCCAGCATGTCCAAATCCTCATAAGGACTAGCCATAGAGGAGGATATGGAAATTTATCAGGGACTCAGAATTCTCCCTGGTGTATCAGGGGCGTCCATTAGAGAGTCTATTTAATGTTCTTAGGCTAGGCTAATACGTTGCAAAGCAGTGACATTTCAAACCTAATCTGTGAAGCTAATAGCTCTTCTCAGTAAGTCATTTTCACATTTACATCACTTTAGTATAGCCAAGATTTAGATAAAGATAAGCATTGCTTTTTTTCCTGCCAGTGTAGCCAGGGTGATGAGTCACCAAACTGGGATTTCTGCAACAGTCCCCCCTCCCTCTAGCAAACCCCAAACCAGCAGCTGGCTATTCTGAGCAGGACCTAGGCTTGCCTGTATGTTCAACAACAAATACACAGCAGAAATGCCCCATGTTTGCCTTGCCACAGTTCATACCAGCAGCAGTATATTTTAAAATATCAAATAAAGAATAAATATAAAGGGGGGCAAGGGGGAAAGAATTACCACTTTAGAAGCTACTGCTGGCATTTAGTCTCTTTAAGAAGAAGCCAGGCCAGCTGAAGTACAATTTCTTCTATACTAGCTATCTGCATTTTCTCATTAATTCTTTGCCTTTTTCTTTTCATTTGTCCTTTCTTTGTTTTATTATGTTGTCCCTTCTCTATTGCTACCCACTCTATTTCTTGTTTTTTCTTTTGCCTCTTTGTTTCATATTAATGAGTTGCAACATTTTTAATTAAAGTCGAGGGCTTGACTGATGCCTGCTCAATCCTCCTTTTCTGAATTTGCCCTCTAAAACAAGTTAATCATTAGCAGAGGCCTGTCTTCATCAACTACATTGGGGGATGACAACAACAAAAAAGGAAAAAGGAAGAAAAAGAAGGAAAAAACAAATAGAATAAGTGAAAAATGGCAAACAAGCCTCAGGAAGTAGTAACTAGCTAGAAGAGCAGAATATACTTGGCACTTAGTGGCATTTTTCTGTGCCCCTGTAGCTCATAAATACTCAGTCTCCAATATAGTTCAAGATGGACATTTATGTTAACCAGTTACCAAAGGGCTATCTCAAATATTCAAGACATAGGAAAGAATCTATACACAACTGTGAACAAACAACAAGTCCTGTCCTCACCTGACTTATAATACAGAGGTCCCTCTTGGTTCCTACAAAGCTGTACGTGAATTCACTGCCTCTGTTACCCGTATTTTGGAAATGAGGAATTTGTGGTCGCCCTGGGTGTCATATTGCTACAGAATGATTTAGAAACACATAAAAGCAGGAACAGATTCATTTGTTTAGCTCCAGATTTTGCCATGTGCTGTAGATGGTGAGATTTATGTCTAGTTCTCCATTTCTACTGTAAAAATATGCCTGCCTGCCTCACTCACTTTCACCTGTGTGCAATACATTCCTACTCTTTGGTATCAGTCCTTTAAAGTTGTAGCCTGAAGCTGGAGTAAGGATGCATAGCCATGATTTACAAATAGAAAGTAGTGACAATCACACTGTTCACAGAAAGAGGAGGAAAAAAGGTAAGATAAAGAAGACACCAGGATCCAGTAAGGAAACACAAATTTGCTTGCCTAGTTTGGACTGACTCAGCTGATGTGCATGTACAGCGTGAAGCTCAGCTCTACCTTGCCATGATTGTCAGGCAATTAGGGGTTTGGGGCTGTCCTTGAATGGGGTACTCACCCCAACAAAGCAGGACCAAGAGAACTGCCACTACAAGCCTCACCTTTATTGAGAACAGTCAGAATGGTAGGCATGCAGAAGTGAAGAGAGACGGACCTGTTGTACACAGGATCTTATGGTATAAGGTACGGCAACAGCATAGTAGTGTAATTTATCCACATTCTGGAAAGAATCAATCAGGGTTGAAAATAATGATGGTGCTTACAGCTGGGTGCTTGAAGTTGCAGCCACTTCCATGGAAGGTGGTGCTGCATCAGTTTTGCATTTAAGGGAAGGGTACAAAAAGTCTTCTGCCTCCAAGGACAACCTCCTGTTTCAGGATCCTGAAAATCAGAGACAGATTTAAGCCAACCATACTAGAGAATGAGAAGTCATTTCTCAGCCTGACACTACAAAACATAAATCAAACCACTGTACAGTACCACTGAATACATGCAGTTAGAGTCTTATGACATAAAAGCAGGCAAATATTATGACTAGAAAGGCATTTTAATACATTATACTCATACATGGTCATTCGGTGTCAAATATATGAATTATTAAGCAAGATATAATAATCCCACTATTAATGTGAAAATGTTCATATTTTTAATCTAGAGATCTCACTGATGAGGCATGATTGTTCAACATCCTAGAAGGCAGCTTTCTAAATTATGCTATTCCCCATGGCAAGTGAGGGACAGATCACAGACTTAATGGAAAGAGCATTTTTGTTTTCCCTGATGAACAATGGGATTTACATTTCAGCCCTCCAGCAAGGAGAGTTACTCATGATACCTTCTAAATTAGTACCACCTCATAAGTTGCACCCAGGGTATCTCCTAAATTAACAAGTAATACATTTAGGAATCCCTGAAAGGCTTGTTATCTCCTGTCTAATATATCATTAGCACTGTGTATAACTCCAGACATAGTGTGCCCACCCCTTCTTCTAGTGAAAGATTCCCATAGGTTAAACGGGGCATTGTAGAGGTTCATTTCTGGCTTCCCATTATACTTCTGTATCTGCAGAGGAATTAAGACTAACTGCAAAAGAATCGTTCCCCTGGCCTCTCAGTTTATGTGCTTTCGTAGCTGTGGAATAACAACAGAATTACCAGTCCATTATGCTATCATTTCTATCTGATGGTACAAAAGTAAATGCTATATTCATAACCCCATCTAGATACAAAAAAAGAGCTGTCATTCCAAAGCTGGGATATTTGCTGCTTCATCCTAAGCCCTCCTGGCTGTTTTAGATACCTGTGTTGCTGAAGTCATATTTGAGCTGCCCGTACACCTCTGTGTCACCACCCAGGGTAACGGCAGGAAACAGCATGGGGAAAAGTACTGGTCTAACAGTTCCCTTTGGGAAGTAGCTGCTCCTTAATATGCTCTCAGTCTGTCATACTTTGAGATGCTGGTCAAAGGTATTTGCAAAGCTGGAAATCAGGATATATGGACATCTTCAGCTTTGTCTGCACTAAGAATTTAACCCACTGCTGACAAAGCACATCAGCAGCTTGAATAGCTGGAGCAGCACTCACACAGGCTTAGCCAGAGCATGGAGACACTACTAACAGCTTCATACAGCCCCCTAGCCCTTGTCTGAGTTCCCCCACTGTCTGCTTCAAAAGTCTCAACAGTTGTTACTGTTGTTGATGCCAGTTCATCCCTTCATCCCATGTTGATGCCTTCATCCCAAGTAGAGGACTTCTGGCAGCAGAAAGCTGTTTCTAGGCAAACTGGATCTCTTCAGGCATTTGCTTTAACAAAGGTGCCTGAGACAGTGCCTGGTGGTCTCTAGCTAGGGTTACAGTGATTCCTTATTTCCCTGAGGTGGTCCCCTCGGCTGCCTTTCCAGCAGAGACCTCACTGAAATTCAGCTACCTTCCATCAGCAGGTGTAGGGCACAGCAAATGCTGAATCTTCTGACTTCAGAAGGAACATATATTACTTTATTTAGTCTTTATTGTGTTGGCTAGTATAACTTGCACCTACAAGCTTTTAATACTGTTCTCAGCTGTAGCTAATAAGAACGGCACAAAGATGCCCATCATCTTGGAAATGGGGGGCTGAGAATTTGCACAATATGTGGTTGGGGTTTTTTCAGACTCACAAGAAGACATATATTATATTTCTTTCTGGAGGTACCTTCCAGCTGCTCAGTGAGGTAACAAACAAACAAATCTATCTACAGACTCTCTGCTACTTCTTTTGTGAGCTGCCACCATTTGCATTATAAACATTTTAACAAAGACACATTGAGCTAAATTTAACCCCACGACTTTGATGAGTTTAGTCCACTGACTGTGCAGGAAAATACAGAGCTGAGTCTTGTTTTTGGTTAAGCTCATGAGTACAAAGAACTCTCTCAACAACTGCCACTGTGGGACCTCAGCCAGCAGAGGCCCATAACCAAATAATGGGAACTTGTTATCACTCTTTGATTATAAGTATCTGTTGGCTAAATATGCACAAAACTAGAACCCCTTATTTTTAACAGATAATCTTGTTGCATCTGTTTTCAAAGAACAAAGTTTCCACTCTCCATTTTTGAAGGTCCTACTAACCCACTTAAGTATGGTAGACTGAATTCCAGAAAGACAAAATTTGATTTGTAGCAAGAATCAGATCAACAGATCTTTCTTATCTCAATGCAAATGTCCCCCGTCTATGTGAATTAGGAGTCTCAGTCAACTCTAAGTTGACTCTTACAAACTCCTAGGATTCAATTTCCTGAGCAGGAGACAGTATAGATTAGTTTGATTTATAATAAATTTTAACCCTCCCAAGGTAGCTGCCAGCAAGAGGAGATCTTAAAATATAGGAGTCAGATACTGAGGTTAATAATTAATGTGAAGCCTCCAGATCTTATAGCTATTCCAATCTAAAGTAATCATATAAAGTTCCAAGAAGCCAAAAAAGGGGCAGAAAGAAAGTCACAAGAAATACACCCTTGATGAAGCCTACATGTCCTAAGGCAATGATTCAGGTACGTTAGCCATGGAGTGTGTGTTCATTCATAACCAGTAGAGACTGGGATTCGTATTTTGAACCCATGCAGAAGCTGACTTCAGCTCTTAGAACTCATCTCTTTTCAAAGCAAATGCCTTATCACCAGTTTTATCCTTTTCTGAATTTGAAATTTAGACCCTTGATTGCAAAGATAAGGTCTGCAACATGAAGCATCTCTGAGTTACCACAGAGCACCTGTTGCCCCAGAATCCCACACCATTTAGTTCCAAAAGCACTGTTCCTCCATGCGCTGTTAATGAGCCTAGGAACAGTAGCAAAGGACGTAGAGAACAGCTTGGAAGTCTGCAAATTAACAGGAAACTGAAGTTCAACACCTAAAGCATACAAACTGCAGGAATTCTGTAGCACATGTGCAAAACGAATAGGTGCCTGAGCAATGGTCTAATGGCAAAAATGAGTAGATGCTGCAGTATGTCAAGAACAGCCTTTTTCCTACAAAGTTTCAGAAGAGGAATGTCCTAGTATGGGATTTTTTTTAAATGGGACCTATTAAATACAACACCACCTGGGCTCATGACATTAGACTATCCGTTCTGCAAAATGTCCTTAGGGAGTAAGTCGAACATCCAGAGGGATGTCATAGGACAGGGAATCACTTTATCAGAAGTCCATTCCTACACTGCCATGTAGGACATGCTTGTAGGAAACTCTTTTAAGAAGTAAGCATGCTTGAATAAAGGCTAAAAAGTATTACCTGCATAAACATGGATGTGTGGATTACAGACTTAAATCCACCAGAATTGTACATGGAGTGGCTACACCTGTGTTTTATAGGTACTGTCAGGTTCAGTCTTTAGAAATGAGTTTTTAGAGGTATGATGAAAGGCATTATAAAAATCCATAGTATTGATTAGGCTTTTCTGTTATAATTGCTTCAGATAATATAATGTATAAAGGTATTCAGAGATGTAATGAACACTGTGAAAAGAACTGTGTATAAAAATATGGATCAAAACTGACGTCAGATTTCCACGAGTAACAGAAACCCTTTTACAAGGTGACTGAAATACCTCATAGAAAAGAGACTGGATAGCAGCCATTTGGTTGCTTACACATTCACGATACACGTCTCCCTGATGGACTGCTTTATAGTGGATTGATCCTTCACAACTGCCTGAGCACAGGGTTCTGCTATGCCAAGAGAAAGAAAACCTGCTTTTAATGGGCACTTGTGAAACAGAAATATTTTTTCAGGAGGCCTGTATACACATTTGGGAACAAAGGCTGGGCCGGAGGAAAGGCTGGGTTTCATCCTGCCCTCCTCAGCTCAGTGCTGCATTGGGATTTCAGATTTGCTGCTATCTCTGCATCAGAGCAGAGCTTGCTTTCACAGAGGAGTATGCGGCAGATGGCACTGTTGCTTTAGCAGTCCTGCATCAGTCTCTCTTTTTCCCTTTGTAGGAAGTCCCAAGTAAATTTTTCCTGCCTCTTTCTGTGTATTTTACCCCATTCTCTGTGATCAGGTCCATCCACACCTGAGCACAATGCTGCAGCAGCAGGGTCCGTTGGTGTGAGCATCTCCTCCTGGGCAGCCCCACATCCACCCCACTCCTTGCTTAAGACCACACTAACTCCTGGCAGTTGCTTTATGTAGTGAAAATCTTACATTTGCATAATAATTTATTCCCATTGGTTCCCTTGTATGCCCAATTTAATTAGTTTGTAACATTTCAGTGGTGTTTTTTCTCAGATGTTAATAGCATGTTGGGGAAGCTGAGCACGTTTCTGCCATGTCTTTTCACTTGCAGTGCACACTGACTTTTATCTAACTTTGTCTCAGTGATATTTTTCTTTTTTTTTCTTCATGCTAGATGCCTTGATGCTTATTTCCATTCATTTTACAATTCTTATGCCACACAGTTTTTTAAAAGGCTAATATTTCTGGGTTTCCCTCATCCCTTTATTGTCAGTCATTTAGACGTTAAATTAGTTTAGACTTTCCTAGATGTGTTTTAATTAGATACTTGTTTATTTACAACTAGCTGCATATGCATGACCTGTCTTTTTAACGCAGTCCTAACCTGAAAGCTGCTGAAAGCTTCTATTAAAATCAACCAGCATCAAGGCAACTGGAAACTTACCAGAGATTTAGTTGTTAAAAAAAGATAACTGAGGAATCGCAACTGCTTTATGTCTGTCCTGACAAATGCTCACCCAGACAGGATTCTGCCTTGTTAAAAAGCAAAGGCTTGGTGCCCAGATGTGACCCCCTGAGGTGCCTGGCCACCTGTGTGGAAATCAACCCCCACCATTTGGCACCATTTCTGCAAAAAAACAAAGGAGTCTGGTGTTTGAGATCAGGGAGGTAAACATCCCACAAGGGGAATGGAAGCCACCTAGTGCAGTTAATAAGAAACCCCAAGCACAGTGGAGTGTCTGAATCATAGCAACCAGCACAGGTCCTGTTGCCTGAATCCAAGTTGCAGGCAAGATCTGCTATGCTCCTGGTTCTAACAGGTAGGATCCTTGCCTGAGGCTAGTGACCCACATTTCTCTTGTGCTAGAACTGGACATGTATCACTGTTTTTCTCTGGAACGTGAGGTATGGGTTCTGGCATGTACTTTGTATTTGTCTGAGAAGCAGGAAACCTTCCCCTTAGACTGAGGTTGTTCTTACCCATTTTTACCTCTTCCTGTGGAAGTGGTGTAATAGTAGAGAAAGAAAAATCACTTTCTTTCTCTACAATATCAAAGCAAGCCTGATTTGAGATCCTGGATCCCCTCATGTGCTTGAGGCATTTCTAATCTTTGGACCCCAGCTTCCAAGCACTTTGGATCAAAAAGGAGGCACGTGGTAAAGGTGCCACCAGGATTAAGTGACTGTTGAGTGCCAGTGTCATACATAGTTTTTAAATTAGGCACTAAATCCTGTTTTGGTAACTGAGGTTATTTCTATACTGTGGAAGTCAAGAGTTCTTTCCACCTTCTGTTGTTGAGGAAAACCATTATCATGTGCTGCTGCCATTCTGAGACAAACCTTTCTGTCCATCATACTTTTGCGGAGTCCCTTTGTGCCCTGAGTTTTCTACGGGGTGATGCAGTGACATTCAGCATAGATTCAGTCTAAATGTGTAGGCACAAGAGGTATTGGAAGTACTACCTTCCTCATCACTTTTCCCTTGTATATTTGAGCTAGAAGCATATCTGAGCCACAGCAATTTAAGAGAGACAGATTTTTGTGTCTCTCTGAAGCCCACACGTCTTCCAGTATTTTAGATCTAAATAAACCTTAAGGCAAGAATGATAAAACATAATCCTTGGGGATGCACATGGGGGCAATGGACTGGCTGAATCAGAAACATATATGACTCTGGTTGCAGGAACTTCCTGGCTGCAAGTACAATGGAAAGTATAGGAACTACTAATTTGGTGTGAAATTCTGAAAGTCTGTGGTGTCCTCTTGTCACCGTGTAAATGTTCAGTCCTTTGTTATAGGAGTGAATTGACATGAAAGGATTTAAAGAATGAAAGACCTGTTGTTAGGTCCTCCCTTCAGTATTTCTGGAAGTGCAGGATTGCTCTTTACACCACAGAAATGTTCATCCTCTTTAGGCAAAAAGTGTTGCCCTTTTGGTTTCTTGCTGTCTGCAATTTAGCTAAAAATTAATCTTTAAACTATCACAACTATGAAAGCAATCTCAAGAAAAAATTGTGTGTATGTTTTCTAGGAGAATGAACATGAAAGACAAATCGGGCAAAACAAAGCAAAATAAATGCAAAAACTGTAGACTGAATTATGTAATCCTTACTCACATGAATATTTACTGGAACTCTTCACATGAGTAGACATTGCAAAAGCAAATCAGTATCTCATAGGATTGCTTTTGTTTGAAGACAGCTGGAAAACAATGTATTCTTTAATGACATATGGATGTTAATACAAATTGTATACTCTCCACTAATCAAATACTCATGAAATGAGCACATCCATCATGGAAATTAAACAATAATTTCTTCCTTGAACAAATTCTGCAATGAATATGCTACAAAAATAATTAAGAGATAATGTCAGTTGGCTAGAACTTTATCATAAGAAAATGGTCTCCATTTGTGAGACTAAAAAAGCCCAAGACAAATCATGAACAGGCGTAAAATAAAGTCACAGGCATGTTTTTTTTCAAACTATGAGACATATTCTGTGACAATATTTTATTATAATAATATTGTTTCTATTAAATCAGTTAATGGAGGGATGTTTTGGACAGCTGAATGACAATTGTTATCTGTAACATTTTGGAAAATCTGAGTCTTGATTAGCTTCAGGACCTTTTTTTTTTTTCTCCTAGCCAATAGTCATCTCAATCAATAAAATTATAATTTCTTTTTAATGTGCTACATATTTTTGAAAAGGAGGCTATTTGATTTCTTTATGCATCCAATTAGACATGACAAGACACGCTTTGAATACATCACCACCCACTCATTTCTTCAGCAGTGTCCATAAAAAAAGAATAAAAGAGTTATTTTCAAGCATCAAAAAGCTCTTGCTGATGTTTGATTTCAAAGACAGTAAAAGGTTGATTTGGTCCTTATTTAATCTCAAACTTTTCTTTGGGGCAGAAAACATTGATATTTTCATTCCTCTTAGGTACACTGGATTTTGCCACATTTTCTTCATATTGGCACAGTAGACTGCCTCATCTCCAGCACTGCAAAGATAGGCAATGTTCTGCAAAAATACAAAATGCCTAACAGCCTCTGGGAATCAGCACAGAGCTGGAAGTTAGCATTTAATTCCAGTTCTGCCAAGTCTTGTTTGTATTTCCTAGTAGTTCCCAGCCATTGTTTTAGAGCAACCGCCACCACTGTAGGAAGCTATGAGGTTTTAGTCCCCAGTTTTACAAATAATTTAAGAGAGAAGTTGCTCAAGTTTACTTCACATAGAGATGGAACCAGAAATCTGTATTCAAATTGTCAAAATCCCTGACATGATCAGAAAGTACTGCACCATGCAGAAGTCAGAGTACCAGCTATGAGAAACACAAGTTCATTTCTCTGCTGTAGCCTGTGAAAATCAAACTAATTTTTCTTCTTGCAGAGAATCCTGCTACATGCTCATTTTAAGGTGATTGCACAGAATAGCTAAGGAGAAGCAAAGCTGCAAAGCCTTAACACTTGCTGGTGAAGACATTTCATCTTGAATAAGTTTCACATACCTTTGAGAGCCATTAATAAGAAACCTCTTTCACCTCACTTCTAGGTGGCCATGTAGGTGCTTCTGCATGTACATGTGGCCTCTTTTGTGCTCACTTTTCATCTTTTCATTTCTTTTTGTGTGTGATGGTATTGCTTCAACAGCAAGGGATAAAGGACCTTCCATCCCAGATTAGTTTATGAGCTCATCTATGAGCTAGGCCAATCACTCCTTTATCAGAGTCACAGCAGAGGAGAGAATTGAACCTTGGCTTCTAATTTTCAAGGTGAGAATTTTCAGCTTCAGGTATACGAACAGCAAAGGAGCAGCTAGTGAGAAATAGCAAGTACTCTAGGTTGTGTAGACAGGTAGCTCTGGCCAATGACAACTGGTACTTTCAGAACCCATCCATCGCATCAAGCTCCACATGCATGGGGAGCTGGCAGGTACAAGTCCCAGCAGCTGGCAGAGATTTGATGTCTCTGAGATCTGATGAAGGTGAGCCCCTGTTAATTACTATTTGGACTTAATTGTTACCTTCTCCAGATGTTGTAAATGTTCTGATTGATTATATAAATGCCATTAGCAATAAAGATTTTTGGTTTGGGTGGGTTTTTATAGATAGCAGCAGCAGTCATACACAATGAATGATTTGACTCATTATTTTTACTTTGACATTGCCATTAACTGTAGCTATAACAATGCATTTTACCTCTTTTAGAATACAGACTTAATCTTGCTTTCATTTAAGTTAATGGCTAAATTGCTATTGACTGTGGTAGGAAGAGCTCTATGCCCCTATATATTTAACTGCTGTAATGTAATTGCTTCACTATGTGGATCAGTGTTTGTAATACAGGATTTAAGTTAATAATCCTTTTTATATTGCTATATATGTTAAAGGCAAGCTTATAATACAGAAATAATATGGTCAGTGTTGGCAAGAAGAGAGATTGCATCATACAACTTACATGTTCCATAATGAACGTGCAGATTCTAATTAGAAATAGAACTAAAGTGAGCACTGTCTATGGATTTATCTTAACTCACAGGGATTATCTTCTGCTTTATAATGTGAATGCAGCTTTTAGAAACTGGAAAGAAATAATGAACTTCCAGGTTGATTGAAGCTGTCAGAGTAACCGGGGCAAGTTAGAGCTTGAAGCCAGCTGGAGAAAGGGGTTTTAAGATATATCCTTGCTTATCATAACTCACATTCTGTCTCATTTGATAGGCTCAGGGCTTCACCTCTGAGAAGGAAAAGATGTGGTACATCATGTTTTGGAGAACATAAGCAGATTTGGTAGAAGTCTGGAAGCAAGGACATACTTTCATGAAAATGCAAATTTAAGACTGCATGGATTTCACTCCTACCTCTTAAGCAACCATCTCGGACCATCTTCTTTTCAAAAAAGACCCATTGCAAGTAAGTTCATTGCAACCAGTTTGGGTTCTGAGTTTTCTTGAATCAATAAATACTTCTGAATATCAAACAAGCATGCAAATGTTTAGTAATGTTGTGCAAGGCCATTGCAAAGGGGAAAAACAGTTTATACAGTATTATTTGTGTAGTCAAAGCAAGAATATATTTGGCATAAAATACCTGAAATAATTAATTATTGAGGTCTAAGGCATTAGTAGAGCAAGTGTTTGGTAACAGAGACAATATTTCTCTGTGCAGTTTGCCACATAAGAAAATATGCTGTCTCGTAGAAAAATTGACATGAGAGTACAATTTAGTCAACATACAGAAAAAAACCCAAACCTTAAACACATTGGAGCTAGTTACCTACAGACTTACACAGCTAAACCTCCCATGTCAGAAGAGGGTAGTAGCTCTGGTTTGTGCTGCCACTGCCAAAATACAGGACAACCACAAAAGACTGAACTACTCATTAGCACAGACAGTGGTTTACTGGCAAAAACACTCAAGCACATATTTACTAGGGAATATCAGGAGCTATTACTCCCACAGTCACTACTCACATGTTCAATTAGTACTGCAGTTCCCTTGTGTCCTGCACTGGCAAAAACACTTGAAGAAACACCCCTGAAGACGAAAATTGCCTACACCCTTGAAATGAATGACTTCCTCCTCTTGTCTATCCTCTAAATGTAGAAGGTGAAGGTGCCATGAGATCATGCAAGCATGGGGTGGCTGGATCTGCATACTGCTCCCTGTATATTTGAGCATGGGGGTGCTGGTTTCTGTGAACATGCTTGAAGTAAAACACATCTCTAATGCTCTCTGCTTGCATATATGTCTTCAGGTAAGTAATTTCCCAGTCAAAAATTGGTAAGGATCACAGAGCCAGCAATTATTAGAAGCGTATATCTAACTGAAAAGCAGAAACCTCTGAGGTGTGACCAAACCAAATTTCCTCTCCTGCCTCCTTTTCAAAAAAGAAAAAAATTAAATTGTTTTCTCAGCAGTTGAAGAGCTCTCACAGCAGAGTTGGGAACGCCTTCCTTTCCTGCTTCCTTCTTCCCTCACAAAGCTGTAAACTGACAATTAGGGCATGTCCTAAGATGCTGGAACACTCTTGAAGCTTGGGAACAGAAGAGGGGGTATTGCTTTTTAGAAAACATCTTCTGCTTCCACAAAGAGCTGGCTAGCTTCTATGCTAACATACAAAGAGAAAACAAGACATTTGTCCTCTGACTTGCCTAGCTCTTTCTGAAAGAAAGAATGTCCATATCCACTGTCAGATGGTGGCAGGCTGTAAACCTTGTGAGAAAAGAGGAATATTAGTGCTTTCCATCCACGTCTGTCTCAAGGACTGCAGACCTAAGGCATAGCTTCGCTCACAAAACTCTGCTTTGTCTCCTGGCACAGGCAGCTCTCTTCTTATATCCCAGATCCACACACTTATTTCACTGAAAGCCTACAGGCAGCTCTTCACTGTATTTCAAAGAGTACAATAGAATAAGGGTTCAAATTTTCCATGCCCTAAGACAAACTGTCAGGATGCAAACCTGCACTCAGACATTGCATTTAATCAATCTCCAGAGCCTGACAGGGCAGAAAATGTACATGTACCCTGCCTCCTCGTGCCTGGACTGACCCACTCCATACTATTCATTAAACTTCCTTTCAGGATCTGGATCATTTGGAGTCTTTGGAGTACTTGCATTAGCTAAATTAGCTATATGGATATAAATCAGAAATTTAAGGCAGTGATATAGAAGCAGGTTTCTAATTCTAATTAGTTCTGCTCAGTTTTATAGGATTTTGTAAACTTCTGCTTTTCTTTCATCCTGGACAGTTACATTTCTCATGTGAATAAATAATTTCAAAGAAGAGTAGTATCATAGGTTATATCAGAAGGGACTTCTGGAGGTCAACTAGTCCAACCTCCTGCTACAAAGCAGAAGTGATTTCAAAGTCAGATTAGTGTTGCTCAGGGCCTTTACCTTTCGAGCTTTAAAATCCCAAGTGGTAGACTTCCACAAACTTTCTTGGCTCCAGGACTTAAACACTTTTACTGTAATGAAAAACTTTTTTTATATCCACTTCAAATTTCCCTGGATGCAGCTTGTTATTGTATTTCACTTTCTGCCTCTGAGAAGCTTCTGGTTTCCCTTCTGTGTAACTTGTCTTTAGGCAGTGGTAGGTAGTTAGTTTTGCCCTTGACTTTCTCTTCTGCAAACAAAGCAACCCCCATTCCCTTTCCTTATGTGTCATGTCCTCAGCTGAAAAACACCTTGATGGCTCTACAGTGAACTTGGTCCAGCTTGTCCATGTCTCTCTTGGACTGAGTGGCCCTAGACTAAATACGGTATTTCATGTGCAGCCTCTTCAGTACCATGTAGAGGGGAATAATCAGATTTCCCAGCTTACTGGCTATTCCTGTGCTAAAGCAGCCCAACGACAAGGACACCTCCATTGCTGTCTTTAGTGCAATTTGCTGTTCACCAGGGCCTCAAGTCCTTTTCTGCAGAGCTGCCTTTCCTCTAGAACCTAACCTGTGTATCAGCATAAGATTACCCTCTCTTGGGAAAAGGACTTTGAATGACAAGAGGCTCCAGTCAACTTATTAATTCTGCTTGTGGAGCCTCATGTAAGTGTCAACTGTACTCTTCAGTGCATGGATGCCTCACCCTAAGTTAGCACAAGGCATGAGCTTGCTGGTGGTGTTCATCAATCAAAACGATTTTTGTTTTGGTGGTGGTTTTTTAATCCCTACAGTTCTAGCAGGAAATCCATGCAAATATTTCTGCCATCTTTATGATTTATAAAAAGCAAACTTACTTCTGCATCATTTTTGACCTAAATGTCTACTTAGCAGAAACACAGTAATAACAGTAGCAATGCTAATACTACTGAATGAGGTAGTTATCATTTTCTTTAAGCTCTAAGCCTTAAAACAGCATATGTCTTAGTACATTTCAGTGCCATCCAAGAAAATAAACAAAAAAGCTCCTTCCTTACTAAAATGGAACATGAGGTGGTATTTGTGGAGGGGAAGATACTCAGTAGAGGCATCTAAAATATTTCCAGAGGAAACATTTTCCCATAACATCTGAAAACTCCTATCCAAATGCCTTATCTGTCAAGATTGCAGCAGTAGGGTCAATTGTATGTTGCATTTTTTATGTATTCTTAATTCATTCTGCAAGCACGCACGCATACACCCACACCTGTGCATGTGTGCTCACATTTTATCTTGTTCCCTCTCTCCCCCTCTATTTTTCGTTTCTTTCAATTGCCATCATACATGCTGAATTGTAAAATGATTCATTTTCCCCATTTAGTGCAAAGCTACTTTGTGTTTAGTCTTACTACGCTATTCAGTCCTTTTGGTATTGGATACAGAAGGATATTAAGTTTAGGTGGTATTTTTCAGGTTTTTGTTGTTTTAGAGGAAAAAAGCTTCTTGCAAGCTATTGTATTCAGCTTTTATCTATACAATAGTAATAAGATTTACTTTCTAAAAATCAAAAGCCTAAAGCTTTCTTCTGATTTTGAGTAAAATAAACTTTCTGCTTTCTTTTCCCTCACAAAGGATAAGAATTGCAGAACTCCAAAAGTATCCTCAGCTGATACTGTTCTTGTTTTCAGTTTCCCTCATTCAAAACCATTTACATCTGCAAACTTCAGTATCTTCATCATCCTTATTTCTGCAACTCTTCTTTCTGTTTCTAGAGGTTGTCCCCATTCTCACTGTGCAATATTTAAACGGTATGAGAAATCATATACCATTAGCAGCAACACAAACTCTTGTTTGGCAGATGCTGAAGAGGGAGATCACTGAGGAGGAGGATGCTTTCAGCCACTTCTGCCATACCCAGAAGAAAAACAGAATTGCTCATCACAGGCTGCATATTTTGTGCACTAATCATGCTGAGTGTGCCAGGACAGTATGCAAAGCTTTATTTTCCCCTTTTTTTTTTTCCAGTCAGTCTGTGCACATTAATGATTTAAGGGGTCTTTGTTTCCCTGTTTGAAATCCTTACCAAATTGGTGAAGCCAGAAAGATTTCTAGGCAAGGATTTCCAGCAACAGCTCTTGAGTGCTGATTGCGGACTACCACCATCTCGGAGCTCCTCAGCAGCTGCCTCTTTCCACTGGACTGCTCATTCCTAGAGCAGGAACATGGATTTTGCAACACAGAAAGAAGAAACTTCTCCCTTCTCCCCTCCTGTCATTTATGGGAATTTCACAACAGGGTATTTAAAAGCTGAATGATACTCACTTAATCCTAGTGAACTGATTTTTGTAACTGTTTAAGTCCTCCAGATTGCTTTCACAATGGGAAAGATATTGATGCTATTTTAGGATGAAAGATGAGACTTTCCACTGTATCTTCTAACTGACTGTGGGTAGCACAGGCAGAGGGCTTAGAGGCATGAGGAATGCTAGCAGTAAGAAGATGGCATGAATCAACAAGTTTTATGACCTCTAAAATCCTATCTTCTTGTCTGATTTGGCCTCAGTTTACTATGAATAGGAAAACATTGCTGCTGTTCTAGTAACCACACATCAGTTAAACCATATGGGCAACACATCATCAGGTCAAAATATACCCTATTAAAACTGGAGTAAACAATGTCACTATACTGAAGTCATTGCAAAAGCTGCACGTTAAAAAAATAAAACCCTCGAACACAATCTCCCTCAGCAAACCAGGAATGTCCAAGCAAGTTTACTGTTACAGCTCTGCAGATACATGTGTTACTGCTCCATTTGACTTACATTTGGGACTGCAGCAAATTGAAAGGAAAATCGCATCAGGTTATGCCAAGTCAGCCGGAGAAATGTATTGTGTCTCCTTAAATACATCCTTTCTCCCAGTTTCAGCTGAATAGTACCACAGCTGTTCTTGCTGTTGGCAATGCTATGTATGTGTTATGCATTGACTTCTACCAAGTGAGTTACCTTGGAGGAGCTGCCCTTAGAAATGCTGATCTGCTGCTAAATACTGGGCCCCTCTAGGGCACTTCTAAGTGGTTGCTCTGAAGGTGGGAGACCAAAACTGCAATAAATCCTTCTGGAAATTCAGGGCAAGTATATCACAGTCAAATGAGAGAGAGTCAGACAATTTAAAAGTATTAACTTGCTTCTCATATGTTTTGTAAGTACATAAAATAGTATCATTAGCACTAATAAAACTGTCATGGTTAAAACATTTGTGATTATCTACTATATGTGGTATTCATTTATGTACATTATGGAGAGGTGTGGGAGTGTTTACAAAAGGATTAACTTGTTACCAGCAGTGACAGCCACACTGAAAATTATCTATTATCAGATCTAGGTTTTCAGTTGCTTTTAACTTTTCATGGGTTTTTTAATGCCTGGAGCTTGATTTTGGGGATGGGAGGGAGCAAATATTTCTGTTACCAAGCTCAGCCATTGACAAAGAGATGAAAGAAGAAATATTTTTTTGCCCTTATTAAAATAATTTTAAAATAAGTTACCCTATTCAGAAAGTAATTTTATTGAGTATTAAAGTTTCAGACCAATCAACATATAGGACTATCCACTGAAGGGCTGGATAAGAAACATGCACTGAATATTTATCCACTGGGTGACCTTCCTTCAAGTGCCTTCACTGAGACAAGGAACCAAAGGAAAATGAGGGAATGCATTTGCTAACGACCCTAGCAAGAGAGAGGAGGGTTTGGCTGAGCACTGGTTTGCTCAGAGGCAATGGGGTAAGGGGGAAGGTGGCCCCTTTTCCCACGTATGCCATGAATATACAATAACAAACCGCTAACATTGCAACAGCAACCTGTTTGAGGCAGAAACAATTTGGGTGATTAATACAAAGTTAAATTCTCCAATGCTTTCAGATGCACACAGAGAAGAATCCTGAGTCCCTGAAATATCTGGGTCAATGATGTGCCAAATGATTGCTGCTTCCTTTTACTCTCCAAGAGGAGGAAACAGAAAATTGTGTATTCTCTAAAATATGTTGCCCTTTGCTATTGGTCTCTTGCATTTTTCAGTGCTTTCTCTCTTCATATTCCTTCAAATCTGTTGCTTACCTAATAGCATTTCAGACTTCAGAAACCTGTAGAAATATGACCAGCCTAACGCCAGCTTTTTCTGTAGTGACCTAAATGCCCTGTGTCCTTTTGTTGCTTTCTGATTGCTAGAGGTTGAGTTGTAACAAAATAACTATGCCTTCACAGCATCTCCAGGCAGCTCCTTTTGTTTCCTCTGCAGCCAGAAAAATCTTCTGAAATCTTTTCTTAGCCATCTTAACTGGAGAGTGATAAGGAGCTATGCTGTGGAATATAACTTGCTACTTCATGAACACTAAGCTCTTTCAGAAACAGATGGAGGTTGGCTCACTGGGGGAAAAAAAGTTAAAAAAAAGCCCAAGGTAATTTTGTGATGCTCAATATAACAATTCTGGGAAGAAGCCTCCTTTCATATTTAAAATCATTTGCTATTTAAACAAGCTGGTACATTTAGAACCACCCAGTGGATGACGAATCACTTCTCTGAAGGTACTGGCTGATTCTCAGACTGCCTGCACCCTAAGTACACATAGCAGAGTCACTGGCAAATTTTGTTAATGTATTTTTACCTCTTTGGGGGGGGGGGGGGGAAAGGCAGCTAATCCAATCCTGGGAGTTCTATTTAATTTTTGCCTCAGGTGTAATATTGTCAATTTAAAAGGTGGGGGATTTTGGATCTCAGAAGATATCACACTGGATGAACCATGAAATCTGGAAATCCAAGAACTTAAAGATACTGGTTGTATAAAATTGTCTTTATTTTTCTACTAGATGTTAGACTCATGAGCAGCTGACATGAGCAAAAAAGGAGCCCAATAATGCTGTGAAAGGTAAAACTGAGTTCAAATGGTAATGCCGCATTTTCTACACCTGGTACTCATCACTGTCCATAGTGCGTATGTTTGCGATGTTTTCTGATTTCATTTACTCCAGTGTAAACTCTGGAGTAAAACTGTTACGAACATGATTATTTTGGCTTTGCCTCAATGTAAGTGATTTATCCTGCTGTCTATTTTGTCCCTATAACAACAACAAGGATTACTATCACAAAATGATGAAGTATAATGTTTCTGATTATGCTAATAATAAACCCCAAAGAAATCCTTCAATCTTACATGCACATAAGCAGCAGAACAAATTCCCTTGCATGCATGTCAAACAGCAGTTTATTCCCTTTCTCTTCCAGACAGGTTTAGAAGGTAAGCTGGTACAACAAAATGACAGCTGACTCTGTAAAGTCTCTGTCTCCATATCCATATCTGCCAAGGTGCTTGTCTACTGCAGCGGTAGGTACCTAGGATGCATTGTTATGTCTTTAATATTGTTGGTTTTCACTACTTATCCACTATCAAAAAATGCTTAATACCCTCATAAAAACAAAACAGGATGTAATTCCACCCCAAATGTAAATAATTTGTAACTACATGCTACAGCTGAGCAAAATGCCTCTTCTGTTCTCACAGAGGAGCTGTTCTTGCACAAGCAGCAATGAATGTGTTTTAAGCTAGTCTGCTCAAATACTTCAACTAGCAATAGTTTATACTGGATTTTAACACAGTTTACCACTGCTGGGACATTACATTCCACATCACATTCCCCAGTCTTTGCATAAGCAATTACAAACATGTCAGACAAGGTTCTGATGATACCTTTTGCAGGAAGAACTAGTTATTCATTTCATATATACCTTTCCTGTGTACAAATGTGCAAATGTGATAAACCAAAATTAAATTCAACCCTGCAGTTAAATCTTAATGCAGCTAGCTTTTTTTTTTCCCTAGGAATGATGCCTCAGGCAAGGCAAGAGTGTCTCAGCAAGGAAAAGGATTAGCATTTTCTAAAATTTCCAGTCTTTTTATCTACCACCTTTTCCTAAACTGCTAATGCTTCCCCAGCTATTAAAGCTGCAATGGCTTCTGTAAATCCACTTTCTGATTATGTGAGTTAAGCTATGCATTTGAGACCAAAAAAAAAAATAAAAGCCTGAGTGAGTTATGTCACAAATTGCCATTAGTGCTTCAAATCTAGACTATCAAATACACTGGCACATTGTCCAAGATTGTTCCAGCATTTAAATAGTAGTATTACGAGGCCTTTAGAGAGGTAAATGAATTACAATCTCTTTGCAGGTGAGATAAGGTTTGTGGGTGGGAATAGCTTCTTTTATTAGACCAGCCATTATAGTTGGAAAATGTAGGCAGAGGGGTTCATACACCAGGAAAGATTATCTCCTTTTTCCCACTGAATTAGTTTTTCCTGTAAAGACTGGCAAATTTTACCATGCCCATATGCTTTGACCATCACCGTTTTAACCAGAGTAATGCAGGGCTTTTTAAAACCAAGCTGCAAACTAGAAATACACAAAATGAAAAAACAAGAGGACATCTTTAGCCTGCAGTGGTTTTGAACTTTTTCAACTTCATGAAGTCCATTGGGGTTTGGACTATTTGGAGTGAGTCTTTATAAATTGAGATCTGTGTACTACATTGCTAAGAACAAAAAAGCTGCTTCTTTTCCAAGGTTGTCTTTTTCTAGTAACACCAGAAGACAGGAAGGGAGACAACTGGCCTCCTGTCATGGGTTCAGCAGCAGCAGTCATTTTTCTCCTCCTTGGTAGCTGGTGTAGCGCTGTGTTTTTTTGATTTTGGGCCTGGGAACAGCACTGATAACACCAGTGTTTCGGTTACTGCTTAGTGATGTTTTGGTCTGGCCAAGGACTTTCTGAGTTTCATGCTCTGCCAGGGAGGAGGGGAGCCGGGAGGAAGCAGAGACAGGACACCTGACCCAAACTGACCAAAGAGGTTATTCCATACCACAGCACGTCATGCCCAAGATGGAGGACGGAGAGGAGAGACCCAGAAGGGTGGGGGGTGCACTGCGTGGTCGGGCTTGGTTTTAGGTGGTGAGAAATTGTATTCTTTCCTTGTATTTGCCTTGTCATTATTATTATTGGTGGTAGCAGTAGTGATCTGTGTTATACCTTAGTTACTAAACTGTTCTTATCTCAACCTGTGGGAGTTGCATTCTTTTCGATTCTCCTTCCCATCCCTCCAGGAGCGGGGGGAAGAAAAAGGGAGAAGTGAGGTAGAGAGAGACTGTGTGGCTGAAGAGAGGCTTAAACCACGACACCTCCTCAGAGCATGCTTTTGTGAGGCTGCCTGCATGATTTTGCTCTGGCTGCGTGGATCTTTTCAGGAAAGGATTCAGTGGCAGACTTTTCTATACACTTCATGCTTCTGTACAGGATTCAGCAATTATTCATTGTTCTCACGTTATGCATGTATTTGACAATAATATTTTCCCCATATGAGTTTAAGAAGCTGTTCTATGTCCTTCATTTCTTGCACATTGCTCTGCTCTTCCTTTTACTCCATTTCTTCTCTTTTCTAGTCTCCATCTCTATGCTTTTGCTATATGGTTTGCTTTCCCATGAGCAAAGCTGTTAGTATATTGGTTAATATATCTTTAAAAATGTCAGGAATTTTTGTCTCCAGGACCATCTTCTCATTTCTCCTGAACATATTTTGCTTCTTGTCCCAGAAGCACAGAAAGTAAAACAAAATTCAAGTGAGATGGCATAATTAGGTCACAATTTTATTAATAAAAATCATCTGGGAACAACTGTTAATAACTTGCACAGGATAGGTCACAGTCTCTTCCCTAATTGTTTTCACCTGCTTGAAGGCTGCTTCCTCGTTTCCTGTCACCCCACTCTCCACCATCACTCTACCCTATGGAGATCTCCTCCTTTGCTCCTTTCCTTGGCTAATCCCCAGCCTAACTTTGGGGTGCCCTGATCATGCAAAGACTAAAAGCCTGGGAAAAGGAGATTGTATCCTTTCAGGGATATAGTAGGAGCTCTGCTTTCCACTGTGCTCTCATCTGATTTGGCTTTATCAAACAAGGGATCAGATTCCTCACCAGATAAGTGTCTAAAGTGGCTTTCTGTCACTTGCTGAAATGGGCCAGTCTGAATTTATCCTCTTCAGGGTCCCAGCCATGTTCCTGGGAAAGGCAGGATGATTCACTGTATCTCAATCAATCCAGTGATGGAGAAAAATTACCCAAGTCCCCAGAGTGTGGGAATGACTGCAGCAGGCTAAAACCCAGTGTTTTCCTGAAGCCATGTGAAGGAACTCCCCTCTTGGCCACGGTGAAGTGGGTCTGGGACAGGGAGGCAGCTTGGGGAGGAGGCACCAGCAGCCACCAGCAGCCCTCCCCAGCTGCCTACACAGGAGCTACAAGCACCCCTGTCCACAGGCATCTTGCTGAGCCTGTGGCTCAGTAGGAACGAGAGAGTGGGCTCAAAACCTGAAAAGTTACTTTCTCCCAAACCAAAAATACACAGTTTCAGCAGCTGATGTTTTGAATTGTCATCCTTAAAGAAACCCCAACAAACCCTGTGACAACATGAAACTGCTGAAGTAACTGAGAGAGAGAAAGCCTGCCTGGTTTTGTAAATGTGTCCTTTCTTAGATGGAATTGCACTGTGCTACCGTCTGTGTAAAAAAATACAGAAAGCCTGCAATCAAAGTAGAGAGAATAGGGGAAGAAGAATATGAAAAAGAAAACAGTTTGGCCAAAGTCATGTAGGCAGCCAGTGGCAGAGCAAGAACTAATACCCTCAGTCTCATAATTCCCAGTCCTTTTCTCCTGTCATCTGAAAATGCTTTATTTCAGGCACTTGCTATTTGCTGGCCTCGGTGGGTCAAATTGGACCAGAACATTTCAATGAATAACAATCATTTTTATGTTCCAAGAATCACACTGAACAATCTTGCAGCTGAGGTTTCTTAGGTAATATGCAGCTGTTAGATGGAATGAAAGTTTGCTGTAAGTGCTTGCTGCTGAAATGTGAGAGTGAAAGATGACTTTGGAGAGCCTCAGTAGTAGCTCAGGAAATGTGTGTCCTCCCACAGATAGAACAAGGAAATTACATAGTCAGGGACAAGGCAAAAATCATAACTGTTTTTTATTAGGCTCTGTCCTCTATTTGTTAGGATTATTGCCTTCACTGTCGTCGAACTGTAAATCTGTTTTTTTCTTCTTTACACTGTAATTACAATCGTGTTTGGGGGAAGCAATATAACTGGGGATTAAAAAATACCCCAAAGCCCTCCCAGTACAACTTGCTTAAAGGGAAGAGATGCCTTTTTAATAATATATTCTACTCCTAATAATATAGTACAGCAGAACAATCTGCAATGTATGGCAGCAGTCTTTCAGGAATGAAAACAAGAGATTTAATTGAACATCTATCCTGGAGCATTCATTCATTCTCTGATATCACATTACATGTAAAAACATTGGGATTCTATTTCAATAACAAGATGATGTTTCATTCAGGCTCTGGGGCTTTTTTCTGTACTGTATATATTCCAAGGTCTGCAAAAGCTGGCACAATTATAAAACTATCATACTAATAACTGGATTGTGTTAATTGGTATTAAAGAATATTTATGCTGAAGTGACAAAGTTAAAAACTTTAATTGGGCACAGACACTTGGGTGACACTATCCAGGGAGTCCTATGAGCACTGAATTGCTATAGGAGCTTATCCTTGTGGTTGATGGCAATACTGCACAGTGAATAAAGATGCAGTGTAACAGTAAATTTGCCACCTTAGATTTATGATACAGAGAGGTGCAAACCACACTCCATTCTGCATGGTCTGAATTACAGATCTCTATTTAGCTGGACAACATAGACCTGCTGGTACAATTGTGCCTACGATTACAACACTCCAGAGTGTGCATTGCATTGTAATGCAGTTATTTATGCTGTACCTTTTTGCTTAAGGCAATAATACATCAGTACATATATTTGAAAGTCAAAGGAAATTGTTATGCCCCATTACTTGAGTGAACTTTCCTTAAGATAGATGCAAGTGAAACTTAGAGAAATTTGAGTTTCTCCCCACAATCATTCAATCGTAATTTTCATGCCAACCTTCAGAGAAGTATTTCTTTTCACAGGACATGTTACTCCTGCAGTAGATAGTTCTGTGCCTCTTCTCTCCGTATCTCTGGAATCTTCACCCACATTTAAGAGCACATAACTTCAGACTGCATTGAGCAGCAGAGCAAATTGTATTTCTCTTATACAGAGACTGGGCTGGTCAGCTACTTGGAACACTGCTTCTGTTGCTGTCACTCCTCTAGTCTGGTTTATAAACACAACCTCGTGTATCTTGAAACACTACACAATCCATTAAGAGCGCTTTGCCTCTGTGCTTCCTTCAGATTTTTCCCAGCAGCCATGAGCGCTGGGGCCATGGAGAGATTGTGGAGCGATAGAATTTTGAATACATTTCTGGAGCATTTCCAGGAAGACTTTTCAAAAGCAGAGGATGTGCCCCACGCTTTCAAAAAGAAATGGATAAAAGGGACCTGAGTCCTCTGGTTACCTTAGAAAAATTCTCATAAAAGTCCACTTACTTTTCCACAGCACTGAGTAACTTCCTTTAAAGATGACCCCTACCACTACGAGGCAGGTGACACTGACAGCTACAGGGTTCTCAAGACAGATGCTCAATCACCATTTCCTATGCTGTGTCTCACAGCAACTCAGCAATTGAAAGCCACTTTCTGATGTGGCCATTGGCAAGAATTAGTTGTTCAGCCTCAGTTGCTGAATACTGGTCCAAACATTCTGGGAACACTACACCAAGATCCACAATTGACAGTGATTTCGAAGTGTGGAAAAATCATCAGGTTGCACCAAGTGAGGCTTGTTGGCAATTTGCATGGCATGAGGTCATCCTACTAGTGACACCTTAAATGGAGAAGCAATCCGTATGCTATACAGGCTTGCCAAATTCCTCTGTAAGGTCATTTCACCTCTTTCACTACAGAAAATATGTTTAGCAATATTTTGTGAAAAGATAATAAGAAACTTTTGATTTAAAGTTGCTTTACTGACTGTTAATGTCTCATCAACTCATTAATTATGCACTTGTTTTCTAAATATTACTTGTAATTCTTTAATATCCCTTATATTTCTTTAATATTACTTACATAGCAGCCTTCCAGTACCTAAAGAGGTCTGCAAGAAAAATGGAGAGGGACTTTTTACAAGGACATGTAGGGATAGTGCAAAGGGTAATGGTTTTAAACTGAGAGTAGACTTAGGTTAGATATGGGGAAGAAATTATTTACTGTGAGGTTGGTGAGACACTGGAACAGGTTGCCCAGAGAAGTTGAGGATGCCTGTCCCTGGAAGTGTTCAAGGCCAGGCTGGATGGGACTTTGAGCAATCTGCTTCAGTGGAAAGTGTCCCTGCCAATGGCAGGGGGTTGGAACTAGGTGATCTATAATGTCCCTTCCAGCCCAAACCATTCTATCATTCTATGATTTTCTGATTCTATGATATTTGACAGAAAGCAGCTGCAAGATACCTCCTTAAGTCCACTTGTGCTTATCATCACTGTTAGGACTATTAATTCACTGCAGTTTACTTTAATGTACTATTACATTTAGAAATGGCATTTGGATGTGCAGTAATATTATTTTGCACAATTAACCTCTGGTTCCCTTCTATACAAGCCTGTTCTGAAGAAATACCAGTTACACTGTGTTATTTTCAAATTACATTGGGGTTTTGCCTTTTCCTAATAGGTTGCTCTTTCCTTAGAAAGTAGTAACACACATTGAATTGTAATAACACTTTATTGTCCTTGTGACAAAACACTATAAATCACTGAGATAAAAGCAGATGAACCAGTTCCCCAGCCCTGGTCAAACAGCTTCTGACTGCAGTTTTCAAATTCCAGTTCTAGATCCATATGTTAATTTTGCAAACAAAATGAGACAATATAAACAATGAAATATTTCTCCTTGAAAATGAAAATTAAAAGAAAACCAAACATCTAAATAACTCCACCTTAAAATCTGTGCCAAAGACCAAATTTTTCAGTTCAGGGCCATCCTGAGATAGAGCTACATAGTTTGTTTTATTGCTGAAGAAATGGGAAGTAGAAGGCTCTGTGACAGTGTAGAGCAGAGGAAAAGTATGCAAGATGGCTTGTTTGATAAATTTAATCTTGAGCCCTTTTACCATTTTTCTGGAACTGGTACCTTTCCAGAGGCTTAGAGAATTACAGAAGTATGGGATGATTCTAAAATAATGGAGAAATATGGGGGCTTTAATTTGATTATAATAGAGAAATGCCACTATAACAGCAAGCTCCACTACAGTGATGGAGGCCAACTCCAAATGAAGGACGTTTTTAGATGAGGTATATACTATTTTAGTTTATACAAGATGTGGTGGGTGAAAATTCTAATCTCTTTTATTAATCACACTAGCAAGGTGTAACAACACTGAGCCACACACCAATGTAGCTGATCTCACAGATTCCTCTTTCTGGTGGAGTGAACTGGAAATAATAGTTTATGAGATCTGTTTGATAACTTACTGCTTCGCAGTTCTATTCTGTCCAAATGCAGAAAATTCTTGACATAGGTATTTCTTTTTTTTTTTTAACAGAGATTTTATTATTTTTTTGAAGACCCAGAATTTCAGCAAGGACAATCTTTCTCTAAGACTCTACAACAAACCAGCTAGACTTCTGCTCTTTTTTTGCTAGCATATTTTTAAAAGACAATAACTTAGCTGACTGTGTTATCATCTTAATTATAATAATGCATCTGAGATCAGAATTTAGCCAAACTTATTTTTCCAGTCCAACAGAATGGATTTGTCTCAGTCAAATTATGCTTACTGATGTTTCATGCGTAACTTCAACTGAAGACTATCAGAGTTGTATGTGTGCATCTCATCACAGAATTTGGCCCAAGGGTTTAGAGCTCTTAATATTTACAAAACAGATTATGTACAATTTTCTGACACAAATAAACAGTTTTAATGCTGCAAGGTTTTAAAAATTTATATTCATTCATGCCTAGATGCAGGATAACAGTGGAGGTGGAATGAGTACAATCTTCCTTCTTACACTGCTTATTTTGTAGCAGAGTGATAAGATTCAGCAAACTAGTCTCCTCTGGGTAACTCATTGCATTGACTTTCATCTGAAGTTACACAGGTTTTCACAAGAGCATGCTCTTAATCCCCTCTGCTTCTTGCTAGATTTTCTTATCTTGGACTATTATGTTCAATCACTTGTGAACACATTACTCTGGCATTTGAGCTGCACAAAATCTATTGTGTGTGGTTTCAAACAAGCTTTAATGTACCTCCAAGTTGTTCAGTTTATTCATTTATTATACTTTTCCAAATGGGGAAAAGTAATTTCACAAAGCAGGAATGAATTGTTCCAAGGCCAGTGTTTGTTTATATCAAAGGGAAAGGTTCAAAAACATCATCAACAATGTCTTCCCCTCAAGTATACCTGGGAGAACATTTGGATTTGCCTCAAGCAACCAAGAGAATAATTTGGGCTAATAAAATCAACCATGATTAAGAAAGATATATAAGGATTCAATTTTACACAGCATGGATGTGAAATGTTGCACAAAAGCAAGATTAAAAGATATGTGTAGGATAGTCAATGTGGGAGGACATAGTCCAGCATGAGGGGATGGATGCTGGATGGCTGCCAAGCCCATATACTGGGCATGACGTGCTGTGGTATGGAATACCCCTTTGTCTAGTTCAGGTCAGCTGTCCTGCCTGTGTTCCCTCCTCCCAACTTCTTGTGTTTCTCCTCGCTGGCAGAGCATGAGAGACTGAAAAGTCCTTGATCAGGGTAAGCACTACTTAGCAACAACTGAAACATTGATTCAGACTAAAGCCAAAACACGGCACTGTGCCAGCCACTAGGAAGAAAAATAACTCTATCCCAGATGAAACCAGGACAGTATCCACCTCTTATTTCATCCCATATCAGGAAAACTGCAGACAGCTCAAATACCTCTTCATATACTGACTAGTGGCCTGGAGCTCACGCGGCATCATAAGTGCCCATTGCTTGCCCATTCATGTTTTCAACCCTCAGCACTCATGGATAAAAGCAACAATGGATGGATACACTTACTTTGACTCCCCATGGAGAACTTTGCAGAGCAGCTCACTCTGGTGCTGCAGAACATCTACTCGCATGGGGACACGGCAAGTTGGTGCCCCACATGGCTCTGGGGAAGGAAGGTTGCTCCTGAGGTTCAGACATGTAAGCGAGGCTTGGAAGATTGGGTAAAGTTTGCACATGAGCATGCTAAAGGGCCTTAGGGAGGATAAGGAGGGCATTGACTTCAGCTTCTTTGTGCAGATAAGTACTCCAGCACAAAGCAGATGTTGCCCACTACTGAATCCCAAAGGCAGCGCTTCACACCAATGCAGATGATGAGATGCAATGGAAGACAGCAGTGAGAGGAAGCCCCAGTTCCTTTGAGGCTTCAGTATCTGCTCTCTAAAATGGTGTAATAAATCACACAGACATAGGGGTGCAATGAGGAAACAATGTCTTAACAGCTGGATAATGTGAATTCCAGAGTAATGCCATCCTCAGAAAAAAAAAAAAAAAAAAGGACTGACATATTTCCATTCTCTAAAACTCTCTTTGTGTGAGTTTTTTTTCTTAGGTCCAATAGAGCTACTTCTCTTTCCTATTTCCCTCTCCTACTATCCTTTTTATCACCCACTTTACCCACCTATCTCACTTTTCACATTCCTCTTCCATTTTCATGTATCCTGTCTTTCTGTGGCTCTGGCTATCACTTCTGAAGAGCCTGTAGTGTGTCCCTGGGGCTGGCTTCTGAACAGTGAGCTCCAGCGCTTCAGGAAGATGACCTGTGGTAGTCTTAGGCTTGACTGAAAAAACAGCAAATAATGCAAATATGACAAGATTTGTGCTTTGCACCCCTACAATTTGCACACACACACACACACACGCACACCCCCAGTCTGGGACTTGAATCCTTGGTGGTAATGAAGCACACAGGTTTATGCATGTGCAGGGGGAGAGGATTTATCTTCAGGTGTCCTAACCCACACAGAAGGAATAAACACACAACTTTTGCACTATCTACTGAGAAAAAGAAAGAAGACAAAAAACACACAAAAAAAGAAAAGTTGGACACAGAGAATAATCTGTGGACTCTGTTGGAACTATGAAGCTGGCCTCTGCTGTCTTATTGGAAAGAGAGGAGGAGGTAAAAATAGAACTTGTTCTCGTATAGAAGAGTCTCTCATGCTGCTAATCAATTTGGTGGCCAAATTTGCTATTGTGGTCTGATGGTTTAGCTCTGCCAAGTCTTGTAATTATCTCCATTCCCATTCTCCATTAGTGGCCTTTTCAAAGGATATGGGTTTTCACAGTGTCAGACTATGCCATGCAGTGAATACTACACCATCAGTAGGTTACAAACATAATACAGCTTTACAATCATAAATGCTTTACAAATATAGCCTCTTGCAACAGTAGGTGGAACACAATAGTTATGTGTTTCTAGGCCTTGGGGTTATGGTTTCCTAATGAGTGACCCTTCATCCCTTCAAATCCTTTTCCTTGCAGATCATGGTGGGACAGTCCCATGCGATCTCATTAGCTGTGGGAAAATTAACAAATATGAAAAGATGAGGGAGCATTCAGATATCTACAGGTGACAGCATAAAAGTGCTTGGAACAACCAAGGGACTCTGGCCAACCATTCACTCTGCTTATCATTCCCCTAAACATCACTTCACAAGAGGCTGTGGGCAGAGGAGGGCACCACACCAGCCCACAGGCACAACCCAGTCTTTGATGCGGTTCTCAGAAGAGCTGCTACACTTGAGCAGTACCTTCATATGCGAGCGAAACTCACAGAAGCCACATGCCAGAGCTATGGGAAGACCTGCTGTGGCTGACAGTGAGCAGGTGGTTTAATGATTGAAGGCAAAATGAAATGTCTGTTTTGACTGAAGGGATATGTACTGTTTTCCCAGGAACTAAAATGTGGCCTGGGGACCTGTAAAGTGCATGCACACATGCCAAGCACAGTATTTAAAAAATGCAACATCACATACAATATTTAAGTAATGAAACACAACATTTGAGAAAATGAGAAACACCGCACTAAAAATTCAAAGCAACTTCTTTTTTTTGAAACAGAAAAAAAGAAACAGAAAACTGAACAACCAGATGAATCCCAAGAGAATCTGATGATTAACTGGCTAAATCAGGACATCTGCAGGATGCAAGAATAATAGAAGGAAGCTGGAGTTTTGGCTACCACTTTTATAATTAGCAATTGTAATGATCTTAGTGGTGTCCTCCTGAAAGAATTTGAATATTCATGTTGAGGCACAGCATTATGTTTCAGCGCTTTTGGTAACTGTAGCCACTTGCACAGAGTCAAGCACACACTCAAATCAGGAAGTCAAAATGAGTGCTCCAAATACTTTCTGTCAGAAATTGTGAGGAAAGCTGTTATTTGCATGCAGTAAGATGGGAAGAGAAGCAGAGTGTCCAAGAGCTCCCTTGGCTTTTTCAGTTTCCTAAATAATCATCCTGCTTCTGCTTCTGCTTTTCTTTTTTAAATTACTGATTAAATTCAGTCTTGACCTGAACAAATGCAAAATACATCTGAATCTATAAAGTTAGATTTCATAACATCAGGCCAGACCGCAGCCAAAGGCACCCAAAGTCGCACTTACTATCTATAGAAAGCCGGGCATCCATCCACTCTTCCTGGCTGGATGCTAAAATTTCGTAACAGCCTAGGCTGAGCCTGTAGGTCATACAGGGTTATTTGTAGTCATACTTATTTAGTCGTTTACTGGATGCTCTGACTGTTTCTTAATTTTATCACCTTTACAAGCAAGTCAGACCCATGCCTAGCCAATCTCCTCTTACCCTTTCCGTAGGTTTGTGTCACAAAGGAACTAAGATGGATAAAGTGCCTCATCTTTGCAGAGAAACATTTAGACCAGAGTCACTCCTCTGAGAAGCAGTAGAAAGAGGCACCCCCACCTGCCTGCTGATAGATCTGGCACCCCCAAAAGGTTGCATACAGACAGGCAAATTGGGGTGATCTGAAGAGAATTTACTTCTCTTACTCTCTTTAGTTACTGGAAGGAGAAAGCACAAACAGACTCATGTAAATTTGATTGTGTGCATGTGTATTTTTGGACTGTGGACACTAGGCAAAACATGCAAATGCCAGTTAATGACAGATACACAATAACAAATGTTGTTAGGTTTATAGATTGCTCTTGAGCAACTAAACTGTTTACTTCTATCCAGGGCAAGAAGGAATTCATTAGTGGTGTGCCAGAAGGCAATGATCCAAGTGCAACCCACGTCCAGAGGAGCAGGCTAGCAGCTGCAGTGTAGTATCTAGGGCAGAATCAGCTTGGTAGGTTAGCACCTAGGTAGCGTTACAGGCATTTAACAGACTGGTTGGGTCTGATCCTGGCTTTCTATCAGTCAGAGTCAGATCGATTTCACTTCTGTGCTCAAGCAATGCAGTACCTCCCCACAGAAAGGCTCTAATCATCAAAATACTACACTGACAATCAGTATTTACTCTTTTTTCACTCTGTTGAATACGACACAAATGTGTATGGAAATCTCCTCCTAACACTCCAATTTTTTACCAGTTTTTTACTTGTTTGTAAATGTAAACAGGTTGGTTTCTTGCACACAAACCTCTGCATGCTTCAGATAGCTCCATGCCCTATGAAGTGTATTCTGGGAAGACAAATCAGCTTTCAAACAAAGAGAGTATTTCCATGGATGCATGTTTCCATAGATTCATGTTTCTTCCCCAGGCATCTGACAGAAAGGAAGTGGCACTGCTGATGATTTTCCCCTTAGAGGCTGGTGTTCCCTTCACAAGCAATCTGAGGTGTTATGCATTTGGCTTCAGTCATGTTCGGTACTTTGGATAGCTGTTGCATAAATTTAACTGCTCCTTTCCACTTCAGCTTTCAGTCTAAGGTTCATTTCCATCACTGTCAAGATGATCCTCAAGTTCCATCGGTGTGAAGTTCAAGTGTCTAGAGGTCCCACTTTTACCCTGGGCTAGCGTTCAAATCTTCCAGGTGTTGAGATATTTTTAATGCTAGTACACAATATGTCTTTTCAAAATTCCTCTATCCAGATCAAAGGAATGTTTTAGTTGCAAAAAAAAAAAACTCTGTTGGCCTTTGTCTTTCATTTGTGCACCGTTATATTACATTGTGTTCAATTAGAAAAGCTATAGGGCTTTGAGCAGCCTGGTCTAGTAGAAGGTGTTCCAACCCCATGGCAGGGGTTGGAACCAGCTGATCTTTAAGGTCGGTCCCTTTCAACTCAAACCATTCTGAGTCTATGATTTCCACACAAAGTGAAGCAAGTTTACCATGTATAAAAAGGTAATATAAATCTGACATAGGTATACTCAGCAAGTCTGAAAAAATAATGCTTTGTTTAAGGCCTTCATATGACAAGCCATTGTAGACCTCTCTGCACAGCGAGATCATAAATACCCTTTTGGGCACTGGTGTGTGTACTCACATGCATGAAGTTTGGCATGTGCTAAGGTGCCTTGCCAGGCAGCAGAAAGGTGCTTTGCTATAATTGCATGATCTTCCACATCAACGCTGTTGAATTTTGGCCACAACTTACAAGGACTCAAGTAAGCAACTGTTCATGCTGCAACTTAAGTGCTAGCCTCCAAAATCTATTTTTTAAAGTCCAGACACATCTGTGAAGAGGAAATGCACGTAAAACAGGAGAATTTCTGAGATAGAAACTATGAAAATCCTTTTACCCAGCATATTAAAATCAGAATTTTGTATTTGCTCATATTTGCAGATCCACATCTTTCAATTTTTGTTGGTTGAAGACTTACCTTTAATTCTACAATAAATAGAGCATAATGTTTAGGTCCAATTTGTATGTTTTGGACTGAATTCAGCTGCACAGATTTGCAAACAGCAGCAGTTGGACACCTGAATACTGATGTGCTGATACTGGAAGAGCTAGCTCAGGGACCCCAATTGCCAGCTCCTGTATTACATGACAGCCAATGAGTAAACAAATTAGCAAGAAGGGGTTTTATTTTTCTGGGTTTTTTTTTGTTGTTGTTGTTGGTTTGGGTTTTTTTCTGTTGTTCTTCATATGTGGTAGGCTGGTTTTTTTGTTTGTTTGTTTTTTGGTTTTGTTTGGTTTGTTTTTAAATTGTAATATTTGTACAGAGGAGGAAATAACCCAAAATTTACATGGATGGCAAAAGTCTAAGAAATATCCTACTTGCCCTTAGATGGACTAATCAAGTCCTATAAAGCCCAGCTGAACAGCAATCACATTACTCAGGCAGGCCCCTTGTCCTCAGACAGATGCTGGCTTGGAGGTCATTGGAAAGGAAAGGGAGGAACATCCTGTCTGCACACATTTCCCCAGAAAAAAAGCTTTGCTGGCAGAGCCAGGAAAGATGCTTTTCAGTGATAGCTCCAATGTTTATTGTTTCATACAATATCTCCAGAATTTTGGAAGGCAATATCTAGGTAGAAAGGTACTGTCTTATAGAAAAGGATAATGAATGTATCCAAGCTTTGCTTTTGTGTAGGAAGATGAAATGACTCCCAGAATATGCTGCCAAATAATGTCTTTCTGCATTGAATACTTCCAAGTGGATTGTGTTAAAAAACTGCAGTGAACTGCCACCAGTCTCTTGGATTACCTCGTTTGGTAATAAAGGGGGTGCTCACAATTCTACGCATGTAAAGATGCAACAAGCAAAGACTATTGTTTGAAAGGTCTCTCTCCAAATAATAGGGTGCTACATTTTTTTAGTGTAGGATTTTGTTGCTGGCTTGGTTTTCATTGGTATTTTTTCCACTCTCCTCTTAGCTCAAGTATTAGGAGACAGAAAAAGCAAGAGAAGTGACATCAAAGACAGATTTTTGCGTTATGACACTGATTCATGAAAAAATCTGACATCATACAGCTCATGGGTAGACACAAAGAAAGGGAGACATGAGCACTGGATCTGAATTTCAACACAAGGCTACTATCACACATAAGGTGTGGATAATGTAGCAAAAGCCATTGAATATAACAGGATTCCTATATTTACTCTCTGCACACAGTTTCTAAAATGTTATGGGGTGAGCCAAAATATACCAAGATTCCCTAATCCACTTAGGGCTCATGGTGGGAAAAAGCATAGGAAAGCTGATCCAAGAGTCCCAGGTTTCACCCTCATTTCTTGGAGCTCAAGGCCCATCAGCCAGCCTCTCTCCTACTGCTGGGGAGCTCTTGGCTTGCACTGCATCCGGTCATACCAGGTGGCTTACCACAATGCCCCAAAGTATTATTCCTGTCCTACAACATGAGATTTTTTTCTTAGTTGGCTTATTTAAAAAAAAACGTGATCCAAATATATCTATAAACCTCTTGCTGTCAGACAGATGCATTTCCCACCACTCTGAACTACTTTTCCACCACTCCTTGCATATGTAGTGTCTTTCCCTGTGAGCCATATTACCTCTTCCCATGCTTGCTGACATTTTGATCTCTTTTGAATGCAGCTTTCCTCCTGCCCTTACCCAGCTTCCTGTCCACTACACCTGATTTGATGGCACTGCTGACCAGGGAAGCACATGGCTTGCCTGATTGCCTGGAGCAGCCTGGCATCCCTTCCTTAACAGGTCTGCAGTGCTGCTCCCATCGTCTCCTTTTCTCCAAGAAGACTTTTCTGAGTTGTGCATTCTCCAAGATGACCAAACATGAGCTGGCTGTGCTCCAGTCCTCCCATTGCAGCTGGCAGATGCATGGGCTCTCCCCAGGACTTCCAGCAGTGCACCCCCTTTCAATTATTGCATACTCTTGTGAGCCTACCTCATTAAACAGTGTCTGTAATGCATATTAATGGCCTAACCTGCATGACCAAGCCACTCAAAGACCTGCAAGGCTTCCCTTGATTTCTCTTCTGTTCCTCTGACTGAAGAGACCAGCCAGAAAAAGCCCAGCAGTGCAATATCATATGGGACCTTTCCCTTGACCTCCTTTTATACTGGCCTTTCCCCTACTGTCCCAGGAGAGGAAAGAAATAGTGCTGGTCCATCTGATGACAACCCTTTCATCCCACTGGGTGGGAAGGTAAAACAACCTTCCATAGAATAAGACTGTTTTTTCTCATGGGTGACCAGTCTAGTACATTCTGCTGCTTCCTTGTAATGTTTTGATAAAGAGTATCTTAGCCCTGAGAAGGGTCATTTACTGGAGCAGAAATACCAGTAAGGCATCCCCTTAGGTAATGGTCATAGCTATGTAGGTCAGTGGGTGAAGCAAGAATACTTGTGGATAATTAAACTTCCTGTATAGGCACACTTTGACCAGGAAGTGAAGGGTACTTAAAGTCAGAAGTGCCCATTGACTCCAAGGTAGTCTCCTGTACAGATAAGCAGAAGATTGACATGCCAGGGTCAAAGTACAATCTTTTGCTCCTCAAACTGGCATCACTTAAGAGAGTGGGAATGCAAAGGGAAAGCACCATCCTGGATTGCCTGACAGTAACTTATCTGAGACCTCAGCAGGGAGACTATTTCAGGGTAAATACTTTTTTAAATGCATTTGCCTCTTTTTATATTTTTAAATTGTCTATAAACATGTTTTTGCAAGTCTGTTTGTCATTCTGAATGATTTACAGTGAGTGAAACTCAAGTTTAGGCTCATTCACAGGCAGCTTATTGAAGGTTTTCAAAAAAGAAATTCAGTCTGATCCAATTTAACACAGGGATCACATGGCATGTCTTCTTGCCTCAATTGGATAATTCTTTGATTCAGTTTTTTGATGTGAATATCAATTATTCATTTGAATTTTAACATTCTAGTACTACTTGATGTTATTCTAATAGTATATGCTGTTTCAGCAAGTACTTCTGTACAGATATTACTTGTCAGTAAATTTATGGAGTGAAAATTAAAACCAAGGAAATGCAGAGTTCTTTTCAAAATACAGATGAATATTCATAAAAGCATTACAGTGTTTGCCTCTCTCTGATGTTTAGTGTTGTTCATTCATCCAAAGTTGGAAGGATATAGGCTGAGACAGGCTTCAAGAGCAGCTAAATGAGGAGCAGGAGAGATTAAGTTATAAGTAACAAGATGATTGCAAAAATCCTGGACATTTTGGGGCCACAAAGCCTTTATCAAAGTTGGGAGAAAATTCTACTGGGTTTTATACAGACACGATGTACAAAACTAGCTCAGAAAATAGGATGTTCAAATTCAAATCACTGCAAGAGCCCTGGTCTAACAGTACCTTGTGAATAGGAGTATACAAAGCATACTGAGAGAACAGAAATTTTAGTGGGCTTAACTTTTCATCAACTTTGAGGGCCCATTTCTAAGGTTACAATGTGGAGAAGTCTACACTGGAGATTGATACAAAAATGGATAGGTCAAATGCTTTATAGGACAAAAAAAAAAAAAAAAAAAAAATCAGGGAGAAAACAGTGTATCCAGGTCTCTCAGTAGGCTGCTGCAATAAGAGGTGACTAAGTTGATCAACCAGGAGTACACCTTTAATAGCAAAGCTACTCGAGAATGCATTGACTGCAATGCCTTGAATTATTTGTTTTTTTTCTTGTCACCGAATTTTGTTTTGTTCTCCGTTGAAGTGTTCGGAGCACTCTCTCAGATGCAAAGGGATTGAGTACATCCCACGGAATACTCAAGAAATTTGACAAAATAAAATGCAGTAAGGCTTTGCCAGTGGTTGCATTGTGGAAGTGTTGGCAATTTGAGCCCCAAGTGGTAAAGGTGAAATAGCTGTGTAATTATACTCTTGGTTAAACCTCTTTGAAACCAGCAGCTAGGGGAATGTCTAATCATAGTTCCCCACTTCAATATAGTTGCAAGAATACAAGTGCATGGCTCTGATTTCTCTTACATATGGGGGAGTTGATACCATTGCAGCTTTATCTCCACATCCCAAAGATGGAGCACAGGTACCCAGAAGCAGAGCTGCCTCACCCCTCCTTGTTCTGTTGGAAATTTTCTGTATTGCAGGAAAAAAATACTGCAAGGACAGAGAAGCTGAAAAAAGGAAGGAAGCAAATAACAGACTAACAAAGAGAAAACCATCAGGTATAGGAGGACAGGTAGAATAGCTTCAGAGAAAAAGCCTGGAGAGCTTTTGTGTTGGGTGTTAGTTCAAAGAGATTCTTTGCTCACTGCTATGCCTTTTTTTGTAGTTGTTGTTGTTTGATTCCTGCTGTAATCAGGGAAAATAAATTAGAATGCATAACAGATACCTAGTTTCGGCATGAAGTTTACTTCCTACCAGGCAGCGCTTCAGTTGACTGTTCAGATCAGCAGGCAAGTTAACCTCTTTGGAAACAGAAGGAAATGCAACCACTGTCCTCCACAGAAGAGAGCCATAAGAAGCCATTAATCTCCCTTATGTAACCACACAGGTGATATGAAGATTTCCAGATGGTGTGTTTGGATCTCATTCTGCCCTGAATTTAGGATGAAGCTGCCCCAGGCCTCTGCTTCACTCAGTGTTTCATCAGCTGATGTTCTGAAAGCTGCTTTTTCACCACACTGAGTTAAATCTTCAATAAACCCATCATTTTTTCAAGGATTGGACACATTAAAAGTAAAAATAAGGGTCTTCTGAGATCCAAAGATGTAGGCATTAATTTGAACCTATGGATTTGGACCTGTGTTTCCTCTACCTTTCCCCTAAATGACTAAAGGGTGTGTGTGGAGTTTAGGTTCTAGTCTCTATTTAAGTCTGAGTGGTGAAGGGAAAGCTACCCCTTCGTCTTGTCTCTTCACACAGCAAACACTGGATGAAATTCATACTGCAAGTATTGGCAGTAGAACCCCTTGCACACCAGCAAAAAGAGATTAAGAGTGTCTCTTGGCACATCCCGTCAGGGGACTTCTTTTATCACTTGAATCAACAGAAGCTTTGGATCAACAAAAAGAACTGAAGCAGGTGTCTCGTTTACCTCATGCCAATCTATCCTTCTCTCCATCTTCAGAAAATTGCTCTTCAGCTCTCTCAAGGATACTGAGCACTTGGGTAACCATTTGTTTCTGCTTTATCTTGACAGTACAAACCCGAACAACAATAACCCTAGGATGCAGAAAGACTCAAAATCACCTATTCTTTATTATTATTATCATCATATACATGATATATGGTATTAAAAAATCCCACATACTATGTCATGTTATCAGATATGAAGCAGTACTCCTTTTCAAGGTTATGTTTAGCAGCTCTTAAATGCAGCTTTTAATCAGAAATTCCTGGCTGTCCAGAAAGAAGTACTTCTTAGATGGATATTCTCTTATCTTTTCAGAAAGTCTTTCTTGAGCCATAGTTTCACACACATTCCAAGACTCTGAAAGAGTGGTTTAACCTTCTGTCCCTTCCCCCAGTCACTCATTTACACTTGTTACGCTTTCAAGTCTGTGTCGGCAAGGCTATTTAGGTGTTTTTTGCTGAACTAGGTATTGGAACTAGGGAGCACATGACAGGGAACCATTTTTTTTCACTGGCAGTGCTAATTGCTCAAACTGTACATCTGATTATGGCTGCAGGACATGTTTTCTTGGGCTGACTTAGTAAAATTGCAGCTTGCTCCTGCCATGCTCTAGTCATACCTGATAAGAATAAACACTGTTCCAAAGCCTTATCGTGCTTCCACATTAATGTTACCCTCTTGAAAGACAGGATATGGGATCTGTCCTGCTAAAGAATGGGAGTAGTTCTTCTCAGTTTTTGGGTTTTAATATGTGGAGAAGAGCAGCAATTTCCTGCCCTGCTCTCCCAACAGAGATGCTTTTGAAACAGCAGTCAGCTGTTCTCCCAGATTTGTGCTCTCCCCTTTTCTTGTGTTTCCCTTTCATTTATGCTTTTTTCTTCCTGTTCCTTAACCTGCTATAACCTACTTCCACACTTCTGCAATTGCTTAAAAAACAGCGATCTCCCTCCTACTCCTTCCTGCTGCCTACCTCACCAACCTGTTGCTGGAATCTCAAATCCTCAAGCACTAAAAGAGAAGAGGCTTTTTTTCTCAGCTAAATTAACACCAATCTGCTCTTGTTAGCTTGTCATTCTCCCGAGAGCAGCCATACAACCTCTTCATTTCATTTCCCCTTCTCTCGCTGCTTAAGAAGTAGCACATCTTCACACCAGAGACACTTGCGTGAATCAATTTGCAGTGACCAGCTTAAATCTCTCCTGGGCCACTCTAGCTTCTTTCATTTGGAGCTGTACAGTAAAGAAATAGCTGCCCTGCAATGGTTGTAAAGGAAACCTGACAAGGGACAGAGGGGAAGTGCTTGCGTTAGTGTACTGTGCTTGCTCCTCAAGACAACTTCCATAGCCTCAGTGGGAGCATCATCAGGTCTGCTAAGCACATCTGAAACATTAGTCTTTTTTATGATCCTTCCAGTTTTCTTATACACATTGGACATTTGGGCATTTCTGTAGAAAAGCGGTCCGATTTCTTCCCTCAGGATCGGTTTCATGCCAGTAATCCTTGCCAAACTTGACACAAGCAATGGGTGAAATCCCGGCCTAAAGTCAATAGCAGAGCTCCCATGAGAGCCAGAGTCCAGACCATACTGTCAGCTTTTTCCACAAGAAACAGCCTTCTCACGCCTGCTTGTCTGGGGGGCTTTCTGTCAAGAGAGTTATTCACTCCTCGTGGAAGAGAAAGGGCTGGAAGGCAAGCAGAACAAGCCCAGTGTCAAGAGGACTTTAAACATGATGTTAGGGCTTTTAAAGACAGTCTTTCTTTTCTTTGAAAGGTGTGTTATAAATGTAGCTGCTAGGTGCGAAGCTTCCCCAAGTCTCCTCACCCCCCACTAGAATGACAAAACACGCTGTATAAAGCAGTGCATACATTTTCTCCCTCTGCCTTTTCTCCAGTGAGTATTTCTGAGAGGAAATAACCTAAAAGAAGCTCATTCTATTCTGCAAGTCACGCCTGGAGGGGAGGAGCTATCTAACCTCCTGGCTGATTAGTCTTTAAAAATAATAAGAAGAAAACCACACTTCTGTTTTTTTAACTGTAGTCTTCATGGATAAATCAGCTCCTGACCGACCTCACTGTCAAGCTGCGGCACCAGCAGCTATCCAATTACTCACTAAATGTCTGTGAATCATTTGGTGTATTAGGGATGATTTGCTGTAGGTTGCAGACTCCCAGTTAGTCTGTCTTGCTGGAGAAATTAAAGCCTTTGTTGCCATAGTTTTGCTGACTCTTTTTCATCATTGTGTTTTGTCATTTCACTACACCCCAAAGATGCAAGTAAAAGACAAAATAATATCTACTAAGATTTTAGTATCTTCCAGGCTCTGAAACATCCCAAAGGCAGGGGGAGGGGATCCTCGATATAGTCACAATAGCATTTTCAGGAGGGAAATTATGGAGGTTTTAAAACCAACAAAAAGTCAATGCTGTTAGTAACACTGATTTCCTTTAGTTGCATTTGGGTGAGCTCATGACACTATCTGTCCTAGGTCTGGATAATCCTCTAAATTCTAGGAGAAGTTAATTGGGAGCATGAGATTTTCATGCCAAATCCTCACTGTCCAGCAGGAATAAATAACAATAGCTATTTCCTTGTTCTTTGCCTAGGCTATGCAATCGTATACAAAGAGCTTACACACTCCACACTTGCAGTAATTTGAACTTTTGGGGCTGCTGGTTTTGTTTGCAGCCAGATATTTGCACTAACTAATCAGAAATACACTTGCTATCAAAGGCAGGTTATTCCCCTCCCTGTCCAGCAGATTGGTTTACTGCAAGAAAACTACATACACAGGCAAATCTCCCAGACATGTCAGACTTTTAACAGAGCTATGAATTCTCTCAACAGTCAGAGGTAGAACATTAATAACCACCACCATAAAACAAATCTAAAAACTGCAGAATAATAATAATAATAAAAAAGATATTTATAGAGGCAACACAGGAGATGCAACAGTAAAAGAGTCTCCCTTCGGATCATCAATTCATGAGTTCTGTGATCCTGAATAATGGGCATGCTTCCAAAAGATAAAATAAACCACATCATCTATTCAAAATCACTAACTTTCCTCTTGCGTTTCTTAAAGGTGAATTGCAGCAAATGAATAAATTTTAGTGTGTTGTAACTTGTGTGTCTTTTAATACCATAGGAACTGAATTTCACAGAATTTATTGGAAATCATTATCTTCCTGTGCTTAAAATTTAAAATTTGTCACAGCAGCAGCAAAGCTGACACACTGTAATACTGGTGATAGAGTGATACTCTCTGAAAGAACTCCATAGGAAGATCTGCCAATAACAGTATCTGTAATGATATTTGCTTCTTAAAATCAGTAGAACTTCCAAAATAAAATAATGAAATGTTTGTGCTTGAAAAGGATTCATGGACAGGGATCATGACCAACAGAAGAACATTAACTGATCTAAGCAGCAGCATCAAAAAACCCAAGCCTCCATGGAAGCAAAATACTCTGCCCTATTTCATTCAATTTTTAATTCTTCTTAATAATTTCATTTGGGACTCTGATAGCAGGTGTAACCACTTGCTCAATTACAGAGTGTTTCACACCTGCTCTACCCAGACTGAAGAGGCAAACAGGTGAAAATCAAGCACCAGCTTACTCTAATCAAGGCACTTTTTGACAGAAAGAACGTTTTTTACTGCTGAGAAACACTTCTGCAGTCAAAACTCTGTATGTAACTTAACATGTGGAAAGTAAGCCCTTACTTTTAGAACACATAAGGGTCATAATTATAAACTAATTATAAGTTCAGGTTATGACTGATAAACGAAAGGTAGCATTCAAAGAGGTGTGTACTCAAATGTACATGAACTAGGTGTCTGCATTTGTGGATATGCACATGTGTTTATCTGTTTCATTGTAGGTGGTTAGGCAAATATCAAGTGCTCCTATCTGACCATCATTAATCAACTGAATTTCAACGGGTGTTGTGGTAGAAATGCTTACAGTTAAATTCAATACTGTTCTCATTCCAGCCTGAGGAGTGGTGAGATTTTTCTCTTCTGACTTCTTTACGTGATCCCATGCTGATTTGAGTAAATGAAATTTCACTGTGAGTTTCATGAAGTCCCTAATATCTTTTCAGGGCCTTTCTGACAAGATGTATTCTATGATTTGCTTCTTTTGAAGTTATCACATCTCTCTCCTGCAATCCACATCTGTTTATGGGGTAAGTTCACCCAGTAGTTGATTATTAATCCATATAGGTTTACTGAAAATTGCTGTATTCAGACACCACTGTATTTGCAGTGCCTTCAGATCAGGGTTTAGGATTATGGACCTCTGACTTAACTTCAAATAATGTTTAGGAAAAGCCAAAAAACGTAATTCCAATAAACACAGGGAAACTTCAAAAACAGCACCATATGGTACATATGTGACTATTAAGTACTCACCAAGAAATCCTTGGTCTATCTCCATAAATACTTAATCCAGAGATACCCCCATAAGAGAGCCCCTAAATAACCTTTTAATAGCAACCACACACTAAAGAAAGAGCTCCATGGTCTCTAACCCATGTGGAGCCTTCTTCAGTTTTCGCTCCTAAATAAGCAGGAGCTGACAGTAACTTCACTTGGAGTGAGACACGGTACTAAAATGGGTGTGCAACTGCTTGTTCTCTTAAAATCTTTAAGTGCTAATGGCACCATAATTAAGATATTCTGGCATTCTGCCTCAGATGCAGACAGGAAAGACTTAACGTGATCAAATTTAGACAGCAAAATTGCATGTTCATATCAAATGTAAACAGATCCCCATCTATGATCTCCTGCAAGAATGTGTGAAAGGCAAGCTAGGTCTGCCAAGTTTTCCTAGTTAGTTTTTTAAGGAGGCAGACAAGGATTAGGCAACTAACAGAGGAAATGCAAGACTATTTATCACTTTATGTTTTATAAACCATTCCGTAACAACCTGCAAAAATGTCAAACGCAGAAGCCCCTTCATTTGGCATTTTCTCTCTGTGCCTCTTGTGAGGAACCCAACCCAGCAGGAAGTTAGACCTGACACCTTCAGATTCCCCATGTATCGGTTCCCCCTGCTATCACAAAAAAAGGAGCACAACCAGCTAACAGCTATAGAAAACATCATCATTTTTCAAACATCAGGCCACAAGGAGGAACAGATCATGACAACCTCCCCCAGGTCTTAACTAGAACAGCAAAAGTGTAAACCCCTGTGTGTGTTTCATGCAGTTTGTTTCTTTAGCTGTTTCCTTCCTTTGGTTTATTTTACTTAAACACAACCATTTTGTGAGCATGTGTTCAGATATAAAGATAAAGAGGTTAGCACAGGCCCTTGTTTTTGACACTGAAAGCAGTGAGAAACAGCAATTAAAGCTGCAGACTGTAGCAAGTATGAAATCTATTTCACTACAGAAATTGTATGTGGCTTTCCTTTAATTGCGGGTGATGGTAGAGCCTACAGACAAGTGTCTCAAGAATTCCACTAAAAACTTCAAGTGCTTAAAGCTCTACATAGAGGTGTGTTTGAATAGGGGTTTTGTTTATTGTGGGAAGGTTATAGAAGAAGTACACAAAGGTATTTTGCAGATGGGTTCAAGGTGGCAAAGTGATTTGACTACTTGAATGTTTCTTTCTATATATGTATCTTAATTGTACCTCAACTTTCCTTTAAAAGAAATAATCTGTTTATTTCAGGCAAAACCTAGAATTTCTTCAAGATGGATAAAGACAAAACAATTTCTTAAAACTGCACGTTGACTTCTAGAAATTACACTGTCTGAAAGCAGATGTCTTCTGCCTTGCTTTCCATAAAGGTGCTTGTCCCATCCTTTAAGTGATGTAAGCCTGCTTCTAGTCTGACTTCCACAAAGAGGCATACAGAGAGAGCATGGAGACATTTTCAGAAGCAAAGATGGTTGCAGGATTTTCAGCCTGACAAATTAGGTGGGAAATGATGTTTCCGCAGCAGTTGCCAGCTTTGTCTTATCCCATTCCTGACAGAAAGCCCAAAAAGTGACATGACTGATCTCCACAGCATCTGAACCTACAGGTACTTTCAATATGAGTCACCTGAATTGATGGCTCAAGCACTAGCAGCTGCTTGGCTGCTTAGTATGCCATTAGGCAGCTTATTATGCCAGCAGGCCCAGCGAGAGAGCCTACCCATAGGCGTACCTGCAGGCTGCTCCTGAGGTCTCCTGTCAAATGGGATGGGATAGGGATTTATCCGTCATCCAACTTTTCTGGAGATTCCTGCTTAAATGGGGGGTAGACTTAGTCAGTAATTTGTGTTGAGCGAAATGGAGGGAAAGCAGCAAAAATACCTGCCTGGCTTTAATGAGAGAACCCTGAAAATCTGCCAGTTCTAGCCTAACAGTGCTGCAGTCAAGCCTTCTGCATCTGTTGGCTAACAAAAATTCCTGCTCCAAATGGGAAATTAGAGATGACAAACCAGTTCTCTACCTAGGCTTACTTTGAAAATTTCCCAGAGGATGGCTGTGGGTCTTGGAGCTTATTTGCATTGTGTTTATTTTGGGCTGTGAAAAGAAAGGAGCTTAGAATTTGTTGCTTGGGTCTAGGGATCTGCCAAATGCTGAAGAAGAGAATCAGACCCCTGAAACAGTTCTGGAAAATCCACAAATATCAATTACTAACTAGAACCTCAGTCTAAGCAGCAAAAGCACAGAGTAAAAAGTCCTATTTTATGTTCCCCCCCTTTCCCTCTCCTCCCCCCCAAAAACAAAAAAAAAAGCAAAAAACCAAAAACCAAACAAAAAACCAACAAAACAAAACAGAAAAAAACAAACAAAAAACAAACCATGAAGAATCAATTTCAAAGGTCATCTGCAGTGCAAATTAGACAGCAGTCCTCTGAGGGTTGGCTTGGGAGGTTACTCAGGCTACGGTCATCACTGATTACCTACATTTGAAGCTTACTAGAGGAAGACTGTGCTGACATAAGCATGATGACGTGCAGCAACTAGTTTTTTTCAGTGCTTGGCTCCTGATTCATTTTCTCCATGCTTTCCAGCATTTTGATTCAATTTTTGCACTGGTCTTAGTCACTTCAGTGTATATATAAAAATTGCTGTTGAGCTGTGATTTTAAGGTGTTCTACTGCATTATGTAATGTTTTCAAGAAAGTTATCAAATTCCCTCCCAAGAGTTTACATGGTGTTAGCCTCTCCTTTTGATGGCTATTCTGTAGAAAGTTTACTCAGGCCTTTAAAAAAATTTCTAATACCACATGGTGTTCAATCTATAGCTTTTGCAGTCTTACACTGAACTCTCTTTAACAAGAAAAGCCTAACAGAGAACTACAGATGCGGTCTAGATTAACATTACTAAGAAAAATATGATAAAATGGGATAACATAGCAGCTGTTTCACGAAAATAGTTATTCATAGAATCACAGAATGGTTTGGATTGGAAGGGACCTTAAAGGCCCTCTAGTTTCAATCCACCTGCCATGAGCAGGGACACCTTCCACTAGACCAGGTTGGTCTATACTCAATTATATTAAAGCTGTACCATGAACTAACTTTTATGATCGTCAGTTGTAAATACCATCATAGGTTTGGGTTTTTTTGTGAGCCTTGCAGACTAAATGTCCTAGATATTTACTCTCACATAATTGTGTTTAACTCATTTGCAGTCTTGTGTCTAACTGGACAACCCAAAGCAAATATTCCAATAAGTAACATTGTTTCCCTGTTCTGCTGGGAAAGGATTAACGTATATATACAGACGTATATATAGGTACATATGCAGGACTGATTTCTGTAGAAAGTCTACTTGTAAAGATAGTTACAAAACCTGGCTGAGTAGCCCTGTATAAAATGAGGAATTTGATGTTACTTACTTGTCCTTTAGAGTGCTGGATAAACGTGTTAAACTGGACTTCAGCATCCCCCTTAATAGTATTCCTGTTGCTAGGAAACAGTTCTCAGGACCCCATAAGCCCTGTCTTTGGGACTGCTTTCATACTTTATCCAAAGCCCCTGCTCTGACATGCTTGAAATTGTGTTTCCATTTTTCATTGTCTTTCCTGCTATTTTTCTCCATTTGTTTTTGCTTACAAAATCCAATTTTACAAATGAGCAGATACATATCATGTAACTAACCAGCTGTGCAAAATGGAGCTCTCCTTCAAAATGTATCCTCGTGGTACACACTAAATATATTTATGAAATAGCTTTTCACCCTCACTATTTGTCCTGGGATAAGTGTTAGAATGGATTGGACTACTCATGGAAGATTACCACTTTTTAAGTATTTACTGAAATAGCTGTATTTCTGTGTAAAATACAATGCTTTCTTTCCCTTCATTGGTGAGGTATTTATTGCACCCACTTACTGCAAGATTATGCTTAATTGGAAGCTCATTGGTTTATTTGATGCTCTTTTAGATTATTTCACTCTGCATATGAGACTTCCCATGGATTTCCTAGAAGGAAAGGGCACTAGGTCCTCCTGTTTATCAAGCTTATAAATAGATTGTACAGTTTATCTTTCAAAAATCCTAGCAAAGCCAAAATTATAATTATAGCTATATAATTATTAAAATATGTTCCTAGCTGAGCTTATTATTGCCTCTCAAGAATCAATGAAGAAATAGATGCCATGAATTTGATGACAGGGCTGTTTCAGTGGTTCTTGTTTTACAAAGCACAAGGAAGGAGGTGGTGAAAAGGTCACAGAAGGCAAAATAGGTGAATTCAGCATTCTGCTATAGAAGGCGCTCTTTAGCATCCTCCAAGGATGTTTCTAAAAAGCTAGTCTGAGATATAAAAAAGCCCCAAGCTTCTAGATTTACCCGATTTAACCTTAACATATCCCTGATTCAACACTATCTCCAGATATATATTGCCAGGACACTTTTCCCTCAGTGTATCAAACTTCTGACCTTGCAGCTGTTGTAAGTCAATCACAATGACATGTCCTGATGTACCATGTTATAAATAAAGGTAACTTGCTCATCAAATTCCAAAGAGCTACAAGTACTATGCAGCCTGATCCTGCAGTTCTCACACAGGCAAGACTGCCACTGAGCTAAGACTTTATTTATACTACTGATGGCCTCAGCTCCCTTTTATTCATGGTGGTATAAATCAGGATTCACCCAAATAAAATCATGGGGTTAGGCAGAAAATCGAGTGTGAGTGGAGAACCAAAGGACAAATTTTTGTATGCAGTAATCCTTCAGACTTCAGTGCATGCCCTGAAACCTTGCCCAGGGGAAATTCTGTCCCCCAGCTACCTGAAACCAGTGGATACCTTGCTTCTATGGAAACAGTAACTTCAGTGCTACTGAAAATGGTTTATGAGTAATTTGCAGTAGTCACTTCTTACACTGCCCACTTACAGAGTTGGGTTGCTTTAGCCAGGCTGTAAGGTCTTCCTCCTGCTTCTTGCATACTTCAGTGCATCGTAGAGGCTCCCAGCCCTGTCACTTTTCTTTTCCAAATGGGAATTCAAAAGCTGCAAAAAAATGGAAGAAAAAGGTTGGAGTTAGAGATAAGTTGCTGAAAGAATCATCCCATTGTCCTAAAAGGAGGATCATGATTTTCCTTTTTCTGGTTATGGACCTCAAATTTGCCATAATGAAATGCTGGAATGCTTTATTTATATCACATAATCATAATAAATATCATAATAAGTGATCTAAAATTTGTGTTGCTGCCAATGCAGGCCACTCAGAATGCAGGGTGCAAACTGATATACATGTACTGTAGATCACAGTGAGCCCAAAAAAGAGACAACATTGTAAAGCATATCCATCTATATAGCACAATCTTGTCATGCAAATCCCAGTATGAGTGATAACTTCCCCTCAGTGAATTCAGAAATTGCCCAGTGAATCTCTAGCATCAAAAAAACCACATACGTTGTCCTTGGGTTTTACATCCAAATCAAAGCCCTGATTTCAGAAAAAATATATTGTTCCAGTTTTAAGGCTGCTTTTGGGTGAGATAGTTAATGGGACAATATATTTATAGGCCAAATCAAATATGGGTTTAGTCAAATACTTGTTTTACTGTGGAAGAGCTGATCACTTCATCACTTGAAACTGCTTGGCTGTCATTCATTAAAGTATGAGTATCAGCTATTTCACTCTGGGCCTAGTGACAAGACTAAATAGTGCCACAGTAAAGTAAAAGAGGTATGCTCCAGCTGTCCCCTACATCTCCTCCGTCCTAAATATATCTCTTCGGTTGTTTTGCTGGCTTAGTTTCCAGGAAGACTAGCAAAGGTTTAGCTTTACATACGGCTAGCAAAATGGATGGGAAAAAATAAAAGAGGGTTTCTGGGGAAAGGTTTGTTCTCAAAACACGGTATGGAGTACATGACTTCAGAAGTAGTTTTGCTGTCCCTGTGTGTTTTGTTACAAAGAATTCTTGAAAAAGCTTGATAATCCTTTCTTTTCTTGTTTGCATTATCCTCTTTCAAAACCTCAGTAAAACTCCCCTTTTTCAGTATACCTACAAAAGCTTGGCAACAGTTAGGTTTTGCTGTGCTAAGAACAGCATCTATCAATCAGGTTGGTGAGGAAGGTTTTACTGCTTCCTTATATTTGCCATCTCCATCTGCTGCCTAATACACACCATTTGAAGCTCTTGTGGTAGGGAGATGTCTCACTGTTGTGGGTTTGTGTGGGAGGTACTGGTACAAGGATAAAACTCTTAGTTCTAAGTTCTAGAAATAATAATTTTCAAGGTTCCTCAACTGTGTCAGCAAAGTGGTATTTATGGCAGTGACAGACACCTTCACACAAAGAGCCAAGACACAACTCTTCCAGCCTGCTCTTGCCTTTCTCTTTGCTTGCAAACACCTTGTTCATGGACCCCACAGGCAGAGAGAAGGAGAGGAGAGGGGAGAGGGAGAGGGGAGAGGGGAGAGGTAGAGGGGAGAGGGGAGAGGGGAGAGGGGAGAGGGGAGAGGGGAGAGGGGAGAGGGGAGAGGGAGAGGGAGAGGGAGAGGAGAGGAGAGGAGAGGAGAGGAGAGGAGAGGAGAGGAGAGGAGAGGAGAGGAGAGGAGAGGAGAGAGCTGGGGAGGGGAGGGGAGGGGAGGGGTGGGATGGGGAAGGGAAGGGAAGGGAAGGGAATAGCTTACAGAATTTCAAACATAGGTTAGAGAAAGTCAAAACTATACCTTTTTCTGCTCCAGAAAAACGGGAGTAAGCCACTGAGGAAGAAAACAAGCTGGATGACAATGTTTTTCAGATACATGACAGATCTGGAACTGATATTCTCTAGGATGTGTCAGGAATTATAAGACAGCTTGGGGATTTCATCACCTTCATGGTGATGGAAATCAGAGAGATGGAGTCAGATGAGACCTCAGGCTCCAAGGGTCCCTCCAGGCAGGAGAATTCAGAGAAACACCTGTCAGAAGAGACATACATTCTAGGCTACTTTCATGGTCGTTGTGGACTAAAACTGGGGAGCTTGGCATGACCTGCATGTATTGCAGCCCCATCTCTCATTAAGATTTGCTACTGTGAAGTTTCCCCCCCCTGCATTTGCTTCCCACTTTGCAGAGGGCCTGGAGCAGGGCGGACTCTGCTCCACAGGCAAGACTAAAGACATTTGTGTGTTACTATCAGAATGGCAGGGCCAAGGGAGTCCTGCCTGTGGATTTGCACCTCCCATCACTTTTACATGCTGAGTTTTTGGACCTGCTGTCCTGATTGCACAGCGTCTGCCAGGCACTGTGCCACAAATCCTCTCTCAAGAAAATACAGGCGGAATGCAGCTATTGATACTGCTCAGCAGCACAGTCATTTAGGCAGCATGGTTGCTGGGATGTTCACCAGAGAGGAAGGTACTTTTTAACGCTCTTCCTCAAGCCCCAAGTGACCTGTGAGAGTCCCGAAGAAGGTATGTTGGAATAGCTAGCTGAAATAGATGTTTTTCTTACTTATGCCATTCCCCTATAAAGTATTCAGGTTAACAAAGAGAAGCTCATTCAGTTGTAGAAGCAGAGGTGGCCTCTGGACTCCTATGAGCCTCTTCTGCCCAAATGAACTTGTCTAGTGAGGAAGCTTCCCAAGCCTGCAACTCATTCCTTTGAACTTACATACTTTGTGGGCCAGTAATTAAATATATTAAAAAGAAAATTTAAGGGAGAGTGCAATTGCTTCATTTTGCTCACCTGTTTTCTTGTTTGTTTGTTCGTAGTTAAGCCATTGGAGGTGTGATTCCTCTGATGTTTAGAAGAAACCAGACTACAAAATATCCTATCTCTTGTCTCTTGGTTTTCTCAGTGACAGACCATATTACTCAGCAGGAGAAAAGGAAGCTATGGCTTTTATCTTGGCTTCTAGCTACTGGCACTTACGCTTACATTATCAGCCTTTAGGAGAGACTGTTGCATTTTAACCATTTTCCTGATTGCTCAATTATCAATCTGTCATTTCATCCAAATTTCAAGGGGGCTTGACCAGACCTGTTTTTGCCACAGATACAAAGCTGATTACCTCTTTGGGATCCTCATAAACTCCATCTCTGACACAAGGTTTTGCTGCAGAATAGTCTTGGTTTTTTTCTTGGAGGCCCTGTATCTGGGGTTATTACTTTGGCTGCCTTAATAAGAAAGAGCCATCTGGAGGCATGGTTGACCGAGTTTGCACCTGCGTCTACATCTGCACTGTCTGGCCATGTCAGGTGGATGTTCACTTAAAAGATCCATCTCAGTGTGAGAAAAAGGAAAAGAGAAGGGAAGGAGGGAGGGTGTAAAACTGTTATTTGTGCCTCGCTGCAACAGCAGGTGCACCATATGGCTCACAAAGTAATTAGGGTGAAGAAACAGCGTCAAGACTTCGTGTGGTGTGGTCTGTAAATGATCATCAAATCAAATTCTCTATCAAAGACGGAGTTTTCTCTCTCTCCACTAGCAAATCGATACACATTTGAAACAGCACATGTGATCTGCTGCCTTACGTGCAGGCACCTGGAACGCAGACAGAAACCTGGTCAAGAGACCATTCTTGTTAAGCAGCCATCTGTCCTAACAGACTGTCCCAAAGCACTCCCAGCCTGTTGACAAGTTATGCTTCACTTTTCTTGAAGACCATCTTTCCCAAAACAATGTATTTTCAGCCCCTTAAGTGGTCACCTAGAAGAAATTTTACCATGCAGTATGTTAGGTAAACAGTACAAAGCTTCCTGGTAGAGTCATGCTTTGGCAGCAGAACAGGACTGTGAGCTGGTTTCATCTCCAGACCTAATTATTTCTAAAGCTTCTCATAGTTTCCCCCCTTTTCTCAGCTTTTCACTGTGTTGGCTCCCATAGACACAGGGAGATACTGGCTCCTGCTTGAGTCTGCTGTACTAGTTTATGATTAACATATTAGATATCTGTTAGCACATGATAATTTACTATCCCCAAGTCTCAGCTGACGGTGCCTCAGTAGAGGACCACTATGTCTCTGTACAGTCTACTGTTTTGAAAAGGACTGCTGCTGCACACCTGCTTGCTGCCTTTCTCCTCACATACCCTGCCTTTAAGTCATCTAAAATAACCACCCTAACTACTAATGTTTCTCTCCTAATTTTTTGTGGCTTTGTTTCCCATTTCAAATCCTGCATTGTGCCCAGGGAAGAAGCTCTGCACCATTCTGGCACCATGGGAGCAACATCAATGGAGAACACAACCATTGATGAGCAGTTTAATAACAGGCCTGAGGTTTTAAATATTTTTACAGTGGTATTTCTGTTTATGTTCTGGAACACGTCTCTGTCACACACACCATTTCATCAAATAACTGCAGTAAAGCAATACTGCATGAAAAAGGAGAAACCTAAAACTGAGCTTGCAACTGGCTTCTCAGATAATCAGAGAGTGGTGAGGGAGCAGCTGTACAAGGCTCAGATACTGCAGGATAAATTCTGTAGAAAGACTTACACATAGAAAGAAGTTTTAACAATGTGCATAGCACTAGCCTAGGATTTAAATCTAAGAAAGCAGCTTGTTTTCCTGCTGGTATTTACTACAAACTGAATCATTTTTTATTTGGCTGTCAGCATGTTTGGGTTTTTTTCCCAAATGACATTCTGCTACGGTGAGCTTACAGTTTAAAATTGATAGAAGATTTACCTTTCCAAGTCTGTGATCTTTTTTCAGTAAGCCAGTCTGTAGCTGAATGATCTCTGTTAAAGGAAGCTGTGACTGAGTTAAAGTAGTACTGAGTCCCTGTCACAAACATGTGTAGCATGCAGGAGAAGAAACCTCACACTGGCTGCAGCGCAGGGTACTGTAGTGGTCTGCTGTAGTGTAGCAGATTGTAGCCTGGAAGTACAGTGAGAAGCATGTGATGCGGAACCCAAGAGAGTTCTCTAGAACCTTCATTTCTGTTCTCCAGAACAGTTGCATTTTCAGTGTTTAGGTATATAAATCTGAAACTCTGATTTTAGTTTGTTTTTTCTTTGTTTTTTAAACCCACTCAGAAGCTAGGCAGCAGTATCTAAACTTGCTGAACTTTTTTTGGCCAGAAAGTTTGACCCAGCTCTTATTAATTTTCTACTGATATTCAAAAGCTGATCAAGGGGCAATCTACTTCCTCTGAGGGCCCGGTACATCTCTGAGGGCCCTTACAGAAAACAGAAGAGCTCTTGCTTTCTTTTGAAGTGTCCCTCTCCGTATCCTCCCCCTCTCCTCTTCCCCAGGCTTGGCAGGCCTGAGTTCGATTCCTGAGCACATGCTGTTGCAGAAAAGATGCATGGAGGGAACATCTCCTTTGGTCTTCTCAGGAAGAAACAGCCTCTCACCTGAGGTGCCAGGCTCTAAGACCCCACCACATGGAGGGGCCTTCATGGCCTTGGATGGTTTGGCACACGATCTGAAGCTTAGTCTTTCCTGCTAACTAGCTGAAAGCAGGTACCTGTTCAGGGTTCTCTGGACCAGCTGGATTTTAGTTTCTGCTCAGTGAACTGGATGTTTCTGTTTCAGGCAGAGCAGTGTCTAATTTGTAGACTTAAAAATCCTTTATTGCTCCTAGCCCTCAGTTTAATATAGAGTCAGCAGTTCAACTCTTCTAATTTCTGCACTCTGTTTAAAACTAGATAATTATCTATCCTTGTAATTACAATGGTGAGCAGTGTGTCAGTACCTGACACGTGCACTCCTGGTTACTCAGAGCAACATTTTATCCTCTACTCTAGTAAAAAGGAGCCGAATGTCCCCATTTGAATTGCTAAATTCAACTTCACACATCAAACCTAAACAAATAAACCAGCTTTTGTGTATGTGCTTCAGCTTTTGCTGCTTCCAGAGTGGATAAGCTATTGTGGATCTCTTTGCCATACATTTGGAGTTTGCTCCATCAAATATGTCTTCACAGAAATGTGAAAAAATTATCTGTAAAATATCTAAATCTTAATTTTCCTGTAAAAGACATTCAATGAGCTTTCCCCAGCTTTAGTTTGCATTTTTGCCTTTGCTTTTGTAATATCTTCATAGGTACCTGAAAACAAGAGTTTATTTCCCTACTGCTTTTGATTACTCCTGGTTGGTAAACAATGAAGATTAATTGTTTTCTGATGTAGCAGAAGCAAACGTGATTCTTATTCACAAGTAACCTTGGCAGTCAGGAGGGGCACACACAGCCCTGGGAACAATGTTCCTTAGCCAGCTGCACTTACAGAGTCACAAAGCAAGCTCATGTTCTTGCTGTTGCTTAGGTAGAAAAAGCTATGGCAGAAAACTAAGATACAGTTCAAGTCTCATATTCAAATTAATAGGTAATTAAGTTGAAATGCATCTTTGAACTTATTTCCCTGTTTTTATAAAGCTCTTAAATTTTTATGGAACTTTTGAGAATTTGCTTGTTTTCCTGTTGTATAATCTCAGCTTCCATACCTTTCTGAAAGACCTGTGGCAGAAATATAAAAGTAGTGATGGGACTGTTATTAGCGCATGTCTGCATGCTGAAAAGAGCAGGAAGCAGACCAGCCCCATGACAGGCTGGATCCCAGTCCTGTTGCAGAGACATGAGGCTCTACCCTACTGATGGAGGTACAGTGCTGTGTTTTGGAACTACTCTTGCTTCCATCTTAGGCTAGTGGCAGAGCTCTGTATATAGCAATGTGTGGACATACAAGCTAGAATGAAATCTATTGTAGGCATCATGCTGTATTCCTTTGCAAAACACAAACATACACTTAGTGATGAATGGAAGGGGTGGGGTGTAAACTTTAAGGTAAACATCCTTTTTCATGGAGGTATATATGGAGTCAGAGTAATTTAACAGCTTATAAAATTAAGGAAATGGATGTATCCTGGGCTCCATCAAAAGCAGTGTGACCAGCAGGTCAAGGGAAGTGATCCTGCCCCTCTACTCTGCTCTCATGAGACCTCACTTGGAGTACTGGGTACAATTCTGGTGTCCTCAACATAAAAAGGACATGGAACTGTTGGAACAAGTCCAGAGGAGGGCCACGAGGATGATCAGGGGACTGGAGCACCTCCTGTATGAAGATAGGTTGAGAAAGTTGGGGCTGTTGAGCCTGGAGAAGAGAAGGCTGTGCGAAGACCTCATAGCAGCCTTGCAGTATCTGAAGGGGGCCTATAGGGATGCTGGGGAGGGACTCTTCATTAGGGACTTTAGTGAGAGGACAAGGAGAAATGGGTTTAAACTTAAACAGGGGAAGTTTAGATTGGATATGAGGAAGAAATTCTTTACTGTGAGGGTGGTGAGGCACTGGAATGGGTTGCCCAGGGAAGCTGGGAATGCTCCATCGCTGACAGTGTTCAAGGCTGGGTTGGACAGAGGCTTGGGTGGCATGGTTTAGTGGGAGGTGTCCCTGCCCCTGGCAGGGGGGTTGGAAATAGGTGATCTTAAGGTCCTTTCCAGCCCTAACTATTCTAGGATTCTATGATTCTATACTTGCACTGCCAGATAATGGAATATAAAAAAAATGTTATCGTTCTACAAATGCTATATGTTTGCAAACAGAGAAAGAAAAGAAGCAGAGAAATTATACCATTAATCTATTCATTTTGCTTTGTGGTAATGTTTCTTCAAATCAAATTATTCTATAATGACCTATTCAGTGTTTTCCATTATCTTTGAAACAAATCGTCTATTATTTTGGTACTTCTCTGGAAACTACAAATGTGTCTCAGCTCTTCAAACTTTGATGTAGAAAAGTAACATTTATTTCTGTTTCACAAGTAGGAAACTGAGGTATTGTGAATCTAAATATCTTATTTACTGGTGGGAGAGGTCCTGGTGAAATTCTGCACTTAAGTTTTGCAATGGCAGAATCAACAGAGGACAAAGATCAAACAGAAATGAGGACAGGACTGTGGCTGAAGCTAGATCACCTTGCACTGAGCTTGAACTATCCTTCCTTAGTTGAAGCAGGAGTTTTGCCCAAGTAATACAGTAAAATTAGGTCTCTATGCATGTTAACATTTTTAATAAAATCCTTTACTCCTCAGTCATAAATATAAAAGTCAAATCTGCAACATTTAATAGTGCAGTATTTACTTGTGGTCAGCTTGGATCCAAACACCCTCTCAATAACCTAATTCTGCATTATGAGGATGCCATGCCAAGATATTGAGCTTGTTTTGAGCAACAAATGAACTCTTCTCAGTATGACTGTGGTGAAGCTATTGTAGGACTAGCATTATGTGGCAGTTACACCATTTGAATTAAGTGACTCAGTAGAATATTTCTGTAGTTTTTCTAATTAAAATAATAATTACATAGTGCCTATTAGCATGGAATTATGAATGTAAGCCTCAGGGTCAAATGGCTTAGAAAACTGAAAATCTTCACTCCCTTTGTAGGGGAAAAGGAGACAGTTCCAGGCAGCTTCATTTACATAAATAACAAATACTGTTTACCAATAATTCTATCTACTGAGTTCTGCTCTTCAGCTGGAATCTTTCTGCATAAATGACAAAAATTATTGCTCATGCACCTTAGCAGCATGCCCCCAAGAACTGGTCAGTCACTCTTATCAACAGGTAGTCATGTTTGACAGTACAGTAGAAAAAGATCAGTTAGAGGTGCATGGACATTTTATGATCATGGATAGTGTTCATAGGTCTGGTGCTCAAGAGAATGGTAGGTTGTCATGGATTCTGCAGCAGCAGTCATTTTTCTCCTTCGTAGTAGCTGGTGCAGTGCTGTGTTTTCGACTTTCGGCCTGGGAACAGTGCTGATAACACCGGTGTTTTTAGTTGCTGCTTGGTAATGTTTTGGTCTGACCAAGGACTTTCTGAGTCTCATGCTCTGCCAGGGAGGAGGGGAAGCTGGGAGGAAGCAGAAACAGGATACCTGACCCGAACTGACCAAGGAGGTATTCCATACCACAGCACGTCATGCCCAGGATGTAAAAACTGGGGACAGGAACCCGGAAGAGTTAATTTCACGGCTTGGTCGTCGGGTGGTGAGCAATTGTATCCTCTTCCCTTGTTTTTCCCTTGTCATTATTATTATTGGTGGTAGCAGCAGTGGTTTGTGTTATACCTTAGTTACTGGACTGTTCTTATCTCAACCCGTGGGAGTTACATTCTTTTGATTCTTCTCCCCATTCCCCCCCCCCCCCCCCCGGAGTGGGGGGGAAGAAAGGGGAGTGAATGAATGGGCTGCGTGATTTACAGCTTAAACCACGACACAGGTAGAGGTCATATAACCTGCTTAGCTTTTGGGCTGAAGACAACACATGGTCAGGGTAGTTAGAAGGCCTCTTTGGGAAGACAATACCAAACCAGCAGAAGTAAATCTGAAATCACAGAACAAAGCCAAACTAGCTGCACATCAGAGTAGATGTTGGTGAAGTGCTTTTCCTTGAACTGAAGATGTATGGTGGAGCATCAATCAATCAATTTATAAGCACCTCGAGGGTAATAATAGTCTAGTGAATGCGAATTTGTCAAGGACAAATTGTATCAAACTAATCTAATTTCTTTCTTTGACAGGATAAGTGAATAAGGGGATAGCAGTAGATGTGATATATCTTGACTTCAGTAAGGCTCTCAAGTCTCCTACATAGCATTCTCGTAAGCAAATTAAGGCATATGATTAAATCACTGCAGAGAAGGCTCACAGCTGTTTGAGAAAACAAAATCAACGAGAAACTATCAACGGTTTGTTGTCAAACTGGGAGGGCATTTAAAATGGGGTGTTTCTGAGCCCACTTCTGTTCAGTCCTTCGCTGATCAATGATCTGGATGATGACATGATGAGGATGCTTTAAAATTTGGAGGGAATTCCAGAAACTGGAAAGTTGTTCTGAAATCAGCTGGTGGAAATTTAATACAAGCATATGCAATTGTTATAGAACTGCTTTGCATACATGAAATGGGGGAAAAACAATTAGGAAGCAGTCACAGTGGACAGGCAGAAAATTAGTTAGAAATTAGGGGGACAGACAGTGGCAACAGTGAGATACTATGTTAAAAAAGATTCTTCTTATTCTTGGATATATTATTCTTCATTTGTAAAGGGCAAGAGGTTCAAGGTGGCTCTAGGTGATCCTGCTTGAGCGGGGGAGCTGGACAAGATGCTCTCAAGATGTCCTTTCCAACCTCAACCCTCCTCTGTTTCTGTATAAATCTATCTATTATTGAGACCACTGATACCTCAGTTAGGCTGCAGTTTCAGGCTTCAGACTATTGGAAAGATGTAAACAAATATCAAAAGGCAAAAAGAAGATAAGATAAATGATAGAGCCTTGAAAAACCTAACATCGGAAATAGCTTCTTAGTGTCATTAAAACACATAACTAACATTGGAAAACTTGGTGTTCAACAGACTCCTGACCTGGTGTCATTTTGTTGCATATTTAGAAGCATAAAAGTTCTTTATTTCTTTTTTTCCAGTTGAAGCCCCTAATGTTTATCAAGTTTTCTTCTTCGCCTTTTTGGTGGTTTGTCTTTTTTGTGTTTAGAAATATCCTTAGACAGATGAAAATCTGCTCTTGATGTTGGCAACTAAGATTTACAGAAAAAATAATTTCAGATCTGTGTGCTTAGGGCTTTGTAAATTTTATAGTATTATACAACTTTCTTGTGAATCTCTGTTTTATTGATTGGAACAGCACAGGTAAACTAAATGAGTAATGTTAGTCAAGAAAACACTGGCTTTACAGAGTAACTATTCACGAAGAAAAAGCCTTGAAACACTTCCAGAACTGGAAGCAGAGAATTTATTGTTCCTGCTGGAATCCAGAATAACTATTGCTTTGTGCCATCATTTTATAATCCTTGTCTGTCAATAAACATAACTGTAGCTTGCAATAAAAATGATACAGGCTCAGTCAAGCAACGCTACTCTGGTAAAACAAATTTATGAGCCAGTTAATATTTTTAATCCTGTTACAGAGATGACCTTAAAACCCAGACCATTTATCTAAGCCTCTGTTCCGTAAAGAAGCACATGTGGATGTCAGATAAGTGAAACCTGCTTTTGAATCATGCTGATCTCGGGCTGAGGTTGGGCAACAAGAGGTAGAAAGGGTGGAATGGTAGACATGTCTGCAAAAACAAACCAGCCCCATTAGTGTCTGTCTCCTAGCTAGTACAGAGTTGGTCAAAAACTCTTGGAGACTCGAATGAAGCCATTCATCGGATAGCATAAAATTCAGTATGTTATATTTCTTTTCCTTCTCCACATCAGTTACATGCCAGTGATTATTCCACTTCCACCACTGATCCAAGATGACTTATCACAACAGGGAATCGTTCTGTTTACACCACTTCAGAAATCTCTGACACTATTTGATCTACAGCATCCATTAGACACACAGAATACATTTCCTTCTCTATTGTTTTATCTTATTAGCAAGATACAGCAATGACACTGTCTGCTAATTGCTATCCAACTACTGCTTTGTGCCTTGTTAATTTTGACTAAGACACTTTTTCTGCATAGCACAGTGTAGATATTCCTAATAGGGGAAAGACAGGTAGTTAATTGGTGTCTTGAGTGTTACACAGACAAATGAAAAATTGACTGATAATCAAGCTTTTTTCTGATGGAAGGGTCAGCTCTTGTCACTAGTTTCTACACTGCACTCTTTCTCTCTGTCCTGCAATGTATAATGTCTTACCCTTGTAAATGGTGCTGAGATGTGTAATGGCTACTAGAAGAAAACAACTTATGATGAATTCATACAAAGGAATGCTCACTTTTTGAAGCTTATGCAGGTATTCTCCTGATGGTGAAAGCTAAAGGCACCCTAGGACAGCATGTATTTTAGCACTGATTGTCTATATCTCCTGGAAAGTCTGAAAGACATCAAGACAAAGCACATTGCATTAACAAACCAGTTACAGGATCCACTCAGTATGAAGTGAGAGGGGCTATAAAAATACAAATTGTTCTTGTTTGGGAAAGACAGGTGGGTCAGTCTAGCAACAGAGGTTTTGTTTCTAGTTCTAGTTTGTCATATAAAGGAAGAATTTTTGATCGCTACAGACAGTGATCCTTTGAGTCCTGAAAGAAAATAGCAGAAAGTGCAAGGAAAAGAGTTTTCTTTCACCCAAACTACTTACACATTCTATTTGTTCTTGGACCTAGACCCATTTCCAAACCTTCTGCACTGCCTCATCAAAAATACAGGTTGATATTTCAGTTCTTATGTCTTATGTATACCAATGTCCTCTACTGTGCACATAGGCACACATCTGAGGCAAAACAAATGATGGCTTTTACAGAATGTGAGCTAATTGTTGAGATGATATATGCACAGGGACAGCATTCAAATATCCTAAACCAGCAGATAACGGAAGCTTTCTGGTCATGAGGAAATACATGTATATACCTGGTCTTGTAGAAGAGATGGATTAAATGTTAGTTATCTTTCTGCAAGTTGGCTGTTTGAGGAGAAATGGAGTCCTGCAGCCCCCACTGAGGGCAGAGTTGTGAGTATACAGCATCTTTGAAGTAAGAGCAAGACTCTTAGATATACATGCCTGCATTAAAAACAAGTTTGGTAACCGTGTGGAATGCTATATATAATTTTTAATGTCTGTTCACTATAAATGTTTACTTGTGAGAAAATGTTCTGGTTTCGCTGTTAATTTTATTCAAATTTCTGTATCTGAAGAACAGCCTTCAGACAAATAATCATGTAAGTGTACAGACGAAAACAAACCCTAGCAAGACTATAGCATCAATTAATTTATAAGACATTGGAATGGCTCTCTGGATAACAATCAGAAGCAGCCAGACAGGAAAATCAAGATGTAAGATGAGTGCAACAAAAAGGCCTCCTAAATTCAGTACAGTCTAGTGACAGTCAAACTATATATCTTCCTACAGAACTGCAAGAAGGTCACGTGTGATCTTAATCATGTGTGATGATATGGGTGAGCACAGCTCAGTGCAGCATCCTTGCACTCTTCATCTTGCCTAACATGCCAGTGCTCCAGCACACAGAAGCTAATGAGTTCCAACTTCTCAAACACTGTCTGAACTTACAGACATTATCAATTTAAAAATCACACCTCCATTAGAAAATATTTTACCTATATTGTTATAATAACACCTATGACTAAGGAGAGGAAAAGGAAACCTATTCATTTTTATTTCTTCTCTCCTATTTGTTTGGGTGGGGTTTTTTTTTTTTTTGTTCTGGGCTTTTTTTTTTTGAGCATTTAAAAGCAGTCTGTACCTTGCCTGTTTCAGTCTAGTCACTCTGTTATCCTGGGGGAAGGGAGCTAAGGGAGGGGCTGGGGAAGGAGAGAGAGGAAAGCATCACATAGCAACAAGAAAAGAAATTAAAAAATAAATAGGATAATATGATTTCAAAATCTGAGGGAAAAAAATAACCCAGGTGTTTGTGGATGTATCTAGAGAAGGATAGGGAAAGTATTTTAATTGTCTGGATTTTGAGCTAACAGCTCCTCTTGGAGAAAGGAAGGCTGTGTCAATTTTCTTCCTGCAGAGAAGGCTGAGCAAGCAGGGGAGGAAAAACAGGTGAGAAACCTCCCTCCTGTTGCTACCATTCTGTGCCCGTGTTGAGATGTGCATGTGCTACACAGAGCCTGGACAAAATGACTGATGTACTTCTCTCGCAAGGCTGTTTGTGAAAGAGCAAACACTCTCCCAATCAGTTCGTTTCCCCCTCTGTGTTTCAGTGCAATTGCCAAGCTTGAAAATTATAGATATTTCATATGCTTAAGGAATTGCTAACTCACACTTCTGATTTCCTTTTTCTCTTCTTTTCACCGGGTGGGCAGTTTTCATTTTTCACATTCAATATCACTCCTTGTTTTCTCCTTTCAAATCTAACAGTGACACAGAAAGAAAAAATGAAGATGTCAATACTATAAAGAATACCTCATTAGTTTTGATTTATTATTTTTCCCTTCCCTTGCAGAGAAAACTGTGGATTTAATTTGAGGAGGACCCAGTTGGTAAACCGCTACTGAGCAGGAATTCAGCTGGAGAAAAATGCAACTCAACAAGAGCAGTTTTGATAAGCTTACTTAAATCCCTTATACATGAGCTCTTTCTTTCCCTCTCCTACACAATGTTTGTCATATTGGCTTTTGTAACACTGACTACCCTAAAAGGCTACCTTGAAATTCATTTCACAAAATACCATTTCCAAAGCATGTTTTCAAAACTTTATTTATGATTAGAGAGGGGAGCTGAAAATTTAACCTTTGATCTAGACTAAATAACTTTTTGCCAGCTCACCCTGAACTGTCATTTCCACTGAATTGACTAAGAGAGAGAAGATGTGAGAAGCAAAAACCTGTTTTCTGAAAATGCTATGATCTTGCCAGTGTCTCACAGACAAGTTGGAACTAGTCTATCACAAGCTGCTTTAAAAAAATAATATTTGTACCATTGCAATATTTCTTCTTTGTAGAAAGATAATTTAATGATGGATTTATAAGTGAGGAAGCCTACCATTTCCCCACCTTATTTGCCACAAAGTGCAAGAGCCTTTACTCAAAGAAGCCATGGCAAGATCTAGGCAGTGCTGATTCCAGATATCTGTTTAGTCCTGGCTGAAGAGGTTTTCTACTCACCATGCGACCAGAGGTGACTGATCCCACAGTCTGCTATTGATTCCTTTTGCAAAAATACCTGGGTTTGGGTAAGTGTTCTCAGAACTCAGACACTGAGGCAAATTTTAGTTTCCTAAAGCTAAATACGTGTTCTGATTTTCCAAATGAATAGAGAGGCAATTCAGCCCAGGGAAACAGGCATGGAAGGGAAGGAGGGAGAGGAAGTAGTGGCAGGTTTAGTTGTTGTGTTTAAAATTCATACTGACATATGAGCTTTCTGGGATTGAGTCCTGGCTTGTCTTATATTTCTGTAAAGTATTTAGCACATTCTGGGCCCTGCGAGCTGTTGCATCAATAATGATCTTGGCTCACAAATAACAAATGGCCTTAAGCTCAGCACAGTCAATATTTAACCTAGACTGGGAGAGGAGAGAAAGTAGCATTTGAAGCCCTGTCCATCTGAGTATAAAAGCTGCAAGGTAAAGCTCTTAGCCATCCGGCAGATGTTCCCAGTACATTCATGCCTGCTGCTTTTTTCATCAGCACTGAAATGGTTAACAGTGAAAATTATTTAAAATACTGGTTTTGGCCCCTGATCTTTTCTTCAGTGCTCTCTGTGAACCCAGGCCAATGCCAAATTCTTGGTTTTGGTTCCAAGGATTTTCCTTGCAGCGGCTGAGACTAGCAGAGATTGCTTAGGAAAAGAATTTGAGCATAAGTGTGGCAAAAAGGTGCTGCACCTCTTCTAGTGCAACTCTGTACTAGAGCAACTCAAGATGGGTTGGGCTATATCTGTAAAGATTACATGCTATTTAATAATATGCTGTTCATCTGACATACATTTAATGTAAAGGAAAAAGTTATTCAGGAAAAATAATCCAAAAAAGAAGAAAATTAAGTCCAAAATAGTAATCCGTATTCTGGGCTTTTACAGTGATAATGTAAAGTCATAGGAAAAGGATATGATGATATACAGACTTGATGAGCCACTGGAAACAATGTGAGATGGTGCAATAATGTTCAATAATGTCAGCAATAACAATTTGTGTCTTTGCACTGTTCAGTGCAGGAAGATGATAGAAAAAGAACGTAATACAGTTTAACAATCAACGGTTTTTAGAATGTAATATTCCTGAAAGCATTTTCCTGTGAGGATTCTACCCATGATGGTGGAAAAAAAAGGAGAGACAAATTCTCTGAATTAATTCTAGGTTTATAAAGCAGTTTCCTTTTTCCAAGAAAAATGATACTGAAAGACAAAAAAAAAAAAAATAAAGAGACAAAAATTTATTCACCATTTTGTAACTATTAAATACAGATGCATTACAATAATACAGTTTCTTTTGTTTCTATTTGTAAAATGTACAAGTGTTATAAATATGTTAATCTCCTTTGTTGTTATGGGTCAGCATGGGCCAAAAAAACCTGATTGCTAAACAAGTTGCAGTCAATATTTATTTTTGTACTTCCCAAAATTTTATCCAGTGGTTACATGTTTGTGAATATGCGCTTTGTAATTTATTTCTGCTAACAAACTCTGCTTCTACAAATAAAGATTATTCAGTTCCTCTTCAGGGAGAAAGTCCCTAAAAAGGTGGGGGAGTATTTGTTGTGGGGGGATGGGTGGTGTAAGGCAGTTGCAAGTGCCAATTAAAATCAAAATGTCTCTAGAGAGACTTCATTTGTTTTTTTTTGTCCTTGCAGTGAAACTTTCTAATGAAGGAAATGTCCTTTAAATCTAATGCTAAGTGCTGCTACGCTGAAGCGTGCATTATAACTCCAATCTTAAAGACTAACAGATGTTTTAACTTCTGTTAAAAGACAAAACATAAATTTTTTGAGACTGCCAGTGTTAGTGTGTGCTTGTTTACACTTGGTATCCTTAAGGAAAACAAACCTAAACCTTGACACAACGATGGAAACTGAAAAAAGTGATGCTGAATGACTGACTCCATTTCCTTTCAAGGGCCCTGTGCAGCAGTACAAGACGTTTTCCTGTGTGACATTGTGACATGCAGAGGCTTTAACAATAGCATGTGTGGAAAAGTGCTTAAGTGATTTTTTTTTTAATAGTCAGGGATGAAATTCTGAAACAATGAATGTTTAGATCTAACTTCCTTCAGCCTTCTTCCTCTCTGCTCTGCACCACCCCCCCCCCCCAACCCCCCCCCCCCCCCCCCAGGGAAATTTAGATAAGATTTTTATACTGTAGTTGAAGGTTCCGCATAGATAAAATAAATTAGGTACATGATGCGCTGAGCATCAATAGGAGCAGGAAAGTTTGGGGGGAAGGTTAGGCATTTGGTTTCATTTAAAAAAAATTTTTTTACTGGTACAAACTAGTTGATGAAGATAAATCTCTAGTGTGTACCTCTTCTTGGTACTTAAATTCTTCAGTGCAAGGAGAACACCTGAATAACTGAGTTTTCAAGTATAGTCAGCAGAGGGAAGTATTTCTGAGGGTAATTCAGCCTGTTCTAGCTGAAGGATGGATACCTTTTCATCTCTCTTACCATCACCTCAGTGACAATATAAGCTCAGTTGGCTTCTTTACAACACTCCAAAGTTAATTTTGTATGTGGTTATAGTTAGGTGACAGAAAGTCATCTTTGTTGGTTGTTTTAGGGGTTTTATTTCTTTTTTTTTTTTTTTTTTTTTTTTTCCAGTACCTGAAAGTGAGTCTGGAGTACTGCAGTAAAAGCTGAAGCTAGCGATAGCTTTCTTGGGTCATATCCACTGCGCAGAAGTGACGCGGGGGCTCAGTTCTGCTTTTTCATGGTTATACAAACTGCCACTGAAAACAACACTGAGAAAGGAAAGCAAAACAGTGCCCCAGAGCATGAAGAGGATATCCTACTTCCACTAACCATACATGGATGGCAAAGGAAATGTGATTTGACTGAAATGGCACAGCTAGTAACAACAGAAATGTTAAATAACTATAATATCATATAAAGCAATGTTTTGATACCATTATGAGTGAAGGATTTTCCAAACAGGAAATCTACCTGAGAACCTGATTCACCTGAGAACTACCCGAGTGCAATGTTTAGAATGTTGTATGATCACCTCAGGTTTTAGTTTCAAAAGTAGTAAAACATTTCTTGTGGGCTATTTTTTTTTTTTTTTTGCCTCTTAAACTATACTAATAAAAATGCCTGCAACTGTTTTTCTTCACAATTTGAGAACAGAAAAGCTGTTAGCTGGGGGTTTGCTTGTTTCCAGATAAACCTCCACCATTGCCTTGTTCCTTGCAAGTGTTTCTTATGTTGGCTGCACCTCTTTAAGATTGCACAGTGAAGCTAAAATGTTCCTTTGCAATTTGTGACCTCCATGACTTTTCTAAACAAGGGCAAGGGAAGTTTCAGAGGCAGCAAGTTCGGAGTTGCTATATGTTAACTGACTCATTAGCATTCACAAAAACAATGACCTTTACTAACATCTTCTCTAACATGGCTCTCTTGAAACTAAATTCTTCCTCTGCCCTGATGGGTTACCTCACTCAGTGTGTGTATGACTGCTTCCTCCCTTATTACTTCTCTAATTCCCATTTGGTGCTGAGCACAGCCTAGGTTTCTATACAACTCGTTAGTCTGCTCTCTTCTGGTTTTCTTGTTTGTTCTGTGCCATTCGTTGCTTTGTGCGCTTCTTCAGCTTCTGTTCTTTTTAGAAATACCATGGGAGTGACCGTGGTTAACGCAAACACTTCACAGAATTTCTTGATGCCAGAATTACGAAAATCTTCTCTTCTTGGTATTTTTCCATTATTCACTATACAAAGTGCTGAAGCAATACTTCGAGGAATGTTTTTTTATTTTTCCTTGCATCATCCCCAGTTTCAGCTGATCATTGATTTCTTCTGAGCCAGGATTCAAATACGGACTGTGCATTCTGGCTCCTGCAGATCTTTTGACTGCCATCTGACCACGGCCCCCATAGCTTTCATCTGTTTTCACTCCAAATCCTCCTTCTGAAATGTAAAATGATGGCCTCTAGCCAGCATGTTGCATTTTACTTTTCCTGTGTCCCAGACCTCAGTTAAAGATTTAACAAAAGCCAAAAAGCTCTCTTTCAAGCCAAATAAAGGAATAAAATCTAAAAGTTTTTCCAGATGAAAATATTGGACCTTTCACAGGCAGCTCATATACTCTTTGGCAATTGAAATCTAGCACAGGCTTTGTCCACATAATAAGAAATAGCTTTTTTATATAATGTATTTCTGGAGCTTCCAATTGTTGCCCTTTACTTTTAATACCTCTTATATTATAAAATTTACATGAAAGATGAAAGCAAATGAAACTTTGCATCTATGGAGGCAGACTCCCTGGGTTATTAGCTCTAGTTCTGTGCTGGGAGTGAAGGATAGTGCCAGCTGCTTATACTTCAATGAACACCGCTCAGCTTCCACTTGCAAGCATGTCATCAGCCCCCACAAGGGTATGGAGTGTCTGTCTTGGGCTTTCCCATACATGTGGAAGACACCTCTTTGCAAGGACTGACATGCCCAGTGGATCTTGTAAATGAAGTGTATATCTGCAGAGCAGTGATGTTTTTGAACATCAACAGCAGAGGCCCCATTTTAACAAAGCACTCTGATAAAACTATGCTATGCTCAGGGGATTCTGTTTTTTAAAATCCAGTGGGAGAGGGGGCATTGAAAGCTGATAATCTTCATACTTACTGCACTGTGAGCTTTTGTTTGTCATTGACATGTCTTTGCAAGGAGAAGCTCAAATGAGGGATGGGGTGGAGAAGAGGGTAAACTCTTTCCCTTTCACTTTGCAAATGACAGGCCTGTTGCAATGTAGTTATATACTATATTCATGCTAAGCTTTTTCACAGCACAAAGTACTACTCAAACACAATAGGTGATTACTACAATTTCCTCTCTTTGGCTCACAGACATTACATGTGTGAGCATCTCTTAATTTGCCGTTTGTGATGCTAAATGCTGGACAGGATTTTATGTTCTTGGCAGAAATTTTCCTCTCTGTACAGTGCACTGTAAGTGCATGTGTCTACCAGGGCAACCCAAACCCAGACCAGGCTGCTCTTAGCCTGCTGGGGAAGACCGTCCTGGATGTACTACTGAAAGAGATGATTCAGAAAGACTCATGACATTAAAGCACTTCTGTCCAAATATATGACACAGATTTGGAATGTGTGACACTTAAAACTAATCCAGCTGGAGAGTGATTTTAAACAGAAGATGGTGAATGTTTTATTTCTTAGATGCCTTTGAAAGAGAATAGATTTGCTTCTCCTCCCAAACCACAGACTTCTTTCCTTCCTTGCTAATTCTCAGAACATCTTACTTGGCGTAGGCATTTGTGAGCCACTGGTGCAAAACTAAGTTTAGCACATCAAAACAGAATCACAGCAATTGCTGATTGTTCTTTAAGACTTAGTTTCACATCATGAAATATCAGCATTGGGGGTTTTGTTTGGCTTTCTTTTTCTTTTGTTTTCTGTTCCACACATTGTACATTGAACTTCATATATTTCATGGAAAAAATTATTCTGTTTTTCTGGGGGTTGTTTTGTATGGATTCTGGCAGACACTTTGGAAGTCTTAGCACCAGAAGTATTAATCCATTGAATCATAAAAAAAATTTCTCTCACCGTTCCAAGTGCCACGAGACTCCGAAGGTCCCAAATACATGTATTTCCTGTGAAGTTCAAGAGTGGGCTTTAACTAAGCTGAGGAACAGGCTGCCAGCTGCTGCCTGAAGCCTAATGTGATGGAAGGGACAGAAGAAAGTGAATGTATAGATAGCTTTCAAACGAGGTTGTAAGGCAGAAAACTAAAGATATGGAGAACGCAGAGGTGAGTTGAAGGAGGGAGACAGACAGGAATATAGAGGTACTGATGTGACATAAATGAAAGTGGAACAAGGATCCAGAAAATTTTGAAAATGCACTGTGAAAAGAGATGTATTCTTATGAAGAATGTATAGGTGTGGCATGCATTTGGCATGCACAGCCTGGCCAAATGAAGACTATGTGGATCTTGTTGATGTTTACAATTTCTTTCTAAGGATACATTCCAGGGAGAGCAGAGAATTTCTTAAACTAAAAGACTGAACTTGCCTAAAAGGAAGAAACTTAACCATAGAATCATAGAATAGTTAGGGTTGGAAAGGACCTTAAGATCATCTAGCTCCAACCCCCCTGCCAGGGGCAGGGACACCTCACACTAAACCATGCCACTCAAGGCTCTATCCAACCCAGCCTTGAGCACCGTCAGGAATGAAGCACTCACAACTTCCCTGGGCAACCCATTCCAGTGCCTCACCACCCTTACAGTAAAGAATTTCTTCCTCATATCCAATCTAAACTTCCCCTGTTTAAGTTTGAAACCATTACTCCTTGACCTATCGCTACAGCCCCTAATGAAGAGTCCATCCCAGCATCCCCATAGGCCCCCTTCAGACACTGGAAGGCTGCTAGGAGGTCTCCACACAGCCTTCTCTTCTCCAGGCTCAACAGCCTCAACTTTCTCAGCCTGTCTTCATAGGGGAGGTGCTCCAGTCCCCTGATCATCCTCGTGGCCCTCCTCTGGACTTGTTCCCACAGTTCCATGTCTTTTTTTGTTGAGGACACCACAACTGCACACAGTACTCCAAGTGAAGTCTCACAAGAGCAGAGTAGAGGGGAAGGATCACCTCCCTCAACCTGCTGGTCACGATCCCTTTGACGCAGCCCAGGATATGGTTGGCTTTCTGGACTGCAAGCGCACACTGCCGGCTCATGTTCATTTTCTCATCAACCAACACCCCCAAGTTCTTCTCCACAGGGCTGCTCTGAATCTCTTCTCTGCCCAACCTGTAGGTGTGCCTGGGATTGCTCCGACCCAGGTGTAGGACTTTGCACTTGGCATGGTTAAACTTCATCAGGTTGCCATCAGCCCACCTCATAAGCATGTCAAGGTCCCTCTGGATGGCATTCCTTCCCTCCAGCGTTATCAACCAAACCACACAGCTTGGTGTCATCGGCAAACTTGCTGAGGGCACACTAAATCCCACTGTCCATGTCACTGACAAAGATGTTGAACAAGACCAGGCCCAACTCCGATCCCTGAGGGATGCCACTCGTTAGTGGTCTCCAGCTAGACATTGAGCCATTGACCACAACTCTTTGCGTGCAGCCATCCAGCCAGTTCTTTATCCACCAAGTGGTCCACCTATCAAATTGATGTCTCTCCAATTTAGAGACAAGGATGTCATGTGGGACAGTGTTGAATGCTTTGCACAAGTCCAGGTAGATGACATCAACTGCTCTACCACATCCATCAGTTCCGTAGCCCCATCATAAAAGGCAGCTAAATTGGTCAGGCAGGATTTCCCCTTAGTGAAGCCATGCTGGCTGTCACCAAGCACCTTCTTGTTTTTCATGTGCCTCAGCATGCCTTCCAGGAGAATCTGCTCCAAGAGTTTTCCAGGCACAGAGGTGAGATTGACTGGCCTGTAATCAGTCATCAATCACAAAATCAATGAGGTTGCAAAAGACCTTTAAGATCATCAAGTCCAACCATTACCTCAAGATAAAATCAGAGTGGAAACTGGATTTCTAATTCTAACGAGATTTCTTAACAATTAGGCTTTGTGGGAAATCTGAGGTTAAGCCACCACCTTTGTTTAAGGTGGTGTTTGATCACTCTGTGAAAGCAATTATATGTAATGAATCTTCCCAGGCCTCTATTTCTACAGTATATCAAATTTACAAACACATATGTCTAGGACTAGATGAAACATGAAATGGGTAATATGAAAGTTCACGTGACCTTCATTGGTGTTATTGTGGAAACTGTGACAATACCACCATAGCAGTAGATGCTCATTTCATTTATGTTTGGGGAAATTGTTTCCTGGAAGCATTTATTGTCATGGAGTATTTCACCTGAGACATTTTCAGTAAGATATAAAATGTTTTATAAGCAGAACGGCTTTAATATAGCATTGCTTTCTGAAACTGAAATACCTCAGGAAAGATTGTTTCTATAGTAATGGGTTGCACAAGAAAAAAATGGCTTGAGAATGCTGGGGGAGGAGGAAGCAGGAGCTTCTGTTGGGTTTCCTAGTCAAATTCAATGAACTACTGAGTAATGTTGACAAGCAAATTAATGGAGAAAATTCTGGGTTTTTAGAAGATATATTCATAAATATGAGAAACTCACTGCAAGTCAAAGTTTCCAGTCTCTACACGTGCCAGTGACTGACTCTTATGTTTCAGTGCACAAATTAGAGCTGCTTCCTGGGGTCTTGGAGACAATTCCATATTTTTTGTCAAATCCATGATTAGAACAGTGCAGCATGTTGGGACAAACAAAAAAATAATTTGTACCATTAAGATTTCATTTGTACTGCGGTCACCTCACCTTCCTGCTCTTTGTTTTTTTCCCTTGATCCTCTGATTCATTCTTCCAAAATCACTTCTTTTCTTTGTAAGACATTGATTTTCATTGTCCTGGAGCCTAACTGGCTCACTTTCCACTCCAGCTCTGCCTTCTTTTTCTTGTACGGCTTACGTAAAACTGACTGCACTAAATAAGAGTCCTTAACTTACCACGTACAGCGGGGGAAGAAGCAAACACTGTATAAAAAGGCCTAGACAACAACTGTGATAAAAGTCTTGCACTGATTTCACAAGCATTACTAACTTTTCCCTAACTTAGACAGCATATGAAAAGCATATAAAAAATGTGTGACAAGTAAAATAAATTTAAAAAAAAGTCTTCTTAGTATAGTTACGGTAAAATCAATTATAGTCATGGCAGTTATACAAAGAGGTACATTTTGTACTCATCAAGGAAGATGGTAAAATAAATACTCTTCAAAGTGTTTCAAATAGTTTATTACAGCTGCTCTTCCCAATGCTTTAAGGCTTCTTTCTCCCCTTCACAGGTAAGTAGAAAAGTATCTCTAATGCCTTGTCTTTGTGAAAAAAATAATATGTCTTAGATAGCTATACCTTTAAAATATCATGAATAAGCACTTACAAACGTCTCACCAGCTGAAAAGAAAGTAACCTAGATGAGAAATTAATCATTTTCAGAAGCTGTAGTTATTAACAAAATATTAAATCTTAAGAAACACATCCATGAGAAAGATTCTGTCACCTTTATGCAGGCTTAATAATAATTTACTTGGAAAAGAAATCCTAACTGGAAATTAGCGAAGGAAGATACTGTGCTGTCTGTTTAAGTGTGTCAAAGCCTGAGCCAACTGTAACAGAACTTTTGAGATGCTATTTTTGGCTATCTTAAATATTGGTTCAGTTTGAAAGAGAACAATTTAATAAGCATGAGTCACTGCAGATTTCTGAAAGGTAAATCGTCTCAGACAAATCATAGTACTTAATGAAATAACTATTGGTATAGATATAGCCAGAAGATTTAACATATTTGGATTTGCACAAACCTGTAGTCAACTTTATACATGATGGATTATTGTGACATGATCTTTTCAAATACAGGACAGGCAATAAAAAATAAAATAAAATAAATAAAATAAAATAAAGTCAAATAAAATAAAAAATAAAATAATAAGGAACATCAGGGAAGAGGAAAGCAAATGGTTGAGATTACAAAAGCCTTAGCATTTACAGAAGAGCAAGGTCCAAGAGAGATCTCTACTGAGATCAAAGCCTCTTAATATTAGCTTACATAATATTCAAATAATTATGCCTTCTCATGGAGGTTCATTAGATTTTTGCCAATTGCTGATCAAAAACTGATCTCATAATCAATTTAAAGACAGTAAAATGAAATTACATTTTATCTGTTTTAGGATGATCTCGTTTGCATGGCCAAACTAGAAATGCAACAGAAAAAGATAAAAAGCATTTTAATGCATAACATTATGCATTTGAATAGAAACGAGGTATTTGAAGTAATACATTATTCAAATGACATTTGATTTGCTAATATGATTGAGAGAAAGGCTTCATGTTTGACAGCACAGCAAGCATTTCCAGGCATACTTGTATACAACAGCAGCTGCAACAGCCAAGAGGATTTGCTTTAGCCATCCATACATGTTTTGTCACTTTTCAGTGCTGTTACCTGTGCTTGAGGGTGCAGAGGCAATTCCTTTCTGAACTGTGAACCAATTACTGGTGATGGAAAAGGCCCTTTGGAAGAGAACTAATTTACAACTTAAGTCTGAATATTTTTAAGACCTCCAGCAATAGATTCACACTGTATATTTTTAGCTGCAGGTGACCTGAATCACTGTCTGGTGACATCTCTAATCTATATAGAGGCTTTACTGCTTTACTCAATATTCTCTTTGCTGCATATGTAAAGGATGTGAATGCCTCTTTAGACCATTCAGTGCTGATTAGTAGGAAAATTCGGATTCTTAAAGTGATAGGAAGAGTATAGCATATATCCTACTAATAAAATTAAACTTGATAATTTTAGAGATGTTTTGACAGATAAAAGCTTGAAATAGACATAGTTTCTATAAATTCAGAAGAAAAGCTTTCTATGAGTTGTGGTGTTTTACTAGTGCTGACATACTGAAATCAGGATTTTTTAGCTTGTTTTAAAAGGCATTATGTGATCATTAAGTGCAATATATTAAAAATATATTGATCAATCTATCATCTTGCAAATTTAATCAACTGGATTATTTTGCTTTTATTGATTTAAGTAGGGAATAAATGAAAGTATCATCATTTAAAAAGCAAGTACTTACGGTTTTGTAGAAATCTGGCTTCCTTTGAAAAGTCTCATCTGTTATCATGTGATGAGGATGTATCAAGAAAAGCATTTGAAATATAATCATCTTATTAAACTAATTTTTTATATAAACATGTAGTTGATGGTTAGCAGTCATTGTACTCTTCTAAAGTAAACTCAAAATAATGACAAAAAAGGAATATTTTGCTTATGTTTATCTAACATTGGCACAAAAAAATCAGTTACAAGAAAAACAATTTAAAGATGTACTGAAAGTAAATGTTGCATTTTACAGCTCTTGTAATGCAAACATTTTGATTAACTTACTTACCATTGGTATTACATTAGTGAGTGGCGCTTTTTCAATACTGTTCTGCAGAGCTCTACACAGACTTGCTCCACACAGCTCCTGTGGACTTTAGACAGAGCAAAATATGGCTCACTAAAACTTTTGCTTTAATAGTAAGTGAATAGGGAACAATTCAGTTAATTAGCTCTAAATTAGAACACTGTCTGCATGTATGGTTGAATACCAGTTAATATTGAAGGATTCTGGAGAGAACACCAGGCCCACAATCCCAAATCTGAATATGCATATTTAATATATCTAACTGCTTACTAGGATAGGATAACAAGCCTAATACTGCATTTTAAAGTAATTTTTGGTTTTAATTCAAGGTCTATAAAAATGTGTCTATCAAACCCTGTTTGTGTTATATTTCACAGCAAATGTCAATAAACATCAACCCAAAGGAATATTCCTCAAAGTCTTGCCTCCAGGAATCCCACAGTCACTACAGTATAAAAGTCAGGGTAAGTGAACAAGCTTCGTGTATGCCTGAAGGTCATCAAACTTGTGCTTGGATCAATTAATAGCAGGGTCATCGATCATAAATGCTCTCTCCTCTGCTGCAGATTCAAAGTATAGACTCCACCATCAGAATCAAGTATTTGAACTGCAGTCCTGGTGCACTGGGAGAGACCATATTTTTCTACAGCTTTACTGTGGGCACTGTAGTTCAACAGAGCAATATGCACTTCAAGCTGCCTAATAAATAGTCAAGGTTGCCAGACCCCGACTCCCTCTGCAGTCACCAGACAACAGTTGCAATGCCTGTTTTAGCTACCTGTATGGTATAAACATTTTGCAGACAGGACACAAACAAGCTCTGTCCTCACTCCCAAGCTCTAGGTCCTACTCCACAATAACACTTCACGCAATTGTGCCTGATGCAACGGTGAGACTGCTCACATGCCTGCTGGATTTTCAGAGTCTCTAAAGAATTAATAATGGAAATCGGAAAACCTAAATCTATAAATGCTAGAAGAGTATAAATTCCTCTACTTGAGGAAGGAGAGGAAGTAGCTATAAAAATAAGCAATAAACAACAGAGGTAGGCAATACTGAATATGAATTCTCTACTAATTTCTGTCAGTGTTTTAAAATAGGACAATAAGTCATTCAAGAAGCCGTCTTCTACCAAACTAATTCCTTTTGCTTTCAGCATTTATTTTTTTCAAACTTACATTTGGAAGTAGATAATCATAATTTTTTGCTGGTGTTTTCTCTCTAAGGAAAACTTTCACTGTTCACAGCAGTTAGCATTGAATTCTTCTAGTCCTCTAGAGGTTAGCTTTCATTTTCCCAGTAAAACCTCATGCTGCCAATATTGCCCCTTGGTTCTTTAGAAAAATGTGCCTAGAATATTCCTATTTGTTTATAGTGGAGATTTTATTATCTTGTAATTTCCTAACATAGTCTTCTGTTAGGAATAAATCTAGGTTATATTTGCTCTATTTCTTATGATTTTGTGGATAATGTCTTCCCTACAGTCTAAAAAAAACCCAAACAAACCCAAAACAAAACACAATTCATATTCTTCTTGCAATTCCATGAAATATTTTAACCACTTCAATCCAATTTCTTTACACATTTTTAATACTTTACTTGGGAATGTATTTTAATGATTTCTTTTCTGAAATTAATATCTGCAGTATGTAAATTGTGGTAAAGACAGATACTGGACTTATTTCAATTCTTTGTCAGCACAGCCAGTGAATTTATTTAATCATTATAGCTGCAGAAACCTATGTCTGCTACAGAATTCATTGGTGAGAATAGATGAAATATGGAATAACTGCTTCAGATATATCCTCAAGCTGCTTAAGGAGAGGTATAGTAAGAAAAACAAACAAATGAAAAGAAAATTAATTCATATATCCTTAGGTACTAAAATATGTTACTGCTTCAATCTAATATATTCCTTTGCACATCTACTGCCTTTTTCTATATTTGTAGGGGAAAAAAATCGTATTGCCAAGGTGGCTTTCCTTTAAAAAGTAACAAAGCTAGTGCTTAAGTTTCTGAAATATCTACATTCAGAGAAACAATCCCTTCACTTAACTTCAGTCCTGATTGAAATGCAGCCCTGCTCTCTCTGCTTTGAACATAAAGCATGCTCATTATAGTGTAACCAGTTTTCAGATAGCTTTATCTTATAATATACTTTGAATGAAATACACTAGTTTTGATTCACAAAAATATTTCATGATCTGATCATAGATCTTGCTGCTTCAGGGGAGAAATTAAGAGGTGCACTGCTCCTCTACAGCTCCACCACAGAGACTGGGCAACATGTCAACTCTTACTATTCCCTGTGCAGACCACTCAGCATGTGCAAACCACTCACATTGCCATGTCCATATTGAAGGGAATATTTCTGTACAGTCTTTTAAAATATGAAAATACAGGAATCTTGACAGTTTAGTCCTTGCACTTCTGAAAATTTTAGGGGACAAGACACCCTATATTTTCTTTTCACAATTCCTTTACCATATAACATTTTTACCATTTTCTCTCACCATAAAATATGATTTAATGACAGGTCTGAAATCTTTTGTCACATTCTGGAGGTCTATTAAAGTTTGTTTTCTACTCCCTACAAAACAAATGTAACCCCCCTTTAATCTGAATTTGAAATGTGTGAGTAATTTTGAACATTATTTTATTGACTGAAGTAGAAACAATAATTTTCTCCTCTGCTTCTTGAAGAATAATGCATGTTTATGATCTTAAATATACAACAATGTAGCCATGCTGATTTTACAAGTAAGGAAGCTGTTGGAAAGAATCAAACACCAAAACATTTTTTACTTAAAACAGTCTGTTTGTGGAAAAGACATATTTTGGGAAGGAAATTAATAAATTGTTGAAATGTCTACTTTCAACATTTTCTAGAATAACAGCAAACTCCCTAAATCATTCAGGTAAAAATTTTTCATTTTGTCTTGAATACTAAAATATCCATTAGGCAAAAAAAACCCCAGCCTCCAAACCCAAAACCAACCTCCCCTCCAAAACAACAACAGCAACAACCAAACAAACAGAAAGAAAAAAGAAACAGGTCATTTTATAGGTTACTTGTTTGTTAGGGTATCCTTTCACCCAGAAGTAAATTTGGGTTCCAAGCCTTGCTCCACAAAAAGTCTAAGGTTGAAATACTGATAAATAAAGGAATTCCAGATGTGAGTATTCCCTTTCTGTGGCTCAGTTGTTTCTCTAGTTGACAATGTAAAGCCTTTTATGAAGTCCCTTAAGAGGCTGTGTTTAAATCTCAAGATTAGACTTGAGTGGGAGAACAATTCAACATTCTCTGTCCTCTTAGTTTTTTCTTTGTTATTTTAAAAGTGAAACAGAGAACTGATTGGTGCGATAGCCATTATGTCCATAAAAGGGCGTTAGATGCAGACTTTCTTAAATGCAGACATCTAACTGGCTTATTATATATCTTATGATCATTCTTTTATTATTTTTCCTCTCAGTAGCAGGAAAAGAACAAATTAATCAGCTAATTATTTTTCTAATAGCTAAAAGAACTCAACCTGGCTTTTCAGTGGTTAAACTGGATTTTCTCCCACCTGCACTGATATACTGATTTTTCCACAATATACATCAAAAGAGGCACATGCCAAAACAGATGGTATAATTATATATCTCTCTTACCTATGTAAGAGAATACTATGTATGTAGACTTAAGAAAACTATGACACTTCCACAAAAGTTAGAAAAACTTTTCTAACTTTAGAAAAAATTACTGTTATGAATCTCTTGATGTTCAGGACAATAAGTGGCTTCCATCTTTTTGCTGTGGCTTTCTCTGAGCTCCAAACCATGACCAACCTGCTGCAGAATGGGTAGCATCATACATACTGCCTACCAACAGAATGTGAATATTCTGTCAGCATCTGGCCATAGCGACTTTTAAACTCCTACGTTGCAAGTGGGTTCAGAAGAGGTTCACAGGTGATGAACCTGAAACAGTGTTAAAAAAGTCAGCAATGACCTGCTGGCTCTTCAGTTCTAAGCCAGAGTTGAGCTCATTTAGTGAATAGTGGGTTGTTACTAGAAACTTTTTCTTACAGAAGACAGAATCACAGGTACAATGTGAAGAAAGGAGAGAGAAAAATGAGATAACAGGGCAAGGGGGAAAGAAGGCTAATGAAAAAGCAAAGTTAATATAGCCTTAGAGCTATAGCCTTGTAGCCTTAAGGAAAGATAATGTAGCCTTAAGGAAAGATAATATGGCCTTACACGAAGTGGTCTTTTGTAGAAAAACATGGAAATGGTCTTTCCTGTTATGTCTAAACTGCTGGTCTCAGGAGCATGTGCATCATCCTGTACTGTCATATGAATCCCTGCCGTAATCATCCACTAGCTTCTCTGCACTTCCCTTTCAAAATAGATAAAGCTTGTATGGCAGAAATGGTGTTACATCGCACCCTGGTTTTCTGCAGAGGGACCAGGAGGCCAGAGCATGCCATGATCTCACTGTTCAGCAGGCTTAGTCCTATTATAAATCATACACTCCTGGAGAGATGAAATGTAGTGCACATTCCTATGCATGTCATCTACATGATAGCACTAGATAACAAGATGCCCCCCAAAGTATACAAAAAAAAAAAAAAAAAAGTACTGTGACATTAATGTAACTGTAACAGTACCACAGATATTAAAAGAAAAATAGAGCCAAAGCCTGTTGATGTTGATTGAACTGGAAAACAGGCCTCAAAATGTAAAGTCTTACTATCCATATCATGAAGAGGGGTTCAATGCTGTGAGTCATCATGACTAGAGCAATCCTTTTAATATTTCTGACAATGGTGTTTTGTCTCTGAGAGAGCAGGGAAAGGAGAAAATAAACTATTTTTAGTCTCTGACCTGAGAATATCTGGGACAAAAAGAAGAGGCATCTAATAGAGTCTCTTTTGAGGTTCGTTCCCAGAAAAGGCCTCAGTTGGGGAGGTCAGTCCTCTCTTAGAGGGGTAGTGGCTCCCTCCTTGATCAACTATTCCCGCATGAATATACAAAGCTCCTTTCAAGTGCCAGCATACCACACAAAGAGGATAAAGATCGATCTCTTTATCTAAAGATGGAGCTAAACATTTAATCTGTGCGTCGGACTTCCTAAATTTGGAATGTAAAGTTTTATAAACATAGCCATTAGAAAAACATTTGTATGTTGATAGGTTAAATATAACACCAAGACTGCAGTCCTAAAAATGGCAAACAGCAAAAGGCTTATCCTAACTCTTGCTCTGCTCCTTCGATTATGTAAATACGCTGCGGAATAATAACTATGTCTGACAAAAAACAGCCTGTTTCTGACTCCATGGCTTCCCCCTTAACACCTAGAACAAAGGGTGCTGTTGGAGGTGGGGACATAAGAGGAAGGGCTGCAGCAGTCAAGACAGTTTGGCAGTGTGCTACAGTCAAAGAGGTACCCAGAGCTTTAGCAAATCACAAAGGGTCCAACTACCTTGGCCCTGTGGGCCCTAATAAGCAAAACAGTCAAATATGTGTCTCCACACTGGAAAGAGTAAAGGAGCCTTTGATTTCATAAGTCACTTTCACACTAGCAGAGGCGTGCATGTGAAATCCCGCTAGCCAGGTCCTATGGATGAGTCATGCTACTGGAGTACCTGCTTCTTTAGCAGCCTGCTTCCCAGCATCACACTGTGCCTAGCCCCTCTCTGGAAACCCCACTCTATTCAGTGTATCACTGTTGCTAAATATTTTAGCTGCGATACACAACGTGCTTGTTCAGCAACTGAACTGAAACAGACACTTGGCCCATGGGCCTGAAGGCTAGACTGCCACTTAGAGAAAAGTATACATAATTAAATTCTGCCTCATTTTACGCCTTATCCTCCCTCTCCACTTTTATCTCCAGCTACCATTAACAAACTCCTTTTCAGTCTCCCCCTTCTTATCCTTTTTCCCTTTCATCCTTGCTTGTGCCTTTTTCATTTTCCCTTACTTTAATTTTTTTCCAAATCCTTTTGATCATTTGTCTCCTCAGACCCACAGTTCTTTACCCTGTGTTCATGGGCTTTTCCATTTTATATCAGCTTCTCCCTCTCTTCCTTCTTACTATGTTCCTATTTCTTCAGATGAAATAACCTTATTCCAACAATCCTGGGACCTGATCTTCAGCATCGTCTGTTAACAAATTTTAGTCACTATTCCTTAATGAGCAAATTTGGATGGAAACAAAGCATATGGCTAGAAGGAACAGTGTGAAAAATGGGGCGATAAAAATCAGTGGTATGAAAATGAATTTAATTACATTATTCTTATCATTGTATCATCCAAATGCTCATTTGCTTTGACAACGATTTTCTCTCAGCATGTGTGACATCTTAGCCGTATACTTAATGTATAGCTTTGTCTCTCATTTGTTATTAAAAAGCCGTGAAAGATTTGTCTAAATGAAATCTGATATACATTCTACCAGCAGGAATATAATCTTCAGAGCATATGATCTTGCCAAGAATGTCTGTACAGGTCATGTATGCATGTATCTGGTTTAATTATTCCCATATAAATATGCTTGTTTTCTTTAGCTATACATAAGCACATACACAGGTACACAGGAATATAGAGTAAGTTATCCAGTTACAAATTAATCTCATTATCTGTTAAACTGGTAAAAATAGAATAATTTGTTCACTTTCATATGCTTTCAGGCAAAGTGCCTCTGCCTTGAGTCCTCTCGCTTTCTTGAGTTTCCAGTTTGAAACTGAGACTCTTGAACTTAAGATTTCTTGACTAGCAGTCTAACATCCTTTAAAATAAAATAAAATAAAAAGAAAAAAAAAAAGAAAAAAAAAAAACAACCAAGAAAAAAACCCTGATAGTCCCCCAGCGTTCCTTACATTGCCAAGCCCTCCAGTCATGTACTGTGACAGAGTGGTTTGCAGATTAAGCGCATAACCTTCAGGCTCCATGTGCCAGAAAAACACGGAATTCAAATTCAGAAAGAAATGCCTTTATTTTAACGTGCAAGTTCTCAACATCTACAGGTGCTCTGGAATTCTTTCTGCTAATCTGAACTGATCTCTACATCTATATTTTTTTTTTGTCGCAGCTGAGGCTGATCAGTCTCTTCTTTCCTCCTTTAGTTCTCTTTATGCAACAGTGTCCTACTCTCTTCTGCACAGCTGAATCCCACTCTAACCTCTCACTGTCTGATGATGATGAGCATTAAATGTCTTTTTCAAGCAAGCCAGCTACTGAGGATGACATAACACACAGTCAGAGAATCCCCTAAGTGCATGGTATAAAGCAGACCTCTTAATTTGGTTAAGTTACAATTCACTTCGTCGCAATATCTTAACAAAAACACCCTCTTCCTACAGTTTGCAGCATTCTAAAACATTGCAACATTCCATGCATGAAAGCTTAGCTTTTAATACTGGGTAAGTCTTCTGCAAACTCCTTCATTGGTACATGAGTGATATCCATAACATTAATTTCTTAAAGTTTTTAAAATAGTTTACATTTTATAGATTGTAATTCATCATAAACCCATTATTACACATGTATTACAAATGAAAGCTCATCTTTATGATGACACTTGACATTTTGTTTCACTCTGAGCAGAGCCAAGAGAATGCCACTGATATATTTTCTGATTTCCCTCACCTAAAGAACTCAGTGAATTCAGAAAGATAAATGTCATCAACTGGGATCAGCAATCGCATAACATATATTTTTAATTGGGACTTTCTGTGTCTTTCATTGTGCCTGGTAGAGTGTTCTTCTCCAGTAATTTTTTTCCAATTGTGCTGGACCGAAAGGACCATGAAATCTAAGTGGACCATTTTTATTCCAAATAACCTTTTCATGTTTAGTTATTTGTAAGTTCCACTTTTCTTTGTCAGTCACAATGATTTCACTATTATCTAGGTCACTTTATACAGGGTCTCTGATTCCTTTCCCTGTTCATGCTTTCCTGCTTCATTAGTGCTCCTGTTACATGCTGTTTTCTTTTTTAACTGCACCTTTCCTTTCTTTGTTTCTTTGCTATCCTTCCCTTCCTTTCCTTCCCCTGCCTTTTCTATTTTTTTTTCCTAGAATCTTCATCTTCTTCATAGAAACTGAATCACAGAGAATTAAGAAAAATGAGGAAAATTGTTCTCAAGGGCATTAGGAGTAGTGCAGAAATGTTTGCTTCTCAGTAAAACATAAAATGTTCAGTGAATGTGAGGGACATTTTCACTTACATTATCTAAAATAGATACAGCTAATACAGCTGATGTTCTGCTATTAGTGAAGAAAGTCTTGTGGCCATGTGAGCTGCAACAGATTAAAGAAGCTGCAGCACATTTATGTCAAAATGGTATTTATAAAGGTCAAAATATAACTTAGCGACTGAAGATTTAAGCACTGGTTTTGGAAATAGTAACCTTAAGCAGACAAAAAGCCTGTTAAGTTAGGATAGGAGGAATTATATGTAATTCTTGGTTCTTTTTTTCTCTTTTGCAATGTGCAGAGTGACATCCTTCTAACTTAATCATGTGCTATGAACAGTACAAAACTGTAACATTGTTTACATTATCTTCTTGTGCAATCACCATTTTTAATATTAACAAAAATATTGACATGCCTATTTCAAAGAGTTATTCATCTTTACTATTGAAATCCCTCTCAATTCCTGTCAGATTTTATTTTAAATCAAATTTGTTATTTTGCCAGTGCACTTTGTGACTGTTGCAGAACCAAACACACAAAGTTCAAAACTGGACCTAGAAAAAGATGAGAATAAACCCAGCAAGTTCGTTTTTGTATCTTTAACAGCTACCACTGTGCTATCTGTAAAAGTATCTTCAGAGACAGTCTTAAGGCCAAATGCACTCTACAGACCACTCATGCTTTAGACTGGATATGAGGAAGAAATTCTTTACTGTAAGGGTGGCAAGGCACTGGAATGGGTTGCCCAGGGAAGTTGTGAATGCTCCATCACTGGCGGTGTTCAAGGCCGGGTCGGACAGAGCCTTGGGTGGCATGGTTTAGTGGGAGGTGTCCCTACCCCTGGCAGGGGGGTTGGAACTAGATGATCTTAAGGTCCTTTCCAACCCTAACTATTCTATGATTCTATGATTCTATTCTGACACTCACAATCATTTTCAGGCTGTTATTTCCCAAACTGGTAAGAGACTAGTGCAAAAAGTTTCCAGATCATCCCAGACAATGGAAAGCATAATCCATATTACCACAGATCCACTCTGCTGCAGCTGCAGGAATACCCTCCACTCTGCATTGATCCAGGTTTCCCCAGACATCCTCCTTAGGTTAAGGTTTACACAACCTGTCCTTGTACCATCACACAGAGCCACCAGTAGCCCCAGCCCTGCCTTACAGAGGACTTACTCTTTGTCAGAGTAGTTAGTGGCGTTGCTTTCTATCAGATACAAATGAATAAGAGGAGAACTCTTTCAGGGGACCTCTTCTCCAGACCCTCACGGATGTTGATGAAGGATGGAAAACAAGACCCAGTGAATATCTTTCTCAGGTTCCTAATTCCGAACTATCCAGAACAGACCATAGTGCAGTATCCGGAGGTTGCTTCACAACTCTGACGATGAAGCAATACAGGAAAAAGCAGAGATAAGAAAGTACAGGAACTGCTGTTCTTGCATACATACTAGCTAACATCCATACTTCAACTTTGACCCTGGCCATTGCTGGAAATCACATTTTACAAAATTGTTTTCCGCTTAAAGGAACAGTAGAATGAGTCTGGGGTCACCTGACATTTGCCTTGTGAGTCTGCCTTGTGATCTCTTGCATTTAAGCTCAGGATGCTTCCAGCCAGCTTTATCTGCAGACCAGTGGTCCAAGGCAGTCTCCACTGCTGTGCTCTTGTCTATCCCTTCTCCTCAATCCTTTTTCTACCAGGTGGAAGGCCAGTGTAAAGCCTCAGTGCTATTTCCTTGTATTTTCAAGATAGCATGAAAAAATACAAAGCTATGCCTATGTAAGACAGTTTAGTATCCTGAAATCCAGTGTTAAGTGCTGAGGGAGCTGTGTTTTTACTGCTGATTTCCCTGGAAACAGGACTCGGTCAAATAGGAACAGTACTATTGGTGAAAGTGTTAAGGCAGAAAAATCAGGCATAGGCTTGTTCTACTAGTGTGATTACAAAAAAGCAAAAATATTTTGCTTTCTCCTTTTCAGTTTTCTCCCAGTTATTCTGTTCCAGAAGCTGTGTATCCCTGGTTTTGAGGCATTTCAGAGACAGACAGAAGTAGTTACTTCCGTTTATGCTATGGACTATTCTAAAGTGTTTGGTGCTCAGATGAAAGAAATTCTAATCTAGGAAACTTTTAACTCGTATCTGCAGTGCTTGTGACCACAAAGTTTATTGTACATAATTCCTTCAATTATATTCTGAAAAGCTCTTTCAATTCACTGTTTGCACCTGAACCTTCGAATTTGGCAGAGGTAAATCTGAAGTTATAGAAATGTTTCAATCTAGGTGCTTTAAAACTTGCTAGTGCTTGATTTTAGTAGTCTTCTTTTAATATATTTTGTTTGTACTGTAATAAAAATCAAGTTTTGTGATGAAAACTTATTGCTCCTGATTTAGCATCTGTCTCTCTGGAAACAACATGTCCTTAGTTTATAGCTTCAGACAATCAATGACTGGTCAGTTCCTCAACATGAGAAAATTTTCCTTAGCAATGCTCACATCTGATCACTGCATAGGAGAAAGCAGAAAACGACATTGCACTGTTTGCCACATAGATTCACCTTTCTGAGAGCTTTCACTAATACTACTATGTAGGCCTTTGAAGTCTATCACCCTTTAATGGTGAGTAGACCTTTTTTTTTGTTTTTATATGGGGGTAATGGTTTCACCCCCAAACACACCTGTAATTCCCATTAATACTGATGTGAGGCTAACAGAAACAATTCTACTACACTGAAGCTTTCCTGCGCATAGAATTCCCATTAACTTTAATCTAAGTTCTGCACAACAAGCAACAGCAGGATCAGCACTCATTTTGAAAAGCAAAGTAGTATGTAATGATTTGCCACATGTGCAATGCCTTCTTGACTTTTATTTACCATGCTTTTATTTTGGTAATAATTCTTGTCTCATTAGAATGGCTATTTAAACTTGTGAAAGAAATCCATTTCAGCATTATGTTTTAGCACGTACATTTGTATCCATCATAATTCTTAATTTAGGCTTAATAAAATAATTTAACAGTATAAAATCAATTATTAAATAATTGATTTTTTAGCACAATAGGACACGGAGCAGGAGAATCAATAGCATTCATGGCCACAAAGCATTTCAAGTTATCATTCCTGATGCCTTTGACAAATCAATGGGTAGTTCAATTCCTACTAATTTTATTATGTGTAGCTTGCTAAAAAATTCCACTGTATGCAAAAAAGTCATTCTTTGATTAAGGACATTTCTGCTCTTATTCTCTCCCGTGCTTGCTCCTCTCTTTGCCTTCTCGGGGCCACACTATTCAAATAAGCTCCCATTATTTTCAGTAGGATGACTTGCTAAAGGGAAATATTTGTGTCCCTTCAGTGGACATCTGTTGTTGGTATGAAAGCAATCAAGAGGAAAAAATGATGGTATGAAGCACATTTAACTTTCACGCCTCTTCATCATTCTGCACAAGCGAACACCAACAAAAATTCAATCATAAATATGTCGAAATATATTCCTCCCCTTTCTAAAAAAGCAGAACTAAAAAAAAAATAAAATAAAGAGAAAAAAATACTAAAGATAAGTCAATTTTACGTGTGAACCCTTCAACTTTGTAGTACCTCCCTTGACCCATTACTACCATTTAAAAAAAAAAAAAAAAGAACTTCCAAATACACAAATATGAAATAAATTCTACAAATGACTAACACGAACTGCATAATTTAGACTTGTCATCAGTAGAATATATAATTTACTTATCAACAACTTTTTAACATATTAAGGTAAAAACCTGCAGTCAGCACAGGTGGTGGCGTGAGAGGCTGTACTCACATCTACGTTCATGTGCTGCCTCTGATGGATTCTGCATCACTGAGTACTGTGGGCTCAGAATTGCCTTTGATGAGATGGTATTGCAGTGTCTTGCAACAGTATAAATCGCTGTTAAAGTAGACTTCATGGAAAAAAACCTTTTTTTTTTTTTTTTTTTTAAAGACAAGATAGATAAAAAGTGCATTTCTTTTCCTTCAACTACTACTGCAGGAAAAAAATCTTATCATCTGCCAATTGGATCCAATTTTATAACATCTCATGCATCTCATATGACAATTGCATTGAAGTAATAGTAGGAAGTTGTCAGAGGTGCTGTTGACATGAATGCTACATTGCTAAATACGAGTTAGTAATGGAGAGGCAGAAGAAACACTAGTTCTGTCCATCAACAACTGTTTTTAAGACCCACAAAGAGAAACAAAGAGGCTGCATATTTCAATTCTGTTTCACAAACTCCTAATTAGCTGTAAATTAACTTTGGTAAAAAACTTAATCTTATGCCAAGGCACAGCTACCATTATTTAATGCTAATTCAGAACTATTGAAGAAAAATAAGGAAAATACATGTGAGTGAACAAGCTCAAGGGAAGTCAACAGGCAGAAAGAAAACTAATCTTATATTGAAGATGGCTTTTCAGCTGGTTTTTGCTTCTTTTCATTTTTTCAGCTGGCTTTTGGGTTCATTTTTGGTGGAATGAACCCAAGATGTCAGTTCTCCTAATTGGAGATACCATCAGAAGGGCTCTCACAGATGTGATCAGTCAATGCTAGCACTGATGGCATCAGACATTACTATTCTAGTTGTCTGCTTCCATCCTCTGCCTTATACGAAGACAACTAAAAAACAAACTTTTGTCAAGTATTTCTAGCGATTGCTACTAAAAGATATATTCCATCTGATGGGAGCCTGCAGAAAACTACAGTTTAGAAATGGGTTTATCTATGGAGAGGGATGGACTAATTTTTAACAGAAAAAGTATAATGCTATAGCTCTGCTGGTATAATTCGGTGTGTGCTTCTTCTATTATGTAGTAAATGTTAATTTGTTTTGGAACAATAACTCTGTCTTGAAAAACCGAGAAGTTGGCTAACTTCACACTGCTTATCTCCTAAATTTCGATTCTTCTGGTCTCACTCTTTGACACAGTTGATTATAAAAGCACTGAATAGAAAGAATGGCAACTTGAAGTTCAAATGAGTAAGGAGAGGTAGAGCAGTACAGAACTTTGAAGACAATGAAATTAAGCCTAAATTTGTAATAGGAAAGGATGTTAACCCAGATGAGTGACAAGATCAAAGCAACGAGTGACAAAGATGATATTACAGTCTGTACTTGTACAGACTTTGAAGACTGAATATATGAATATTTGCAAGTATTTGCATTTGATCAATCCTGTGTTTCTGTTTCTTTCTGCTCCTGACCAATCTTATTCAGCCACAGACAAATCTGAAGGTTATACTGCTCTCAGTTGGCATAAGTAGGTGTTTGTTTAACAGTATTAGGTATTTGAACCATCTTGCTCTCCTCTCCTGTATGTATCTCCTCATAATGTTGATAGAGACACAGCTAAGGACATACACTTTTTGGGAGAAGCTAGGAACAAGTGGTAAAAGAACAGTGAAGATGCTTTTCTTTACAAAGTAAATTATTTTCACTGTATGGGAAAGCTAGAAAAGTATGGGAAGTACGAGGAGCTAGAAAAAATATTGAAAGCCATGTAATATATTTGAAGATGCAAAGGTAGAAAGTGAGATGGCTCTGAGTGCAGTAATAAGTCTTAATGGTCCTGATCAGCCTCACCTGGAGTTAGTCTCTGCCTAGTCTTCCCAGGAGCCCCATTTCAGATCATGCGGGGGCCTTTAGCATCTACTGATGCTACGCTGTAGGAACACCGGTCTCCATGTGTCTGGTCACAGACCCTGTTCACCCAGATCCAAGCCTATGAGTTGACTTCTGGGGTTGATTTTGGACCTGTCTTGTCACTGTGGACCTGCTTGGTGATCACCAAATATGACCCTAATTCTGATTTGTAGATTGTCTTCCGGGATTCATCTCAGGCCTGCCTCATCAACATGAACTTGCCTGATGATCTGGTGTCTTGGTTAAATCTGGCCACGCTCTCTCAGTCTGCCCTACTTAATTCGCTGGGGCTGGTGGATTAGACCCCCGGCCCCTCTCCTCCTGGGAGGTATTACTGCTCTCAGCTCCTGGATCCCCATCCATTAAAAACCAGCTGACCCTTTCTGTTCCCTGACAGGAAGTTCAACTTTGAAGAGCCCCTCTTCTCATATATACTATACAGTGCTTAACTATTTCTTAGAGCTTAAAGCCACAATGGTTTCAAGTCTTTGTAGACTGTTAAACACAAAGGATTTCTAATAAGATGCTGATAATCAGAAGACAAGACAGTATTTGTCTTGCAGACATCAAAATGTATCAAACACAACCCAGAATGAGGTACATGTTCTTCCTTGTCTGTACAAATCACATATGGGTAGGAGACTATGTTGATTAATGATCAAAACCCCCCTCCAACTTTGCTCTTTGCTTCCAGCAGAAGGGACAGCATTGCATATAGAGTTAAATTTTTTACAAGTTTACAAGCTTCTACCTGCCTAGGCAAACCTCTATCTTATCCACCTTATTATAGCAAAGTGTGACTTTATGAAATAGCTACTATTCCACAATGTAGCTATTTGTTCTCGGGCTTGAACTAGCAGTAACCATCTTGCTACAATGCCATCTACTGCCCTTTGCTCCTTTCCTGACTTTCCTGTCCTAAAGGTCCCCCACTGACTCCTTGGCTATTTCAGACCTTTTTCTCACCTCTATTTCAGCAATTGCTCATTAAAGATTGCTTCTCTCTAATCTTTTAAATAATTTCTTTCCACAGATCTAGATGTGTTTTCTCTCTCAAGTCCTATCTATATAAAGGCCAAGAGTGGACATGTAGAATTTCCTCAGCTATCATAAAAAATGTTATTTTTTAACAGCTGGAAACAAAGAGGACTTCTGTTTTTAATACCACCAAACTTCAGAGCGAGCAAGTGAGTAAGGCAAGGTGTCCTTGGTACAGAATGGATCGTTATCATTGCTTGCACAAATCATTAGTACCAAAAAAAAAAAAAAAAAAAAAAAAAAAAAAAAAAAAAGAGAGAGAAAGAAGCAGGCAGTCATATTACACATGACAATATCTGATAGAGAGCAGCCACAGTTGTGATTAGCACATCTCAGTGCCAAATGAATAATCAGGGATCAATTCCAGTGCCAGCAAGCCCCAGCAGCAATAAGCAGGAAAGATGATGAGCCTCTACTGAAGATGGAACATTTTGTATGCAGCAACTTTTGCAGCTGGTTTATATTGACCTTAGATTCCAAGGAGTTCTCTGTTGTTCCTCAGGGGCAGGCAAAGACAGGGTATGTGATGGATGCGATCTTTTAAGAACACTATTATGTCCTCACTTTACCCCTCAAAAATAAAAAAGGGGCACACCTGACTTTTTGAATAAGTACTAGATTTATTCAGAACACCACATTTATCACTGAAATAGCTCTTGTGTAACAAATGAAGCTTTTACAGCAGCTATAGATACAGATATATTAAACACTATGAAATAGAATATAATTGAGAATAATACAATCAATAAATCCGGACACATACATAAACACTTTTTTTATTTTTGAAGCTTTTGACAAAAAATCAGCAGTGAAAGGAGAAGAATATAAATAAAAATCTGGGTGAGAAGATAAAGCTAAGTGATAAAGATAAGCAAACACTGGCAAAGGAGATGATGTTGCTCTGTATATAAGAAGAAAGAGTAACAAATGGATAAAAAACCCAAAACCTTTTAGGTTTGGCACATTCTCCCTCAACTTAGAGAGATAATGGAATTTCTCTTGCATGGTCCTCCTGGCCAAGGATTTACTCTGGAATTTCACTGTAGCAGAGAAGTAATTTCAATCAAAACAGAATCTGAATCACTATCTGTATTCCTTCTAAGAAAGAATATCTTACTTTTGCTTATTAGCTGTACTTAACTAAGAAAATGTGCCCCTGTCCTGTGAAGAGAATTACTTTTTCATATGTAAACAGTAGTGTCATTGAAAGATTCATGAAGCTTGCCTGTCTGAGCTTTATAACAAGATGGAGTAGGCTACTGGAAATCATTCTTGTCCAACTACTTTATAGTGCAAAAAATAGCTTCGAGCTGTGAGTGATGTTATCTGCTACCGATCCAAAAGATCAGGTTACAGCTGTGTAGCCCACGTTCTTGGCCACTTAATCAGCATTGTCACAGGTCAGAAAAATGCAGGATGTTTGACTCCTCACTTTTCTATTTGTGCTGTAACATGAGCAAAAGCGTGTTCCTGCTTCATATCATTATAGGAAAGGTGACTTCATGCCTCTGATTATGCAGGATGGCCTTGGTGTCTTACAGAACTTGAGATATGTTTACTTGTTCTTGTGCCAGTAATATAGAATGAATAGCACTGCAAATATAATTAGCACCTTACAGGAAAGGCAACAGCTAAATAGGTAAACAATATATATGTAATTATTCAGCATATATGTATGCATATCCTAAGAACTTTTCCATGACATTGGTCAAGTACTTCTGTTTCCACATTAGGGTAAGTATTTGCACCTCACACCTCTCCAACCATTAATACAGTTCTCTCTCAGTTTGGAACTTTTAAAAATTATTTGTAAGAAGTAGCTCGGAGATCTGGAATATTGGAAACAGATCTGCAAGAGAATGATTAGCAGGGAGAGGGCAACTAAGCCAGTGAAGTTTGTGCAATAAACCATGTAATTATTTGTAATTTATCATCAGGTTGTTTCATTTTCCCCCAGTGGAATATATACAAATTCCATACTTAAAAAATAAAACAAAAACTCTGCAATGAAGGCTGGTTGTGTGCATTTCCCATTGATGTACATTAAAATCTAGGAAATAGTTACAGCAATGTCCAGATTATTTTTTCTCTTTATTCCATATGTTTTACTCATTCTTTTGACTCCTTTCAAACAGGAGTAATTCTATTTGTGATATCTGTGATTTTCTATGTTCCTAAGCTGAAGTGTAAGTAGGGAGTGTAAACACATACTTCTTTGAGGTGAACTTGTTCAAGAAAAGATGCAAAGTATTTGTTTGTCAGTAAGAAACAATCAGAAAAGTAATTTTCTTCTTTTTCTTTTTTATTTATTTTTTATTTTTTTATGATTCCAATCCCCTTTCCAGACACAGTTTAGCTCTTAATGAACTCTCTTGAAGGCATTCTTGGAATTGCACCACTAGTGAACCCATGTTTTTTCTCTAGTGTTTTCTTGATGCTCTAGTTATTCTTTTTGGTAGTGTTTCTGGACTTTTTTCATACATGCATGCTCCAGTACTAAACCACAGAAAACAGAGCTAACAATTCCTGCTCAGCCATGCATGACCTGTGTTTTCTATTGTTCTAACTGGTTTAGCTATTCCCTGGAGCTTAACTGTTTCTTAGATTTACTGTAATTAAAGCAGAATGGTTATGTCTCTGAAGGTCAAGCACTTTATCCTTACTCCTACTATAACTATGACCAGTCTTAAATACTCTTCTGTAATCCACAGAACTCAGTGACTTTCAATTCCATCTTCACTAAGCTAATGCTAGATCGCTGTGGCTATAGGCATGGAGTTTTTGATTCCCTGTAACAAAGATGGGGTTGAAAGTTATGGGGTTAAGATGGGGTTTTAGGTCTGGACATGACACCTCAACACACTGTGTTAGGATTGACATTGCCTGACCAGAGATAAAATTTTACATGTGTCTGGACATTGCAAACCTAGACAGAAGTCATTGTTAGAATAAGAATTGGTTTTAACTGTCCATTTCTGGATTTTTAGTGACAGATCTACTAGAACACACATTTTAAAGTTAAATGTGCCTTAAATTGAGTTACGTATCAGACTTCTTGAGGGTTTTTAACACTTTTGTAGTTACAAAGGTAGCACTTTCAAGACTAGCTGTATCTTGTAAGTTTAGAAGCCATAACTGCAGCTCTTAAAGAACATTAAATTTGCATAAATTATGCAACCAGGAAAAATTGTAAAATAAAAAAAAATGGGATTTCTATTGCAACACACCCCTAGCTTACCAAGGCTCTGGGGGATCAAGGTAACTTTTTTCGGGGAGAAGACTGGGAAGTCTCAGGCAAGTAATAAACGAAAAGGATGCTCACAGTTCAAAGGAAGGCTGACGTCAGGAAACACAACAATTAATGCTATTCTGCCCCCTTGCGTTATCTTCTGAGGTAGCTGCCTTACCCCCACATATCTCAAAGTTCACGTCCCTTCGTGAAGATTGCATCACGTAACAAATGAGTTATCGAAAACATAATAGCGCAGTGTCCTCACAACAGCACGGCTGGGCGATCACTAGAAATGATACAGCTGCGTGCCTATGTTTGAAGATGGTGCATTATATGTAAAACTAATGCAAAATAAGCACAAAACATTAATATGTTGTAACTTGCACTACCATGTGGGGGATGGGTAGAGTTAAGACTTCAATCGAAATGAGAGTGAAGCCAGCTAACTCTATATGAGTAGCACAGAAAACAGAAGACCCGTGCTGGAGAAAAAAAGGAGAATCTAGGACTTAAGCTCTCCCATTCGTTTTTGCCAGCTCAGACCCTTAATTATCTAGAATCTTGGTTTTACCCTTTTATTTGTAACCCACGGGGAATAATAAATAGGCATTAATTTTGGCCACACGTGCTCTTGAAATAAAAAGAAAGCTTGCACTGAAAGCGATAGCCAACAAAAATATGTCCACCTTCAGAAGACCAATTTAGACTCTGGTTTAAACCCAACAAACACATCTCTGCAGTGCCTTGGACACAAGGAGCCAAAGCCCCAAAGAGGAAAAGATTGTCAAGCAGCTGTAGTTTCATTCGTGATGTAGAGATAAATGCCAGAAGTCGCACAGTGCAAAATAACGAAAGGTAACTGCCATTTTAACGCGACTTTACTTCCATCATTTACTACCGAACCCTGCCAACTCATGACGTCATTCTTCACTCACAGGACTAAAAGCTGCGCCCCTAGGTTGAGTTGGGGGCCGGACTGGGCGATCTCCAGAAGTCCCTTCCCAGCCGCCCCAAAGCGCTGCGGAGGTACGCGGAGCAACTAGGACGGGGGGCTGCGCAAGCCGCTTAAGTTTTATTAGCGGCACACGAATGAGAAGCAATTTATTTACAACGCAGTGCCGCTCTCCGCCAGCCCAGAGAAACCCATTTACATCTCAATTTCCTTTCAGCATCAGCCTTTCGCTGCGAGGGCTGGGCTCTTATGCTTGTGGTTTCTGCGGAAGGCTGAGTAGTGGCCTCCAACTAGTTCTCCCGACAGACTCCAGGCAGCCTGTAAAAACAAAACGGTACGAGGAGCCAGCGCGTTCCCCGTCTCTCACTGATCTATCCTCCCGTTGCCCCGGCGCAGCGCCAAAGCGGCGGGGCGGGGAGAGCGGGGCCGCTGCCCCGCGGCGGCTGCAGCCTTTCCCTCTGGGCCAGGACAGGTAGACAACGGCGGCACCAACTTCAGCGCCTGCGGCTCTCGCCGGGGCCGGCCCGCGGCAAAGTTACCGAGTCGCTGGGTTGAGATTTTATTTCGTTATTGTTATTCCTCCCTCTTCCCCCCTCCTCCCCCCTGTTCTTCTCTCCTCCGCTACCCAAGAACTTTCGACCTCGTCCTGCCAGGCACGGAGCCGCCTCCTCTGCACACGAAGCCACTCTCGGGGCAGCGAAGGGGGCGGGAGGGAGGCTTGGGCACTTCGCCTCCACCGGCGACGGCCGTAACCGCGATCCCGCCCGCGGCGCCCCGCCGCTGCGAGCCTCGCCCTCTAGCGGGAGAGAGCGGCGGAGCCGGCGGCTGGGCGTGACTTCCCGCGCTCCCTTTAGCCTGCCTGCCTGCCGGGGGGGACCGCGAGTCAGTCAGGGAGCCGAGCTAAACCGGGACTAACGGCGGCGCCGGGCGAGGAGACTCCGGGATTAACGGTGGCCCTCCCCTCCCCGGGCACCGGGGGAGGCAAGCGGCCCCTGGGGTGAGGGCAGCGGCGCGGTCGGAGGAAAGCGGGAAGCCCCCGGCCCCTTCCCTGGCACCCCTCTTCCCTGCCCTTAAAAGCGAATAGAGGGCGAGAAGGGGAATACAGCCCGCGGCGTACCGAGTGGGGGAGAGTCCGGCTGCCCCCTCCCCGCCTGCGCTGTTGCCTGGAGGGGGGCGAGAGGGGCGCCTCCTACTTTGGCAAACACTTTGGCACTTTGCTGGATCCCGAGCAGGAAGGGGTGGAAATATGGGGAAAGTTGGAACTTGCCTGGTTACTTTGGCCGGACTTCTACTGGCGGCGGGAGCGCAGACGTTCACAGGTAAGAAGCCGTTTCGCCTGCCCCGGGGCCCGGCAGGGCTGCCGCGGGCGGGGGCAGTAGAGGGGCAAGGGGGGAAACGCTGCGCTTTCGGAGCTGGTTGGGTTTTGTTTTGGAGTTTTCTTTTATTTGCTTTTTATTATTTTTTTTTCTAAATTTCCTTCCGTGTCTCCTGCCGGGGCTGACAGTTCGGAACCGCTGCGTACGTAGCGGGGGGAAAAAGTGACCGGAGGGGCGGCGGTGGTGCCGGGATGCCCCTGCGGGCTAAGGGGAAGTGCGCTAAGTAGGCAGGCGAGAGGCCTTCAGGGCTCGGGCAGCTCGAGGGCAGGGCTGGAGAGGGACGGGCGGGACTCAGGCTCACCCCTGCCGCCGACTTCCCGAAAGTTTCCCCGTGCCCCGGCTCGGGAGGTGGAGGGGCGAGGTAAGCCGCCGCCCAGCAACGGGGCTGACGACGGGGGAACTGGAACTTAAGGTGCTGTCCGGCGGGTGCTCCGCCGCCCTCTCGACCCCGGCGGCCTCCCCGCGCTCTCTCCCGGAGCTCCCAGCCTTTAGCGCTGCCCCCAAGTTGCGGCTGTGGAACGCCGGCAGAGCCGGAGGTAAAGCCCTGGCCCCTCGTTTTCTGCAGCCCCCCAGGATCGTTACCTCGGAGGCAGGGCAGAAGCAGCCCGCGTCTTCGGGGCGTCAGGATTCGCATCCAGCGAGGAGCCCGGCAAACTGCTCCATCAACAGCGTTTTATCTGATCCCTGAAGTTCTAGACCTGCAGATGGTTATCTTGGTCTCGAGTCATCTGCCTGCACCCCTGCCCTATTTATATGTTGAAGAAACCCATAATTTTAGACAGAAGCTGGGATTGTGAAATAGTTCTGTGTGCTTCACTGCGAAGAGTAACTTCAGATTTTGTTTGCTTGTTTTGTTCCTAACATGAACTTAGTGCAACTGAAAAGCGCTTTAAATTGAAGACATCTGGTCTTCGGTTCATGCAAAGTGTACTTTGATCTGGTGGTGGGAAGCAATACGTTTGGCTGTCCTTGTTCACCCTGCAGAACAGTTTATGTTTTGTATATTGTATGTTGCTTCTTTGCAACACTGTAGCTACATCAAGTTCCATGGCTAGGAATTGGTGGTCTGTTTTAAAACTTGCTTTAAAAAATAAACATTTCTGGGTTTATGTTACGTTCCAGGGACCTTTTGTATACGTAGCTGCATTTCCCCTATTTTTTCCCTAGCATTTTTACTGCAGATGAGACAGAAGATCCCTGAGCAGAAAAATGTTTTGTACCGTGGTGATATAGAACAATGATGAAATCTTTTCCAAGCAGTCATGTTTGGAAGAAACTATGCTCTGTAGTGAATTATGGAACTGAACTCATGTATATTACCCCTGTAACTCATTAATATTGTAAGTTTAGTGTCCAGACTTCAGTGAAAGCTCCTGCTTTATTTAGATAAATCCATAACTCATTGCTGACCTGCATGAACTGTCTTTACTTCTTGTTTAAAGATAAGCTGGGGCAACTCTTCTTTATATTTAAATGACTTGTGCATGCGATATGCTGATACTTTACTAGGGTCAGAAAAAAACTGATGACATTTCCATTTTTGTACTTCACCATTTGAGGTGTGTGCCTGGGAGGTATTTTTGCTTGGGGGAAAAAATTGCTGTTGCTTTTACTAAAAGCTTGATGTATCAGTGTCATAGAAATTAAATTACAGAAAAATTTGTCCTTGAGTTGGGTAACTTGTCTTTTGTAATAGCTAGCCCTTGTTGCAGATGGGTTATATGACTAATGTATAAAAAGTTTAAAAACAAAGGAAAAAGAAACAAAACTAGCTTGATACTTGTTCTAAACAAAGAATAGCAGTGGTGAGCTAAGTAATCTCTGGCATTTCTACTTCCATTTTTATTTTTACCTTTTTCTAAAATGACTGATTTGTTTTATAGAGCTTGGTTCTAACTTTGCATTCAGCTATTGTTTCATTTAAGTTTCTTATTTAGAAAATAATCTTACTGAAAGATCAGATCTTGGCTTTTTAAGGCCTGGAAGCTTTCAAGTAATCTTTTGAAAGCAGCTTAACAGTTAATAACAATGAGATTTTCTCTGAGTCCTTAACTAAAGAATTTAAAATTCTGGATTCATCAGTTCAAGAAGCAAATGGTCTCAAGAATTTGAATTCATGAGATGCTACTGAAAACAGTATCTTAAATGGACAATGCTGCTTATCTTAAAAGTAGCTGGGGTCTTTCTGCAAGAGTAGGTTTGGGTGGGTTTTTTTATGTGGTTGTTTTTTTCTTTTTTTTTAGCTTTTCTCTGAGAAACCATAGCACACCTGATTTAGCTGCTTTTGTTTATAATTTTAACATAAATATTAAGTGGTCCCATGCAAAGACTAAATGCTAGTATTACAGAGGTTCCTGAAACATGGCATTCCTGCCATATGAAATGCCACCTGACTCCACCGTGTTTCTTCTTCCATCTCCTTGCTAGATTATTCAGGCTAGGGAAAGCATTCTCTTCCTGTAAGAGATTTAGGTCAAACATAGAGATGTGGAAAGTTAAAAGGGGCACTGTAAGCCTGAATATCGGGCCTTATATGAATAAAGGGTCTGGATGAGAAGATTTCTGTCAAATAGCAAAATGGGAAGCTGAAATTGAAGGCAAGGAGATGTGTAATAGAACTTGGAAATGGTGTTTTTTATTAGGTATTGTGTGCAGATAGATGCAAATTTGCACACAGCTGAATACTGAAATTGATGCTTCTTGCTTATAACCTGAATCTGACCAGGGGAGGGCTATTGAGAGAGAGATCTGGATGGGTGGACTGACTGACTAAAAGTGCTTGTCAGAGGCCATTCATAATGAACTTTGCACAAGGACTAGTGGCAATTATTAGAACAATAGCAGGAAAAGTGCTGTACAAAATTGAAAATTACTTTTCCTAGTGACTAGTAAAGGCCTTGCATAGAGAATAGTAGTCCTAAAGCTATTTTATGGATTAAAAATACAAGAACTTGCATTCTGGATAGGTGTTGTGCCTTTATATTAATCTGTTTCATTTCTGGGTATAGGTGCTCTCAAACAAGAATTGCTTTTTCCAAAAACAGAAGTAAGGAAGAAGTTTGATGGTCTGAAGTTGAAACTTACTGTGATGAAGTTGATGCTTGGTGACTGCAGAGAGGGAAGATGAAAAGAATGAATATAGGTTTAGTCTTTATAGCTCCTATCCCAGCTGCAATGAAACTTCTGGCAATGGGAGCAATGTATAGACAATAAAAAGTTTCTGTTGTAATTGACCATGTTTAAAGAGATTTCTCAGAGTATTTAGCATCTCTGGAAGTCTTGAATAGATATTCTGATCACTCTACCAGCGAAGAGCTCCAAGTGTGGTTATATCTCATTTTAACAAATTCTGCTGTTGCTTGCATTGCTTATTCCACCTGCTTTCCTTCCTCTCCACCCATCCATCAAGTCTGTTTTCCTGCACTTCCTAAGGGAAGTAACATATGCTAGTGAAAATGCAGCTTCATTAGCGGCTGACACAGTTAGCTCATCAACAAAACTCTTCCAGTTAAAGTTCATAGTGTGGACTTGGCCTCACTAAATGGTGAGAGCTGTAGGGGAAGATTCTTAAACCAAACTTCCTTCTGTCAGAGATTTTTGCTGCTGCTGTTACAGCTTTTAGGTGAATAGGTGAATTATTTCATTTGCGTTTTACACCTAAAGGAATTCATCTTTGAAATAGTCCAGCAAATTAATGGAAGCATGTTGAAGAATTTGCTTCTAAATTTTGCCCTTAAAAAAAAATCAAACAACAGACCACAACAAAAAACCCAACCTTTGACAGAAACAGAGGAACTGAAGTTTGTGTTTCTCTGTAAACTGGGATGTACTTTAGAATGTTTCAGGAAAAAATGAGTCTGGGCTTTGGAAGTGACACAGTTTGTCAAAAAAGAAACTGTGTAGTGGGTATGTGGGTTGGGTTTATTTTTTTATTTAGCTATTCTGGTCTTGTTCTGATTGCAAAAGTTAGTGATGAATCCTCATTGGAAATTAAAAATGAATCTTGCAAAATATTATAAGGATGTAATAACACAGGGAGAGAAAAAAATCCTGTGATGTTTATTTGGTCTCTCAATGTAATGTTTGTCAGAATCCGCAAAGAAAACAAATCACAGTGTCCTGAAACAATATAAAAGCGTGTAATTTATGAAAAAAAATATGTATTTAGTGCTCTAAGGAGTTGCTAGATTGACAGCTAGAGAGAGCAAATCCTCAGGCAAATCACTGAACATGTTAGGATAGAGCGAGTAAGCTTCTGAACTCCGTCTCACTAATGTCATTTGAGTCTGACCTGAAGAAATGTGGAGATCATTTATTTTTCATGTGTGCGTACTCATGCACTGAAATGGTCAGCAAATGTGTCAAACAGCCTAGTTGCCAGTGGCCAGGTCAGTTTTACACATTATTGCTGAGACAGTTGGTTCAGTTCGCATCATTAGATTCAGCTAGGGGAAGATAATAGGTGTAGACCTGACAGAGCAAAGTCCAGTGATGTTGTGGGGTCAGGACCTGTGAACTGATCCTGCATTTCACATGTTGCAACTCTGTGCTGAAGGAAATGCTATTTGAGAGGGATCTCTCTTGTGTTTAAAGCTCATTAGTATCACTGTCAAAAACTTACGTGAGGTAGCTACATCACTAAGTTTTAAAGATGCTTCCCCAGAAAATGACATGCATTTATGAACCTTTCAGCTCACATTTACAACTGTTGTATAAAATAGTTCTGAAAATTTTCCAGGGAATTAATTCTTTGTTGATGTGTGAATGCAGGTGAATTATTAGCTCAGTTTCTTTTGGAAAAATTGAGAGAGTCCTCTTTATTTCATTTGATGTTGCTGATAACTTCCAGATCTGTATTTCTGTTTCAATGTGTAATGTTATCAATATATTAAAAGGGATTTTAAAAAACCCAAACCCATTTGGAGCATATGGTTGTATATTTGGGGGGGGAGGGGGAAGGGGGAAAGGGAGGGAAGGAGGAGAAGTATAACAAATTTTATTGTCACTTTATGTGAACATAGTGGAGTGAATAAATACTCCTTTCTGATTTTTGTAGTGTCTTTTGAGTTTTGCCTGCTGTGATCTGCTGCTGATCACTAGGTGTAGCTGCATCTCTAAATCCACTTTTTGAAGCACAGAAAGAGGAAGGGCTGTAAACTGGGCTTTGCAAGAATATAGGTATATCTGGAGCTGGGAGGTGTGAAAATACATGATGGATTTTTTTTGACCTAGAGAGTTTTAATCCATTGGTGGTTTGTTTGCACCAGTTTGTTTATAATACAAATGAATTTTTAATTACTTGTAAAAAGGCTGCTTTCAGTATCGGTTAGTATACGACAGAAGGATGAATGAATAATATAATAAGAGTACATAGTAAAATGCGTGAAATTACAAAGAAACTGTCGGTAATTTCCTAGTAGTTTTAAATGCAAGGTTCATTGCTGTAGAGATCTAATAAGGGTGTATCTTAACCATCTTGATTGGTCCTTGTCTTAAGGAGAAGCTTAAGTGTTGTGTGAGTATATATCTCTTCTCGCAATCTACCAAGCTTTCTGTTCCATGCAAGAGAATTCTTTTCAGAGATAATGTTAATGTCGGTGGAGTTCTGTTCTGCTTTTGGAAAGTGGTGTGTTGGTTTTTAAGCCATGTAACTTCCATTAGGGTTACAAGAAAGTACAGAGGGTATGTCCCTACGTACTCTTTAAAAATGAAGGAAAAACTTTTAATCATAAATTACAGTGATTGAGTGTAATAATAGTAGTTTCTGAGTTTAAAAATAGTAAAAATAAAGGTGTATTATGCCTCTAACGCATGCACATGTTCAGTAGCTGCAGAGAATAGGAAAGAAGTGTCTCAGCCAGAAGCGTCTGACTCCACATTGACCCTTTGCCACCTGAGAAGCAAGGGTAGGAAACAATATAATGACCACATTTGTTCAAGCAAAACCACAGCAGCATTGGCAGGAAGGAGTACTGAAACCAGTTGAGAATTAGGGTGTTTGAGGGGGAAAGGTGGGAAGGAAGGTATGACATTTTCTGGAAGAGTGTAAGAGATGAAACTTACTGAAAGAGAAGATGGTCTAGAAGAAAAATCTGCGGCCCTAAAGGTAGCAAAATTACATCTGGAAAACAGAAATTAATTTGTAATTATTCACATCTTCTTATTTTTGTCATCTTAGTTTTGAACATGTTTGTCTTTAATAATATGTTCAAGGCTCAAACATGTCTTCTGGCAGTGTTATGTAACAGTAGTTGATTATCTTTACACATATGATTAGCTGTAATGATGTTAATGAATCTTTAATTTTTTCCTGTGGAATGGTATAAAACCAACATCTTCCTTATGAGTGTATTTGTTGTTCCCCTTCCCCCCCCCCCCCCCCCCCCCCCCACTCCCCCAACGTGTAATCTGCCCTGATTTAGAGAGCAATAGGTTTTGGTTGCAGTAGGGTTTAGGTTGATTTGGCTCTTCTCTACCCACCCCCCATCTCTTTTTGTTGTTTTTTTTTTTTTTTTATCTTCTTCAGTGTTCAGCTTTTATAAATATCTCTTACAGCACTGTTATGTTAATCACGAGAAATGTGTTTTTGCTCTGGAATAACAGCTAATTGCCTCTTTCATCACTTTAGCTCTTCATCTTCTAGGAAAAGGAAATAGAGCGTCTTATGGCTGTATTAGAGCAGAGTTGTTTGGTGTTTGTTTTGCTCTTTGAGGTTTATGGCACAATTATTTTGGGGAAGTTCTCAGAAAGATCATGCTTTATTACCTTGAATCCTATTGCCACATTTGTCCTTAACTCTAAAACCAAATATTGTTTAGATTCTATTTTTGAAGGTAATATACTGGATAGAACACTTCTGTCTGTGGCCTTTTGTTTCAATTCTGTAGTGCATAAAGGTAGGCAGATCAGGTGTCGTGGTTTAAGCCCAGCTGTAAATCAGCCACACAGTTTGCTCGCTCACTCTCCCTGCCTTTCTCCCCTCCCCCTCCCCCTCCCCACTCCCGGAGGGGATGGGGAGGAGAATCCAAAGAGTGTAACTCTCCCACGGGTTGAGATAAGAACAGTCCTGTAACTAAGGTATAACACAAACCACTACTGCTACCACCAATGATAATAATGACAAGGGAAACAACAAGGAAAGCTAATACAACCGCTCACCACCCACTGACAGATACCCAGCCTGACCGAGCAGTGATCTAATCCTTCTGGGTAACTGCCCCCAGTTTATATAGTGGGCATGACGTGCTGTGGTATGGAATACTTCCTTGGTCGGTTTGGGTCAGGCATCCTGTCCCTGCTTCTTCCCGGCTTCCCCTCCTCCCTGGCAGAGCATGAGACTCAGAAAATCCTTGGTTAGACTAAGGGTTACTGAGCAGCAACTAAAAACATCGGTGTTATCAGCACTGTTCGCAGTCAAAAGTCAAAAACACAGCTCTGCACCAGCTACTAAGAAGGAGAAAAATGCCTGCTACTGCTGAACCCAGGACATTAGGTAACTATTGTTTAGTTGTGCTGGAAGATTCTAACGTAAGATTGAAGAGTATATTACAGCAGTTTCTGTACACTTTTCAGGTGTATAGATAGTGAACCACTACTGTCTTGAGGTTTTCATAATGGAGTTGTTCTTACAGGTAAATGAATAGAGGGGCTTTTCACATTTGCTTTTCTAGTGAATATAGACTAGATTGAGTAAATAATTTCCATCCATAATGTGTGTTTCTTTACTTGCATACATGCTTGTAATCTATGCACTAGTTTGTATGCCTGTGTCTGAAGAAGTTGATAAATTACTACCCTTTAGCAGACTTCTGCATTTTTGATGGTGTACTTTCAGCAGAGGTGGTTGCAGGGGAGTTATTTTGGTTTTCTGGTTTTGGGTTGTTGGTTTGTTTGGTTTTTTTCCTTCTCCTTCTAAGGTCAAACAATTCCTTATTTTGGGAGCTGATGCTTAGTAATTCTTTTGTAGCTGTAACAATAATTTATGATCAAAAAAGTTGTCACTTACATGAACATTTTAAAGTTTTGGCTACCAAGTTTACATAGTTTCTGTGGGGAACAAGGATTTCCAGGTTTGAAAAAGGGGTATTACCAGGTTATATATCTCAAGAAGAAGCTATGATCTTCCTAAAGGAATTCATGTTGTCCTCTGCCTTCACAGAAACTTGTTTGTCTCACTTCTGCTGTTTTCAGGTTCATGGCTTTTTGCTGTTTTAACAAACAGTTCAGGTAAAAGTTGAAAAACAAACATGCAAGTCAATTGCTGTCTCAATGAACTGTATTAGCCCCCAGAGCAGACGTAACTGTTTTCTCTGTATTATTTTTAATAGTTGCTTTTTCTTCTCATGTGCTTTATGTATTTATTTTGTTTCTCTTTGAAAATAAAAATTTGATTATTACCTATTCCCTCTTCCATCCTTGCAGTAAATAAAATTGCTGTGAGAAGTCCAGTGATTCCTAAGAACTCTACAGCTTGCTCAGAGTATGCTCACAGGCTTGGTAGAAACTTGTGAGGAAATATATTTGTGTCAAAGTTGACACTGTTTGCATATCTGTATGGGACTATATGTAATCTGTTGTAATTACTGTGATGTTTCTGTCAACCAATATAATTCAGGATCAACAGAATTCTGACGACTACAATTTTGGGAAGTGGTTACTATTTTGATAGTGTAAGATCTCTTACTTAATTGTTTAAAGATGTGTCATATAATCTTAACCAGGAAATTATTTTCTCTCAGTGGAACTTTCTGAGCCTGGCGATTTTTCTGGTTGCACATTGGGATGACATAGCCTAACATGAATCTTATCACTGGTGCACAGCATGAAAAAGGCAGATATATATTTTAACTCCAGTTGTAATAGTCAGTTGCTTAGCGATCAGAACTCCTACAGAGGTGTGGGAGACCTGGATTTAATTCTGTGCTCTGGCATTTGATTGTGTTATGGGTGAGGATTTTCATAGCCAGGCTTTTCTGTTCTTTCTGTGGATTTTTGTTTAGTTTTGATCGGTAGGGTTGTTTTACTTTTTTTTTTTCCCCATGGTTGAGAAATCTGCTAAACTTTCATATAAAAAGAAAAAAAAAAGAAGGTGGCAGTTCAGATCCCCCAGTGCATTTAGAGAAAATGTACAGCAGCTATTTGTCACCACCTGTGACTTCAGTTTTCCCTCAAACCTTAGCAATGTGCTTAAATAATGTTGCATGTTTAGGAGATAGAAACAGTTGCGGATGTTTTCAGGAGCCATAGTTCTCGGTGGGGTAGTTCTTATGTTAATGACTGACAATTGCTATAGCATTTTTTCCTTTAATGTTACCTTTTCTGAATTCTGCAGAGTAGATGAAGATGATTTTACAAAGCACTGCATTCAACACTTTAACATAAGCACTTTACATAACACATCACTTAAGCTGTTTTTCTTTTTAACTTCTGCAGAGACAGCTGTTACTGAAGTAATTTCTCTGTTATGTAAGGTAAATTGTTGTCCCAGTGATAATTTTCAGACACTGCAGTTAATGCCCTCTTTACTGTGTCTGAAAGATGTTAACTTGACTGGGTCCTAGCTTGGGAGAAAACCTTTGCAAGGAAGTTTCTAAGTATGAAGGCAACTTTTTGGTTAGGTCTGTGAGTGTCATGAGAAACCAACAAAACCAAAAGACAATTAAAGTGAATGTTTAGTTAAAATGTTAGAGGTTGAAAATTTTAACTGGAATCCTCTATATTGCCCAGCATTACTGCCCTCTGTTTATAGTGACAGCAGAGCACGTGGATTGAAGAGCACATATGAAGTCCATGAGGTATGTTTTATTTATTTTTACTTTAAGAATTGCTCTTAGAATTGCCTATGTAAATCTAGGCTAGTAAGGAATTTATGTGAATTAGCCTAGCATTTTCATTCAGGGGATTGGAAAACAGTGGGGTTTGACTTTTATTTATCTAAGAGTGTTTGAGACTAGCACACGCCTATTAGAGCGAATATGCATTGAAACTGCCTAGGGCTCAGGAGCCCAAGACAAGTTGAAATACAGTCTTGACAAATAAAGGCCTGGCTTCTGCAGCAGTCATTCAGCAACAGCAGACATGGATTGGGATTTTCTTGAGTTTTGCAAATGAGTCTTGCAGAAACTTCAGCTTTGCATTTTTAGATGTACAATTGCTTGACAGAAAGTCAGTTTGTCCACTAGGATCTGGTACTTCTTTGAATCCTGAATATTGGGAGTTAAATATTACCCACGTAAAAAACTTGACACAACCACAAAAAGCTGTGAACATAAGAAGCCTTAAAATGTTCTTCAAGTTGTAGCCCAGTGTCTAGCATCAGATTATCCATGCAGGGAAATGATGTGGATATAGCCCCTTAAGAAAAATACTACTCAGCTACTTCTGTTCTATTTTCAGCCACAGACAAAAATACTATTGTGCTTGTGGGTTGATTCACTGGCAAATCCCTTGATCAAAGTGCACTTCAACCTTATTCACCTGTACCTTCCTTTGTCATATAGCGGACTTAGAGTCTAAAAGTACAGGTAGTGATTTTCGAATTGGGAGTGAAGTCTTAGGTGTTGCATACGTTCAGACTGAGAAGTTCAGGTAAAGGCTGTCTGGATTTGGTCTAGCTGTATTGCCAAGGTTACTTCAAGGGGAATTAGGGAACATAAATTGTGCATGCATTGTCTGCTGCTTTTGAAATTATTTCTCTGATTTCTACAGAGAAAACGGATACAATCTTTGGATGTCTAAATTTTTATTTGGAAGGTACCTTCTATGATTCAGTGATGAATAGGAATAGAAAGCAGCTGTGGACTCATCAGTCAGGAACTTCTTTTGGAGGTTTTGGTTACATGGGTTGCAGTTAAGGCTGCAGCATGGAAGCTTGTATTTTGAAAGTTATTGCTTGCCTGTCACTTCTGTTGCATTCATTGCAGAAATTGAGTCAGTTTCTGATGTGTAGCCCAAACTCCAACACTTTGTAATGAAAACTGTCAATATTTTTGAGGATCTCAATTTCAAAATGACTGTAAACTTGTAGCTTCCAGAATTGGACCACAGTAAATCTCCTCAGTGAAGTAGTATATGACAAGCTTGTTTGCTTCAAATCAATGCTTGTAGTGGGTGGATCACAGGAGTTTTTCAAACCGCAGTTTGTGAGCCACTCACTCACTGTAAGTGAGAAATTGCACTTTTCCAGAGCTTGCTATGTTAATGTCTTTGCAAGCTGCAGAGTGCTAGGTTTGCAGCAGTGAAAAATTAATTCCGGCTTGTATGCCAGAATTGGCTGACGTGTATTTCTGGGCTTTTGGGAGCAGAACTGAAAAAAAAAAAAGAGATCTGTATGCTTGAAATTGGCATTCAGCAAATACATGGCATTCACCAGCAGCCCCATTCACATGATTTCAGTGCTTTGACTCTACACAGTGGTCTAGCAATAAAAGAAAGAATTGGCCAATTACAGTAATCTGCCAGAGCTGTGTACTGTGGAATTTTGTGCAGAAGAAGAGGAAGGGTTCCTACCTACTCTGAGTTCCATCTACAGTTGCACTTTTGTACCAGCTATCCCACAGCAAATAATATGCATATTTAACAAAGCTGCAGCCACCAGGCCTCCTTTAAGAACATAGTGTTTACCTGCCACTTCCTGTGCTCTCTCCCCCTACTTTTCTCTGTTCATGTCGCTTCCTTATTGCTGTGTGTCATAAATTGGGCCCAGTCTTTTTCAACATCTTTGTTGGTGACATGGACAGTGGGATTGAGTGTGCCCTCAGCAAGTTTGCCGATGGCACCAAGCTGTGGGGTTCGGTTGATACATTGATAAGTTAGAGGGAAGGAATGCCATCCAGAGGGACCTTGACACGCTTGTGAGGTGGGCTGATGCCAACCTGATGAAGTTTAACCATGACAAGTGCAAGGTCCTACAGCTCGGTCGGAGCAATCCCGGGCACAGCCACAGGTTGGGCAGAGAAGAGATTCAGAGCAGCCCTGTGGAGAAGAACTTGGGGGTGTTGGTGAAAAATGAACATGAGCCATCAGTGTGAGCTTGCAGCCCAGAAAGCCACCTGTATCCTGGGCTGCATCAAAGGGATCGTGACCAGCAGGTTGAGGGAGGTGATCCTTCCCCTCTACTCTGCTCTTGTGAGACCTCACTTGGAGTATTGTGTGCAGTTCTGGTGTCTTCAACATAAAGAGGACATGGAACTGTTGGAACAAGTCCAGAGGAGGGCCACGAGGATGATCAGGGGACTGGAGCACCTCCCATATGAAGATAGGCTGAGAAAGTTGGGGCTGTTGAGCCTGGAGAAGAGAAGGCTGTGTGGAGACCTCATAGCAGCCTTGCAGTATCTGAAGGGGGCCTATAGGGATGTTGGGGAGGGACTCTTCATGAGGGACTGTAGTGAGAGGACAACAGGTAACGGGTTCAAACTTAAACAGGGGAAGTTTAGATTGGATATGAGGAAGAAATTCTTTACTGTGAGGGTGATGAGGCACTGGAATGGGTTGCCCAGGAAAGTTGTGAATGCTCCATCACTGACGGTGTTCAAGGCCAGGTTGACATAGCCTTGGGTGGCATGGTTTAGTGGGAGGTGTCCCTGCCTCTAGCAGGGGGATTGGAACTAGATGATCTTAAGGTCCTTTCCAACCCTACCTATTCTATGATTCTATGATTTGTGCCTTTCTCTGCCACCTCAGTCCTTTGGCCATCTGTGACTTAGCTGGGAAGACAGCGAAGACTGGAGGTTGGTAGGTCCCATTAGGATATCATGTTGTGCCATGGGCCACCCTGCTGCTGGTATGGTTTGGAGATCTACGTGTGCTTTTTGAGAGAGCCCCAGAGGCTCTGGCGGGGGGGCTGTGACAGACACTTGGGAGTACAATTCCTCAATGCCTCAGTATTTTTTGTAATAAAGTGGTTTGGTTTTTTTCTGTGGGTTGTTTTTTTTTAAGTTAGGTTTTTTTTTTTGTTGTTGTTGTTTTTTGGTTTTTGTTTTTTTTTTGTGTGTCTTTTTTTTGTCCTTTTTTTTTCCTTAGACAGATGAGATCATAATGATCCTATGCATGTGCTAGCACACATGGCAGCAAAGCATGTGCTTATTAGTAAGTACAGTAAGTGAGTGAAGTTTAAGTTTTTTGGTCTGAATACGTTCACACTGAATGCTTGATAGCAGCAGCAGGCGCTGCTAGTGGAAAATGAGCTACTGTTGGCCAGATCTAGATTTCAGACCAGATGGACATTATTTGTAATATTATTTGAGTGTGAATGGGTTTTACTAGAGTGTGAAGTAAACTGACGAAGATTTTTTTTGTTTGTTTTCCCAGCTAAAATGAATTAGTACTACTGGCACTATTTACACAAACACAAACTCAAAACCTAAAGATGAATAAGGCCGGTTTTGGGTGTACTATGAAAGTAATTACAGAAAGCTCCTGTTGACACAATAATTGCAAGTAAATCAGGTGTTAACAAAAGTCAGCATGAACTCACATCAGCATTTTGCAGAAATGTAGTTACACGTATATTTTCTGGAAATATAGCTTGGGTTAACCTGTGTTCTGTCTGTGCTATTTTGGCCTTTGTTTTTATGTGCACTTTTAATGCATATAAATGCATATGTGTAGTGTATTCTGTGCTATCAGTGCATATTTTTACCAGTGAAAATTGTGCTTTAAGATGAGTTTGAAAGTTTCCACTGTACTTTGTGCAAATTATTAATGTGGTTCCTATTGATGAAAGTTCAGTAAATAAGCAGGATGGAGGCCGTGCTCACATCATTGCATACAATGCAATATATATTCTGTGCGGAAGCTGAAGTGGTCTGTTAAAGCATTCAAGTTCTCACCCCATATTGAGGGCAGAAGATTTCTTCTTAATCCTCATATGGCTGGTGTCTCTGCTGGAGTGTTAATAGTCTAATTTGTGAGCCAAATTACTAATTGTATTATGAGTCTAAACCTTATTAAGCCTTTTGTGTAGAATTAGATCACAGAGCTTTGTGAAGCTGAATCCTGGTTGGGTTCTGTCTCTTTAATAATGGGAGCAAGTTTCACTGACGTGTTCAGAGCTGCATAGCTCTGAGACTTCCAACTGATTTCTCTTGCTACCTTCTACAGTATTGGCAGAATCATAAGTTTGGAAAGCAGAGTGACTTGTAGAGTAGATGAAGATTTTCAAGCAGGGTCTCAGTTACCTGGAAGGACTAAGATTCTGTGTTAGCTGAGGTGAGGCCATGATTTAAAATATAAAAGGGTTACTCTGATCTTGTGTATACACACTGTGTGGAGGTTCAGGTATGGAGGACTTTTTTGCAAAAGCTTTAAAATGGCCACAGTTATGTAACAGCATAATGAATCTGTTAGAGGTATGTTCCCGTCAGAGTTCAGGTAGATAAACTCTTAACTTCAGCAGGTCACTGGAGTTAGATTCTTATTTCCAAATATGCTCACTACCCACCTGGAGATGGAGGATACTCCCCTTATCGCTCACCTGTGCTCCTAGATTTCATTGCATTCCTCATCTGTTTCTGTGCAAATCTGTCTGGGTCAACTGAAACTATTTTCAGAGGTGGTTCATGCTCCCCATTCTGACTTTGCACTGGAGAGAGCCTGCTCATGCAGCCGGCTGGAGACAGAGCTGGTTGCCTCCAGTGGCAGATTGGTAATAAACAAAGTGGGACTTAATGGATTTTGACATCGCTTGCAATAATTTTTTATGTTGATGTGGAAGATGGCTGTGAACTGTTGCACCTTTGATACAAAAATATTGCACCCATAGTAATTAATTTTCTTTAAGAGAAAATATTCACAGCTACTCCATACATTTTCCTGTGTATACATGAGATAGAGTTGCAGTAGAATCAAGTTTTAATTTACACACTTTATACACAACAGTACTTTAATCTGTTGTGAGAAGCTACTCTTATTTTACACCTGAAGCTATCAGGGCCCTGTATGTATTTAATGGCTTTGCTTTTTATTGTTGTAGATTAATGCCATTTGAAATGCATGGGCAATAAATGAAAATAGTAGGATATATCATCTTGTATTTTTAAAGAGCTTTTTTCTATTTCTACATTGTATTTTGTAATATACTTTGTAGAGTATATTAATAAAAATACGGTGTCTGTTCTGAGAAAGAAAAATTCAGAGGCTTCTGCATTGTTCTGTTTCATGTGCATTGGTTCTCTCAACCTACACACTGTGTATTTATTATGTTACTGTTGAGTAAAGCAGCCACAGGACCTTGCCAAGAACTAATTGTCTTCAGGTGTGTCTGTAGAAGCCTGTATTTCTGTGTAGCTCCCAAATTGATTATCGTGCTTATTAAAGTATTTTGGTAGGTGAATGGTTTTTGAGAGAATTTTTGTTTGTCCGTTTTATGAAAAATAGTCCATATTCAGATACAGCCGCTCTTGAGACCAAAGCTTAAGAGCACTACATCCTAAATTTCTACTGACAGGAGGGCAGTCATGTTGAAACTTAAAATTTACCTTATCTACCTTTTGGTAACAAATACAACTCGTATTGGCTTAGATTTGTAGATGAAATAATTTTGGGATCCAGGAATGATGAACTTCAGAGCTTTTTGTGTACTTTGTCAGAGGTGTGGCTAGGAATGTAGTGACTGGACCAAATCAAGCTGCTACTTCTATAGAAGAGAATAATGCAGAACACTGAGGCTCATACTTTGTTAGAAAGGCAGAACTAATCTTACAAACCTTAATGGCCTAACCTGGTGTTCTGGGAGGGACTAAAGCAATCTGTATATATTAAAAAAGGCAAGTGAGTTACTGTGTGCCCCACCCTGAGACCTCTAGTCCCCTATAGGAAAGGATTTCAGCACCTCACCCCCGGTCTTGCTTTCTCTCAGGAAAAGCAAAGGTGGATGTTATCCAGGAAGCTGGTTATCTTGTTTGTAGGTTGACCAGGCAGATTTTGTTTCTGATTGACATGGGTATGTATTAGGAGGAAAGGACAGACTAGGTTGCTGAGACCCTCTGTATAGAATCATAGAATCATAGAACAGTTAGGGTTGGAAAGGACCTTAAGATCATCTAGTTCCACATTCCCGCCCACTTGCTGTCTTTTCCTCCATTTCTAGACTCTGTGCTTAAAAAGTACAGTGTTCTTCTACTCTGGTCTTTGTTAAATAGTCTTTTGTAATTTTCTTAGTCTAGCCTTGATTGGTTTTATTTATTTGTGGGGTTTATTTGAGTTTGGGTTTTGTTGTTTTTGTGGTTTTTTTTTTTTCCCTTAGGATGAGAAGTGGTAATTGAGCATCAGTAGCTTTCCTATGGTGGTTTTCTTTGTGTTCGCTTTTTGTACAAGAGGTCAGGTTCCCGTAGAAAATGGCAAGAGCAAATTAGAAGGGTCAGTGTTCTTTCACATCGCTATTAAGTACAAGTGTCTTTTACTGGAGGTAGTACAACAGAAAAGGGAGCATTGCCATGCTTTATATATTTCAGGGCTGGTGTCACTGTGTATGACAGCTTCATTTTCAAATGCAGCTAATGATTTAAACCAATAATTAAGTGGCCTGTTAATTGATTTTTTGAGCACTTCTATGCTTGATGTTTGAATGTATTGTTATAATATTCCTGTAGTTGGAGAATGGAATATGGATTTCATGTCTTCAAATAGCAGCATTTTGAATTTTTGTATTCTCTTTGGTGCTTTGAAGAAAGCATAGCAGACATAGTGCCTCATCTGATGATAATCAGATAAGTAGGTGCAAAAACTACCTCCACTGAAGCTCTTGCTGCTGTTTTTCAGCTTTCTGAGGCTGGGAGGGAAGTTGGTTCCAGTAAGTAGCAGGGGGCTGCAAGAGTTACAGGTATGGAGAAGCTGGGGAGGGAAGTTGGTTCCAGTAAATAGCAGGGGGCTACAAGAGTTACAGGTATGGAGAAGCTGGGGAGTGTAGTGCTCACAAGTGTCTTGGAATGTTTCTACATCTATGCTCCATGTGATGACCTTATCTACTTAATGAACTGAGATAGAAATAAAATTTAAGAATATTGTTTTTTAGTAAATATGCCCTTTGAACCCCAAACACAAGTGGCTGATAATGTTGGGAGAGTACATTGATGACCCGGGGAATTACAGACCAGTTAGTCTCACCTCTGTGCCTGGCAAAATCTTGGAGCAGATTCTCCTGGAAGGCACGCTAAGGCACATGAAAAACAGGAAGGTGCTTGGTGACAGCCAGCATGGCTTCACTAAGGGGAAATCCTGCCTGACCAATCTGGTGGCCTTCTGTGATGGGGCTACGGAACTGATGGACAGGGGTAGAGCAGTTGATGTCATCTACCTGGACTTGTGCAAAGTGTTTGACACTGTCCCAGATGACATCCTTGTCTCTAAGTTGGAGAGACATCAATTTGATAGGTGGACCACTTGGTGGATGAAGAACTGGCTGGATGGCTGCACGCAAAGAGTTGTGGTCAATGGCTCAATGTCCAGCTGGAGACCAGTAACGAGTGGTGTCCCTCAGGGATCGGTGTTGCGACCGGTCTTGTTCAACATCTTTGTCGGTGACATGGACAGTGGGATTGAGTGCGCCCTCAGCAACTTCGCTGATGGCACCAAGCTGTGTGGTTTGTTTGATACATTGATACGTTAGAGGGAAGGAATGCCATCCAGAGGGACCTTGACACGCTTGTGAGGTGGGTTGATGGCAACCTGATGAAGCTTAACCATGACAAGTGCAAAGTCCTACGCCTGGGTCGGAGCAATCCCAGGCACACCTACAGGTTGGGCAGAGAAGAGATTCAGAGCAGCCCTGCAGAGAAGAACTTGGGGGTGTTGGCTGATGAGAAAATGAACATGAGCCGGCAGTGTGCGCTTGCAGTCCAGAAAGCCAACCATATCCTGGGCTGCATCAAAGGGATCGTGATCAGCAGGTTGAGGGAGGTAATCCTTCCCCTCTACTCTGCTCTTGTGAGACCTCACTTGGAGTATTGTGTGCAGTTCTGGTGTCCTCAACATAAGAAGGACATGGAACTGTGGGAACAAGTCCAGAGGAGGGCCACGAGGATGATCAGGGGACTGGAGCACCTCCCCTATGAAGACAGGCTGAGAAAGTTGGGGCTGTTGAGCCTGGAGAAGAGAAGGCTGCGTGGAGACCTCCTAGCAGCCTTCCAGTATCTGAAGGGGGCCTATAGGGATGCTGGGGAGGGACTCTTCATGAGGGACTGTAGTGATAGGACAAGGTGTAAAGGGTTCAAACTTAAACAGGGAAAGTTCAGGTTGGATGTAAGGAGAAAGTTCTTTACTGTGAGTGTGGTGAGGCAGTGGAATGGGTTGCCCAGGAAAGTTGTGAATGCTCCATCGCTGGCGGTGTTCAAGGCCAGGTTGGACATAGCCTTGTGTGGCATGGTTTAGTGTGAGGTGTGAGGTGTCCCTGCCCCTGGCAGGGGGGTTGGAACTAGATGATCATAAGGTCCTTTCCAACCCTAACTATTCTATGATTCTACATGAGAGTTAGGGCACTTCCATATCAAGGAGTCATAGTTTTAATGAAATTTGTCCTGAGCTCAGTAATTATGTGCCCATCTGGCTTATAACCTAGTCTACAGCTGGTTCATGTCATTAGTACTGCTCAGGATGGTCCCACCTTGGTAGAGCCTGGACTTAAGTTTTGAGATCTTATACTGGGCAAATTTTGCCCTGTGCACAATCTGTTCTTTTTACAGAGTGTCCACTCCAGCGAAGCTTACTTCTTCCTACTTCTGCTCTATAGCAAGAGTTTACTTTATGTACTCTTCTTCCTGCTTTTGATGCTTGCCTCCTTTCTACACCTGTCTGTAGGACCAGCACAGTTGCCTGTTTTGGGTTGTAGGTATCTGGGAAGAGGGAGGCTTACGCAACTTAAAAAGCAAATTATCTGTCCCCTGTTGTGCCCATCCAGTGGGCAATGGCATACCAGTGATTCAAGTCAGGAAACAGTACTTGTGAATTTGAGTAAGTTGTGGTGGGTTTTTTTTGTTTGTTTGTTTTTCTTGCTAATTATGGTATATGTTACATATTAATAAGGAACCTTCTGTTGCCATGTGCAGAACCTCCCAGTGGGAGGTACAGGAGAAAGCTGTTTCAGAAGCAGAGAATGATCCAGAAACCTGGCTCCGCTCTTGTGCATGGCAGCATGGGAGTTGGTGTTGTGTGTTGGAGCTGGGAGGTCTGAGAAAAACCTTCTAAGTGTTGCATCTTTGCCACAGAAGAAGCTAGTGCTGCGCTGACTCAGGAGAGAGCTGGGCTTTGAGCTAGGGAATTTGTTCTGGAAGTTTTCCAGGGATTACTGCCACTGTCATTGCATGAAGTGTAGGAACAATTTGTGAATGGACATGAAGCTTTCCAAAAGCATTGCAAACTAGAGCTTTTCAAGGTACATTTAGTTGCAGTGCTTTTCTACTTAGACTTGCTTATGGTCTCCTATATTGCATTTATGCTGTGGGAGTTTGAGAGCTGTGGCCTTGGTGGTTATTCCTAAAGGAGGGAACACTTGTATTTTTTTTTTTTTTTTGAAGAAAAGGAGGGGGGGAAGCATAACTGTGTGGTTGTTATGTTAAATGAATTTTAAAGCTGGTGAGAAGAGGCATTCAGAGATGAGAATGCTTGGGGGGAGAAATGAAAGCACATTGAAGCTGTTTCCCCTTGAGGGCTTTAGGCGGGATTGAGAAGAAGTGGTGCATACTGAAGCCTTGTTTATAGTCTTTCACTTACTGTTAATAAAACAGGGATGTTCTAAAAGGTTTCCATGATTAAAATGCAGTCTTTGAGTATAGTGCATTTTCAGAGTGGTCTAAAACCCTGCTGCCTCTCAGACTGCTTAAATCATTATTTATAAAAAAGGCTGCAGTGGACTTAGTGTTTTGAAGTTGTTTTCAGTAAGAATTATGCTAGAAATGTTGGTATTGAATAAATGAAAACAGAACTTATGGGGAAGCTTATAAGTGTACAAATTGACTGGTTAGTGAGTAATTACCAGTACAAAGATCGGTTTTGCCTTCTCTTTTTTTTTAATTGCCTGAATATTAATAAATCTGGTTCATTTCTGGAAAACAGAAAGTTTTAATAGTCTAGCAGAAATTAATAATAAAAAAAGCTGAAGAATTAGCATAATAAATAATTATTGCTTCCAGGGTTTTTATTGTTAAGATAATAAAATGTTAAAAAGCAAACCACTTGAGTAGAAAGTAATTGCACTGACAAGCGCCACACAGCTAGCATTCACGATAAAGAAAACCTTCCCTCAATGTCACCCTGATTTGCTATCCACATAAATGCTTCCTCACATTATGGAAATGTGCTTTTTCTATCAACAGAAAAGAATAAAACTCTAGGCATCTAATTAATCTTGCCTGACATTTGATTTCATACTCAGGTTAAAACATGAGGCAGGTGGGTCCATTTCCCCGCCTACTCTATGTGCATGACCACAGGCAAATCTCTCCATTAATGTCAAGCTGCATCTGTGTATCTGTGTCTCTGCCACATGTCAGTCATTAATGCATTAGTGTTGCTACTATTTGATTCATATGCTTCAGTTTTCTTGTCTGGAGGGCTCGGTAAATAGGGAATCGCCAGGCTTCAGCTCTACATCATAAGCATTTCACCTTGACCCTCCCTGTAAAGGAAGAGAGACTCTAGGAGAAGTATCAGAAGTGGTAATTTGTAGCATTAGGAATTTCTGAGTTGGTATGATCAAGTAGAAGAAATAAACAAAACTGATTTGGCTTTGACATTTTTATTGTTTAAGGGTGCTCTTGTTAAAGACTGAGAACATTTAATAGTGCCTAACTCTATTACCTGCGGTAGTTTAGACTTATTGATAGCAGGATTGTTTTTCTGAAGTGCACAGAAAAACTCTACAAAACTAGTCAGGAGCATTATGGGTATTTTATTTTCTGAAATTCTAGTTAATGGTTTCTGCCAGAGGCAGCGTGCAACACTTGAAAATGTGGTTGTTTGACCTTGTGTGCTAAAACCTGTGTAACTCCATTGTATTTTTACATACTTTGGTAGTACAAACACTTAAAAAGAACTTTGGCCTAAACTCTTCTTGTTGTTAAAAATAAAACACTGACAAACTTAAGGAGTTTCATAACTAAAAGAAAGTTAACAAGCTGAAAAGTGTCATCATGAACACAGTCTATATATGAAAATATTTTCCTGTAGTATTTACATGCAAAATCCTGTGGCATTGGGAAATAAATATTTGCTTATGTAGTTGAAAAGTAATAGGAAGATTTTTTTAAATTTTTTTTTTACTGACTAAATGCAAAAAGTAAAATCATCACTGGTGAAGAGTGAGATTTTTTTTTAATATGTGTTTTAAAAAATTAAGTTTCAAACTTCTGTCTCAAGTGTCAGTCTACTACATAGCAAGTGTGCAAGTGTGAGTGAAATTGTTTTTCTCTGCATTCTGCATAAAGAAGGGGCTGGATGCTGTTTGGAAGAAGTGGTGTACAGCGGTTCCTAGATGTAGCTCCATAGCAGTCCATTCTATAAGTCATTTATTAAAGCTGCTGAAGTATCCTTAAAAAAAATAATGTACAAGATAAAAAAAAAAAAGCTCGGCCAAAGCAATCCAGGAGGTTCCTCGATTATGTGAAAGGCAACTTCCTTCTGCAAGTAATAGAGGGGCCGGCAAGGAGAGGTGCCATGCTTCACCTCGTGCTCACCAGCAGGGAGGGGCTGTTTGGAAATGTGATGCTTCAGGGCAGCCTGGGTTGCAGTGATCATGAGATGGTTGAATTTGAGATCCTCAGGACAGTGAGAAGAGCGTGCAGCAAGCTCACTGCCCTGGACTTCAAGAGAGCAGACTTTGGCCTCTTCAGGAACCTACTCAGTAAGATTCCATGGGATATAGCCCTAGAGGGCAGGGGGGCCCAAGACTCTTGGTTGATATTCAAGGATCACCTACTACAAGCTCAGGAGTGTTGAATCTCTACTAGAAGGAAGTGCAGCAGGAGGGCCAGACCTCCTTGGGTGGATAAGGAGCTGCTGAGGAAACTTTGAGGGCAAAAAAGAGGCTTCTAAAAGGTGGAAGCAAGGACAGGCAGCCTGGGAAGAATACAGGGATGTTGTCTGGGAAGCTAGGGACCAGGTTAGGAAAGCTAAGGCCCAGTTAGAACTCAACTTGGCTAGGGATGTGAAAGATAACAGGAAAGGATTCTATAGGTACTTTGCAAATAAAAGACAGACTAGGGACAATGTGGACCCTCTCTGGAAGCTATCAGGAGAACTGGCTACCCTGGATTTGGAGAAGGCTGAGGTTCTTAAGGACTTCTTTGCCTCAGTCTTCACCGGCAAATGCTCTAACCACACCGCCCGAGTCTTGGAAGGCAGACGCAGGGACTGGGAGAATGAAGACCTTGGGCCCACTGTAGGAGAGGATCTGGTTCGAGACCATCTTAAGAACCTGAACGTGCACAGGTGCATGGGACCTGATGAAATCCATCTGCGGGTCCTGAAGGAGCTAGCGAATGAAGCTGCTAAGCCACTGTCCATCATATTTGAAAAATCATGGCAGTCAGCTGAAGTTCCCAATGACTGGAAAAAGGGAAATATAACCCCCATTTTCAAGAAGGGGAAAATGGATGAGCCGGGGAACTACAGACCAGTCAATCTCACCTCTGTGCCTGGAAAAATCTTGGAGCAGATTCTCCTGGAAGGCATGCTGAGGCACATGAAAACCAAGAAGGTGCTTGGTGACAGCCAGCATGGCTTCACTAAGGGGAATTCCTGCCTGACCAATGTGGTGGCCTTCTATGATGGGGCTATGGAACTGATGGACAGGGGTAGAGCAGTTGATGTCATCTACCTGGACTTGTGCAAAGTGTTCGACACTGTCCCACACGACATCCTTGTCTCTAAACTGGGGAGACATCAATTTGATAGGTGGACCACTTGGTGGATAAAGAACTGGCTGGATGGCTGCACGCAAAGAGTTGTGGTCAATGGCTCAATGTCCAGCTGGAGACCAGTAACGAGTAGGTCCTTCAGGGATCAGTGTTGCACCCAGTCTTGTTAACATCTTTGTCAGTGACATGGACAGTGGGATTGAGTGTGCCCTCAGCAAGTTTGCCGATGGCACCAAGCTGTGTGGTTTGGTTGATACGCTTGAGGGAAGGAATGCCATCCAGAGGGACCTTGACATGCTTGTGAGGTGGGTTGATGGCAACCTGATGAAGCTTAACCATGCCAAGTGCAAGGTCCTCCACCTGGGTGGGAGCAATCCCAGGCAGAGCTACAGGCTGGGCAGAGAAGAGATTCAGAGCAGCCCTGCAGAGAAGGACTTGGGGGTTTTGGTTGATGAGAAAATGAACATGAGCCAGCTTCAGTGTGCGCTTGCAGTCCAGAAAGCCAACCATATCCTGGGCTGCATCAAAGGGATCGTGACCCGCAGGTCGTGGGAGGTGATCCTTCCCCTCTACTCTGCTCTCGTGAGACCTCACTTGGAGTATTGTGTGCAGTTCTGGTGTCTTCAACATAAAAAGTCCAGAGGAGGGCCACGAGGATGATCAGGGGACTGGAGCACCTCCCCTATGAAGACAGGCTGAGAAAGTTGGGGCTGTTGAGCCTAGAGAAGAGAAGGCTGCGTGGAGACCTCCTAGCAGCCTTCCAGTATCTGAAGGGGGCCTATGGGGATGCTGAGGAGGGGCTCTTCATGACGGACTGTAGTGAGAGGGCAAGGGGTAAGGGGTTCAAACTTAAACAGGGGAAGTTTAGATTGGATATGAGGAAGAAATTCTTTACTGTAAGGGTGGTGAGGCACTGGAATGGGTTGCCCAGGAAAGTTGTGAATGCTCCATCGCTGGCGGTGTTCAAGGCTGGGTTGGACAGAGCCTTGGGTGGCATGGTTTAGTGGGAGATGTCCCTGCCCGTGGCAGGGGGATTGGAACTAGAAGATCTTAGGGTCCTTTCCAACCTTAGCTATTCTATGCAAAATGCATATGCAAGTTTAATGTTTATGCCAAATTTGTTTATATATGAATAGAATGTAACCAGAAGATAATAGGCAAAAATTGTAAATGAGAAATGTTCTCATTATGATAAGCACTGCACTGAGTAGATGGCTTCTTCAGACGTCACCTGCTTTTGAACAATGACAGGTAGAGTAAAATACCAAAGGAATTAGCATACTCATGATTGACTTTTGGCGACTGTGGCTTTCACTTTGTTGTGTTGGTGCTTGGCTTGATTGTCACACTGTAGTCTTGAAAGGCAGCCTCAGCAGATGGAGGTAGAAGATGGAGCCAGGAAATGCCACTACCTGCTAAATTAGTCTCAACTATGAGGTTCTTAGATTTTCCATGGATAATTCTTGACAGACTTTCCCTTCAGGAAGCAGGACTGGAAACCTTAAGGAGGGGCAGTAACACAGCTTTGGTCCATGCTTACTAATTTTTTCCACCTCAGAGAATGAATATTGTTTTCTAAAAGCTTTAAGAGACTTTGGAACATAGATGTGGAGTTGGAGAAAGGCTTCCTTCGCAGTACCCCATTTAGGTAAAAGCAGCAGATTTTGAGACTGGTTGTAAAGGTTTGCATCAATGTTCTGCAGTTTCTTTTCAGTTGATTTTGGAAGGGATTAGAGTCACAGAGCAATTAAAGTAGGAAGAAGCTTCTGTAGAGTGTGCAGCCCAGCCCACTGCTTAGTGCAGAGCATGCTGCCTTCAAAGCTACATCATATTGCTCAGGGCCTTGTCCGTTTGAATTTTGAGTATCTTTAAGGATGGTGGGAAGTTCCCCAACCTCTCTGCTTAACATGAACTTGTAAAATTTAAATTTTTTTTTCAGCATGTTAGTGTAATATTTTTATACAAAAGAAAAAACTGGATAGAAGATATTCTGGAGTGTATTGAAACACAGAAAGTAAAAGCTAAAGGATGTTTTAGGTTTCTGAATGCACTGTTTTTGCAATACATCTGTCAGGAAGGTCTTTCTAAGCATAGTGTTCACAAATAATTTTAAGGGTGCCAGTAATGTAAAATGCTATTGCTTTCTATGTAGTTGTATTCCATATGAGTACAGTTGTACCGGTGACTGCTTCTGATTGTGTTATTTTCAAATAATAAGATGATGCCTTATATCAAGTAAGAGATAGTTGTTCCACAAAACATTTTCATTTGGTTTTCAAATTCACATAGCTTAAAGGCCTAAGCTTAACTACTTTCATAGCAGTAATTGTCATTGTATGATACCAGCATTGTTGTCTAATGACAGAGAATACTAGAGCTCTCCCTAATGAGGATGTTTTTTTCAATTAAAAAAAGAAAATACACACTGATACTAAACAGAAAACAAATTGCAGAACCACTAAAATGAGAAAGATGTATTTAAAAAAATCCCTGTGGAGGGAAATTAGTAGTTGAAGGATAAGAACTACAGTTTTGTCCCAGATAACACTGGCAGCAGAAGAAATGTTGTTAGTATTGAGACTCAGTGGGGAGTTGGAAGGGAGGAGAAGTGCTGCCTCTACAGTAGTTTGTGGAAATGAACAACAAGCACAAATATGTTTTCTTCTTGCAGGGGAATTAGAGGCTATTATGCTGTGTCAAAAGATTTTTTTCACAGAATCACAGAATGGCTGGTGTTGGAAGGAACCTCTGGAGATCACCTAGTCCAACCCCCCTGCTAAAGCAGGTTCACCCAGAGGAGGTTGCACAGGATCGTATCCTGGTGGGTTTTGAATATCTTCAGGGAAAGAGACTCCACAACCTCTCTGGGCACCTTGTTCCAGTGTTCTGTCACCCTCAGCGTGAAGTTTTATTTCATATTGAGATGGAATGTCCTGTGTTTCAGTTTGTGCCCATTGCCCCTTATCTTGTTGTTGGACACCACTCCAAAGAGTCTTGCCCCGTACTCTTGGCACCCAACCTTAAGATATTTATTTGTATGCATTGGTAAGATCAGCCTTTCCTCATAGGAGAGATGCTCCAGTCCCCTAATCATCTTTGTAGCCTTCCCCTGACCCTCACCAGTAGTTCCTTGTGTTTCTAGAACTGGGGGGGCCCAGATCTGGACACAGTACACCAGGCGAGGCCTCAGCATGGCAGAGTAGATGGGGAGGATCACATCACTTGACCTGCTAACCACACTCTTCCTGATGCACCCCAGGATACCATTGGCCTTCTTGACCTCAAGGGCACACTTCTGATTCATGACTTGTCCACCAGGACCCCTATGTCCTTCTCCATAGAGCTGCTTTCCAGCAGGTCAACCCCTAACTGGGGTTGTGGGGTTATTTCTCCCTAGGTGCAGAACCCTGCACTTGTCTTTGTTGAGCTTCATTACGTTCCTCTCCATCAGTCTCTGATTTCCTATGCTTCCCTCCTACCCCCTAATTTATCTAACTGTTGTTGACTCTCAGTTGAGTTTTACTCATTCCAAGTGCTGTAGAAACCTAAACCTTTGTTTTTGTTTGGAGACCAAATTAAGAAAGACTCAGAGAAATGGGCCTGACTAGACATGCTTTGGATCCCAGGCATGCTGGTATTCACAGGGTTATTTGTTCATGCGAGACTTATTTAACGTAAGTCTTCATTGCTGTCTGCTTTCCTTATTTATCCTTCTTGCAATGAATTTTGTTCTTGCCAGAAATGTGCTAAGTAATGAGATGACATATGCTGGTCATTTCCAGGGGATTAAAGTTCATGTTTTCAGAGAATTCCAGAGTTTATAGTCACAGTAAAAACATCTTGCTGGTAATCACTGAACAGTGAAAAGGTTATGGGTTATTCCGTGTTTAAATTAATTACCATGTCAGACTTCTAATTAGGAGTTGGCGTATTATAGCTGAGATTTCATGAATGACTAAAGTCTGTATTTCTTTCTTTCTGTATTTCAGGAATCTCAACAGGCTCTGTAGAAGTGACACCTGATCTAGGTGCATAGTGGGCTTTTTTTGATGGTTTGTGGCTTTTTTGATAGTTTGATGTTTAGGTTTTTTGTTTTGTTTTGTTGTGGTTTTTTTTTTTTTTTTTTGTTCTGTAGGACATTGCAAAGGGTTTTTTTTTATTTTTTATTACTGCTGGTGTAGCTAACTGTGCTGTTTTTTGTCTTGGAGGATAAAATGCAGAAGGCTAAGTAGCATGCTTCTGCATGTAGTCACGTAGCTGCTATTATCGTTTGAATCTGTGTGCCCATGCAGATGGGCATATAAGTGCCAATTCTAAGAACTGTCAGTTCAAAGCAAGAAAAAATAAGTAGTTTTAAAAAACCCACTTTATACTTGCAGATCAATAGAATTGTGAATATCGGAGTTGAAGTACATAAGAGGTATCTGTGAGCATTTTCTCAGAGGTAGCTTATTTGACTCAGGCCAGCATGGAAATAAAGCAAAGCCTCCTGAGTGTAGATCCTCTTTTTTCATTCGCAGTCTCATTATTTGACACTAACAGAACTCAACATGCTGCTTTTAGCCTTTACCTTTTTTTCAGCATTAACATTCTTTTTACCATACTCTTCACTGACGCAGTAATTGTGGCTGTTTGGTGTATTGCTTTCTATAGGGAGGAAGGCATTTTGAAAAGCAGCTAATGGTTCTACAATTTGAAGCTTCAAATTCTGTCTAATTTTACAGTGGCTGTTTTATGCCATGGACTGTTACTTGTAAGAGTGAAGTTAGAGAAACAGAGTAGGCAATGTATGGTGTTCTGCATTTCCATTTTACTATCCCTTTGTCTTCATTTCAGTAGTTAAAAACCACAATGTCTTCACAGAAATGGTGGTGCAGTGGGTTTTGTGTGTGGTAGTGTCCTCGGGTTTTTGGTACTTGGGAGAAAAGGGAGCTTTGGGCTTGGGAAAATTTGATGAAGTCTGTTATCAACAGAGATGCATTTCTGAGCATTGGCAACCACAGTTCCGTGTTTTTTTTGCTATTGTTGCCTCTAGTAGAATATTTACAATTATTTTTTCTGATATAATGTTGTGTTGCATTAGAAATGCTGTATTTGAAACACAGAGAAACTACTGGAAGTTAAATGCTGTAAGGGAGAAACTAGATTTGTAATCCTAGGCTTACTGCTGTCTGGATCAAGATTTCACAGGGGGATGTACCTCATTCTTTGAGAGGAATTGTAGCATCAGGATTGTGAGAAGGTAGTAAAGGAGGGACATTGATGAAGCCAGCAAGCAGAAGTTACGCAGTTGAGGACTTTGATATTTCATTGCATGGTTGGAAACCCACCTGATTCTGATAAGCAGAATAGAGTCACAGCCTTTTGCTACACAGCATCTTTATAATTTAAGCTAATAGGAGTAAAGGAGTGTTTTTAGGTGGCATAGTTGGAAAGAAAAGCCTGAAACCGTGGACTGTATGCTAACTGCTGCAGGGATGCTTGGCTTATAGATACTCTTTCTTATATGGATGCTGATTTTAGTGTAACATTGTAGGCACCAGTACAGCTGTAAATTGTCAGGTCAGTTTTGCTCTCTAACTATAAATGCAGAAGCAGGCACTGCAGTTGTTTACTGTGAAGACAAAAACAATACTGGCAGGTTGTGGCAGGGAGGCTGCAAGCATGCAAGTCTCCACCTTTGCAGCACACATCAGTCAAGTGCCTGAGGGTTGTAGGAATGGGGCAATAAAAGTAAGGTATTTTTTTGCAGTTCTCTGTTCTTTTTTTTTTTTAGATTTCCAGTGGCTTTCCCTTTCCTTTCCCTTCATATATTAGAACCTACAGATCTGCTTTCCAGTACATCATTAAATAAGGTCTCTATTCTTAGTTTTTCATGTTAGCATTAGTTCTTCAGAATGTATTTAAAATGTCCTAGTTGTGAAAAGTGAAGTTTTGTGAGAGAATCCTAGTTGTGTAAGAGAAAGATTGCAGGGATAATTGAGAAAGGAGACCTAGGGAATTGTGAAGAGAGAGAGAATATTGACAGAACTGGGAAAAGAAAGAAAATAGAAAAGACAGGGTGGAAAACCCTGCAAAGCAGAAGAGCAAAAAATTGTTGAGATCAAAGCCAGACAGAAGAGAAAGAAAAACAAAATATGTGTGGATGTGGAACATATGGGAGTATTTATCTCATTTATTATGTGTAAGAAAAGGAAAAATGAAATGAGAGGCAGCAACAAACTCAGTGTTTTCAGTGTATTTAATAAAAACTAGTTACAGTATGTTGCAGATAAATTACATGATGATCTTAAGGTCCTTTCCAACCCTTAACTATTCTATGATTCTGTGTCTGAAGAGCTTTTTTATTTTTTTGAGCACCTGATGATGCATGCGTTTTGCACTCTATGTATCAGGTAGATTTGCTGCTGTAATGGACGTCAAGTTGAATTTTCAAGTTCTTGTATGCATATCAGACATGAGTAGGTATTGCGTTGTCTCTTTCTTTGCAATGATAGTTTGCCCTTAAAACAATCTTTAAAATTAGGGTGTTCCTCCCCCTTCCCTCTCCCCCTGCATTTTCCACACTTTTCTCAGTCTGGGCAACCCACTGGTTTTAGTTGAGGATGAGAATAAAGTAGATTTGTCTACTCATTTAGTTGGCGTTATCCAGCCAGTCAATACTGGCAAAACTGCATTGGGGCAAAGTTTGAGGCTGATGTGTTGCTCTTCTTTTCTTTCTGACATCCACTGGAAGCCATTTATAACTTAAAAAAACAAAGCAAACAAAACCGATATTAATAAAGGAACCCCACACAGTGAGGTTAAAAAAATATAATCACTGATGTTCAGTCACCTTCTCAAGCAGGCTGAATGTGCGAAGCAGATAATGGATGTTTTGAAAAAGTGTTGTAGATCTGTATGTAGGACTATATGGGTTGTCACAGTCATTATAGAAAATGATATACTACTGAACTTTAGCTAATATATTCTGTTAATTATTTTAATGAAGCATAACATGTATTTACATTATTAAACTGAATTGCTGCAGCTATGAAAGATCTATATATTTGCTTCAGGTGTCTTGAGTTCTTCAGGCAAATGTAGAAAAATGCTTTGGTCCTTGCTACTGTCACTTCATCAATGAAAGGTATTTCTTTGGTGTAATTACGTTTAGTGATTGAAACACGATTTTGGATCTTATCTGGGTGTTTGTACACCCGTTCAGTAAGAGAATTTGTGACTGTACTGGTGTGTTTAATGTGAGTCGGTGCTGCATATAGTCTTTTATGAGTACATTTATGCAGAATGAGTTATTTAAAAGAGAATTCTGCCTTTTGTGGAAAATGCCCTATATATTATGGCTCAATTATCTTTTGACTTTAAATATTAACTATATAATAGACTTCCAGTGGCTAATTGTTTTTGCTGCAAATGTATAACATAATGTAATTTAAGGCTTGGAGGACCATTAAATCACAATCTCCTCTGATCTCTGGGGCATAGATCAAGTATCATTGCTGAATGAAGAACAAGTAAAGCTGCATTTATGAACACCAGGAGAGGAGTGCTCAGGAGTTAGTGTGTGAATTCAGATGGCACTAATTCCCTTTTGAATAGGCACTGGCAGTGTGGATAACTGTTTGAAAAATACAGTAAATTATCTTGCTTTTAGGATTCGTGTATGAATAAACTTACTGCACACTAGACTAAGGTGTGAATTTACGTTATACTGGCAATTCTGTACTGGCAATTCTGACAAGAGGAGGCTCCTGAAGGGCTGTGTGTGTGAAACAGCTGTATGAACCACCAGTGCTTGCAAAACAGCCCAGTTCGAAGGTATTCAAACTGCACTGTGGAAAGTATTTTCATAATCTTTATGGTATTTTATACTGCAGATTCATTTTCTTGGGATTTTTTTTTTTAATATTTCGTGTCTTATTTTAAAAGGATTTAAAGTTCTGATTTCATTTTTTGTGTTACTGTCTTCTGCAGTAGATTCAAGGGAATCTTTTGAGTTGGTCAAAAGATTGTGATTATTATAACAGATTTCCCACCCCCCTCCCCTGCATCTGTTATGGGATGGCTTGCAGTAGCTGTGCCTGATGCTAGCATCTTACAAACTTGAAGAAACAACGACAAAAAAAACGAGACAGTGTGAAAGATGTACACACAGACAGGAATTTGTTGCTGTTGGTGCAAATTACATTCCTACAGCTGCTCAAAGTTAGATGAGCATGCATAAATATGACATTTATTTTGACTGTTTAATATTTTCTATTTTTTCAATGTTTAACCTTCAAGTGACTCTTTTCCCCTCTTTGTGGTATTTTACAGTCCGATTCTCATCTCTTGAATTCAAATGCTGCTGCTTAGGGCTGTAATAGGCATTCTTACACTGATTTATTCTTACTTTGCAACAATACAGTTCTGAATTGTGAATTGACAAGTAAACCAGAAGCTGGGCAATGTCCTTCATTTCCTTTTTCAGAAGATCTCAGGGCAAGGATAGTTACTATATCACATCATCTACCTCCCTTTAAAGCTTGTGCCTAAATTGTAAATAGAGACCAGACTCTTTGTCCCCCAATTCTAGCCTAATATTGAGTCATGCGGTTTTGAGTGTGTATATTTTTAATAGGCACTATAAAAATAACATTCCCCCCTGCTTTTTTTTTTTTTTTGCATTCTCAGACACTTTCAAAATTTATGTTAATTAGATCTCCCATCATTTCTTCTCATGTAGCTGCTTCTTCATGGGCATAGTGCTTGTTGTATGCTGCTTTGCTCTTAAAGCATCCTTTTTTTTGTACAAGGGAAATATTTCTTTAGTCTGTTCTTTTTAAAGTTATGCTGGATGCAGTGAGAAAATAGGTTCTCTATCAGGCTGATGTGGGTGAAACAGAATCCCCTTAGGTGTCACTGCAAATAACAGTTTCTGATGTCTAGAGAAACAGCTTTTAATTGTCTTGGCTTAGCTAATATTAGCAACTGAGCTGCTGCTTTCTGAATACTTCTCAAATGTTGGCAGTAATCAAATGAGAGATTGGTGATGTCTCCGTGCTTTTCCAGTTTTCAGATGGTTTAGTCATGTAATCATAGAATATTGTTCTAGGTAAGACAGAATACTATATGCATGTGCAAAATGTTTATAACTTAATAGTAGTACAACCTTGGAATAAATAAAACGTATGTTGCTATTTGTCAGTGTGTTAATTGTGAGGTCTTAATTCACACTAACAATAAGTTTGGCAAGGCTAATTTTTAAATATTTTCACTTTTCAATAAATATATTAAAATAATATTTGCATTTAAAGCCAGAGTTTTTTTTAATTTCTTTTAAATATTTTTGAAATGGTGCATATGTAAAAATACATCTTAGGTAAGAAATATAATTCTGTCACATGATTTAAAGGTTAAAAAAATTAAGCAGGCGTGCCGAGCTGAAAAGATCTCGGATAATGGCAGTAAAATAGTTCCAATTGTTTATTCCCTCCACACTCATCATCTGTAACTATCTCTTAGCAGATCTCAGAACACATTAGAGAGGAAGATATGTTTCCTCATTTTATGGAGGCGATTTTGACCCTCTGCCTTACTGATCGATACAGTACTTTATTCTGAGTATGTCATAACAACTCTGCCTCAAGAGCTCTTGAAGGCTGTAAGTAATGGTGAGATTTTCTTGTCTTTCGCAAGCATTCTGGTGCAATGCCTGTGTATGTGATCAGATATGGCACTTCTATAGAACTTTCCCTTCTTACCCAGCGCAACAACGGACGAAGAAAGTATTTCAAGTTTTGTCAATACTGCATTTACAAAAGTTCCGACATTTGACCTGAATAAACCTCCATGGATGTAACACTTGGTTTCTAATGTAGCATTTTACATTCATAAATTTAAGGCAACATAAAAAGCTTATTTCAACTTTCTTCTTCTTTAACTGGCATAGCTTGACAGTGCTGTAATAGAGGAACTGTAGAAAGATGTGTGTCCCACAGGATTATGAAAGTCACGATGGTGGCCAGTTAAACTGGTCATAACATTCAAAATTCTAGGTCTGATGCATTTTTTTGTTTGTTTTTTTTTTTTTTGTGGGTCTGTCTAATGTCCCCAAAACTCTTTTCCAAAAAAGTTTGGATTGCATTTTGACTGTTCCATTTTCATGTTTTCTTAGGTGTTTTATTTGATAAAGAGCAGTAAGCTACCATACTTTCTTATCAGACAACTGTTACACTTTTTATGTTAAAAATATGGAAGGTCATTTAGGAATTTCTTGAGACCTAGCTGTTCCTTGGAAGATAGAGGATAGTGTTAGCTCAGTTACAGGGATCAGCAATGCTTTAAGGTTAGCTGCAGCAAAACCTTCACAAAATCTCATGATGCAGTAGTCTCACAAACTGCATGAGGAAACCCTCTTGAATATACGTTGTGGTGAGACTCCATCTCTGCCTTTGTGTGTGAAGGTTTAGCTTTAGGTTTCCGTATGCTCTTGGGAATCATCTTTGGAGGCCGAATGATCTGAGGTAGTTATGGCTGATGGCCTCAAAATAACACTTGTACTATGGCATTTACAGTGTGACTGACAGGCTGTGATCATCCAGAACCATCTTTAGTTTGGATCATAATTGGTAGTGAGGGACAGATTGCCAGCACATAGCATGGACTGTTAATGTTCGTACACATCTAAAGTTTTGTCTTAGCCAGGGTTGGGAAGTGGTTGATGAGGATCGAAGCAGGTTATGGTACACCCTGTAGGGACAGGTGGGACTTGAAGGGCAGTTTGAGGATGCGATGAGACAATCAAAATGTTAACAGCAGGGCAATTTTAAGTGTTCCTTTCTCATGCAGCCTTGATGTCCAGTTCAACAGTAGTACATACTACTTCAAGCTTGTTTACTGCCTTCTATTTTCCAATATTTCAACTCCATTCTGCAGCAAAAGAGGATGCAGTTGGCAGGTGGCTACTGTGCTGCAGAAAAAGAGGATTGGACTTCTGGTCTTCCTTGTGGCAAAGGCCTGTAGAATTTGAAAGGAAGCTAACCCTGATATCCATCTAATTCTATTGGATTATTTACTATAAGAATTACTTAATTTGGAAGATACTGTAGAAAAACTTAATATATACTTTTCCAGTATGCTCAAGATAGTTTTTCTAGTTGATATCCCTGTTATGTTCTACTGAACTTTATAAAAATATATGTTTTCAGACACATCTGGATAACTCTTCTTAATGGCTATGAAACAAGTCAAATAGGAGTGGGGAGGTGTGTGGTTGCACCAAGAGGATGCCTTCAATGCCTAATCGGGGGGAGGCTTAGCGTCCAGGAGCTTCAACTCAGAGCAGCAACAGCCACCAAGGAAGCCTCAAGACCTAGACAGGACTTGACCAGGAGCTGGCAGTTCAGCTGACGTGAGCAGCTGACTCAGAGGAGGCGGCACCAGGAGAAGCAGAGGCATATTAAAACCGGGCATCAGGGACTCTTCATTAGGGACTGTAGTGATAGGACAAGGGGTAACAGGCTCAAACTTAAACAGGGGAAGTTTAGACTGGATATAAGGAGGAAGTTCTTTACTGTTAGGGTGGTGAGGCACTGGAATGGGTTGCCCAGGAAAGTTGTGAATGCTCCATCACTGGCGGTGTTCAAGGCTGGGTTGGAGAGAGCCTTGGGTGGCATGGTTTAGTGTGAGGTGTCCCTGCCCCTGGCAGGGGGGTTGGAACTAGATGATCTTAAGGTCCTTTCCAACTCTAACTGTTCTATGATTGTATGATTCTATCTATCTCCAAAACTGAAGGCAGGCATTTATAATAGTTTTATTTGTACATTTTTTCCCCATTCATCAAACACATTTTGTAAGGGGAAGGTTATGCAATGTAAACTTTCTCAAACTGATTTTTATTTAAAATTTCTAGAATTAAAAGAAATTCTTTCAATGTATAATACATAGTATAGATTAGAATGCTTATCTGCTATATGTAGATTGGAGTGATCTGGGGAGATAGCAAAAAAAATTATCTTAATTTTTTGTTTTAATTAAACAAGACTTATATCAGTTATGAAGCTCCTTGTGCAAATAATCTGCTTAAGTATATTTTTACCAGTCTCATTTAAACTATCATGTTTGGTATCACTGCCTTGTAATGCAACTACTGTGACTTACTAATTTGCCACTAATTCTTTATTAACATAATCAGTGGAAGTTTTAATAAAATCAGTCTGGCTGATATTAACAATTTGCTATGGATTTGTTACTCTGTGCTAGAGCATATACAGTTTGTTGTGCTCACTTCCTGCTATGCAACTGTCTGAGAGTATGTTTCCCATTTTCTAAAAGCTATGTACAGGCAAACCCAGATGCTTCTTTGGAACTAAGTTCTGGAAAAGTATAGTTGAACTACTTGCAGTTGGTCTTAATTATAATTGGATTATATGTAGAGATTTCCATGCTAGAATTGTAATGTGTTTTAGAAAGGTTTTTATTCCTGATCTGCTTCAGAATAAAATATTTTTGCTATTTTTACTTTTTGTCTAAAAGTATTTAAGCTGGGGAAAAATGGTGAACAAACCACTATTTCCTCTGAATATGTCTTTTTCTGCAGAAAAGTCTTTAAAATTCTTGCTGTTGTATTTTTATTGACTGTCATGGTTTAAGCCCAGCCATAACTCAGGACCATGCAGCCACTCTCTCACTCCCCCCCTTCCTCCTCCCACACTCCCGAAGGATAGGGAGGAGAATTGAAAGAATGTAACTCCCACATGTTGAGATAAGAACAGTCCGGTAACTAAGGTGTAACAAAAACCACTGCTGCTACCACCAATAATAATAATGATAAGGGAAATAACAAGGGAAGAGAATACAACCACTCACCACCTGCCAACTGATACCCAGCCCGACTGAGCAGTGATCTAACCCTTCTGGGTAACTGCCCCCAGTTTATATAGTGGGCATGATGTGATGTGGTATGGAATACCTCTTTGGTTAGTTTGTGTCAGGTGTCTTATCCCTGCTTCCTTCTGGCTTCCCCTCCTCCCTGGCAGAGCATGAGACTCACAAGTCCTTGGTTAGACTAAACATTACTGAGCAGCAACTAAAAACATTGGCGTTATCAGCAGTGTTCCCAGGCCGAAAGTCAAAACCACAGCACTGCATCAGCTACAAAGAAGGAGAAAAAATGACTGCTACTGCTGAACCCAGGACATTGACTTAAAAAGAAACAGAAATAGGAGCTTGTTGAAACTACCGAAAGATGGGAATACCTGCAATGCAGTTAATCTAAATAAAGTATGGTGGTTCACAGTGAAACTGATTATGAAACAGCTTTGGCAGAACTGGTTTTGGGTTTGTGTTTTCTTTCCTGAAGTAGTTTGTATGACTGAGCACACAGACCTCCAGTTTAGTTGCTGCTGTGCCTCCAAAAAACGATTGTCATAAATGCTCTAAAACCTGAGAAATATTTGCTGTCTTTACTGTATGGACCTTTATTTCATTTTATGTGAAGTTTGCATAACAAATAAAGATTTTTTTAGTTGTGGCAGCCTTAATGGAGAAGCAGCTTAATTACTGATAATTTACAAGGGTGGTACACTGGCTGGATTTCACCCATGTAAATCTGTTGCTGCCTTAGCAACAGCTGGAGTGTATCATTTAGTGCTTAGGCTGTTTGTGGGCCATACAATATCATAATTATAGAAAGAAATGTGCAGATGTAGGGGGCTTGAATATAAATGAGTTGTGCCTCATACAGTCTTGGATTTTTTAGGAGGGATATACACAACGTGTGTGTGTGTTTAGCTCTCAAGTTTCTTGTCTCCCAGTGTTGTCCATAGTGTAAGAAAACAGTTGGTTATTGTTTAGGACTACTGTACTGCAACATAGGAAAAAGGATCATGGAAGCAGATAGAAAGCAAGAGAGCCATTGTATATTCATTGTTAGAAGCAGGACAGTAATTCAGACCTAGACTGGTATCATGGCTGACACAGTGTAAGCAGATCAGTAGATGCTTTTGACCAAGGAGAAGCCTACAGCTGAAGATAAGGGACACACTCGGAAATGCAGAGAATAAAACATTGATCACAGCAGCTTTATTAGAGTAACTTCTGCAAAAGAAAACCCAAACAAAACCCCCTCCTTAACAAACAAACTCAACAAATAAGCAAACAAACAAAATAAACTAAAAGAAAAAAGATAAATTACAAGATTCTGGTTAGTTTGTGTCTGGATGGGGCTTTGAGCAACTTGGTCTATGGGAGGTGTCCCTACCCATGGAACTAGATGATCTTTAAGGTACTTTCCAACCTAAATCATTCTATGATTCTATGGTTTTCTATTTATTATGTAGCAGAAATCTCTGTCTAGCAGTAGCCTTTGTAATAGTGTCGTTCTTGACGCACTTGACTTTTTAAGTGGCTGATTTTTTGTTTGTTTACAAAGATACTTTGTTTCCTTACTCTGTACTTGACTCTGTGTGTGAAATATTTTATTATACTGTGCACTGTTCTTAATGATTGTTGCTAAATACAGATGATACACTGTGGAACAAATGTACAAAGCTTTGCAAATACATCTAAGGAAGATCATTCACTCTCCATGATCACCTTCCTCTTCCATCTCCATATGAATGAAAGACTTTGCTGTACACATTTGTTTTGCTTATTGTCGCACTTACTGTACCACTCTTTTCCCATAAGAACAGAGCTCTGTTAGCAAGCAGGCTCCTCAGCAAAGCAGCTCTTCTCAGGAAGAATAACAAGGAACTTGAAATATACTTAATATATTGAAGAAGTCTCAGTATATTTACTTAAACATCTGTTCACACAAGTCCTCATTTCAGCTTTTTTATGCACATGGATTGGATGACCTATTATTAGTTATATTTTGTTTCCTTCAAAAGGTATCAATTTTGTGCACTACAGTACTCAAGTGTCATTGTAGAAGCAGCACAGGTTAAAACAGATGTCATGGGTTAGGAAAAAGAATGATATTTTTCATACAAAATCAGCTTCAGAAGTTTCTAAAGAGTTGAAGTAAAAGAAAAGTAATGGCTGTTAAGATACTACCTTTTAATCTGCTGCTCCCGACGTAATGTGTTCAGCAGTGCTTTAGTAGAGCGTTAAACACAGCCAAGACATCTGTAGTGACTTGACATGGCGAAAAAGCTTAGTAGTATGCCAATTTCCGCAAGCAGTATAGAGCAGAAAAGGGAATTTATTATTAAATGTTTATGAAAAGAACAAGAAGTTTTAATGTGTGAAAGTGCAGAAAAAAGAAGAAAGCCTAATTGAATGGTGGGGAAAGCTGCAGCTTTCAAAGCTAGCGGTGGCTTTTTCTTGCTTCTTAAATTAAGCCAGGAAGAAGGCTTTCTTTTCCACTAAATAGCATAATTACCCCTACAGTAACTGTATGTCTTGAAGTCTCATGTTTGTTTTCATGACCTGCTTGTTTATTTGTAAGAAGTATTATTAAAATAATTGACAGGCTTTGCTCAGTAAGGCGTATGTGGGAAACACACTAAAAAGTGGGGTATGATAAATGATGCACAATATGATGAATGGTTTGGGGATTTTGGTTTTAAATTCCATCATAAGGATTAAGGTTTAAGGTTCTGCTTTTTGGGTCTAACTTTTCCAGTCATAAGTTGTCCTGTATCAATTAGATAAACCACAATATGTTTCTTGCTCTTTTTGATTCTTGGTAAAGCAAGGATAATTGTAAAACAATTCCTCTAATGCGATATGAATGTTACTTAACTGTATAGATTGTTTTGGATGTATTTGTTGTGCTGTACTGTATATTTGGTTGAAATCCATGAAATTTAATGAGAGATCTGGATTTAACCTTTGGTTTCTAATGTCTAATGAGTTGTTCACAGCCTTCATTTTAAGTTGGGAATTCCTTTTGTCTGCTTAAAGAAATTCCCAAATTTAATACAAGGCCTAGTTTTGTCTCCAGCACTGCGTAAAACTACATTCTGAGTAAAAGGCTTTTGTGCTTGAAAGGTGGTCTGCTTTTTGGAGGTTTTATTTTTTTAATGATTTTTTTTTTTAATTTAATTTAGAGTAAGTGGGTTAATACATTTATTTGCTGTCCTTTATATCTGTGCCTTGCTTACATTCTTAGGGAGCACTGACGTTCATCTTTTAGTTTCAGCTGGGCATGTACCTCTGAAATGAATTTTGGAATTGGCTGGGTTTGTGCACCTCAGTTCACATTGCCAGGCCCTCCTGGATGAGGCAGATTTGGACTCTTTTTGGATGAAACTAAAGCAGGAGTTGTATCACCTCCTGAAGCTACTGGGTGTCCAGTCCTTGGGACTGCACTGCCGTTACTCTAAAGTCAAGTCCAGTGTGGACGATGGCCCAGCTCAGCTGTTCTGCTCTGCAGGGCCCTCCCACCATGCAGCACCATTTCGTTTTGAAACCCTTATGGGTATGACGCTGCTGCAGCCAGGACCATGGCAGATGTTTGGACGCATTGCTGCTTTGTGATGCCCATGTGCCTGTTGTCAGTTATTGTTGCAACAGAACATAACTGTGTGTTGATTTTCATTCCGTCATTATTCTGTGTTTGTGTTGGTTCACATTCTTCATAAAAAACTAGGGATTAGACAATGAGTCCTCTGGCTGCATGGGCAAGGGCACTGTACATCGTTAAGAGAGTAACAAAGGCTTGGGCTCTTTGAAAAACTCTGAAATTCTTTCATTTCTGATTTAACCTGACCAAAGACTTGAAATTTTCATTTTAATACATTCCAGGGTCTACGTAAGAAACTTTCCTTGATATTCTAGTATTTGATTAACATACCTATTACTAACCCAAAAGAAGGTTTATGTAAATCTATGTACATAGTAAAACTAGACTTATGGTACTCTGTAATAGATGAATTTTGTTTCTTTTAATTAAAAAGAAAAATACTCTCAGACTGAATGGATTAACAACTATTTTGGTTTACCTGAAAATCCTAACTTGAAAAAATGTTCCCAAACTCTTTGCATTATTAAAGTTACCTTTGCAAAATCTCTAGTGTGTGTTATAGAAAATAGAGTTGTTTGCTAACCAACTCTATAGCCCTTATTAAGCTTTTTCCATTCTGTAAATGCAATAGCTCTGAAATACAGAAGAGGTTGCATTAAATCCTTGGCTGGCAATTTTGTGTGGGATTGAGTATTGAAATGCAGCAAAGCAAATAATGAAGGCATATGTTTACCTATAATTCTTTTTACCTTGGGAGAAGGATTAAATAGGAGCAGTTTGGTTGTTGTCAAATTCTTAACAGTTGCTTTCAAGCATGAAACAGTCCCTGGGCTCTCAGAGGATTTACTTAGCAGTTTGAATAGAGAGGTCTTTACTGCTAATGGAACTGAGATGGCAGGCTTAAGCAATGGGGTGCTTTATAGCCTCTTTAGCTACTTGAGAAGATATAACATCAAATAGCTGAAATTGTCTTGGTCTCCATTGGTGTTTGCAAAGTTGCACAAAGATTGGTGAATAAATAATTCAGAGTTGTAGGAAGGTCTTGATGGCGGAACATTACAAGTATCTAAAAGCTCGATCCACAGAAGATTTAGTACTAGGAGACATTACTAGGAGACATTCTGTAGTTTTTGTGAGCTTTACCCCAGGGAACATTTACTGATGATACAGAAATAAAATAATAATAATTGAAAACCAAAACAAAACCCAATCTGTTGGGGTTGAGGTTTGCACAGAATGATTTAAGATTCCAAAGTTTTCTTCATAAAAAGACATATGCTATCTTTGTGGAATGGCTTACAATTACTGAATTATTTCATAATTTTTAATATGAAAAAGTTGGGAGTTTTCAGTGTTTGAGATGTTTGCTGTTAAATTCCCTTACTGTGTGATGACTTTTTTATAAACAAATAGTGCTTAATAAGATCTTTACTGAAACATTTAGGAAATGTATTTAGACAATCCACAACTGTGGATTCATGCCCAATCCTACCTATAAATCAGATTTTCAGTTTTGTTTTTACCTTGAGATTTTTTTGAGTGTTTTGTTTTTCTTTAAGGTTTACTAGGCATGCATAGTGGATCCTTCCTTTGGAAGGAGGAGGCAGCAGAAACGCTACTAGCACTGTAAGAATGTTAGGTTTACATATCACCTTTGTTTTCTGCCAAGTGGGACAACATTATTTATGATTTTAAGACATACAAAACATTCCCACACATTCTCTCCTCTTCCCCCTTTAAATTTCTTACTAAACCTGCCAGTGAGATATCTACTATTTAGAAGCTTTACTACAGGGATCAAAATGTAATGTGCAAAACTATTCTGGTTGAATACCCACAAACTTGGGCTAATTTTCAGTGCTTTGAAAAGATCCTTGCCTACTCAGTTCTGCCCACGCTAATTGCTGAGTTTGTACTGAAGTCTTAAATTTCAGCTTCTCTAATCTTTCCTCTGAAGGCTATAAAGTCTCTGCCATGACTCATTTGTAAGAAGGTCCAAGAGCAAATAGATTAATTTATAGATTTGTAGATTTTAATCTTCTCTGTTGCCTTCCCATTATGTGATGGCTTTCTCATTACATTTTGCACCTTTTTTGGACCTGTAACTGAAAAAGGTTTTGATACAGAAAGTCTATCTGATAGATAACCAGCCATATCCTGAGCTAAGTGGTTTCACTGGTAAATTACTGTCGCTTGGAGAATTTAAATGAATGCCTGTTTCTAATTTGAATTTTTTTGACTTTGAGGTTCTGCTCTGTTTATGCATTTTTTTCACTAGGTAAGGAAGTTGCTTGTTCTCAGGAATCTCCTTGTACTTTAAATTCTTTAGACCATGAGCAAATCACCCTTAAACCTTTCTGAAATTATTAATTATTTAGACTTTATAGGTCTCTCATCAAATGACAGATTTCCCATACCTTCATTAATGCTTGCAATTCTTTTCTAATAATTCTTTGTTTTCTTCTGCCAAAAGTGTCTGCTGTATACTGAAGCTGGTTAATTCATCCAGCTAAAATAACTGATACTGTATTCTATTAATGAATATTTTGATTGCAGTATCAGCAGTGGAAGGCTGCTTGGCTTCATGCTTTTAATCCTTTAGGTTACTTCTCTTCAGATTCCCTCTTACATGATCTGCCCAGCCAATTAAAAGTTAACATCTGAGACTTCAGAAACTAAAGTTTCTGTCTGATGAAAAAGCTCAACTGTTATGACTGCTAGTGCTGACATCGTGAAAGCCAATATGCTGTATCTTCCATGGGTCCCTTCATATAGTTGATGCATACCGTCTCGCCTAATACATTGCTTTTAGCCTGCTGTAGAGCCAGAATCACTCTGATTAGGTTCCCTTTACAGGTAAAAAGAGCATTCACTCTGATCTGGTTTTGTTTTGCTGTCTTCTGCAAAAAATTGTCGGTGGAATTTAATGACAAGTAGAAGGCATTTTGAAGTTTACTGCCAGGATAAGAGGACACTACTGTCTTGGGCAGAAGTTGCTCCAAGGAGGCTGAAGCCAAAGAAGATGTGTAGTGGTTGAAAACATTTTGCTATTTCTAGGAAAGAGCCATATTGATAAGGGGCACCCCAAAGAAAATCCGAAACGCTTTCAGATAATGTCTCAAATGTCCAGCTGGACGTGTGCTCTGTGCTGTACGCGTTCTGTCAAAATGGTAGATAAAATCACAGTTTCCGTGGAAGAATGGAAAACTGATGTCCGTCTCCCACAGTCTTTGAAAAACTTATGACCTATTGGTAGGTTTTAGTCAGTCTCGTGACGTATTTTGTTGCTAGTTTTTTATGGGTGGTTTTTTTTTTGCATTATTTTGAGGATGGGGGGGTGTTGGTGAGCCTTTTTTTTGTTTTGTTTTGTTTTGTTTTTTTTTTTCCTGGTCAGGGCTTCCTTCGAGTAACACTCCATTTAGTGGCCTCTTGCTGTGGAAAATAAGGGCACTTTTGTTCAGGTCAGCAGACCTCATCCTGAGGTATTGTTACGTTACTTGCCTTCTAAAAATGAGTATCTCTTCAGGGACTTACTTGGCTAAACTCTGAAGTGTTCTTGGGAACCCAGAGACTGGTCACCTCCTGTTATCCGAGAAATAGCGTACTTAAAATTCTGCTTGTTTTCAGGCGTAGCCAACTTTTACAAGCTTCTTTTCTCGTTTAAAAGAAAGGCAAGGCCATTTTCCAGGTCAAGGGCTCTTTTTCCTCAGCTGTGCAGTGAGGCACATGACTTCTGAAATCAAGAATATGAAATGGGACAGGTTTGTTCTGCTCGAATCTTTTGGGAACCAATGCAGTAAGGCGTTTTGTAACTATTTACCAGTATGCCTGCAAAGTGTTTGAGATGAATTCCTTGTGGATTTGGAGGTTTGGTGAATCTTGGTGTCAACCAGGAAGTAGTTGCTCTGGTGGATGTTTTTCACCTGTAAGCTCATAGGCAAGGTAGATACAATTTTTGCAATTCAGTTGTTGGACTTACAGAGGGATAAACACTCGGATTATTGGCGCTAGTGAAATAACTGGGTTAATGTTAAGAAGACATTGGCAAAAAGATGATGTTTAACTGCTGTGAGAGTGTATGTGTGGCAGAGAATTTATTTTCTTAAAGAAGCACTGACTTCTGAAATCTTAATCTTACAAGCACAACACTCTGTGTCCTTGTATTAGATTGGGCAGTTTAGTGATCTGATCATTACAAATCCCTTATGTTTAATATCTAGCACTTCACAGTGTACTTGTAAAATGATGGGGAGGATATCAGAAATCCTGTGTTGAAAATTCCAGCTGTACGTACAGAGGTCATTGTAGTGGGGATTGAAGTTTTCCACAAGCAAATCATGACAACTAACAGTGATGAAAGGAACTCTGTTAATTCAAATATAATAGCTATTTAGAGAAATTGGATAGATGGATGCTCTGCAGTATTAACTAATTTACGAAAGAACGGGTATTAAATGAATTAAACCAAATGAATTGCTCTTTACTCTGGAAAAGTAAATTGCTAGTACGTGCAGGTTATATGCATGCGCTTGCAAATACTGGGCTTGATGACTCTCGGTTCCTCTAACATACGATAATAAAGTTCTGTTTCTGCTGGTAATCACCAGGTAGGGTGAAATCTTTGTTTACCGGCCTTGAGATAGTCTTCCAGGCCTTCTGCATTATGAGTATGTAACAGGAAATTTTGAGCTCAGGGTCACCCAAGCTAAGAGGCAGCCCAGCTAGATGAGCTCGTAACTGGGATTTTGGGGTTGTGTTTTTTTGTGGATTTTTTTTTTTCTGTTGTCAATTTATAGTCTTACAAGTACTGGATTTGAGAAGTAAATGTTCCATCTTTGAGAGAACCCAGCCTTCCTTGTTTTGCTGTATTGTTTCTGTTAGTGTTTTGCGTACGTTCATTGTGTAAGAGAAGAATATTTCAGGGATGTCTTTCGTCTGTGGTTTCGGCACATCAATGTTACCTGGCTCATTTGTGGCCCAGCATTTTAACACTACTTGAGTAAAGCCCATAGCATAAAAATTAGGATTCCCCCTAGCCACCAGTTTTTAAAAGGTCTATGTTGGTATTGCTGAAGTCATGTTATGGATATTAACAGTGCTCAGGAACTCGGAAGTAGGTGTTGCTTTCTCACACCCATACTCTAAAAGCCATTAGTCCTTCACTGCAGAAATAATGAATTTCCATACCTATTTGCCTTTGGAACCTATGGTCATGAGATAAATATGTACATAACTATTGTTTGGTGAAGCAGAAATTTGTGTATGTATACATATGAAAACACATAATGCTTTGTTTCCCTACTACACGGTGGCATATGCAATGTTGGAAGCTGCTAGAGCTCATGAAAAAATCCAGAGGATACCAATTATATTTCTGTCCGTGGAATATGTATAACCTCCAGGGTTGCCCTCTCTTGCAGCTTTTTGTTTTCCTATATTTTGTTGCTTTGATAGTATTTACACATTTGACCTCTCTATCCTGTGTCATAGCTTTACTGAAATTCTGTACAGAAATTCTGCTTTAGTAGTTTGTGTCCTTTGCTATGGCAATCTTATGGAGACCTTTTTTATTTAAAAAATCAACAGAATTTGCTGTTGTAAAAGGTTGATTTTACTGGGCAAGAACTTTCCCCCTATTTTGGGCTTAATAATAAATTGAAAGGTATTTTTTAACTAAGAAATGAAAGATTAAGAGATTATTAACTGCCTGTTAAAGGCCAGTTTCCTTCTTTTGTTTCTCTTTCCTTGCAAAGGAAGCTAATCTGGTTTTTGGCCTGTGGAAATTGTTACATGATTTGTAGATTACCAGAAGGTACTGGGGGTGGGTGGGTATGAGTGGATCTGTCTGCCTGTGAACTCTAGGCTGTAGCAGTTTCCACAGTTAAATCCTCCTTGTACCCCAGCATTTAATGTCCAGGTATTCCACCTGCTGTTCATACGTGTTTCTTTGACTCCACCATTGTATGAAGAGCCCACATCTGGTTGATTGTCTGGGTTTGCTGGGTTTTTTTTTTTGGGGGGGGGGAGGAGAAGGAGAGGTGTGTATGTTTGTTTTTAAATACTTTAGCTTTGATCCTTCCTTCCTGGCATGGAAGCCCTTGTTCTCTATACTTATGCTTTACCTCTGAACAAAAGCTTTTGTATGTGCTTGTCCAAATGATTATTTACTAGTCTCTGGCTTACTGAATGTAGCTGAGGTTGCTGTGTAACACTCTTTATTACTTAATGTTTTTCTCAGTCTTTTTAGCACCTTCAAACTGAATTTGGGGTTGGTGCAGCTTTCTTAAAGGTCACTAATGCTGTCCTGCTCAACTTTTTTGTTAAGGTCTTCCACTGTACACCTAGTTAGTTTTGGTTTGTTTTGGTCTTTTTCCCACTAAAGTTACCACTTGAGATGTGTTTTAGGTACTAGGTTTTCTCCTAGGTTTTAGTTAATTGAAGAAAAGTCAGAAATTTTATTTAGTGTTCTGATTTTCTTTATACAGTGTTTTAAAGTCCTCATGAAAAAAGTGCATCAAAACTGTTAACTTTTGATAAATTTGCTTTTAACTATGTATTTCAGTTTTTCAAGGTATTCAGTATAAGCTGGTGCAAATTTATGGTAGTTTCATATAATTGAGCTTTGTAGCAGCAGTTCTCTCACTGGGGATTGTTCCAGAATTCAGGGAGATACGGTGAGGTTTCTTGTTCTTTTATTTTTTTTTTTTTTGCCATCATAGCTTTATCTTCTGATTGCAACTTTATTTTCTGAAATTTGCTGGTGTTCCAGGACTTAAATTCTTGCGTTATTATTTCCTGAAATAACAGTGCATGACTCAGAAATTGCTTAAGTCACCTCTCTCACAGAAAGTCTAAACTATATGATCTTAGTAGAGCTGCCTGTGGGATGTTAGTCATTGATTAACATTCTCCTTTACTAAAACAAAAATAATATTAGAGACTGCATTGTATGAGAAGGATCCCTCCCCTGTCTTATAATGCAGGTAACGTATCTGCAGCTTTGGAAGCTTTTCCTAGTGCTGCTCTTAAATAGGGGCTAAAGCAAGTCTGTAAACCTAAAGTTTAGTTATATCTTCATTTAATGAACTGTATAACTTGATGTAACTTGACATATTTTCTGGTTTTGAGTTCCTCAGCCCTAGTAAATGATCAAAAGTAGTCAGTAATTTAATCAGGTTCATAAGGCTGTGCTTAGTAATACAGCTGGGTAATTTTAACCAGCTTCGTCTGGAACTGGACTGGGGAAATGCATTGGAAGCAAAGGAAGGTGCATGGGATTATACCTGTGAGAATAACACTAATATAACTGTGTCGAAAGCTGGTTTGTCATCTTGTACCCTACTGTCACCAAGTGTGCTATTTGAATACAAAGGACAGGAAGTCTCAGGCATGGCTGTACACCCTTTTTATGTAAACCTTGAGTCAGAAATGAAAGCTTTAGCTTTGCCAGATGCATTGTATCTGCAGTTAACTGTCCTGAGTGATGAGGTGTATGTGACTGCTCTGCTTGTTGTTCTGTCAGTCCCTCATTGCAACACGGGAACCTGCTTCTCCACATTTAACAGCTGAAAAAGCCCTCAGAGGTGATTAGCTCCTGTTAGTTGTGTGAAAATTGGTGACTGAGAGAGATTCAAGTTAGTGTGTGCCAGGGCAAATGGCTGCTGCAGAAGCTCAGCTGTAGTGTGGCTGGATGCTTGCAAACTTGGAACTGGCACTGTGGGAACGCTCTGTTACAGCTGATGGGAGGCAAGAGGGAGCATCAGGATATTGAGGGAAACGTGAAGATACCAGTTTGTGGAAGTTGTGATAAGCTGTTATAATTTGTGGAAGGAAATCTTGGGCTGTTTACTAGAGCTTTTTTCCATTGTGGAAGAAACCAAAGAGCTGATTTTCTTCCTTTAACTTTGATAAAACTCAGATATACAACTTTAAAATTTGCTTTCAAGAGGCATGCAGTGGAAGGGACTTCTGAGAAAGATATTTTGTCTCTTCATTGCTGTATTTTCTGTCAGAGTTCCTTTTAGTGTATTTAACATTCTGCTGTGTCCTGAGGGTAGTTCTTAAGCTTCTGTATGTTAACATTATTGAATTAATTATTACTGTTATATGGACTTGATGAAGATTAGGTTTTACAGTGTTTCAGGTTGTTTGCCTGAGGTTCTAAGCTAAGAAATATGATTAGCTGATTGGTCTGCCATGACTTTAAGTCTTGGCCTAAACACAAATAGGACATCTGCATGAGAAAGCATGGATTATATATTTCCATGGTAGTTAAAAAATAATTTCTTTTGAAAAAAGATAAAGAATAGAAGAAGAAATATGAAGGCTGCTTGCATTCCTGTCAAGTTGTGTTTCTTTGTGAGAGAGCTACTTTAAGTAACTGCAGATATATTACCTGCCTCTTTTCAAGGCTGAACAGGCCTAGGTCCCCTCTGCCTTTCCTCATAGCAGAGGTGCTCTTGACCCTTAATCATTCTAGTAGTCCTTTACTGGACTTGCTCCGGGGGTTCCATGTCTCTCTTGAACTGAGAAGCCCAGATCTGGACACAGCACTCCAGGTGAGGCTTCACTAGGGCAGAGTAGAGCAGGAGGATCACCTCTCACTCCACATGCTGGCCACACTATTCCTGATGCACCCCAGGATACCATTGGCCACCATGGCCACAAGGGCATGTTGTTGGCTCATAGTTAACTTGTTGTCCACCAGGACCATCAGGTCCCTCTCTGCAGAGCTGCTTTCCAGCAGGTCATCCCTAACTTGTAGTGGGCTGTGGGGTTATTCCTCCCCAGATGCAAGACCCAGCACCTGCGTTTGCTAAATTTCAAGAAGTTCCTCTCAGCCCGTCTCTCCAGCTTGTCTAGGTCCTTCTGAGTGACAGCACAGCACTCTGGGCAATCGCCACTTCTAGTTTTCTGTTGTCAGCAAACCTGATGAGGAAGGGCAGTCTTCATCCAAGTCATTGATGAGTGAGTTAAATAATACTCAACCCAGTGTTGAACCTTGGGGGACGCTGCTATTACAGTTATCCAGCTAGACTTTAGTAGGTTGTTCATCTTTTGTTGTGAATGACATGAAGTAGAAGAGTTGAATTGCATGTTGACAGGGACAGTACCGTCTAAGACTTTTGTCCTGATGCAGCTCATGACCAAGATGCTGGCTTATAAATTTTGCTTGCGGACTGAATGGCAGGTAATGGGTGTTTTGTTTAGAAGTTGTGTTATGCTGTAGGAATTTCTAGCTTGAGTTCATCCCTGAACTGAAAAAAATTGCTCAAAACTACAAGGAGCTTTGAAGGCAGTTTCTCACAAAGACAAAAGGCAATTTAAGTTAATTGAAATAAAATACTATCCCAAAATATTTATCAGACCAGTGGTGGAAATACACTATTAACTTCGTGTAAGGAACAAAAATGTTCTTCGTGTAAGAACAGCTGTCTTCAGAAAAGCTTACAGGCCTTCTTGATCTGCTTGTTCCATAATAGCCTTCCTCTCCTTGAAAAATCCTGAGAGAACTGGAACATTTTGCATCTTTTCGTGAAGGTCAGCATTGTGTAGTTTTGCAGAATCAACCAATTTCAGAGTTGGGCACCCCTGCTGAAAAGCCCTGCCAGAGCATAATACAAAAAGAAATGTGTTGTCCTAAGTAGCTGACTCAAAATTAAAGTCAGTGCTACCAATCCTGTGCCTCCACACCTCTCTCCCTAGCAAATAACTCACTGAACCCTTGGAAATCAGCTGTCATATAGCAAAGATCAGAGAAGATCTCAGTAAACAGATGTGTCACTTTGTGGCCAGTATAATAATATCATGACTTTTACAAGAGCTGCATTATAACACAGAGAAGAAGCAAGTGAATCTAAAACATGTGAATGAGGTTCTGGCCATGAGAGCATGAGTCACAAAGATGACAAAGAACAAGGGAACAAACCCTAATTTAAATACAATGATCTTGGTAAAAATGCCAATTATGAAAGTGTCGTTGAATGCTCACTGCTGTTACGAGTGTACTTGTAGGGAGGCAAATGCCCTATCTTTAAAGAAAAACAGCAGAAGAAACTAAAGAAAAAACCCAAACAATTGCAGGCTGCCTAACAACTACAAAATGAAGACAAAATCCAGCAAGGAACCACTAATTAAAGGCAGTAAGTGGAGGCTCTAAGCCCATCCATTAATAAATGTACATCAACAAAGTAATCAGCAGATTAAAGAAGTCCAAATAATGAAAACATTAGGACTGCAATACTAATTTAAAGACCTAAAGTAAGCAGAGGAGACATTACCATTGTCTCTGAAGATTCACCCCCTGTATATGTCCTCAGAAATAAAATTTAATTTTTAAATAATTAAATAGCTTTTACTGACCTGGAGGGGAAGTTTAATCTACATATTTTGTGGTTTAGTTTTGGTGAATAATAGTGGGTTGGTTATATTCCACCCACAAGCTTTTAAAATCAAAATGTAACCATTCTAGTCAGGAGTAGATATAATACCACCAGTAATTACTCTAAATATTAGTAGGTGATGTGGTTGCTCTGTCAGAACAGTAGTAAAATAAGAAGGAATAATATATTTTTGGTAGTAGACAGTAGGAGTTTCACTAATAAATGTTTCCCAATAGAAAAGTTATTTCCATCGTGGTGTGATCTCAAAAAGCCTGAAAGAGAATCATAGCAAATTAGTCTTGGAAAAAAACCCTTGAAAATCTGATCTTTGCAGAATGACAGATTTGCCATTTTTTGATGATAATTTTAGTTAAAATTACCATTACAGCTTTATTAGATGGAAAGATAGCCAAAATGCAATGACATATTATGAGTAGTCTATTAATTTATCTTTTGAATAAAAAAAAGAGACAGGATGAATTTTCTAAGCATGAAAATACATTGTCTTATTTAAATATTGTAAATTACAAGATTTCTGATTTAAGGACTTTTTAACAGTTTAAATGACATTGCAGAATGTCACTTTTTCTAGGTTTCTCCTCTCCCTTTTTTCTTCGTCCTGCAGATTTTTATATGACCTTAAGTTTTACTCCCATCTATCTACGTCTACCTACTCATTCACTGTTGTAGTTGTTTATGCCACTATTCCCACAGCAACAGGTGTAGAAAATAATTGCTACTAAAATCAGTTGAAATGTAGTGTGAGAAAAAAAGTTCCAATTCATTGTAAGCATTTATTTAGGTAGTTGGTAACATTTTGACATACGCTAGAATGTGAATTAGCAAATTGCTAAAGTTTCTGCAATTTTTTAATGCCACATGTGATGAGGTTATCTATTACTATCTTTAAAAAATTTATACAGCTAAAATATCTTCAATAGTTTTCTGTTCCTGTCTCTTCAGTTATTGAAATTATGTATCTGTCAAAGGTTCATCATGGTAAAAAGATGAAAATCCCATTCTTTTAGGATCCTAAATGTCTTAGATCTGGTTGAGAACATCATAATACAATGAAACCACTTTCATAGCTTGTACAACTACAATTTCCAATGTTTCACTTTTCCATTCTAGACACTTCCCAGGCACATAGTGCATTGTTAAACCTGGGAATGGTTGTGGTTGCCGGCTCGTGGGTGATCTGCTGGAATCACATACTGGCTGCAGTGGCTGATGCTTCTGACTTGCTTAGATATAAGAAGTTCTTTACTATGAGGGTGGTGAGATGCTGGAACAGGTTACCCAGAGAAACTGTGGTTGCCCCCTCCGTGGAAGTGTTCAGGGCCAGGTTGGCTGGGTTTTTGAGCAACCTGGTCTAGTGGAAGGTGTCCCTGCCCATGACGCATCATCTTTAAGATCCCTTCCAGTACAAACCATTCTGTAATTCAGTGTTTTGTCCAGTTCTGTGTTGTATGTGCATGTAATAATAGCCTATTTCAGATACTACAACACCTGCTGGCTCTTATACCTCTATCACAGGAAGACTGCAGAGTAGTCATTAAAACAGAGGTATGAGATATCTGCTCCATTGTTGGCATAGCTACAGCCAAAAGGTAACTTTAAACCAAAAAGAGCAATGTATATTTAAGAGTACTGAATTAGCTTATGCTCTGAATCAAAACACATTTCACTTTCACTTAACAAAACATATGTGATCATCCTGATTTCTGCTACTGAGATAAGCAAGCTGCTAAAGTACAGCAGTTTCTGTAACATAACAGAACTGCAGTGTATGCTGAAGTCTGTTGGCTGTTTTTTCAATACTCTCATAGTTCCAGAAGTTACGAAGGGAGCAACTTCAGGTGATTATGATAAAGTTTATGACCACTTTAAAGTTCAAAATAATTTTTAGGTGTAAATTCAGTGTCCTTGTTCAGTATTTTTCAGTCTTGCCTTCAGTAATCTTGTGTTTTCTAACAGTCCTTTTTCACCTCCTAACTTGCTTGTGTTTGGAGGTGACAGCAAGAAGTTGTGTTACTTGGATGTTATTCACCTCTGCTAATAGACTACACACTGTAATATTTCTAGGAATCTTGATATCTGGAGATTGCCTCTAGTCTTAGTCTTTTCTAAGTGCTAAAATTTTTATAAATACCTAATTAAAAAATCCCTAATGCAATATATTTAATTATATGAAACTTAACATTCATTACAAGCATACCAGTATCACTTAAGCCTTTCAGACTTTTTTTCCCAGCCTGTTATAGTGTATATTCTAAAAGATCTCAGTACAGGAAGTCTTTGTACTTTGGCTTTTTCTTTTCCTACCGCAAAGCTTCGTATTCCTTTTTTTTTTTTTTTAATCTTCAGATAGCACCTGATCTTGCAATAGGTAATTTTAGTGACATTTCATATTGATTTCTAAGATGGATGCAGTTTATCTTTGAACAACAAAAAATCGGAAAAGTTACGTGTAAGAGCATGTGAATGGCATTTTAGTAGAGATGTGTGTGGTAAGAGAAGTTAGAATTTCAACATATTTCTGTTTTTTGCATTCTTCAGTTTCTTGGTTTTAATTTGTGGATCAGCTAAGTTAGCAAATACTTTTTCTGCTCATTCCATTTAGAAAAGTTACTCAAAACACAGACAAGGTGCAGCAACAACTACCATTTACTTTGTCATATCAGTAAAGAGGAGGCAGATCTCTTTAATGTCACTTTTTCTTAGAGTTTTAATACTTGGATTTTTGTTTAGTGTCATTAGACACTCTTTGAGATAAAATAGAATTGCTCTCTCAGGACTTCTGTTGCTAAATTGAAGTTCTTAGGTGCATGGGGATGAGTTTTACAGACAGTAATCTTCTGGTGATGAGCGCTAATTTCTTCAACCACTTTTGGTCATGAAAAGCCTCTAGAGTTTCTTTAAAAACCACAGGAAAGGCTGTGATAACGGCTGTGGGATACCCAGGAGTTAAATGCCATGGTATCTGTGGTTACTTCACTGAATATGTGGAACAGGTTTTGCAGTGAAGTTAAAAATCCAGGTCAGTTCTGCATCTCAGCTATCGGAGGCTGGAGTGGTGCAGCACAGCCTGCAGTAGGAGGCCACACATGCCTTTGTTTTCTTTGGAAATGCTGCCTCTCGGTGCTGCTTCATCATTTAACTTGCAGATATTGGCAGCTGGAGAGGTTTCTAAATTTTGGAAATCCTGAACTGTGCATGGTACTGGAAAACCACTGTTAGGTTAGCTTTTCATTACCTGAAATTTGGATGTTTGTATGTTCAAGTCATTGTACAAAAAATCAGGAGGAATTACTTGATATGTATATTTCATTAATTGGTGATCGTCTTGAACTTAGAAGGCAGACAGATAATTTTTTTCGTGTGTGTTTTCATTTGGTTTGGGTTTTTTTATTTTTTCTTTTTTTTTAGATTGGGTTTGTGCTTTTGTTTCTATCAGTTGTGATGTCACAAGTGAAAATCCCTATTGGTGTTTGGTGGATCACAAAGAATGGCTGGTGTTTTTTCATGAAGTATAAAGAAAATCTGTTGTATACGTCTCTGTAATCTGTGTATTTCCCATCATATGTTTAATTTCTTCTGATGTCTTTTTTTGGGGTAGGGTGTGTGTGTGTGAACGTTTAAAGGGACTTTAGAGCAAACTTGATTCAAATTTACAGAACTTACTAAACATGTTGTTACTGCATAAATTGGTGAAAGTGTAGAAGAGCTCAGTATGCCCATCATCAACAATTGAGGTGTCTGGATTTAGAAACTTAGTGTCATTCACTCGAAACAAAACGTAACACTTCCACCTCTTTTACAAGTCTTTTTACAGTGAACCAGCACACTTCAGCAAAAGTAGCTGTGATTTCTGCTGAGTTAAATTGTCTGTCTACCTGTCTTTTTGTTTAATAACAAGATCAAACTTAGATTTTTATGTCAATAAAAGCAATGTACCCTTGCAAGTTCCCTAGCACTTTTTTCTAGGGATCAGGCCCCAAGTTCTATATAGTTTGAGAGTTTGCTTTGTGTCAGTGTTTAGTATCTTTGGTTGTTAGCTGTACAGCTGCTAAACCAAACACTTAACATAGAAAAACATGCTTCATTCTTCTACGATAAAGCATATGTTTAGTGATCTCTCACAACAGGACATTGACTGATTAATGTACTGTAGAGGAAAACTAGGGAACCTCTCTTTTTCTTTCCTTTTTTTTAATGATAATTTTTATTCCTGTGATTGCCTCGGTGCCCTGAATACTCCTGTGTCAGCAATTAGCAGTAGCAGTGTTTCATTAATCCATCAGATTTCTGATGCGGCACATTCTAAGACCACGAGATAATGGGAATCATTTGTTTAAACCTCAGGATTAGCCTCTGATGCATCAGGCTGCAGTGCGTCATTAACAGCAACGGTGGTAGAACAGTAAACTAAAGCAGATACATGGCCTGTGATTGGTACTCTGAGATCAAATGACTGCTGTGCTGTCTTTGTACCTTTAAGCTGGTAAACAGGTATTGCAGCTTACATAAATTTGAGTAATATCCGTGTGTTTATTTTTCCCTGTTGTATGAATCACTTAGTAGGTTGTATTCCATAAATATTTGTTTTACCATGTTGAAATAAATGTAAGTCCACAAAGTAACTTTATAAGGTATCTATATATATCAACAGACTCTGAACTTTCAGAATACTTGCCAGCATTCATGTTGGTAAGTCCCTATAGGACTTAATGCTGAACAGCTTTATATGCATACATAAGCAAGAAACATCATGGGCAGTTATTTTCATTGTGCCATTAACACATCTGATACCAAATCCATGCTAAAAGGAGCTCAGTTTTGTTTTTCATTGTTAAATGCATCTAGATTATTATTAATGCGAAATGCATTTGAGATGTTTCCTTATACAACGCAGCACTTGTATGAAACCAGGGGAGTTTTTATGTTCCTTGTAATCTTTTATAAGGAGATACTTGATTTCTGTGCTGAAGCACTAGCTTTTAAAAGTAAGAACTCTTCAAAATGCTAGCAGTTGATTTAATTTGTAAATTACACAGTATATTGAACTTGCAAATTATTGTGCCATTAGAGAGATAAAAGAGTATTTATAGGTGCTTTCTCCTTTTGATTGAATGGTACTGTCACAAGAGTGCTGTAAGTGCACAATGGCTGAAGTGATGAACCTTGCAATCCTATTTGGCTCATATGCAGAGACAGAGATAGATCCTACAGGACTGAATGGCAGATAGCAACTTGTCTACAGTGCAATCAAATCACAGCAAGGCATAAATGAGCTCTAGTTCACCTGTATTACCAGGATCAGGTTTGTTATCAAGAAATGTCAAAGTCCCATGTAAGGGTTGTGCTGCACAGGTAGGAGAGGTTTTCCACTGTGACCAGATAGTTTTAACCTGTCGCTATTACTAATGCTCAAAGACTGTCAGGCTACTTCTTGTTGTAAATCAGCCACTGGCTTTGACACCAGGTGCACTATCCTCTTTCATATCTTTTGCTTTTTATGTCACTTCACTGGCTTGCAGACTCCCTCCGACTTCACCTGTAAGATCATAGAATCATAGAATAGTTTGGGCTGGAAGGGACCTTCGAAGGTCGACTAGTCCAACCCCCCTGCAATGGGCAGGGACCTCTTCGGGTTGGCCATAACCACATCCAGCCTGGCCTTGAATGTCTCTAGGGATGGCACATCCACCCCACTTCTCTGGGCAACTTGTGCCAGGATTTTACCACCTTCATTGTAAAGAATTTCTTCCTCATGTACAGCCTCAATCTCTTCTTTTAGTTTAAAACTATTACCCCTTGTCTTGTTGCAACAGGCCCTGTTAAAAAGTCTCTCCTCATCTTTCTTATAGGCCTCTTAAGTACTGAAGAGCCACGGTAAGGTCTCCTCATAGTCTTCTTTTCTCCAGGCTGAACTAAGTTATATCAAATGAAAACTAGCACTTGCAGCCTGTCTTCCTTTGCCTGTTGTGTCAGGAAGAGGACTGTGAGGGAGCCACAGCCAATGTGGCAGCATCTGTCGCAACATGGAAAACATTTTCCTGAGCCCTCTGGCTGCAGACTGGCTCCACTGCCCACAGCGCAGGTTGTGCTGATGGCTCTGCTCCACAGAAAGTGAGGAGGTAAGGGCTTCCTCCTGGTTCTGCTGCCAAAATAACACAGCCTCAAGGTCAGCCATGACCTATATATAAATCCATTTGCCAAAATGTACTCTTGCCTTATCTCCTGTTACTGCAAGCACTGGGGGGGACCTAGTTGGGGACAGTCCCTATCCTGGTCCTTTCTAAGGCCGAGCAGATCCCTGCTTGAATGCAGTATGGAGGTGGGTGGGAGGGAAGTGAATCTCTTTGCTTTTCTTTCTTATCTTGAAATTTATCAGCTGATGTGAAGGCATAACTACCCTGCAAAGGGAGGTAGAATTTTGTTTGTGTTTAATTCAGTGCACTGGCTTCTTGTGTACCTGGTATTCTTAATTTGAAATTAGCAACAACTGCTTGAGCAAACCTTTTGCTTTTAGATTCTGTTATCTGTTGAGTTCCTATGTTGCCTTTCTAACTTTGGTCTGAAATGTTTTGTGTCTTCATAGCTTCTTTATATTCTGTGGGTTTTTTTTTTTTTGTGGAAGGACATAGGAAGAAATACAAGTCAGCGTAAACTGGGATGGATTAGAAATTTGCTAGCTGTGATGTCTGGTTTCATAGTTTCCATATTTTTGAATGAGCACCTCCTGTTACCAGTATTATATATAAAGGCAAAAGTATAGTAGTTTTGGAATGCTGATTTTAATCTTTAAACTTGTGGACTTTACCTTCTAATTCTTTTTTTGCCTGTTGTAATTTCCTTCTGTAATTTCTATGGATGGTAATTACAGTGTTTAGCAGAATCTTCAAGTCCACAGGTAAATGAGAGAGGAGTCAAGAAAGAATAAGAAATTCATAAGTTCTGGCAGGGAAAGCTGATTTACTGTTCTTTGTACTGAGGCAGGTTGCAGGAATAAAAATAGCTTGAAAAATATGTGGAAACTTTTAATTTTTTGCAAGTGTCTTTGCCACTTTACTGCTCAATATCTAATTATTACTTCTATTTCAAGAGAACTGATTTTAAAAGTAGACTACAATAAAATACAATAAAAATGCTTATTATAGCTTAAGTTGGTAATGTTGGTACCCTTAATTTGAGTGGCTACAATCTCATTCTAGCCTTCCCGCTTTCACTTTGTTTTTATTGGCTGATGGAGAGTATTATCTCCACATTTCTAAAGCAGACAAATAACATCCTGATGTATAGGCATTGTATGAGCTAGTTAAGTCTGAGACTGTAGCTGCACCTTATGTTATAAGGAAATCAGTGAATAATTAACAAATACTTGTTGAAATGTAAAGTATCAGATGAAGAAGACTTCAAAGCTCAGGATTTTATAACTCATTCCTCCTGCCACCTCCATTTAAAAGTTTTTCTTTCCCTAAAGTATATATGCCTAGGTTATATTGTGAATAAGAGGTATACTTACAGGAAATAAATAACAATCCTTTAGGTTATGTTGAGTCAGCAGAACCTAGATATGCTAAGAAGTCTGACTGATGTGCAATGTTTTCATATAGCTCTCTAGTAGTTTAATTCAGTGAGACCTTTCTGCCTGGAAATACTTAGTTTGTTGTGCTGAACAGATTGTCTTCCAAGTGACCCTGTTTGAATGATTCTGGTTGAATCATGTGTGCTTTCAGTCCTTGTCTCCAGATGTCTCATCTTTCCTGAACTGGTGAAACACTAGATGATTAGTATGTGCTACGAGCAGGTAGAAGTTTGTGGAAAGGTGATATTCATTCTGCAGGCTCTTAGTAAGGACACTGAATGCAGATCATTGTAGCCTCCAGTAGCTGTGTCAGTCTCCATGAGTCTGTACAGTAGGCTCATCTTTGTTGTCTCCTTGGAGACCAAGAAGGTTTGAGATCTCACAGATATCAACCCCTATCCCCAAGGCTGTTCTCTTCCATTCCATGTTACGGCATTTGCAGAATTCTTTGCAACAGCCCTGGGGATTTTTCTGACATTGAAAAATAAAGGAAAAAACTGCAACAGAATGACCTTTTATTAACTAGAAACCTTAAGCAACTTGTCAGAGCTGCTGGGGTAAAAGCAACACCATAGTGTATTCAAATTTAAAATTGGTACAGTTACATTTTCAGTTTTGTGTCTGTTAATGCCTTCCCTTATGCCCTGGCTGGCTGAAATTTTAGCAGGAGCCTTTAGCTGAGGCTTTAGAGAGACTGTCCAGTTGACTAATAATATGTAGTAATATGTAATCTGCATATACTGGAAAATTGATCAGGATTGTTTTCCACTGGGCTGTATAAAAAGGTTGCGTTTCCTCCTCTGGCTGTTTGGAAGCCTTTCTTGGCTTCCCTGATGGGCATTTGAGGGCAGGGGTAATATTCCATTTTTATTTGGAAAGCTGTGTCTGAGTGTGAGCTGCTCTTTCCATGGTTGTTGCAGTTAGAAGGAACAACTGAGCGATTTGCCATTTGCTTGTATCTTCTGGGACTTTCTCTTCCCTTTACATTAACTTATTTTAGCGTCATGACATCATTGCAAATTCGTCTGACCTGAGGCAGCCTGATGTGTGGTCAATGATGACAGTACTGTTAAGACAGATATATAGTTATGGTGGCATGAGGGTAAAGCTGAATTACTTTAAAATTTGGGATGCTATTTCTGCACCTGGGACTAATCCTCTAAATAAGAAACAATCTTATTACACGTACCCAGTAGAACTTACTTTATAAAGCTATCAGGCTTATAAAAAAAAAGAAAATCTGCCTCTGATGGATGGTGAATCAATAATCTCCTGCTGTATATGACGTGTTCCATAAAAAAGCTCAATTTTAGGAGAGTAAATGGAGATTAGTCCTGCTAGGAGAGAAATTTTGTGTTATAAGTCATCGAGGCTGCTTATTTCTTTTCCTCCCTCCATGCCCCCCTGCCCTGTTTCTCTCGCTTTCTCCTTACAGAGAATATTGTGCTAATGGAGCGAGAATGGCAGTCCTAGCTGTGTTACTCTTGTTTTGCGAAAGTGAATATTGAGAAGCTCTTGGGGGGGCTCCTTAAAAATAATTATGTCTTCAGAAAAATAATTTTGTCTTCTTGTGCTCTACTCCCCGGATGTTATCAGTGGGCCTTGCAGAGCATATTTTGCCATATGTGCTTGTGCAAAAGCAGAGTCCTGGGAGGAGTTAGGAAAAGACAATGAGGTATAGAGGGGCTGCTGAGAGGCAGAAAAACCAGCCTGTGAAGGGTCAGATCCTGGGGAGAACAAGGTAGGAGTCAGCAGGGAGGGAAGGTGAGTGGAGGGCCTTCAGTAAAGTGGCTGGTCTTCTGCTGTGGCTTGTGTTCCAAGGAACAGGGGCATAAGGTGGATAAGTTAATTTTTAACTTTCTTTTTGGAGGGTAGAAGAGTGGGAGGGGGAAAAGGTGTTATGGTGCTTTTATTTGACATCACACCGAATTACTGATCAGTGAGGACGTAGATAGAAACAGATACACACGCACACACACGCATGCATGCATGCAGTGCATATATATATATATATTTGTGTGTCTGTAAGTGGAGAAGGCTACTGTTTGAGATAACCAGACAGTTTTGCATTTAAAAACACAAACAGTGAAGAAATGATAGAATTTCAGAGTCTGCGTTTTCAGCTGCTTTCTCCTGATGGGATCAAATAATAGGATTAATGCTGCAAAACCAAAACCAGCATGTAAATAGCCCTTGCTTTGAGTTATGCTACAGTTAAACAGTTTTTACTTCTCAACACCTATAAATAGTTTGGTAATTCTTGCATTAATACATATGTTGATAAAAACTGTACATTTTCATGGTTATAAGCACCACCATTAGAAGAATATAGAAGAGATATTCATGCTGTGTGACAATCTTCTACTAACTGTTTTATTTCCTGTTTATATAGGGATATTGGGTCGGAAGCAGTGCTCACTTTGTAGGGTAGAAGGTGAAAGTATGGCCTGGCTTGCCACAGAACCTCATCAGAAATATACAGTCAGCTTCTGAGAACTGTATCGGATTTAAAGCATCCACCTTTACCAAATTGTAACCTGTCCAGCAACCATATAAGGTTCTGGAGGTTGTTCAGAAAAATCTTGTTGATTCTGATGCAGTTGCTCTAAAGACAGTAACTGCAGTGGGTGCAGTTTGCCTGGGTTCCTGCTTAAAGTATCTGGCAAAATTGCATACAAATCGCCAGAGCTAGTGTGTTCATGCCTGTGTTTTCAGCACCTTTCTTGCCTGTTCTGTTTTCTAAATTACCAGCATATGTTTGGCTGGGCTTTGGTGATTTGTTATGAGGACACCTCCCATTTTGCTTAAGAGTGACAATAGGCTCTGTTGTAGCGCAATCTTCAGTCTTAAATCCGTTACATGTAAAACCGAAAAGATTCCAACATTCATCTTTGTCACGTGTGTGTAGTTTGTATCTCAGATGCTTTAAACCATACTGCGTACTTCAACTCAGTGGTACCCTGACTGTGGAGTTCAGTTGAAAACAAAGTAGATCTAGGATGCTTCTGAATATAAAATTTGTGAAGTTTTGTGCTGTTGATTTTTGTGACTATAGAACTTGTATAAAATAATTTTATAAGTTGTTAGCTGACTATAAGTGAAAGTCTTAAAATGCAGTTGGTTTAACTGGCTACATGGTAAATTAATAAGAAATGTCTATAATGAAAATTTTCAGTGCAAGACTCCAGTGTGGTCTACACTTCATTAAATGGTTGTGAGTTTTAGGGTCCCTTGGTCAGATACTGTCAGATCTGTGTTTCGACTTTGTGTCTGCAGATGTCTGAGGGATGATGTCTGTGATCTGTGGTACTTTTCTAAACATTCCAGAATATTTAATATTAATGTGCCTTAATTTATAAACTATTCTTAGCAAATGTATATGTAACTCCTTAAAATCCTCAGGTATAAGAAAGTTTTAACAAAATAAAATCTAAATCACTATGTTGTGATGAAGTAGGGTATAATCCTCTCAGTGAGCTTTCATGCTATGAAAGGGAAATGGCTGTTCTGAATTGAAGGCTCGTACAAACCTCTTCTGTTTGCCGTGTGTCAAACACTCAGTGTCACATGTAAAACTAAAAATATTTTACAATGAGATAAAAGATAAACTGTAATGGAACTAATATGTTCATGATGGCATCATTTGTAGATGGCCTTTGGTCTTTCAGTAGAGTGTTGCTGATCTCTGAGAGCAAGAAGTATACAACCTGTTAGCTTGCCTCCTGTTTATCATCTCTTTGCTTATTATGAAACAGGATCAATGAACGGATATGTAGAAACTTAAGCATGTTTCTCTGTCTCTCTTTTCTAGTTTTTAACTGTTTTTATCAACTTTATTCTCTTTTTCCAGTCCTTTCTTACGGGTGGTAATGGCAGTGCTGCTTCTGTCTGGTTTACATTCCCATTAGGAATTCCTTTCAAATTCTAGCCCATATTCCTTTCATGGTCAGATGGTCATTTGGGCCAACGGCTTCCAGTCAGTCTCTTATTTCTCAGCATCAGTCTGAGTGAAAAATGGGGCAAGTTGGTACACTGAAATGTGCGTCCCCTCCCATGTTGTTATTCCTCCTCATCCCCACCCCCGAAAAAAAAAAAAGTCTGTAATCATTGTTCTGTCATTGAAAAAAAAAAATTATAGTCTTTATTGTTGAAGGCTACAAGTCACATTGGTTTTCAATTTCTGAATTATACACTGACAGGAGGCAGATTGCAGTGAAGACCATAAACTGACAGTTTAGGGCAAGCATGCTATTGCCTGAGGCAATCAAGGATGTAGACCACTCCATCCTTCTGACTTAGGACATTCATCCCTCCTGAGGTTCCTTGTCCTTTCTGATGATATATTGAGAAAGACAAGCAGCACATGGATAGACAAACACCTCACCCAGGCACTTGGTGCCATTTAACAGTTTCTTCCTGCATTTGACATTTTCGTTTCCCTTCTTCACCTCACTCATCGCTAACTGTTTGGGTCTTGTTTTCTGTACACAACACTAATAGAGAATGACAGAATACAAATACAAGCTCCATTACTCATTTTATATGCTGTATGCTCTAGCAAAATATAAGATTATATAGGAAGCCTCACCAGCTGAACCATGAAAAGAATACTTAAGATTTAATTGACACTGACCTTATGTGACTGTCATTGAGGAAAAAGTTATTTGGATTTTTTTGTTTGTGTTTTGATTTTTTTTGTGGTTTTATGGGCTTTTTTGCTTGTTTTTAATGAAGCATCAATACCCATGAATGTGCAGGTATTCATTTATTGCTCCGTAAAACTTTCCTGAGTTTACTACCATCACAATACCACTATCAAAATACGCTTTGCATGTCAAATAATCTTGTTGTCTTGTTACTGTGTTTTGCTCAGGTGGAATATTAATACAGAAGTGAGAAACTGTAGTGCAAAACAGATTCCTTCATAGACCAAATATGTGAGCATGCGCATATTTTCCAATTCAGTGTTACAAGATACAAGCTCACGTTTCAGAGGAAAGACTCTTTACGGAGAATTTATCTCAATTTTGTGCATATTCTTATAACTGAGAGATGACGAGGAGTTAGAATCTTGGCAGCTTGGTTAGTAAGTGGAGAAGGAGAAATTCCTTAATAATAATTTCGGTTCTGGTCTCTGATAGGGGCCAAAGTGATGCATAGTTTGATGTTCTTCAAAGCAGCGTGAGGAAGTTCTCAGAAGAACCACAGCAACCATGTGAACCACTGCAGGAGATGGTTCCTAATTGGTATATTCAACAAAAATCCTAGCTTTCATCCTTTATACCAGTAAGCAAAACATGCCTTTCCATAGCTGTACTGTTGACATACAATCATAGAATCAGCTAGGTTGGAAAAGACCTTTAAGATTATCAAGTCCAACCATTACCCCAGGACTGCCAAGACCACACTAAACCGTATCACAGAGAGCGTCATCTACATGGTTTTTGAACAGTTCCAGGGACAGTGATTCCATCACTTCCCTCAGAAGCCTGTTCCAAGACCTGATTATCCTTTCTGTGACGAAATTTTTCCGAATATCCAGTCTAAACCTCCCCTGGTGCATCTTGGGGCCATTACCTCTTGTCCTGTTGCCTGTTACTTGGAAGAAGAGACCGATCCCCACCTTGCTACAACTTCCTTTCAGGTAGTTGTAGAGAGCTAGAAGGTCATCCAGCCTTCCCCTGTATTTCTTCCAGACCTTTTCTGGTAAGATGATGGAGGAGGGTCTTCTGCAAATATCTTCAGTAACTTATTACTGATACTTCTCATGCTCTGAAATAAGGTTGGATTAAAATAGGCATAATTCTAGATGATGATACTAGTATATGTTAGTGTAGATTTTTGATTAACAGCACTGATACTGTGCAGAGATTTCATTTTGAAATCTGTTCTTCCTTGGGGAGACCCTAAACTCTGAAGGAGATACTAGAGATCTTCAGTAATTCAGGTCACTGTCCATTTATACACTTGGATTGAGGTTTATGTTTTCATTTCTATTTCTGAGGATTATTTTCATTAAGAAGGAAATACTGAGTTTATCAGAAATCTATGCTCAAGTGTTCTATCTCATAACCTGTGAGCATGGTTTTATCTTAATCTCAAAAGGGAAGAAAGGTAGTCTGTTGTAATAAGAAATAATTACCTACTCAGACCCACTGAAAAGAAGGTACAAATGGCACTGTTAAGGGTGAATTAACAGAAAAAGAGGTTTCCAGTGTTCTGCTGCTTCTCCTTTCAGATGCTTCAGTGCATTGTGTAGAACAGTTTGTGGAGCTGTGATTTAAATTAAAAAACTTGATTTAAATCAAGTTCTACGGGATTATTTAAACTGAGAGTCCCACCTGCAGGTGGGCAGACAAACTGTAGCCTGCTCAGTTGTGAAGTGAGTATTCATGTTGTTTTATGTGGTTTATAATAATGGAAAGTGAAAGCTCATCAGCTGTGGATTTTGATTGCTGAAGAACTCAGTAATATATATTCACTTACCCAAGGATCATGAAGAGTTATAATGGTTTTGCTATGTCTCTCTTGCCTTCTATCATTATAGCCTCCTGTCAACATGGACATTATCTCCAGGAATAATGTGATGATAAATATGCTATTTAATCCTCTTGCACATTGAGCTGCTATGGTACAGATTATGAAGACAGAGAAAAGTTTGGACATTATATAGATACTGCAGTCATGTGCATCTCTCATCTCCAATCCCCCATTCTTGAAAATGCAAAAATTCTCATAACTTCTCATGGAGAAATTCATTACACTGGGTTAGGAAGCTTTGCAGGCCACTGTGACTGATTTGGTTGTCCAGATTTATTTTATGGCTAGAAACTGCATGTAAAGTCATATATGGTCTCAAAAGGATACTGCTACTGCATATTTAGCATTAATGCAGAAGAGCTGGTTGTTAAATATATAAAAAGAAGTATCATGTGTATTTGCAGATGCTTTACTGTGAGTTTAAAGAGAATAGCTTGTGTATTCCTTCAAGAAAAAAATTGAAAGGTTAATTTTTTATAACCATTTGTAATGTTACTCATTTCCAATTTCTCTGCTACTTAGCTACAATACATTATTTACAACATAAAAGATATTAATTTGAAACACTGATCTCTAGAGATAAGCCATCTTTCCTTTTCAATAAACCATTTAAAATACAGGGTGCCTAGCAGGAGTTTTTCAGATAATATTTCTGATTGCATTAAAATAATTACTTATTTCAGGTTGTATTATTCCAGACATTTGTACTCTGAGGAGGAGTACATGGCAGGATTTAGACTTCATGTATGATGATATAACACCACATTCCCATATGGAGTATCTGCAGAAAATGGGGGCATAAAATTTGCTTAATCATAAATACTCCAGTCAGACATGCATGCTTCTCTATACATGGTGCACATATGGTTAACTTCCAGAATACAAAGTTTGGGGTTTATTTAATACCTCTTTACTAGATGAATAATATTGGACAGAAAGGCAAACCCAGTCTATATAATAAATGATAATTCTGAATTCTTTAGAAGGTAGCAAAAACTTGTGAGAAAGTTGCAAGTATATTTTTCTGTAAGCATATGAATCTCAGTACCCCATGACAATAAAACTTCTGGGAACTCTTTAGTTATCAAGAGTTTGCTGAATTGATTTACTCTGCAGCTGCCTTCATACATAGTTCCCTTTGGAGTACAAGGGTTACATGCAATTTTTGAAGCAGCTTCCATCATCTTTCTGCTTGCTATTACCATCTTCAGGTCAAAAAACATGTTGGAGTTTGTTTGCCCCTGTGTGTCTCATTTGAAGAGCTGACTGTTGTCTTTCCTGAGTATGCTTGACTGATAACGGCCACTTCAGTGGATCTTCACTATTCAGTGGACCTCTGTGCTTTCTGAAATCTATCTTGTTCACATATGATTCCTAGAATAGCTAGTTGAAGGATAATGCACTTCTTGGGGAAGAAGAAAACATTAAATGAAGATCCAATTTGATGGAGTTTTTAATGTTGAATAGCCACGTGAGTGAAATTCAGACTGCTCTTTGTTAAAATGCTACACTTAAACGCCAGTGATGTGCCAGACACTTCTTCCTTTGGATGGGTGGAATCCAGTGTGTCAGTTTCCTCTCAGGTATAACTTGGGAGCAAGGAGTACTAACTCGGCTTCTCTGTTCTCCTTGTGTCTCCTTGCCATTAAAGGTGAGGAAGTATGGTTTGGTGTAGGTAATAGAGGCCAGTTTTGTCTAAGAAGCAGATGAAAATTACCCATTTGCTTGTTGGGAAATAGCTCAGCTGGTTCTGGGGCAGACCAGAATGCTGCAGTGCTTTGTTTTTATAGAAATTGCATAGAAATAATAGATTGTCAGCATCTGGCATGTGATATCCAGGCTACCTCCTAGGTCTGCTGCTCTTCTGCTGAGACAATTTAAGTTTTCCAAACTATGCTAAGGTAAAAGGCTGCTCTGTTAGAGTATTCTTGCTAACTGGTTTTCAAACAATGAAGGTTATTTTAAGATTAATTTCTTGAATGGCCACTTATTTGGTAAAGATGAAAAGTCTTTTCTGTATTTCTGTAAGAAATTACACACTGTTTAGTGCCATCTGTGTCTCCTGTAATACAGAAAATGTTTGGCATCATATGTTGTACTTCACATTTCAATTGCAATTCCAAGATGATAGCAGAGGAGCAGAATGTATTGGTTTTTTTACTCTATAATGGAATTGGCATTCACATGAAGTTAAGTCAAATTCCTCTGAATCACTGTTGCATTTCATGCTCTTTTTATACTGGCATTTGCTAGGATATGGCTGAACATGTTGTTTTTTGGTCTTGTCATCTCTCCTCTTGACATGCCCTTTCCACTAGAAGGGTATGAAATCAGCTAAGGTATACTGTCAAGGGAGTTGTTACATGGAACATCATCTCTTTCTCTCTTTCTCATGCATTAAAAGTAATATGCAGGGATATCTTGCCCGTAAAAATTTGTTGTAGTTACTATATGTGTATTACCAGTCTTGATGAAGTTTTCTTGTGATGTGCATTTCCAATAGATACCAGAGAAGGGTGGGTTAATGTGAAATGTAGATGCTTGTACTCATAATTCAGAATTAAAGTAGAATGTTTGGTTTTGCTGCCTCTCTCCCCCCAAAGTTAACTCATTTATTCTCATTTATTTTGCAGGTAAGTGCTGCATAGCTGTGTTGTTTCTTCTCTCCCTTCCATGAATGAGTCTCTAAATGAGTCTCTAAATTAAGAATATGAAACGTTTGTTTCATTTATAATGAAGAGAATACTAGAGCTTTGATTATGAAACTTGCTAGTGTACTTTAACTTTATAAGCAACTTAAGCATATGCTTGGATATGATGTAGCATATGTTTATGGAAGAAGAATTTTATAGGTAATCACTCTTGCAGCGAAGTAACAAATAGTAAAGTCAAGAAAGGACATCTGGAATCCTGTTCTCTGGCCAGTGACCTTTACTTTTTCATGAAGGAAGTGGATGTACTTTTCAAATACATCAAGAGCTTCCAAGTAGGGTCACCACCCTTTCCTGGCAGGGGTAATGGTTACTAAGTTTTGTCATGGGTCCAGTGCCAACTTTGTTTGTAAAACTTAGCATTTTTAGTAGACATTCAGTAATTTAAAGAGCTAGTAGGTTGATAGTGGCTCTGGATGAAAGTAGGCAAGGTGCTTGGTGTTACTGAAAGATCTTGAAAGGGAGAAGATATCAAAGATAAAGTAGTCCAACCTCAAAAGGCAATGTTTTTGTTGGAGAGAAGTAAAAGTATATGCTAGGAGGAGATAGAGAACGTTGGATCAAGGAAAGTTATTTTAAAGGGAGAACTTTGAGTTATTTTATTTTTCTTATTTTGACCATGCAGTTTTTCTTTTCTTCTTGCACCTTTTTCTCTGACATAAAATTTTATGTCCAAACCACCCTTTTTCTATGCAGAAGGAGTAGGTAGTGGTAGATCTTGGCACACAATGGCTTCAGTGCAGATTTCAAGCGCATGTAATTGTCACATACAATTGGGCTGGGTTTAGGTGGTTGCTAGAAAATTTAGCAACTCTTAATTCTCCTCTCTCCTGGGGTTCTCTTGCTTACTTAGCTTGCTCTTTCCCCAGCATACTGGCAGCGTCATCTGCTTCCTTGTCTGTCTTGAGAGAGCTGAGCTGTTAGGATATAATTAGCAAAATATAGTAGGTGGAAATGGAACTATGTCAGTGCTTTGGTTGGTTGCTGGTTGTCAGGAACATGTTTCTTGGTTTTTTTGGGGTTTTTTTGGTTTTGTTTTTTTCCTGCTTTTTTCCTTTTTTTCTTTTTTCTTTTTAAGTAAGTAACATTGTAGTGTACTGTAGAGATTGGTTCAGATATACAGGTGAAATGTGGATGAAAAGACATTTCTGTGAACTGAAAGTGCACAGGACCACAATAGATGCTTTTGAGATACACACCTTGAGCAGAAAAGAATTCATAAATAAACTTATAGGCTTTAAAAATACAGTTTCTGTTGGTGGTTGTTACTTAGTTGCATCTTGAAGAGGACGGAGTAAAATGTGCTATAAGGACAGTAAATGTGTTGGAAACAAAGCTGAGAAAATTTTAATTTTAAAGACCAAAATTTATTAAAAGGCACTGGTATTGTGAATGCATAATTTATGCATAAAGACTGAATTGTGTTCTGCAGAACGTCTTTTGTTCTAGTTTATCTCTTTGTACAATACTCCTCTAGTCCTTAAATATAGTTTACTTACGCTGGAAGACAAAGCTCTGTATGTTTACAAATCTGCACAATGATCTTGAGAGAAAAGAATGTGTAGTCCCATTGTACTCTTGCAAGTGCCTTTTTCGTCTTTGGTCGAGACTGAAATTCACTGGAATAGATCAAAAAAGAAAACAAAGGGTTTTGCGTATTCTTGGATTTTTTTTAGCATAGCAATAAACTATTTCTTGGCAAACGGGACTTTCAGTAAAGAAACAGTATGTAATTGTTTTAAATGCTCCCCATACATTCCACTGAGTCGGAAAATAGAATATTGGAATTATGAGTCACATTTTTGGTTTTGAAACAATGTTGTACTTTTAAAACTTAACATGGGGTACTTGCAGTGTTTTGGGTTTGGGCTGCGTGACATAATTTATATGCTGCTGGGAAAAAGAGGATATTGCTTTTACCAGAATTTAGTCTCAAGTGCCTTAAAAATTTAATCACTGTAAAGATCAATATATAAAGTATTCAATATTTTGCAAAGCTTAAAGGAAGTTTGGAGTTACAAGATTTTAATGAATTATTGAATGCCGCTTGCGGGAGAGAGATTTAAATAAACTAAAAATAATATTTTTCTTTCTTTTTTTTTTTTTTTTTTTTTTTAATGGAGTGCCTTACTTTGTTAACAGAAGCTTAAATTATCCTAAGGCTGAAAGACGGTTTGTGCAGAAGTCACCAGGCATGGTTTGCCCCAGAATTATTTGGAATGACCGTATTATAAATGCAGAGACTTTCAGGGTTACATGTAAACTGCATGCCACCTTATAAATTATTCATCATAGCCCACAGGTATAATTATTCATAGAAGTGAAAATGAAGAAAATTATTTCCTATTAATGTTTGCTTATTCAGATAGTTATTTTACTAACTTTTATTCAGTTTTTAATTTTAAATTGTCTGCGTCCAGCTCATATAATGTACATATACTTTGTATGCATTTTCTTTGTGACCTAGAAACCATGAAAGATGCATGAATTATTTGTGTTAATGTTTCTGCAGCAAATTATGTATTTTATTTCACTCTTGCATGTTGTGTTTTTAAGCAACTCTGTCCTTTATCTCAGCTGCAGAACACAGACTTGCCATATTCTGAGACTAGCTGTAATGCATCAGAGGATTTCAAAAAGGTGCCGAGGTTGATGAAAGTGGGGCTCTCTAAGCTGCCATCTATAAAATATGAGTGTTGTATATAGAAAATAAAAGGCCTCTGCGTGAAACAGAATGTCAAGGAGAACAAAATTGCTTTAGGTCTCATTCTTCAAACAGCCATATATACAAATGTTTTTGCTAATGTGAGTAGTTGAATAAAATTAATCATGTTTGGTGTTTAAGATAAGGCCTCAATACTCCAGCCTCTCCAAAACAAGTGCCAAATTTATTAGAGCTCTTTCTGTGCTTTGCAATAGCTGGTAGAGGCAGTGTCCATGTTGCCTCTTAGCTGTTGTAAAAAGCAGAAAAACAGCAAGATAGTGTATATTTTCTTTTTAATTAATTTTGGCCCCTTTCTTGTATGATTTTATAGCATTTCTGTGAGTGACAAGAGCCTTCAGGTGTCGTTATATTTTTTCTAAATACGACACAGAGCTGGAACTAATTTTAAAATCAATTTCATTGTGTGCTTTCTGCTTCTCTTGAAGCATTGTCATCCATTTGTAGGTAGAGCAAGTAATGAAAAGCAAGTTCTTCAGTTAAAATAAAATCAAGCTCCCTCTTCCCCTCAACTCAGTCTAGAAAATAGGGGACCAATTTGTTTCTTTCGACTTAGTGTGTTAAAGTCAGGCATCTTGTGTAACCTAGTTGTTTAGGCTTCTCCACTTGTTAGCGGCAGGAGATGTCTTACTGGGTCTCACCTTTCTTAGTTTGGGATGAATTGCCTTAGAAAGTGGCTGTCTCCTCTTTGTTATAGAGAGAGTGTAAATGACTAGCTTAAAATAAATAATGACTTTCCAAGAGCTGAAAACCAGTGAGTGGTTATATTAGTATTTTTGCAACTCAAGCCATTGGGAATCCTCTTCAGATACAGTGCTGCAGCTGCATAGAGTCACCATCAATTCTGTCATCACTGTCATTGTTGGAAAGCAGAAATAAATAGGTGCTCTTTGCTTTTTCTTGATCTGTCCCTGACGCTTCCATAGCTTGAATTAAAATGTGGTTATAATGTAATTCTGTATTAGGAATTTTCGAAGAAAAAAAAGTCATCCTTTATATATTACTATCTAAACAGACTAGTAAATAATTTAGTAACTCTGGAGAGTTCCAGTAACAAAAATACAAAATTAATAAGGATATATAATGGTCTTGGGAAAATGTGGTTTTGTGCTTAAGTCTTCTCAAAAGTAGGTTTCATTGATCAGTTTGTAGTTGATATATGTTAATAGTTTCAAAATTCTGAAACTATTCAGTAATTTTAAAGTTAATCAAGAGTTTCAAAAGAAAAAACCCAACAGATGGGTATTTCAAAGTGGAATGGGTCACCTTGCTGTAGTCCTTGTTTCATTTTTAAACTGAGATAATCTCAGTTTAGCAGAGCTAAAACTACTTCTCCTGGGGAGAGGCTGTGCTTAGCTTTCTATGGCAGTTGCAATAGGAGAGCTGTCAGATGTAATGGTGTTTTCCTGCCACAGTGAGTATTAGGTACAGTAGTGCTGCCTCACTGAAACCAGCAACATCCCACATACTTTAACAGAAGAGAACAGAAACGAGGATCAAAGAAGTCTGGGTAATAGAAATCCATCTGGCTCTCACATCTTTACCTCATCAATTATAAACTGCTTGTGTTTATGTTCAGGGACCTCAACAGCCCCTTACAATGCATCTCCACCCTGTGCTGTCTTTTCTCATTCGTATAGACAGGCTGGTGCCAGCTTCCATCATCAAATGAGTACAACTGTGGATGTCAGTTTGTGTGACAGTTTATCCATCTCTGTTCACTCCATAAACCTAATTGTCAGTAGATGGCTGTCATTAAACTTGGATATGAAAATGTGAATGTAAATAAATAGAAGAATCACAGAATTTCCTGCTGGCAGTGAGACTCAAGAGACTTTCTGTAGAAATATCTTCAGACTCCTAGATCTCTAAATCAGTTGACTCAGATCCATGAAGTTCTTGGGGACAGACAGGCTGTTCCAGTCTGGAATACCCAAAGACTTTCCGCATAATTTTTAAACTTTTACTTATATAAAACCAAAAATAAGCATTAAAACCACAAACAAGGTCATGTTTGGACTGTGTGGTATTACCAGAGATATGCACAGAAGGAATGTGGATCCAGGGCTCACATTAGAGAGTGTCTGATACTGTCGCAGCTCCACTGTCCCTTGAATGGTCTGTGTGAAATGGTGCAGGTTTCTACCTTCTTGTTTAATTTAATGAACTTCAGCTGGACTTTCTTCCTCCTCTCCTTATTGCTCTGCTCCCTGACCCTTCTCCTCCTTCCACTCTGTTTCTCATTTTCCATATTTCTAAATTTTGGGGAAGGTTTGATCTTGGCAGAATTTTGCTAGCAGTGTCTTGTGTTCGAGCTGTGTTGAGTTACAGCATTTGAAAGTTGTTCAGTTCACATTTCTCATGTGGGTGTAGATGGAAGCAAGATACAGAATTGGCCTGGCATTTAGTCAGGTACTTAATATATCTATTTTTGTTGCCAAATGCTGGGGGGTTTGCTGACATCAGGATTTATAAAGTTGTTCTTTTTGATAAGTACTTTGAAGAATTCCCAATATTAAACAGGCTTGGTCTGCTGTTAAGGATGGTGGTTCTTGAACAGACTCCGTGACTGATCTGATTCTTTTGCTTAAGCTGATACTTAAAGCAAACTGATTTTTCTTCAGTGAATGATACCTTATTTTTCTAGTACTGTTTTCGAAGTCCATTTTACTCAAGTGTCTTAGTTCTCTCTGAGTTGGTCAGGTTTTTCCACAGAATTTTATAACCCTCTCTGTAATACTTGAAAAGTTAGATATGTACAAATGTGTTAGGACATAAAGAACAACTTAAGTGCTCAGATTAAAAAAAAATTGTTATAGAGCTTTGATTGAAATACATTGTTAAGTTTTAGAAAAGAAAAAAATAATTGTTTTCCTTAAATATAAACCTTTAGTGGAAAACAAAAGATATTTCAAAGATGCAAGGTATGAGAGCAGTTTCTTCAATGTTTATAAAATGTGAACGTTCGTCCTTAGGCATTAAAATCTTCTTGTGCCTTGCTTGGTATCTCCCATTTGTCCACTTCTGTTGCTTTCCTCTTCACTTTAATAAGTGATCACGTGTGCACCAGCTAAATGTCTGATAAATCTCCAGGCAAAGCTGGGTTGACTTGTGTGGAACTGACTTTAAAAATATTTGATGGAACATTGCTTCAGTCTCGGAATACTTGTCAGCTTAGATTTATTACAGCTGCTCCCATTACAAAGATGTGCACTATGGTCCTTAGGGATCTTTCTCTCTCCTTTGCTATATAGTCCCAGCTATTGCAGTGTTGCAGTCGATCAGTTATTCACTTCGACACTTTGAGTCCAGCAGAACATTGACAGAGTAACTTATCACTGCACCTTCCTGATTACTTTTCTTTTGTATGTAGTTTTTTGGGGTTTTTTTTGAGTGAAAGCACTTGTATATTTTATTTTTTTTTTAAGTAGATGGGGGCATGTTAAATTTTATTCATGTGGGGAAAAATGCTCCAGTGTCTTCTGAAGCATCGCATAGTATGTGTGAAATAAATGAATGAAATATCAGTAACTCTCCTTAATATGTTTCTTATTTACATCTGATTGTATTTTATGTAGTCATAGCCAAGTTTCTGTATGCCTAGGTGAATTACTATATACGGTTGTTGTGGGAAGAGGAACAATAAGGGAATTCTTTGGAAGATCTTTAATAAATATATTAATCTTATAAAAGTATTTTCTTAGGAATGCCTTCCAACAGGCAATTTAAGAGTTTGTATGGAATCATAGCTGGCATGCCATACTCCTGTGTAGCCATGATATGTAAAATAAATATTCTTAAATATGCTTTTTAAGCTTCTGAAAGTGCGTATAGTCTCAGTGGATTCTAATGCCAGCAGGAAATACTCATTTTACTAAAGTAAGAGGAGTGCCTACTTACCAGGGTATAAGCAAAATTGGTGACTTACACATCTACTGTTGATGATAATGATATGAATTGTTGTTTAAAAATATCCCTTGAAGCAACAAAAAACCTAACCCCCCAGAAACCTCAAACCCCACCAAATTTCTCCTTAAAATAATCAATGGTACAGACTTAAAGTGGCGTCAAGTGGAACTGACAATAAATTAACAACAATTTTAATTAAATTGGAAACCTTTGAGCAGTTATATACCAGGAAAAAAATATTGCCTATGTATTACCATACTTCTGTCTCATGTGGTTTGAGAAAAACTTCAGTAGTCAAGGTTAAACATGTTGTAAGCATATTTATTGCTCTCAATAACATTAAAAATGCATTCTCTAATGTCTTGGAGTGGAAGTATCATTTAAAATTTCAATCAGTGTTTCTCCTCTGTCCTCAGGACAAAATCTTCCCCCTTCCCTTTCCCTGCATCTAAGCTGGAAAAGTGTAGGTCAAAACTGCAGAACCTTTTAGTGTTAGTGGTCAGCTGTGCTAGTTAAAGTTCTTCTAAGTGGACCCCTGCAGAGCTGGTCATTTATCACTTTAAAGTGGACTAAGTTAGCACTATGAGGTCAGTTAAATGTTCCTTCAAGAATTTTCTTCTTTTCTGGGCCTTGGGGTTAAAGAATTAAAAAGTGAACTTGTTACCAGCCCTTGTCAGAGAAACTACACTTGACAAACGTGAAACTGGTTATCATCCTGATACACAACACTGAGCCATCCTCTACTTCATGAGCAGTTGAGATTTAGATTGACTTCCTTTATCCTTTATCTAACAATTTCCTGGTTTTCTTCTGTTCAAACAAAACTAACTGCATATTCACTTCTGGGGAGAAACAGGTGGGTTTGTTCTGGAACCAAATGATTTTGATTCCAAATTGTTTAGTTTTCTCAAGGCATTTACGCAGTGCTCTAGATTTTGCTCTAGGCTCAATGCTCTAGATTTTTTTTCCTGTGAATAAAAGAATGAATAAACAAAGAAATGTATATCAAAGGATTTTTCCCTCGGTTTTAGTGAATGAATGTCTTCAGTAAATATGGTAAGTAGGATTTCAGCCCACAGAGTAAAGCTGAGGCGAGATGGTGGAGAGGAAATCAGATTTTACATATAATCTGTAAAGCTGCAAGAAGAAAGCTCTAGTGGGAAATGGAAATTAAGGAAAAAGTGCCAGCATTATCAGCCTTTTACAGTAAACTTTGTCATATGAATTCTCTCCCCTCTGAGAGGAGAATTCTTACTAGCATGCATCTGTTCTCTTAGAGGAACCTGGGATAAGGAGGACAGGTGATCTATAAGGTAACTGGACCATATGAGGTTTTTCTATAAAATACAAATAATCCAAATTTCAGCTGAAAACCTGACAATCTGAATTGTATGTCAAGAAGCTCTGCTTGTTAAGCAACTGCAGCAATCTGTGCAAGCTTCAGGTTTGCTGTTGGCTCAGTGTACTGAGCACATACTAGGTATACTGGGACACTTCTGTTGCATATTGCCCAGAGCAGGCTTATCTGACCTGCTGTTGTCATGTTTGTTTCTGCTGTCTTTTCCACTACGATTTTAATTGGAACTTCTATGGTCACAAGAAGTGATTTAACTGATTTAATATTTTCGTAGACTTTTAATTTTAGGAATGTGAAGCTGTGCTTTAAAGTTGATTCATCGTATTCTCTCAACTGAGTTCAGTTTGCTATTCGACAAAAGGCTTCCAACCACTGGATGGCCTTTGCAGAGGGCAGGATACTTCTTGTGAGGTTCTGTATTCACATTATTGGGCTGGAAGTTCTGAAGTGAATTCAGTTTTTCATTTGAAAAAGACTCTACAGTGTGATACATTATGTTACTTAATATTGGCTGGGTTTTTTTTGACTGTTGGTTATTTCATTCTCTCTAAAGTACCTTTGAGATCTAAATTTTGGGCTTAGCTTCAACCACAAATGGTTTGTGACCCAGCTGGTGGTGGGGAGAGCAAAGAAGGAAATATTCCTGTCCAAATCAAGTGATTCTGAAGGGCAAGCTTTTCTTATGATTTGAAGACTACAGTATGGATTTGATAGTGTCCAAAAACTTTCTGGGCAAGGTACTTCAAGTTTGAAGTTCTCCAGAATGCGTTTAGTTTCTTTAGGATCTGGGACTATGAAATTATTTTTAAATTTCTATTTCGAGCCATTGAGGAGCTTTTACAAATCTCCATATTACTGTTAACTATCATGACTTATTTCAATTGCGCAGACGGAGTTAGTAGTCAGCTAAGAGGGATGATAATAGGAATTTTAAGTTGTGGTGTATTTGTCAGTTGGGTAGTCAGCATTATGAAGGCAGAATTTGGTATATAATCAGCTTTCAAATTTGCTGTTTTTTCTGCTCTTTGATGTAAGAAGCAGATGCTCAGAGCTTCTTTGGATACACTTGCAAGGCAAGCTTAATTAGATAATAATTCATCTGCTATTTGTGAAACACTCTATAGAGTATCTCTCCTGTAGATTCTTGTGCTGTTTTTGTCTGTAAAGAGTTTGTTTACAGTCCATTCTTATACCTGTATTCTTGAGTTTCAATTGCTTCATGCCTAGGTTAAAATCATAATTAAGTAAATCAGGTTTGGATTTCACATACAGGCTGAGCCAATGTTCAGTGTATTGCTCCAAGAGACTAGTGCTGTCTTGAATGTTGCTTGGTTGAGCAAATTGACTGGGTATATGTTGTTAGATTTCGCTTTGAACCTCATAACTAACTTGCCCTTTTCAGTTAACACTGCCCACCCACCCACAATAAAGAGGTCTTTACTAAGCAACTTAGTTTAAAAAGGAAGCACCATTTATTTTCCCTTCCATAGAGTTCCATATGTTAAAGGCCTCCCCTTGGCTTTCAGCAGGCTGCCTGTTGATGAGCAGATGCTGAAGTACTAAAACCCTCTTTCCCAGATGGTGGAGATTGTTGACCACACGTGCAGGGGTCATGGTCGCGTTTAGAAGTGGAAGGGGAGGGGCTATTTCCCAACTTCCAGTGGCTGATAATTGGTGAGTATTGTTGGGGCATGTTACTTTGCTAACCTTCGTAGGTTACGTCATAGTATGTTGTGTATTCAGTTCTCTGTCTTGGTCATTAGTGCCAGTCTTCATAAAGTTTCTGGACTGGCTGCTAGATTCATGGTGAGCCACATTGTAAATATGCTGTCCGTCATCTCATGAACACTTGGTATAAAGACTGGTCTAATATATAACTAGTCATCAGGGAGAAAGGTGAATTTTATGTAACTTCAATTTTAAAGATATGTTTAGAATGAATTGCCTGAGGTATTTAGGCAAAAGAAGGAATATAAAAATGATGGACAGCACACCATCTTCCCCTTTGGCCTATGCATGTGAAGTAGGTGAACAGTACTCCGCCAAATAAAATTTCTTGTGGGTGGTGATAATGGCAATTCTGTGCTTGCATATTCAGCATATTTAAAAATGGAAGGTGCGCTGAAGAGCTCTTCAGAAAGTTACTGTCATTATCAGTGGTGGACAATTAGGGGAAGGAGAGAGATACTTTGTTCATAACAGGAAAATATGGATACTTTAGATGTCTGGCTGTAAGGCTATCTACTATTCATTGTCTGATTATCTGGCATCTTTCATAATCTAATGTATCAGTCCTCTGGAGCCCTGTCAGGAGAAGTGCTTGTACTGTTAGGGTTTTTTTAATCAGAAGCCAGGGTCTAAAGTGCTAAACTCAAAACATTTTCGAAGGTAAGTGTCATCTAGAAAAGTAAGATACAGGTCTTTGAAATATGCAGATTATGAATTAATGTATACATTATGTAGGCTGCTTGTTCTGCAGTGCTTAACTGCTGAAGTCTAGTGTGGGTGCAGTTATATTGGAATCAGGATGATTTTGCTAACAGTTGTTTCCCTTGCTGAATGGGTATATAAGTACATAGCAGGACTTTTACCTGCAGAGCTACCCCAGCAAAACTTTCATCTGTGGTTTTCCTGGAGGGTGTGCAGGAAGCATATTGTTATGTGCCACACTGAGCTGCAGGTTCCTGAGTCCCCAGTCACACCCATTTGGTGTTTATTCTCGGTACTGTCTGGAAAATCAGGAACAAGTGAGAAATCATGTTGATTACGATGAAATAAAGATGTGCTTTATCCCTGCAAATGAGTTGCAGAAACTAGCTTATATGTTTAGTCAGCTAAGGATTCTTTATATACTTAAGTTCTTGCACATCTTTCATCTCTCTCCAGGACCCAATTTTAAATCTGGCACTCAGGGATATCATGCGGATTTGTAGACTTGTTGGTGGATTGTGGTTCCATAAAACAATGAAAAGATTATGCTTATCCATGCTTATTGCATCTGTAACAGATGTAATATTAATAATATATATCTATTTTTTTTACTTAAGTCACTCAACTATAATCCAGTGCAAATTAACTGAAATTAGAAATAGTCTTTATCATTTCAGAGCACTTTGGGCAAAAGAAGACATCTGATTATTGCTTGTAAAGGATACTGATAGGTACATCCTTTTTGCATACAACATGATTTTCAGGGAAACAAAATCATGTTGGAACATGCTTTTGCCCTAGAGGTGGGCTTGCTGGCACATTGACTGAACTGTTTCTTTGGTGGCTTGCTGTATTTTTTTCATGATGCAAAATTTGGGGTTTTAAATGCATAGTATTAGGTAGTGATAGATGGTGTTTAGGCTCTCACTTAATGCTATGGAAAATTCCCTCAACTGTGGAGACTTTTAGTAGCTTTCTACACCATTCACCACTTCATGGGATAGAAAACATGTTGGGAAGGGAAATAAGAGTCAAACTGCCATTATTTCAAACTGGTGACCTGGTCCAGGTGAAGTCACAGGCTGCTCAGGAGGGTTGTGGAAGCTCCTTCTCTGGAGACATTCAAAATCTGCCTGGACCCATTCCTGTGGAACCTGCTCTAAGTGGCTCTTCCTTGGCAGGGGGGTTGATCTAAATGATCTCCAGAAGTCCCTCCCAACCCTAACAATGCTGTGATTCTGTGAAGCCTGGCTAGCATCTCACATGTATGTTATATTTCTAAGATTTTTCCCAGTTGCTTGTACTTGCAAAGCCTGAGATACTGTACTGGTGCTCAGGTAGATCGGCAGGGTCAGCTGAAGTTGCTTATTTTTCTAAATTAAAGTATGTATGGTTTTTTTTATCACTGGGAGTTTCTGTTTTGAAGCGCGTGTGAAAGGAAATGTGCTCTGCAAATACACAATATTCCAGAAATACACAACTTTTCTCCTCTATTATTGCATCCATTGGTTAGACAGGTGTTTGACATTAGCACAGACACACTATAGTATGGTTAGCATAAACCATTTAATTACTGTCCTAAATTTCTAAATTGGTCTGTAGATGAATGCCTTTCTTCATCAGCAGCTAAAGTAAGATAAAATGAAAGGCTGGAACAGGAACACTGATTTTTAACTCTGCAACAGTAGAATGCTTCTCTAGATTTACAATTTTCTTAAAAGAAGTTCCTTTAGAAGTGCAAAATTAGGTATTGTTTTGAATATGTCTTAGAAGAATAATTATGCGTTGTATATAAACAACAGGTAGCATTTCCAATGGCTGTGTGCTGTACTGAGAATATGGGTATGTTACCATCTGCTTCTTATAATAGGATTGCATTTATGTTTAGTGAATGCTTTAAAATAATCCTTTTTTATTCTTTTGCAATATGATAATATTCCTTTTAAATGAACAACATATATGTTTAACATGCATTTTTTAAAAGTCAACAATTTCTGTGAAAGCTATCATGGTGTAATAGCATTGTATGAAAAGCTTCTTTCCTTTATAAACCCTTATATTTAATCCCTCAAAGCGGCAAACAACATGCTGGCCAGAGAATTAACTTCAGATTGAAGATAAAGGAGAGGCCAAAGTTAATGGCAGCTACAGAAACCTGAAAGATATAATTTGAGTAGGAGAGTAGCAGCTTACAAAACAGGCTGCAGTATTTGCTTTATGACAAATAACAGTTGGAAAGGGAAGTGTATTTTCTGTGTCTGCACAAAAGCACATTTTCTCCTAAATAGATTCTTAAACTCATATTCCTGTGAACATGCAGGAAATAAGTTACAGAGGTTATGTTTGGGATGATACTGGCTAGCTATTTGAGTTTAGAATTTAAATGGCAATGCTGTGTAATATAAAATTAATTACACTGATCAGACTTAAAGTTTCTATTTCATATTATGAGACAGTCAAATAGAAAGGTAATTTCTTTAATGGGAAAATAAAGAAATCTTATTTGCTGCTGAAACACAGAAAAAGAGATACCGTGTTATCAGAGTTCAAAAAATATTATGATTTTCATGACTTTAATCTTGTTCTTACAGAAACATAGTAAATATTCTCTGGCGTACTTAGCAATTGTTTTCTGTCTTGTTTCATGAGGCGCTTTAGTTATGTATAAGTCTCAGTGAGTTTCTGAAAATTGATGTGATGCTCCAGAATGTGCCAGAAGTTAATGGTAAAGTCAGGTGAGGATTCACAGCTGTCTTGAAAAGATTAATTTCTTCCTAAGATCATTTAATTTCATTTGATTGGGATAATATAAAATACTATGTGCATTTCTTAGCAGTCAAGATGTAAAAGAATTGGTCAGGTGTATAATGGACATTTTAAAGTAAGTGTTCTCTTAATTTGGGTGTTCCAGGCAAATGCTGGACCAGGCACTATTGTTGGCCTGTATTCTACCTCTCCATAATTCACAAAGTCCCAGAATGGCTGAGGTTGAAAGGGACCTCTGGAGGTCATTTGGTCCAATGCCCCTGCTCAAGCAGGGACACCCAGAGCCAATTGCCCAGGACTGTGTCTGGATGGCTTTTGAATATCTCCGAGGAGAATGAAGACTCCACAATCACCCTGAGCAACCTGTGCCAGTGCTCAGCCACCGCCACAGTAGAAAAGTGTTTCCTACTGCCAGAGGAAGCCTCCTGTGTGTTTAAGGTTGTGCCCGTTGGCTCTGGTCCTGTCACTGGACACCACTGAAAAGAGCCTGGCTCCATCCTCCTTGCGCCCTTCCTTACATACTTGTAAACACTGATTGGATCCCCCTGAGCCTTCTCCTTTCCAATCTGAACAGTTCTAGCTGTAGGATTTTTCTCATAGGAGAGAAGTTTCAGTCTCTTCATCATCTTTCTGGCCATTTACTAGACTCTATCCCATTTATCTATGTCTCCCTTGTATTAGAGAGCTTAGAAATGGGCACTATCTGGTGGGAATGGTTGGAGATAAAGGGGAAAACAGTGATTTCCCACCTGTTGGTGGTGCAGTAACACTGAAAGCCAAGGGTAGAGAGTCTGAGGTTATGAGACCTTCCTTCTGTCCCAGCTCAACTCTTTAATTCTGGGAAGATTCAGGAGTTTTTACGGTTATTCATGTCTGGATATTTGTATTCAACTTTCACTTGCGCTGTGTATCAGTGCCGCAGGAGACTGCTTTGTTACAGAAGATGTGCACCTTTGTTTATACTTGAAGATGCAGTCTCAGTGGTGTGGTGTTGCCGTGTACCCATTCCTCTGTGATCCTCTGAATTTGCGTTTATTGTGTTCTGCACACTTAATGTGGGGAGAAATAATGAGATAAACTATAGTTGTTCCTTAAGACATAGTACAAGTAGATAGTAGTGGTGTTCAGCTTGCATGGGTACAGGACTGCTAGAGTAAAAACAAGATTAAAAAAATCATTTGGAAAATGTACACAAAACCTACTGGAACCATATGATGAGGTGAACACATGACAATATTCAAGCAATGCAACTGTCATGATATTTTCACATACAGAAAGAAAAACACTTTCATCAAGTCTGCTAATAATTCTGTGTATCACATGGCACTGAGGGTACAGGAACTTTGTCCAAATTACTATTTATTCTATTGAGAACAGAAACAAGGCTTTTACATCGTCATAATTTACATGGGGTATCTAGGTACTGCAGCTTCCTAGAAAATGCATCATAAGCAAATGCTGCTTTTGAAGAAAAAGGTAGAAATTATCTAAAAAATACATAAGTAATCAGCAGCATTGAAACCACTTGAAGCATGAAGCTGATACAGTCATGAGAGTTAAGTAGGGCATTTTATTAAAACAAATGGAAGTTATCAATTCCAAGCTTTCCCACTTTCTGAGCCAGTATATTAGAGCAGGAATAAGCACTGCATAAGAGAATACTTTAATGACAGAATCCTCTTATCTTAGAAACCAAGTAATAAAAACAGTTATTGTTGTCTGGATGCAGCTAGCTTAGCCTTGGGATTAAGTAGCACAAATAGGGAATCTGCCTTTTTAAAGAATGGCTGACTTGTTCTGTGCCACATAGGCCAGGAAGGAGAAAGCTGTGGCTTTGTTTTATGCACACTTTCCTACACTGTTTAAAAGGTAAAAGGTGGTAATGTTGCTTTTGAAGAATTCATTAATGCCACTTATAAACTTTTAATGCTAGCTTACTTGAGGCTCATACTGACTTAGTTACAGTGATTATATCCAGTAATGGAAGATTGTTGCGGTCTGTGTTTTAGAAAATTCAGAATATTTTTTATTGGGCAATAGGTGAAAGTATTTATTTGGTGAATGTTGTATGACAAAAAACCAAAACTGATATCTAATTCATAATGCCTTGATCCTGTGGAAAAGCTTGTTTGGGGAATATTTCCAGGCATGGCATGAGCTACCTTCTTTCTGATAGATTTCAGGGTGGTGAGTGTTTTCTCTCTGGAGAGTCCTCTTAAACCGGGATGTTCAAGCTCTGCTGTTAAGCAGTTTCAGAAGGAATTGCAGAACAAAAGTTCTTAACAAAGTTCTAGCTCTTCAAATTGCTGTCTTGCATAGCATTCAGTCAGTTTACCTTCAGAGAATGCGTCAGGGTTCATGTTTTTTCTCTCATTACTTCAGCCTTTAGATCTCAATTAAGCAAAGTAGCCTAGCACAAGCATATTGTTATGTAGGCAGTCCTGTCAAAATAATGAGGCTCTTTAGATCCTAAGTAAGCATGTGTTTATGTCTTAATAATGTGAAAGGTGAAGAACAGAGAGATCAAGGGGTAGTTCTTCAGCTGGAGGTGGGTCTCCTCTCAGAGAAGACTCAGAAAATAATACTGTAGAGCTATTTAAAATGGTTTTAAGCACTCTGCATAATCAAGTATTCCTAATGCATCGTTTATTGCTTTCCACAAAGAGTGGTTGTTACTGTTTTCTCTTTCTCTGGCTCTCCTCTCCTTTTTGTATAGTCAACATAAAAGATTGAACATTTTTATTTTGTGTGGTGCGAATATTTCAAAATACAGGTTGATGGCCCAGTCTATGGAAAGAAAAAGCTCTGTGCCTCTGATGTGTCACTTTTCACTGCTTCTTGGAGAATCAGTTTATCCCTCTTCATGTTATATCTTGAAGATGGGTCATGAGGGTTAGCCTGGACAAAGGGAAAATGTTTGCCTTTGAATTTCATTTACCAACATGTCAGCTTTGACCCAGGTCATGGAGTCATTTGGCTGAGACTTAGAAAAGGCCTTACCAGTACTGTGCTGGGCTTTCTTTCCTATCTGTGAGGAGTGACTGCCTTTGTAAATTCAGACATACTCATGCAGACTTTAATCTCCAGTGTTAGCTCTTTCCTACTGACTGGTTCTAGGCTTCACCAGACTTCTCTAGAAGAAAACACAGAGAGTTTAATGAATCTGCAGAATTAAAATCGTGTTTTAAATGTGCAGAACTGTGTTTTTATTTCTGAGCTTGACAGTTCTCTGTTTAGTCAGATATAGCAGTGGTGTCTTAAAATACACAATGTCTGTAACTCCTACCTACTTGAACTTTCTGGATCATCAGAAGCATTTGATATATTTCCCCTAATATCTCTCCCACCAAAATGCACTGTTCAGATTTTGCTGAAACTGTTCCCTTCCAAGTCTCTTGAGCTTTTCTTAGTCCTTTTCTTTTGTATCCTTTCATCCTACCAGGAAAAAGGTAACCTGCCAACTAATTAGCCCGTCTAGGTTAAATAAAATCACCTTATCATCAGGACATTTCATATAACTTGTTCTAAATGACAGCATTGGCACTGATTCGCTTCTTTCATTTAAATGCTGTGGTCTTGTTAACAGAGTTCATGCGATGAGCAAACTGAGATGTTCAGAATTGCAGATAATGATCCTCTGACTTCTTTTCACCTTTATTCTCTCATTTGATGGGACAAGCTCTAGTACATTCATCTGAGTTATTAAAGTGATTTTTGTAATATGTGAATCCCTTTGAAACTTATACTTCCTTATTTCTTGCAAAACATAATTATCGCTTCATTAGAAAACTATAGTCATGAGATTTTGCCAGGGGTAGCCAGTTAGTACTGGTTTGCTTGTTTGATCATTAACTGAATGTTGTAGTGAGACAAACATTTTGCTGACTAAAATGCCTAAAAATACTTGGTCAAATTCAAAACCATTAGCTGTTTTGGATGACCTTGAGTTTACAAAAGCACATCCAGTGTGCTGTGTGTGCTTTCCTAAGTCTGGGGTTTTTGCCATGGGGAGGGGCAACTGTAAGCATGTCCACATATTTCTGTTCAAAACATTTGCTCATGCTTATATAAATAAAATGTTCAGTTATAAGACATCATTCTTGCAGTTTATTTTTTAATAAATTATTTTCAGTTATGGCATTAAGTTGCAGAGCAACAGTATGAGCAGTCACAATACTATTTGGGAAACAGCCCATTTCACGTTCTTCACGTAGTCTGTGGGGAAGTTCTTTGTCCTGCCGAAGCTGCTGTTTTGTGTGATGAAAATGGTGGTGGTGCGTATTACAGTAAATATGAATAGCTTCCTGAATTTCAAGTAAGTAGACTTCCAAATTAGCAGTCACTTAATTTCCTACTGATCTAAGAGACTTGGCTTAATTTCAGTCCTTTAGAAGTCAGTGAAGTGACTTTTACGTTATTCTTACTTTTTTAAAAGATGAAAGTTGACTTCTGCTGATGGGCAAAAGTTGCTTCTTAGTGATATGGTTTAGTGTTGCTAGGCAGTCATAATAATTAATAGTTCTCTGTAATATATCTAATATTTTTGTGTAATATATAGGAAAGCTATTATCACCAAGAACACTATCTGATAATTCATCTGAAATAAAATGTTGTTGGCAAAAATATTGGCATGGTGCCTACTGCAGTTTAAGACTATAAGGAATGTTTATTATTAATACAAAATCTGGTCATACTTCAGTTCCTTTGTGCGCCCCATGCAACACTGGCAGCACTACTAATACTTGAAATTTCAGGCGTCAGTAGAAGTTGTGTACTGTTTTAATCACTCTAGTGTTAGTGTCAACATTTAACATAATAATTTCAAACCCCCAAGAGAGTAGTATTAGCCAGTGACAATTTCTTGAGCGGGCTTATTTATCAGTGTAGGAACTGTACCCATCTTATAATATACCTTCCAGAATCCGTGTTCTCTAAGATCACATCTGCAAAATTCAGGCTTTTTGGATGCAAATTATTTAACCAAACTTCTTGCCTAAGCACTTCTAATATTCAGTTTAGTTGATGTGATAATAATAGGTAATGTAAGCATTGAATCTTGACTTCTTGGGTTAGAAATTCTGTTGCGCATCTTTCTTCTCGTACCTAGTTGGCAACAGTCCTATTGTGTAAAGTTGAGTTTTGATTCTTTGAAACAAGAAAGCGGTTCTATCTTACACGGTATTACATGATATTGATAACGCTGGTAATTTTGTCATTCATGTAGTCATATATCCATGTGTATACTATTTGACAGGGCCTCTTTATTAAATAGAAGAGTGAAATACGCTGTGTAACTGATAGTTTTCTCATAGAATCCTGTATTTCCATATTTATCCTGTTTATGCTAATCATGCAATTGCTGTATATTCATATTTGCAGATTTTCATTCTCTGCCCGTTGATTTGGCTGTTTCAACTCTGTAGTTTTTATGTCTGAAGATGATCCATAGAAATACAAACAAGGAATTGTATCAGCAGTATTTCATTACCAAAGCTGAAATATGTCAGACATAATTACCAAGACTAACATCTGGAGTGGTTTATTGAAGGAAAACCTGCCAGGATTGTTAGCGCATACAATGGTGCATTATCCATATGTATGAAGCTTTATAACTGGAGCAAGTTGGGCGAGTAATGCAAGTGAAAAGTATAAAGCACAAAAAAGATAATTTATGAATGTGCCTACTGTGCTGATGTGTTTGAGTAAACTACTCAAAGAAGCTTCATCTCAAACGTTTCCAAGGTAATGTGTACTGCCCAGCTATAGGAGATTTTGTCAAAAGCCTTGGGATACAGAGTATTTGAGCCTACAGTTAAATATAGGGTAAAGTAAAATATGGGACTCTTCAGCAGAGAAAAGGTCCAAGGCAATGTCACAGAATGAGTGCTTGGATTTTGTACCCTTTTATCAGGCCACTCTTCAGTTCCATTTGGAGACAGTTTTGGAGTGCTGAGAGTCTTGCTACTGGTTCTTCCCCTGCCAGGAACTTGACAAAATGGTTTGGAAAAAGCATAACTATCTATATTCTCCAGGCTGTGTCTCTTCATAGTCTCTCCCTGCTGGTAGAATGGGGGCCAATGGCCTGTAAGTATCTGATACTTACAGACAGGCATAAAGCGTATCATGTATCTTGATGAATCTAAGGTACATAGGAAATAATGAGATAGAAATTGAGAAATGCTCTCAATCACTTGGAAATTTCCCACCACCATTTTAACATTTTCTACGTGAGGATTCCAATAGTAGATGGGATTTTGTGCAGCCACTCTGCAACACAAGGCTTTAATAGTGAATTCTTGTGTTATAGTTGCAAGCAAAAGTAAGTACATATGGCATCTGTGCTGGGAGTTTTACAGTGGTTTTTTTCTGGTGATGATTTACACTAGTAGCGTGCAATAATGTTAATATGATTATTGCTGAAAATTCCCTTTACCCCTCCAGTGTTTACTTGGCAGTATCTCTTTCTAGCATGTGTATTAGGAGAATAGGTTAAAAGTCAAGAGTATTGGAGGGATAAAATTGATATTTTAAACAATTTTCCCATGTCCTCTGAGTGTTAATTGTAAAGCTTTTATTTTATCTTGCTTTCTTACACATCCCATTGTCATGCATATTCACTTTCTGGCCTTTTTTCCCCTTATTGTCTGTTGGATGACTTGATGATTGGCAAAAAGACTTAAAATGTTGATGTAAAATGCCTCTTAACTAGGACATCAAAGACATACCTATGTTAGTGATTTCTGGATGTTTTCAGTGATTACCTAATTTGTGAATGTATTTCACATGGATTACTTTAAAAGTTTGTAAAAAAAGCCAGTCTGAAAGTGTTCAGCTAGTTCCCATACCAGTTTTGGTAGGTACTATAAGGTGTAGAAAAAATACTTTATTGTAAAATGCTTGTTTATGTGAACTTGAAAAATAACCTGCTTTTGGAAAGTGATAAAACTGCCTCAGTTAATTTTTCAATGAAATATTAATACCATATAATTAATTTAAAATGACATTAATAAGATAATTTGGCATGTGTAAAATTAAATATGTTCAGTGAGTACAAAAGAAATATTTGAATTTAAATCCAGGTATTGCCTTAAAAGTTGCTAGTAGTTGCTGGTTGCGGAACAGGCATTGTCCTGTTTACTTAGATAGCTGCAATAAATACTTGTTTACAGATCTGCCCTCAGCAAGAGTTTCAATTCATGCTTAATTATTAAGAACAAATGAGTCCCCAAGGAGATGTCATGTATTTCATTATATCTGAAAAGAGCTGGAGTGCTGATCTAATTACTTTACTAGTTTCTTTGTATGCCAATTACACCTGATACACTGGGAGCGTCAGGATTTTGTTCAGAATCAAATAATGTTTGAGTTTTTATTTTTCATTGTCATTTTCAACAGTTTTAAGAAATCAGGTAATTCACAAGGAAGCTTTAATTGTAAAATGTACACCTACATTAGAAGGTAATAGCCCATTAGTCTAATACCTTACATGTCTGAGGGTAGTATTTTATATTTAATAAAATCAGTTTAATGACACTGAAAGTCAATAAAACCGTAGTGGGTATGGTGCAACCAGTATTCGTAAATAATCATAGTAACTCCATTTTGTATTGAGGATTTTCCTCTTGGGAGGCAATTACATATACTTAAGTTTGGAATTTTCTTTTGGGGTTGAGCTGAAACCTGATGACTTGAGATGTGTGAGAAAAATCAATTATTTTTAAAAAAGATATTTAATCAAACGATGATTTGTATTTACTTTGAACAATAAGTGAAAATAAGAGGCCACAGTGGATTTCATTTGGGTCAACTTTGTGAAACTCATGTATAATGTATATGGATGACATGCATAAATTAACAATAGTCATTTATTTTAGAAGTAATAAATGGTGTAATGAATTACACTGATACATTATTTTTTCTTTTAGATCTGTGTTTCCGTAAGAATACTGAAAATATGGCTCTTGACAGTCTTACAGATAAAAATGCAATATATAATGTGCCAGTGCAGAGCTGAAGCCTCTATTTAATGAAGCTGTGCCAGTGCAACAGATTTATGCTGCAAACAAATCTTTCTTGTGCATTTGAAGATCAAGTTAAACACATATTTCCTTACATATTACTAGTTTGGTTTTGCTCAAAAGCAAGGAAGTAAAGCTAAAACACAACTTAAAACCAAATTTATCACATTCCCAAACAGAATGATGGTCACTATTTAAGAGAGTGTGCATCTTCCTCCCTCCCTCCTGAACCCCTTTAATAACCTCCATGTAATCCTTTAATCCTGTAAGCTTTTATCTGGGGCTTTGTATATATTACCAGAGCAACTTTCTTTCATTACAGTATCATCAAAGAATGGATTTCTGATGTTCTGTAGTGCACAGGGAGCATTAAGAATTTTTTAAAAACAATTCCTTTCTGTCACTGCTTTGCCTTTTAGATGTAACAAGTTTTTTCTTTCTCCCTGCGTCTAATAATATATTTGAAAGGCATTTACAGTTTGGAGGTGTAGGTATAAAACTCTTGCAATTCAGTGTTTTTCCACAAAACTTCTTAATGGGTGATAACTTGAAGGTTGATAAGGAATGTCATGTAACTCACTTTATTAATTTATCGTCTAAGAATTCTTCCCTTAGTGTATAGCAAGCTGACCTTTTGCAAATTGCCAAGACAGGAGGAATAAATGACATTGTTACAATGAAAAAGATGTATAAATCGAGTGTTGCATTTTTAATTTTGAAGGCTGAAGGTCCAGTCATGTTATTTCCATTAGTGGTTAATGCAAAATTAATTTTCTAATGTTTTGACTATTTTATTTAAAAGCTTGATTGCTATAAAAAAGTTTCTGTTTAAAACATTAACATTGATGGCAGTATTCTGATCTTTATTCAGGACAAATCTTTAAGATATTTATGCAGTTGTAGTTATTTTAAACATAATGTGTGGGTTGTATTTTTTTTAATTAGATTGTAGTTAGGAGTAATGTCCAAGTGTCACTGAATAAGCTGCAAATCCCTGTATTTGTTTTATGTGCTGAAAACAGAGTGTAGTCTTTGTAGAAGTTGTCTCAGAATGGTGTAAGTGAAGTCCAAAAATTTTTTGAAGCATCAGATCATAGATTATTCTTGTATGGAAACCTATACATCTTGTAGTTCTCTTCAGTGACTAAAATTACTGGGGAAATATCTGTATGCAGAAGGACTATAAATGCCTCTTCCAGGATCATTCTTACTGTCATCCATTGACAGTAGGCAGAAGGCCTGGAGGGGCATCTCTGTTCCTCAGCTTGAAATACTCATCTTTGAAAGGATTGATTCTGACTTTCTGATTGCCTTTGTCAGGAATGTGTATGAAATTTCTACATTGATCTATGTCATAGGTATTTCTACATGATTTTGTGGATGGGGAAAAAGTAGCTGAACCTAGGAGAGGATATAGCTTTCTAGGCTAAATTTCATACATATCTTACTACCATGATTTATGTGTGTCGTGGTTTAAATCCAGTTGTCAAATCAGCCACGCAGCCCTCGCTCACTCCCACACCTTCTTCCCCGCCCCCCCCCCCCCATTCCCGGAGGGATGGGGAGGAGAATCAAAAGAATGTAACTCCCACTGGTTGAGATAAGAACAGTCCAGTAACTAAGGTATAACACAAACCACTGCTGCTACCACCAATAATAACAATGATAAGGGAAGTAACAAGGGAAGAGAATACAACTGCTTACCACCTGCTGACTGATACCCAGCCCGACTGAGCAGTGATCTAACCCTTCCGAGTAACTGCCCCCAGTTTATATACTGGGCATGCTGTGGTATGGAATACCTCTGATTAGTTTGTGTCAGGTGTCCTGTCTCTACTTCCTCCCGGCTTCCCCTCCTCCCAGAACACGAGAGTCAGAAAGTCCTTGGTCAGAGTAAACATTACTGAGCAGCAACTAAAAGCATCGGTGTTATCAGCACTGTTCCCACGCCAAAAATCAAAAACACAGCACTGACCAGCTACTAAGAAGCAGAAAAATGAGTGCTACTGCTGAACCCAGGACAATGTGAAACAACTAGCAGTATTTGTGAAACAAATTTGCCTCCAGTTTCTTTATATTAAATTAACTTGTTTCAAAGGACTGCCAATTATAATCAGGCTTCTTCTGAAGAATTTACTGGGGATTACATTTTTTAAGAGAGCAATTTATTTGGTGGAAACACTTTATGTTACTTACTTACAGTGCTCTTTCCATCATTTTACTGAAAAGTTCTGGCCTAGTATTTGTCAGTGCAAGTGTTCAGCCTAAAAATTATTGCAGTGAAATATAATAAGTATTGAAATAGGTCTAGATTATTCAGAATGGGGTGAAATTAATTATTATGTCTCCTGCTTTTGAGAGAAAGGAAAAATATCACATTGACTGGACGTATAAAGGAGGAAGAACTTTTATTACGTCTTAATAAAATTCACATAATACATTTTATTGTTGACAATATGTTAATTTTAGTTTTAGTTCAAGTTTAAAATGATGGAGTGCTTAGTTGATGTTGCTGCATTTCAGTGATTGGCCATTGCAGATGGAAAAGGTACTTGCTGGTTTTATTCTATCATCTTCTTTCAATAGCTGTTTCAAAGCTACTTAAGAGAAATTTAGCTTGAACTATGTGATTGGAAGCTGGAAAGGAACAAATTTAATATTCTTTTTATTCATTCTAATAATAATGATGATTTTACCTGCCTTCATATGGTCAGTGTTTCACAAATTCCTGTATTTCTCTCACAGTTTCTGAGGAAATGATTTGTTTGGTTGTTAGGGGTTTTTTTTTTTTAGTAGTTTCTTTTAAGACTTGCTGTATAATCAGTTTTCATGCTTGGCTCTTTTGGTCTCCTTTTGTTTTCTTAGTTTTTCTCCTTAGAAAGAAAGGACCTGAGGACTTACCTTTATTCTTATTTTTATAGCCAGTATTGTTTTTTTAAGTATTAGTTGTCTGTGCTCTAGCCAAGAGTTCTGTTATTTAGCAGTCTTGAAATGAGCTTGCTTAAGATCACTTCTGGTACGCCAGTAGTGCCCACTCCCCAGATACATAAATAAGTCAAACAGAATTTACTATTCTTATCTCGATAAAAATTCAGCTTATTCACTTGTAATGTGCAGTCCAAGGACTGATCTCAGTAACTATGTATGCTGAAATACGAAAGCAGGATAACAAAATCTACATGTTCATGATCTTGCACATGTCGTATGAGAAATTGCCATGTCTCCAACATTTAATCCATGTTGGATTAAATACAGTGTAGATGCAGTAGGATGGAAAGAATGACAGACATTCTTCAATCAGCCTTGACAACTAAGAAGGCATTCTTCATAAGGAAACTGTTACTGTGTTTCTGGGAAGTATTTTAATATGCCTAAATAGGCATTATTTGCTTATTGACTTGTTACTGAAGATGTGCAATTTCTGTCCTTGCTTTCATGATAGCTGTTTTAAGAGTTGCTGGTGGTGACAAGAACAAAAACATCTGTTGTGGGGTTTGGAATTGACAGCTAAGCAGAATAGGGAGCAATTTATTACCTTCTATTTTCTATTATCTTCAGACTTAACATTGTGATTTTCAACTTGGTTTCTGAGGCAAGGTAAGAACTGTGGTTGGAATCAGAACTAGTCACTGCATGAGTGTTGGATGCTTACTCTGGCCTTATCCAGGGGACTGGTATCACTGCCTCCCATGCAGGAAGTCTTCCCCCATTGCAGATAGAAAGGAAAGATTCCCTGAGATTAAACCCACTTACGAATTACAGATATCTCTTGCCAAAACAGAGAATTTTTTAATGGAAAGACATAGGACGCTTTTTTTGCTGTATTTGCTTGCCAACGTCTTGTTATTTCCTACATCTTCGGTAAAGGCTTCATTTGGGGGTGTTGGTCGATGAGAAAATGAACATGAGCCGGCAGTGTGTGCTCGCAGCCTAGAAAGCCAACCGTATCCTGGGCTGCATCAAAAGGAGTGTGACCAGCAGGTCGAGGGAGGTGATCCTGCTCCTCTACTCTGCTCTTGTGAGACCTCACTTGGAGTATTGTGTGCAGTTCTGGTGTCCTCAACACAAAAAGGACATGGAACTGTTGGAACAAGTCCAGAGGAGGGCCACGAGGATAATCAGGGGACTGGAGCACTTCCATATGAAGATAGGCTAAGAAAGTTGGGGCTGTTCAGCCTGGAGAAGAGAAGGCTGCGTGGAGACCTCATAACAGCCTTCAAGTATCCAAAGGGGGCTTATAAGGATGCTGGGGAGGGACTCTTCATGAGTGACTGTAGCGATAGGGCAAAGGGTAATGGGTTAAAACTTAAACAGGGGAAGTTTAGATTGGATATAGGGAACAAATTCTTTACTGTAAGGGTGGTGAGGCACTGGAATGGGTTGCCCAGGGAAGCTGTGAATGCTCCATCGCTGGTGGTGTTCAAGGTGGGGTTGCCCAGAGCCTTGGGTGGCATGGTTTAGCAAGAGATGTCCCTGCCCCTGGCAGGGGGTTTGGAAGTAGATGATCTTAAGGTCCTTTCCAATCCTAACTATTCTGTGATTCTATGATTCTATGACTGTTGGGGGGGGGGGGGGAGGGTGAGAGAAGTTATCCTTCATATAAAACCTGGCAAATTCCTGCACTGGGAAGCTTTATAAAGTAATAAATATCTGAGAAAGCCCAGAACCAGCTACGGAACTGTGAGAAGCTGTTGAATAATAAGAAGTGATGAAAAGGTCAGGAGAAAGAAAAGGAGAAAACTTGCTCTCTGTATTCCTCTAGTGTAGGCTAGTGCAAAAAGGGACGGATAAACATGGTTTAGTCTTTGTCTTGACTGTTACCATAAATCTACCGAAACAAGACAGAACCAGCAGTGAATGCAATTTGTCAATGGGCCGTTGTCTTTCTGATTTTCAGGGCCTGAAGTGAGAAGTGTTAGTTTCAGATCCAGTAAAAATACTTTAAAGATCTTAAGTGTCATACTGTGGAGCTTTTTTGGGTATAGCAGTAATGCTGGACTCTCGTTGGGCATGCATGGTCTTCCTAATACATGTGGGGCATTCTCTGTGGGACAGGAAGAAAGCCACGCATTCCAGGATGGTTGGCAGAGTAGGCAGGCAGCTTCGCCAGCTCACCTTGCCAGTTCTACTTAGAATTAACCAGCAGTGAAACACTGAAGAAAACAGAATGCCCAAAAGCTGTCAGTGGGTCTTCTGGCAAATGCATCTTCCTGACAGTCCAGGGCTTGCTCTTTATACAGTTGCTGCTTCCCCTTCTGGTTATGTTTTTTTCTCTTGTCTTTTACTGTATAGTAGCTTAAAGTTGTTCACCTTCAGGGTAAGTTCTTTTATTGTGAGATTGTAGTGTCATCAGCCATCCTTCTGTTTTCTTGTCTTTGGACGGGTGAGTCTTGCATCCTTTTCTGCACTGCAGTACATTTTAACAAGCCAAACCCAGGACAGAGGGTATCTTTCCTCAAGAGAATTTATGGTTTATGTTGGCCAGTAAACTGAGGTCTAATCTGTTGATTCCAAACCAGAAACATTGCAAGCCGCCTCTGCTGCTTTTTGAAAATTTGTCTGTTGCTATGTTGTGTGGTGTTCCTTTCCTAGGGTGTATGCTAGGCATGGTCTCTGTTGCAAATAGCACCTCACTTTGGCATCTCAGTAGGGCTGATAGCACCTGGCACAAGTCAGGCTTGTGGAGAAAGAGTGGCAGGGCTCAGCTCAAACCTCATAGATCAGCTGAGCTTTCAAAATAATCAGACTGCTGCAAGGAGTCAAATGCAAGCATTTCATGCAGCCTGTTTGGGCTCATCATAGCCTTAGCTCTAGGGAATGCAGAACTGAAATTCTGTCACTTAATGAGTTTAGGTGGTTTGGGATTGGGAGACAGCTAAATAAGAGCAACAAATACCAACTGATTTTCATGGTAAAATTTTCTCCAAATTGTACTACACCCAGTTGAGGGTTTTTTGATGTTTTCTTCACCATAGTGTCTGCACTGGTATTATAATCTGTTTTCAACTACACACATAGCTTTTGTTGTCCAAGTGGGACAAGAGTGTATGATTTTACTTAATTGTTTTTCTGTAACATTTATGTATAACAATTTCTTCTGTCTGCTCTTTGAATATTAATCTCTCCAAAGAAAAATAGGAATTACGAAGGAGGCCCATATCATAAAAGTCTGCTTCTATCTGCCCTGTGTCAGGTATGCCGTAAAGGAAGGGTGCTGGGAAAGTTGCAAGAAACCGAAAATGGTGATTTAGATAGGAGTAGCTCTTTCAACCTGAAGTATAGCATTGCTGCGGCTGCACTCTGTAATTACAATGTCACTTGAGAATTGCTTAACAATTTTGATGCTTTAAACTATGACAGACTAATTCTAAGAAATGTTATTTTTGTTCCGTGGCACTTGGAATGGTGCACAGCTGCTTGAAATTTCTGAATGTACACTACTTTCTGCTTAGAAATTTGAGGCAAAAAGGCACCTCTGAAATGAACTGTCAAGCTTCCTTAAAGGAAGATGATTCAGATCTAACCTTCCACAGTAGGTGGTATCACTAGGGATGAATGGAGAATTCTGCAAGATGTAATGTCATTTCACCAGCAGGAAAACACTTCATATTTAAGATAAAAATGGTTTTAGAAAGCTCCTGGCAGACTCAAAGTGACAAGGTAGCTCCTATGTATTAGGTCTATGGCAGGATGGGAAACATCAGAAGAACAACCTGGGACAATATATTTAAGGAAAGATAGGATGAAATGAAGGTAATACAAATTTAATTCCTCCCTGAGCTTTTTTACTCAGAAATCTTGTAAATGTCACATTTGAGTTTTTGCAAGCTTTACTTAAAATAAGATTCCTTGTGCTGCAGCGTGTGTAACTGTCAGGATGCATTTATGAACCTGTATACCTGTCAGTCAGACCATATCAGTGAGATTTGACAGAGCTACTGCCTCGTGTCAGTACTTCCATAAACTCTTCATAAGTCTTTTCATCAAAGATGGAGAAACTTGCTAGTGAAGTTAATAGTCTAGCTTTTTAAATTATTATTATTACTAATTTTTTTTTATACCTTTACCTTTTTTTTTCTTTAAAGAAGCCAGTCTAGGTTGAGTCCTTCTTCCATCTGCTTGACAGAAACCTGCTGTGGAAGGTTCCTCACTCTGTAGTGTGAATTGTGTACATAATGCTGTTCTTCATCTGTGTTAAATTATACCTCACAAACAGCTGAAGTAAATACCCTGTAATCTTTGAATTGTGTGGTACTTTGTCAGATCAATTCCTTTTGTTTTCTTGGGTTTGTTTCCTTTTTTTTCTAAGTCTTAAGGGACACTTTTAAAGCCTGACTGGATTTTCTTGTAGACTTGTGTCTTTCGTTGATGTACCCCCACAGGTTTCACAGACTTTCTCCTGGTGCACATCAGAACATCTGAAATCAGAAGTGGTTTCTCTTAATCTCCCTGTACTTCCCTCCAGATATTTTGAGTTGTGGTAGTTTATGAGTACATACAGAGTTACACATGGAGACATACACTGTCTTTTTCTAAAGAAAATCTCTGCATTAGCCATTCTCACTTTATAATTTCTTCCCAACTGAGGAACTCCAGGCACTGTCCATCTGTGGTTAAATGAAGAGCAATCCAGTTGAAGGACATAATTCATAGTAAAAATACATTCTTCTGAAATGCACACTGTTTGAGCATGGATACTGAAATGGCTAGAAGTCAGATGCAGTCACATGCAACACTTACTGCAAGATAAAAACACTTTAAAAAAGTAGACAGTATGGATTTTCTTTTCTGAATCTTAGTGTGCTGGGATTTTGTGGAATGTGTTAAAGTGACAAAATGTACGTTCTGGGAGTCTCTGTGCAGGTGTTGTCAAAGAGCAGGTAATTACACAGAATCTAGTTCCAACCCCCCTGCCAGGGGCAGGAACATCTCACACTAAACCATGTCCCCCAAGACTCTGGTCCACCCTGGCCTTGATCACTACCAGGGATGGAGCATTTACCACTTCTTTGTGCAGCCTATTCCAGTTCCTCGCCACCCTTAGTAAAGAACTTCCTTATATCTAATCTGAACTTCCCCTCTTTAAGTTTAAACTCATAACCCCTTGTCCTATCACTACAGTCCCTGATGAAGAGTCCCTCTCCAGCATCCTTATAGACCCCCTTCAGATACTGGAAGGCTGCTATGAGGTCTCCACGCAGCCTTCTCTTCTCCAGGCTGAACAGCCCCAACTTTCTCATCCTATCTTCATAGGGGAGGTGTTCCAGTCCCCTGATTATCCTCGTGGCCCTCCTCTGGACTTGCTAATAATTACCAAATGGCTGCTCAGTTGAAGTTGTCTTAGAAAATGTTATATTTAGCAATGTATTTCTTGTTTTTCTTTTATGAAAGAATTGTTTTTACATAATTTTCAATATGTGACCTCAGCGCCATGTTAGCTAATTGCTCGAGGAGGTGTGGGGGGGAAAGCCTGTGTCTTTTGGGGGGTTTGATTCACTATACTCTTCTGTTCCCCAAAGTTTTCATAATGGGCTAATAAGAAACATTTTAACCAGATATGGGTTCATGTGCTGTATTTAAAATAGAGATAGTAGCAAGTGGTAGTTACATTAGACACATACAGTTATTGTTGCTGTTAATGTCCAGGAACTTATTCTGCAACATTTTTGGCCTTCCGCTTCTTTGTCATAATTACAGAACATTGTACTCTTCTGATGGAGATGGATTTAGACTATTTATTGACTGGATGTTTTTTCATGAAACAGGGTGATGAACAGAAAGAATGCATTGAAATTCAGTAATATGCATAATTCATCTATCATAATTTAACAAATGGGAAAGAATAAGACAAGCTGCCATCCATCACAATTATTTAACTACACTCCAGGGTGAGTTAAATTGTATTAAACAACTTTTGGCTTAACAGATTTGGAGATTGTATTGAGCAAGTTGCATCTTCTCTCTCAGCTTACTGCTACTGTTCAGTGATTTACAGTTTTGACATTTGTTACAAAACATTTAATTTGAATTAGATATTTTTCAAAGCTCTTTTAAAAACAAACTTGCATAGGTAAAACATTATATGTGTCTAGCACATAAATAGCTGCAACCAAATTTGGAAGCAATACTGCTGTAAATCTGAACTGTTTAAGAGGTACCTGCTTGTTTCCTGGATTAGATGGTGGGGGGCCAGGGCCTTAAGGGAACTGATTTTTCTGATTGTGGCAGTTGTGTCCAAAGTCAAGGAGAGGTAAATCATGTTGCAGTCGTGAGACTCTTCAACCCTTAGATTCAGCATGCGCCTCAGTCTTCTTGCTTTGTTGAGTATTGTATGTTGCTTGTATGACAGCTCAGCCAAACTAAACTTTCTCCGCATTAATAAGAGACAAGCTAAATAAAGAGGAAAATCCAGTTAACCAGGTAGTTCCTTTGCACTTTTCTACACATGACAATTACCTGTTAAATTAGATTTACATGTGTTTGGTAAGAAAAAGCTAGCACATTTTTTCTGAGTTCTGCTATTCCACAAGGGACTTTCACAGAAAAGGAATTATGGTGTGCTAATGTTGGATTTCTTGGCATGTGGTGATTTAGAGTGGGTATTTGCTTCTGGACCACGTCACTGACTGTGAAAGAGACTAGCAAAGATCAGTAGAAATTATTGAGAGGATACAGTAAGAGCAATGCTGGTAGTGCAGGGCAGGCTGCACTAGCTGTTGAACATAGCCAAGTTCTGCAGCTTATATTTGACATGTTGCACCGCTGTTGCCAAAAAATCTCCATCCTCTGCCCATCTTAAGAGGATCTAAAATATGACAAATTTAACTGTTGGGCTTTCTTCTTCAAGCTGTTGGAATGTAACTGCCGTCTGACCCAGGTCATCAGCTTGGAGGTTCTGGCTGTATTGTAAATGCATTTGGCTGCTGGTCAGTATAATGGCATGGATGTGATTGAGCAGCATTACACTGTGCTGTATAACTTGGCTTGAAGAAACTTGGGACCTGCCCCTAGAAATGCTAAATGAAGCAGACTGTCGGGCAAAATACCACTGTCCCTGCCATGGGGAATTCAGCTAGGAAGCTGTGCTGAGCACAGATGTTGTTTCTGGAATGTTGCAGTTGTGTTTTCAGATGAGTTCTTAATTTTGAATGTAGTACTGTTGTTGCACTTAAGCACAAAATAGAAGTATCTCTGCATGCCTTTTAGTTAAGGAAAAAAAGCATGATAAAAGGGCGGAACATAGAACCATAACTTGTGGATTGGGATTTCTAGTGTTTCTTGATATACTAATATAAACTTCATAAACTCAAATTAACATAGTTTTGTTTCATCTTAATAGTAAGAAGTCTTCCCTGCAGATTTTCCTTGGTGTCAGCTTAGGGTCTTTGCAGTTCTTACTCTGTTGATAATTAACTACTAATTAGCAGCATAATAAAAACATGCCTGCGAAATGCTCTTCTTCATTCTTCACAAGTTCAGTACTGCTTTCAAAATATCCAGAGAAATCCTTAAGATATTTCTACCTGGTGGAGTTTTTGTTAAGTCACCATAACATTTTTTTTTAAAAGCTTGTATTGCATTCCATCTCTTCTGAAGTGTAATAATATGATATCATAGAAAGATTAGATCATCAAGTTCAACCATTACCCCAGCGCTGCGAAGACCAACACTAAACCAGATCACCGAGGCCCTCATTTACACAGTTTCTGAGCACTTCCAGGGATGGTGATTCCACCACATCTGTGGGAAGCCTGTTCAAAGACCTGATCACCCTCTCTGTGAAGAAATTTTTCCTAATATCCAGTCTAAACCTTCCCTGGTGCAGGCTTGAGGCTATTATCTCTTGTCGAATCACTTGTTACTTGGGCACACTGCAGGCTCATGTTCAGCCAGGCATCAGTCAACACCCCCAGGTTCTTCTCTGCCAAGCAGCTTTCCAGCCACTGTTCCCCAGGCAGGTTGCATGGGGTTGTTGTGGCCCAAATGCAGGATCCAGCACTTTGCCTTCTTGATCCTCATGCCATTGGCCACAGCCCTTCGATCCATCGTTTCCAGATCCGTCTGCAGAGCTTTCCTGTCCTTCATCAGATCAATACTCCCAGGCATCTTGTTGTCATCCACAGATTTACTGAGAGTAACTCAGTCCACTCATCCACATCATCAGTGAAGATACTAAACAACACTGGCCCTGTTCTTTGCAGAAGTGTCTGAATAATAGTCCATTCTTAATCCAGTCCTTTTCATCTTCCCTGGGTTATCTTCTCTACTCTTGAATGCACCATCCTTATGCTGGGAAAGTAGGGGGGTGCTTAACTCATCTTAGATGATGCTCTTTACACTGTTCTTTCTACTCTTTCCCATGCTTCTTGATTGAATGAATCTTGATGTTTTATTGGGGCTACAGCTCTAGTGCTTTGTTTTCTTTGATACATGCATATTGTCTTCAAATATTACATAATTCTAAAATCAGATATGCTCTTTTCTTGCCTTTGCAGAAAAATGTTGCATATGCCTTCTTTGCCTCCTCCATCAGTTACTGCAGCATCTGCTGGTGTTCCTTTGTATAGCCCATTAGAAATCCAAAACTGCATTCCCTGCTGTTGTGCTAGAATGAGTGTTAATACTGCAGCCTTTTGCTTGACTTGCCTTCTTCACTAAAAGCTTCTTGCTGTCGGCTTCTATGGATTATCAAGTTTGTAAATTTGCTGTTGGCTGTAACTGCATCTTTCTTCCCCCTTCCCTTAAGCAAGGCTAGTTAGCTTTACCTACCTGCTACTTGCGGTCTTCTTGTAGCTGTCTACAGGCTCTCTTTCATGCCCCGTAGTCAAGTGACTTCTTCCACATGCTTATCTGAATTCAAAAAACTTCTTCAAACCTGACACTGAGATTATGTGCAAGTAATTAGTCAACTGATTAGGATGAAGAGCAGTGAAAGGCAGCTAAGATGATACTAATTAGGGGCTTTTGGCAATGTGAAAGATGAACAAAGATGATTACAGAGAGATGGGCCTTAAAGGCAAGGATTTACAGTTTTTAGTAAAGGATTTACAGTACAGAAGCTGTTGTTGATTCACCATCTGTGAGAACTACTGCAGAGTGTTAATTTGAGATTTTATCTTGAGGTTCTCTTCATGAGTAACTCTGTGGGATTGTGGTGTGCCCTTTTTGAAAGAGTGAAGCCATCTTTGTTGCTTTATTTTTTTTTTTTTGTCTGTTTATGGTGGGCCTTCACAGGGACTACTGTTAGCTGTATCAAAAAGAGCTCAAAACCAGTTCCATTTTTGTCAGGTTTTGTGCATGTCAGATGGCTCCACACAGTGCTCAGGATATTGTAATGCAGGGATTAGTTCCCTGCAAAGAAAATGCCAGAGTTGAGACATTACCATATATAAGCTATAAAGTCAACAGCAAGCAAGCAGATAAGAAGGCTCTAACACCATTCCTTCTCAAGGAAGAATATGATCAGAGGGCAGCTGAGTGAATGTGCATCATCCCCATTGCCCTCATGTCCTGTGTCTACCTGCCTCTGAAGTATAGCTAGTTAAAAGTACAGATTGTAAGTAGGCCATTTCTTCTGTTTTAATAGGCTTATCTTGGGAAAATAAAACAAAAAACAACCAGAAAAAAGAGGTGTAGGAGGTGGTGTATGGGTGAATGCCACTAGTCCTTTGGGACTGAAGAATTAATCTACTGCTGAAAATCAGCAGAGGAAAATGACTTTAGCATTAGTATTAGTATTGCATTTACCTTAAATAAGTCTCCAATACGCATGAATTTGAAGCTAGACTAAAATACTTTTGTAAAAAATGGAAGCTAAGTATGCCAAACAACACTAAGAAAAATAAGAAATACAAATTTTATGTCACTGTGGTTCCTTTAGTTTAATTCTCGGTTGTTCTTGGGCTTACCTGAGGTTAGGCGGAAAAAAAGAGAAAGTAAAAACTCTATAAGAACATGGGAAAATATGGCTGAATGTAATGTGTATATAAAATGTGGGACACTTGTCTTGTAAATGAGGCAATTTCCTTGGAAAGGAGATCCATTATTTTGTAGTACTTTCAAAACTGTGGAGAAACAGAGGTGCATTTTGTCAACTCTGTTTTAAATTTTATATACATAAAATAACTTTCAAGGAACAGAAACTATTAAACACCGTGAAACTGGTCGTTCATCTTGTAACTACTAGTCTCCATTTTAAAAGAACAAAAGCTCATTATAAATTTTTTCTCCAGAAAGTTCTCATGCACAGAATTTCCTGCCTCTGTGAATGTTTGTTTAGTCCTTTATTTACTTCTGTTGAGCTCTGTTTCTGTAGCTCTATTGTTTGCAAATCAATGCCTTTCCAAATAAAATACTGCATTTCCCAGAACAGTGCTAATCATTTCATGTCACAGGTGAGTTATATCACAATTTTTCTTTCCATTGTGAATAAAACAAAGTGTGTGAAAAGGCGTGTATGTGTTCTTAAAAGCCTCAATCCAGCTTAGTGGAGATATTTGAAAGGGCAGTGACTACACTGATAGTGATGATTATTTCTATTGTAGCTGATTGTTTTACATCATTGCTCTTGAGCTGCGTATGTTATTTTCATGAAACCTTTTGGACTGGTAGGGTCTATATAAAAATATCTGTATGACTGCTTTTATGTTTAAGTCTCTGGGTTGTTTTTTTGGTTTTTTTTTTTTTTTTTTAGGAAATACCCCATACTGTCCTTACTATTACTGTTAGTAACTTACTTATTAGAATCGTAAACCCACATAACTATATTGGTAGGCTTGTTTATCATAAGAACATTTCTTTCTAACAATACATAGGTGCTTATTTGTGCTTCCAGAGTAATGTGGATTTGGAAGTAGTAGAGAATGAGGTACTCAAATTTATATGCAGAATGTTACTAATAGGTTTGGTTTATACTTGTTAAGTAAAGAGGAAAAGTAAAATGGATTATAAAACTGGAGAGGAAGTGGGGGAAAGAGGTAAAGGAGAAATGGATGCGCATTAGAAAAAACTAGGAATTGTTAAAAATTGGTAAGAGAAAGCATTAAAAGGGTGAATGGGAATGACCAAGTAATCATCTGTAAAAGGAAACTTTAATCCAGTGCAAAGTAATAGAGTGGCTGCCTGGGAGTCACCTGTGTTATGTATTTGTAATTCTTCATTAATTAATTTCAGTCAACACGAGGTTTTGCGAAATAGATCTTTTCTCAAGAGTGTGATGTTTTGAGACAAGATTGACTTTTCAAAGATATGTGGCCTTTAATATTTGTAAAATATTTTATTTGGTGCCGTTTGAAGTCTAGGAATTGGAATAATACATAACCATCAGCATAAATCAAGTGTGTTTTTTAAAAAATGGTGACTAGGTCTCAATAACATAATTGTAGTTGGTAATCAATGTGGAGTATGTAGAGGTCCTCTGAGGATTAATTTTAGATTCAGCAGTGTTTAACCTTTTTATTAGTGATAAGGAAGGAATACAGATATTCTCTACAGGTAAATACAGATAAAAGCACGCAGATGACAACAGGGTTAGTGCCATGCTAAGTAGTGATCAGAGGGGAGCTGAGTGATCTTACAAGCTGGAGTGCAAGAGAGCACTGCATATTTTAACACAGAAACAAAGACATGCCTCTGGCCTCAAGAAGCACTATCAAACAAACAGCAATTGAAAAAGACTTGGAAGCCATGTTTTTTTGATGTCTGATCAGAAGTATCTGAAACAGTAGGAATACTTGGCATTAATATAATGTCATCAGAATACTTGATCTAGCTCATGCACCATCACTACTCATGAAGGATGACAGACTCAAGGGAGCTCAAAAGAGCTATGTTGAACCATTAAGTGTTTGGAAGCATACCTCTGAAGTTCCTTAAATTTGCCAAATAGAATCTATCCAATAAATCATATCTACTACATTTGATCTGGGTTTGCAAGCATGCTGTAGAGAATCATTGTTTAATACTTGAGGCAACCCACAGAGTAGCAGGCCACTACTAAAACAAGCCTGGATGACTGAACAAATTTAGGCTGAGAGTTAGGTGAGTTAGGTTTTGGAAAAAAGAGTTGAAGTGGACATTCTTTGGTACCTGCGGTCTAGATGGGATGCACCCATCAGTGCTGAGGGGGAGCTGGCTGATATTAATGCCCTTTCTAACCCTAACTATTCTACGATTCTCTGATGTCAGTGTGAGGCCATTGTTCATAAACTTTGAAAGCTTGGCGACTGGGAGAGGTGCCCAAGAACTGGAGGAAAGCAAACGTCATTCTTATCTTCAAAAAGGGCAAAACAGAGAATCCAGGAAACTACATGCAGGTCAGCCTCACCTCAATCCCTAGGAAGGTGATAGAGCAACTAATTCTGTTAACCATTTCCAGGCATATGAAGAAGGAGCGGTGAGCATGATCTCACCAAGGGGAAGTGACTGATTTGATAACCTTCTTGACCAACTTAATAACCTGCTAGGATTAAATGACTGGCTTAGTAGGCGAGGTGAGAGCACTGGATATTGTCTACCTTGACTGCAGTAAGGCTTTTGACGCTGTCTCCTACAATATCCTCACAGAGAAGCTGATAAAGTATGGGCTGGATGGACAGATAGTGGGATGGGCGGAAAACTGTGTGAACAGCCAGGCCCAGAGGATGGTTGTCAGTGATGCGAAGTCCCATTGTGACTCAGTGACTGGTCGAATACCTGTGGGATCTTTATATAGGGTCCAGTCCTATTCAGCAACTTCATTAATGATCTGGATGGTGGGGCAGAGTGTACCCTCAGCAAGTTTGTAGAAGACATCTGGGAGGGGTGACTGTTACACTAGGGGGTTGTTCAACAAAGGGAAGTGCAAAGTCCTATGCCTGTGGAGGAACAACCCCAGGCACCAATACACACTGGGTTCTCACCAGACAGGGAGCAGTGATTTGAAGGCCTGCCTTTAAGTTCAGTCTATTTCAGTACTGATAAGATCACATTTTTTGGGGACAGGTTCTTGTGAGAGCTCATTAGGTCATCACTGTTGTTACCTTGTAATGTGACTGACTCTTACTGAGGAGAAATGTCAGCTCTGACATTTTCTTGTTCACTTGTGCTTGCATTATTAGTATCATTTTCAGACTTGAGTTTCTTGCAGGGATTTTTTTAAGCTGCTTGTCCATTTGGTGAGGGTTACTTCTAAAACTAGATAATATCCATAAATCCAGGGACAACTGAACTGCAGTGCATTGCAGTTTATTTGAGGCAAATGGTCAAGTGAGGTTGTCATTGTCACCTGCTTTGTGGCAGACATGACTGTCTGACATACAGAACAACTGAGAATACAAGTGTCTAGTTGTATATCAAATATTAGTAAAGCTTAATTTATTTCTTATTTTTATGTAAAAAAAAAAAAAGTTGAAGTTCTAATATTTTCTTTCCACACTAGAATGAATTCTGACACATACTCCACTTTGGAGTCTCCTGCTCTAGGTTGTCCATGTTTGGGCTGGGTAACGCAAGATGACCTCCCCAGGCCCTTTCTAACCTCAACCGTTATGTGACTCTGTGATTCAAGAATCTAAAAATGCTGAGAAGTGATATTGCAAATACATTCAAGTGATATGTTTGAGATGGTGGTGTGGTGATAACTGGATTATTCTGCCCAAACTCATTTTCCAGGGAGACTGACAAACAAGAAGAGAACTCAATAGCTAGATACATAGTTGTCAGATTAATACCAGGAGACAGTTGTAGGAGAGCATCATGCTTCCACAACTGAAGCTGAAAAGAGGACTGTGTTGTTAGTTCATGGGAACAGTACTTTGAAGGGCTGTCAGCAGTTAGGAATGTTTGCTGAAATGAGAAAGATTGTACTGTGCATCAGGATCTGTACAGCACTAACAGGGAGGCTGAGGAAGAGAAAGAGAGAGGTTTTTTGTGAAGGAAAGGTGTTTTTTGGTTTGTTTCTTTTTTAAAGACTATACTTCCAAGTCCTAAAAATGTTAAACATTATGGGGAAAAAGACATGCGAAACATACTGACTTACTGTGTTAAACTGTTGTAGTGTGTTTTTAACTTGAACAAATAATATTTTGCAGTTACAAGACATTGTGGGCTATCACCCTTGGCTCCAAAAGGAGCAGAGGAACTTTAGATGTGAATAGGTTGGGCTGGCTGAGAGTAGGATGGGGGACTGCAGCCTATAAATTAACATGATAGCAAGAGAAATATTGAATTCTACCTGTGAAAAGAGTTGAGAGCCAAGGCCTGTAATGGTGCTCAAATAGACTATGAAAGAAGAGAACACGGTGAGGTTAGTAACTGACATCTCTATAATTTAAAATATTAAAAATCTGTGTTTGCATGTGTCAATAAAATATAGGCTCTGCTTCAGGCAGAAATTAATTACTTTACGTCGTGATGTCTGCTGTGTGTTGGCTTAGACTGGTGATGGCAGATTACTGTACCACTGTCTTGCATCCACTTGAACTATCCCTGTATTTGGACAGCATTGACTCTTGACACACAATTTGTACCCATTGAAGCCTGAAGACCTTTTAGCAACCTCAAAAATAGAGGCCAAACATTAAGTAATATGCATTTACATAAGAAGAACATTGTCTCAAGAGCTCAACTATTTATTGTTTTCTCTGTAAGTAATTAAAGGTAAACCAAGAAAGATACTTCAAAACACAGGTAAAATATATATTTCTCTATACTGTAATAACAGTTAAAATTTATGAAAATTCCACTTTTAATTATAGCATTTTAAAGTAATTGAGCTAAAAAAACTCTGAGCTAGTCTAATTTGTTATAAACCAGACTGTCCTAACCTATACTGTTTGGAGACATGAGCATAACATTTAGCTCTTCTTAGATTATCCTGTCCTGAAATGAGCTTTGGCAACAGAGGGCAAGACCTTCCCAGTTTAGTAATGTTCTGGGGTCCCAGGAGTAGGAGAACCTTTTCACAAAGTATTGGATTTGTTTAGTCAGTGTGATGACCTGTACGAAACATCGCTTTCATCAGGCATGGAGCAGGAATTAGTAGAAAGCAAAAAATAATTTGAATCAGCCTGACAGTCTTTGGATTTGTTGGTACTTAGATACTGCAGTCACTCACACAGAGACCTGAAATGGTTTCTACAAGGTTAGAAAGTGTGAAGCTCTCTCTGGCCTTGATTTGTCTTTTAGTTGTGGTACAAGGTTTAAGTGAGTTTACTAATGACTTAATCCTCTTATAGGCAAGAATTGGAAGTAATTATTTTATCTGGGTAGTGTAGTGATAGTGTGCTATTCTGCTATGGCGGAAATTCAAGAGTTTGCTCCTTGGGTCATACAAGATGTGGCCTGTCAATATTCCAGCAGTGTTTTTACTGCTGTCAAATATGTGTCTCTCTTACAGTTGATCAGACATCGTGAAAATATCAGAAGTTTTTAAAATTAATTATTTATTCTCTTTCTGGAAGGTTATAGATGTTGTGAATGAAATAAAGTATGATTTATTGCAAGAGATAATGACTAAAAATGAGTAAAAAAAGCAGTAGCTAGCTACATTTAAAAATAGAAAGTTATTTATACTTGTAGCACAGTGAAAGCCTGTTGTGCTGACTGAATTTGACAAGTGGATCTGGGATTCAGCCTTGGTGGTGCTAATGACTGGAGGTGTTATTGATGTAGTAAACTAATTACGGGTGTGATGAAGTTGCCTGTTGGAAGTTCTTGACTTCTTCATCACTGTGGCACCTCGTACAGGTTAATTCATTGAGCAGCGCAGGTAAAACCTCCAGATGGAGGTCCTGCTCTCTTGTCATCCAGGCACAAAGAGTTGTATTGACAGCAGTAACTAAATCGAGATGAATATTTTCTTGAATTATTGATCGAGTAGCTGGAGCTATATCATGGAACTGAATGGTTTGGGATGCGTCTGTAGCAGTTCATAGTCGCTGCATGGGAAAACACATACACAGTAACTTTAAAAGGCAAAACAAAATGATTAACAGCCTTTCTTAGCTGAAAAACAGCCCCCAGATTAAATGAGGAAAAGTGCCACAGAAAACCTGTAGATTTAAAAAAACTCCAAAGTTTTTGATAAGCAGGCAGGGAAGGAGGGTGCTGCAGGGAAATATCTGTTTGTATTCTTTCTGTGTGTAAAATTCTCGTACTTCATTTGTTCTCAAATGTCTCAGTACCCACATTACAATTCAGAACATAAACAGCCTGTTTAATTAGATGATAAACTATTTCACTTCAAATTTATAGGGAAAAATACCATTTGTAAGATAGGCTAATAGCAAATGGAATGAATACCAATGTGTCCTGAGTGATTTTGCATTTGCTCTATCCATTCATGAAGTATAATATAAACCTCAGTATATTCTGTCCAAATCTATGCCTTTGATATATTGGGCAGAACAAATATAAAAACCATCTTAACATTATTAGTTTTATAAAAATATTTTAATTTTGTGGAATCCTTTCTGCAAAAATGGTTAATGTTTTGGGATTTTTAATAGTGGTATAGCTGAAAAGCCGCATGAGACTAGTAAAACTGATGCTGCTTTTGTTCTTTACTTAAAGCTGGAAGTGTGTTGTAAATAGTCTGGATTTCTCATCCAAGCTTAGTATGCTGTTATCTAACAGGATGCATTAAGTGTTCTGTAGCAACTGCAGAACTCATCAAGCAAATGGAAAGATTAGCCCTGAAATCAAGCTTCAAACTTTTATTTTCTCACAGTCAATAGGCAAGTAATGCACGCTGGATTTATAACGATATTGAGATTGACTGCTTAAATCCTTTTTAAAGTTCAAAGCTGGAAACAGATTGTGTGTACAAGCAATCCACAGTAGAGTTTCTAAGTAGGGCTTGTGATAAATAAGTGAAATTGGGTTTGACTGAAATGGCCCATCAGTCCCATAAGGGTTTAACAGAAAGATTTCAGGCTCAAAAAGACAGGGGTTTTGGAGAAGTATCAAGCATTGGTTTCACATCACCTGAGATTGCTTTGTGGAGTCTGTCACCTGGGAGGTGTAAAGACAAGAGTCTCATTAAAAATGAGCAACACCAGAAGAATGATCTAGCTTCAAGTACACTTGTGTTCTTTAGCTTGAAGAGTTTAAAGGTGAAGATACATTTTAAAAACTCAACTGGCAGATGAGAAGAATGCTGCCAGGTTTCTCAGTGAAAACCCTTTAAATATGGATAAATAGGATATTATCCTTGTTTTTCGACAAGAGCAAAGAAACCCACCAAAACTCAAACTTCCTCAGCTCAGAATATCATGATAGTTGGATGAAATTATAGTTACTCTCTCAGCTATCAAAATTGGATTTGCTAAAACAGGTTGTCTTCGGTCTTGCTATCTTATGAATTCAGAGGCAGTATTAACTGTCTGTAAAAGTTGTGGAAGCTGGGGAAGAAATGAACCTTGGGGCTTACTTTGAGGATATCCTACACTTTATTAGCAATCCAGCCCTGGTATCTTAAAGTTTGCTGTGGGCCTATTGTCTTAGAGCTGACTTTTACCTACTCCAAGACTTTGAACTATTTTGCGCTGCTGTATTTATTGACCTTAGGAAAACATGATGATGCTGAACTTCAAAATCAGAACTTTATTTGCTTCTTATTGTCATGGTTTAAGCCTCTATAACTCACGCAGTCGCTCTCTCACTCACACTCCCCTCTTTCTTCCCCCCGCTCCCGGAGGGATGGGAAGGAGAATTGAAAGAATGCAACTCCCACAGGTTGAGATAAGAACAGTTTAGTAACTAAGGTATAACACAAACCACTGCTGCTACCACCAATAATAATAATGACAAGGCAAATACAAGGAAAGAATACAATTCTCACCACCTATACTCAGCCCGACCAAGCAGTGCACCCCCGCCCTTCCGGGTCTCTGCCTTCTGCTTTACATCCTGGGCATGACGTGCTGTGGCATGGAATACCTCTTTGGTCAGTTTGGGTCAGGTGTCCTGTCTCTGCTTCCTCCTGGCTTCCCCTCCTCCCTGGCAGAGCATGAGACTCAGAAAGTCCTTGGTCAGACCAAAACATCACTAAGCAGTAACCGAAACACTGGTGTTATCAGTGCTGTTCCCAGGCCGAAAGTCAAAACACAGCACTGCACCGGCTACCAAGGAGGAGAAAAATGACTGCTGCTGCTGAACCCATGACACTTATTCTGATTCAATCTGTGCTGTTAACAAGTACACAGGAAAGTTTTTTTAAATATCACAGGTTTTGATTATTCTGTGACAGCATGCGGATTTATTGATGACTGTCCATTTACCTAATGCTGTTAAGGCAAGGAGTGAGCAAAGTGACTTTGACCTAGGAAGTAGCATTGGTTTGTACAGTCAGGGCAAGTGTTCTTTAGCTCAATCTGAATTGTAAATTTATGTGATGAATGTGTTGAAGCAACACTGGTTTTTTTTCATAGTCTCATAGCATGAAATGCAGCTGAAATCTTATTTGTTTTATGATAACTTGAATGACTTCATACAACCACAGATGTAAGAACAGTGGCTGCTTACTTGTGTTGCTTATTCTTGCCTTCATTCATATCCATTAATTCATGCATCCTTATTACAACATGGGGGAGATAATTGTAGAGTACAATTTCTAATGAAGATATTGGATTTTAGTAACTTTAAGTCAGAAGTGCAATTTTTTCAAATTTATAAAAAGTACCTGAGTGAAAATCATATTACACTGAGATCAGGAGCTTAATGGTCTTGTGAGGTTAATGACTGGCAGTGGTGGTTGTGGAAAATAGGGTTTGACTGTCTTTTGTTAGGCTGTATATCCCCAGAGCCCTAGGATGGATGTAGCATGAAAAGGTTTGTCCATATGAGAAACTGAAAATCTAATACAGTTTTCCTGAACGGATGTTAAAGAAATGATCTGTTGTGGTCTCATAGTTACAGTCTCGATGCCTGTATGTTTCTTAGGTTACACTGTTTTAAATAAAGTGTTGGGGTGAGCAGACCCTTTATTATTATGGATTTTGGCTGTGAGGCATGCGTTTCAATCCCCTCCTCTCAGCTGGGGTGGAAAAAAAGACTAAATATCCCCACCCTGCTTTTTCCTTCCTTCTCAATTGCATTTTATTTCATCTCAGATTTTCCCCCTACGTTTTTTTTTTTAATGTCGTCGGTGCAATTCTGTATTGTTTCCCACTTCTGCAATTGTATTGTTTCCAAAATGCCTTCCCCTGCTCTCCTCTCCCGTTACCTAGACGAGTCTTTCTGGAGCAGCTCACCTGTGATACATGTGATTTCTAGTGATACATGATGCTGGGGGGGTACTCAGGTGAGGTGAAATGGGAAGGAGTAAGCAGTTTTTAGGATAAACAATTAAAAAAGTAGGATTAATATAAAGTACTGAAAGCAGACAGCTGTCTGCTTTCTGTTGTCTTTTGTTCAAATTTGCTTATCTCCAACAGATCAGTGCAACTATTTAGATCCTTTGTAAATACTATATTGAGAAATTAATGGTGATTCTTAAGGTTACCTTTTGTCAGGGCAGCACTTCACATAAGGAAACAATTTAGGATTTTGCCACTAGGCCTCAGTAGCTCTATAGGAGGCAAACGAAACAAAGAAAAAAGAAATCGAGTTAATGATTTCTTAATATGTTTAGATGTTTTCTCTAATTCCAGCTGCATGTGCTCGGGCATGTTTTGGTGATAGCTCTCTTCAGTGAACTGAAAGAAGCGAAGATAATAGAACTGCAATAAAATCCAAGTGAGGGAAGGATGGAGGCATTCTTCATAATACTTAAATTGATAGGGGCAGTTTCTGTTACCAGTGTAAGAAATTGCAAATAGATGTTGAGTGGAAAAGGGGAACCTGTGGTATGTATTTTGTCCCTTGGCTGTCAGAAGGGTGAAGTGCTGCAGACCGCTGCTTCAAAGTCAAAACTGGCTAATGTATGGTCCAGGAGCTATCCTGAAAATTACCTTCTTCAGTTTCTTCCCTAGGAAAAGGTAAAGAAAACACTGTCGTGTGTTTTACTGTAGTTTTTCAAAACAGAGATGTCATTTCAAATCCTTTAGAGCTACTGCATACTAATGTGTCTAAAGAAAATATGTCCAGGTGTTGCCTTCTGTATGTATTACTGCAGCATGTACATGTTTCCCACCCTTCCAATATGTCTCTACTAGTCTGCCTTTCAAGTAAATGGGAAAAAATACCTCTCCCACATCTCTGGTTTTTATCATCTTTCTTTACCAACCAAGGTGATTGATTGAATGCTTTTACATGTTTAATAAAGGGGTTTTGTGCGCTTCTGGGTAGTATTTATAAAAATAAAGTAAATCCTGTGATATAAACTATAAGAAAGAGGAGTTTTTTGTTTTTCTCAGGAAGCTTATTCCACTGCCAGAATATCTTTTGAATTTTTACTTCTATTTTAAGTATGTGGAGAGAAGGTTCCTTTTGTTAGTTATGCGTGGGTCAAAGCTTAATGTCAAAATTTTTCAGGCAGTTTACACAAGAGATTTCTGCACTTTGAAGCTTAGTTTTGTCATGTATTTGTGATAAACAAGATACAAAACATATAGGAAATCTGCCTTCTACTTATTCATTTTTGTAGTGGTTTTGACCACAGTCCAAAATTTGGGCAGGCTGAAACAGCTTCAAAACACGTGTACATCACCTGCCTTCCTTTTGCAACTGGTATGCCTGATGTGATTTTTTTTTTTAATATGCTAATACATCTGTAAGTTAAATATATGTTGCAGAGTGGACTTCTAATTGTTCCTGAAAAGTCATCATAAAGTACTTATCCTATGGAGATTATTTTTATTTATTTTTCTTTTTAATAAGGCTTGCTTTCAAAAAATCTTTCATAATGATATTTAGTACTTTTGTGAATCCCCTGATCTGGAACTCAATTTAAGCATTAAATTAACAAGGTATGGATACAAAAATATGAAAACTGAAAAAAAAAAACCCCGCAACAAAACAACCCAAACCAAAACCCCACACAAACCACCAAAACCCTTTCAATCACTACTATTTATCCATAACAGCTATTTGTACAGGGAATTTCTCTTCGGTATTAACTAGGACCGGAAGACCAGCTAGTACTTTTAACACCCATCATGGTATCTTTCAGTATTACTAAAGCATAAGCTCTAACTGATTTCTGCAAATAAGCTTGTTTTTATAATACTTTTCAAAATAGGGTTTCCTAAATATGTTTCTACATAAATCCTCTACTTTATTGGATTTAACAGTCTTGAATATTTCTTTTTGTAGATCTGTTCTAATTAATGGTAACTGTAGTAGGGATATAATTTGTGTATGTGAGCATACATGCACACTTTCCCATATAAGCCATACTATACATTATTACTGCTATTGTAAAATCGAACATCCCGGCATTAAAAAATGCCGGGAATAGGTTTACTCACATAATAGTAATGTGCACTCATTTTTCTTCATAAATATTCACTGATATAAAAATGACACAAATGTATGTATATTATTTGCTTACATGAGATGAGTGATATTTCTTTTTGGAGCCTTTATTAATATCTTTTATCCTTGGTGAGTGGTGTCTGTTCCTATATTCTGGTATCTAAAAGAAGTTTAAATACACATTTTTTGAGGAGACTGTTCCTTTTTTTCAGAGCTTTTCACCAGAGTCCAGGAACACAATTTTGAAGTGTTCTTGGTACCTATTAGGCACGTGTAATTTTTTTAAAAACATTCTATTTGCCTAGATGTGGGCAGGTTTCCAGGGGGATTTACAACTAACGGATATGTTTTCCATAAAATGCAACTTCGCTTACAGTATCCTGTGTCACCAAGAGTGAAACATTTTGAAGAGACATTTGTGTTGATTCAGTTCTGCCTGATGAATGGGGGGAGAACTGACAGAACAATTGTAAATGTTTTATGAACACATAGTGATCTTTTGAAGTCTCATAAATAACAGCTTTTAATTTTTATCCAAAACATTTTTTTTTCTCTCTATACTATCATCACCTGCAATACTGCTGAATTGGGTCCGTGAATCCAGAACTCTCTGACATTCTCATACCACCTTTTCCATGTTTCTTAGCACAGTTTCATATCATTTTCCATCTCTTACTCTCTCTTACAGCCAGAATTAATGTCTGGCCCTTCTTAGTTGCAAAACACATCCTTCTACCTTAGCATCTTCGCTGTGGCTCATAGGATTTTTCCAGATAGCTTTTTCTTCCTCTACCTTTCTAAAACCCTTCCTGAGCACAGCTGTGATCAGAGAAGTTCTTTAATTGTAAAATCATTTTCATCTTGCTTGTCTCCATCACCCCTGCATATATGCAGACTTGACAAAATGTAGACCCTGTTTTAAATTAGATCGCCTTTATTCAGCACATGGTTTTTCAGACTCCCTGACCAGTAGTCTGGATTGCAGTATTATTTTACAGCTCTGGACACTTACCTCTAGTATATTAAAAACTTGGTATATTTTGAGAGAAAATAAATATTCCACTTACTTTAAAACAGACTACCCACTGTTGAAATCTCACTTGTAAAGCCTGGATAAGAATTTTGGTGTGTGTGTCTCAGCAGATATGTGGCTGCTCTGTGTGCACTTTGGAGGCACACAGAGAAGAGTTTATTTCACTAGCTATCTCTGAGCTAGCATATCTGCAAAGTCCTTTTAACATGTGATGCTGTAACACCTTTGAAAGGGCAGGTAGAGCCTTTTTTCCTGAGATCCCAAACACAAAGCAGAATCCAGGCAGGCCATTATGTCTAGTTTCTAATCTGTTCCTTAAACTGTCCATTTATGTAGCTGTAGTTAGTTTATTTGAAGTTTTATTGGCTCATTTATTGATTTCAGAGAGTTAAACAGTCTCTTATTAGGTGGTTTCTGTTATCACCCTACCTTAATGAAAGTTGTACAGCAGACCAGACTCATTATACAGGTTTAGAGATAGCATCTTAATTTTTTTTGCTTCAAAAATTGTCCATTGATTTCCACTTTTGCTTTTTCTGTTAGCCAGTTTATAATTGAGAATGATGTTTTGTTTTCCACATTATAACTTATTTGCCCACAGGGAAGTAGTTTATTCTCTGATTTGATGGTTTGTCAGCTTAGGGGCTCAGGATCCTCTTTTCTTAATGCTTTGTTTCTTGTATTAGTTTTTAATTGCCATGAAAGTGTCTAGATAGGGCCCTTGTATCAGGTCTAGTATGTGCATATGTTCCCTGCCAATGCTAGCATTGATACTCATAAGCATTAGAAGTTTTAGCCCTGACATCTTTGCAGGAAGTGGTGTGTCCGGCTTAATTTGAACCTTATTTTATGTCATTTTTTACGACTTAACCAATTTTTGTCTTCCATTATCCTACATTTTGATAAGGTATTCTTTGAGAATACTTTATAACAGGTGTCATAATCTGTAAGAGAATACTTCTTCTGAAAAAGACTTTATCCACATTAGGAAAAATGTAGTGTATTCTTTATGCCATTTACTTTAATTGGTTGCTTTCATCTTAGATTATATTCCTCATTTAAGCTCATAAATTTTTCAAGATCTAAAGTAATTTAACCAAATAAAAATAGAAACATGCAAAAAGGACTACGTTTGGATGATGGCATAGTTATATTGAACTGGATTCATGATGGTTAAATGGATAATTGCACTTGAAAGAACCACAGGCTGTAATAGACTGTGGTTTATCTTGTACATTTGTCAATTCAATTCCTCTTAGGAATCCAAAAATATCTACAAAATGCAGCATAAGCTGAAGAATCTTAATGGGATGTATATCTCCTGTTTTACTTATAAATATTTCAGTCAGCACAGAATTCATCCTTTAAAATACAGTTTGGCTATCCAAACTGTAATGCAAATATAATAGGCAGGTAAATTACTTTGCTTGATTAAACTGTAGAGCAGACAGTGTGTATTTTGGTTGTCATTTATAAATTCTAATAGCAAAAATGGGCAGAATTTCTCAAGTGTACTAGTTGATTATAAACAGCTGCCTATCTTGGCAAAGTGCTGTGGAAGAGGGCAGGAGGGCTTGAGTAGCTCTGAATGTAGGGCTTTTGTCAAATGTCATAACCTGTTTCTAGAGAACTTCTTATTTGTGATACAGTCAGATGTGAGGGTCAGAACTCTGGGGAGCAGGCATAAGCCATTAGGACGGTTGATGACTCATCTTTTTTTTTGTTTCAGTAACATGTTCTGTATTATTATTTGTCCAGTCTATAAACTCGCCTAGACTTCTAACACTTATGTATGACATGTAATTATTCTATGATTCTATGCTATTTTAATCTACAGAAGACTTGCCAGAAAGCTATGGCTGGGCAAAGCCTTCATTAGTATTCATCTTAGTGGCTGGCTATAGAAAGAAATATGGCTTGGCAACTGTTCTGTTAGAGGTCATCTGTGAACTGGTTAATACTTGGTACAGTTTGGTTATTAATTGTGGATGGAAATGACTTAGGAATGGAAGGAATTGGAAAGTTCCTTTTGTAGCAGATGTAAAGGTTAGATACCCACTTTGGAGAAGTTATAGTAAATTCACAAAGGTTTGAAGGATGTCAATGGCAAAGATAAAAGAAAAGAAAAAATAAATCCTGACAGTGATTTAGCTATAGACTCACAACAGAAATGAAGAAAAACAAGCAGTGAGAAACAGTCCTGCTTTGACAGATAAATGGTCTAGGCAAGTAGAACTGTCGTTCTATTTATCTGTGTTTTTGACATCTTCCTAACTAGTGAGAAAGGAATAACCCTTTATTAACCATATAGAATCACAAACTCTTCCTTTTTTCCAGTATTGGACATTTTGCAGTGTTTATTGGACATTTTGCAGTGTTTGGCTGAACTTCTGGGTTTGAGCAAGAAAACACCTTAAATTATTTTATGTTGTCTTATTGCTAGAGATATGTATGATATAACAAGGTATGGGAGCCATTCCATGCATTCATTAGTCCTGTGTTTGAATATAAACCCTCATTTATGACAGGTTTTGTTTCAGTGTTTATTTTTTCCCATGCTCGACTACATTGCACATTGCATAGCTTGATAATTAAATCTATTTCCTAGTATCATTTGCAGTACCTTTGCAAGGAAGCTACCTTTTGCTTTACCTGTGGTTTGGGCTTTTCTATTTTTATAAAAAAGGACAAATAGGTCTGTGAAAGTTGATGGTTTGCTTTTGTGCATGAAACTTAGCTTCTGGCATATTTTATGAAGTTTGAAATAATATTTCTGCAAGTACTAGAACAAAAGTGTAAATGCCTGCCTAATTTTCTAAGCCTTCCCACTGGAAATGTTGCAGATGCTGTTTGGTATACTTTATACAAATCCTTGAATTTGTGAAATGGTTTAACTTTAGAAGAGAGAGAATTTATATGTGTTGTTATCATTGAGGTGAAATATTACAGTTTGGAGTTGCGAGTTCCTTAATGGGTTTTCTATTCCCATTAGATTATTTAATTGAATCTTGTGCACCTAAAATTATACAGAAAAAAGCATCATCCAGAGGTGCCAATTTCCCTGATAAACTTAGAGCTAATGAAAACTTCCTATAGAAAGATATTTTAGGAAGGAGAAGAGTATAAGATGACCACTAGCCAAATTTTGTTTTCTGCTTATTTAAAAGATATTCTGTATTGCCATTTATAAACTTCTAGGAAAATTTAGATTTTTTAAAGTCTTTTTTAGAGCTAGATTTTGTCTGTTTCCTGTTTTAATACAGCTTGGCAAGGCTAAGCCCACTGTGCCGATGGACAGATAGCAAAGATGATAAATAGCCTTAAAGTTTAGTTTTGTTTGAACAGCTGCAGCATTTACTTAAATATGGATAGAAATATCTGTGACTAGGGTTATGTTTGTTTTCCTGAATAGGAAAGATGTCATTCTTCACTGGAGTGAAACATCAAACATCAGAGAGAACAGAGTTTTGTAACCCTGTGTTAGTCTCCTGTGTTAAGTCTCCTGTTAGAAAAGCAGGGTGTAAAAAAGCTGGAAAAGTTTCCTCTGTACCAAAGGAACAAAGCAAAGCTTTTCCATTTTCTTGTGGATAATGTTAAATTCCATTCTTCTAAATCTATGACATTAGATTTTTCCCTGTCCCAGCTTTGGATAGCGTGAGGTTTTATAACATGTTACTCTTTTCTAAATTATTTAGGAGAAAGTGAGAAAAAGAGAGGATATAATAGTGCTTTCTTTCAGAGAGTCTGAGGCTATGTGTAGATTGGCATTTTGAGGTAGATGTGCTGTATTGTACCAGAGGCACTGACCCCACAAACACCCAGGCTGGTACCTGTTCATAGCATAGTGCACCTGGAGGCATATAGGCCTTCCCTTACTCAGAAACCAAGATGCATCAGCTAGAAGCTGATGTTCCCACCCTCACAGTTTTCTTATAAAATGTTCTTGGGCATGGAATAGTTTGTTTTTCCTGAAGAGTGCTAATCGTTCAATCTTATATTGTTCTGAGTCCTACTGCTTTTTATTTTGCTGGTTTGTTTTTGATACCTGATGATTGTGTCATAGGAGAAAAATTGTCTGCAGTTCTAAATCTGCTCTTTTACCCTTGAGATTTTGTCTTCATGGCAAGAAGGTTTTACACCCTCTCCAAAAGTGATGATTAATAAACATATAATAATTTGCATTGAGACATCTTAAAGTTACACAGACTGCTATCTGCATGCCTTGTTTAGTTTTTATCTTTATGTTTATTTTACAGGATGCTGTACTTTCGATGAGCCTCTCAGTTCCTGTGGCTATAGTCAGTCAGATGATGATGATCTTAACTGGGATCAGGTGAACGCACCGCTAAAGCCCTCATCAGGTCAAGGGATGCCATCTGGTTGGTCATTTATTTTGCTTTGTTTCTCCTTGACATTAGCCTATGTGTTTATTCAGCATTTCTTGACAGTTATTGTTAGATTTGGATAAAGTAGCATTCTGTTTAATTGCAGTACTCAGATCTTCCAAGTGATTTTTGTGAGGTGTATTTTGCAAATCAAAGGTCTTCTTTTGTGGCGTGGGGAACATAAAGGTTAGAAAGTAGAAACAGAACCTTGATGTCATCAGGAAAGGCAGAAAGAAAACATAACGGTGGCATGAAAATGAATATGAAGTAGTACTAGAAAGGGACAGACAGGCCTACTCAAACGAAGGAGAAAGAATAAGAGATAAAACAAAGACGGCCTTAGGCATTTTCATTGAAAAAGATATTAATCAAAATCTGTTCTGAAAAGAAATGGAGAGTGAAAAAGAGTTATGAAAAAGGAGAAGAGAGGTATCCTGAAAAATAGGCCCTCAATGATACTATGCTTGTGCTTAAAAAACAGTTCTGAAACTCTTATTTAATGCACTTGATGAACTTCATGCAGTTGGACCTAATTTCATAGCAACAACCGTTGCATTCTACTGAGCTATAAACTTACTCTGGTAATACAGTCATTCATTTACCCTTTCTCCCACACAAACATGTAAAATCTGACCATTGGTTGTAAAATATTCACTAGCCAAAAATATTTCAATTATTCCTTTTTTGTATTTTTAACCAGGCGTGTTAAGAGTTCCCCACATGTACTGATCTCCATCTCTTGGGGAAAGCAGCATTTTCTTTGGCTTTTCAAAACAGCCTCCTGTAACTTGTCACCTAGAAGTAGCCAACTTTATAAAATCACTGGTTTTAGCATCACAGGACGACTTCTACATTAGCCTCATAATTTAGTATAAATATATCCAGATCACTTAAAAGCATTGCAGATGAATATCCTGGTGTTTCATATCCATTTAAATCATATTTTTAAAGCACCCATAATGTACTTTGGCATTTGTGTACAATCTCTTTAGCAGTTATCCTTCTCAAGTAAATGTTCCTCTCTTATTTTTGTGTAAGGGAATTAAGAGATAAACAGTGTGAATCTTCAGAAGTGTCTGTATAAACAAAACTAGAATGTGTGAAAGTCATCACTAATAGACTAATAAATGCACTAAAGTACAATGTGCATTAATCGGCCCTAGATATCTTTCACTTTTGAAAATGCTCACTATAGATTTATCAGTGTTGCTGTATGTTGTGGACAATATCACATTTGAGGTTGATGGTTGAAGAGAAGTGCCTTTTCCTTCAGGACTTCATTTCCCCTGGCAAAGGTAGGAATCCCAAATTCAAGATGTGTGTTCAGTTTGCCTGAGTCTCAGTGCTTGGATCGTTGTGCTTGATTGAGTTCATCATTACAGATAAAGGAAGTTCTTGCAAATTGCTTTTTAAATTGGATCTTGTCCAGTGGTCTTGACATACACTGCTAAAAAATTTCTGGACTATTTCATTAGTGCTTAATGTTATTATTTCTCAAGTTGGCGCTAATACACATAGTTTATCAGACATTTTGGCTTGCAGTACAAGTTATACATTCTTTTTCTCAATCACGCCACTGGAAATTCGTTTCCCATTGAAAACTTCATTCATTACTCTCCCCACTTGTGTTTTGTGAAAGTTATTGTTGGTATATGTTGGTCAGTCTTCTTGGCAGATAGAAGAGGTTCAAATCTGTGTTCTTTTCTGTGGTGTGAGCATAGGCTTGAAAAGTTTTTGGTTTGTTTTGTTTTCCCAGGGGCAAGAGTCTGGACTAGGGACTGGTGTTTTTATGGAGGGAGAATGATATAGTTGTAATTTCATTTGTCAGATGTCATACAACTTGCTTGTTATTTGTCTTCCTGCCTTTTTATCAGAAGACTAAAATAATGTTCTGATGGTCAACTAAGAAGATATTAAATTTGGTAACAAATTATATTTAGAGTTTAGGGAGTTTTATTTCTGCCCGTAAAGGAAGTGAAATATGCTTTGGGAGTCTTGGGTCAGAAGATGAACGAGTTAGTCTGAGGAGGGTTTGGATATTGGTGCCTTAAAAGGTCAAAAACCCCTTTGAGAGGGAAAGAAATGCTCATTTTTTGCAAATGAGAAGTGCTGTGTCTAAAGGCACGATTCAGTCAAGTGGTATCTAATTTTTCCTCATAATTTCATCTAGACAGTTTTTTCCTGTTCTTGTTCAAATCATCTTAATGATTTTAATTAGTTTTCAGTTAGCCTTAGCCAGAGGGTTATGTGATACACTTAAAAAATGATTGCAAGTAGTTTCTCAGCAGTTTCTGAGCTACATATTTTAGAAGAAGTAAATTCAGATGATAATGAATAGAACATCGTAGATTAATGGTTTGTGGGGAATTCTTGGCTTGAAAGCAAAATGCTTTATGCAACGATGTTGTAATACTAGACTGAAACAAGAATTCCCAGTTCAGTAGTCCCTTGTCAGTAGAAAACATTAATGCACATAACATTCCTAATTTTAGGCAGTATGCTCCAGTGAGTGAGTTGATGTCAACATGTAATATTTTGTGTAATTTGGTGGCAGTCAGGGGGAAGCACACTAGTTGTGGCATTTGATTTCTTTTAATCCACGTGAGACTGTTGAGAGCGTAGCTGTACTTCAGATAGATAAATATTTTGGCTTCATGTGTTATTTCAGGGGGACAAAAGAAATGTCATATAACATTTGTGCATGTGTGTGCATGCATTCATGTACACACTATATTTTAAATATTAGTGAGACTTAATAGTTTTTTGTGAGGTCTAGCTTCAGATGAAAATTGGTAAGTTGTATCAAAGATGATAAGAAAAAGTTTTAGAAGTGTTTCTTACAGTGGACTTTAATCTTTGTTGAATTGTTGCTTTAGTCTAGAAATAGAAATTTAGTGCTATTAAACTAAGTAGGGTTATAGCACTGTAATTTTCTTGATAAGTATAAGCATGACTTTTAATGAGTCAGTATTAATCTAAAATTGTGTTAAACAGACCCAAAAAGCAATGACATGTGTATTTCTGTATGTGTTTTTATGGCTAAAATTAGAGTGGTTAATGCACTTTTCTTCTGTTTCAAGTGACCTGTGAGACAGATGGAGTAAATGCTGTAGGAGGAGTGGCTCTTCCCTTTTCTCAGCCTCTTTCTCCTTGTCTTTCTGTTCCAAGAATGTATGTTTATAATAGAGTTCTAAACTATAATTGTAGAAACAGTCATATTAATGCCATCTTGCATTGTTCTAGAAAACAGAGCAGTTTGATATTAATGTATATATATAATACATGTTTACAATTACAGCTAGCTGTAGACCCTCTAGCTGTAGCCCAATAAAGATGTCTTCAGAAAAATATGCCCAAACATTAGATTACTCTATTGGCAACTGGTTGGCACTGGGGCTGCACTGGTGACTTGTGTGAGAGGAGACCAGGGGCTGCCCCATGTTGGGCACATCCGGTTCCAGCTGTCTCCAGTAGGCCAACCTCAGGGCACAGCCGAGCTGTGGCACCTCTGGGATAGCATGTTTAAGAAAGGGTAGAAAATGCTGGCCAGCAGCTGTGGGAAAGAGCACAGAGAAAAAAGTGAGAGGAACAGCCCTGCAGACACCCAGGTCAGTGCAGAAGGAGAGGAGGAGGTGCTCCAGGTACCAGAGAAGAGGTTTCCCTGCAGCCTGTGATGCAGACTATTGGGAGGCAGTGATGTGGTTTCAGCCTAGCCGGTAACTCAGAACCAGCCAGCCTCTTGCTCACTCCCCCCTCTTCTTCCCCTCCCCGCTCCCAAAGGGATGGGGAGGAGAATCGAAACAATGTAACTCCCATAGGCTGAGATAAGAACAGTCCAGTAACTGAGGTGTAACACAAACCACTACTGCTACCACCAATAATAATAATGATAAGGGAAATAACAAGGGAAGAGAATACAACCACTCACCACTGGCCGACCGATACCCAGCCCTACCTGAGCAGCGATCTAGCCCTTCCGGATAACTCCCCCCAGTTTATGTACTGCGGCATATATAATACTGTGCCCCTGCAGCCCATGGAGGTCCATGGTGGAGCAGATCTCCACCCTCAGTCCAGGGAGGACCCCATACTGCAGCAGGTGGACGTGCCTTGAAGGAAGCTGCAGCCTATGGAGAGCCCACACTGGAGCAGGCTCCTGGCAGAAGTGGTGAGTGTCCTGTCTTTATCTCGACCCATGAGATTTTTCATCTCATCTTCTCCCTCTATCCTGTTAAGAAGGGAAAGCGGAAGAGGGGCTGGGTGGGTGTCTGGCAGGCAGGCAAGGTCAGCCAACCAGTAAAGGCTTCCCTAATCCAATTAATCACTTGGATGCCATGGTTTTTTTTTAATGACATTTTTGATGAGTGTGGACTGTAGCACCATTCCTTGTTTACGTCACATTGATGGCATCTTCAGTGTTGGCTTCCTTTTAGAAAATAGCAAATTTAGGACATGACAATTTATGCCAAATTCTTGCTGATTTATGTCCCATGGGTATCTACAAACCACTTCGCATTTGAAATATAGTTGCAAAGATCCTGTTCCAAACCAGCTGCTTTTACATTTTTATTTTTTTTAATTTCCCCTCCTGTACTGCATCAAATATGAGCTATTTATCTCAGTTCTTTGTCTGCTGCCTCCTTAGTTATCGCGTACTAGCATAAGTGGTGTTATACCAGTTTTCCTTTCTGCTGTACAATGACAGCAGTCTTCATCATCTAATTGGTAAACTCAGGAAGAGACCTCTATGATTTTCTTCATGTTGCTTCACCACTGAAAACTGCTCCCTGTAAATACATATGATGCTTTCTCATTGTTTTTAAAACTTCCTTTTGTTGTTATGTCTATGAGGGAAAAAAATGCTGTGCTTTTTGCACTGTTCTGATTAGTGCTGTTTCCTCATTCATTTGTTCCATTTTGTGTTTGCCTAGCAGTTCTTGTTTAGTGCTCTAAGGTCCTGTGATACTGCAAATAAGCATAATCAGTCTTCTGGAGCTTCCCTGCATTTCTAATCTGATTTTCACTTGATCTCCAAAATAAAAGATTGATTGCTCTTTTTCGTCCTCTGACCTATGTCTGCTTTACCCTGACTCCATAGTCCCATTTATGCTCATGTCCCATCTAGCTCATTGTGGCCTGTCCCAATTTTGGTGGTGGGGTGTTCCAACAGAGTGCTCTGGTACTTCACATTAAAGCTCAAAACTATTGCTTATTCTTAGATGTTTATAGGAAGGAATGCAGTCTGAGTGTGTGGCATTGTAGTAGCGAAGCCATCTCTCTGACACCTAGCAGTGTGTCCTGGAAGGGAAGAACAGAATTACCGAGAGCAACAGAGGCACTGATTGGATTAAAGGGGGAGGGGAGGGAGGTACAAGGTGAAGAAGTGTGTAAAAATATGTATATGGACACATACATGCATACATATGGATGACAGTTTACTGTTTGGGGACAGCTGGCATACAAACAGCAGTGAAGAGAATGCACGGTCAGAGCTCTGAAAGAGTGAGTTTGGTAGGATCTGAAGTAGTCTGAAGGATGAGTAGGGTGAGAGTTGAGAAAACTCATATGATGAAAAAAACAAAACAAACAACCACAGATAAGTATGCAAATTTAAACCAGAATTTTTGAGCTGTTTGAGTGCATAGTGTCAGTTTCTGCTACAGTGAGTCGTCACAGACAGCGATGCAATTAGAATTTTAGAGCTTACAGTAAGAAATTAAAATATTGTAAAGTGCCTGCTGAATTTGTCATTTGCTAGATACATTTTCTGTTCATGCCCATGTATTTTTTTACTAAACATTGTGTTCAGTTGTGCAAAATCGTCCAGCAATGTTTCACAGTTCCACTTGATTTCTAAAGGACAGTATCATCATTTTTCTTCGATGCAGAGGTTGATTTGATAGCACTGAAGGGATGTCACTGCATTTGCAATGAGTCACTGGCATCAGCTTTCCATTCATTTTAGAATTGTTCAAAACCAATTGCAAATCAAATCTTCACAGGCTGCCATTCAGTGCATTGAAAGGATGTTTTCAGCAATGAAGACTTCTGTGTTTGATGTAGTGCTGGTCAAAGCCAGGATGAAGATTCTGTTTGTGCTATTCAAGGTGATAATACATGATTTTCATGGCTATATGTAATTTTTTGAATGGCCTACTATCATTATTTGTATCCTGAATATCTAGTGTTGCTTTAAATATTTAGTAATATCTGTGCAGTGTCTGCAGAAAATGCACAGAATGCTTATATTAATTATTGTTTAAACTGGCCTTTTGAGACCTAGTTAGCAGACATGCGTAGCTAGGAGATATTCCATAAACCAAGCTACTGATTTAAAGGAGTATTTAATATTATAGGCTGTGAAGCAGTTGTGTGAAATATGTACCTTATTGTTTTATTGTGCGTGGAAGAGTTGTGATCCATTTTAAAGACAGATAAAGCGATCAGTTGGCAAGTCTATGTTAAAGCCAACTACAGTGTCTCAGCATGTGAAGTTACAGTGCTGTCACTTTCCATTGTGATGAATATTTTCTCATTAAGTATATTTTAGCACTGCACTATGTTTTTAACCTGTGTTATCAGGGATGTTTTTCTTCTGCTTAGATTCAGACAGAAGAGAATTAAATGTTTCTCATTCAATGCTGTTTCTCCCAGGTTAAATAGCTGCATTTTTAATTCATGAGAATACTCTTAAGAGATAAAGTACTACCGAAGTGTGGGTGTTGTTCACTATGTCACTGTGTTCAAGTTACATTTTTTCATAGAATTTTCTAGACCTAGAACACTGGCATGTTTAGCATTTTATTGCACATCGAGGTAATAGCTGCAGACATTAAGGACATTCCTGTTTTGCAAGCAGCTCCAGCTTGTGTTGATATATTCAAGCCAGTTTCCAATTAACTGCCTAAGCTAATATCAGTTGCTGCTAATATGGAGCAATGTGAAGGTCAGCCTGAGCAAACCACCTGAGTAGGGACCCAGCTAGCTTTGTGCTGCCATGGCTACAGTCCAAGCACTAAAAGGGTTAGCTACTTTAAAAACATACCTGAAGACTTTAGTGAGTAGTGTGCTTAATGGATTTGTTCAACTACGAAAGTAATGCCACAAGCTATGTCTGAAGTATTGCTTGTTGTGATAACTTATGGGAATCTCAAGGTCTGTTTTGTAACTTCTGACCTGACTTACAGATTTCAGCACCTGACACAAACACTGGGCTTATTATAAATGTTGAGCCTCCAGTATTCTTGCAAAGGGAAGGAGAAGGTTAATCTGAATCACTGATGGACAATGGTCCTAGCTTGCTTAATAGGCCAGCTAGACAAGTTATTTGAATGTATATTGTCTACAAACCTAGTAGTTTCAGATGTAATAGTTGGGTTGATATGGTAATGCATTATTTAATCTTTTGTTGTAGATGTTCTCTACATATGATTTATTTTACATTTTTTTCTTCTTTTGTAGGAAAAATATTTTGAGTATGTGATTTATGAAGTAATACCCAGTGTAGATGACTGACTTTCAGATTTGCATTTGAAGCAGTAGGCTTTCTTTAGCATTTATAACTGTAACTTAACAGGAGGAGAACAGTTGTCCTGTTTTCTTACACATCCCAGCAGCTCTCTGATGCATGCAAAACTGCAGAGCATGTTGCATGCTAGAGTTTATCAGTAGTTGATAAAGCTTTGTTAAAGATGTTTGACTGGAAAAATTATATGATAAATTATGTTTGAGGAACTGTCCTGTAGAAGACAGTCTGTGAGAGGTCTGGGAATTCACTTTTCATTAAGCCGAAGTATTCTCAAAGCAACCTAGAAGATAAAACTGACTACTGAGGGTGTTTCTGTGTAACACCATGTAGTGCCACAGAGTGCTAAGCAGGCCCTCTAGCCTAACTCATTTAATCTGCTGTGATTACATGTTTCCTGCTGGCGTATATAACACCTGCCATCATATATGCTGAAATGTTAACATAATAAGCTAGACACTGGAGCTGGGTTTGAAATGGATTTCTTGACAACAAAAATATTTAGGATTGCAAAGTTTTACTGTTACGCATTGAAAACCCAGTCTTCCTTACATCTTCCACCCATAGTGCCAGATGCTGTCTTGCTGGTTAAGTGCATCAGAATCTTGTTTTAGATTTCTCTGCTAAATTAAAACAAAACTACACTGAATAACTGGGATTTTTTTGTGGTTTTCTTTTTTTTTGTTTGTGGAGTGTTCATGAGGAGTTACTTTGGATGAGGTAGGATTATCCCAATTGGAGAGAGGGAAAGTGAGGTAGGCGAATCCCAGCAAGAGGGAGGGAAAGTACAGCTGGTACATAATGGCTAAAGTATTTTATCAGGGACTCAGGACAGCTACTTTTGCATTATCTTCTGGTGAACTGGCATTTTTCAACTGTAATATTTGCCGGGAAAAGAAAAAATCAGTTGCTTCTTGTGAAGGTTCTTGGTTCAGAAAAGACCACACAGAATGTAAATTTTCTTTCCTGGGGATATGCCTGAGACATGTAAATGTACCCCAGGAAGCTTTAGTCTAGGCAAGTTAGGGATCTCGTAGTAATATAAATGAAATAGCACATTCTGTAGTCCCTAGGTACTCAGTGCTGAAGACTGTTACTGTACCTTCCCTGCCATGGGTAGAAGCACTGCAGTTTCTGCTCCAGTTTCAGCAGACTTGTCTTAGGTAGCAGTACGAATTTGTGTACTTGTTTGCCTACCTATTTTCTTCTGTTGGAGAATGAAGATACTTAGCCAGTTTGAGGAAAAGCTGTGACCAGTAAAAAGCCTGTGGGGACTGTGAGTAAACAGTGAGTGTGAAGATGCGCCTGTAGGAGCTGCACTCACTGCATTACAAGATCAGGAGGAAGAGAAACAATCAGAGTATTCCTAAATAAGCTTTTTCTTGTTTAGTAATTAATCTACTGGAAAAAAAGCCTCTTAATTTCTTGCAGTCTTCAGGGCTTTTCTTTCAGTCTCATAGTTATCCCATTAGATTTCTTCTCATCCATCCTGCCCTTTAGAAACTAATAAAGAGTGGATCAAAACCTTTCCTTGCATTATAGGCTTTAAAGTATGTAACATGACTGCCTCCATTTCAGGGCCTAAGTCAGTTATTTCATGAGTTAGTAGTTTATCTTTTAAGACAGTTCTTTTATAGGACGAGATCATACTCACAGTTAAAATGCCAGTGAGCGGCAGATGGACTCTATCATTCCTCTTTAGGAGCGCAAACGTTATGATTCCTCAGGGAATCATTTTCTTGGCATATTATTTTAAGGATTTTTGCTGAAATTAAAGAGGGAATTCTTGTCTCAATTAGATTTATGGGAGATTTTTTTCATCCCTTCTTACAGCATTTAATTTGTTGGCAGGCATTGATGACTGATAGTATGTTAGCAGCTCGAGCTGTGACTATAGTTAGAGCAGCCATAAAGTCATTGATTTGACTGATTTGAGGCAGAGGTCATTAAATGCATCAGAAAGCTATTTGGCAAACCTGTCATTCATGGAGTACTTGTTCTTTGGGTTGAATTTGAAATTACTCTGAAGTACAAGATAGTGATAAAGAAAGCTTCTTCCTTGTTAGTGTCTAAAACGAGGCCCATATTCTGACCAAATCCATCTTTTAATCACAGTTTAAGAACAACGTTTTTTGTAGCATCTCCTTTTGTCTTCCTCTTTTTTACCAGAGAATTATGTGTTTTAAATTACTCTATTAACCTTAATCAAGCCTTGTAGGAAATACTCTGTGTAATATTTTAAAATATGATGTACAGTAGGAGTGTACTGGATAATGTGCATAAGCAACATTTTTCTGATGAAAGGAATTGGTTCAGCCAAAAAACCACACATCGAGCAGACTACATATAATGACCTAGAAGTTCTGCTTGCAGTGCAGCTGCAAGTATCTCCAGATGTCTATGATTTTTGGGTTTCTTCTCCCAAGATGAGGACAGTCATGTTGGCAGTATGTCAGGCAGCAAATGTGGCTGCAGAGCTAGGTTAGTACACAAGCAAAATGGATGGATTGTATTTGCTATTGTACTGAAGTCTTCTTGTATTCGAGGCAACCAGATTTCCCAACATACCAAGACACAGTCTTAATTCCCTTGTATATGTTCGCAGAACTCGGAGTCAGAGAAGAAGCAATTAAAAGGCTTTCATGAATTCCATGAGCTGAATTAAAGAGCTCAGTACTTCTTTGTTTTCGGTGTTAAAGCTATATAGTTATTTCCCTCACTAGCTGAAATAATGCATTCTTCATCTAGGAGTCACAACATTTCTAATCAACTGCATTTCAGTAGCACAAAGGAAAAAAACTACCCAGTCTGGACCTCATTGAAAATGTAATGATGTACACAGCCATTTAATTATGAGGAAACAGGTGCAGGTAATTATCCAAGTCATAATGCTGCTGCAGCAGCTAATAGCATCAAATATTTGATAATTGCATGCAAGCAATTGATCACAGTTCTGTGCTTCTTGCATGATACAGATTTGAAAAGCACTTTTCAATACATACATATTCATATTAGAACATGGATGCTACAGATGTACTCTTCTCACCCCTAACTTTATATACTGTGATTTTGCGGTGAGTTTAAATGTGATCATATTGTTAAAATCTTACTGTTTCATTTTTCCCCTTACCTTCGAGGGGAGGAATGTCCTTCTGCCAAATTTGAGTTCCTGATCTCCCCATATTGCAGTCTTCACCTCTCCTTGGTGTCACAACTCTTGCCAATTAATTCTTGAGGCATTCTGGTTTCTGCTGGAGCATGACTTGGTGGAATACATTTCACGAGTTGCTGTTGCTGAACATTGTGGTGCCAGCCTGAACTCAGTAGTCAGATGTTGTTCTTCCCAGGAAGTCTGTCTCCTGCAATTGCACAAGAAATACATCAGAAGTAGTGACAATGGGATGATCCTTAATATATTCTCTCACTTCTCATGTGTTACAAGCCACCAAAAAAGAAGGGAGGGGAACTGGGAATTTGCTAAAATAGCTCGCTCTTTTACACAAGACCTGTGTGATCAGAACACTGTTCAAAGGAGCTAGAAATGCTCCTTTCTGAAGCTTCTTTAAATTCACATCTTGCAGTTGCAAGGAAATGGCTCAGTCTCCAAGATGAGAACCTAAGCTGGTCATTAGCTCTCCTTTTGCACATGAGCTATTGTAGAAAAGAAATCGACATGAGAAATAGGTATGTAGAAATGAAGATTTGACAGGGACTTGAGAAGCCTCTGAGAGGAAAACAGCAGGTAAAGAGAAGCATGTCCCTGGCCCAGTCTTTTACCTCTACAGTATTTTAGTGGTTTTCGGTTAATAGGAATCGAAGCTAATTACTGTTTGAGTGGCAGACAGCACTGACTCTGTGGTTCTCACATCTTAGGAAAGGGATCTTTTACTGTACTGGTACTTGAAAGGGTGGTGTTGAGATCTCTTACAAGTAGTACCGCAAGAAGGACCTAAGAGAACAGGCTTTCAGAAGAGGATTCCAGGCTTTCTGTATCCCAGTAGGGAAAGGTGCTTTTCTAGAATCTGGCAGGGTACCTGAAGAAAGGGATCTAAAACTTACTATTTTCCTTGGTATTTCCTTATGAGGTTTCCTTATTAAGCAGCCACATATTAAATGAAATGCCTTTGAAAGGTCCAGGCTGGGTTGATGAGGGTCCTGAGTTCCGAGTCTAGCAGTACTAACAGTGATTTTGTTCCAGTACCTGAAACAAAAACTTACCGTATTCTGGACTGGAGTTTGGCAGCAGCAGCGTCACGTTCTCTTCATGAGCGTACAGTTTACTTGTATAAAGAGATCTGGTATGCTTCAGCAGTGTTACTTAGATGTTACTGTTCTGTGGTGTCTTTCTTGTGATGTTTCATTTTAGCATGAGGCATGTTTGTGAAGGCGGAAAGTTGTTTGGAAAAATGTCAATTCAGGCATTTTACTTGCATGGCTTGAAAAACATAAGAAGATTTACTGAGTGCATGGCAGATTTTCCCCAGCCCTGTAGTCGTTCCCCTCCACCTCCTCCCCCCGCTTTTTAGTGTAGCAGTAACAATTATGTAATTAGTAAGAAGCTAATTATTATTTTAGTTACAGCAAGGAAAAGCTATATTTTACAAGGATATATTAAAGTGCTGGTTGAATTTAAATTACCCATGCTAACCGTTGTAGTATGTCTACGTCCAGTTGTACTTGTAAGTTAATGCAAAGTATTAAAACAGGTCAGTTTACCTCCTGTGCAAGTCGATAAAGAAGTAAAGTTCATTAAAAAAAGATGAAGAAGGAAAAAAGAAAAAGCCTTTGTAATGCACACCTTAGGTATGGTGTGTATTCGCAAGTGAAGTCAATCTTCAGGATTTCTATGTGTATAAAATGGATTTATATTCGGTGTAGTCTTCACATCTGTACAACACCAGCTGTATGACAGTACTTCTGTGTTACAAATCCATGTCAATTAACCTTGTCCAGCCTCCCCTTTAGTCTCATCTTTATTTTCTGTTCCTCCTCTTCAAGCTGATTTGATGTTCTCTGTAGCATTAAGGTTCAGATTAGATGCATCCTTTTCTATCAAGTTACTCCCCTTTATAGCTGCTAGAGATCATTTTCCCTGAACAGCAGTGATCTCCTGACTCAGCAGCAAATGGGTCATTAAAAAAATATTCTCCAAAGTGGATTATTTCTGGAGTCTGAAATCTGTAATTGCTGTGATCTACTGAAAGATATTTAGCAATGACATATGAAATTGTCCAGACATAAATGAAAAGTCTAGTGAGTTTGTTTCCCATTAATGATTTTCTTTTCCCGGAAAGAGTTCCTCTGAGATCTTTTCTTTACCTGTATTACTGTCTTTAAGTGAAAGTACACTTTTGGAAAAGCTAGATTTCTACCTGTAAAGATGAAATAAAAATTGATGCTGCAATGATGCTTCAGAATGCTGCTATTTATCTTTTGTGTTTGGCAAATAGAGCCTATTATGTGTAATCATAGAATGGTTAGGGTTGGAAAGGACCTTAAAGACCATCTAGTTCTAGGTCATCCAGTAAGGGAATACAGAAAATCCTCTGGTATAATCTTAAATTGGCTAGTTTCTTTCCCTAGTAAATTTTACTCATATTGCAAGAAAAGTATTTGAAATTGTGTACCCTGAGGCCTCTATTTTGTTTGCTAATAGGTAGGTGGCTTTTATGATGAAGTGCATTTTAAGAGTTTTTCAATGGCTGTTAGGCTGAAGCCTAACAGAAGTCCTAATTTTTGTACTACATTTGTTAAATGACAGATCTTTGTAGTGAAAGCAAACATTAATTGCCAAAAGATTTATTCATTTTTGTTACTTTTTGATTCTGAGGTTCTGTTACTTCCAAGATTCTGTTCTTGTTCCAATTCTGTACAGTTTATCTACTATGATATGTCTTGAGAGAATATATATATTTGCAAGAATTTAATTCTCTCTTCCTTCTGCTTTAAGCTCGGTATGTGCATAAGATTTCTGTGGTCAGGAAATCTTCATAGCACCTTTCTAAAGTCTGCTGAATCCAGTAGCCACAGACTTGATGTTTTGCATTGTCTGTTGTGTTTGTTATTGTGCGCCAAATTTCTCTCTTTGCCACCTCTAACTTGAGATGCTTTTTGTAAGCGTTATTATTTTTCAAGGATTCATTTCCTAAGAAAGCTTTGTTGGTGGTACTGCATTTTAGCATATCAATGATGCAGAGTCTAGAGAAGCACAAACTGTCAAATTCCCTAAAGGATTCAGGGATATCCTTTTTTATTCAATAGCCGTCTGAGCTTTGCTTTGCCTATTGAAATGTGTTCCTTGATGGTTTTCCTAATATAAAGAAAAATTGATGGAACATTTGAAGATAAGTCTAAAAAAGCACATGTATTAATATTTATGGTTGCATTTATTCCAACTCCAGAACTGGATGTAACCACGTTGATGATTTTCAATACATCTGCTGAGCCACAGGATATTCTGAGCAAAGTAGTTGCCTTTACTTTGAAGTGAACACATGAAGAGATTCAGTTTAACTTAGCTTTCACATGCATAGATGCATTATTTAAATTCAAGATAAATAATGTTTCAGGCCACCTTTTCTTCCAAGGCATCCTTCAATACTTAATAGAAAACTTCATAACACATGTTCTTTTTATGTCAGAATTAAGTTGTGAGAAAGCATGTTACTGATACAATTTGTCTGCAGTTTTGGGGTTGCTAATTAAGTGCAAATAGTAGCAGATGACACCAGGTTTTGCCCTCATCTGGTATTCTTTGTCTACAATTCTGAAGTTTCTTATAAAAGACATGTTAATTATAGCATAGCAATTAAAAGTATAATCGCTGTTTTTCTTTGTCCAGTGCATTCTTTGTTATGGTATCAAAAAGCATTTTGCCTCAAAAATTTTAACGGTCTTTTAAAAGAGACAAATCTCATTGAAAATGAAATTCCTAGGTAAATTTTGAAGTGTCTTTTTGGAATAAAAATGTTTTATTATAAGAAGACAAAACTTCCTGATGGAAATTGTGAGGACAGCATACTTAGAACTTGAACAACATGCTGATTTTTAGTAACGCATTGTGTCCCAAACAGGGGCTGAAGCTGAATTACGGTTATCCTGTCCATCCTGACTTCACCTGGGCCTCATTTACTTATGCTAGGCTAGATACATGCAAATGCTCAAAACTAAAATTGTAATGGACTTTATTTTGTGAGTATAAATTGCTTGCAATTAAAAATAAGGATAAACTTTTAGGAAAAGAGCGCAATAAAATAACTTTTCTGTGTCATTCTTTCCTCTCCTGCTCTTTTTCTACTCCTTCCTCTGCCTTCACATCCTTTTTCAGTAACAACAAAGAAAGAGTAGCCTATTTTGTGTAGTTACTTTACCTTAATTTGGAGGATTATATTTAGAACTCTGTTACACTAAGGAAACATAAGTGTAGTTTTACTTTGCAGTTCCAGATTGCTTGTAAGGATGCCTGAAATACTTTTACTTTGAGACTTGGATGGGAATACACTTAATTTTACTGGAGTTCTTTTTTGGGGGAAAAGAGAGGTTTTTTTGGGGGGTTTGTTTCTTTACAAGGAACACACGATGTGCCTTAATATTCTATGCACTCAGACAACTGCACTTTCCAAATATATGTATTAATTCTGGTCAATGAAAGTGGAATTTTAAGTTTCTTTACAAAACGACAACAAAAAACCCGAAACCTCATTAAATCAAAACCATTTCAGTTTTGAAAGGATAAATCAACCACTTTCATATAAACAATTGTGTAATGAAGTAGCGTAATATTTAAATATTTATGTGCTAAATATATATAAATAATAGATATTAAATGTTGCTACAGGATTTACTAAAAGAAAAAAATCAAGGCAGTAAAGTTGTGTGTACAATACGGTTGCATAATGTTGTAGTAGGCTTTGTCTCTAAGCTGGGATTTTCTCTGCCTCTCTAAAATTTTGGGTTTTTTTTGGCTATTAGAGGTCAGGAAAAGACTAATATGTCTTATGCTGGCCCACTTAAGGGGTGTCCTAGTCTCTAAAGGACTTGTTTTTATCACAGGCAGGATGCCTGCTGCTGGAATAAGCTGACATTAGATGCAACCTAGTGTTGCTACATTTGAGGTTGCTGCAGTTGCTGTCTGTATTTTGCCGTACTTCTCAATAGAGAGAGGAGAGGACCTCAAATGTTGCTCTGACTTAGTGCTTAAAGGTAGGTTCTGCTTGGAGTTTAAGCCTTCTTAATTAGCTACATCATATGCAAAACATCACTTGTTCATTTAAGGATGTAGGAAACTTTTCAATGACCAAGTCAGCATTTTCTGAAACCTTTCTTTAAGTATAAGAAATCAGATCAGAAGCAAGACACTTCAGCACACATATGGATTGGCTGGGGAAAGAACAAATACAAGAGATACATCTGGAAAAGCGTGCTTGGAAAAGAACAGAAAAAATATGTACTCATTTTATGGTCTTGTGATTGGTTGATTGGTTGGTGTCAGACAAAAAAAGAAAAACTGTGTTGATTTTGTTGGTGTCAGACAAATATCTTAATTTTCCTTAATTTTCTATTTTGCTGAGTACTCTGTCCATCAACAATTAGTCTTAAAGTCTAGTTCAAGACACTGTCCAATTAATAAATGTTGTCTCTTTTTATCTTGTGATGGGAGTCAGGAGAAACTGTGCTAGATAAGCAGATGAAGATCATATTGTGGTCTGAGTGGGGCAAGTTGATAAAGCATGCTCTGTGGTCAATAGAATTGGTAGCAGCTGGAACAGAATTTGGAGGGCAAGAGAAGTTTCAAAAATAAAACATTCAATGAGATGTTGGAAGAACTGGATGATCTTTAAGGTCCCTTGCATCCCTAACCATTCTATGATTCTGTGATTCTATGTTAACATTCAAGTCTAATGCATCATAAAATGCCCAGAACAGTTCTTTTAGGTGTTTTCCAGTAGTTTCTCTTTTACTTGATCAATTTAAAGTTGAAATGAGGCCTTTCTGGGTTCTGTCAAATGAATCTCCCTTTCTAATCCTGAAACACCTTTCTTCAGCCTTTTGAAATGGAGTGGAATAGCTCCTGCTTTTAGAAGCCGTTCAAGATCATGCTATGCTTTCAGCTTCTATTTTCCTGCACTACAAGATCATCCTTTGAAAGAAATGTGATGGGCCACACTGCTGTTGCTTTCTGGTTTAGAGGTAGGCTGTATCAGTTCACCCCTGTGATTTTTTCACTTTTTTTTGTTGCTTAACATTAACATGAAGTCTAGGAGGGCTGTAAGGGTTTTGCTTAAGATAGACAATGGATCTACCACCAACAAGCAGTTGTCTGGGTAGGGTTAGATTTTCTGCATCAGTTTTCTCACTGTTATCAATGAAGTGCCTCTTTAGCTATGATATTGCTAACATTTAAAATGTGATGGAAGTGTTTAACTCTGCTGTAACTGCTTTTGCAGAAGACCTGAAGCAATAATTCTTGGTTTCTTTAGTAAGCGCTACCTCATGTAACAAATGTGATATTTTAAATGTCAGTGTTGCTTAGGATTTTATTTCTTACTGGGGTTTGTACAACTGGAGAGGAAGTACATGTATTATTATTTCCTGTAGATGAGCTGAGATGAATCCTGGGTTTCAGGCATTTTACACATGCTTATATGAACTTGACCAACACCTTCCTTCCCCTGCTAGGGAGCCGCAAGGGCTGGCTGCTGCTTAGGTAAAGGGGATTTGGGAGCCAAGGGTGACCCCAGCACCAGCTGTGCCCTCACAACATCTAAACACAGCTGACAGAGCCACTAACAGGACTAATATCCTGCTAGTGGGATCCAAGGAAAGCCCCAGGTCTAGGGTCCATCTAGGGACCTGAGGCAGGAGCTGAAGGAGAAGATCCTGGAGACAGGGCTGGGGATGGGCACTCCTCCATCATTGCCAGGAAGAACAGCAGATCAGTTGGGTCCTTGATTTGGTTTAGTATATGGCCTCATAGGGCAGAAATAGAAGTATACAGTAGAAACGTGTGGACTGCTTTCTGTAGCTGTACTGGTCTATAATGGCTTAAAGAGCAATTTTGGCTAGAGAGATAGGCCTTGAAATGCTTCCTAGCCCAGCTTCTGCATTCCACCTGATACACTGCTTAACAGATGGTTCATCAATAATAGTTTAAACAGTTTTTTGCCCATTTCAAAAAACAGCTGCATTTGACTGTAACAAAATTTCATGTTATACTAGGGAAACTAAAGGTTTTTGAAAGTTATGCATTAAGAAATGTCTCCTGAGAGAAGACCTTTTCTTCCTTCTGTCAGCATGATCTTTTTTTTTCTGTTTGTTTAGCAAAACTGGAAAACAATTTATTCCCATTTTAATTAAGACAGACGGAAAAAAGAGAAAAAGCTCAGAAGAAGGTGTTAGTATGATGTTTCTGTGAGTTGACCAATAAACGTGCATTCCCTCACCACAAGTTGGTGTTCTCTATATCTCTTAAGCAATATTTGGCATTAGCAGGCATATTGCTGTGTAGTGAACAGTCTTCTGCTTCTGGCTTCAGGTAATAATAATAAAATAGTAAACTACATATAAACAGCTCGAATGGGCTTGTTTTTAACATACCTGTCAAATGAATAATAGTATGCTGTAAAGTAATTATTTGGACTCAGTATTACATAGGGGGTATGGTTCTACTTTTTACTAAACCAGAAAATTTATCAAGGGCATAGTAATCATGACTAAAAGGTTACTGTTTGTTTTACTTTCCAGAACAAAATGAACTGTCTTATTTTTGTGGATGCCATTGTCCCATTTTTTGTTTCAATTCCGTATGAACTGACGATTACTGTCCTTGTTTCATGCCTGTCTTGCATACCTAGTGGAAAAAAGCTTGTCAATGTGAAAAACAGGGCAGGGATTGAGAAAAGTGACATTCGCCACTGATGACTATTTGGGAGAACCATTTATCGTGCAAAATAACTGCAAATGGCACATAGCCTGGCCCTCATAAGCTGATTTCTTGTTAACTGGCAGTAATAAAATTTGCACTTTTATTTATCCAAGAATGTCAGCTGTTTTTCCAGGAATGAGTAACGCCTCGCCTCATAACAGCCATGAGGCCCTGTGGTATCCTGCATAATTTATAGACAATCTTATTGACCTACGCAGGTTAAGTGACTCACTTGAGATAATGAGTCAGTGGCAGACTGTGGAATAAAGCTGAGAGGTACTTTAGACTAGTTCATGATTCCTAACAGGACGCCTATATTGCTTTCCATTCTAAAACACCAATGCTACCTCAAAGTTTGCAGTCCACCCTTTATTTCAATGAAAGTTTTTAAGTTAAAAACAACCCTAATGAAAAAGCCATTATTAAAATATAAACTTCTTATAATCGATGTTTGAACTTGGCACTGGGCAATTATGCTGAAGGAATGCACTAGAAGCAGTGCAGGTGTCCCTGCATATAAGATAACAGATGTTGATGTTTTTTTCTATATTGTGTATCTTTCTTACGCCAGTGAGCTTCAGCTTGCAGTTGACTCAGGTGAAGTTTCTCTTTATAGTAGCGCAAGGCTGACAAAAGTCATTCTCATTCTTTAGGGAATTTTGTTGCAGAAAGCCTGAACTGTACCTCTTCAGCATTTACCCAAAGACAGAGCATTGTGTCATGTGTTTGGAATTCAAGGGTTTCTCTGCAGGTTCTTTTTACTTTGCAATCATTTATAAACATTAGTATTCTGATATTACTTGCCAACAGTACGAAGTGTAATTTTTTTAATTTCTAAGTCTTATCATGTGATGCAGATTTGTGGTGCAGATTTGTGATACAGATTGCTTTTGAAGGGCTAGAGATTTTCTTTGGCAATTGAAATTTTTAAGTCTCCGTTTCCAAGTCTTTGATTGTAGAGAAGGAGGAGTCACTGTGCAGGTGTACATTGGCATTAGTCATGCTTTTCAGCACTTTTGGTGGTGATTTGCAAGATTTGGGAATCTCTTCTTACCTGGGGTCAATTAGACCATTTTGAGGCTAACAGCTGCAAAATGCATGAAGGTCTACGGGAGAACAAAGCAGAAGGATAAAGAAAAACATATAAATTACAGGGCTTTTAGTAGACTGTGCAGCAGAATTATTTCCACTGGATTTTCTATTAAAATTACAAGTATTTTTTAAAAATAGTGGATGTTTATATTACTCTATTATCATATTAGCTAAGCTTTCCTGACAAAACCCAACCCTAAAATACTACTTGTCTGTGCTACTTACGTATTAAGCCATTGTTAGGTAATTACAGTACAAATTGTTAATACTCCATGTTCTCAGACAATTAAAAAAGGAAATAAAACATTACTTTCTATGGAGGACTGCAGGTTTCTCTCTTGGTCTTAGTAACCTTATTAACCAAAGTTCAAAAGTGTAAAAGGAGAAGTAGCTGGTCTATAATTGCTGTCCTAGCTGAGACAGATAGAAAATCATAATTAATAGTAGAATGACTGTGTTTGTGCTAGAAATTCATAAGGAAACGTAAGCCATGGGAAAATATGAGTTAAAATCTCTTTGTGGATATAAGCTAAATATTAGAGAATTTTAGTTATTTCTGGGGATATGGTCTCTCTTGAAGTGCAAACAATCTTTTCTAACTGTTTAAGCATGTATTATATTGTTGTAGGGAAAAAAATACTCACTGCTTTTCTCCTCATGCTTGGTTAAAAAGTAATTTCCTGGTAATGATTTTCTTGGGCGTCTGAGAATCCTTAAGCAGCATTTTTTGTCAGGTTTTTTTCTTCACCCCTTTTTCTTTTCTTTTAAACTAGACTGAACTAGTGTATTAACTCTTTAAAGAAAAACAAAAAAAAAATGACATAAAAAGAATGCTACAGAGAATAGCTGAAGTGCTGTTATTTTGGCTCAACCTCTGTCTTTCCATCCGTTAGAAAATCATTTGGGATTTTAAAGGTACAAAATACTATTTTTGTTGTTTAATGTAAGATTAAAATTAATTCATCTAAAGAATGCTTTTTATATATACGCTAGCACATGTAATCGGTAAATAGGTAACTGATGGATGCAGTAAGGTTGTCAATGCTTTCCATAGCTTTCAGACCCTGACTGTGTGCTTAGATCAGGTGTGTGTTGCTATTTGCATAGTTTCACTTCTGATTAAGTTCAAAGGCTCAATCTGTTTTGTAGCAATCTTCCTGGTATACATGAGGTCGGGTCAAACCATACAGTGTAAATTTTTCTGTATATGATCCACCTATGGTTTTAGAAATTATGATAGCTGTCGCCCCCCATTAACAGAAATTAAGAAATTGGGATTCAAGGCAGAAACAAAAGCAAAGTTCAACAATTAACTTCTTTAGTCTGTTAATATATTGAAGGCCTTTTAAAATGATTTAGTTGAAGAAGGCGGGTGACTTGCTGAACACTGAGAGGAAAGGTACACAGGGACATGATTGAGGAAACCATTGACTGAAGAGGTTCGTTTGTAAAGGAGCAAAGAAGTTAGGTAGAATGCAGCAGTACAAGAAACTCCAGAAATGTAAAGAAAGAATGATGCATATAAACTATGAGTCTTAAACTAATTTTTGTAGGTGTGAAATAAACATCAGTACTTGTTAATAATTACAAATAATGAACTAGCTAGACACAAAAAACGCATCCTTTCTTAGGAATCCTAGATTTTCATAAAAATAAATGGTCTTTACAGACTCTCATTCTTAAGAGAATTAGGTTTCATAGGATTTTATTTGTCTCCCAGGTCTTTCCTTCCTCCTTCGCTTTTTATTCTGAAGGATTCAGAAAGAGTGGGTATGGATTACTGCTCAAAAGTTTACTCAGCAGGTATCAAGACTGCAACTTTTCTAATAAAGTGTAATGACTTTTAAATCAGTGAAATAGGCTTATAAATGGTAATAATTTATGTAAGTTTTAGTGCTGCTCTTGGTTTGTTTTAAAATATTTGGTTGAGGAAAAATGAGGGAAAGCGAAGTTCAAGATTATTCCTGTCTACTTGCTTGAACTAGACTTGCAAAGCTGTAGGTCCCTCCTGGAGTAGCCATTGTCAGAATATATTCCAGTATTTTTGTCCCTGACTTTTGACAAAACAAGGAAATTCATAACACATTCTCCTCATCTGCTAAACCAGGCTGAAAATTAAATTATTTCATCTTGGCAATATTGCCAGCCCCTACAACTAGAGGAAGTTCTGGTTGGAGGTTTCTCTAAGAAAAGGCAGCAGGAGCTTGTGTGTACCGTTGGCTCTTTTCATTCGTTGCTTTTTCAGTTTTCCGGTGTGACTTTTGTGACTTTTATTACTGAAATACTTGAAAAGGTGACAGACTATTATGAAAAGATGAGAGGAAGCAGTATATTTGTAAGGGTGGACTGATTAATTCTCACTGACCTCCATTACAATAATGATATCAGCCAATCCACCTACTGAAGTGATAATGAAGTAGAAGTAATTAAGGTTTAATAAAAATCTTCCTTACATTATTCTTTCAGGAAATTAACTTACACTCTGTTAAAGCACAGTGAGTTTTACCTCCTATATCATGACAAGCCTTATCAAAATGACGAGCAAAGGCTAGGAATAGCCTACATGCATTTGTCTATTAATTTTTCATCATATGGCAAAATCTATGGAGTTACAGTCTGCACAAAAAATCAAGTTTGAATGTTATGAAATGGATGACGTTGCTGCTTAACTAAAAAAAAATCTTTTTTTAGAGTAAGTACATTACAAATTATTAAAAAACCTCTCTCTTGAGAGGCTTACATAAGAGTAAAAAGAGTTTTTTAGTTATAAAAGTTAGTGCAAACTTTAAACAAGGTGTGAACAGCAGCGCTCAGCATCTTTGGCGTGACAGTTCATTCTGTGCATAAATGGCGTTCAGTACATAGCTGTCTGTTGTGCTTCACATAGCAACGTGGGTGTCTCAGCAGGCATTTCAGAATTTTTTTTTAAATATCCCCCTACTCAAGAGATATGTTTACAAGAATTATATTTCAAATATTTTCAATGTGTTCCTAAGTCTTAATCTCTGAATTTGTAAATCCGTAATTGTGCAATAAATTAAAAAGATTGCTGACGTCTGCTAACTAAATGTACATTCGGTTTTCAGGAGACTATTCTCGACTTTCCTGTGTTCAGCAGGTGATAAAAAGCAATAAAGGACAGATGACTTGGAAAAATTACAAGTGTAATAGGGAGAGAGCGAGTTAGCAATGTTCAGTGTTCAGATTAATCCGACAGATTTAATAAACAATCCGTTTTGCCTGTGGAGCTGAGCTTTTTACTGTGCTTCAGAGAGTTGTTGTTTTTTAAGGGGTTGTTTTGTTTATAGTTTATTTTCTAGCCTTTCTGGAGAAGGGACCTAGGACTCTTAAGCTGAAGTAGTAGCCATCTATTTCAAAACAAGTCGACTTCCAAACTAAGTTTAAAAGTATATTTACAGTACCATACCTATGACCAGTTTCCCCTCCGTCCCCCTTTTTTTTTTTTCAATTCCATCTCCATTTTGGTTTTAATCAATGGCTGGGAGTCTGGATGTTCTGTATACTGTCCAAAATGCACAAAATACACTGGAAAAATAGGGACTGTATTATTTTTGGCTTGGCTAAGTACTAGAATTGTAGGTATTGCTTGTAAGAAGGAGCGGAGAAAAAAAGTACTGAGGCTATAAGTGAAATTTTTAGTTTGAGGATGTTCTGCCACTGATATTTCCTTAGCAAATTATTCCTGGGATGATTGCAGATAAGTCTTTGAAATTGGTGCACATTTCATTTATTTGAAACTTCACCACTAAACCAGTTGAAAATATTTGTAAATATAAGGTAGCCAGCCTTCAAATGATCACAGCAAAAGATCCAGGAGAAGGAACTGTGGTGTTGCAAATCTGGTTTTGGTAAATTAAACCAAAATTATGTTAGGTAAAATCATCTTATTAGGCAGAATGAGAAGGCAGCAAATGACAGAAAAGAAAACAAATACAATGGTGTTTCAAGTAAAGCCAAGTTGTTTGCTTAAAAATGAATTTATGTCACTATGTTTTGCATTCCTGGTTTTTGACATCAAGTGGTAGTCTGAATGAAACAGAAAGTTTTCATTATACTGTAAAGGATAATTAACTCTAGGAATTATTTACTGTAGGATTTAATTTTTCCTTAAAATTTTAGCATAATCTGGTTTAATATATTTTAGAATATTTCTGAAGACCTTTTTTATAAAATGCTGTTGGAAGTATGGCTTATTTGACTATGTGAAACAGGCTTTGAAAAATACTTCAGAAGATGCATTAAAATGGTTCACATTTGCAGACAAGGAAGGGAAGTTTAAAGGAATTGAGACTTTAAATCATATCTATCTTTAATTGAACTTAAACCAAACTACAGCCAGACACAATAAGTCAGTTTGGAAACTAGATTGTTGTTTGTTTTTTTTCATTAATCGTTATAAATACAGAACCATTACTTCGTGAGTGGTTTGACGTACCTAGACCTAAACTGTTCGCTACACTGCTTGTTTTTGTGGTTACCTAGGAATGAGGCTCAGCTTAAGGCTGCCTGCTTGTACACAGCAATTTCCTCTTAATATTAGGGTGACAGAAATAAGACACTGTTAATGTGAAAAACATTAATGATGCGTTACAGGCAGAAGTGTTAAGGTGTATTAGTAGTAAAACCCAGCTGTAGCTCTCGTTACCATGGTCAGCCTTCACCTCCCTGCTGCTGAGAGCATTGCAGTGGGGATGGGTTGCTCTAGTGGTGGGTTGCTAAGGAACGCTTCATGCCACGCAGCAGCATCGCAGTAAACATTAATTGAAAGAAACGGTTGAAATTCATCTCCTTCCGATACCTAAAGGGGGCTTACAATAAAGCTGGAGAGGGACTTTTTACAAGGGCCTGTAGGGATAAGACAAGGGGCAATGGCTTTAAGATAAAAGAGAGGGTAGATTTAAATCTAAATCTAGATATTAGTTAAAAATACCTCTGCCCTGTTATCTTCTAGTTTGGTTTCTGGTTGATTCTGCTTTATCCTGCAGCAAATTTTAAATACATGTAAATACATGTTCCTCTTTCATAGCAGCTAAAGCACTTATTTATCCCTATTCCCCCTTCAGAATCACTCGGGCCTGAATATGTAACATCTGGATTAAATTCTGGCTTGAAAACATTTTCGAGAGTATAAGTTAGTATTGTCCAAACTTTTTTGGCTTGAGCATTGCTACCAAGCCTTAACTTTTCTTATAGACCACCAGCCCACCTTAATGTAAAATTTAACAGAAAACACCATACGGAATGGTGCTAAATATGGTTCTGCATGGTTCATTTGCTTTCGTTAATTTCAGAATTACACGTCTACCAAGAAGTGCCTAAATATTGTTCGAAAAAATAGTTTCAGGGCTTAGGAGTCTGAGTTTACTGAATTAATTAGCGCTTCCTTCTCAGGGCAAGGGTTAGTTTGGATGCTCTGCTAATATGCACAATATATATATATATGTGCTGGCATCGTTTTACAGCTCCGAGCTCCTAAATTCCTCTCTAGCTACTGTACTTTGTTAACAAATCAGCTCTTATGAAATCAACTCTAGGATTTCTGTATCACTTAGGTATTTTTGAAAATGTGTATGCATGAATACAACGGTATTTCAATTAACAATTTTTAAATAAGCTGTGGAATGTCAGGTTCCTTCAACAGGAGGAATTCAGAATTACAGAAAGTATCATGTAGAGGCATTATGCATGTACATTCTCAATTTTTAATCCTATTGAAGCCAAATTAAGTAAGTATCTAAGTGCTTTCCTGTATGGTACTTAAGCACATCATTAAACCCTTGTGTTAATTAGAGTCTTATGCTTTCCTTTGTGGGAAAAAACCCAACCCTGTTGTTCTCTTGAGTGACAATCTAGTTCCTGGGATTGTGAGTCATGGAAACTAGCAAGGCTTATTTCAGTGACGAATCAGGCCCAAATTAATACCTTTAATGCATTTATAGCAGACTAGAATTTAAAAATACAAACAGTATCCTCCGTGGGACTGCACAGGAAAAAAGATATGTAGTTCCATGGGGTAAGTATGTGAACTTCATTGTGTACACTGGTTAAATAATTTAGGGATGTTTTCCACTATATTTAAGGTGGATACAAGTTGAGACTAGGACATAGCAAATAGCTGTAGTACTACAAGACTTAAAACCAATTCCATCTCAGGCTTGGAAAAATACTCTTTGAAAGAATGAGAAAGAAAATTCCTGCCTTATCAGTGTGGAGATGGCTTTGGAAAGTCTGCCTGTTGCCACAGTGAAAGAAATTATTGTGTGAATAAACACTGATAAATTGGCAACCTGCACAGTGTTCATTACTTGTGATGTGGTCTGTGATGTAATCTCTTCTAGATAAGAGCTTTTAAAGACAGATTGTACTGTAGTGATTCACATGCCTAGAAGAAAATAGATGAGTCTTTTTTTCTTCCTGAATGCCAAGAAGGTGGTTTTTTGTTGGTTTTTTTTTTTTTTTTTTCCCCAAAAATAATTTTATTTTAGAGGTGAGATTTCAAAATCGTGGAATTAAGTTAAATATGTTCTTTACACAAATATGATCCTTATGCCTTAAATTATTTTTGATTTTTTTCATTTGTCATGTAGTGAAACCCTATCATGTAACCCTGTCGTAAAACTTAGGCCTTCGGTGGCAAATACGTCTGTACTTTTTTGCTTACTTTAGCATCTGGAAATCAGGTAGGAAAGAAGAAATCTGAACTCTTAAGATATGTCACTCTTCTCTCTGTCATTGCTAAGTGTAACAGGATCCCTAAAAGAAGAAAAAGTAAGTGAAATATGGCTTTCTATACCAGCTTGCAGAAAATGCTGCTGGCAGCTTCTTTGGCAAAGGTAAAACTGCATTAAAAAAGAGGGAAAGATATTCTGGAATGGAGATGTAATGAGTCTCTAATTCCCATACAGAGTCAGTCCAACTAATGCAATATTCCAAGCTGATATATACACACACAAATATAAATCTTGGTGTAGATCAGAGTTAAAGTCCATTTTAAAAGCAGATTTTGAATTCGTGGTGGGGGGGTTTCGGTTGGTTGGTTGGTTTTGTTCTTTTTTTTTTTTTTTTCTTTTTTTTTTTTTTTTCTTTTTTTTTTTTTTTTGGGTGGTTGTGTTGGTTTTTGCCTTTTTTTTGTAAAGATTGAAGTAACAGCCCCAATTGCATATGCTTTTCTATCAGTTTTAAAGCTTTCTTATTGCTACAATATAGGTTGACTGAGCAGCCTAATTGCTATGAGACAATAAAAGTTAGATATCTAAAGTGTATAACTTAGCCTGTGGAAAGTGCATTAAGGCTTGAACTGTTGTGTAGTTGCCATGGGGCATGTGAGTGCCTTCATGCTGATATGACAGTGCTTTCCTGTGGGTACATGGACTCAAAAATAAAGGTTCCGCACCATCCTGTTGCTCATCAGCTAAACACAGGCCCTGATGTGCTTAAGATTTTGCTCAGCAAGTCTTACTTAAGGTCTCTGAAGTGTTTCTATGGAAGAAAAATGCTGTGAATGCTAATCTAAATTAATTTGTAGTATAGCCAGGTAAAAAGCGTACTACTTGTGTTTTGTAGTTTCAGTGAGTGATTTGATTCAGAAAAACAAATGAATAAACAAAATATAGAAGTGTCTTCTAGGGAAGCATCTCTGATTTTACTTGCATTGGTAAGCTTCTAATTTCTGAGTAGGATTTTTTTATGTGGAAGTGAAAGAATTGAAGCTGTACATGGTTCCTGCTAAGGGAGCTTTCAGATTAATGTATTGAGCAGATGAGAAAAAGGTGGTTGCCTTGATTCAAAAGAGTAGGTTAAGCATTACATTGTCATCTACTACAGATATGTGAAGTTTTGTTTTGGTTTTATTCTGCCTTATTCTTTAGATAAGATAGATAAGGTAGATTTCTTGTTGGGTTATCTTTACTCACACTTATTAAGCCAGGAGTAAATTACTCCAGTAACAGAACGGTCCTTGAGGCTAATATGATTCTAAAATTACTGGTATGTCACACAAGATTTCAGAAGACTCCATGTTGTGGGATTTGGCACCATAGGCCGTACAGTAATGTTTTGGTTTGTGCCTTACAGGTCTGTGACAAGCTATCAGACTTTTGGGTGAAATTCAAAAAATGGTTTTCATTAACTTGTGCTGCATTACTGCAGATACTAATCTGTGTAACAACTTAGTAGTAGTTTACACACCTGATAATATTATGATGGCAGTTTGCCTTTATTAGTGGTTAGGAAATTGGTAATGGGCCAGGTGGCTGTATACTTTCCAGAGAATATTATATGCAGAAAGACAGTCTGATTTTAAATGAAATGTAACTTATTGCTGGGGTGATCTAAAGTTTGGAAGGGTATACCAAGGCATGATCCTTAGTGAAACATTAACCTAGCAACCTAAAGCTGAAACAAAATTGAATTTCTATAAAAGTTGTACAGCTCACTGTCTTTGAGCCTTCAGAAGCTTTTTATTTTAACCTCTCTGTTTAACAAACCTTTCAGGCTGTCATCAGGAAAGAAGAGGAGCACCAGCAGCACTTAACCCTGTTCTTGGAGATGGCTGTTATTGTATTTACTTCCCCAAAGCTGTTAGCTGAAGAGTAACTGGTTTACCCCAGGAGCTCCCCTGAAGCATATTAAAGCTGATTTCTGCTTATCTCCTGAGCATTGTTTCTTAAATGCTGAATTGTGTGGTTGAATGGTTTACAAAAATAACAACTAATATTACTAGTGGTTCAGCAAAAAGAATGTGCTTAGAAAAGAAGGGAGAATTTCAGGGCTACAGCATTAATTGTTAGCATGTGCTGGTTAGTTTTATAGCTACTTATCTTCAGTGACAAAACAACCGTCTCATGCTTTGAATGCAAAGTTATAATAAAACACATGTTGATAGGTAAGCAACTTATTGGAAAACAGCTTGCAATTTTGCTTGCTTGCCCTCACTTGTGTGTGCAACACACAAAGAAGTAAAGTTGGATTGGGAAGAAGCAAGCATGGGAAAAACAGAGTGATAAAGGGATTCAAGAGGTTCATCAAGTGTAAAATACCTGACCACTCAGTGTAATGGTGTGACTCTGCCTGATGCTCAATCACCACAGACTAAGTCCCATTTCTAGCCATCTTGTGTGTAGGTGCAGTCTCATCTTCAGTGTGTGTGTGAATGCTCATGAACTGCAAACTAGGCTAATCAGAGAGTAGTCAAAAACATTTGAGTGCCGACAGCTGATGTGGGACTGTGAAAGTCAGGGACTCTTGGGTCTGGGGGCCTGAGCATCTGGGGAGGAGCAGGGTGTGGGTTCCTTTAGCAGACTGAAATTCGCATTAGCTGGAGAGGAGGAACAGGGTAGGGCAGCCCATGCTGTTTGTGTGAGTGCTTTGTGTGTTTATAGGGGTGCTTGTAGAGGCATCATTTTTGTCTGTATTTGATCTTGAGGCCATCTCTGTGTGTGTGCATGCCTGTCTGCATTGGGAAGCCTCACCACCAGCTGGATCTGGGAGCAGGGAACTGCAGCAGTCCTGTGTTTGTCAGGCTGGGAGAGGAGGATTCACCCTGGGTCCTGAGAGTAGTAGATTTGGGTACTCTGACACTTCATGTTGTTTTGCCAGAGTTTGTTGTATCAGTACAGTTTTTCCTAGAAACTATTTGACATCTGTTGTAACATCCTTACTAAAGAAGTTAAATAGCATCTAGTGTAATGCTGATCCAAAGAGAATCTCACTAGCAGAACCCCATCCCTTGTTTACTGAGATTTCTTCATTAACAGTTGCTTCAGTGATTCAGGCTTTAATACATTTGATGTGCTCTGTTCTGCTGCTCTAATAATTTTGTTTACTATGTTAAGTACTTTACAGAAGTCTTTTATATCTTTAGCTGCTGTCTTTTTTACCAATACTTGCAATCCCCTCCAACTGTAAAACTGGGCTATATTTAGCAAGACCTGTTTGTCTGTTGCCATGTTGATTGTTACTATTTCTATTCCTATCCTTTAGTCCAGTATTCACTGAATCCTGTATTTTGACTTTTCTTCTTTTGTTTAGGATAGGTCTAGCAGATGTGTCTAGCAAACCTCTTCCAATCTCACTGCAGGTACACAGACTAAAGAGTCAACTGGTGGAGTTGTCTCTTATTAGGAACAGACAAGGCTGGGAAGATCTGTGAGCGTAGCTGTTGGAGGCAGGGAAAGAGCCTTTTTGCTAAACAAGTTTTATTATGTCTGTGAGGTTGGAAACTTCATCTTATTTCCCTGAAAACAGAAGGAACATGCACAAAATTCTTCATGCACATATTGTCATTTTGTGTGTGACAAATGAGGTAGTGATTCAAGGAGTCTTTTAAAATTATTTTTGTATGAATGTTATATGCTCTGATAAGTCTGTGGTTGGTAACAGTATGCTTTTTGCTCAGGGACTTCAGTTCTTTGAAGGCATAAGACAGGATTTCTTCTTTTAGAGCACCTGACCATAGGAGAAGCTTTTCCAGGGAAGAACAGGGCAAGTAGTAATAGATGTGCTGAATGGGGAGCTCACACTTGGGGAGTTTTCTTAGAGTAACAGGGAAGAGATACAGAACCAAGCCAGAGATGATGAAAAGAGGGGAGATTTTTCTCTTGACCCAGAGGAGAACAAGTAATATTCATGGAAACCATAGAGGCTATTGGAAGTTGCTAGTGTGAAAAGCAGGTTTGAAGGAAAAGGGCCCTTGTTGCAAAGACACAGTTGGGCAGAAAAGGTATTTATTTTCAAACAGCTGTATTTTATCTCTCTCACCCAAAAGAATCTGAGTTGACAGAAGAGAGTTTGTTCAAATTATGTTCTACTAAAACATGGCTTCTTCAAAGCCCTTTCTGTATTTTTCCGTGTGTTCACTTTAAAGAAAAGGTGCAGACAGGTCTGTCTCATGTTTGAGATCAAGTCATAGCATAAAGCTTAAAAAATCCAGCTGTTAAAAGGAATTAGCCACTTTTAAAAAAATCCGTCTGACTGCATCATAAACACTCTGAGAAAACTTGAAAAAAACTTTGTGTACCATTTGTTGGAAGACTCTCTTGTGATTTTTACAGATCAGTTTACTGTTTTAACAGTTTATACCACAGTTCTCACTGGCTGTAGGAGCTACTGGTGGAGCTGCCAGAGCATTTTGTGTTAGGCCAAACATGGGATGAGAGATCTTACAGAAATTAAAACAAGAATGTGCAAGCAGCACTAATGTTTATGTGCAGGCACCAACTGCTTGGTATCTGGAAGTGGTGCACCTGAGCAGAAGTTCCAGCTTCTTTAGGTACTGCTAGTCATGCTTTGAGAGGTTTTTCAAATTACAGGAGCTCCATAATTTTCAAATGCTACTTGAAAATCTATATTCCTTTATGTGTAACGTGTCCTCAACATAAAAAGGACATGGAACTGTTGGAACAAGTCCAAAGGAGGGCCACGAGGATGATCAGGGCTCTGGAGCACCTCCCATATGAAGATAGGCTGAGAAAGTTGGGGCTGTTCAGCCTGGAGAAGAGAAGGCTGCGTGGAGACCTCCTAGCATCCTTCCAGTATCTGAAGGGGGCCTATAGGGATGCTGGGGAGGGACTCTTCATGAGGAACTGTAGTGAGAGGACAAGGGGTAGCGGGTTCAAACTTAAACAGGGGAAGTTTAGATTGGATATGAGGAAGAAATTCTTTACTGTGAGGGTGGTGAGGCACTGGAATGGGTTACCCAGGGAAGTTGTGAATGCTCCATCACTGGCGGTGTTCAAGGCTGGGTTGGACATAGCCTTGGGTGGCATGGTTTAGTGGGAGGTGTCCCTGCCCCTGGCAGGGGGGTTGGAGCTAGATGATCTTAAGGTCCTTTCCAGCCCTAACTATTCTATGATTCTATGATTAGTAAATAGTAGGAAAAAATACTGAAGACAAAACCTCTTCTGTTTACTAGCTTTGGGAATCAAAATCCAAGGCTGGCTGTTACTAAAAAAATTCAGGTATTCTACTTTTTTGCAATACTTCCAAGACAGTCCATGCGCATGTTTATAAAGTATAATAAATAAAATAACATATATGCATGCATACATAGGGAGAGATAGAGACTTTGCCTTGCCTGAAAGTGGGCACTTGGGCCTTGCAGTTCATCCGCATATCTCAGCAGTTCCAGTATCTTGGACAGTGACATACTTAGTCTTGGGCTCTCAAAGTAGTCACAGTCAGTGGTATTTAATTGGTAAAAGGCAGCTGCTCCTATTTGTGGTGGCAGTAGTATTGGCTGGCATTTAGGGAATCCTCATTTGTTAATAAAAAGTAACCCTTTATATCCACCTAATCACAGCATTTTTGATACCTTTCAGCCTTACAGAGATGTTTCTGCGCCTGAAGGGTGTTCTGTTAATAAGGTACTACATAGAATATGTGTTCTTAAAATCAGACTTTATGTTTTCCACATTTTTCAAATATTGAAAGTCAAAATCGACCAGTACTGATGCCTAAATAAGCTAAATGCCACTACATTGACACAATAATAAATATAATTTTAAACAAAATCACAACAGGATTGTGATTATAACCTATATAGGTCATATAATGCTAGAATAGCTTGGATTGGAAGGGACCATCAAAGACCATTTAGTCCAACCCGCCTGTGATGAACAGAGACATGTTCACCTAGATCAGGTTGCCCAGAAACACATCTAGCTTAGCTTTAAATGTCTCCAGGGATGGTGCACCTACCAGCTCTCTGGGCAACCTGTGCCAGTATTTTGCCACTCTCCTCACATCCAGCCGGTATCTCCCCTTTTTTAATTTAAAACCCATTACTTCTCATCCTGTCGCAACAGGCCCTGCTAAAAAGTCTTTCCCCATCTTTCTTATAGGCCCCTTGTAAGAACTGAAACTTTGCAATAAGGTCATATGTGTTTTCACAGTCTGGAAGGAAAACTAATCATTTGTCCTCAACCATGAATAAGACTGCTGAAGAATGAATAAAGTAGCTTTCTTTACTCACTAGTCACATTTTCTTTATGCATGAAAAATGATATTGCATTCAATTTCATTGCATTTGACATTCCAAATATAAAAAGTATCTCTTAACAAGATGATGTGACATGGTGAAAACCTGCAGAAGTGACTGGATATTTTCGCTTTTGCCATTTCCATCATTTTCATAGGACAATACATTGCTTTTCCAGTTGTCAGTTTTGGGTTTTTTATTTAAACAAATATTTGTTTCCCCCCCCCCCCCCCCCCACACACACTTCTTGTGTCAGTCTATCTTTTGAACATCTTTTTGCATACAAAATTTTTTTTTCCTCTGTGCTTACTTCACAGAAAATTGCCATTGATGCTAATGAGAATCACCAGGATGTTTGATTGCCCGTTTACTCTGGAGCAACCCTAGTCTGTATTTTCTTTTGCAAGTATTGCATCTCCTTAGAATTAATATTTTAATGAACCAAATGTTTGCTGAATTACTGCTGAAACATTTTTGCAGTAAGGAATTGTAAACAACAACAGCAACTGTAGCAAATTCATCAGTTTGTTGATTTAAACCCTCTGGATAAAATGATGAAATATGGATGATTTAGGAAGTTTGTGGATTAAAGAAGCCTGAATTTAATGGATGCTGTGTACCATCAGCTACCTTGTATTTTATTCTCAGCTTGATTTCAGTGTGTACTTTCAAACTATTAAATTGCATATAGTGCCTAAATACAGACCTAACCACTGAACCTCCCTACATCACATTTAAACTTTTTGACTGAAGAAATATCGTCATCCATGTGTTCAAACATGAAAGTACATCTAGGGAAATTAGACATTTTAAAAGGAATATGGTTATAGTAATATGTGCACTTGCTATCTCTTATGAATAAGTATTGAATTGATTATAATTTTATATGTTTTCTTGTTGAATCCTTTTTTCCTGGCAAATAACTTGTTTCCTGGTAGATATACCAGAGAATAGATGCAGTTATATTTTGTATGTATTTCTTATGTGCTTAAATATGTGAAAAATGATTCTGGAGAAGTGATCCACCATAAGAAAGTGTGCCGTGGGCTTTTTATTTTGTTTTGGTGTTTCGTTTTTCCATTTGCAAGGTTGACATGCCCCCACACCACCACCCAATCACCCTTTTTTTTTGGTCAGTGTTAAGTGTTTATTTGTGTATTCAGTTTATCCACACGCTTTAGATTTATATAACCATCTGGCATAGAATTATTCAGCAATCCTTTTAACAGATAACAATAGTAAAAGCTGAAAGGAAATTTCTACATGACTTAATACTGAAGATAAGTTGACTAGATTTAAAAAAAAAATTGTAAGAAAGACTTCAGTGCATTCAGTTCGCTTTTTTCTGTACGCAGATAGTATAGTTTTAAGTAAAATACATGTGATGATTTCTGTCTAATGATTATGCCATGTCATTTCCTTACTTTTTTTTTTTTTCTTGTGGAGAGATACACAGTTAAAACAGGGTGTAGAAGCTATTCCTTATAAGAATTCCTGTGTCTGGTAAAACAGATATTGTCAAACAAAATATTGAATTCCTTCATGAGATGGCGAAGATAAGGGCTAGTAAAGGAGTAAGGCACTTACTGAGGGCTTCCATGAAATTTATTATAGTATCATAAAATGGTTTGGGTTGGAAAGGACCTTAAGATCATCCAGTTCCAACCCCCCTGCCATGGTGGGGACACCTCCCACTAAACCATGTCACCCAAGGCTCTGTCCAACCTGGCCTTGAACACCACCAGCAATGGAGCATTCACAATTTGCCTGGGCATCCCATTCCAGTGTCTCACCACCCTTACAGTAAAGAACTTCCTTATATCCCATCTAAACTTACCCTGTTTAAGTTTGAACCTGTTACCCCTTGTATTATTGCTGTAGTCCCAGATGAAAAGTCCTTCTCCAGCATTATTGTAGGCCCCCTTCAGATACTGCAAGGCTGCTAGGAGGTCTCCATGCAGCCTTCACTTCTCCAGGCTGAACAGCCCCAACTTTCTCAGCCTGTCTTCATACAGGAGGTGCTCCAGTCCCCTGATCATCCTCGTGGCCCTCCTCTGGACTTGTTCCAACAGTTCCATGTCCTTTTTATGTTGAGAACACCAGAACTGCACACAATACTCCCAAGTGAGGTCTCACAAGAGCAGAGTAGAGGGGAAGGATCACCTCCTTCCACCTACTGGTCACACTGCTTTTGGTGCAGCCCAAGATATGGTTGGCTTTCTGTGCTGCAAGTGCACACTGAAGCTGGCTCATGTTCATTTTATAATCAACCAACACTCCCAAGTCCTTCTCTGCAGGGCTGCTCTGAATCTGTTCTCTGCCCAATCTGTAGCTGTGCCTGGGATTGCCCCAGCCCAGGTGTAGGACCTTGGACTGGGCTTGGTTAAACTTCATGAGGTTGGCATCAGCCCACCTCACAAGCATGTCAAGATCCCTCTGGATGGCATTCCTTCCCTTCAGCCTATCAACCGAACCACACAGCTTGGTGTCATCCACAAACTTGCTGAGGGCGCACTCAATCCCACTGTCCATGTTGCTGACAAAGATGTTGAACAAGATTGGTCCCTACACTTAACCCCTGAGGGACACCACTCGTTACTGGTCTCCAGCTGGACATTGAGCCATTGACCACAACTCTGCGTGTGGTCATCCAGCCAATTCTTTATCAACTGAGTGGTCCAGCTGTCAAATTGATATCTCTCCAGTTTAGAAACAAGGATGTTATGCGGGACAGTGTCAAACGCTTTGCACAAGTCCAGGTAGATGACATCAACTGCTCTACCCCTGTCCATCAGTTCCATAGCCCCATCATAGACGGCCACCACATTGGTCAGGCAGGATTTCCCCTTAGTGAAGCCATGCTGGCTGTCACCAACTGTGTTTTCTTTTTGTTTGACCTTGGTCAAACCCACAAAATGTCAATGTCTTACCTCTGAATTTTAGATTTACCCATATGCTGGTGGTTGTGTATACCTGAGACTTCTTGTGTGAATGTTTCATGTTCATCTGGCCCACTGTGTGATTTTGCTGATTATGGCCTTCTTACATTTTAGATTACTGAGACAAAGTGAGAAATAGAATGTTGCAGATGTGTGTACTATAGATTTGAGTATAATGTAATCAGAAACTTGTAGAAAACAGTGATTGCATGGAAAAGCACATGAATCCTGCCTTCTTGCCTTCTTTCCTTCTAAACTAAAAATCAAAAGTTTTCTCTAGGAAAGAATGGATACTCGTTCAATTGCTTCTATTTATGTTGCCTGTGATTAAGGATATCTCCCATTATGTTATAATAGCAGTGTATAAATTTAGTATACAGTAATGCCTTTTAGGAAGTAAAATACTCAAATTTCACAGTTAATTTCCTTTTTTTTTTTCAACTTTTCAAAGTCGGTTATTTCATCTACAATAAAAATAAATGTGAAGTTATGCTTTATAAATAATTTGAAGTAACTGCAAAACTGTACTATTGAATAGGTAAACCTGTTTCATATAAAGATGCAGTCTGGACTAAGGTTCTCTAAACACATTTCATTTTGAGAGCTGAATGAGGAGGCTGTATCTCATTAAAATTCCAAGGTATCATCACCAATCAAAGTAAAATAATAATAGTAAAGAAAACCAACTACACGGCTTAAAAATTGTTTTCTATTAACTGCTTGAGAAATGTGTGCTTATATATTTATAAGAGCAGTTAGCTATGCATTTATGGCATGCAATTGCAACAAATCCATTTTTTGACTTTTATGAAAAATGTAGGGTTTAAATTACCTCATGCATTTTATTGATGCTTTTTCTTTCCAAAGTAGACATTGTGTTGAATTTTATTTCCTTCTATGATATGATAGCACATGTATTAATAGAATTATTTCATTTTGATTTTTTCAACCCAGAAATATTAATGTCTTGAAAATCATGTTGTATTTTTTAATGTGATGTCTGTGAAGTCATTCAAATTCTTTATTCACATGTGTTCTGTAACATGATTATTTTGAAGGTTCACATCAATGAAACACATTAATAGCACTGAAAAATAGGGCATGAATTGACTAGCTGTTTATGTGAGGGTTGTTTGAATGTAAGTCTTTGAACTCTATCTTCACATTTCTTGATTGATATTGAAGTTGAGACCATAGTGTAACATTCACCCCCCCTTTTTTATCCTCCCCTATGAAGTTTACCAGTTTTCTGGGTATTTTCATTTGTTCCTTCTTTTCTCAGCTCTTGAGGGCAGGGGACAACTGTCACAATCAGTCAAGGATGTAGCTGGTGATCAGTTAGAGTAAGGCTAAGGAATCAAGAACATTTTAGACTCTATCTACATCATATACTGCATTCCACCATCTGAACTCAGCTGCAATTGTTGGTTTTTTTTCCGAACTTCTTTAATCTGTTATCCCAGAAGCACTGCCACTGTCACTGATGGGCTCAGCCTTAGCCAGTGGCAGCTCTGCTTTGGAGCTGACTGTCGTTGTCTCTGTCAGTCACAGGGGAAACTTCTAGCAGCTTCTCACATAAGCCACCCCTGTGTTCCCTCCACTACCCCTTGCCACACAAACTCAGTACAGGGCCTTCATATAGAAATGCTCATATAGTTGAGACCTACAGTAGATTCTCTTTAACATCTGTAGATTCAGCGCAGTGCAGATCACTTCAGTGTTTGTTTGTCTCTTTATTTGTCTAACTATAAATAAGGATTCTAATACTTACAAGCTTTGAAAAAGAATCTTGAGATTCTCGAATATAATTTGAGATTTAAATACCTACTGAATACAATTACTGTTATGTTAGTAGAAGCAAAGAAGAATGTTTTTTGGGTGTTTTTTTAGTGACCCTTTAATTACAGATCACCATATTAGGGAGAGGAAAATAAAGAAATTGAATGAGTGACTTTGTTTTGCAGGTTCTTTCATGTTGGTGAACACATCTGGGAGATATGCGGGACAGAAAGCTCACCTCCTGCTGCCCCATCTGAAAGAAAATGATACACATTGTATTGATTTCCACTATTATGTTTCAAGCAAGACTGGATCTAGCCCTGGCACTTTGAATATATATGTGAAAGTTAATGATGGTCCTATTGGTAGCCCAATCTGGAACACATCTATCACTGCTACTTGGAGCAGAGCAGAACTGGCAATTAGTACTTTCTGGCCCAATTTTTATCAGGTATGTTTTACTTTTTATGAAATTCTGTTTCTCATAGTAGTTACCTGGTTCTTAATCATAATGTTGACTTTAAATCAAACTATTTTCTCTATTTTTTTTGATCTTTATCTTAATTATTTTTTGTAGATAATGCTGATTGCTTTTACATATATGTGGTTGTGTTTATATGTTTACCTCTATTTTTAGAAGTGTATGAAGTGTGTGCACAAACACGTTTTAAAGATAGATGAAATAATTATATTGAAACAATATAGAAATTTTGCCATTGATGTCAGTTAGTTGCATTTGTTTCATTAGGGATGTTGGAATTGAATGCCAGTAGATTTGATTGCAGTAGAATCCTCAAATTTGACTTAGATCACCAATAGTTGTTGCTTTAGAACCAGCATAATCCTTTGAAACCTCAGTTTAAGTCTTCCATTTGAATGCAGTGTCTATTTGGTTTGCCCAATAGTAAACATAAATATAGCAGTAGCTTAAACCACGACACTATTGTAGGAATAGTCTTCTGATTACATCCTAAAGATTTAGAAGTTCTCGTGACAGTTCTAAGGGCACTGCTTTTCTGTAGGAAATTTTACAGATGATACAGTTATTTATTGTTGCATAATAGTTCAACAGTTTTCTCCTTCTTCCCATGAAAATGCAGTCTGTCCCCACAAGCAAGTGATTTGGTGTAATAACAGCAGACCAGTCAATCAAAGGTGTTATTGGGGCTCCTCTCATCCTCACTTGCAGTTCGGAAAGTTTGGGTTGGATTTTATTTGGTCCTGTGCACCATACTTATGGTTTGGAGTTTTCTGAGAAAAGCTGTCCCAGAGATGGGGGTTCTTTGACTGCAGACCTCCCTAGGAAGTACAGTATTGTCATTCCATAGTGTTGTTCCAGGGGGTGACAACATTTTAATACCTACATCAATACCCTGATTACCGTGTCACAAGCAGCAGAGCTTTGTTTCTGTTCTTGCATGTGATGTTTAGGGTGACCAGGTGTTTGGTGTCCTCTCGTATTCTCATTATGGTATGGCCATGTCCACTACAAGGCTCTTTGAGGGGATTATAGTGGACTTTTTTCTGTGGCTGTAGCAGCTGTTCTGTAAGGGTGTCTCAGGTGAACTGAAAACATTCCTTTTGAACTTTTTTACATCTAAGGAAAAAACACACTGAAGAACTTTCTGGGGTCTTTCCCTCTGTGATTGTTTCAACCACAATCGACACAAAAGTCCTGGTCCAAAAGATGAGTTTGGAGTACCTAGCCCATCTTGTCCTTGGAACATGGGATAAGTGGCAGTGAGTGTGATATTTACAGACCCAAAAGAGCACACACCTTCTTGCATCAGATAGTGTGTTCCTAGGCTGTGTAGGGGGTATTTGCAGGGTCCACATTTGCCTGAAGTGGCTAGGAATTGCTACATCACTGTGGCTTCCTGAGACAATTCAGGGTAAATTTATGGACATCTCAGAAAACTTTAGTGGGAGGAGTCATGATGTGGATCTTGTATAATTTGCTGCATGCTTGATGAGTGAATACTGGCAGAAGGGTAGGCATATTAGCAGAGTTGAGGTTTATCTCAGCCTTGTGGGAGCAGTTTTGTACTACCCACCTCTCTGGAGCATGAGGCTGTATCCTGATTGCGGAGTCCAAGCTTGATTTACAGGTGTTGGTGTGAAAGGTCAATGTGTGTTTTGTTGTCTGTCAGAGTTCAAGGAGTGTTTGCACAATGCACTTAATCATATGGTTTAGTTTTAGGTAGTCCTGTGAGGAGCAGGAGTTGAAGTTAGTGATCCTTATGGGTCGCTTCCAACTCAAGATATTTCATGATTCTATGACCTTACTGCAAGACCCCACATTAACAATTTTGTGCAAATGTTGAGAATGCCCTCCAGGGATGCCAGATAGCCTTCCTGTCTTGATTGAAATAAGGACAAGTCTTATTATTAGCCTCAGTAGTTGGTGGGAGTAGAGCATCCGACAGACAGTTTCATAGCTGACATTGGATATAATTCTGGGCAGTTTGTAACATGGGATGTACTGGAGGGTACTGTGAGCATCCTGGGTGGTTCAGGAGTTCTATGTGGTGCATGTACATTTCACAGACACTGTGTGAATGCGTGACTGTGTCGCACATGCCTCAGTTTGGACCATTATGAACCCATCTGTGTTTGGAATGAATTTGGAGAGGGGCTTCTAGTTTCGTGTCTTTTGATAGGAGTCTGGGTTTTATGCAACAGAACTAACTGGTCTGTGAACCAGCAGCTGGTGAAGATGAAGATTGTGCTTCATAGCCTCACTCTAGCTCTGAACCAAAATGCTAATGTGGACAGGGGAATCTTAATAGAAGACCTGACTCTGACTAGTAAACTTAAGCTAAATTAACATGTTAATAAAAATCTAGAAAAGCTGTGATGGTTTTAAATGTTACTGTTAATAGTAATAATCTGTGTCAGATTTCTAACAATATGATACATCTAACTGATGTCTGAATAATATGGATATTTGACCATAGAAATAGGAAGATAACCTTTCTAGTCCACTTTCTTCTCGGGACCTGCCATCTGGACTGATTCACCCTTTTTCATAGGTGAACCTTTATATTCTTGGATGGGGTACTGTAGTTTAGCAAATTACCGTGTGTCAACTGTTACATAATAAGCACCACCTAAGTCTGTCTGTAGTGGATTCCCTGTTCTCTCTTTGCCCCTGGAAATACAGGATTTTTTACATAGTCTTTGTGAGGAATATAGTAAGTAATTTTCTTTGCGTTTGCTGCCTATAGTCTGAAATAATACCTCCTTGGGTATCGCAATTTAGCTGATGTGCCAGAATGTTGTATGCTATAGTAAATCCATGACAGTCCAGGGAATCAGTCTAAATAGTGTAACTTCAGTGATTTCACTGTAGATAAGCTCATTTATTCTTGAGGAAGCTCTGTCTCCATTTTGACAGGTTATGGTCAATCATCTTCATTTTGTTTTCTCCATCCTCTCAGAAATCTGTGATGCAATTTCCTCACTCGCTCAGTGACACTTGCGATTTCTCATTTTTTATGAATTCTTTTTATCTGTTTTCATGCTTTTCCTTCTTCACAGGGTCTATTTTGGGGGGAGGCAGGAAGTTTGCTGCATGCAGCTGGGAGAAGGGCAGGGAAAGGAGAAGGGGTATATGTGGGTTTTGTGAGAATGTGTGTCCAAATTAGGTGAGAGCTCAGATGACTGCATGTATGGTAGGAGAAGGCAGAGGGCCCATCTGACAGGTGTCTAGCACCCTGGTCTGTTTCCTGCGCTGCTATTAATTTGATTCCAAACTCTGTCCTCCTTTGGCACAAATCCACATGTTTATCACATAACCTCCAAAATGTACAAGACTTCCTCCCAGGGATTTTCTGAGGCTGTCTGTCCTTATTAAACAGAATTAAGAAAAGTCCAAGAAAAAATTTAAGGAGTGATAGGGCCATGTTAAATTCATATATGAAAGTCAGTAGTTTCCCAATGCATAATCTTCAGGAATACACTTGGTGTTAGTACATGAAGGAACAAAGCAATGTAAAAATTTGATTTTCTTTGTTGTTTTTGTATCACATATCCATGTAGGCATCTGCATGTTTATGAATGCCTTACAATTGTGTTCCATTAGTAGGACACCTACAAGGTGTCTAGCTGCAAATGAAAGCAAAATGTACTACAAAAATCTGAAGACAAATTACATGTGATAGCATTTCAGAGTTATAGTATTTGTACAATTTGGGATGTTTAAAAACACAGTGGTGGTCTGTTTTGCTCTTGATTCGTGGAAAACATAGGTAACTCCCACTAGGTAGCTGACTAGAAATTAGATTGTGAAAATATGAATTAGATTGTGAAATATGGAGTGAATTTTAATCCAACTTCTAAAGATTTATTTCTTTAAACTGTGTATTATTAACACGTAAGTGCAAAGCATTCAAAAGATTTAATAATTAACAGTGTTTTATTGTTGTAACACCAGTTACCCAAGCTTGTTAATACCTTGGTAGGGATTCCATTTAGAATTGACTATTTGGAAGTACGGTCTCCGAACACAGTAATTGACTTCTTTTAATGTGCACTTTTCTTTTTAGTAGGCAATTATTTGTGTAGGTTTCACCACATATGGAAGCTGTGCTACATATATAAATCACAATGATAATTGGCATGTAACAACAGTAATTGTAATTTAATTACTGCTTATTTAAACTTAAATTGTCAAGTACTCTTGTGATTAAAGATATGTTTCATTCTATAATTAATGGTCATCTAAGTGCTACTGCTTCACATCTACCATTGACTTTAGGGTACGTCTACGTTGCAGTCCAGTTACTGATTACAGCATAGCTGTAGTAACATAGGTTCAAGCTGCCAAACACCTTCTGAGGGTTAAAGATAATCGGCACAACTTGTTCTTTTCTGCTGGGCCTCCTGGTCTCTGAGCTATTTGTTTCTAAGTAGCAGGGATATTTCTACAGGAACTAGTCTTATTTCTGTATTCTAAAATCCTTTTAGGAGTGCTCCCCAGGGAGAGCATTGCCGCCTTCTTTTTATCATTGGTCACAGGAGAAGTTTGTTTTGCTGAGCTATCGTCTACTTGGTGCATCTTAAGCAAGAGAATCAAGGAGTTTATCATGCCATTAGAGACAGCTTCAAACAAAACAAGGCTTTGCATAATTACTAAGACCTTCACCCTCCGTACTTGAACAGAATTAGGATGTACAGAGAAAAAGAGGATTAAATACTATGTAGATTTCTATGGGTAATGGTGAGCTGGTTTTTATATTCTTGAGGAGCAGTCTCAGTAGGTTAAAAAGCATTAAAATTGATGCTTGAGATATGAGTCCTGAAAAGTCTGTTCCCTAGTGAGGAAACGGTTGGAAGTTTTTCAGGGTTTGTTGTTGTTCTATTTAATTTTTTTCCCCCCTTTTTTGGATGTTTTAGCAGGAGGAAAATCTGTTGATTTTAAGCTTGTTTCTTGCTTGTGTCTTTGGGGTGTGTTTTTTTTTTCCCTTTCTTTTTCATATTTTCCCCCTAGGTTTGTTAATGATTGTCAGAACAATTAGTAGTATTTAAAATACATTTTATGTTTTTGAAGCATTACAGTTTTAGAACTTTATAAGATGTAAAATGCCACTACTGGATTGAGACTGGTGAGTGGCTTGCATTCCCTGCTTGTAAGCAAGCAACTTGGAACAGCACTATTGCAAGTTACACACCTTCCACCTATCAGTTTATATATTTTGCATTATTTGCTTTGTACTTTTCTGGGAGTCAGGTGGGGCAGCAGTGAGCTGAAACAAATCTTGATTAAATCGAACAACAAACACTTCAGTTTTAAAGTCCAGAAATGGAATTGAAAGGATTAAAAATAGCTTCCAGTGAAGTAATACTACTCTCTATGCCACTGCACCTTCTTTAAACATAAATTCCTATGAAGCTGGAATGAGAAAATAGGGTAAGAGGCTGGCAGTAATTCCTAATCTTATTCAGTAAGGACACAAAGGAGTTACAGTATCACTTGACACAGAGATGAGATTTAGCCTTTACCATTCTGACACTTTCTCTTGTAAATTAGGAGTTTAGGGAATAAGAAGCAGTAGATCTAACCTACCTTTTCAAATCTGGTCTTAAACTTTCATTTGTTCTGTAACCTGCTTTTTATATGCTTTGTTTGGAGTTTGGCTCATGCAATGTACTTAAGTCATCAGCTAGGACTGAGAATTAAGCTTCTTGTGCAGTAAAGGTCAGGCTCAAATTCTCGTGTGTTGTGTGTGTTGCATTCAGCTGTGCGCACACAGTTCCTGAACTGTGCTTTGAACTCAAAAGAAACTTTGAAATGCATATTGCATTTTGAATCACCACCCTGTGTCAGGCATCTTAAATAGTTCTTCTTCACTGAGTTGGGTGATTTGGGAGTAGTTATTTTGAGAAAGACGTGACCATGTCAAGCCTCATACCTAAATTTAAAAACCCCAGCAGTCTAAAAATGGCCAAGAGTAAGCAGGCGTGAGCTTTTTGTCATATACACAAGGCTCTTATTTTCTTCAGTCTATGGTTTCTAAACCAAGAAAGCTTCTGGGCATTCAGTAGAGAAATGTAAGATGACAACTGATTTAGAAACAAACACAGACAAGTAAGATTTAATAAGTCTTAATGTCAAGAGCTCAGTTTTCAGTGTTGCTCAGCTGTAAGAGGTTTCTTTGGAGTCTCACTCAGGCTGGCAGCAGCCACCGAAGTGTTTAATGGGCTTGAGTGCTTGTGTGAGTGGTGAATGGTAATTGTGCAGGAGTGAGGGGTGGGGAGGGAAATGGCATAAAGCTAACTCCCAGCTAGGGAGGCCTGGCCACATATTAGACAGCCCAAGTCAATAAGCTGGGAGGGGTTTCTGCAGGGCCTGGTAAGGCCAGGAACCTTCCATGTCTTTGATGAGGCAGCAGTTGCTGTGATCATGTACTGTTGGTAAAGCGGGAAGTCCTAGGATGAGTCAAAAAGGGCCAGAAGAACTCAACCCACATGTGTACAAGGCAATGCTAATTTTCTGGGGAGAAACTGTTCCCAACACCTTGCAAAATATAGTCAAGGAAAGGCCATAAGCAGCATGTGATACATCACTGTCCCCTTACTGAGGGTGCAGGGAAGCAGGAGTACAGCCTGACGTTAAATAGCTTTATGAATACACCTTTCTCTTTCTTGTTTTTGCAAAGTGCTATTTTAAGTCCTGTGAAGTAGTGTGTTTATATTAAGCACAATCCACCTTTTGACTGAAGGCGTAATTTTGCAACAACAAAGGCAGGAATTTACGGAGTGAGGTTGTGTGGCAACTGAAGCTGTTTATTTCTATTGTTCTTTGGAACAGACAAGTTATCTTGAGTTGCACATTTTCAGCAGTAAGCACTTATGTTAGTGAGCAGACCCTCTTTCTTTGTTCATATGTAGCAAGGGGAAGTGGCAGGAATGAAAAGCCAATTTTGCTCTTCACTGAAGCAGAGAGGATCAGGGACAGTGCAGCGCTAAGCCGCTTCTCTGGTTCCTGTTTGGCAAGCCTGCGAGGGGAAGAGTGGTGCAAACGAGCTTGCATGCTGACATTCGGCAGAGTTTTCCCTGAGTAAGTGAATTGAGTGTTTTAACCAGTTGTTTCCGGACTGATAAGAGGGAGGAGTAATAGGCAAAAAAAAAAAAAAAAGAAAAGAAGGAAAATCCAAGGAAGTCAAAAAGTTACCTTTTACCAGACAAGCTTGTACTACTTTTCGACTGTGAAGTGATGGGAAAAAATGGATGTGAAATAAGTTTCTAGGTTTCATTTCTACTGACATTACTAGTAAAACTGATCCAGAATTGTGAATAGTCTTAACAACCCTAATACATGCTTTTCAGTGAATAAATGAGGCAACAGAAATATTTCTAGGTCGATTTCTGAGAAAATTCTAACCCCTCTAACAGTGTGCAGCACACTTACTAGGACTTTCAGAAATATGTCATGCATAGGATCGAATTTGTTTTTTAGTGTAAAAGGGAAAATGCTTAGTTAAGCAGATATTTTAGTCAATGATTTTCATTTATTACTTTAAGTAAAACAAAATACTGTATTTGGATACAGCACTTGATAGTATTTCACAGCCTGTGATTGGAACACAAATTATGTTACTGTATTTTGAATAGGTGTCATGTTCTTTTATATATGAAGTAAAAGGTACATTAGTGAATTCTCTTTGACACTGGTAGGACACTACTGGCTATAGTGTCTCTTTCCATTTACTATAAATTGCAATTTTTTTCTCAGAAGAGATTAAGACTTACAATTATTAAAGTTGATACCAGGTTGGCTATTGCTTTCAATGGAAGCATGAATAAACTATCAATATTTCAATTTATATTACTTTTCTTTGGAACATGTCCTCTTCAATGCCAGTAATTGTAATTTAATAGTGTGTCCATCTGGCACTTTCTTGATACATTGCCATGCTTATTTGTGGTAATGATATTTTTGATATGTTGTCCAGAGATTTGGCAACGTATTTTAGATCACTCATTGAGTCTTTCTCTGCTGTCATAAGCAGGTCCGATTCAATTATTTCAAGGTTGCAGTTTCTGCCTGTGAAGTGAAAGAACTAATTTAAGTTTAAAATCTACAAGTTTTATTTGTCTGCAAGTATATTGCAATAGCGAAGTACCTAAAAACTCTTGGAGAGCCTGTAGCTAAGCTCCCCTGTTATGAATTATAGAAATTATTTTAAGAACTTCAGCTCAGGTATTGTGTATGTTTTCTTGTCTAAAGCCTCAGGTATTTGGTTTTGCTGGAAGTCAGGTAATTCTTTGGAAAAGACACGTCTATGCAACATTTTTAAAAAATAGCTAAAACCCTATTGTCTGGCAGTAATATTTTTCGCCGAAAACTTCTGACTGGTTTGGCTGCTTCAGAGGTGTGCATGTGCCAGTTCCTCCCAGGGTTTTCTAGAATTTAGCATACCTAAAAGTGAAGAACCAGATAAAACCTCCTCTGCTCTGCAGTGGTGGGATCATAGATCAAGTAGATTTTTCAGATGGCTTTGCACAGTTATCCTTCTTACAGTAAGTGTTCAAAAAGAGAGAGAGAGAGAGGAGTTTCATTTTGTTTTGGGTTTTTTTGTTGGTTTGGTTTGGTTTGGTTTTTTAAATAAGCTGTATTTCAATGAAAATTAGAAAGTTAATATTTTTTTTCCCCTTTATAACGGCATACAGGAGAGAAATCAGTAACTGTTCCAAACCCCCTGTGTTTTTATAGGCAGGTCTTTGCCTCTACACTTAGATTCAGTTAACATAATGATTGTCCTAGTGGCAGCATATTTCCCTGTGAAACTTTTCCACCATTTCTCAGACCAGGCTGCTGCTGGCTGTTCTTCACTGCTGTGTTGTAATATCCTTGCATTAACTGCAGGTTCCTGGGTCTATGCCATGGTTTTTGTGCCCTACAGTCTTTCAGATGATCTCCATTTTGAATAGGCTTGGTAGCTCTTCAGGAAGTGGTGCAGTCTCCTCCTCCTTCCAATGGCACCAGCATAGCTATTTTTTTTCAGGTAGTGTAACACAAACATACAACTGTTTGTCACATTTGTTAATCGAGATTGTTCTTTTTCCAAAGTTCAGGGAGTGAAGCCAGGAGCTGCATTCTGCATCTTGCACTGCTGTCAAAACTTAGGGCTACTCTGTGCAAGTCTTCTCTCTCTCTGTATTTCTATTGTAAGGCTGTTACGGTGAGCATAAGAATGATCATGGTTGGAAGAGCTCTTTCAGGTCTTTGAATGCAAGTTATTATTTAAGAGCTTCTGCTTTTTTAGTTCAAGAACTTCTGCTTCCCAAGACAGTTCCTAAGACCTGATCCACCAGGAGATTTTATTCTTTATAGGAAAAAGATGTGAATTTTTGGATGGTCTTGCTCTGAATGCTCAAATGAATGCTGAAAGCCGAATCCATGCCTTATTTGCCCAGTTGCTATGGATCAGCGATGCCAACTTTTAAGTGCTATCAGAGTGCTATTGGGCATTTAAAAGGCCACAGGCTGGGGCTTGTGCCTGAGCAATTATTTTCTTGTAGAAATTGTTTCTGCAAAGTTTGTTTGGTGGCTTTTGAATTTTCTTCATTGCTGTCTTGTGTTTTCTTGTTGCTGCCTGGTTATCTAGGAGCAACATAGGCACTGTAGATTGAAAATTTTGTGTAGACAGGAGGCAGAACTAGAATGAAAAGTAGTTTTTTTCCTTGTCAGCCATGTGGAGTTAAAGCTATATTTCATTCAAGTGAAACTGAGATGAAGAAATGAACAGTGTTTAGGAAGACAATGTCTGAGGGAGAAGAACAGGATTAGTGTCCATGGATATAGCAATGAGAAAGATGGGAGAAGGCAGAGGCAACAGAAAGTGAAGAATTGCTCACCTCAAGGTTTGTTTTAAAATCACAATCAGTGTTTATTCATCACCAGGAAACTATGATATAGTGTTACAGGCTGTATGTTATCTTTGTGACGTGTTTCCATTCTGTATCGTTCTCTTTCTGCTGAAATAATTGCAGTAAAAGATACAATGCATAGTGTTCTTCTGCATCTGTTCCAAGGTCAAGTAAAGCATATGCATGAAAATAGTTTCTGAACTTTCTTCCTCAGTGTATTTCCTGAGACTAGTTACAAGAGGCAGTTAGAGTTAACTTTCCAACAAAAGGATAAATAATGAAAAAACCACAACCTGGATTTGATCATGAAGTTCTTGAGCATTGGCTTGGAAATGTACCTGCTAATGTTACTGGCATATTTTCTTCTTTTCCACATAACATTCTTGGGATATTCAAAGCTAAGGCTGCCAAAGTTTGGAGAGGTTTACTTTTGAGTGTACTTACTTCTGACAACAAGAACGGTCCATTTATTTTGTGACCTATTTATAGCCATTAAACAAACCATGGCAAATGGATCTGCTTTACTTAATTCGCTACATTTGGTGGAAGATTAAGAGCAAGGAAAATACATTCATAAAAATAGGTATGTTTGTCTCTGATACCGTGCAAATCTCTGTATAATGCAGAACTGTATTTTTTTTAAATTAAAGTAGGAGTTTACTGTGCAAGACAGAGAATTGAAAATAAAATACAAATCTTAATACTTAAGATGATTATTTGGTTGCTACTTTGGCAGACCAAATACTGGGAGGATTTGGTTATTTCTCATTGTGAGCTATATATGATCACACTTGTAAATCTCCAAAAAAAGTATAAACATGAAAAAATGTGATTTATGTTCTCATTGATTTTAATGATAAGAACAACACATTTGGGGGGGCTTTGTTTGTATTTTGTTTTCAAAGTGTTCTCAACGTATTTGAAAGGTAGATGTATTTTCTATGACAGAATATTTTTATATTTCGTGTGTTACAAAGCTGCTAACTGAAATTCTCTTTTTGCTTCTCAGGTTGTTTTTGAAGTGGTCACTTCAGGTCACCCAGGATACGTGGCTATTGATGAAGTGAAAGTTTTAGGACATCCATGTAGTAAGTATCTATCCACTATTTTAAAGCTAGGCCCCTAAAATGAATGAGCCACCATGCTTCAACAAATGTGGAGCAAAAGATAAGGAGAATATCAGAAAACAATGTCACTGCTATAAATGCAGGCTGAGTACGTACAACGTGTTCCTAGCATTTGGGCACTGCACCTTATTGGCTTTAAAAACATCTCTTACATGCACCTCATGTACAGCACTTGGCACGGGCCCCAGAGCCATCTAACGACTCCTTCAGAACAAAAGTCATCAAGATTTGTTGACCAGTTTTCTGTCTGCATGAAAACATCTGTGCAGCCACAAGCTGAGACATTAGTGAGAGCAGATGAAATATACAAGAGCCGAATGTATATGATTTTTCTTTTCAAGGTTTAGAAGGAAGAAAATTCAGTTGGCTGAGGGCTGAGGCTTTGCTAAGCAAGATTGCTTAGGGTGCTTCATGAGGTTCATGGCTTAATTTCTGCAGTTTTACTTCCTTATGTTTCAGGTAGGTTTCTTTATCCCATTATTAAGGATATATAATACTTAACTATCCTAAGATCCTTTAAAACTGATGTCAAAACAAAACCTTGTAAATTAATGCTTTAATGTGGTAATCCAGATGTAATTGAACAGACTACTTAGATAAACAATGATTTCACATATGTGCTATTTGTTACATGGGTTAAGATAATACATGGAATTGTAGGTTGTTAACTTACTGACCAAATGATGGAGTGGGGAAAAAGACACCCAACTTCTGTGTAATTGTTCAACATATTGTGCTTGCATGCATTCTTTACGGCTCAGAGGAGCTGTGATTTAAAATAAAAAGTGGTTATCTGTTAGTAACTCAGCACCTCATAAAAAATGGCTTTCATGTTAGTGGCAAGAAGATACAGACATTTCTTCAAATACAGACACAGTTATGCAGAATCAGCAACTTATTTCTGAATCACTTAGTTCTAATAAACTGTAGTGGTTTAAGCCTCTATAACTCATGCAGTCGCTCTCTCACTCACTCCCCTCTCTTTCTTCCCCTCACTCCCAGGTGGATGGTGAGGAGAATCGAAAGAATGCAACTCCCACAGGTTGAGATAAGAACAGTTTAGTAACTAAAGTATAACACAAGACCACTACTTCTACCACCAATAATAATAATGACAAGGCAAATACAAGGAAAGAATACAATTCTCACCACTTATACCCAGCTCGACCAAGCAGTGCACCACCACCCCACCCCCCCCACCCCCACCCCTTCCCTGTCTCTGCTCTCCATTTTACATCCTGGGCATGACGTGCTGTGGCATGGAATACCTCTTTGGTCAGTTTGGGTCAGGTGTCCTGTCTCTACTTCCTCCCGGCTTCCCCTCCTCCCTGGCAGAGCATGAGGCTCAGAAAGTCCTTGGTCAGACCAAAACATTACCAAGCAGTAACTGAAAACACTGGTGTTATCAGCGCTGTTCCCAGGCCGAAAGTCAAAAACACAGCGCTGCACCAGCTACCAAGAAGGAGAAAAATGCTGCTGCTGAACCCATGACAGAAACACAGCAGGCTCTCATGTTGTTAGACAGTATTTGTGCTTCTGCATTTTGACTTTTTATCTTTGGTTCAGATAGGGTAAGTCTAAGGCAGCATTTTGTCAGCTTAATAATTTTTCTTACACAGATTTTGAGAGGTTTGTTCTGTGCATTTGTACCAATCAGTTCTCAAAACCTGCAAATAGCTTTTGTTAGTGTGGAGACTGAGTTATACCCCATAGTGCGTAGAGTTCTAATGTGGCAGTGCTGAAATGCAAAAGCTTTAATGAAAAGTTCTTTGATCAAGTAATTAAAATGTTAGAAATTAAGACATCAAACCAGTTATATTGTCTACAAGAATATTGAAAATCATGTGAAAATTGGAATAGAGCTACTGTGTGTCTAAAACGTTGCAAGACTCAAAATGCTATTATTTCTATATATTGCCAGAAAAAAAATTTTGGAATTATTAACTCTTTAAACACAAATTGAAATAGGAAAAATATTTGCTAGGCAGTTTTCTGGGTAGGGTGAACGAAGACCAAGCAGAACACAAGCTCTAGGCACATAGAACTGAAAGGAATAGATTGTGGTGGGTGGGTGAGGTTTTTCTTGTGTGTGTGTTTTTAAAAACTAATGCCCCTCTCCACCCTCTCCACCAAGTGGGGTAAAGCAGATGTAAAAAAGAAAAAGGTGACTGAGAATTGGGGAACTTACTGAAGAGTTTTACTGGATAGTTAGACATTAATAGCTAGATAGGCAAAGAAAAAGGTGACTTTGGCTCCATCCCTGGCAGTGTTCAAGGCCAGGTTGGACAGAGTCTTGGGGGATGTGGTCTGTGGTGAGGCATCCCAGATGATGGCAGGGGTTTGGAAGTAGATGATCTTAAGGTTCTTTCAAACCCTCACCATTCTATGACTCTATAAGTCTGTCTGTCCTAATAGGGAAGCGTTCAAAAAAAAAAAAAAAAGAAACAGTATGTCTAATCATTTGCCATAAGGACAGTTGTAATGAAAAGATTTTGTTCTGTAGTTAGATATTAGTTTGAGCTATTTTATTCCATCCTGTTCTCCTTCTTATACTGCTTCGCACGGTATATTTAACATCTTTTTCTTGAATTCTGGTAGCAGGTTGCTTGTAATTCCTAGCAAACAACTGCAATTTCTCCTGATGATAAGATCTTTTAAGAAAATGGCACCAACGCTGTAAATAGTTGTGGTGTGCTGCTAGAAAATGTATGTTTGTTTTGCCAGTTTACTGCTAGGAATGGCATTTCCCTGTCTGAAAGTAATGTTCAGAGCCTGGCTTATTTGCTAGTATTGGTCAGTGCAAGAAGTCACCTTACCTGCAGTAGGATTTGAATGGTTAGGAATGCTGCCTTTTCACAGATAAGTTTCTGTATCAAATTTCTGTGGTTTTCTGTGTCATGTGGTTGACTCTTTCAAGTAAAACAAAAATATACATACTGTCTTTCCTCCTTCAGTGGACATAGTTCTTGTTTGAATATTTATTTCATTTATTATGTTATTTGTAGCTTTAATGCCTACATTTTCACTTGAAAAGTTTTCTTTTTCTAAATGAAAAATGAGAACTGATAAGGAGAATTTGTGTTTTGTTTCTTTTTTTTTCCCTGCAGTGTTGTTGAAAATAATTGTATTTAAAGAATACAACTGTAGTTGGTGAGAAGTGTTGTGTTAGTGTTTTAGCTGGTTTATGTGCTACATTTCTAGAGCATCTCCTCTATAGACACTGTACCTGGTTAAAAAGAAAAACCTGTTTCCCTGTCAACATTATCAACTTCTTACTGTTTTGTCTAGTTGGTAGTGTAAGTACCTAATAGTTTGGGGTTTTTTTCAAAACATAATTAGTTTCCAATATGATCTTTATTAATAGAGTGTTATTACAAGAGGAACGCTGAGCTAAGATAATTTACACAGCAGGAACAATTAAAGAGCACCCGTCTCTTCTGCTCTTTCCCACGTACAGAAGTAAACCAATATAAAATCTAATGTGCAGTTGATAATTTAAACCTTTTAAAGCAAGGCTATTTAATTTGATCAGTGTATTGTTCATAGCCAGTACTTCCATGTTGTATAACTCCAGTACTCTTATCTTCTTCCAACAGCAAAAACTCCCCACTTCTTGCGCCTTCAGAGTGTGGAAGTCAATGCAGGACAGTTTGCTACTTTTCAGTGCACTGCCAATGGTGGAACAGAGTCAGGTGACAGACTCTGGTTACAGGTAATTTCTTTACTAATGCAGTGGTCTGCTGGGAGGAGAGTTTGTCACTCTAAAAGGAATGTAAAACATGAAAATGCTAGGGCTGTCCATTTCATCAATATTAGATTTTATAGCCCCTTTGCTGCATATTAGGTGTTCCACAGTAGAAAATTATACTGGAAGATTTTTGTCTCTTGTTCCAATGGGATGCCTTATTAAAAATAAAGGTACTGCTTTTGTTACTTGTGGCAATCATGAATAAAGGCTAAGAGGAAGAGCCAAGGAAGGCTCTTCCTCTTGGCTAAGAGGAAGGCCAGTGAAGAGCGCATGACTTTCTCATGTCTATGCTGGCTAACTGCAGCATTGCATATAATGATTTTCTCTGTTTACCTCTATCTCTGTTTAGTATTTTCAGCTAGAATTGCATTGTTACTTTTTAAGTATGGGGAAGACCAGTATGACAGTCAGATCTGACCTTTTGTATTACAGAGCCAAAGAATCTTGCTGTATTCATTGTCTGTAATGTTTTACTTATTCAGTAATGTACCTTCTAGATAGGTGTCAGATCTTGATTTAAAGACTCTCTCCAACTTATTTTCTTTCAGTAAAGACAGTCTTCCCTTATCCATATATGTAATCTTGTATTAAAACTGTGCATCTTGGTCTCTTTTAGTAATGTGCATGCAAGTTTAACTGCTGTCTTGTCTTATTGTCATCATTTCAGAGTTGTCTGTCCTCTACAGCAAACAGTAGTCTGTATTTGGACTTAGCTTTAGGATATACTAACTTCCAGTTCCCTATGCTTTTCATACATGAAAAACAGCATGCTAGAACTAGGACATTGTCTGTGAGAAGTAAATAAGGATGCCTAAAATAATGTCTGAGGAGATCAGTCTGGTGAAAGTGCAGTATGTGGAGAAGGTGGAATAGGAGAAATTGAAGCAGTAGTAAGAGGTGGGACTTAGAGATGAAATTCTCTATTTTTGTTGTTTAAACAATTTCAGGCTTTTACTATAGTCTTCCTTTGACATTGCACTTGATGCAAAATTTCATCAAGCCTTTCAGAAATTGTTCATTTTAAATAAGACAGGTTAAGTAGATGAGTAGTTATAAGAACATCCGTGTACAAGCAAACAGGTAAAACCACTTCAAAAGTGAAGACATATTTATCCCTATATGAACGATGAGCTGTTATGTCTACCCAGAAAGAGCCTAATCAAGGACAGTAGAGGACAATGGAAATCTCTGTTATTTTCTTTTTGCAGGGTATTTTCAATCTCTGTGTTGATTTAAGGCTGATATTTCTCTAATTTCTCTAATGATCTTTCTTTCCAGCCCTTTAAAGCCAGTATTACAGTGTTGAATTGGTAAAATCAAACTCCCATCTTTCCTAAGCCACTGAGATTTTTTGAAAGAATGATTTTTCCAGTCATGAAAAGAGTTTAGCATGTATGGGAAAATAGTGGGTTGTTATTTCATCAATGATAATCATTGTAGAGCCTTTGAACCTTTGCATAATGCTCTTTTGTAAAATTGAAGGTATAATTCAATATAGGGAAATGCTGACTCCATTCAGTTTTTCCATATATTTCAGGACAGTATAACTTCAGCTTGAACTTTTTTGCATGGAATGTATAATCATGTACATAATTATGAGATTTATTTTCTTTTTCCTATATACGAAGAATGAGAAAGTAGAGACAGATTGACTTCTCGAGGAATTTTATCTTCCTGCAGGGCCACTGCTTACTTATCCTGCCTATTCAACATGCAGGTCCTTCTGGTAATCAATCCGAGGTTGTGCAAATTCCAGGTGTGCCTTTGTGTAAGAAAATTTTAAAAGTTGACAGGATCTCCTGGATAGCTTTAATTTATTTTTGAACTTGTTTGCCAGTTTCCACAGATGTCTGCTGCAACTTTACTGTAAGGATGATCAGACAGTTCCATTTGTAGAACTCCACAAATCAAAGCAACAAGATATAGTTCCCAACAGGATTAGCTGTATTTTACTGTACTAAGTCACTGACTGGTAGCAGATCCCTAGGCCTTGCAGTTCTCCATCAATCACCTGAGACCATCTGGTTTCAGGGTGTGATATTAAGGAATTTTGTATATGCCTGCTTATAGCATCTCATGACACTGCCACAGGACCATGAGTACAATGCAGCTATCTGTAATAGCTGTCAGGAAACATGATATCTTCTATATCATATGACTGGTTAAATGGATGTTAAAGATCCTTTCCTGCCCAGATAGAAGCAATATTCAACTACAAAACATCTTAATGAAAGATGTTCTTATGTACACTAGAGCCAGAATAAAATGAGCACCATTCTCTGAAGACTTTTATGCTAGCATGCAGGTAATAGGTTTTAGTGGTATTACAGATGGGTCATGAAATCTTTCTGATACGCCTACTTTGTCCACCAGTAATACTAAGCCCTTTCTAGAGTTATTTTGAGGTTATGGGGATTTTTTTTGTGCTGTTTTGTTTGTTTGTTTGGGGTTTTTTTGCTTGTTTTTTGATTGGGTTATTTTTGGTGGGTGGTTTTTTTTGTTTGTTTGATTGGTTGGTTGGTTTGCTCTTCTTTTTTTTTTTCCTTTAGATTTATAAAACCTTGAGGGAAAGCTGCAGTAAATACATAAATAAATAATGGTTGTGTGATTTTTGTCAGGGGCTTCTGAGCATTTCTGCCATGTAAGTCATATGAAGAGGCCTAATCTGTTTGGAATTCACAATTCCAAAATATCATGAGATAATTTGCTCCCAAGTGAATTCCAGTACCTGTCATTTGTTTTCAGATTCACATTGTTAGTCTGAAGTACAGGTAAATTGACAGAGTGAAATTACAAACCCACTGAGTTCAATGACATTTCTGACTGTCTTCAGCAGTGGCAGGATTTTACTCCTGCATTTCTCTTTTATCTTGTACCTCTCACCTTGTATGTAGCAGAAGACTTCTGCTAGTAGTACAGAATTTTTATGGCAAACAAATGTTTTACTTTTTGTAGCCTTTTTAGTGACTGTGAGGGATAGATGTTCCTTAAAACAAATGAATAATCCTAACTTGGTTGATCATTTTAGTCTTCTTCTCTTGGCTGATCAGCTGTTGGAAACAGTATAGATGTCCTTAGTGTAGTAATATCCAGGCTTTGAAGCAGTCTTAAGTGAAATCTGTAGATCACATTTTATATCCCTACTTTTTTTTTTTTTAATATATTTTCTGTTCAAGCCTATCCCATTTTTATTTCCTATGGAATGTGACGTCTATTAATTTATGGAGTATTATGGATTTTTTTTTGCAATTTAAAGTGTGATAGGAGAACCACAATGTATAGTTAGCTGTCCAAATTAGACCACTGAGCCATGAAATTTGCTTCATGATGCTGTGATCCATATTTACTCTTTGAGGAGAGGGAAGATAGAAAGCTGTTTTCCTATTCCGCAGTGCAGTGTTTTGCAAGAGAAACATTTTTCCTGATCCTGCTAGGCAGCTGAGAGCCCTAGTGCATGAGCTAGGACTGCAAACTTGTCAGAAAATTTGACAACAAATTGTGGGTATTTTCAGTGATATCATTTAAAGTCAAGCAAAAGGACTCAAGAGCGCCACTCTGCATTTTACAGCTCTTTTTGGTTTTGTAACTAGTGTCCAATAAGGTCATTGGCTAAATCGTATGTCTATGAATTCACGTTCCAATTAGGTTATGTTCTAAACATAAACATACTTTAAAAATAAATCTGATGACACTAATGAAGGAATGTTTGTAATTAATAGATGTGTCCCCTCTGCTTACTTTTTCTTTAACACATCTGTGAACAACACAGGTTATTTGTCAGTATGGGATAACTCTCTTTTTTATTGAATGATGGATTAAAAATGGCATTCCTGTGCTCCTTCCTGTGTTTCCACTGTAAGGATACAATGTAGCCCTTGCAGTGGGAATTATAGCAATTGCTATATTATTTATTTTGTTTTATTTCTTCTAATTAAACAAATTCCTTCTTGATACTACAAGATCCAGAAGTTGACACCAATGATAAGATAAAGCACTAGGCACTAAAGAAGCCGGGAATCCCAAGGAATGGAAATACATTTCAGAAGGAGCAAGCAAAAAAACCCAAAACATTTGTAGGTGGGAGCCAAAGTTAGAATTTGGAAAGAAATTAACATGTGGAACACAGAACAGTTAATAGTAAAGTGAAAGCAGCTGAGACAACATCTTCTGAAAAGCTTGTTCTATTATTAGTATCTAGTAGATTGGCACAAGAAACACAAATTTGTATTATAGGAGAAAGAAAGCAGAATTCTTATTTGGAAATAACCTTCTTTTGGTGCAGCCTAGAAGACTGAAAAAGCAAATATTTTGCTTTCCACAAACATCTTTGAGCCAGGAATCTAAATTGTAGCTTGCAAGTTAGAATGAAGTTTAGAAAAATAATGATTTATTTAAAATCAGGTAGATTTCTTGCACTGCAAGCCCGAGATATATACATACATAATTTTTTTTTTTCTGGAAGTGTTTGAAGTTTGAACTGTCATGTATTGAATATTTATATGTACAAAATATTATATTAAATAGTAACCAAAATAAAAATTGTTATCAAGTGAAAAGTGCTTAAATATGAAAATAAATGTTTCCAAGGCAATACTTGGAAAAAGTCGTGTCTCTGCAATTAAAAGTTTGAACTTTTTGAGCCTACCTTTTTTAAGCTACATACTAACATTTTGGGTTTTTTTTCCTCTTTCCTGCAAAATTCCCATCTCATTCAGTAGAGGGGACATCCTCGGTTGATGAGTAGCTCCTTAGTATGTGGGTTTCTTCACACAAGTATATTTAGGGGTTCATTTTGCCTACTAAATACAAATCAATTCTGAAACCAGGTTTATTAATTTTCTGATGGTTTACTGTAATCTTAGTGCTTCACAATATTAAGTTTTTTCTGTGGGATGGATTGATATGATCTTCATTTAATAGTTGAGGATCATAGACACTGATAAACAAAATCAACATGTATTCCTTGTGTTTGGAAACAGTCTCTGAGGCATCTGGACCTGATTCTCTGCATGTTAAGGCACTGATTATGTGTCCACTGATGTTAGTTGCAACTGTGAGTGGCCAGTACTTTGGGGAATTGACCTTTTCAAAGAGGTTTTTTTTTTCAAGGGCTTCAACAATTTCAGTAAACAGAAGAGTCCTGGAAGCACTTTAAGTGACATGACAGAGGCATAGTTTTACTACAAAACTGACTCTTTTGATAATAAATTCTAAAGATTTGTTATAGCGTCACTAAACATGTGACAGTTGCCTTTTTCAGGGACTTGTACCTTGACTCTATGGGTAGCCTTTCTTTGGGAGAGGTTCCTCAAACAGTGGAAAGCTACAGTTGATGAGAAAGAGGGGTCATCATTTCAGTGACGTACTGTGTTTTTCCTAGCCTCATTCTAAAACGTGGTTGAAATTCAAATAATTATTTATAAATGTAATTCTCAGGCACGTAACATTTATTGCAGAGATACAGACCTAGGTGTAATAATTTGTTGAAGGTAAGCAAATAACAACAGGATCTCTGGATGTATCTGACAGCTGTAATAAATGGCATCATAAGACTTGCCAATAGCAAGAGGTTAATGGGTATTCTCTGATAGAAGGGGAGAGGGTGTAATCTTTCATACCTAATGTTTTGTGCATGCTGAACACATGCTACTTCCTTTGCATCCAGCAAACTGAATAGTATCACTCTAATGGCCACTCTTCTCTATCCTATGTAAACATTTTAAAACCTTTTAATAAGGGATTTCACTTGTCTTCTTGTCTTTCCTGACAGCTGCCTTTCCCCTTATTCAATGTATATTTTTGTGTATTTTCAGTAATTTTTTGGTGAAGGTATGAAGAGTATGAAAGATTTTATTCTCCTACATGCAAAACTGCAAAACCTGTATGCATTATTTGTTGTTAGTCAAAGGTAGAGATCTAATCCTGTGTTAGAGGGAGTTCTGGAAAGGAAATTACTTTCTGTAGGAATACAGGCACACACAAATGAGAGATACCGAAAACATCCTTGTGAGAGTGTAGAACCAGTGTAATGACTCCTGGCAAATTATGAAAATAAAGTATATTTATAGGATATACAAAATAGTGTGTGTGTGCACATATGCTTCTTTATGTGAATCATATGAAGTATACCATAAGGTCCAAGAGTTTTGTAAGAATTTTTTGTTATGCTGTAAACTCTTAGGCTTTCATATAATTACGATTTTCATTGCTACATCTGGAAGCACTTGAGGAAAAAATGTTTCAGCCATTCTTGAGTGCTAAGATAATGAAGCAGTATTTTACCTGTTAAAATTAAATCATATGCATATGTAACAACTTAGTAACACAAACAGGTGGAAATATTAATGTAAACTGTACAATGAGGTAGGCCTAAAGAAGATGTTCCTTTAGATATTAAGAAAATGGTATGGGTTTGATCAGTAGGTGCTTTTGTGTACTGTGGGAGTGTCAAGTGGCAGCTTGAGAAAGTTTGCTTGCAAGTAACCTGAAAAGTCAGTAGCTTTTGATCCTCCTCATTTGCTGAAGATGTCCTCTTACACCTTATATCTATAGTGTCAGAAGTACCACTTAAGAGAGCCGTTATTATTTTTATTTAAGACTTTGGACAACAATCTTATGGTAACAGGTAGTTGTTCTTTTTTCTTCTTCCTTTTTTCCTATTTTAGAACTGTGTCTCAAGTATTCAGAAACTACCAGATATTAATGAATTAACTACATACTACACTGATTTGCAGAAAATTTGTGGACATTTGTGGACATAAGGAAGTTAGAGGGGATGCAGTTAGATTTTTCCCTTTCCTCCAACCTTATCCATTCCCATAGATAATCTCATTTGATGAAATGACCCATAAGAAAAGTTGTGCTGGGATTACCCTTATTAGTCTAACCTTTTTGACATTCTTGTCTGAATTTGAAAGTGAAGCGATGAAAGTAGTATCCTCTTTTCAAGAAACTCAGTGTAATGTGTTAATCTAATGGTTATTTTGGAGTGTTAAATAATATAGTATGTGGTGATTAGCAAACTTGAGATAATGGAGCGATTGACCTGTGCCATGGAGGGCTGGTTAAATTCAACTTGTATTTTAAGTGTTAGGTATGCCTGTTTCTGGACTCTGAAGACTGCCTTGATATGAAGCACAGTTCAAGAGCAGTAGAATCACTTAAGTATGCATATAAGTTAGGCAATTGATGAAGTAAATTCAATAAGCTTTCTGTGCTATGCTCTTGGACCTTTGGAAGAAAAAGAAAGAGTGACCTGTACAATGAATACTGTACCTAAAATGTACAAACTTACTGTTGGAGAGTATCATGTTCTAATTGGAGTTGAATGGGGGGTTCTTTTTTAAAACCAAGGGCTGTTGAAACTTCTGTGAGACAAGAAGAATCAACGTAAAGATTAAACTAAATTAAACCCAAAGGGAAAATGACAGGAAGGAAAAACAGAGCATTGGGGAAAGTGTGTATTGGGGGTGAGAGCTGTTAAACTGACTTAGTAAGACCAAAACACCTCCAGCCAAACTCCTCTACGTTAGCTTCCCTCTTACATGAACCAATGTATACCTTATTTATTTAGCTTATTATTGTTATGGTTGCATTTATTCACCAGTTGCACTCTCACTGTTGAGTTTACTGTAGTTCCCTTTAACCATAGGCATGTGTCTCTTCTTACCATACACTCTTTCCATTTAGAAGAATCTTTTCTGTAGGCCATTGCCTCACACTTAACAGGGCATGGTTTTTCATCATGAAATGTGTGTGCTACTTTCTTGGCTACTTCTTTTTACTTGCTTTGTAGGACTTAGTATCTCTTTGGTTTTGCCTGCTGTTCTAGTTGTTTAAAACCTTGGTTGCCCCCAGAAGACATATTGGTCTTCCTGCATTCCATGTTGTTTTTCTTCCCAACAAGGTAACATTTTTCGAATGAACAGAATGTGGGACTTGAGCGCACTGGTTTTAACTGTCCTGTTATGTGATTGGATAGAATAGGCAGACAAATGCCTGCATTAGTATATTGTGCATTGTGTATTCAGATGAAAACTATGCTAATGATCTTTACTTTTTCATTTTCTCCTCATTACTTTGCTCCTTCCCAGCCCCTCCATAAAGCCTAGTGTTTGCAGAATGTCAAACCAGAGTATTTAAAATCAATAAATAAAATAATAAAATAAAAAAGTATGTTATCTTCATCTTTTTAGCAAGGTGTTCATCCTAATTCTTGAAATTTTTAATACAAATGGAAGGATGATGAGAAGTACTTAGTGTTGTGTATTTCAAAGAATTAAGATACAGTATTAGATTAAATGATTTTATAAGTAGGGCTATGAGTTCAGCAAAATTCTTAGCAGCTACATGGATTGTTGACACAATTCAGGTCCAAAGTGTAAAACTCTCCATTACAGAGCGATTTCACAGTGCTCTGTTTTCTCAAGATGTTTCTGAGGATATAGCTTCCTACAAGTCATTTTGTATTGTATTGCATGCTATTAAAGATGAATGGAAAACAGATTTGGAATTTTTACATATTTTATGAGCACTGACAAATTGTTAGATAATATAAACTCTTCTTAAACACTCTGGAATTTACTGGAAAACTAAAAAATAGATTGAGCGGGGGAGGATGTATTTTTTTTTTTTTTTTTTTTTTAAATCTTAAAATCTCTTGTCTAGTAGTAACAGATTTGGTCCTGTCAGAATGATGGAAAACAATTTCTGTATGTGCAGAATAACTGCTTTGAGTAAATTACACTGATTTTAATGACTGCAGGAAATGAAATAATATCTTTGTATACTTTCTGTGTGTTTAATTGTGTCTTCAAATAGATGTCATTGCTTAATATTTGAGAATGTGACTACTCAATGTGTAGCTTCAGTAATATTTTACATTGTTACTTGGCAGCTACAGCCAGCATTTAGGTTTAGTCATAATAAACAGAGATTTATGGAGAGCTATGTGATTTAAAGAAAAGGCTCAGTTACCAAACATTAAAATATTAAAAGCTGAAATATTTTTTGAAAGGTGAAATAATAATGTTTTGCTTGAACACTCATTAGCTACGCATGCAGAGTGCAATTCTGGCTCTTAGCAAAATAATTCCAAATAGGACAATAATAATCTTCTTCCAGCACAGCCTCATTACTTAAATGAAATACACTTGTTAACTTACACAGATGTGTAATACAGGATAATCACAGGATCTGTGGTGGTTCTGATCTAGACTGACAAACAGTTGTCTTGGTTATGAAAGCAGTTCTAGAAATTCAGAGGTAGAGCCAACTGTCTTAATTATTGGAATGATATGAACCCTGCAAAGCAATTTTGTTGAGGTATTAATTACTATTTGATTTAGATTTTATACATATTTTAAATGAAATTACTTTTGGCACTGCTGATGTTATTTGAGATCCCACCGGTATGACTCTAATCACAGTTTTATAAATGTGCATATTTGAAATTGGGATAATGCCGACCTTTTCTTTTATTAAATACATGAAAAGCTCCTTAGTCTACCTGTATGGACAGAGGGTGACGGACTGACTGATGGTTCCTTTTAAGTCTTTTCTGTCAGAATTGTTGAAATATACCCTGAGAGTGATTCATGCAGTGGTATTGCTGGATGTACCATCCCAGAACTTCAATCCCTTTGAATTACTGCTGCATTTTTGTTAAAAGTGTTTCTGAAAGGTTGAATATATATCTTGCTGTTAAATTGCTGTTCATTTAGAAGACTTATAGTTCATTGCGCAAAAGAGACTTTAAGTCTCATTTAAATAACCATCAGCTTATTTATTTTCATTCTAGCTTGCCTAAAATGGAAAAATAATGTGCATTTTAAAGTGCTTTAAGCTGTCTCTGCATGCATTTTAATATGATGGTACTAGGAATATGATTTTCAAGCTGTGTATATCCTGAGGTTAAATTAAGATTTTTTTTTCATATCCCTATGTATTAAGTAACATGTTGTTTAACAGAAAATTTATTCTTACAAGTGGTTTACCACTTACATATTTTCATTAGCTGTCTTAAATAGTATTTTTAAAGATGTGCATTTGTTTGTTTGAAAAGCTTTCTCTGAGCATTTGAAAACATTATGGATTGCTCAGCAGCCAGTAGAATCTGTTATTTTTGGTTTTGGGTCTCAACATCTTGCAGTCTTTTGTTTTGTGATCAAAATTGTTCTGCTCTAAGAAGGTTAGATAGCTCTGCCCTGGGGCCATGGCCTTTATAGTCCAAGCAGGTCTAACATTAAATGATTACGGCAGTTTTCTCTTTCCAAAGTCTGAAGAGTCCTGTTCACACAGTTCTCCGAGTCCCAGAGGCAGGAAAAGCTTGCAGGCTTAGTCAGTGGTAAAGCCTCAGTCAGTCTTTCACATGTCAAAGCAGGGCTGAAGTAAAAAAGTAAAAAAAACCCTATTTATCTTTGAATTGTATTTAAAGTAAACAAATAAAGCCCATCCAGAAAAAAGAAGCATACTACAGATTTGCTCCAGTTAACTGTTTTAATGAGTTCTTATATAGAGTACCACAGTGCTGCAATGTAGATCATGAGTTTTATAGTCGTTTGTGGAATGGGATTAGTAAATTACAGACTTATTATTTTTTGTTTAATTTTCATTAATTCTTGTGAATACTATTAAAAATAATAATTTGTAAAAAATAGTGTAGTGGGGTGAACTAATATGTTCAATAAATGAATGTTACTTTGATATCAGTAAGTTATTTCCAGTAATTATACATGAAATATCTATTGATAATCAGTACTGAGAGCTTGTCATTTTTCGCACCATGCTGTTTGTCATTTTTCGCACCAAAATGTGCCTGTTAAATATGGAAAAGGAATTTATTATTGGCTCTCTCCTCCAAATTTTGGATAGCGAAAACCATAAAAGTAACCACTGTGCAGCTTCTTGAAGAAATATATGAATCAGAAATAAAGGGAGCGAATCTGGCCATGTCCATATAGTTAAAACAGAAGCCATTCTGTACTTATATATCAAATATACATATCAAATTATAGATAGCATTTTTCAGACTAAAAATAGTCTTTGGCCATTTTTCCATTACTAAAATAAGAGTCTTGGAGAGGTTGTAGGTGTGGGATTTTTTTTTTTTTTTCAGCCTTTTTAGCCCTCTTCTCCAGTGCCTGTGGATTGAACTTTTCTTATACTTCAATTCATTACCTTCATTACCATTCCTTTATGCTCAGGTTTAAATCAATTAGGCAACTCTCCTATTCATTTGCTATAGTCCCAGAGTCATAGAATCATAGAATAGTTAGGGTTGGAAAGGACCTTAAGATCATCTAGTTCCAACCCCCCTGCCAGGGACAGGGACACCTCCCACTAAACCGTGCCACCCAAGGTTATGTCCAACCCAGCCTTCAACACCGGCAGCGATGGAGCATTCACAATTTCCCTGGGCAACCCATTCCAGTGCCTCACCACCCTCACAGTAAAGAATTTCTTCCTCATATCCAATCTAAACTTCCCCTGTTTAAGTTTGAACCCCTTACTCCTTGTCCTGTCACTACAGTCCCTCATGAAGAGTCCCTCCCCAGCATCCCTATAGGCCCCCTTCAGATACTGGAAGGCTGCTATGAGGTCTCCACGCAGCCTTCTCTTCTCCAGGCTCAACAGCCCCAACTTTCTCAGCCTATCTTCATAGGGGAGGTGCTCCAGTCCCCTGATCATCCTCGTGGCCTTCCTTTCGACTTGTTCCCACAGTTCCATGTCCTTCTTATGTTGAGGACACCAGAACTGCACACAATACTCCAAGTGAGGTCTCACAAGAGCAGAGTAGAGGGGCAGGATCACCTCCCTCGACCTGCTGGTCACACTCCTTTTGATGCAGCCCAGGATATGGTTGGTTTTCTGGGCTGCGAATGCACACTGCCGGCTCATGTTCATTTTCTCATCGACCAGCACCCTGAAGTCCTTCTCCACAGGGCTGCTCTGAATCTCTTCTCTGCCCAACCTGAAGCAAGAGAAGACTTGTTCTCTTGAGGTGGTTCTTTTTTTCCTTGTGGAAATTAAACCAGTTATATTTCTTAGTCTTTGTCTGTTCCAGACACTATGTTTTCCTTGAAAATATTTTTCCCAAAGAGACTGAAGAAAGGAAATCTGTGGGTTTGGGTTTTTTTGTTTAGGGTTTTTTTGTTTGATTGTTTTTTTTACCTATGACTTCTAGTAGGAAGTATCATGCTATTGGTTTCTGTGGATCAATTTAAGTTCTAACTTACAGTTAGACACTCCACACATTGTCTCGTTGAGTTTGTAATGTTTAAGAGAAGCCTGTCAAGATAATCTCTATGAGTAATAATCTCACATATATTTTACAAGTGTATTATAATAATAATAAAGGCTTTTTGTTCTGGAGCTCCTTCAAGAATTTTTAATCCACCATTCATGACCATTTCACATCTGGATTTTGGTGGGGGGCAAAAATGCTCAAATTCCCTGTAGAGCCAAGCTGAGTTACATTTAAGGCTCATGTAGTTTGTTCATTTGAACAAAATGATGTGTGCCTGTGAAATGTGTTTTGGCTTCTTTCCTTTTCAGTCAAAATTATTAATGTGAATGTGTTGCATGGCCATGTAAGTCAATTATTTGGTCAAACTAAGATTTCCTGTTTTAGAACAGGAGTTAAAAGAGTTGAAACCAGGTAGATTAGTGTTTTCAAGAATCAGCAGAAGGTGAAAAAGATTATGGGACCCCAGTGAAATAATAATTTACTACAAAAGCTGCAAAGCATTGAATAGTTCCAATTTTCATTATACATAGGCACAAAAAACATGGGAAATATTTCCCATGAGGCCAGGTATTTGAGCAGTTCCCTTTGTGGACTGCTGTCCCTTTATATGACAACTCAGGCTGTGTTGTTGTTGGCTACTGGGAGACCTGATGGTGGCCTGTGTGGTAAGAGACAGTCCCCACTGTGTCTGGGGCCAGTGGGGAGTGTGCCTGCATCATACCTTTCTATGGTCTCTTCTCTTCATGAGCTGCAGCTAAGGCAGAAATTACACTGCCTCATGGCATTGCCTGGTCCTTTCCCTTCACCTTTTTGTCTGTTTAGCAGCATCCTTTAGCTTTTGTTGGGTGGGAAGAGCAAGAAATATTTCTTAAAATATTCATATGGTTCTTCAGTTGTGTTGTAACTCATGGGAGTTCTGGTAAAGTCTGCATTCAGTTGCCCTGCATGGAAGGGTGGGTGTACTGTGCAGGCTGGAGCGTAGAGGGGCTTGTTAGCACTCTAAATGAGCTGAGCTGGTGTAGGTACTCAAATTAATCAGTGTGTGGCAGTATGTTGTTCTCTAGGGAATAATTTACCCTGTTTCTTGGCCGGATAAAGTAGCCTGTGTAAAGCTTCCTGATGTTGTGACTAGCAAAAAGGAAAAACTAGCGTGGGTGGATGTAATGGAAGCACATGACTTGGCTATGCATAGAGTCCTTAAGGAGTCTGAAAGCTGAAGAAATGTACTTTAAAATGAAACTTTTAAAATGTGGTTTGTGACTGGTCAACAGCTCTGATAATTAGGATCAATAAGTTATTGTCTTAGGTAAAATATAATGTTGCTTTTAAGAAATACTAATTCTCCAAAATCTTAAGTAACCTGCTCTGCTTGCTTTCTGCTGTCTGCAGCCATTCTTGCTAGAAGGATATTACAGCGGTAAAAACAGTAGTTCAGAAACAGTAGTGTGAAGTGTTTCTTTCCAGGTGTTGTTTTTGGTAACTCTCATGCCATGTCAGAGCAGTGGGTTTATCAGCAACTCAGAATTCTAGGAATTTTAAGGAGCTGGTAATTGCCTGAAGTACTTCCCAAGTAATAATTTAAGACTGAGTAATTTTTAAGGCATAATAGTACATTCTTCTTTGGGCATCTTGCAAGCCTTTTTTTTTTTTTTTTTCATTTAAATAAGCTGTGCATCACCCACATTTATTTTTGAAGAGGAAATAACTGCCTTACTGTAGAGTAACCCTATTTACTGTTACTTGTGCTGCTTCTTTAGCATTTAATGGCATGATGAACTTTGATGTGGTTTTGTGATTTATGGATGAATTTAATTTTATGTACCTTGTACTTGACACTTTCTGGGTTATAACTGGTATTTTAAGGCTACTCTCAATATAGTGGTAAGTAAATGCCATAACAAAATGAGTTTACTATTTCCTATATACAACTTAAATTCTGCTGGACAAACTACAAACTCTAGGGCAGAAAAACAGAAATCACCAGCTGTGTTGATGGTTTATAGTAACTTGGTAGTGCAAGAGCCTTTCCCTTCTTGAAGCTTCTGAAGTCAAAAAATTCTACTAAAAAGATCTGGTATCATTATATAGCATCAGACCGTGCATATACCTTCCTGAAGAATGTCTTTTGGGAGGCGCTTATTGGTGTTCTCCAGTTTCTTTTGATATTTTGATGATGGCTATGGCCTTCAGTTTGTTGAAATATATGTTTCTTTGAAAAGTTCATCTTTCTTGTTTTCTTGTTTGAGTGAATGTTTTCACTAGATTTGAATATGTGCATTTTTTTCAGCCAACTCTTGTTATTTTAGTGATTCTAGTAATCTAGTAATTTAATGAGGATATATTTTCTGAGGGTTTGCTAGTGTTCATAGGGCCCGGATCCTGTTTCATGGGCAGGTGGAACACACCCTCTGATGAGGATCTGAGAGCCAAGTCTCACTGCCCTCATCTTTGTGTCAGAGAACATGACAAGATATCATCTCTGCCCTCTTATGCCTGCTACCCTCACTTTTTCAATCCTCCAGCCATGTGCCAGATCACATGAGGGAGCAGGCTGGTAGCATGGGATTTATGCTGGGCTTTGTGCTCCTCAGCTGTTACACAGCTCGTTTTCTTGTGCCCTGCCTACACAAGATGCACGATATGTTGAACTGAAGGTGAGACACTGCACAAGAGTAGAAACTGCCCAGTTCCAATTATCACAGTGAGGAAGTGAGAGATGGAGACAGCTTCAGCCCTGTGGTCATTTGCCTGGTTAATCTGTGCCTAGTTTCTTCCTCCTGAGTCACTGATATCCCCACCTGTACATGCTGCTATATGAGAACCACCCACTGATATTTCTGTGCAAGCTGTGCAAGATGCATACACCAAGTAGCAGATGCAGAGAAGGAAGAAAAAGCAGACACTGAGTATGCGGGGTTTCATGTTTCTTTAAAAGAAATAACTTTAAATATTTGCGTAAAGCAAGCCAAGCAAGTAAATGTTACATTGCTCCTAAATCTTTCTATTAGTTAATCTATAAAGAGTTGAAAACAGCTGTTCCAGATGAGTGGTTGCCCACTGATGATAAATGGTTTAACTCACATGGGAAGGCAGTAACAGTAAAGTCTCACAGAGTAAACATCTGTAAAAGTAACATACAGGCTTCTGCTTTTATCTTGCCTCCCCTCTTGGGGAACTTGAGATAAATAAAATGGATTGTCAGTATTTCTTAAGTATGACTAACGATATTCTTTACTTTTGTTTCTTTACCTAGGGTATTTATGTAAGGGATGCACCGCTGAAGGACATAAAAGTTTTCAACTTTCGCCGATTTGTAGCTCTTTTCAGTGTGGTGAATGCCACAAAGCGGGACGCTGGCAACTATCGCTGCATGATTCGGACAGAAGGAGGAGTTGGTGTATCAAACTATGCAGAACTGATAGTCAAAGGTATGTCAAAGTAAAATTCGTTATTTGCATGCTTGGTGCATGGAATAAGGACCTGCAATTGCTAATTCAGTAAGAGTATCACCCATAGCCTGTTAAAGTCGATAAGAGGTTCAATAAATAGACTCTGTGTAAATCTTAAGAGTCTATCCAGCTGTAACAATGGAATGACAGAAGAAGCCAGGGCTAATTAACCAGTTACTTGTTGATTGTTGTTTTAAATATTTCCCCAAAATGCGCTGTTTAGAAGTGTATATCTTTTGAGATTTTTTAAAGTATGAGCATAATACTGTCTGTTTACCTCCTTTGTGGAGATAGCTTTCTAAAAACATACTTCCTGCAAAATATAAGAGATTTACACTAAAATGAGCAGATAAAATATATATACTCTAACATATGCAGGGCTGGTTTTGAAAACAGCAGGAAACACTTTAATAGAATGCATACAGGTTTGTACTTCCTCATTAGAGAAAACTGTGCTAAACCGATTTTTAACATTCATTATATTTAAATTCCATTTTGCTTGCTTGTCTGTGAGATGAGCAGGTGTTGATTGGAAAGGAAGAAACTTGGGCAATGCGTTAGACTGGGGGATAATAGGTTACCAGTAGAAGATTTAGGAGAGTCATAATGAAGAAACAATTTTCCAACAGCAAGAATATGGTTTTAATGGGTGTGGATTAGGAAAAATGGACAGAAACAGGACAAGACAAAGAGAAGGAGGTTGCAAATAGCCAGTGGACAAAACAAATTGTACCATTAAAACTAAGATGAACTATTTGAATGGACAGATGGAGAACAAAGCAGAGTGGGTGAGATGAGAATATAATTATAAGGCATGGTGGAAGAAATCAGGTTATTTCAGTTCAAGCGTGAAAAATAAAAAGGGAAAATAAAAGGGGTGGCCGAAAATGGGAATGTCAGCAAGGAAAGAAGGTATGCACTATAAGCCCCAAATAGGAATAGCATCTTTTCACACCTAATAGCAGGGAAAACGAGAAAGAATGGAGACTGCCTGAAGGAGGCAGATGGAAGACTGACTACATCAGTGACAGGAGGTACAGAAAGCTGAAGAAGTTAGTTAGATTTTTCCAATTTCTTTAATTTAGGGAGTTTTAGTTTTTTAGTGCTCCTTTTGATGTATAGTAGTTGAAATTATGAAGTGTGTCGTTACAGCATTTGTGCTTACTCAGATTCTTTCAGAAAATTTGCACTGGGCACTGTGGACAAGTAGATAGCCTTAGGGTGTAATCCCATTAACTATTTGTAGAGTGGCAAAGTAATTATGGTAATCCCCGTTGCCTGTGTTGGAGCTTTTATGAGACCACCTGCAGGTCATTCCTTCTGACCTAAAAAGACCCATTTTATACATTGTACTGTAAAACCTTAGATGACTATACTGAAATAGCAGCATTAGAGGCTAATTGGTAAATATGCTTTTACATTGATGGCATATAATTAAGGAATTGTATTTCCTGTTTTTTTCAGAAGCCTTTCTGCAGTGTTAGTTAGCAAAATTCAAAAATAATGGATTGATTTTGGTGCAGCTATATCTTTTTTTAATCCATTACCATCAATAAATTATGGAAAATGTACATTTACCCATATTGGATGTAATGCTTAGTATACTTGAGAATTACTAATGGCTTAATAATAGTATGTGTAGAAACAGTGGTGTAATTACTCCTCAGTCTTTGTTGGAAACCATGAATCTAATTCTCTTCTCATTTACACTGGTGTAACTAAACTGACTTAGTAGGAATTGCCCTGGAATTACATTGCTAGGATGACGGGACAATCAAACCTAGCTTTTGTAAATTAAACAGAATCAGTTCTTCACTATTACTCTGTTTCATTCTGGTTGCTGAATTTGTAACTCCAGTTGGAAATAAGTAAATTCTTCTTTTTCAAAATATCTTTGCTTTAAGTAGGGAGCATGTTACAGCTGTGTACAACATTCATTCTACTTCATTGTAGACATATTTTCACTAAGTGGGAACTTATTCTAAGTAAATAACGATTATTTACGTAAATCTCTTGAAGGTTTGCAGTGTTGCTGCAGCATAGTGATGTGTAGCACTGGACACCAAGTACCAGAACTTCTGAAATCAGTGGAAAGGCTAGTAGCAGGTGCTGAAAAATAAACCTGAAATCACAAAGAAATAGGAATGAAATCTTGAAGATAAGAGATATGTAAGAAACTGCCTGATATTCTTTTTTTCTTTCCTCTCTTTTGCTTCTTTACCTGAGCAGATACTGTTATAGAGAAGTTTAATCTGTATGGAGGACAAAAAAAAAGGCAATTAAAGAGCTGTCAGTTAATCCCGTGTTATCTAGTTAAAGAACTGTAAACATGAATATTGTCTAGGTAATGGGAAAAAACCTATCAGTGAACAATTATTCTGGCCTTAAACAAGAAGAAAAAAAAAAACAAAGGGGGTATTTTTTGAAAACTTGTTTGTGTTATTTGCCTTTTAGAGGATGGTGAAATAAAGTATTGATTGATCTATTTAAATAAATCCGGAAGGGGAGGTTTTCAATTTACTCAAGTGTTTGTTCTGATAGGAGAGGCTGAAAAGGCAAGTGCCTTGTCATTGTGTGTGCTCAAACCGCACACTATCCTCATCTAAGTTTGTCTTAGAATTGGATTGAAATGTCACTTTATCTAATGGGAGACATGAAATTCTTGTCTCCCTTGCCTTGTCAGATCACCCGCTTATTGTGAAAAACAGCAGTTTGTATCTAATAGGTGACATAAAAGTAATTAACATTGTGCAAAAGGAAAATAATAGGGTGGAATTGTTTCAATGTATTTGGTGAAGTAAATTATGCTTCTACATACAGTCACTAGGTTGATTTTTTCTAAAAGTGGGCAGATCCAGCACTGATTAGGTTTAGAAGAACAGAATGAGTCCGTCTGAGCAGACATCAGATTATTACAGAGTTCAGACTGCTTATTGAGTTCAAACAAGGTAAACCTAGGTGTCAGATTGGCTGAAAGGAGTTTTGTTAGGTTTTTAAGCAAGGACATGGAAAGGTTAGCCATATGTAATGCAGGCAGCTTAAATGTCTGCATCTTTCCAAATGGAAGATTTAACGCCAAGAACAGAAACAAACCGCTTTGGATATCTACAGCAAACAATTTGTTCTGGAGGACAAAATCATTTTGTGAGCAAGAGACAGTAAGAAAATATTAATGGTTGCTTATCTTTAGTATCAGTTGTTCTTATACATTAGGTATACACAGGTACTTAACATCTCTTTTCTCTCTCGGCCAACTACCCTTTTGTGCTGGATCCATCAGTCTGTCTGTACCCCTTTTTTTACAAACTGCTGGTATGAGGACTCTATTTTTATGGTTGCTTGACAAACCCTGTCATAAAGTCCTGCTTTCAGATGCTGTTATTTTGCCAAACTGACTTCAGGCTGATGTTTGTGGGTGTGTGCCTCAGCCTGAAGGTTTTGAGAAAACCTCCAGCCAAAGCAGATGAGATAGTTCAACCATCTTAGCAAACTTGCCTTAAGAAAGTGCTGAAGACTCTGTGCTTGGAAGCAGGAACTTTATTCAGGAGGATAACAGTTAGGTCAAAAACATTGGTTTTCTGTTCCCGTGGAAGTCAATTTAAAAGCTACTGAATAAATCTCAAACTTGTGGAGGGGGAATTTAATGATGTTTGGAATGTGGTGATGGTGACCATAGCATGGGGAAGAAATGAAAACTGAGCAAAGCTGAGAATGGGAAGGGTAGATGAATTTAGAACACTTAGGTAAGCAGATGAAGGGAGAGCAAGAGTAGTGCAGACTGAAGCACCACCGCCTTAGAAAGGGCATTGGCAAGTCACGAGTGGGCAATTCACAATGTTTGGGTTTGGAAGAAGTCATGTTTGGGGAAGAGAACTTTTTGTGCCTTTTTAGGCATGGGTGGTAAAAGTACAACTGCTACTACTATAGGGTTTAGCAGGAATGCTAGCTAATTAGATTATGCCTGCATGGGCTTACCAGTGTATAGTACAAAGATACTTGTTTTTCTGTAAAGTTTAAAAGTAGGTGTAAAACGCAACAGTTACATTTTTTTTTTTTAAATAATGACTTTAAAAGTAATTTTAAGAACATTAGGATACTGGGCTAGGTCAAGTTTTCATCCTGAACAATCTCAGTAAAGGAATAGTGTAAAATAATCTTGCATATTATGCATCATACTTTTTAGAGGTATTGTTTAATTAAATAATTAAATGTTATGGCAGGAATTATTTAAAGCCTTAAAAAAAAAAATAAAATAATTGCTTGAAGAATTGTGGTGCTTCAGTTACCTCCATGTCTTTTGTTATCAGTGGGGATATTTGCTGCCCTTCATCCACAATTAAATGCTGTAAAAATTAACACTGCTTTCCATTGTTTCCAATGGCATGGAATCATTTGCATGCTCAAAAGAGGAGCACAATAACACGCATATATGTATATATATAAAAATATAGGAAAATGGAAGAAAATATTCTTAAAGCTGTTCAGTTGATTTCAAGACTATACAATTATGATGTTGTGATTATTTTTATAATTATTAAGACCTTATTAACATGGAAGTAGCATCAGAGATGATTGATACTTTATTGCTTTGCTGCTCATGATGTGCTGAACAGTGTCACATGGGTATACCGTGGTATTGACTTTCTAACAGTTACTATTTAATTTAAAAAAAAAAAGTCAGATTGCAGGATAAATGTTTATTCCCTGTCCCCCCATAGGTGTAGCCTGGCTCCATTCTCCCACTCACTCACCTCAGAAGAAAAATCAAAAAATGTTATTGTTATTATTGAAGTAGATTTTGTTTTTTCCATTCTTTAAATGAGCTTTTCTGAGCCACCAAGAAGAAATGTGGTTTTTTTATGTTCCAGAACTCACTTAAACCTCAGAGATTTACATTCTCTCCACTGGCATTTCTGTCTGATGCCTTTCCTCTCCCTATAAAAAATTTGAAAGAGCTGCAAAACAGAAAGATATTAGGATATTGTAGAAAATATCTGGAAATTCTGTATTATTCTGTATAATTTAAAATACAAAGCAGTGTAAATAAAGGAGTTGACATTTCAAGTTTCCAGTTAATATAGAAGGCATAAGAATAAATAGTTTCTATGAATAAAGTTTCTATGCATGTATGGTTAAATTTGTTTTTATCCTCTGCCTATGAGAAGGGTTGCTTCTTATCATAAAGGCTTTGTCTTTTTCTCATATTTACTGTAAATAATCTCTTTCTGTCGGGTAACATTAGAGCATCTGCCTAAAGCCTTCTGACATCTACAGATCTCTGGTTTAGTAGGGTGGCCACTGTTTCCTTTCCAGAAGAGATTATTCTCATCGCCATTTGTCAGACAATTCAAAAGCACTGAATTTGAAATTATGGATGAACTTACCTTTTCTTTTTTTTTTTTTTTTTTGAGTTAATGTATTTTAAAAGCATTTTTAAAGGGTTTCACAGTACTGGACTGCTTTTTTTCATTGTTTCAAGAGAGATCTACAAGGAAATGCTCCTCTTAAGCTAACCAATTGTGCTAAACAGACAGTGCTACAAACTTGTTTCTGCAATCAGTTGAAATTCTTTCTCTGAATATCCCCAGCTGTAAAAACACAAATTATTGTACTATTTTCATAAAGGTATTAATCACAAAGTAATTTTCACGGTATGTATTTGAGACTACACTAGTGGCCAGCAGTAAAACTGCTTTTAGTGAAAGGTGGTGGTGCTGCAGCCTGATACTTACCTGATTAAGGGATTGAAATTTCTCAGTATTCTAAAAAAAAAACCTGTTTTGTCTAAAGAACAAATAAAAAAATAACAATAAAAATAACATAAACAAATAAAAACTCAGAAGAACAACTTTCATATTTCAGTCATGAAATTGGCTCATTATATTTGGTAGTACACTGTATTAAAGTGTCTGCTTAACTCTGGATCTCATGTTTTTAACCACTCAATAATGAGCATCATATTTGTAATGAAAGGTTCATTTTATGTAACCTCAGTCTCTGGTAAGAAGACTACTTTAAACTGCGTTGCTAGAATTAAACTGCAGTATATGTAGGCTTTGATAAAATAATGCAGTTTGCATTAACCTTTTGCACTGTGGTCACAAAGGAATGAAAAATATACCCTGAGGGATAAAAAGACAATAAAATACTGTCTGTTTCAAGTACTTGTAATACTTGGAATGAATTGTTGTAACTACTAACCTTAGTGACCTAACTCCTGAGTTCGCATTTTGAATGGCACTTCAACAGCCTTTAGTAGCATTTGAAACTTGAAAGTAATTAACTGTTCTTTCAGCATGGCTAAGTAAATGCCTTAGGATGCTCTATAAAAGTTCCATTTCATGTCTTGGTTCACAAAACAGCCTAATGATTTAAATTGATGATAAATCATTTTGAGGCAAGTCAGAGCTGTTTCCACACGTTATTGCTGTATGAAGCCTGAGTTTATGTACTTTAGGAACAATAATTTCAATAAAACTGCAGTATGACTCTAACCAAAAAGTGGCATCAGTTTGCCATATATTGCTACTGATATATATTGAAAATGTAAATAATATTTTCTTTATGTACTGGAATCTACCATAATATAATAAGCAATTTTTATGTCTATTCCAGTCAGTGATAATTACTTAGATGTCTTCAGAGGCATTCTGGATTGTTGCTCACTGTATCATATACTTTATTGTAATAATCAATTTGTTCTGTTAAGATGAAAATATATACTGCTGATGCCTATGTTTGCAATTTTGTGATGGCATATTTCAGCAATTACTAACAGGTTGCGCAGATCGAAGCTTACATACAAGTGTGCAGTGCTAATTAGAGACATCTATCTGAAGCATAGCTAATCTTCAATGTACTTGGTGCTCTGTGGGTTGAGCACTCTTTCTGCAAATGAAGAAATGTATCATAATGCAGGATAATTACATGTTTGTTAAAATAGCAAATCTACTATTTCCCAGGAAATAGTAATACCTATTTCCAGAGTTCCTTTGTCCCCTGTGCATCATTCCTTTATGTTTTTTGCTTTGACTCTTGACTTTGAAGCCTTTGAGAAAATTATGAAATATATAAATTCAACTTCTTTTCTGTTTGCCTATATCTCAGCATGGTTAGCAAAAGAGGATAAATCTGAATCTACGGCTTAGGGAAGACAGATGTTCTACATTCATTACATATTCTGTGTAGCCTTAAGAAGGTGGCAGTGTTTGCTGATAGATATGTTCAGAATATTGGATCAAACAGTGCCTTATTACAGCAGCCTGGTTTCATTCTACTTCAGTATATTTAACCAATGGAAGGGGTATTTTGTGCAGCTGTGATGCATGAAGCAGCCGAGTAATTTCCTGGTTAATCAATAGGAAAAAAAAAGAATTTGTTATTTTCCTTTAAAAGGAGATGAGTTCTGCAAATTATTTCTGCAGACTAATTTTAAATGAGGTGTCCATCATGTAATAAAGAAAAGTTGTTTTAAAATTTAAACTTTTGAAACCTTTAGAATGCAAACTATCAAAAGATACTTGTTCTGTGAGACCGAGTACTGCTTCTGTGTGGCAGCAAAAATAAGCCGTAGCATCAGACTCGTATTAAAGAATAAGGAATTCCCCCAGCTCTCATTTGGAAGCACTTTCTGTTTAAACAGGATATAAGACTTGAAAAAATGCTATATTTATTCAGCTTACACAGAAGTCTATGAAAATGTGAAGGCTGAGTAGCACAGTCCATGAGAAATAATGAATAAGAAATTCATTCTGTTTTCATGCAGAACTCACTGTTCTGGCTATGTCTAAGGATAGACTACAATATCAATTTTAGCTTAAAAAATATAGTTTTGTGTAGGATTTATATTGACATCCAGTAAGAATGATATTTTGATAAGAAAACCTGACATCATCTTGATTTTTAAATTGTAAGTTGTAATTTGCCATGTAATGTCTGGTGGCTAGAGTACCAGTTGTACCTGGTTTGACGTTACTCAGAATAAAACAGAATTTTCATATTAGAATCTCCAAGTGCATAAGCAACAGAGTTTGCATACTGGATTTTATTGGAAATAAGGTTATCCTAGTGATTATTTCTTCATAACCCTAGGTTTATGGATTCTTTAGCTCTAATATAATGCAAAACTCATTGCTTATTTGAATGTTTTAGAAGCAGAAAAAAATGCCAGCATAATCATTGCTGCTTTTTATAACTTACTGTGCTTCAGAGCCACCAGTTCCCATTGCTCCACCTCAACTGTCCTCTGTTGGTGCAACTTACCTGTGGATACAGTTGAATGCCAATTCTATCAATGGGGATGGACCCATTATTCAAAGGGAAGTTGAGTATCGAACTTCAAGTGGAAGCTGGTATGACATACAACCTGTGGACTCCACAAGCTATAAGATTGGGCACCTGGATCCTGACACAGAATATGAAATCAGCGTATTACTTACAAGACCAGGTGAAGGAGGAACCGGCTCTCCTGGTCCAGCTCTCAGAACAAGAACAAAATGTGCTGGTGAGTACTCAAAAGTGTCTGGAAATTTGTAAGCATCTTTCTAGGGTTGACAATGTAAGTTATTTCACTAGCAGTTTTTACTGTGTACCTTAAACCATCAGGCTGCAGGAATTAAGACTGAATGCGTTTAAGTATAAGCTACTGGTGTATGCCAGCTACAATGACCTTGAAACCAACCTTCAGTGCTGCTGTAGAGAAATCATGCATGTGCATGCTTTACTGTCAGGTATGTGCTGAGCTCTTTCCATTTCAGTACAACCCTCTCTTGCCAGTTTATGTTTGGATTCCAGGTTGTTTTTTTCTTCTATCTCTCCATTTTTCTTTTTCCTAGTATCCCAAGCTTCATAAAAATTCTCTTTGTTTTGGGTAAAGTTCCTTTTTTCTTTTTTTCAATGTCAGATATATCAAGCTTGCAGACAAAGTGGAAAGAGATCCGATGTAACAGCAAAAGTATGCGCTGTTAAGTCTCAATTAGCAGATGAGGTTTAGCAGAGGACTGCTTTCTTGAGTGACTGACAGCATGTCTTTTCTTTAAATGAGGTAGTGTGATTTATTTTGCTGTGTAGCAGTCTTGACTCCTGTTTTGGATGTTATAATTAATAGTGCTGACCTCTGTAAAAAGAATTCAGAGTAGACCTATTATACAAAAGCAATTGTACAGTAGTTTTCAGGAAGACTGGCAGTGATATTAATTTGGGATTCAGCTGCTCACAGTATACTGTGACCTGGAGGCTTTTTTTTTTGTCATAAGTATTTTCCCCAGTATTTTGAATCTTCTTTCTGCTGCTGTAAAGTTGGTAAAAGATAGGCAGAAGTGTATCTAGAGGAAATGGGACTAAGAAAATGGTGTTAGCTTATTGATCCTAATCTTTTAAAGAATGACCTAGTGTTATTTGTCGTTTTAACAGGAAAAATTACATACTTCAATTCTTTACTGTGAGGGTGGTGAGGCACTGGAACAGGTTGAGCAGAGAAACTGTGGCTGCCAATCTCTAGAAGTGTTCAAGTCCAGATTGGATGGGGCTTTGAGCAGCCTGGTCTAGTAGAAGATGTCCTGGCCAGTGGCAGGCGGTTGGAACTAGATGATCCTTAAGATCTCTTTCAACCCAAACCATTCTATGGTTCTGTGATTCTATGTATTTTCACTGGATATGAAAGTCAAGTTACTTTTTCTAAAGTTACCTGGCCACCTGTCAGTGACTAAATGGCATTTTAAGTGAACTGATTGGTGAAATGTCAAACATAGAATGAAATACAGTTGTCAGAATCCCAGTGTTATGTTTTGAAGATGCAAGCTTATACAATTACTAACCCTTTTATATTATTTTTGGGGTTTTTTTCTTACTGTCATTACTGGAAAGAAGTATTTAATGAAAAATACCAAAAAGCAGTACTGTTATCATAACAGTGAAGTATTTAGTATTTATAAGATTTTTATTTACTAGACCAAGACAACTTCAGCTTAGTCAAAAGTGAGACATAAAAAAAGTAGTTCCTTTCAGGAGGATTTATGGCTGACTGTGTGTCATGGTTTAAGCCCAGCTGTAACTCAGAAAAACCACACAGTCTCCGGGCTCCATCTCTTGTAACAGTCTTTCAGAGCAGGAGAGGTTGTGTGCAGTGTTCACACTCATGAATAACCTGGGCAATAGTGTCCATTGCTAAGTCCACCCCTCGATCATGAGTCCATCTGTATGCTGCATCTCTGCCCTCATGGCCTGAGGTGTCATGGGCCCACCAGGCTCAAAATAATTCACCCTCCCCTTCAGCAGTTTCTTCAGTTTGTCGCTGGGGACTCCATACAGCTGCCTTCCTTCTCTGACACTTCCAAAGCACTGGAGGGGCCCAGTGGACTAGATACTCACCCATACTGTCCCACACACCCTGCCACTCATGACTGTCCAGCCTTGAGGAAAATCTCTTGGTCCTCCTGCATCCTACTCTAACCCTAGGCAAGGCCCAAACCCAACTCTGCTTAACTCTCAGGACCAGATGAAATGGTTGTGGGTAAAACACACTCTGTATGCATGCTAACACGGTGATCCCCATCACAATCAGCAGGCAGGTCTCAAGGGTACTTAAAGGCCATTCAAAACCTTCAAAACTCTCAAATGATACTGTAAAAGGTCTGATGGGGGGGCTGGGAGCATAAAAGAATGTCTCCTTCACAGCTTGACCACCCAAGGAGGGGAAAAGAGATGTGTAATTGCTAAGCACTTCCATTATATACCTCCCAAAGTATAGAGGTGGTGACCACACTGGGGGTGCAAGCCAGATCAGTTTCATGATCAATGATTCTATTGTATTGCAAGTCATTAGCATAAAGTACAATGAGACAAGAACCTTAGCCCAAACCCCCCATCTGATAAATGCTAAGACAGCAAATACTGGCTGTAAGTAAGGTACTGCATGCTGAACCTGTGAGATCCAGAGCAACAACTTTGAGAGCCAATAAATCAGCATTGTGACGAGTGACTATTAATCCTGTTGTTATCTCAACCCTTTGTACCCCACATTGGGTGCTAAAAAGAACTGTCCTGGTTTAAGCCCAGCTATAACTCAGAAAAATCACACAGTCTCTGGAGTCTCCCCTCCCCTTCCTCCCCCTTACTCCAGGAGGGATGGGGAGGAGAACTGGAAGAATGTAACTCCCACGGGTTGAGATAGGAACAGTCCAGTAACTAAGGTATAACAGAAACCACTGCTGCTACCACCAGTGATAATAATGACAAGGGAAATAACAAGGGAAGAGAATACAACCGCTCACCACCCACCGACCAATACCAAGCCCCACTGAACAGAGAACCCCTTCTACCAGGTCCCTGCCCCTAGCTTTTAAATCCTGGGCATGACGTGCTGTGGTATGGAATACCTCTTCGGCTAGTTTGTGTCAGGTGTCCTGTCTCTGCTTCCTCAAAGCTTCCCCTCATCCCTGGCAGAGCATGAGACTCAGAAAGTCCTTGGTCAGACTAAACATTTGAGCAGTAACTAAAAACATTGGTGTTATCAGTGCTGTTCCCAGGCCAAAAGTCGAAAACACAGCTCTGCACCAGCCACTAAGAAGGAGAAAAAATGACTGCTACTACTGAACCCAGGACACTATGCCTTTCATAATAATGTAAAATTATCTGTCTAGTCAAGGTAAGTACGTATTTAATACACAAATATTTCAGGGTTTTTCAATTAAAACAGTTTTTCTCACAGTTTGATCATAATGTAACATAGGGTGCTGTGTAAGTGAGCTTGTCTGTGCTGAAGGCTTAGAGAGAGCATGGTGGGCTGATAGCCAGCAACTGAGTACCTGCACAGCCACTTCACTCTGTCACCTCTGCTGCAGGACAGGGAGAAAACAGAAGGACGTCAAGAAGGCTTATGGTTTGAAATGAAGACAGTGTAATAGGTGAAGCAAAAGCTGCACTTGCAGGCAAAGTAAAATAAGAAATTTTTTCAGTATTTCCCATCAGCAGGCAGATGTTTAGCCGCTTCCTGGGCAGCAGGGCCTCGGCCCACATAGTGATTGCTTGACAAGACAAACACCATAAGAATGAACTTCCCCTCTTCCTCTTCTTTCCTTGTGCTTTGATTGCTCACCATGACATCATATGGTATGGAATACCCCTTTGGTCAGGTGGAGTCAGGTGTTCTCACTGTGTCCTCTCCCAGGCTTTTGTCCACCTTCAGTCTACTCGCTGCAGGGACAGAGTGGGAAAAAGAGAAAGCCTGCAAGCGCTGCTTAGCAACATTCAAAACACTGTTGTGTTATCAATCTTCTTGTCACAAATCCAAAACACAACACCATATAGGCTACTATGAAGGAAATAGACTCCACCCCAGCCAGACTCAGTAGAGAGAGAAGTCCACAATTTTAGTTATATTTAAGAGACTCATATCCTTTTGGTCTTTACAGTGGTACATACTGTTAAGTGTTAAAACATGGTTTCAGTCTCATAAACAGTTATGTACTGAAAGTATTTTATTACCTGGTAATGCCTTGTAATACATCAGCATTATTTGTGTTTTCATTAAGCTAAATGGTAACTCTTTTCAATTAAAAGCAGAAAGTGATGGCTGACTGGAAATTGTAAATTGTGTGATGATATTAAATCTATCCCTATAAATTGTCCTTTTTTTATAACATAAGATCCTGCTTTGAAGGTGTAGTGGTTATTGGTTAACTATTAGCAAGTGACATGCTAATAAGTGGCCCAAGGGTTTAAAAAGAGATGTTGATAAACTAATGACGGTATAATTAAGCTGGGTAGGAGTAAAATAATGCCAGTCTCCAAAGCATACCATGGAATTAATAAAGCAGGAGTCTTTAAGAGGAGAGTCATTGCACCTTTTTAATTACTGTGATAATTGTATGCCGCTTGCCTGTTCCCTAGGGTTCTAAAGAACCACTTGGAGACTTGAAGCAGTATGTTAAACATTCAATAATCTTAATATTTCTCCAAAGCATTTGAAATATGTTTTCATTTTAGGAAAATGAGATTTCAGAGGCTTGTAATAGACAAGTCTTATCTGCAACTTTAGTCAATAAAAGCATCTATAATTAGAATGCAAAGGAAAAAATCTCTCCAGGCTTGGTTGCATCACCCTCAGTGGAGTAGTTACATGGTTTCTAAAGTGCTTTGCTTCCTTTTGATGAAATGTGATACAAATGTAAGTGCTTTTCCAGTGTAATGTTCAGGAAGGCCAAGGAATTACATTCAGGTCTGGATTAGATTAAACCTAGACCGTGGAGCTCAGGTTTGAAAAAGAGGAGTTTAATGGATTTTGGCCATTGTGGATTTTGGTTTGGGGAACCACATTAGATCAGACTTAGAAAAAGGAGTGTTTCTCATTTCAAGATCTGAGATCAAGACCTCACCTGGTTGTCTGGAATTTGAATCAACAGTTGCTGTGCTCAAAGCTTCCTCTTCCTACAGCTGTCTCATATGGTGTTATGATCCTAGAAGAGTGCTGCCACTTAAAAATAAAAGGGGGGAGAGGGGAAGAATATACATCAGGAGATAAATGACAGAACATTTCCATTTTACAGCGTATCTCAAATTACTCTCATGTACATTTCCACTCTGGCATTGTAAAATAAGGATTCCAGAGTAGTCGCACACAATTAGCAATATTTAGGGGTAGGATAACAGAATGCTGCACACTAAAGACACTGTTATTTGAGAAGTAGGACTCTTTAGCTTGGTGTGATGCTCGCAATGGCAACTACTACTATAGAGACCTCAACCACACAGCCATTGCTAGCAGTTAAATAGCTGCACAAATATTTGAACGAAAGAATTCACATTGTATGTTAGCACAGAACCAACAGTGGCTCTGCCATATGGGATATAATAAGTTTGAGGATCTGAGAATCAATAGTTATAAAAAAACCAACTCTTATCCTTTACTGGAGTAGATTGGGAATCCTCTTGTGCCTGAAAAAATCCAGAATCAAATCTCTAAATCTAACCTAAACCCAGTAGAACTGCCCATAGTAAAACCTAGGTAGGAATGTTGAAGGATTAATAAGGTAGACTATGTTTTGTAGTTTCCCCTTGTCCATATCAGTATTTCTGTGGGTAGAACTATTTCAATGTTTTGCAGCATGTTTGGTCTTTGACAGGCATTGCATGATACCCGTCTTGATCCAGTGTATGTACCTGCACTCTGATGGTGAGACAGTGCCCCAATTAAAACAGTCTCCCAGAAAATCCAGAACTGCTATGGCCTCTCTATTAGGAAACTTCATTTTTTAACAATGTCATTCTTGGAATCCACTGGTGAACAGAAATAGCATAAAGCAAGCTACTGTAGGAAGAAAAAATAAAAAAAATCCTGACTCCTGCTAAGGGAGGGAATTTTTAAGGCCTTCTAGGGAAAATCATTACCTTTTCTCATCATGTTTCTTTTTTCACTGTGACATTTTGAATAATTCTAGAAAATCAGCATATTTTCCTTTCCTGAACGAGAAAACTCTACTGTAATTTAAGAAATCAAAAAAGAAGTAAAAAACTGCCATGAAAGAAACTTCTGATGGACTGTCCCAAATTTGTGGGTTTTTTTTAACAGTCAGAACTAAATCACAATTATTGCCTTGGGATATTTGCAAAAAAAAATCACTGACAATTTAACCAATAATTTTCCAGGCAGAGAATTCACACATTCCTTGTACAAGGAAATAACAGGAATGTGTTAATTAACATAGTTTATTTTGCTGTCTCTTCTGCTTCATCACCAGAGATTGTCAGGAGGAAAGCTGTTATTCACAGTACAACTGAACTCTTGATTTTCTGCTGCAGGTTAGTTATAAACTATCTGTTACTCCTAGAAGGCTTGTTACAATCTGAAAGAACAGAGGAAAGGAACTCTTCAAATCCCCACTCTTAAGGATTATTCTTTTTCATTTTATTCATTTGGATCACTGCTTTGGCTTCAGCTGGGTAATTTTCCAACGTGTCAAAATAGCTACTTCTGTGCTGGCATCTACTCGTGCTGTGAAAAAAATCTACATGTGCCAAAATGCTCACTGGAATGAACAGTGAATGAACAGGGGTAGAATGAACATCCTCTTCCCTCTGATCAGTTAAGACCTCCTCTCCTATTACCAGATCCTGAAAATTAACAGATGTGGACCAGAGCAACAACGCTATTTTGACTATGGAACGTTAACTAACTTGCCTGTTTCCTCTTTTTCATTGATTAAAAGGGGGCATAATTCACAAGCATATATGACCTATAGCCATTTGAATAACCGTAAGGAGTTTTTAAATAGTCCCTACAAATTATACAGTACTGTATTGTCATACACTCTCTAACTGCATCAGGTTGCAAGAGACAAAAGTATCTTAAGACAGGTGGTACTGGCCAGCAACTGTCTTGAACCCTGCGTGCCAAGTCAGTGTGCTTCTGGCACACCAAAGAGTACGCTATGCCACCACTTCCGTCCTGCCCCATGACGTGGAGCACTTTGCCAAGTCCTACATGGTGGACAGTCTGCAGCCCCTAGTGTATGACATTCTGAATACTCAGTCATCTTTGTAGTTGGTTTTCCCTATTTTCCACCCTCTTCTTTTGTCATTAATTCTGTAGTTAGTCTCTTTGTCAGTGTTCATGCCCTAGTCTGTCTTCAATCTCAGTGGTACTGCTTATTTTCATGCTCTTCCCTATTATATATCACTGTTAGGAAATGAGTTTCCACCTAAAAACTTCTGTAGGTTGAAATGGTGGCTGCCTTTCTCTGTCCTTGCAGGCTTCTTCAGATCTTTTGACCCTTTCGTTTCAAGAAAAGAGGGAGAATCTTTGTGTCACTGGGAATTAAGTTCTTCCTTGTTGCTATACCTTGGGGGACTGCCCGTGAACATGTTCAAGTTTTTTCAGGCGTATAATAAAGTCTTACCATGGCTTGGTTTTGCGATCATAAGAAAATGTCAACTTGAAGCTGTACTGCAGATTCTTTTCTACAGCTGTTTCTCAGAACTTCGCAATTTTATCTCAGAAGTTTGAACCAAGGTTGTGCAGCTGTTTTGTGTCAGAGCTAGACCTCAGATCGCAGACACCTGAACCCTTTGGAGGAGAGTTGAAGATACTGCACCATTTTATATTCCCTGGAAAAGTTCAATGGTATTTCTAAAGTCACCATTCAAAACCTGAAGATATAATAAACTTTAGTAGGAAGTTGGATTGATTTATCAGAACAGGAAGTCCACAGTGAACTTACATTTCATGTATGGGTTTTATTGTGAAAATAAGTTACAGTTTTAATAGAAATTTGAAATTGATAATTCCTGCTGTATCGTGTACCATCCTTTTCCAAATACCTTTCCAATATACAAATCATTCCCATATAAGGCTCACTTTCTCATAAGGGTAAAAGCTAATATTGGATTTTCTACAGTGTAGCAGGTGAATCACACCTTTTGGGTGTGCAGAAGGTAAGCTCTTAGATTTTAATAGATTTCCAAGAAAATGTTACTTATTAGGATGTATGTCCATGTCTCTCTGTCAGTTGTCACTTCCCTCTGATTTGGAAACAAACAAGAAAAATTTCTTCTTGGAAAGGGCCCTACTGAAAATATAAATGATGTCCAGCTGTAACTACTGTCAGAAGGTTCTTCCTTGGCAGCCACTTGCCTGGAAACTAGGACCCTCACTGTTCTTTACTGACCTGATTTCTCTGATGCTGTCTTACAAAACAGCCTTCCTTGGTGTTATTGGAGATCTTGAGTCAAGAAAAAAAACAAAATAACATAAATTTCTCCCATTAAAAAAAATACATTTTTTTTTCAATCCACTTCTCCTTTTCATCTCACAGTGCAAAATTCCCCTCTGTCAGTCTGATAAGTTCATGAAAGTAAATCCAGCTGCAACAACTGCCGCTCCTATCTTCAAGAGGGGCAAGAAGGAAGACCCAGGAAAGTACAGGCTGATCAGCCTCACCCTAATCCCTGGGAAAGTGGTGGAACAACCAATCCTAGAAACCATTTGCAAACACGCAAAGGACAAAAACATGATCAGGATGGATCCACAAAGCAGAATTCATGGTTGATGAACCCAATAGTCTTCTGCAATGAAATGGTTTGGTAGGTGAGGGGAAAGCAATGGAGACACTCAAAAGCTGTCTGGACATGGTGCTAGCAGGGGAAATTGCAGGTTGGTTCTCCATTCTGTGATTCTTCTGCCTGTGAATACAAACACTTTTCCCAACAGCAGCAGCCAAGCAAGCTGGTGTTATGTAGAAATTACTAATCCCTGCACTTTTGTGTTGTCATTAGTCCCTAAATACATATTTTTGGTTTAGTTACAGCATTCATAGGTCTCACTGGAGAAACAGTACGTTTTCCATCCCCATCATCTGAAGGGGCGAACGGGAAGAGGACAGGGTAACTACCGTGAAGGTCTGTTGGTCCTCTCTGATTGGCCTACAGATGGCTGGAGTGTATAGGGAATATAGATACATTCTAGTGATGGTAAGGGGACAGAGTATTAAACCTGAATGTCAGATTGGTTTATTTTGAGGAGCCTCTCATTACAATGAGGAGAAGCATTTAGGATTCTTTTCTGACAATAATATTTGGGTTAATATAGGGGTGAATACTGTGTTTGTATAAAGAACTGCCAGGTAGGACTGTCTTTGGTCATGTGAAAAGCACTTATATGAATGGGGACTTAATTCTTCACTTTATTAGGTTCCCATTTCAAAACATTTACAGGGGAAGAAATTAACCTGCTCTTTGAGACAAATGAACCTTCACCATCTTGTAGCAAACCTGAGGGGCAAAACTATTAATTTCACTTCTGCCAGGTAGAGGGAACATGAAGAACACATAATGACCCTTGAGAAAAAGTAGATAATATGATTCCTCTTATGGCATATTTCCATCTCCACATTTGTTGCAGTCTGTTATTAATTCTAAAGATAATTCTAAGGATAACCTCAGAAAAACCCCACTCAAAAAAACAATTTTACCCAACTTTGATTTGTGAAGAATTTCTCAGTATGGACTGAAAAAAACATGGCAACCTGGGAGTGTGCTTGTTATAAACAAAAGACTGGTGCATGAGCACCTTTCGTAGCAATGGTAGATTAGGGATACTTGTGATAAATATTGATAGAGCATTACTTAGGATTATTCTGTTCTGAACAAATTGAACATGAACTGTTTTGTGGATGCTTTGAAACTCTGTTTTCAGGAGTATTATTAGTGAAGATCTATATGCACAGTCGTTCTCTATTTTTAAAAGGAATTAGAAATAAAGAAAAAGGGATCCTTTGGATATAGGTGCCTTCCCTGGGAAGTTCCATGGGTACCTTGAATTTAGCCTTAAAAACTTTCTGCTGAGCGCTTTCTGCCCTCTTCTGAGGGCAATTTTCACATCAGCAATTCTAGTTTTCACATCCAGTTGTGCCATACTGCCTGCCAGTTAAAGGCAAACTTTGCTTTAGCAAATGATACGGAAAAGGATGGCTTTTCCTCTGATTTAGTCAATGGAGAGGGTTTTATCCAAAAGCGACGCAAAATCTTTTATACATTTGAAGTGGGTAAAGTGTATTTGCTTCCTTAATTTATGTCTAAAAGAATAATTATTTATATGTGTCTGAGCGTGTGTATATGTCTATATACATACACGCATATATATCCCATCAATCCAGTTCTCTTTTTACTTCATATATGTGTATGAATATGTCACCCCTATGACCAAAGGGAATTTAGGCTCTAAAGAACAGGTTTTGTAATTAAAAAAAAAACAAACAGTTGGGTGAAATTCTGAGCCCTGTTTTAGGAGCCAGGGAAATAAGATGTCCCATGGACAGTGGAAGCCTAGTGTCTGAAAGATTTGTCAACTAAATATCATCACTTTATGATGGTAATCCCATTTTCCTTTATGACAGACCTGCAAGGCAGGCGGCAGCACTAAGTTAACCAGGAGTCTGCTGTCAAATGGAGTATTTGATGTTAAGACTTCTGCTTCTCTACCCTGAGCCTCCTGAATGAGTGCACTAGCTTGGCTCTGTCTCATCTTCTGGAATTAAATTCTAGCAGGTCTGCATCAAATTTAAATTTGATCCAAGTCAATTTGGATAAAATATGCCAGTGGTTTTAAAAGGGATTGAGAGATGGATGGATGAATGGACAGGCATACTCCTCTATTTTATTATTTTAAGGCTCACTGTTTTGTTTGAGACTGTTAGACCATGTGCTAGCTTGCATAGCATCTTTGGCCAGTTATGAAAACACAGAACCGCGCAATTCTATTGGAGCATCTGTGAAGCATGAAACATCCAGGACTTATATAGAAACACTGGAATCTTTTAGTTTTCTTTTTTCTTTTTTTTTTTTTTTAAGTGCTTTACAAAAATGTAAAATCACAGGTTTGCAGAATGAATGGTACATTAATTCTGCCTCACTTCAAAGGAAAATGAGCAATGACACCACTCAGGTGCTTCCGTTCTTTTTTCAGTGCTTAGGAGGCATTTTGGCTTTGCAAAGCAGTTTGTTTTACAAATGTAGAATTGTACACTGAATCTAGTCCAACCTTCTGAAAGTTCCCAGGAAGAAGAGCCTGTGCTGTGAGTTGTGGCTTTTCTGGTATTACTTTTTTGCCATAAAGTACAATTGCATATTTATAGCATGGACTGTAGATGGGGTGTCTGGTTTTAAAGCTGAAATCAGGACAGATGCTGATGAAGTTATTTTTTGATTTTGGAGGAAAAAAAATCTCTTCAGAATGCTGGGTCACTGCAGTGCTGAAAATACATAATTCCATCCTACAGTTCAAGTATCTCTTCTGGTCAGCAAGTGTGCATCATGTTTCTAACTAGAGCAAACAAAGTTCATACCGTTCAGAGAGCACTAGACCTCTGTTCTGATAGATTTAAAAGAATAGTTCTGTTTGGTAATCCACCTAATTACTGCTGATTGTATTGGTTAGGCAGGGATGGGCATCCCTGTGGAAGTGAGATTCTTCCAGAGTCTTTCAGGCAACAAACATACCAGGCAGAAAAGTTGTTCTATATTCTTTTTTGCTACACTTTATCTACATGGCTAGGTAGATTCTGGCCCAAAGAAAATAGAACATTTGACTGTGAAGACACTGAGCAAACAAATGCTTACTTAAATATCTAAAATGAAATAAATAAAATTGGGAGACACTGTGCGTAGCATTATTGTGAAGTACTGCATTAAAAGAAAAAATGGAGAGCAAAATAAGACTGCCAGTGAAGTTGATTTAAGTCTCTTGCCTTTCAGTATGCTTTTTCACCCATAGGGTGATCTTTTTTAGAATGAGAATTATGATCAACCATCTAAAATAGTTTTAACGATCGTGTTTTCAAATCTATACTTCTGATGTCTGCATTTGTCTTTTAATATATACCATGCTTTGAGCACTCTTTTTATTATTTTAAATGCATTAACAATTATCTGTGCATTTAGTTCAAAATTATTCATTCTGTTCAGCTTGATCCAGTTCCCGGTAAGAAAAAAAGGTTTTCTTTTGGGAAAGGTAGAGTTTAGTTTTATCCATTAATTCATGGATTCAGAACCCTCTGAAGGTGTTTTGGTTCAGAAATCTTGCAGTAGAAAATGATATTTATAGTGGACTGTTATCTTTTAGTGTTATACATATTGGAAAAATGCATGTAAGGCAAAAAGGCAATAATAAGTGTTTACTCTTGACATGCAGAAGTGCCTTTTCATTTCTAAAAAAAATTATATTCTTTGGAAACAAAAATCAGATTGTCTGTCAGTTACTCTTTGTTTTGACTGTTTTTGCAAATGTTTTGTTTGCAATTAGCTAAAAAAAAAATAAAAATTCAATAATTTGCTTAATTACTGTTGTACAGCATTGAGTTTGAGAGGATGAACCAGTGTGTAACTGGCATGTTTGGCCAAGTAAATTAAAAAAAATAACTTTTAATGACCTGAGCATAATTACAGATGGCTTTGGAATGACAACTGGCAAAAATTGTACTATAATTAAATTTCCATTATAAAAGTTTCATCTTTTTTGTCTGACATGTAACGCTAGATTGTGAAGAGCATTCATTTATAAGAGGAAGAATTAGAGAGCTATAATTTATAATTCAGGATAATCAATGAAAGCATTTCTTTTGTCAAAAAACCTTTCACTGACAAATAGCATTGCATTGTTAGCTGTTTTAAAAAGAAACGAAAATGTCTTCTCTATATTTTTTCACTTACTGTGAAAGGAGATGAAAAATTCTCGTGGTTGAATCAAGTCTTGCTGTAATTCAGAGCAATATCATGCAGATAGGGCGCTCAGTCTGTTTTTCTGTTAATTAACATTAACTTTGTCTCAGACTGTATCTAAGACTGTTCATGTAGAAGTAGGATCTTTCTAAAGGCCATCTTACCAACTTCTGTTTAATCTAGAATAGAGTTGTTACCAGTCGAAGAAGTGATAACATATTCTGGTTTTCAAACTTTCAAATTATTGACTGAAATGGACCCTTTGCTTTCCGATATTGAGGTCTCAAAGAAAATGAATTAAAACATTATGAAGCTGCCCTGTTCATTTTTTACATAGTCTGTCAAAGCGAGCTCCATCAAAGTTTTGGCACCATATTTTCAAAGGCAACTGCAAAGCTCAGAATCACTCTCATTTAACTAACAAATGGGTGACGCTTCTTCCATATGCTCATTTGAGTTCCGTATTTACAGAATTATTTTGTGTGCTTTCATTATCACTGTTAATTAGACACAAGTCTAATTGTATACTGATTCCTCTTACTATACTACCTCTTCATTACTTGAAATGTATATGCCATTAATCTCAAAATGTGATACTTGCATATACAGAAAAGTTAGACTCTTGACTAAGTAAAACTGCCTTTCATCTTACCAGTGAATCTGTTAAATAAATGAATCTATTTCTGCTCGATTAACACTACAGAATAGTTTGGCATGAATCTTCCTAAGCTAATTTATTTTATTATGTGTTACAGTGACACACTCTCTGCTAAGCAGTTAATGTACAATATTGCACTGGGTTCCTGAAACAACTGACTTGAAAATAGGTGATTTTCATAACAACAATTTTCAGAGACTGTCTACTAAAATTCAAAATGATCATTTACTTCTGTGTGTAGTGCCACTTTACTGTTAGTCTTTTGACTTATAGACCATTGCTTATGAAAGCAGTCAGTGTTAATATCTTAAAATCTGTCAGAAAATCACTGTTCTGTATTCATTTTCACACTGTGCAGTAGCTGCTTTCTGAATGGTACTGGAGGCCAGTTTGTAGTCTCTTTGTTTTCATTCAGACAACAGACTTTAAACTCTGCAAACTGATACACACACTGATTGCTAAAACTATACAATTTGCAATTAGATAACATCTTAGGGTTTATTCTGCATTTGGAGCTTTATAGATGGACAGTCCTTCAGTGGATCAGACTAGAGGTTTTTTTCCTTAAAATTTAAAGGTTTGAGCTGTCTTCTGTTATTGAGAAGTTTTAAGTGGCATGGCCCTAGATGTCTTCTGTAACAACTGTAGTCTGATATCAGTTGACTTGACAAGTTGAAATACTGAAATGGCAGGGTGACACAACATTCTGCCTTTGCAGTGACTTAAAGATGCATGAAGAAGAAAAAGGCATTCCTCATGGAGTTTAGTGAACATGAGTACATCATAGATACACATAAACATTGAATTATTTCTTCATAGAGAATAGCTTATTATCATCTAGATAAAAAATGGCCACATCTAGTAGAGCTCAGCTTCAGATTAAAGCAAATCTTTATAAAAATTCTTAGATTGTACATAAATGGTGAGTTACAGCTCAGATTTACAACTCTTAAATCTAGGTTTATTTTTATGAGCCCAGATAACCAGTTTCTTTTTTCTTAATTTTTTTGCACAAGATTTTTTCTGGCCTTAAAGGAATGCTGGAGCTATCAAATGATGGTGAAACGACATGTAATGTCGGATAAAATAATTTTTAACTCATTCTCTGAAAAAATGGACTATGTTTGCTAAAATTTCCCAGCATGATGAAAGAGGAAGAGTAGTTGTTTCAGTCTAAATTGTTAATATTCAGCAAAATTAACACAGAGTTGGTAAGAGACAGATAACAAAAAATATTTGACAAGTATGTGCACTGGTATCTGCAGGCCTGTACTTGCTATTACTGTGCTAGTTCTCACACAAAACACCAAATTTAAGGTTACCAAATCAATTCAGGAGATAATTAGTTGCTTTATTTTAACATGCACTTTCTGATGCCTGCCTACAATAAAATAAATAGAGTATCGCTTAAAGTAGTAGTGAATAGCTTTGATTTTATTTGGTATGAAATGTTAAAGAATATATGCTACTCAAATACTCTTTCTGAAGAAACTAAATGTGATGCCATTTTTATTGGATAGTACAAAAATGGCGGTGAATTCAAATTAGAATTTTGTCATGCTATCTTAAAAGCACAGGGCACAAGATGTAGAAGAAAAGTAATTTTTGTTCATTTTCAGTTTTATGTTTCCATGGATTGCAAAAAATTACAATTATTGCTGTATGGAGGAAGGAAAAAGGCTTCAACAGTGTTGCAGTGGTATTAGATGTTGAAATCATGACTGGAATCACTTTTTCCAGTAAAAAAAAGAAGCTGAAATGTGCTGCAACTCAGGACTGCTCTAGAATGACACAGCCTGAAGGAAGATACAGAAGCTGTTATGGATCACTAAGCCTTTACCTGCTTAGAGCTTAAGATTTGTGAAAGTTGACATTTGGATGGCTGAAGGCTCATTTCAGATAGAAGCTTTCTAGATGAGGATCAGGAGACCCTTGAGTCCTTTGCTTTGGCTGAAGCTCATTAATCCAGTCCAACCTTGGCTTGCATTTTTTTGCTGTTTTCCAGCATTTTCTTTTGCTTATATCCATGGAGAGAACCTCTTTCCTCCTTATTAACTTTCCCATTTTATTCATCATGTTTGACAGCAGCTTTGGGTCACATATAAACTGTACTACAAAGTAGGTTATATAGGTGTAACCCAGAAAAACACAGTTGATAAAGTAAGAATTCAAATAATATTAGATTTTTTTGTTTCACTAATAATGATTAGAAAAAGAAATTCCAAGGCAGGTCTGTGGTATTTATCAGGAGTAATCAGAGGTGCAAAGAAATGTTTGTTTTCAAGGTACTACTAAGTTATCTGATTATGCTGTATAATTGTATTGCAATCATGCTGTTATTTCAAGTGATTTTATTTTGGGGAAAGTAAATATAGGCAGTAACACTAGACTAATTTTGCCTTCCGCAGTCAAACTGGGAAAGGTTTTGTCGATATTTTCACAATAATTTTTCTGCTGACTTTTCCAAAGAATTGCTGTGAGTAATTTGAGGGAACACTGTAGTTCCTTAGACAGCTTAGTGCCTATGGAAACAATAAGTGTTACTCCCATAAATGTATTTTTTAGGACTTAGCAAAAGTATGGGTTGCGAATTGAGAATTACCTCCAGCTTTTACATATGCTATCAGAACCTGTGCTTTTGATGCTCGATGTAGTCAACATGGAGAGAAAGGCTTTGCAAGAGACTGATTTTAGAGCAGGATCCAAACAATGTGTTCTCATTCATAGAATCACAGAATCATAGAATAGTTAGGGTTGGAAAGGACCTTAAGATCATCTAGTTCCAACCCCCCTGCCACGGGCAGGGACACCTCCCACTAAACCATGCCACCCAAGGCTATGTCCAATCCAGCCTTGAACACCACCAGCGATGGAGCATTCACAATTTCCCTGGGCAACCCATTCCAGTGCCTCACCACCCTTATAGTAAAGAATTTCTTCCTCATATCCAATCTAAACTTCCCCTGTTTAAGTTTGAACCCGTTACCCCTTACCCTCTCCCTACAGTCCCTAATGAAGAGTCCCTCTCCAGCATCCCTATAGGCCCCTTCAGATACTGGAAGGCTGCTATGAGGTCTCCACGCAGCCTTCTCTTCTCCAGGCTCAACAGCCCCAACTTTCTCAGCCTATCTTCATAGGGGAGGTGCTCCAGTCCCCTGATCATCCTCGTGGCCCTCCTCTGGACTTGTTCCAACAGTTCCATGTCCTTTTTATGTTGAGGACACCAGAACTGCACACAATACTCCAAGTGAGGTCTCACAAGAGCAGAGTAGAAGGGCAGGATCACCTCCCTCGACCTGCTGGTCACGCTCCTTTTGATGCAGCCCAGGATACAGCTGGCTTTCTGGGCTGCAAGCGCACACTGCTTTCCAGAAAGTACATCCCCACATAATCCTGTGTTATGGGCAAATCCATTTCTCCTGGGCTTCACTTCTGGGGCTAGAAACTTCTCTGAAACTTTGGCTAGGTGACTTTTTCACTTGTGATCCATTGTCCTTGGCCAGCCAAGGTCTGCTGGTCTCCAAAGGGAATGCCAACAAATAAAGGAGAAGCAGCTCTTTTCTGTCCTATGGGGGAATTACATTTGGCATAGGCCTCTTCAGGTGCTTCAAGCAGCATTGGCCTGTGAAAGATCAGAAGAACCCCAAAGGGAATACTGTCAAAGAAATCAGAGTAATGTGAATGTCCTGCATCATCTGGTTCATCTTCCTTGTAAAATAGAGAGCCACTTCAGAGTTGAATTTGATCCAGGAAACTCTTGACAGTTTCTTTGATGTTTTTTCAAACCAGTGCGGGTATTTTTTTTTTTAACCTGCAGTTTCAGCATTGAAAGGATGTCTATCATTGATACATATGTGCCATTTGGCTTCTCTATGATCCCAAGAATTTGTAAAGAGTTTTTGAAACTTGTGGTGGTGAACTTTTTTCTTTAGTTGGATGACACTTTCATCAAGCTATCATCCAAGAGCAAAGTCATTTAGACTATAACCAGAGTGAATTGTGAACTCAGCACACATTGATTTGCAATAAACCTAGACTAGAGCAATCTCATCTTCAGTAGAGCACTGACTCCTCCAGGGATTCAGATAAACACTAAAAGAGACAGAGCTGTTCTTTCAGAAATTAGATTTAGAAAAATGAAAGCTGTATTTCTGCACAGATTTCCAGAGATGTTTTGGGTTATTCAGAGTTAACGATTTTTTTCCCCATAGAGATATTGCACCTGCTCGAACACTGCTAACTTCAGCATGGAACCATTCCTGGATGCAAAGGAGTAGCTTCATAATAATCTAGTTGACCTGTGTGACCCTGTGTGCAAGGGGGGTCCACTGGCAGATAGCATCATTCTGGAATTCAGAGCACATTGAAAAAAGGAGTAAGCGTAGGAATTTGAACGTTAGCCAGAAGGCGGCACAGCCTTAGTGTCTTGGAACATGAGAGTGTTAAACTGGCAAGGAAAGTCCCTAGTAATGAGAAGTCTTTTAGGAAATAGTTCCTGGACTAGTTTCAACTAGTATTTTTGCAGAAAAACATAAGGAGGAGTATTGGCTTCCCAAAGGGCTGGATTCCAGCCCCAGCACATATGCTTTACTATATTTTTTTGCCAGTTCCATGGTTTCTCTAGAAATGTAGAACTGTAAACTATCGTGCAGCTAACTAAATGTCTGTGTAGAGTTAGCTATAGATTTTTTCATCAGATAGACACAAGGTAAGATACTTGCTTGGAGGCCTTTTCCTTTTTCAGAGACCAGTTTCTTTCAGTCTTACTGCTTTGCTTTTGAAGTCAAGTTTTGACGGAACTCTAATATTCAGAAAAAGCTATTTTTGGTGCCTAGTCTTCTAAGAAAGGATCATGAAATCGGCATTTTAAAAGGGGATGAAAAGAGATTTGCAGCCTGTATAAATCCTATTACGATGCAAATATATAGCAAAATTTATTTTACGTCATGGATTGAAAGATCTTTTGAAAATACAGAAGTTGATACCTTATCCTTTCTTGGAAAAGTTAGCAAATTTATTCAGCCACATTTTACAGAACCAGATTTTGCTATAATAAGTAGCAGGATCACCATCAGGTAGAAGCAGCACTTGCAAATCTTAAATGTCATGGATTATATCATAAATGGTGATGTGTAAAGATCTGCTGTCAAGATAGTTATACAGAATATAGGTATTGCTTGGAAATGTGTTAATAGCAAAAGGAAAAAAATAGATGAGATATGTAATGATCCTTTTAACAATCTGCAAGTCATAATATTTCACTTTCTTTTACATGCATACAAGTGGCAAATAAAGATATGGGCATAGAAAAGTAGATAGAAAAAGTATTTTCGTTTTCTTTATAAACTCACTTTAAGAGAAGCTTGACATATGAAAATGGCAGTTCAAACTACAAAAATATCAGAAATATTTCATCCAAGTATATTATAACCACAAGAATATTTTCCACATCTTGGACTGATACTACTGCATAGATACTAGACTTTTGTGAAGTCCATTTGTTGAAATGGAAGGAACATATTATTAAATTCAGATGTTAGCACGTTTTCCCTGGTGGCTAGTCTGTGGTTTGCAGAGCTGCAAATGTTTCTCTCCTCGTAAAAAACCTCAATTCTTTAACTATAATGATACCTGTAGTTAAGTGTGATTCAAAACCATATAGCATTAATGATATACAAACTAATTACACCATGTGACTTTCATTGTAATAACTTATGTAGAATCAATCTTACTGTGGCTGTGGATCTTTTTCATCTATTTTTCGTGCTTTTATTCTATTGTGCTTGATTCTCTTACCAGTCAGTGATTTCCTTTTAACCATTAGGATTTCCTTTTTCATGACTATACAGGGTTAGTGCTGAACTGCCTCTACTAGACTGCAGACAAAAAGTCCAGGGCTAGGGGCCTTGCCTTCTCCACAGAATCTTTGCTGTTACCAATGTAGTCAACATCACTGTGAATGTGAGAAGTCTCAGGCCCTGATGTTTAGTATATATCAAAACTGCCTGGTCTTGGGTGCAGCTAGTGGTGACAATCATCTCTTGTATATGTATAACATTGCTGCCAAAGTGGTAATTTCACTAGTTTAATTGATATTTCCCCCAGCAATGGCTAGTAACTTCATGTATTCTTTAATTTAAAAATTAGTCTTTGAGACAAGGTGGAGATTAGAGCTCTTAATTTATACTTTCATGGTGTTGGTAGATCACATAGCTTTAGAATGTTTAAGTAATGTGAAAAGGCAAAAAGTTTAATGATTCATTAATTTGTTTTGGTAAAACACAGTTTTTCCCCCATCTTTCATTTCCAGACCTCCATACAAATTTTAACAGCCATACAGCTGTGCCATTACTGCTTACAGCACTCTGTATAATACATATAAGCCTATTGACCAGAGGTCTGCTCAGTTACCTGCTGAGGATTATACGGAAGTAATTGATGGAGCCACAGAAACCTCAGCTGAAAAACACCAATGTAAACTCTGTCATCTTGACTAAATTGGATAGTGACAATTTGGGAATTACAGATTTTGTAAATCCACATAGCTTTTACTTCCATGCTTAGTGTGTGTTTCCTAGGAAATGGTTTAGACATGGGCTAAATTTTGCATAAAAAGGAAGCAATACTGATCCATCTCCACACCTGTAGCTTCTTCGTACAACAGAAGACTTCTTAGGCTTTTTCATTTGACCATCTCTGAATGCTCAGTTCAGAACTGCATGGGTTAAAGGCATGTGCTGACTAAAGAATAATGGGAAACAGAGAAAATTGAATTACATTATTCCAGGAGTAGAGGGGATAGATAAGATTTCTGTTAACCCAAATTAGGTCTGTATAAGTGTTCCTTAGAGAGGAATGCTTGTAGGCTGTGAGCTGGGCTGAAAGTCCTGTTTGCCTCGTTTAGAAAACACAGTGTGTTCTTTGGAGCCGCTATGTCACAGTGCTGTATTGCACTCTCATAGTAGGACCTCAGGTGAAGTGTAGGAGGTCTCAAAGCTCAGACAGGCCAGCTGATGCCTCACACCTATTAATGGGAAAGGTGAAGCAAGGAACCAGGGTTTTCATCTGATGGCCTCAGTTTCAAGACGCTATGATAAGATCAGAGATCTGCAGTAATAGTGATACAGAAGTTAGGCCATATTTGCTCTACTTACCATAAAGCATTTGTAATACTTCATTTATTGTACCTAAAATAACCCAACATAAAAGCTACCTCGCCTGAATGTGATAGAGGTTTTCTCAACTTCAGATAAACAGTGTATGCCAAAATTGCTGGTCATAATTGATACTCATTGTTCAGCAAACAAAAAAGATGTTCCATATGGTACAGCTTGATTAGCAAGGAGCAACCAGATACACTTGCATTGTGAAGTTTTATGATTATTCTTCCTGCAATTTGTTCCATACCAAAGCAGATGTTACATTGTCCAAAAAATAAGGAAATGTCATTATTGTTGATGTGCTTTATTTATTTACAGTCTTAAGCTAGTTTTATTTTAGCATCAGTAGAAAGAGATGTTTTCACAGATTAAATATTATGTATATATGTCTTGTTTCTAGGTATCAGTAAGGAATATCAGATAACTATGAATGACTTTAACAAAAGAAAAAAAAAAAAACAAACAAACAAAAAAAAAACCCAAAACAAACAATGTAAAAAATTTTGTCAAGGAACAAGAGAAACTACCAGTGAAAGACAGGTGGGAATTTGGAAAATGCACTTTTACTGTGTTTGTGCTTTAGAACGTTTACCAGCTGGGTTATGTTTCTGTAGTAGAAGGAACAGATCCTGAAAATACTCCCTACTTGCACAATTCCCTTAGACATTAGAGTTGAAAATTCAGTCACCCTACAGACTTGTATAACTCTTTCTAAAATACTTCCTGAATAATGAACACAGGTAAAGCTTTGTTTATGCTTGTGTGCACCAGTGTCTTACCATGTTAATTTATTCTTTCTAGACAAATCACTTACAGTTGAAAAGAAGTTTTCTAATTAGGGATGCAGTATTCTGTTCTAGTTTTTCAATAAAAATCAAGCCTGTGCTAGAAGGGTTCAGATTCTTCTGTGCCAGCAGAACCCTCTTGAGTTTGTACACTTTACAGATACAGTACAATTTTAGAAATTCAGGTAAAGAAAATGGTATGTGGTGACTTCCTTATCTTTCTTTTTTTGGTTTGTTTTTTTTTTGTTTGTTTGTTTGTTTGGGTTTTTTTGTTTGTTTGTTTTTTGTTTGTTTTTTTTTTCCCCCTCTACCCTTGTTGTGGTTTAAGTCCAGTCAGCCACGTAGCTCGCTCGCTCACTCCCCCCACCTTCCTCCCCCTTCCCCCAGAGTGAATCAAAAGAATGTAACTCCCATGGGTTGAGATAAGAACAGTCCAGTAACTAAGGTATAACACAAACCACTGCTGCTACCACCAGTAATAATAATGATAAGGGAAATAACAAGGGAAGAGAATACAATCACTTACCACCTGCTGACCAATACCAAGCCTGACCCAGCAGTGATATAACACTTCTGGGTAAGTACCCCCAGTTTTTGCATCCTGGACATGACGTGCTGTGGTATGGAATACCTCTTTGGTCAGTTTGGGTCAGGTATCCTGTCTCTGCTTCCTCCCAGCTTCCCCTCCTCCCTGGCAGAGCATGAGGCCCAGAAAGTCCTTGGTCAGACTAAACATTACTAAGCAGTAACTGAAAACATCGGTGTTATCAGTGCTGTTCCCAGGCCGAAAGTCAAAACCCCAGCACTGCACCAGCTACTAAGAAGGAGAAAAATGACTGCTACTGCTGAACCCAGGACAACCCTTCAAAACCAAAGTCTGTATATATCACATTAACCAGTAACTCACTGCAAAAGCTGAGAAAGTAAACAAATTTCTAAAGGTAGTGTTATCCTTTAGCAGTAATTATATAGGTTATAAAGGTGGTAGCTATATTATATAAAATATAGTATCTGCTATAATATTTCAGCTATATTATTGCCTAATATTTTACTTTTAGCTGCATATTGTAGCTATATCACATAAAATGAGTAGTTACGTACATTGAAGGAAACATGATATATGTGACATGTAGACTTGGAAGAAATTCCACGTGAAGCCCACAATACTAAATGTTTATTTTACTTTTACTGGCTTGGTTGCTTATTTTGCAGCTAGTATTTTTCTAGCAATAGCAATCCAGTTATAATGATTTGTCCTCACTGAGTACATTGCCAGAAAACTGAGCCACAGTCAGCCTGTGGTTATCTGTTGGTAAATTATCCAACTTCACAGTGGGCTGGGCCACCAATGCAGAGACCTGAACTGGCTGCCAGTGAGCTTAGCTGGAGTCTGGAAGCCACATGGCTGTGTTTGTGAAAGGCTGTGCATTGGAGCCCTCAGGCTGACTTGACATTGCTTCCTGAGGCTTCTCCACAGTCCCTTTTCTGCCTTAGACCCATATTGCACACTTCCATTTCAACTTGGTAGTGGCCTAATTTATACAAAATGTTTTGTATCACCTAGAGACTTTTTGTTCTGTCTTGGTTATCTCATGTTACCACTATCTGAGCAATAGGTAATTGATTGTATCTTCCTTTTCGTTGCTCACAGCCATACAGATTTGACTGGCAGTATATCTTATGATATGTCTGTAAGACTGTACTTGTTTAATTGGAGTTCTGGCCTTAGACTGGTTTTTGAGGCATGATTTACAAAATCTATGGTTTTATGTGGTTTCATGAGAGCTGTGTAATCCCACTTGCCAGTTTGAATTTAGTCCTGCAAAGAAGGAGCCAGTCCCTAGGGATCTTCAAATTTTTAAAAGCTTGTTATCCTGAGGAAAAGCCATATTCACACATTTTCCATTCTCAAAAATGGCTTCTTTAGTTAAAATAAAGCTTTGGCAAGCCTCTCTCCTCCTGAGCAATAGGCTGTAAGTGGTAGCAGGAAGTATGATGTATTGGGATTATAGCTTATGCTGTAAAGGTCTGAGCAGAAGCTTTTGGATTGCCAGACTTTGTGATGTACTGTAGAACCAGGCATGTACTATTTAACTGAATGTTTGTTCAGTACCTCTTCCGTCATGCAGTCAGATTTACCTCTGTCTGGAGGTACTTGGTTAAGAAAACAAGAAAGGTGCAAAATTAAAACAAGACTGATTTCTGTAATAATTATGTCCTGCATACACAAACTACAGTAGTTATGTTGAAGGGCAAAGTCAGATAGTGCCCCAAAGCATTTTAACTTTTATAGCTTCTGAACGAATAGGGGCATGCTATGACTCAGGGGCATATTAACAAACTAAAATCCTTACTTGGGTGAACCTCTGTAATACTAACTCAAGTCTGATGCAAATTTTGGAAGAAAATAAAGCATTCTAATTTTTAATGCTGTCAGATATCTTTGTAATGTTCAGAAAAGAGACAGATTTTCAGTACTGTTCTGGAATACTTCTGAAAAATTAGTTACCATCCATGTCTGGTTGTGCAGATTGCAAAATTTTTAGATGGCATATGCCCTGACAGGCCCCCTCGGAGGATCAGCAAGTATTTTGGTATGGAGATGAACTGTAAAATGTAGGTGAATAGTTACGATTTGAGTATGTGGTAAATTAGCAGAGGAACATTACATAAAAGGTTTTCACCATCTTAGCAAGGTGCTAATATTGCTGCCATGTTAACTACCAATATCAGATCGTCCTCCTACATAGCATGGAAATTGCAGACTATCAGGTGTGTACAGTAGGAGGTTGTCAGTGAAGTCCTGTACAATGCAAAATAGATGTCAAGAAAAATCAATAAACAGCTGCTGACACACTATGGGGAAATTAATGGGTGAGGGAAAAAGGTGGTGAAATGTGTCATTGTTAAGCTTAAAATAATTTTTTTGAGGAAAAAAAGAAACCTCTTTTTGTCTGTATATATTGGTTTTAGAACAGATTTGTAAAAAAAAAAGGCAAATCCTCTTCATTTTGCACTGTGAATGTGTTAAGAAACAAATACTTTTCTAACTATGCTTTTAGGAAGTGTTTAGGAAAGCATATGACTTACTTTTCCAAAGTGGATGGTTGTATTTTCTGTGGAGTCACAGTAGCAGAAATAGCTTCTGGTTCCTCTAATAGCTTCACTTCTTTCTTTGGAAATGGGTGTTACCAATTAGACAAACAAGGAACACTTCTATTTGTTCCACTGTACAAAACTGCTCATGCACCTGCACATGGCCCTGTGTTGAGCAAAAGCTTGAAAAACTTGAATGTAGGAATTAATTTTACCTGCATGAAGGTACGTGGCTCTGAAAGCAGGTGGTATTCTCAGACTGGGCTTGTAGAGCTTGACTTGGCTTCTGTTACCCAGACGCATGGGGCTGAAAGAGGAACATCTACGTATCCCACACATTCAACTACAGCAGCATTTCTAAGTTCTACCATGGAAAGCTGAGAGTAGATTTTTGTCCTGTAGCCTCATATCATATTAACATCAGCATCCAAAAGCAAAATTAAAAGGCGGCTGGTTCTTTTTAAATGCTGTTGGAAATAGCTAAAGGGATGATGGAAAAAACCATAGCTAGGGCAGCAAGGCATGTGTTGATAATTCATTCTAACACTACTTTTCAGGCAGTCAAGAACATAAATAACCTGCAAAGGTCAATATGTATGTTCCCTAATGCATTTCCTCCAGCTGTGTGGAATTCTATATTGTGATTGGAATAAAAATTATTATTTGCTTACAAAGCTTAATATTGATATCACTGTAGAATTGCACAGAAGACTGAGAAAGTACTGCGTAATTGACTTCTAAATCTTTCCCTTGTCTTAATTTGCTGCCTTTTTTTTTAAATATAAAGCTAACTTTTGTTAGTGTGTGCCACCATTCATGTGCATTCATTTCACACCTTGATTTTTTTCCAGCCCCAGATAGATAACATTGTACATGGCTGAAACAAAACTAACACTTAAAGGAATTTTGTAGTGAGTGTATTGAAATTGTGGAGTTAGTTTTGTTTACGTTTATGACTTCATAGGGAACAGAAGAAAGAAATGAAGCAGCAGTGGGTATGGAATGAAATCATAAACTTAGGAAGAAACCTGGGTTCTCTTGTTTCTTTGAGTTGCTTCCCTTATTCTCTTGCTTTATGTCATGGGTTCAGCAGCAGCAGTCATTTTTTCTCCTCCTTGGTAGCTGGTGTAGCGCTGTGTTTTTGATTTTGGGCCTGGGAACAGTGCTGATAACACCAGTGTTTCGGTTACTGCTTAGTGATGTTTTGGTCTGGCCAAGGACTTCCTGAGTCTCATGCTGTGCCAGGGAGGAAGGGAAGCCGGGAGGAAGCAGAGACAGGACACCTGACCCAAACTGACCAAAGAGGTTGTTCCATACCACAGCACGTCATGCCCAGGATGGAAAGCAGAGAGCAGAGACCCGGAAGGGTGGGGGAGCACTGCGTGGTCAGGCTTGGTATTAGGTGGTGAGAATTGTATTCTTTCCTTGTATTTCCCTTGTCATTATTATTATTGGTGGTTGCACTAGTGATTTGTGTTATACCTTAGTTACTAAACTGTTCTTATCTCAACCTGTGGGAGTTGCATTCTTTTCGATTCTCCTTCCCATCCCTCCGGGAGCAGGGGGAAGAAAGTGGGGGAAGTGAGTGACAGAACGAGTCTGCATGAGTTAGTCTTAAACCACGACACTTTATTTTCTCCTATTCCTTTCAGTCCACTTAGTCAAGCTAGACCTGTGGTATATTTGCTTAAGTAAAACTAATGTTACTCAAATGGCAATGTCTTAGATTGGTGTGTGCAGTTGGTATAATAATTGCCTATTTTTATATTTTGTTCCCATTGAACACGTAATACTAAAGAAGAAAAGAGAATAGATTAGTTTATAATAGAAATAGCCATCTGGGCAGTCAAACACGTTATTAAATATTTTTCTTGTTTCTTTTCCTTCTTTTCATGAATGATTCTGATAGTCTGGGTTCTGAGCATGATAAAACTATATTTAAAAACTACTAACTAATCATGTTTACTCTGTTTACTTTAAGGCTCAGTTCAGGTCGCTAAACACAGGTAACTAGTGAGTATCTTTGGAGGTTCCTTGTTGTGTCGCTCCTGGTCTCTCTGACAATCCAGAAGGGCAGACGGTCTCTCACATTGTCTGTCTTATCTGAAATCCTTGTACAGATGAAATATGCTGGAACATTTCAGGAGTAGGCAGCTATGTTTAGGCAACTAAACTGTGCCCAAACACACTTTATTGAGTCGTGCTCAAATAAATTGTGTGGATGAATTTTGATATTTACTTGTGTGGATGAAATCTTGATAGATTAGTGCTGTATCATCTTCATCCTCATACTGCTTCTGTAGAAGGCAAACATTTGTGTTCTATTACTCTAAAGTGCAGAAGTATTACATGGCAATTAGAACTGTGAGGATAATTGCCTCTTATGGGTGCATTATGCCTCAGTTATTTACTGCTAAGCGAAATGTGAAAAGCTGATACCAAAGCAGGCAATAATGAAGGCGAGAGCTTGGCAGAAGGGAATTTATTACTTGCTTGTATGTTCTGAGTGAGGAACTCTTTTTATGTATGAAGAGCATGAGTCTACAGTCAGGCAAGTCTGCAGATCTTATCAAAAAGACCTTCTACTGTGGAAAATACGCACCATTCCCTGTGACTGTTCATCATTTATGTGGCAACCCAGTAGTCTATTGCTATGAATCCGGAGAAGAATTGTCAATTCCAAATATCCACTTGCATGCTCTGGTAGCCCGCCAGAGCCTTGAAGAAAAGGGCTTTGCTCATCTCTGTCCTTCACATATAATTTCTAAGAATGTTATACAGTTTCTTCTGCAAAACTCATTCTGATAAGCTCACTGAACTGCTGAAATTGTCTCATTTCAATAAATCTACAATTACACATTATTTTAGAGCATCCAGTGCAAACTAAATCACAGTATGAAATAATAAAATGTGTATGTAATAACAAGTACAATGTGTACAGTTTTGTCTGCACTGACTCCAATCACTGCTTTGGAAGAATGCCTTACACAACATTGGCAACACATGCTAGACAAAATAAAGTAGGGTTATTCACAAGTCCTGCTGCTATTTTCCTTATTTCAATCTTAACAATATAAAAAGAGTAAACACACTTCTTAAATCTTCTTTTGGAGCATCCTACATTAAGATCCAGCCTTTTTCACCTTGCTTTCCAAAGGGACTTTTGGAGTTCAGAATATGAATTTTTGTGACATGTAAAAACATGCAGTTGAACAGTGAAAGACAGATTTTGTTTCTGTGTCCATGTCTTTTGGTGAAAAATAGGAGGTTTGTTAAACGTTATACCTTGTGAAAAGGGAAAGGTAAGAATGTAGCCTACGCACTGGAGCTTACAGACTGGAGGACAGGATTTAGTGCTGAGGGTTGTTCCTTCCAGGCCCGTTGAGTCCAATACCCTTGTGTTTCTCTGAGACCATAGCATATGCATAAGAATTGTAGAGAATTTTTTGAAACTAAGTGAATTAAAGACTCGAGACTGCCACACTAAGGACTTTTTATTACAAAAACAATGGTATGTGAGGCAAAAAAAATTAATGGCATTCTGTATAATACTGAGTGGTTTTAATGGACTATCCAGAATGAAAAACAAGATGATGAGAATCTCTCCATATCTAAATATGTAACATCCTTTATTCATTATGTGAAAAGAAATGAGTTCCAGATAAGATACAGTTATCAAAGAGATTTGTCAGAGATATATAAAGATATATTTCTTCACAGTTTTAAAATACATACTGTAGAAATTTTTCCTTCCTGGCATAAAGTACATGATGTGTATGTATCTAATATTATCTGATGTTTCACTTGTTCTCTGCAGTCCTTGCATCTGAATCTATTCTGTAGTCTCTGATTTTGTCTTCCATTTTTCTGAGATTGTCAACAGAGACAGATGCTGTCATTTAATTTTGTATGTATTTATCTCTTAGGTCAATGGAATACTGAATAGCTATATAATCTAGGTCGAATGGTATTATAAGTGATTAATATTATTGGTGTTAGATTAGGCACTACTGGGAGAGTATTGTCTGCTTTGTTGATCATTTAATGATATAACAAGTTATTAATTTTAATATATTTAAAGGGTCATGTTATTGTTAGTAGGCTGCTGTTGAGAACTATATTCATATAGTATCTAGAGAATCTGTTCTCTTTCAATAGAAGATTTACCCCCCACCCCCAAAAGATTTCTATCATTTGGGTTGCGTTTTTGATTGTATTTACTTTGTTATTTTTAAATCTCTCTTTATACGTCAGTCCATTATCCTCTCTGGGAAACCTGTATTGCTTTTTAAACCAGTCAGGTGTGTTGACTGGATTTGGCAGTGTACATGTGCAGAGGGCTTGAAAGGAATGATACAAGTGATTCCTTCCTTCACTTTTGGTAGATGGCCATTCAAGAGATAAGTAGGGGGTAAAGACTTTAACAAAATGGAGAGCTGACAGTTAAGTATATTAAAGGTCATTGTGATGATTTTTAATATCCAGTCTTGAATGGGAAGTTATTATTGTCATTCTAATGCAAGTTGGATAAAGTTAATTAATTAATTAATGCAAGTTAATAGAGTAAAGCAACATTTTAAAATAGTGCAGTATTGAAAAAATGGTGCTTGTTTTTTCTATTCTTGTTTGTCACATACCGTTAAACATTTTTTCCCCTAGGCTAAGCTAGACATCTGCTACTTTGACCTACTTATCAAAAGAAATGAAACTTTTATTGACATGACATCATTACATTTAAGCTTCTTTAAAAGATGAAGAAAACACTAACTTGAGGTATCTAGGTTGCCATTTAATATCTAGACGAACTAACTACTTTTAGCAGAGAGGAGTGCTAATTCGTAAATGATCACTCAAGTTCATGCCCCTCTGTGTGTATTCTGCTTACAAACAAGCCCCTGGAATGATTATATCCCGAATTTTTACGTCACAGTGGCCACCAATGTCACCTCTGAAAGGAGAGAGAATAACCAGTCAGCAAGGGCAAGGAGTTAATGATGTTGATGTGAAGACAGGTTTTGGGATTTATCGACATAAGGGTTGGATTTTAAGTCTCCTGAAGCTATTTTTAAATTGCTGGCAGATTAAAGAAGTGTGTAGTACATAGGCTTACACAGGCTATTCTAATCACAATGATTTGTTTTCAAAACTTCAAATACAAAATGGTTTGCATTTTTTGGGGCTTTTTTGGTGTTTTTTTTTTTTGTTAATTGGTCAGTTGGTTGGTTTTTTTTTTAAACTAAAATTAAAACTTAATTTCTGGAGTACAGAACCATAGGGAACCATAGGTAGATTTCTGAAGCTACAATCACAAAATATACAAGAGATTGCTGTGTTCCACCTGTCAGCCTAGAGCTCTGTTTATTCATCACATACTTCAGTCTCAAAGGAATCCATAACATTTTCTTTCTAATGCTGATGTCAGCTGTTGCCAATGGGCAAGCTACATTTTCCTTTGTCTAGATTTTTGGAAGCTCTGCATTCTTAGTCCGCGAATAGCACCGCATTTCAAAAGGTAAGCATGAGAGGGAATAATTAATGGCAAACTTCAGCTTAGAAAGAAAACAGCTATCTCTGGCTTTGGTTTTGGATTTCTCATGTTTTTTGCTAAGAATCTGTTTGCAAGGAAATAATGTTGAATTGAGTTTTCTAGGGGCTTGCCCAAAGCAAACCACATAAGTAACTGAGTACTAGTATTGGAATATTTCTTAGTAAAAGCCTAAATAGTTTAGTATTATTTTCCATTTTTGTGTATCACCATGGTTTGCTTTTCAGTGAAAAGACTCTTCCTGTTCTGAAATACGCCAGGTAGCATGTCACCAGATTTCTTTTTTTTTCTTTTCTTGTTTGTGACATCTTTTTGTCCAACTTTCTCAAAGTAATCAGATCTTGTCATTTCTATATCCTACCAATACCAGCAGTTTTTGCAGTTAAAAGTTTTCCTAATCTTGAAGCTCAGTCTTCTTTGCTGCAGTACAAACCTGTTATTTTTCAGGTGTAGACGCAGAGAAAAGGTAATTCCCTTCCTGAACATTCTGGTTGAGTCTTAGGCAGTCCCAGCAGTGTTGCTTTTTTCACATGTGATATTGCTAAATCATAAAATCAAAGAATCATGACAGGGTTTTTTTCTCGGGAGGTCAGCCAGTTCAGTCTCCATCTACAAGCGATCCTTAAAAGGCTGGCTTAGCTTGTTCAGAGCTTTTTCAGTCATGTTTTGAATATTTCCAGACTGAGGTTCCGCCACTTCTCTGGACAGCCTGATGCAGTGCTTGACCACTGTGAAGGATTTTTTTTTCTTCATAGTGAGTTGAAGTTTCCAAGATGAGAGTTGGCTCTCATCCTTTTGTTTTGCACATCCGAGAGCCTGACATGTTTTTATCTGCAATTCTCCTTCATGTGCAGGAATACAGTAATTAGAAATGTCTCTTTGACTGAGCATGCCCACATGCCCAGTTCCCCCAGCTTCTCCTTGTTATTTGGTGCATTCCAGCTCCTTTATTCACCCTCTGAGCCATTCCAGTTTGTTGTCCAATCTCATGTACTAAGCAACCTAAACATTTGCACATACATACAGCCTCTCTAGTGCCCTATACAGAGGAATAGTCATTTTCCTTCACTTACTGCTAATGCAGTCTCATACGTACTTGGTAAGGGCACATTTCCTGTCCAGTGTTTAACTTGCCATCCAGCAGGATCTCTAGGTTTGAAGAGCTGCTGCCTAACCTGTTGTTTCCCAGCTGATCTTGACACATGGGATTGTTCCATTCTCAGTGCAAGATTTCTCACTTCTCTATGTTGAACTTAATGAGGTTGAGCAATTCTTCCAGGTTCAGCTTGTTGAGATCTCTCTGATAGGTAGTCATGCCTTCCCACATAGCAAGTGCTTCCCTGATGTTGTCATCTCTAAGCTTGGGGATACATTCCATCCATTTCTTCAGATCTTCAGTGAATACAGTGAACAATATCAATTGCATTGTCATCCCCCAAGGTGTAGTACTAAGCAGCCATAAATTAGACTTTAAACTGTTGAACTATATTCTTTGACTCTAACAGTGTAAACTTCATACTAACTACAAGATTGTCTTCTACTGTTTCCAAACTCAGGGCCTGTTGCTTTGTCACAGAAAGAAAATATTGTAATTTTCTATGTGTTGTTTTCTTAGCAAACCTGTGTTGTGTTCTAGTTTGGCAGGGATGCAAGTAGCCTGGTTAGTTGTTCTATAGGCTTATAATTCTTCATGTATCTTCCTTTAGTCTTAGAAATAGCCTTAAAAAACCCACCTGAACCCATGACAACAGCATTACTTTTGCCATTTTGAGATCAAAGTTATTTGAATGCCCTTCAGCATACCTCTTTCTTCTCTACTGCAGGCTAAGATCTTAATCCCTTGAATTTGTGTTTTTGATAATCAGTAAGTCATAGTTGAGTTTTTTAGTGCAGACTAGTACAAAAAAGACTTTTTCATACTTCAGTTACATTAATATCCATACTGAATATTTTTCCTTTTTGTTCAATAGCAAGCCAGCGTTCTATTTGGTATTCTTTTTTACCATAGTTTCTGAACCAATTATACAGTTTTGCTGCACCCTGCTGATTCTGTCTTTGTGGCCAAACATCTGTACTTAATGATTTGGCTGTCTTGTCATTGGCTTCTGGTATGTAAGATTTGAAAGTAAAGAGCATTTTCCACTTGAATTTCTGAAATTTTTGTTAGATAAAATCAATATTCAGCCAGCAACTTGGATAACTCATTAACCATCATTATTTTTGCCCCAAAGAAGACAAAGTCTCTTCAAGACTTGCAGGCCTATGAGAATTTCGTAGGTTATAAAAGAAAGAAATGCAAAAAGCCTTCCATTCTCTGTATAGAAAAGTTTATAGAGAATTTGGACCTTGTTGCTTAGGTATCTGTATTACTGTGTGGATTCTTGGGTGTTTTTTCATATGCAAAGTCCAAGTACAGTTTTTCTGCAAGTCCCCAGCTGTATGTACCCTTCTGTATAAGCATATTGAATCTCTGTGTTATTCAAAAGAAAAAATGTCAGTCCAACCAACCAGCACAGCAGAATAGAACAGAACATAATGTTTGTAGAGGTTGAAAAATTTGTATTCTGTATTGTAAATTGAAGGAGTTTTAAGTTGCAGTTTTAAGTTGAAAAGTCCCTCTCTGGTTTTAGACACAACTGTCAGTTGCAACAAAAACTGTGCATTTTTCTTTCACTGAAATGCATATCAACATTAGCAGTGTGAATGACTTGCATATAATTTGAAAAATTCATGTATATTTGTTTCCTTAGGAACCTGCATAGTTCCTGAGTTTTATGCTGTTTGCTGTTTCAGCGCGTAAATCTCGTCTAGCTATTATCTGTTTATTTCCAGAGAATTTTGAGTCCGTCCATATAAAAGATCTCAAGAATATTGCAGAGCTAGACAAAATGAATAGCCAAAGATTTAGTGTTTTTCTCACAGGTGCGTTGTCTCTTTCACATTTGTGAGTCAAAGTATATGGTTAATGAATGAAAGGTAGATTCTTCTGCTTACAATATGAAAAGTGCAATGAATATATAGGATTTTCATTCCTAGCTGTAGAATTATCAGTGCAGCTGAAAACATCGTTTGGTAAATAAATTTGTTTTAGATTGATATTTTCAACACTTTTGAGTAAGTAAAATAACTTCTCAAGTGATAAACAAGAAGAAATAGAGGAATTGCATATTATAGGGAGAAGCCATGTTTCTGGGTTTACACAGAATCATAGAATTATAGAATTGTTTAGGTTAGGAAAAACCTTTAAGATCATCAAATCCAACAGTTAGCCCAGCACTGCCAAGTCCACCACTAAACCATGTCCCTAATCTACACATCTTTTAAATACCTCCAGGGATGGTGATTCTCCTGGGTAGCCTATTCCAACACTTGACAATCATTCTATGAAGAAATTTTTCTTAATATCCATTCTTAGCTTCTCCTAGTGCAACTTGAGTCTATTACCTTAGGTAGACAGTATACACAGCCTTCCCATCATCCAGTAAGCAGGTCACAAATCATATATTATCAGAAATGTATTTCTGTAGGTAATTGGAACCCTTGGCATTGACGTATTGCCACTACAGATTCTTCTGGAATATGTTTCATGAAAATAACCTGACCAGTCTTCATAAATTTCCGCTTATAATTCCACTTGTCAATGTTTACAACTGGCAGGGTTCAGGTAAGTAGTATGTACATTCACATGCATTTATTTGTTCAGCTATAATTAACAAAAGCAGAGGTTTGTGATGGTGGAAAAGTCAAACTTCTGATCCTTAGTTTAGTCACTTAAATGCATTTTGGATCAATTAAACTGTGAAATTTCTAGAAATACAGTTTACTTTTTATTCCCCCTGGAAATGCTGCATTTGTTCTTTAGATATTTGTTGGGGTGATGGTGATGATGTGTAACTGAAGGAGAAAATCTATTTATTTTTTTTTTTTTAATGGTAGTGAGACAAGAGCACCCTTGATCTCCCAGAGGTCTTGTTCATCTCAGAGGTGCACTGTATGGTGGAAGGTGTCCTTGTGTGTGTCTAAGGCTCAGGAGAGCTTTTATTCATAGGCTGCTTTGGCAATTCGCTTTGCATTTTAAGAAGCTAATTGTGACTCTGGTCTTCAATGATCATAAGTTTTCAGATTCAAGAAAGCACGATGGTTGTTGAGAGCATTGTGAAGTGTTTCTACAGTTGCTAACTAGCATAGTGTCCCTGAAGAATAACAGGAAAAAGTGTTGGGGACAGAACATGAAAATGGTGGCAAAAAAGAGCCAGAGAAGACAGAACACTGACACAAAGAGCAGTCAAAGGCCAAGGGTGAGGAACTAAGACAAATAAAATAATTAGTGAAAACTTAGGAGGATCTTGACTGTGGAAATATGTAGGGAAAATAAATATCTCCCTGTGATGAGGAGGTCAAATACAATAAAACCATGCATGGCAAACTGAAAACAGCATATACCGGGGTAAAGCGACAAATGGCAGAAGGTGATTCTGCTGTTGCAGGTAGAATCCAAGAAATGTGGAGGACAGAGAGGATTTCATTTATCTGGGATAGTTAAGGTATGGGGCTTTCAGGAACCCAGGGTCTAAAAGTTGGTTTTTGATAATATCACAAGGACAGAGAGAACTGGCCTTGGCAATAGGCTGAATGTAGAGGGGCTTAGAAGGGGTTGAGGTGGGGGAGGTTTGACTTCTTTCTTACTCTAAAACTAGAGGAGTTATGCTCTTTCCTTTCTGCCCATGTTATTACTCAGTTAACAGGCTTGTAATTCTGAGTTTCTGTTGTCTGATACTAAACAGGTGCTTCAGGTTTTTTTCTCTCCAATTACATAGAAGCAATTATTTATTCACTGTTTTCGTTAAACTTTAATAAATACATGAGAGACTAGCTAACATTTTGCTTGACACGTTAATGACTCCTTTACATCTTCATCTGCTTGAAGATAACTGATGCAACCTACTGAAAATTAAGGCTATAAATTTACAGGTAGGGATTTCAGTCTAATCAATTTTTTGCCGGGAATGATATCAGTTTATTCTTGTGAAATACATTGGTTATAAGGTGGAGAATCAATGTCTGCAAATGAAAAACAGGTGTCAGGCTTGACAGGGGCATTACTGTCATGATCTCTGGAGGCCAGTGGATTGTGTCAGCAAGCATAGCAGTAATTCATAGCAGTATGTGAGGAATTAATGACAAAATTAGAAACTCTGGTTCTCATTTATGAGCTTGAGTTCTTCAATAATATGTTCTTCTATTGCTTTTATCTTACATCCCTTCTCACTCTCTTTTCTTTCAAGTTTAAATTCATAATACAAAATACATGTTCTCTACCTGGTTTTGTTCAATTATGGCATGAGGAAAGAGGTACAGTGTGTGTCAGTTCCTGCTCAGAAGAGTGGAACATGCAAACTCTATGGATGTCTCTGCGTGTGTGACTCTATGTGGTCATGCAAACTGTAAGCAGATGTTACAAGACTGAAAAACCATTGAGGCCAGAGAAAGAGAACTTAGAGATGGTAAATGCAAACAGATTTCTTCATCACATCCACAAACACTAACACAAAAATAAAAATTCTAAAAATGTGATTTGTGATGAAAGATAAAACCAAGTGCTGTATTAAAATTAAAAGTAGGAAGCTTTTCTCCGCAGTATCAGAAAGCTCTGATTTTGCAGTCTGTTTTTCTATAGTAGTTCAATTCTACCCATCTATCAGGAAGCATTTTAACAGAAGAGACTGAATGGAACATGTCTTTGCTATTAGTTATACTTTATAAGCTTAGGAAACACTGTGTGCTGAGTACACACTAGTTGATGAAAAATACTTCTTATAGTCATGCTAATACGGAAGTAATGGCATCATTCAGGAAAGGGATCTCTCCAAACTCTAGGACTTTGCAGCTCTAGTAGTGCAGAGTTTAGGTCTGGAATCAGGGAATAGTGATCATTTTAGATCAGCTGCTCATGTTATGCTGGAAGTTGCTCATCTTTGGTGCTATCTTTCCGTCACTTGACATGTCTCACTTCCTCCCTCTTGTGATAACAAGAGATACCCTAGCCACTCTATCACTATCAACTCCCAGTATTGCCAAATGCATCAGCAGCTGCTAAAACTCTCATCTACAAATTGTGGGAAATATCAACAGTATGATACCTTACTGTTTCTTTATGAACATTAAGAAGATGTCAGTCATAGAATTATAGAATCAACTAAGTTAGAAAAGACCTTTAAGATCATCAAGTCCAACTATTACCCCAGGACTGCCAAGTCCACCACTCAACCATATCTCTGAGGGCCTCATCTACATGGTTTTTGAAAAGTTCCAGGACAGTGATTCTGTCACTTCCCTGGGCAGCCTATTCCAGTGTGTGATCACCCTCTCTGTGAAGAATTTTTCATAATATTCAATCTAAACCTCCCCTGGTGCAGCTTGAGTCCATTACCTCTTGTCCTATCACTTCTTACTTGGGAGGAGAGAGCAACCCCCACCTCACCACAACCTCTTTTCAGGTAGTTGTAGAGAGCAATAAGGTCCCTCCTGTGCCTTCTCTTCTCCAGACTAAACAACCTCAGCTGTTCCTCATAAGACTTATTCTCCAGACCCTTCATCAGCTTCATTGTCCTTCTCTGAACCCACTCAAGCACCTCAATGTCTCTCTTGTAGTGAGGGGCCCAGAACTGAGCACAGGATTCGAGGTGTGGCCTCACCAGTGCTGAGTACAGGGGAATGATCACTGCTTTGGCCCTACTGGCTATGCTATTTCTGATGTAAGCCAGGATGCTGTTGTTCTGCTTGGCTGCCTGGGCACAAGCTGGCTCATGTTCAGCCCCCCCATCAATCAGTACCCCCAGGTCCTTTTCCACTGGCAGCTTTCCAGCCACTCTTCCCCACGCCTGGAGCATTGCATGGAGTTGTTGTGGCTCAAGTGCGGGACCTAGCACTGAGCCTTGCTGATCCTCATACCACTGGCCATAGCCCATTGATTCAGCCTGTCCAGGTGCCTCTGCAGAGCCTTCCTGTCCTTCAGCAGATCAACACTTCCAGCCATCCTGGTGGTGTCCACAAATTTACTGAGGGTAACTCAGTCCCCTCATCCATATCATCAGTTTAATATCTTCACGTTAAACAGCACTGACCCTAACACTGAGCCTTGAGGAACACCACCAGTGACTGGTCGTCAACTAGATGTGACGCCATTTACCACCGCTCTTTAGGCTTGGCAATCCAGACAGTTTCCAACACAGCGAAGAATCCACCTATCCAGGCCATGAGCAGCCAGTTTCTCTGGGAGTATGCTGTGGGAGATGGTGTCAAATGCTTTACTTAAATCCAAATACACAATGTCCACAACCTTTCCTTCATCGACCAGGCTGGTCACCTTATCATAGGAGGAGATCAGGTTGGTCAAGGAGGACCTGTCCTTTATGACCCCATGCTGACTGAGCCTGATCCCTCTGCTTGCCCACACATGCTTTATGATGTCACTGAGGATCATCTGCTCCATGACCTGCCCTAGCACTGAGCTCAGGCTGACAGGCCTGTAGTTCCCAGGGTTTTCCTTCCTGCCCTTTCAGTAGAAAGGTGTCACATTGGCCAATCTCCAATATCCTGGGAACTGACCACTAGATCAGAACTGCTGGTAGATGATGGAGAGTTGCTTAGTGAAGTCCTCTGCCAGCTCCTTCAGCACTCTTGGGTGTAACCCATAGACCTTGTGTATGTCTAAGTGGAGCAGGAGGTCTCTCACCATTTCCTCCTGAATTACGGGAACTTCAATCAGCTCTCCATCTCTGCCATCCAACTCAAGGAACTGAGTACCCAGAGGATGGCAGGTGTGACTATTAAAGACTGAGGCAAAAGCAGCATTAAGTACATCAGTCTTTTCCTCATGCTCAGTCACTAGCTTTTCCCTAGTATCCAGCAGAGGATGGAGGTTCTCCATGACCCTTCTTTTATTGCTAATATATTTGAAAAAGTATTTTTTATTATTTTTTATGGCAGTGGCCAGATTTAGTTTCATCTGTGTCTTCGCCTTTCTTTCTCTCTACGTAATGTAGCAACATCCTTGTACTTTTCATGGAGTGACTGCCCCTTGATTCTCTGTTTTTTCCTGAGTTCAAGCAGTATCTCCCTGTTCAGCCAGGCTGGTCTTTTCCCCATGGGTTTAATTTTTGGCAAATAGGGACCACCTGCTCCTGCGCCTTAAGGATTTAATTCTTGGAAGGTATCCAGCCTTCCTAGACCCCTTTGTCCTTTCCCAAGGTATTCTGCCAACCAGCATCTTAAACAGGCCAAAGTCAGCCCTCCAGAAATCTAAGGTGGAGATTTTGCTGACCTTCTTCCTATCTTCTCCAAGAATTGAAGATTCAGTCATTTCATGATCACTTTGCCCAAGGCGGCCTCCAACCATCACACCACCTCAAGTCCTTCTCTATTTGAGGACAGCAGCAAATCCAGGCAGGCATCTGCCCTAGCTGGCTCACTAACCAACTGGGTTAGGAAGTTGGTTCCACTCCCTCCAAGAACCTCCTGGATTGTTTCTTCTCTGCTGCGTTGTACTTCTTCCAGCAGACATCTGGTTAGGTTGAAGTCCCCCACAAGAACAAGGGCAAGCGATCATGAAATTTTTCCCACTTGTTTGAAGAACACTCCATCTATAGCTTCAGCCTGGCTCAGTGATCTATAACAGACTCCTACCAGGATATCAGCTTGATTGGCCTTCCGTCTGATCTTCACCCACAAACATTCAGCCTTCTCACTCAAAACATTGAGTTCAAGGCAGTGGATGCATGCCCTGACATACAATGCAACCCCACCACCTCTTTTTCCTTGACTATCCCTTCTGAAGATCCTGTAGCCATCCACTGCAGCACTCCAGTCATGCGAGTCATTCCACCATGTTTCTGTGATGGTGATTATGTCATGATTTCCCTGCTACGCAGTGGCTTCCAACTCCTCCTGTTTGTTGCCCATGCTGTAGATAGATGTGTTTAAGTTTCCTTGTGGATCTGAACTCTGACAGCGGCACACTATCCCATGACTCATGTCTAGCGAGCCTACGGTTATCCCCTTCCCACTTCAAACCTTGTTTAAAGCTTTCTCTATAAGCCCTGCTAGCTCCTGGGCTAGAATCCTTTTCCCCCTTTGGGACAGGCATACCCCAACAGCCACCAGCAGCCCTGGTGCTGTATAAATTGACCCATGGTCAAAAACTCCAAAATTCTGGTGCTGACCTGTCCTTCCTGGCCAGCAGAAAGGACTTAGTTTTCTTTGCTTTCTGTCAAGAGGATGCCATCTTTGAGCACCTTCTCAGTGACTGCCAGCTGAGCCCACCTCTGACACCTGCTGGGCTACTGAGCCCTTTGCACTCGCCCTGCCTGAGAAGACTGCCGCACCATGCTCCTAGTCACTCACCCTCCCAAGGGCAGTGTTCAGGGTTAGTGCCACCCGCTATGAGTCATTTGCTTGAGTCATCAGAGCTGCCCTATCCTGGGCAAGTCCTGATGAGGACTTTGGGCTCCCTTGGTGGCTCCCAGCTGACATATCTGTACACTTGCAGTGTTCTGTAGGAGACATACTTGACCTTTAATTCTAATTATACTTTTATACTGAATGAATCATGAAGTCTGGATATTCTAGCACAATTCTTCTTTGCAAAACCAAAGCAAGACATGAAGTATGTGCAGAGCTGCTCTCTCGCTGAGACACCACATCACCTGAGAAAAAGACATGGGACAAAGAGTTATAGTATGCTTGTCTTTTAAACAAACCTTAAACTATTGCCTGCTTTCTTCATCAAAGCTGCTAATAAATAAAGAGCATTCGCTAGAGATGCCATGTGTTTGGTACCCGCCTCCAGTTAGGTACCCAATTCACCTTAGTTCATAATAGTACCTTAGACATCTGAAAACAAAATCATGTGTCTTTTAAGCAATTCTCACCTTATATTTGTAGGTATCATTAGCTAGTCAGTGGACTGCTAAGGGAAACTTAACAGTGAACTGAAAAGAGGGAATATACTTCTATTTCCATGTCTTTTAGAAGAGAAATCAGTGTATTCCAGAAACTGTGTTTTCCTGATATATCTGTATGCCTGCAAAGCAAAAACTGCATATAGGAAATGAATACAGCATTAAGTTATTGTGGCTTTATGGTATTAGCTTCAAGCAGTGATAATGTCCTTTCAATACTTCCATTTGGGTCTTAGACTCCCTAGAGAACCTTGACTTTCATCATGAAATCTCAGGCTTCAACATTCTTTGTTCACTGCTGTTTCATTTTCCAGTAGGGTGATCTGTAAACTTAATATCTTGTCTTTTATCACACGTGGAAGCCACACGAATCAGGTAGGTCACATCTTTTGCCCAGGATAAATATGGATCTGATATTTCATCTCAGACTGGATATTAAGAGCTGAACAAATGTGCTCATCTTTGGTAAAGGAAGTTGCCAGCCTTCTACCTTGCAGGAAAATGACCAAGCAAAACTGTCTTGTTCACAGAAATTCAATTGCTCTAGGAAAATGTCATGACAGATTTCAAGACTAAATTTGTAATCAGTCTGGTAGGACAGCCTTATTGCTTGACAATCACAACAATCTAGTTGTCAGAAGGACTTTTGAGGTGTGCACTGCACCCATTCCAAAGCCTAAGGATACAGTGCTTTCCTGAAGAACTTATCGAAACATTACATACATTTTGTATATGAAAACATATACAAAACAGAAATATCATTATGACCAAACCTGATTACAAATCCATTTGCTAGCAAGTACAAACTTGCAGGTCTATGTTGCAAATGAAGCGAAGACAGCAAAGCTTGTGAAGACTGGAGAGAATGTTTTCCAAGCAAAAGACGTCTCCAGATTGAGTTTACAGACAAAATCAATTGCCAACATTATTCCATAAGGCATGGGAAATTAGGTTAATAGAGGCTTCTCACTACTCCTAGCTATTCCATATTGCCATATTCCTAGATATGGTAAATGCTTTCATTTGCTAGGCAATACCTTCATAACTTCTGTTAATAAAATAAACCAATGATGTGTAATAGCTTAGGCAATTTGTGTTATTCCTGAAGACATTGAAATGAATGGATAAAATCAAAGCTGCATGCTCAAGTTTTTGGTCACCACCTATTACATGTTTGTGTATTATTGTGAATGAAGGAATTTCTCACATAAAATGCAAACTAACTGTGTTGTATCACAGTGTATACCTCGCTAGTTTTTAAGGCATGAACACTTCTTGGTGTACTTTTAGGATTTTACAAAACATCCAAAACCTACAGTAAAAATCATAGAAATGTTTCACCTTGTAAGAACTAAGTAATCATCAAATATTTAATGAAAGTGGATGCTGTCTGTGTTTAATCATGCTAGAAATTGGTATGAAAGATTAAAGAACCATCATGTAGTGTAAGGGAAAACCATTACGTGAAAATATGCACTTAACAAAAAAGAGAAATGAATTGAAAAATATTTTAAATATACTGCTTTTTTGAAGATTCAAGGGCCTCAGGTCTGCTGTAGATAGAAGGGCCTCTAGTCTTTTGCCTTCTTACTTTACAAGTACTGGTGAACAGTTTGCAAGCACTTTGCAGATACTGTAGGCAATATGCTTGGCTTAGCTTTGTAATGTTGTAATTTGTCTTTTTGTTGAAAGGTTAGATTTATTTCTTTTGCACTCACACGGCCAAATTCTGCCCCTGGGTGTGTACATTAGGTGTTAGGTTGCCTGAACCAAAATGACGGAGTGTGTTTTCCTATAGGCGATGTTTTACTGTAATACAAGATTGAGATGTTAGCCTGTGGTCACAAGGTGAGCCATTTGCCATCTGATAAAGTTGTTTTTATTTTGGATGCAAGTGAGACAAACACATTTTAGAAAGTAGACTCAGTTGCAAAAGGAAATGGAAGCTGAAAAAAGAAATAACCTTATGAATTACCAACTTTACTTTGCCATATACCTCCAGCTATAAATGTTTGATTTTTATGAAGGACTTCTTTTCTTCCTCAGCTTCAGATATTATATTATAAAAGTTGAGTTATTTCTACAATATACTGAAAAAATACTCTATTTACAGAAACAAACTCAAAAAAACAGTGACTATTCACAGCATAACAAGTATACAGATTGTGCTATCTATACAGACTGTGCTATCCATATACTTCTCTGATTGGAATACTTGCTAAATAAAATTGATAATTAAAGTTGGAGGGTTTTTTTCTGTCCTTTTTCTTCTTTTTAATTGTCCTGTATAGACAATGTTCTTTTTTTTCTCCTCTGCAATCTGGCCAGCAGCTTCCATTCCTTAAGCTTCAGCCTTGTCTTTGCTGCTATTTAAATTCTGTTCAGTAACAAGGGTGCTCGCTTCTGAGTACTCAATGTGGTATAAGCCACCCTTTTATCCCCAGTGTTTGGGAATGTCTCTTCCTGCCGTTGCAGCTAGTTTGAGCAGTCATACCTAGACGATCAAGCTGGCGGTGGTCTGCCGTCTGCAGTGGCGTAAGACAGTTCTGCAGATCAGGTATCACATGAATACAAACATGCTTATCAGTAAGTGTCTCATATGATATTGCAGCCATAAACCTGATGGGAGTCAAGAACCCAAATCCTGTATTTTGTGAAATTCTGCTTTTAATAAAAAGAAAGCTGATAGTCCTCCTTCTTTGCTCTTCTTCAGTTTGCATCTTCATTCAGTTTGTGATTTTTCTTTACTTTCTTTACATAACTTCTAGAATGATGCAGTTCTATTTCATCTAAAAAGCAAGCTATTCATGAGCTATTTTGTCTATTTTCAAGAAAATAGTCAATGATATTAAATTTTTAAATATGGCTTTTTGTATTAGTTAGCATTAGAGTTCAAGATAAAAATTAATGTCCTGACATTGTGTTACTTGGATTTTGGATATGTAAATGTATTTTAAATTGAAACAGCAATCATTAATGTTGCCATATGGACTGCCAGACTTAAATGCATGTAAAAATAAATATACATGGGAGTGAGATATCTGCGGACCACTGCTAAATTCCTCTCCTGATAAAACAAATGTAATGCTAAAGGCATACACAAGATAACCACAAGATCACTCAGGCTGATACCAGCATTATTTGTGTACTTCTGTAGCTTTATTGAGGAACAATAGAATTCTTTAATTTTTATAACCAAGTGAAGGAACTCAGGATTTTCAGTGGTATTTGTGATATTGTCTGGCCTTTTTCCGCCAGTTTATAATGTTTTCATAATGGCGTTTTTTGTATATACAGTATTTTTGTAATTATTATTAGGTGTTATGGGACCTCTTTAGTTTTGGTAGTTTCCCTTCATAATGTTTCCAGTGCTCTTCTTCATTTTTCATTAAGGAATTGGAGAAAGCTTAAACCAACTATTAGTCATTTTCTTCCATGACATTCCAAACAGTGCCTTAGGCAAGAATTTTAAAGTATTTTCATGGGCTGCATCAAAAGGAGTGTGACCAGCAGGTCGAGGGAGGTGATCCTGCCCCTCTACTCTGCTCTTGTGAGACCAAACTTGGAGTACTGTGTGCACTTCTGGTGTCCTCAACATAAAAAGGACATGGAGCTGTTGGAACAAGTCCAGAGGAGGGCTAACTATTATTAACTATAACAAACCTAACTATTCTATGATTCTATTCTATGATTCTACATAGGACAGCCTTCATGCACCTATTTCTTTTGTCTCCATAGCATTGCTGTATTTGTTTTGTTGTCCATGTATTTCCCTCTTAAGTCAAGAGATAGCTCTATATTAAGATCAGGAAAGCTATTTCTATTTTTAAAATTTTAAATGAGTTGCAAATTCTTCTGAAGCAAATAGGTTTATTTATTGTAGTTTTAAATAGGTTTTTGGTTTTACTGAGAGTAAAATTGTTTCAACAACATACAGTCATGTATACAGACCATTCTATGGTCTGCTGAACCTACTGAAAAGAATGATGTGTCTATGGTTATGAACATTAGGCTTTGATTTTATCAGGAGATTCTAGCAGCATTATAAACAACAGGTTTGAATCTTGAGTTATTTGTTCATGTCATTGGAAACTGTAGATGGAAATATTGCCGTATTTTCTGTGAATTCTTGGGCAGTACTTTTACATATGGATTATGATTTGGCCTGATTTTTTTATGGGTTTGCTGCTTTGTTTTGTTTTGTGGTTTTTTCGCTTTTGGTTTTCTTTTTGGTTTGGTTGGTTGGTTTTGGTTTTGTGTTTGGTTTTTTGTTTGGGGTTTTTGTTGTTGTTTTTTTTTTAATTGTTTGTTTCTGTTTTTTTGAAAGAGCAACTGGTAAGTGTCTAGTAGCCAAAACCAGTGGAGGTCAACCCACCACAGATGGGTTTGGTATTTTGAATATTTCGGTCGGATTCAGTTACAAGGGAGTGTTCCCTGAATGAAGAATACTGTAACAAGACCTCAGTAAATAGCAGACTAAAATAGAGAAGAAATTTGCACTATACAAATGTTTTTGTTTAATTTTTGATGAATTCATAATGTATTAAGTACTGAAGCAGAAAGCAATTTTAGATTTATCATCGCTAACAGCATGTAGCCATGGTAGTTCAAACAGTATTATTTTAAAAATTACAGCAGAACGCTAAAGATATATAAAAGGAAACTATCAAAGAAAGAACTCCTTTCTTTTGATAACTTAGGATACAGTCATTTTTACTCCTACTAAACAGTTAGTTAGCTATACTACAGAATAATGTGGGCTGCAGCGTGGCCTTTGTGAGGAGAGGCCAGGGCTGCCAAGTGCTGGGCTCCAGCCAACTCACTGCAGGGCACAGCTGTGAAGAGGGGGAATCTGCTTGTTTCAGTTTGTCTTTGTTTCTCGCTACTTAAATCTGTTTCAACTGGCAATAAATTTAATTAATTTTCCCCAGTTTGAGTCTGTTTTGCCAGTGACAGTAACTGTTAAGCAACCTTCCTCTCTTCACCTTGACCCGTGAGCTTTTCCATCTTATTTTGTCCGCCTCTCCTGTTGAGGACTCCACAAACTGTGTAACCTATTATCTTCAATTTTTTTTAGTTTCATTGTCGTGACCTGCGATGAGATACTTCTGTGCCTTGAAGAAAACGGCATGATTTATAATATATGTCAATAATTTATAAATTCAGATTAGAGTAAAATATAAAAAATGGCTGTATAGCCCTTGCTTTTATATTACATTGTGTATGACCTTTTTCAGAGTAGCAATTATTTTCCATTAGTTCAGTTTGATAGGGGAAAAAAAAGTGCTTAATGGACTTTGAATCCGGAGTCTCTGGTGACAGATAATTTTCAAGTTTATGTAATTGCTGTCATATGCTGTTCCTTAATTTGTCATGCCAGCTTAAGTTCTGGTGGACTTTTACCAGTCACCTTTTACATGTTTTCCATGAGGTGTGTGGTAAAACTGCAATCCAGGTCTCCTTAGTGACCTGTGGAGCTGGCTTATGACTCAACAGATAGCAACTGTCTGTCTAGGACCACTGAAATTGTAATCTAGTCCTGGCCTCTCTCCTTTGCTCAGGTTTGCAGGTACTTTAGCCACCAACCTCCCATAACCTCAACTTTCCTGAATATTTGATGGTTGCTTTGTGTTCTTCCATGTCAGTTATGGTTCTGGCATAAATGCACACATTCTTTAATCGATTTGACAGGACCAAATTTAGAAGAGGGAAGGAAGCAAAAGGACATAACCAAATGCAAAGTGACCTGTAGCAATTAAAGCCAGGGATGCTGCAGGCAAAAGAGGAAAATGTAGTCCTGATAAATGATTAATTTCTATGACTAGAGAAAGGAAATGACACAGGCTCAAGACCAAGTGTGGAAATAAAGCATGGCTTAAAGGAAATAAACAGCACTAACCCGTGGTACAAATTACACAAAACCGTATTTCTTCTTTATCCTGTTCTTGTATTCCTTTGTTTACTCTTTTTGTCAGTAGTATCATATATTTCTGCACCTGAGGCACACCATCAAAGTCACAGCTATATGTATTTTTGTGAGAATCTTAGGACCCTGATAAACCTCATGAGGAAAAAGAGAATTAACTTTGAAGCAGTTTATGATCCTATTTTCCCCAGCTCTTTTCCTTCCTCCTCCACTGGAATTTTATTTTGTTGTTACAAATGTGTCAGAAGCAAGGATGGGCTGATTTATTCTGTATTTAATAGTATAGTTTAACAGTATAAATTCCCTTCATGAGCAAGCATGTTTTCTTACGTTTGCTTTTTACAGGGAATGGTATAGCAGAGAATGCTGGTGGCAATTCAGCTGTCACAGGAAAATTCAAACAAATCTGCCAGAAAGGGAGCAATCTGGGGGAGTACTTCAAGAAATTTTCTAGATGTTGTGAGGTAGCAGAAAAAAAAAAAAAAGCTGACTATATTCCACCAGCAAATTCAAGAGTGTATGCTTGTATTATAGGTATTTTCCAAATACTTCCAAGTATAAAGACATTATGTACAGTTACTGAATGAGAAATATAATCAACAAGAATTCCCTTTCATACAAGGTGGCCTGATACACAAGCAAACAAAAATTACTTTACTTACATAATTTATGTAAGTTCTTATATAATTCTAAATTAAAACATCCCAAACTTGAAGTTACCCAGATAGCATAGGGGAAGTTTGTATTTCACTGCTTTTAAGAAAGCCTAAGTAAACCATTGGTTTTGTTTGTGCTAGCTTGAGAAAGGAAATGGAGTTCAATGTTAAACTGATATTGAGGCCCACGTTATTAGTGACAGAAGGTATACAAAGACAAAGATGGGAGTTTAGCTTGGTGAGTGAAAAAGCATCTTCATTAACTCAGCATCTAGTAACTCGTCAGGCTTGTGTGAAGCTCCTGGAAAAGTCCTGAGGATGGGCCTAATATGAGGAAAGTTAAAGGCTGTATCTAGACTGAGTGGGAATTATGTCGGAGGTTCTCTTGTGTAAAGGGTCTTGTCAGATATTAAGCAGGTGATCTTCTCAGCTTTACAGTAATTACCTCTCATTTAATATTGTGTTTACATATTAATAGTAGTTAGCACATAGTAATGTAGTAGGAAGACAGAATATTCTCTTCCCTTTTGACATGTATGTATATAAGTTCAAAGTTTCTTTTACCAGTTACGGAGAATCTGATTCATTTATCAAGTTTATGCATTTGAGAGTTATTTGTCAAAACTGATCTCACTCTACATCATTTGGTTAAGGTTGATTGCACATGTCAGATTAGAAAGAATGGTAAATATTCTTTTTGGACAAGTAACATTGATTGGTGGCATTTTCTCTTTTACGTGGATTTATAAGACCATGTTGTTGTCCTGTCATCTAGATTCAATAAAGGCCTGTTTTCAATCCCCAATGTAGCTAACACCACTGTACATAACAGCTCTGAATTAATGTGATTTGTCAGTTGCAATAGGCCACAGTGATAACCTGAACATGCTGCTACGTCTTATTCTGACTGATCTATGAAATAGCATTGCCCATTTATTCTTTTACACAACATAATAAATAGTCACTGGGCTTCTACTTTCAGGGCAAATATTGAGCAGCTGAAACAATCACTAATTTACACAATGGTTTATCTTTCCTCCAGCTGACTTCAGGGGCAACTCAAGCAGCTGCGCTGTAAAACTTAATGAGTTCAAACATGCTAATTTGTCACACAACAGGGCAAATTGTACATGTTTTGCCATTAATATTAGTCAGAATTAGAAGGTGATTCGGGTACTTACTGTACAAAAATACATGTACTCTATTGGTGTATAAAGAGAACAGTTTGCCATACTACAGTGTCATAGATGTATTCTAGCCATTTCCAGGAAAATGGGCCAGAAAAAAAAAAAAAAAGATTTTTCCCTCTGTTGTGGTTTAAGCCCAGCTGTAAATCAGCTACACAGTTCATTAGCTCCCCCCCCCTTTCCTCCCCCCACTCCCAGAGGAATGGGGAGGAGAATCAAAAGAATGTAACTCCCATGGGTTGAGATAAGAACAGTCCAGTAACTAAGGTATAACACAAACCACTGCTGCTACCACCAATAATAATAATGACAAGGGGAACAACAAGGGAAGAGAATACAACCGCTTACCACCCGCCGACCGGTACCCAGCCTGACCGAGCAGTGATCTAACCCTTCTGGGTAAGTGCCCCCAGTTTTTACATCCTGGACATGACGTGCTGTGGTATGGAATACCTCTTTGGTCAATTTGGGTCAGGTGTCCTGTCTCTACTTCCTCCCAGCTTCCTCTCCTCCCTGGCAGAGCATGAGACTCAGAAAGTCCTTGATCAGACTAAACATTTGAGCAGTAACTGAAAACATCGGTGTTATCAGTGCTGTTCCCAGGCCGAAAGTCAAAACCCCAGCACTGCAGCAGCTACTAAGGAGAAAAATGACTGCTATGCTGAACCCAGGACACCCTCACAGTAGAACTTGCCCTCTTTTCCTGGGTTCCCATTTTTTGACCACTGAGAAGAAGTGTGTGTTACGTTAATGCTGTTTCCACTGTTTATGGTGTCTGGACAAATTACATCTGTATGATTATGAGCCAGCCACCTGCACTAACTTTTGTATCTATCTGTGGTTTCTGAAGTGACCCTGTATTACCAGGTGGTTTCATGTTCAGTGAAGACAACATGTTGTGTGGTAACTGTGTAAAGGAATTATGTCCGGTGGCCACACGAGCAGTTCCTCAGGCCTTCATGTTCCTTTGTGTTGCTTGCAGCTTCTCCAATATGAGCAGCATCTAGGCTGCACTCTGTATAAACTGGTGTATAACTCTGCTTCTTGTACCAGCTTCTGAAGGGTGCTTCAGGTGTTGAGTACATAACCGGTTAAATGTGTCTCTGTGTCAGGTCAGGAGGTAGTTCTATCTGCTTTGTTAACATACAATAGACATGTGATAGAAAGGGACAGTAATGATATTGTAAACCAGTCATGTGATCAACTTGGAAAAAGGATTAAACACCTGTGATTGATAGATTCAATTGGGAGGGACAGTATAGGTCATTTGACTTCAGTTTTCCTCAAAGGTCATTCTGATCCACAGATCTATGAAAGGTGGTTCTACCAAACGTAGAATCTACTAGAAATAGGCACTTTATTTGCCATATTGCCATAGTAATTCTTCTGAGAATTATTTGTCACAGCCTTTGATTTCTTGTTGATTTACATATTCATGGAGGTTCCTGGGGTGAAGTTGGGATAAATTGTCACTGCCATATCTGTGAAGTGAAAAGTATATGTCTGCACTCTTTATTTTTCATTTCTCAGTTAGGTGTCTACTTCCTTCATGCAAAAGAAAGAAAACCTTAAGAACACATGCTTGTCTGTCTTTCGAACTCTCTAGAATTAGCTTGTCATGAAATGTAAAAGTAATATGTAGTTGTAAAAGCCACTGCCAACATTTTCCTCGCTGGTGGCTGATGGCTAAGGAGATTTAGAAATGAAAGGGGTTATTATAAAGTGATTACTGAATAGCTAGGTATGTCATTTTAAACAAGCAACTAAAATCTTGGTTGCAGATTTGGAATGTAATCTTGTTTGTATCATTCATACTTAAAATCTGATTTTGATTGTGGAGGAGTAATCATGTAATGTAGGTAATTTGACAAAAATATATCGACTGATGTTTTTCTTTCATTCCTTATTTAAATGTATTAGAATTTAAATGACTTACCATTCAGAGTATACCTATAAAATGACAACATAAAGAAATATTAGATTCAATTTGCATTGGTTGAGATTCAAATTTTACAATAAAGTGAAAAGTTTGAGTATCACCTTCCATAAAAGAAAATACTGTATAGAAACTAACACATAAAAAAATGCTCCCTTTAAGAGGGTGTTTTTGGTGATTAAAAGGGTGTTGATGATTACACCGATATATTTCACAACTGTGAATGTCAGCCTGAAGGCGTAGGCCTCATGGGATATGTGTAGCCATGAATTGGAGAATAAGAGATGAAAAAGTTAAGGAAACCATCTGAGGTAGAAACCATCTCATCATTCATGTTTCGATATCCAGTGTTTGTAATAATACATTACTAAAAGCTTAAATACAATGCCTCATCTGGTTTCAAGTGACAGCTGCACTTAATTTTTGCAAGCAGTGAACTGATGCCTCGGATGCTTATTAGAATGTGTTTTCAGTAAATCTTCTAAAATTGGTGCAATATCAGCATTCTCTCCCAATAATTCCTATACTTCTAGGTTTTGTTTCAGCTAGAAATATCATTTAAAAAAATCTCCCAGTCATAAGGTAATATTAGTACTTATGATCCTTCCTGACAAAAGTAGACTGGTACTACATTTCACATTTGAATTTGTGGAGAAGGGAGTGAGGATTCAAGCTGGCTCATTTTAAGAATTTAACCTGCTCATTTTAGTGCTATGAGCGGTGAGTATGTGTTTTGTTGTTTTCTGAGCTCACACATTGTGGAACTAACCAGTTCTGGCCGCAAAGTACAGAAAAACCTGTGGAGAGCTGTGCTGTGCTGTAGCGAGTTAGAAATAAGACTGAGAATTAGGGTTCCACAGTTTTTCCTGATGCCTTGTAGACTTTAGCAGATAATTAATTTCTTTTGAGCTTCAGTTTCTTTGTATATAAACTAGGAGAAATGCTATTACTGTACCTCATACAGATACGTAAGTTTTAATTACACAATACTTGGAAAGTATATGCTAGAACAAAATCAGTGGAAACACAGTCTTGTGTCTGGTTCCATGCTGAAGAGGAATGGTGTTAGCCATAATCTGACTAACAGCATTATACCTTGGAAGATGCTAGCTTTTCACTTTTGCCCATTAGCCTGCTGGCATCTCTGGCAGGAAAATGAGGCTGAGTATGAGCACATGCTGTAAGTGTGAATCTTGCAGTTTTTAGATGCTGGAAGTGGTTTATTGAGAAATAGAAAACTATCTGTGGTGGGTTGCCCTGAAATATGTTTTTTTTATACTTAAACCTTGTCGTGGACACCCCTCTATCGTGACAGAGTGGATGCTGATTACTGAGTGAAGGTGCTGGGCCAAATGTGCAGGAAACATCCGCTTATGAATGCTCTAAAGTCTGCAGTAATTTTGAAGGGTGCAGAAGGGATCCCCAAAGGCTACTGCTCAAAGTTAGCATTCAGATAACTTTAGGGTACATACATCCTTGCGTTCATCTTCCTTCACTGGCATTCTGACTGTGGAAGATGAATATAATTCAAAAGAGGATAATTTTTTTTAAGACTTTAATTAAAAACAACTAATTTCTCTTCCCCCCCTCCCCAGCAGAATTTGCTCAAGGAAAACAAGGCATAGTCCAGTTTTCATCGTACTTTATATAGATATACAAACCTGATCATTCCTCTTTTGGGATGCAGATGTCTATCATTTCAGTTCTGCTGTCTCATAGTTCTTTCTCATTAGTGCTGAAGCTCTACAGGGCTTGCATCCCTGCATTTTTTAAAGTGTCATGGAGTATGTTTAGAAGACTTATGGAAGTGCTGCTTTTCTGTGGGAGGCATCTATTTTTGCAGAAGGAGAGACGTGTTCTTTTTGAAATGCTATTAGGAAATAACAGTGAAAGACTGGTGAGAATTTTAAATACCATAGCTTGAAACCTTTCCAGAAGATGCTGGCTATCTTCTGTGGTCATTTACTCTTACCTGAATAATCTTAGTAACTATTGTTATCAATTTCCATGGCTGCTCCATGCCAGGAAGTAGAGATACCCCAGATGAAACCAATGTTTCAAGTTTTTTACAAATTTACACCTGATCTTTAGTGCTTTTAATATTTTTCCTTTCTGCCCAAACAAGCTGTGTTCTTAGATAAGGAAGATGACCACTCTCTAATGTGCCCCTCTTCACTCTTCACTTCATTTTGGGATCTTCAGCAGCTTTGTGTGCACTGATAGCTTAGTCTTTGGTTTCACATTGAAATGATGGGACTCAGCAGGACAATGACATCAGCAATATCATACTAGGATTTTGATTTTGATCATGAGTCATTTGTCCTTTTGTTTCTTTGTTTCCTTCTCTTTGTTTGATTCCTTTCTTTTATAACCCAAATAATGGGTGGTATGAAAAATCATGAGGGTAAAGTGGCCCTTTTCTTCATTTAATCCTAACTATAAAGGAGTTCTTCATAGTAACAAATTTGACTGTGCCTTTGGCTTTGAGATGCAGCTGCATAAATCTAATACTTCTGTTGACCAAAATAAAAATGTGTTAAAAAATGATAGAATTGCGCCACCCAAAATCTTGCCCATTGAATATTTCCTCACAGCATTCTTCAGGTTTTGGAAACTGAAATTCAAAAAACACAGATCTGTTACCAAATCTGATAAATCATGTGGTATTTTGAGTAAAGAGGAGCTCTTGTTGAACTTCAATCTGTTGTTGAAGAATTCAGACGAAGAATAATTGCAGTATAAAAATCATTCCGTCACAGTTTAATGTGATCTTTTACAAAACTGTCTGACCAATTTTGCAAGCAGCTTCTAATTGTTTGCACTCATGTATATCAAATCAAATAAGGACAAGCCGAACAACTAACATATTTTGCCTACTTTCTTGTTTGTTGTCAACTACAGATGTATACAAATCTTGAGATTTGTTTTCTAAAAGCAAACCAAACATTGTTACTTTGATAGCAGCTGACTTAGAAGGAATATAGTCTCTTCCCCTATACATGAAATTATGTTTCATTACCTCATGATCTGTGCCCCTGAGGCATAACGTAATATCTAGACTACTGAGGAACGGCAGAGTATCTGTGTATCTGGAGAACTGTAGAGTGAGTAGGGAGGTCTGGCTTTAAAACCTCTGCAGGGTGGAGTTTTACCAAGTAAAGAGGAATACAGATGAAGTATGGTGTGCAGAAATATATTTAAAGTTGTGATCTCTTTAATTAATTTTTGGTTAATTGTTTAAGGTTTTATTTTTCCTGCATGGAGAATTGAACTTTCTGTGTCACCTTCTCAGCTGTTCTGTTTTGTTCTTCCCTGGAAGGTACTTCTGATTCAGTAAAGTGCACTGACAGCCTGATAACTTTAACCAGTGCTGGTGAGCTCTTAGAGCATGTGTTTGACTTAAAGCATGAGTAGTCTTTTTTGAAACAAAGCATATGTCTTAAATTGTCTCCTGAATCAGATGTAGCCCTGTAGAATCAAGTCTAAAGTGTGTATGTGCTTCTGGTCTCAATCACTGTAGTATACAAGTTTCAGGCTTTCATGAAATTGTTTGCAACATCCTCTGATACTGATGCTAGAGTACTCTGCCTTCAGATTACTTTATCCAGAGTACCTGATGTGAAAAAATGTGAAGCGATTCGAACAAGACTGCTAAGGCAATCTGTGACAAAGTCTATACATTTAATTGTAATTTAATACAATTAAAGTTAACTTCTGTGTTTTAAAAAGGCTGTAGTGGATAATTTCTTATATCTCAAATGATTCAGTTTTAATCTTAGATGTGTATATTTCCTTGTTCTGTTCGTACTTTACTTCCTGTGGAAGGACCGTGGAGTCCAATCTGGAATTTAAATCATGAGAGTTGTTACAGAGCTAACCACACTAATAGTTTGCCTAGACAAGAAGTAAATTCTTCATTCCTATTCAGATCTCTTTGAATAGTATCTAACACACACCAGATGTCTGCACTACCAGAGTAGCATGGAGTGTCAGAAAATCACCACATCACCATTCTTTTCTTCATCTCTTATTTCAGTAGGTCCGTGCAGTCTGTGGTGAAAAGACAAAACTTCCCAGACTGAGTTTTCATTCTAAACCCAAGTTTTGATGATCAATGACAGGATCCTAAAATACACCTAAATGTCTCTCTGATTCTGAAATTGACTTTCTGAAAAAGCATTGTACTTGTGGCAAGAGGTAAGGGTGAAGTTCCAGAGAAATGAGCTGTGAATTACAGCTTCAATGGAAATTGATCCTGTCTGTCAGCTTCTGCTCCATATTCTCAGGAAAAGAGTGGAGTAGAGGATCACCAGTTAAATGGGATGCTAAAGTGCCAGGGGCTAGAACCAGGCTTGCTGGTCCCTCAGGTCAGAGCTGCAACCGTCAGAATTCACTCCTGGATACCCTGCTGAAACTGGCAGAAGGAGAGCAGTATGAAAAATGCTGCAGGTGCCAGCAGGGGAATTAGTAAGAACTATCTGGCCAAGCTTCAGGCGTGACAGGCAGTACACTCCTTTGGGAGGAAAACCTCATCTCTTATGAATTGTTAGGCCTTATTCTCCCCATTTGCCTCATGATTTTACCAGTGAGGCATAAGAAAATAGCTGGGATACTGAGGAATGATGGAGGCTCTAGAGAACTCCCAAGTGAGTTGAGAAGTATGGCTGCATAGCCTCTCTGCAAGGTGGGCCTTTCCCAAGTGAGGAAGAAACAAAGGTTCATCAAATAGCTGTTGTGGTATGAGGTATGTATGTTGCATAACAAACGGTGTGGCATATTAATCTCCTATTCATTTTCTGTACTTAAAAATGTGATTTCAGCTGTGATTAACGCTGTGAAATGACAATTGTCTATGTAGCTATTCCTTACCTTACTCGATGCAAGGTAGCAACAGCAGTCCATTGCTAGAATGGCAATCTTCAAGTGCCACGTGAATAGCTAGGGCAAGTCTCTTGAGCACAGCAACAGCATCTCTATCGAATGCTTATTTTTTCACTTAAATTTGGGGACTCACTATGGGAAAGTGATAAAAAGATCTGGTAGAAAATAAAATCAGATAAAGTAAGTCAGTATGCTGTGGCAATGAATTCAGCTTCCGCTTTTAAAACATAGTCATTAGCTGTCATTCATTTTGTGTTGCTTAACATTTTTCTTTCCCCAAGTATCCTTCATCCTTCATTATTATGAACATATACTTTCCAGGTATTGGAAGTGATCTACTATGCTCTCAGAAGCATGTCACATTAAATATTTCCTCTGGGGTATACGATGATACCTCCAGAGAAGTTCAGTGCTAACTTGATCAAATGCAAACTTACTTTTCTATCTTTTGTTGCAGTAACTGCTATTTTTCATGGCTGTTTTGAGCCATGGGGGGTTTTGATCAAAAAATTCCATTGTTACATTAGCTTTTATTTCTGGTTACAAGTAGAAATGTTCCCCTTCATCTCTTTCCTACTTATTGTATGAATTAACTGTTCTTAACCAAAAATTATATTTGACTAAAAATTCAAATATATAGAGCAGATGAGAACTGATATCCTCAGATCTGTAATGAAGTCACGTCTGATAAATCAAAGAAGTGTGGTATTGGAAAGAAAAATAAAATAAACGGAATAAAGTAGCAATACATCCGGAATTAGGTTTATTTGATGAAAGAAATAATAAAGCATCATCTTTTTTTGCTAACCATGTTCATTTTGAGAATTTAAAAATTACATTGAGGACACAAAGTGAGTAAATTCGTCGTATAGGTCTGTATCTTCAGAGGCTTTTTCACGGACAAACCTCTTTGGAATATTCAACCTCACTTTCTCAGTGGACATCCCCCAAAACCAGCAGTTATCCCACTTGGCGCTTCATACAAGATGTTGCCTTAATGACTTCCTGTTCTGTGTCCCAGAGGGTTCTTTTTATATTCTAACTCTTCCTTTCTTTCCACTACATGCTGTCACTGAGTTGCTGACACTCTACACTTAACCATGAAAGGGTCATTAGGGCCCTATCAGTTCCATAATCTCTTAATGAATGGTAAGAAAAATAGGTATGAGCTGTGTAGCTGTCTGATACTACAGATTACAGAAGTATGACAGGAACCAAAGCAACCAGGGTATTTGCCTTATCTGATGATCTTTATCCTGTGAATATCAACAAAAACTGTATTGTCTCCGTCTTTGCAATTGAATTTCTTTTTACCCTGGTCTGTTTTGTTAGAAGTAAAAATATATCTGTCATTCTCATAACAATGACTTCAGGATTTAAGTAGAGGGCTAACTCATACTTTTTCTTAAGGTAACATGACATAAGAATAATTTCCCCCTGGGCAGAAATCTTGGATAGGTTTTGATCCATTAATTTTTTTTTTTTTTTTAACAGCTTGGAAACACTCAGTTTCAGTTTCAAAATGCTATGAATTAGTTTTATATCTCTAATAAAATGATTTCTCAGCTCCCATGTGAATTTTCTGATGTGCCTATTATGGAGCTAAGCAGGTTGTTCCATATTCTTGCAGCTAGGAGCTTTGTTCAGCTGCTTAATGTTGTATGTCAGAGTCACCCCAATTTGTTGATTTTCTAGTCCCATTAAGCCCATTTAGGTAGCAGCCCAGTTACACAATACCCACCAAATAGCCTTTCCTATTCACAGTCTCACCTACATGAAGAAGTGCTTAATAGGAAACAAAAAGAAGAAAAAAATAGAAGAAAACTACTTTTTCATTACATTTATATCTGAATTATGCAGAAGTAAATGCTTAAGGACATGAAACTTCTAGGACTTACTAATCTTTGAGCTTTGCCCTCAGTAATCTTAATTGTTGTAGCAGTAGAAAATGTCCTAAACACCAGGATTCTTAGCTGGGATATCTGTGTGTGGAAGCAGGTAAATGGCTCTATAGTGGTTTATCCTTGGTGAGTAAATTTTTACCAGTCAGTCACTGGAAAGGAGACCAGTATTAGATCTCTTATTTAATTTCTTGTACTTTGCCATTTTGTCACCGATTGTCAAATATTCTATGTTGGTGATCAACACTGTTGGGTAGTTGCAATTAAAAAAAAAAAAAGAAAAAAAAAAAAAGAGGAAGAAAAAAGAATCTGGAGAATTTGAAAGCGGTAAAAAATACCGTGCTTTGTAGATGTTAGAGAGAACAAGCAATTTCTTAACACCTTTTCTTCAAGGAGTTAAGATGAATAACATCTTTGAACAAATATTTCAAGCATGCAGGGATTTTATTAAAAAGTAAAAAGATGAAATCCTGTGTAAATTGTTTAGAACATTCCTAGTGAAGACATGTTGATTAATAAACATAAAAGAGGGAAGATGCATATTAATTTGTTTACGTGTAAGAGGCTTCTAGCTCATTAAAACTCTTCTAAGTATTTAACTAGTGAAGCAGTGGATAAAACCAGACATTGTCTTTAATCTTGTTGAGGTCTCCAATATGAAAAAACCTCAGATTATTGCTAAATATGTATAATAGCCTTATTAATGACAGTGTTTTGAAAATGTTTGGGGGGGGGATGTCAACTCATTGGTTTTGTTGTAATATGCTGGAAGTTTGGGTTCACTTTTCTGTCTCAGTTGCTGGGACCAGTAGGACTGAATGTGGACAAGGCCCTTGGTGGCATGGTTTATTGGTGGACTTGGCAGTCCTGGGGTAAAGGCTGGACTTGAATGATCTTAAAGGTCTTTTACAACCTAGCTGATTCTATGATTCTATGATGAAAATTTAACTACATCAGTGACAGTCTTTGGTTCTTGTATATAAGTAGCCATGTTCTTGGGTATGATTCTGTTAGATGTGATCTATGACTGGTTATCGACTGAGAGATCACCAGGAAAGCACAGGTGCAGTAGGTATGTGCTGATGTGCCTCGTCTGCTTCTTTTTATTCTTTGCTAAACAACTATGACAAACTGAGGTATTTATACCGCTTATTTTAGAGGGGGGGGGGGGGGGGGAACTACTACCAGGTAATGTTTATGGAAAAGAACCCTATGGACTATTTTAAAGGAATTGAAATATTAACTTAATGTCCTGGCCAAATAGAGATTGAGTAATTGCATTCAGTCTAACTTAAAAACAAATGAATAAGAAACAGCTGAAGAACCACTTAACACTTTTTCTTTGTATAAACAGTCCTGGGAGAAAATCACCATGTATTTGCAAGTTTTTCCTTAAGTTAACTTTTCTTGTTAGATACTGGTTTTGTTAAGGTTTTTGCTCTAAAAGCGTTAACGCAAATTAATTTGTAAAAAAAAAAAAAAAGAATGGATGCATTTAATTTTTGCAGCTAGGTAAAATAATAAGCATAATTTGAACTGTATAACGCACTTTGAGTTAAAGCATAAAAACTTTCTGGTACTTTGTTTGCTCCTCATTTTTCATCAAAGACTTTTCTGTCCCTTTGTCACGTTTTGTTTGAGGTTTTTTTCCCTGATTTTTCAGATCTATACTTTCATTTCATTGTCATTTGCACTATTAGAGATAAAGCAGTGAATTTCTGTTTCTGCTTATATGTCATATTTATGGAAATGTACAACTTGCTACACCTGTTACTTACTATTGTAATATGAATAAATAATCATACTAGAATTATGTTGGTAATTTTGCAGATCCAATGCGTGGGCCACGAAAACTAGAGGTTGTGGAGATCAAATCTAGGCAAATCACCATTTGCTGGGAGCCATTTGGATATAATGTCACACGTTGCCATCGATACAACCTCACAGTCCATTACCGTTACCAGGCTGGAGGACAAGAGCAAGTGAGAGAAGAAGTAAGCTGGGATACAGAAAGTTCACATCCTCAGCACACAATTACTAATTTATCACCATATACAAATGTCAGCATCAAATTAGTACTAATGAATCCTGAAGGACGAAAAGAAAGCCAGGAACTTGTAGTACAAACTGATGAAGATGGTGAGTTTTATATTTACAAATATTTATACAGGCATACTGTCTAATAGTCAATACACTTCTGTATAAATGCATATTCTACTTTCACTCAAATCTGTTACAAATTTCCCACCAAATTCACCAATTTTAATGTATTAAAGGGTCCATTGTAAGTGTTAAAATGAGTTTTTGCATAACCTAAAACATCACACATCATTTAATAATTTCTTCATTAAACTAATAACTTATGCTTGAGCTATGCTCTGCTTATTAAAAGTTCCAGTATCATTTTGAAGAAATTTCAGGTGATTGTTCACAGTATCTTCATGTAAGCTTTCCTATAGAACGATGTGCTCAACATTAAATATTTGTTCTTGATTTGTGATTTAATTTTTTCCTCTAGCTTTGGCTTTCCAACTACTAGACACTGTTAGTTGCTTTTTCAGATAATATCAGTATATTCCGTATACTGACATTGAAATATATATATATTGCCTTCCTTTTGAGTATTTTCAGCTAACATGGGGTTTTTCAGATCTCATTTTTTAAATTTTGAGCAATAATGTAATTTATGAATGTCTTTTTTCAAAAAGCATGACAACAGAATTGCCTAATATGGCTCTGTCATGTTCTAATAATATTACATGGAAAGGTTATGCTGTCCTACTAAGTCCTCTGTGATATTATTGTGATTATACTTGCAGAGAGTTTCCTGGAACTCTGTTAGCTATGATACCAAAATGTGATTCCTTGTTGAATTGGTCATGCATCAGGAATCAGTTTCACCTTTCCAGAGCATTCTGTACTGAGGTATAGCCCCTTCATGCCCTCTACAAGTGTGCCCAATTCTTTTGACCTTGCTTTTAACTATTTTAAAATGCATACTGTTCAAAGAAACCTTATCAAATGACTGGTATTGCTTTGTATAACAGATCTGTCCTCCTCCCTGTTTTATCGTCTGCAATCTGAACAGGAATGGCTTTGTATTTTCTTCCAGATCAGTGATAGATTTACGGCAAACATGTTGGAAAGATTTCTAGAAAAAAAAATCAACAATGATGAGTTCCTCTTATAACAAATACTTGGAGTCTGTCATTTAAACCTATTAAATCATTTACCATCTGCTGTCTTGGTTTTGTGTACTACTAATTTCTAATCAAAATATATGAGGGAATAAATTAAACAATTTAGGAATGTATAGTTGCTATTGCAGAAGATTTGACAAAGCATAGCTAACAAAACATTGTTTAATTAGAGTTAATTCTGCTGTCATCCTCTAATTTTGATTCAGTTCAACTGTAGGATGACAAAGCTAAAGACCTTATTGTTATCTGGGCTGTTCATATATTTTCTGTAGAATTATACATAATATGTTCTTATTCCTGGCCCTCTAGAACTTTATATTATTCCAAGACCTATTAAAAAACAGTATCAGTAGTTGAGAGAATACCTTAGATAAAAATTGCAACCTTTTAGTATACTGTACACCTCCAGTAAGGTACATAAATCTGGATGTAACACAACAGAGTATACTGACCCAAATAACTATCATAATTTTTCAAATCACACAATCATGTAGATTGCAGGGGACCTCCAGAGCTCATTTAGTCCAACCTTTTGCTCAGAGCGTGTTCTACTGTATTTTCACATATAGTTTGTGGAAAAGTGCTAACCCATCAATGCCTGTTGCCTCACAGCAGTCCTGTTTGCATTTTTCAGGATTTTCTTTTCTCATTCCATTGCAAGTGTTCCAAAAATGAAATTGCAAATACATGTCCATGTGCTGTTTACAAATATTCTTCTCTGAAAACTGCATTGAGATTGGCTGAGGGATAAGGAAATTGTTGCAGAACAAACGGTAAAGAGAAATAGATGTCTGACAGTGGTCTGACATCCATGACCCTTCAGAGCTCATTCTCATAAAATTAAGAGACTTTTAAGAAAAATTAATAATGTTAGATATTTGGTTTGGCTGCTTCATAATTTCCTTACATTCACTCTGTTGTAGGTCTTCAGGTCTAATGTCAGTGAGCGCTGCTGTTCTGTTCAACACGTGGCTCATCTTTCCAAGCTAACCATTCTAGTTCAGTCTGTTGAAACTATACCTTGTTACTTCAGTACTTGTCCATTTTAATATATGAATGTTTACTGTGTTTTTCACTGTGGGACTGCAACACTATTGATAAGTAGGTACCTCAAGTAGATTTTACTTGCAGGAATTTATATTTGAGATATTTCCTAATTCGTTATAAAATGCTGGCTTGTCCTTTTCTTTCATTCGTAGCATTTATGGGAAAAGAGTTATGCTCAATAATTCCTTCTCACGCTGAAGGTGACACATTTCCTTTATGGCACGGTTTTGTTAAATTAATCATTTTTCTCCTGAGCTGCCCTGGCCTTTGCTTCAGTCTTAGGGAATTAATAGTGAGACGGGTTTTATGCCTCAACAGCCCAAATATTAAGCAGAGTGTCTCCTTCTGAAATTTTTCTCAACAGATCATTTTTTCCTCTTTTTATCCATTAGTCCCGAGTGCTGTGCCACTTGAATCCATTCAGGGGAGCACCTTTGAGGAGAAGATTTTTCTTCAGTGGAGAGAGCCAGCGCAAACATATGGTGTAATTACTCTGTACGAGGTACCTAGCATTTTGCCATGTTTAAATTTTTATGTATAGTTTTGATTTTCACAAGCGCATCATTTGTAAGAAATATTTTTTTTTTACAGTGTATGTGAAATGAATCTTCTTTTTGAAGATAGTACCGATTACAAAGTAATAAAATCACATACGTAATGTGGGAGTGAATTATGCAAGAAGCAAACTGTCCCTGGGTTATCAGCTCTAAGAAACCTGATATTTTTAGAACCATGTGATACAGCATTCTACCTAGCAATGTGGAACAAATATTGTAAAGACTGAAAGAGAGATCTTAGTGAATTTTTTAAAAACTAGGAGGCATTACACAGTGGTGACAGTCAACATCACTTTTAGATAAGTCTCAGTACAGGGAGCCTATTGTAATAGAAACAAGCAGGCATAATTAAAAAAAAATCCCCTAACATTTTTTAAATGCAAATTAACCAAAATTGTATGTTGTTAGATGTCTAAAAATCGCTGCTTTTCCTCGTGTAGAACCTGTGCCTGAATACCTTTTAGAAAAATTGACAAAAGACTGCACAGATTAAGCTGTCAGACAGTAATCACTGTTAAGCTTCTTACCTGACCTTACTACAAAATTGGTATTGAAATGCTTTGTTTAAAAAAAAACCCACCTAAATGAGATACTGTGTAAAGGAAAAGTTGAATTGAATGGTAACCTATTGATACTGTTTTGAAAACTACTCTATTGTAAGAGGATAAAATGTTATGAAAAAGTATGAATTGATTTTTTTATAAAACTAACTACTTTCCAGCTAGTTCAACAGTTGCCTATCTTCAGGGATCAGAATGTTTTAGTTAATATGTTAATGTTCTTACTGATGTTAGGTTTTATGTACATAGACACACACCATGATGAACCATCTTTTTACTTACAAACACGCATGCATGTCTAATTACATTGCTGAGGAGTATATTCACTGTATACATGCAGTTCATTCTGTAATGTATATACATACAGAACTCCATCATCTGTAACGGGAGTTGTGCAGATGTATTCAGAGATGGAAAAGAATAGCATGGCCAGACTTTCTAAAGTAGTCAGGACTGTACAAGTCAAAAGAAACTAGTATTCCAACAGTGAACAGAATATTGAAAAGTAAATGCCGGTATCTCCTTATACTGTTTATCTAATGCACCTCAAAGCAGAGTCTGAGGGAGCAAGGCAAACAGTTAAGTCATAAACTTGATTTAATTACTTTTTAAGTAAAAGATACCGACACACTGATACAACCAAACTGTCGCTTGTTTTAAAGATGCTGACTCAGTCCAGTCAGGTGGCTAAATGTGTACAGATACCTAGTTGCTGAAAGTTTATTTGTCAATACTTTTTCTGCCCTGATGTTTGCCTATAAGCCTAAAATGTATCACAAAGGTTTTATAAATATGACTGCTAAACTACCCAGAGGCAAGTAAATATACACAGTGAATCATGGGGACATTTCATCTATTTGAAATGTATACTTGAGGTGAACTATAAAAGTATACTTCAGGCATATTTTATCTAACTGAAGCAGGTCACAGGGTACGATCCAGACAAGTTAGATGAAATTTATGTACCTGTGGTTTATAGATTGATTTAGACTATTCATGATGTCTCAGTAGGCACCTCTCTGGCTGATCGTTGTGCTGTCAAAGGTAGTGGATCCAGCACAGCTCCAAACAACCCAAGCTTGAGAAGTGATGTGTCTAACTCCTGCCTACAACTTGTTGCAAGCCAAAGTTTAGAAAAAGAGGCATCTAAACCCTGGCTGTATGTACATCAAATATTCTGATCATGACAAGCACAGCCACTAAAGTTGCTCTTACACAAACATATGCTGTGTTTGGTATGTTCATGAAGACTATGGTGCCCTTGGCATTCATCTCTCAGAGAATGGTCTATCAGATGAGCACTAACCTAGTAAGGAGAAGGTCAGGGTAGGGGACGTTTCAGATTGAGGGATTCCCCATTTCATTATAACCTACTTGCAGAGGATTGACTGAGGCATGCAGCAAGGGGCACAAGGTCCTTCCATTCACCTGTTACCTGCCACTGGGCTATACACAGCCAAGGGTAAAAGAATTGTAGTGCCAGAAGGAAAGCAATGATGAGAGTGCCAGATACCTAAGTCTGGAATTGAAGAGGCATAGCTTGGGTGAGGCAAAACTGCAAGTATGTAAGCCTGAGTCAGACCTAGGAGCAAAGTTGCTCTTTCCAGGTCAAGCTCTTTAGCTGGTAGCTGTTTTTTATAGGGGTAGCCTTAAAACTACAGCAGCAGACACCTTCTTTCAGCAGGAAGTCCCAGGGTCTTGATCCCAGCAGACACATGAACTTAATGCACAGTCCTGAGCCTGCATCCCTGCAGCCAGTGAGAAAGCTCAATCTTCTCACCTCTGTATCTAGCATTTCTTACTCTGAGTGCCTAACTTTACATGTTTTTAAAAATCTCATAACTTAGCCTGTTTCCTGGGGCCAGGCATCTGCTTTTAGTGCCTGAAGGAGACAGTCTTTTAATATGTGTGGATATCACATATATTAGAAGTGTGTTGAAGTATCAAGTATTAAAGTATTCATTGCTATTCTGAAATTACATGCAAATCCAATCATTTTACCAATATTTAAAGAAAAAAGCCTTTAGATGAAGAAATGACATAATGATGAATTATACTATTTTGCTTTGCTATCACCCGTACAGATCCACAGTTGGAGGAATAAAGGGATTAGTCCTTTGGGCAAGGTTCTGTCTAAATTTGATAAAAATAGTCAGGATCCAGTAAGAAAATGACCCTCATGCCTTTTTTTTTTAAATCCATCATTCTGGAACATCAGCTCTTAGCTATCTAATAACTAAACGCTGCAAAAAAAATTGTAAAAATGTAACATAGACTGTGGAGTCTCCAATATCCTGGCATTATTTTGAATAGAACTTTAGTGAGATTTTGGAAAATCCAGTTAAGAATCATAGAAATGTAGAAAACAGAGTTTAAAGGCATCATTTAGTTCACATATCTGCATCAAAACAGGATCAACTGTATATAAAATGTAGTTGTAATGCAGTTGCTCAACCTGTCTTTTAAAATCTCATAAAAGAGTTCTGACCCACTCCCCACAAGCAGACATAGCAACAGTTGCCATCAGAAAGGGAGATTATTTTGGGCAATATGTAACCTTTATTTCTTTACTGATAAAAATTCAGATATTTGATAATGTAATATTCTTCTGCCATAAGTAGGAGAGTGAGTTGGGCCATTTTTAAGGCACTTCCAGTGCAGTTTATAGATGAGGAGTTGTAGAGGATCTGCCTGTATCTACTGAAATAATGTCGGGGTTTATCTAGGTGGTATCAAAGTTTTATTACCAATTTTCCACACTTTACTGGTGTTATGTTAGATGGGTGATATAAAAATCAATTTTCATGAAGTCAGAGGTTCTAGGAAAGTGCAAGTGTTTAAGGTGTGTAATGCTGACACTTAGATGTTTCTATGTACTGTCCTATTAAGTATAATGATATGGAATAAATATAGCTAAAGGAGTGTCAGTTATCACTTTGTATAATAAGAGTGTTTGGAATTATTTGCATAAAAATGAAACTTTAAAAAGGAGAGATGACTCATTTTTACTTTTTTAATGGATTTCTTATTTTTAAATTCTCATTACAGGGCATAGAAATTAGTAATTAGTAGAAGAAATCTGAATCAAGTTTTACTGTGAACTTCTATTAACGTTTCTAATGAAAACTGAAAATACTGCTTGCATCAAAGAAAGAGCTGAGGATACAATATACACTCTGCATATATTACTTAACATTTTATCTCTGTTTTCCTCCAATGTGTTTCTGACCTAGGTACAATATAATAACCTGAAAAATTAGCAATTATGATAGGTAAGCTTCAGAATAAAATAGAAGCTTTACCCACTTCCTGAAAAATTTGCCTTAAGCTGCCCTTATCATCTTTTATGGATAATCTTATTCAGAGCAAAATGTAATTATAATGAAGTCAGCTGGAAGTAGTTGCTACACCTTCTGTTATTTGCTTATCTGTTTACCTGGTTGTTTTGATTTTCCTGTTACTGATTGAAACCAACAGTAAGATGAATTAAAAAAATGACACTGTTAAAGCCAGCATCTTGAAAGAATTAATGTAAGCCTTAGCCCATCCTTTAGAGTTGTAATCCAGATACCTCTAAGTCTCTGTATCTATAAGAGTAATAACTCATACCAGTTACAGCTGAGTTTCTGTGTCCCTTCATGGGATTTGTAATTTGAAGAGTACAAGAGAGTAAGATAGCTTATCATAAAATGTCTGACAGCGCATACATCCAGAGGGTTTACTGGATAAAGATGCAATCTCTGTCCATCTGTTCAAGGCAGTTTATAACTTTCTTATTCTTTTGCAGATCACCTACAAAGCAGTCAGTTCCTTTGACCCAGAAATAGATTTATCCAATCAAAGTGGACGAGTCTCAAAGCTAGGAAATGAAACACACTATCTCTTTTTTGGACTGTATCCTGGCACTACCTACTCTTTCACCATTAGAGCCAGCACAGCTAAAGGCTTTGGACCTCCAATTACAAATCAGTTCACCACTAAAATATCAGGTACTTGATTAAAGAATATTATAATTTGCTTATGATAATATCACATGTAATTCTTTTGTTGTTTACTTCCTCCTTAGGATTTAACAAGCAGCAAATTGAAGAAGTAAAATATATGTTCATCCCTGAAGATGTCAACGTGACATATATTAACATATTCGAAAAACTTCCAAGTGCTTAAATACCAGCTAGTACTTTGAAATTCCTCTTCACAACTGTAGCCTATGACCCAAGAAACCCTATGAATTATGTGCCTGCAGTCAGTGCCAGCTGCTGTTGCAACATTCAGTATGGGGTTTTTTGGACATGAGGATGAAGGTTTCATTCAGAGCTTAGTCAGCCTTGACATGGTTCTAAATTAGTACAGTAACGGTGCTGGAAAACCTCTTCAATGAGCCATGAACAATTGAGAGTACAGCAGAAATACTGTATGTCTAGCACTCGCTTAGAAAGTGTAGCTAACTGCCAGCCTGAGTATGTTCCTAGCAGGCATGTGGACTGAAGTGGATATGAAACTGTATCAGACAAGAACATCAGTACTAGTGGTTTTCAAATAGCAGCAGCATGCCTTTGAAACTTCTGCAAATCCATGAACAATGTTTTAAAGCCCTCCCACTTCATTTCTCTAGCTGATGGGATGCAATACAATTGCATCCTCTAAAATGCTTATGTAATTGATGACAAAATGTTTTGCAAAGTTACAGTTGGAATCCCTTTACTCTTCACTTCTCTACAATCTTCTTGGGAATTAAACTGACAGTTGAACTATGGCCCCTTAGTAATATTTATAGAAAATTGCCTTATCTATTTGTGGTCAACTGTGCTTTTCAGAAGAGGTAAAGGAATGCATTTTCGTACAACATCTTGTTTCTCTTTTGCTCTCATTCTGTGTATTGTCCTCATCACACATTTTCTGTCCTCACCGGAATGAAAACAAGTGACAAGTGTTAATCATAGAATCATAGAATAGGTAGGGCTGGAAAGGACCTTAAGATCATCTAGTTCCAATCAGAGATAGATAGACCAATTTCTTTTTTGTTATTACAGGAAAGGGCAGTTAATGCATGGTGGAAATTATTGCCAATACAGAAGTTAATTGATAATTTTCAAGTTACAAAATAATTCTTTATAGGAAGTCTTAACATAATTAACAGTGATCAGTAAAGATGGGATTCATTTTTCATCCTGTTTCCTATACTGAGCAAAATCTTTCTCTGTCAGAAATCAATTTCTGACACATCAAGTCTCAATAGGACTTAAGATAGCAGAATCAGCCCTTATTAGAATGAGGAAGGAAAGGAGGAAGAACGCTATTGAGAATGGATAAGAATTCAGACATTTGAGAATAGTGCTGGATCTTAATTTTTTTTCTTTTCAAAATTTGATATGTTCCCAGCTAAAACTCAGTGATGTGAACAAGCATTTCAGGCATGTTTGGGAATGAGGATAATCTTCAGGCTACCATGTGATGAGGCTTTGCTAGCTATCTTGTCTGCACCCCATTCTCTCATTACTTTGTGTTAGTTACTGCACTAGCAAGGAATGTTTATGACTTGACCATGGGTAGTTAAAGCCATGGACAAGCTTTAATCTCCTGGGGAATTTAAAATAGAAGCAGAATGCATATATTTCTTAGTCTTGTTGAAAACTCACAACTGAAATTTTAGCTGTTGAATATGGTATCCTCTGCAGTGCTATTGGCCTGTGATCTCATTGTCTTCCTGTAAAGCTTTGAAGCTCTTGATGTGGCCAGTGCTCTCCATTTTGGAGATACATGAAAGAAAACCACTGAACATTTATGAATGTAAGGGGCTTATTTTTTAGAACAGAGGAGGTGGCAGCAGCGCATTCTGACCAATTTCTGGATTCAGTCATTGCATTTGACTTTGTCTAACTCTAGACTGCATTTTCATTTGAATAAGATACTCTAAATTTCCTGTCTGAAGTGTTTGAGTAGTACTATTCTGTACTGTAAATAGTTGGTGTGTTTCATTCTACAGTTGTGTGATTGGCACTGATGGATGAAGTGATCTGTATGTAAATATGTATTACCAAAAGCAGAGCTGGTAGCTGTGCATGTTATCAGAAATGATGGGCACTCTATTAGAAGACTGTTTTCTGTTGCATACAACTTTGTGAAAAGTCACCTGTGTGGGCTGAAATTTTGTATGCTGCCTTCCATACTAAGAAGAATTTCATCCATATGAGGAATGTGGCTGACATTGTGAAAAATTCTGCTGACTGATACATTACTGAAGTGTTTCCAAACTGGGATTTAAATATTTAGCAAGAAGAGAGACATTAACCTGGACTATCACTCTGAAAATCTGTCCAGATTTCGGCAAATTGTAATTTTTACAGTTTGCACATAAATGATGGAAAGTTGATGGAATTGGGCAGCAAATGTTACCATAGGTACCATACTTACTGAATAGATTTAAGTTCTTCGAGCTTTGAGAGCCTTGCTTGTGTGTTCATCAACTCAGTGTGGCCCAACACAGATAAAGAATCTCTAAGGGCATTACCTTTTAGTGCATCTGAGCTTTCTGCTTCCAAAGATGAAGGCATGCAGTTGCAAAAACTGTGGACAGGAAAAATATCTCCTGTTTTCTCTGCTTATTGATAATCTCCTTCTTTACATGTGAGCAGTGTGGAGGAGAAATACTCCTAACCTAGGCAGGAGAAAAATGGAAGAGTAGATAATATCCAAGTATCTGTGGTGAAGAGAAAATGTAGTCAGGACTAGAAGGTGGGACTTGGAGAACCACAGCTCATACTCTGGTCAGGAAGACAGTTGTAGTGGAGAGGCACTAAGATTAGTTTAGAGTGCACGTAGGGACCTAGGACACATAAGTTAGGAAGATTACAAGACTTGTTAAAATGTGGGCAGGAAACCCAGGGCAAGAAATGACACTTGCAATGTTCCAAAAACACTGAAAGTCCATACAGCTTTTTGGAGATGCGCTTACTCTGTGCTTACCTTATTTTCTTCAGGATGGCCAACTTGAAAATGGGGGCATTATGTGAACAAATTCTGGATATTCAAAGCTGCAAAACTAAAATATGTGAAAATTGTATCTGAATCTTTAAAGTACTGTAATATGCCTTTAGGCTTCTCAAAGTGGGTACCCAATTTACTTAAAATTATTAGTTCAAATGTTTGTACATTATATCAGGGATTGTAAACAGAATAAAACCTTCTTACCTTACAAGGAGGTTTTTGAACACTATTTTTTACATTTGTAAAACATTTCAAGGCTGGTGAATATCAATGAAAAGCAATGAAAGTGTTAATGTTTTAACAGCAGACTGATGAGTTGTTGATGAAAGTGTTAATGCAATCATGAATTGGATATGTAAGGCAATATGGATAATGGAGAGAGTTCATATGCCTTTCAAGTAGACGCAGCTAATACTGGGAAGGTGAAAAAGACTGGAAAATACACTTGAAAGAAAGCTCATGTTGTTGCAGCTATTTAATTTGCTAGAGAGGCCCACAGGTTGCTATACATATGCGGAGCATACTATGGGTAACTTCTTCAGCATGGTTCACAAAGTATCCAGTGGCTGGAAGTTTAAGCTAAACAAATTGAGATGCCGAAGAGGTCTCCATATTCATCATGAAGTATAATTAACCATTAGAAGAACCTGCTAAAAAAAAAGATCTTGTCACCTGCTAAATGTGTTTTCTTTTTCAGCATGAATTAGTTTAGGGAAGTTCACTGCCCAGCATTATTCTTGTGGTCAGAAAAGATCATTGTGATGACAGCTTTTTGCTTCTGTAGTCTTTTAATCTGCTAATTGTGTATCATCATTAACAACTGGACTCTAAGAATACAACAGGCTGCTAAACAACCAATTAAGCAAGCAGCCTTCCATCCAATATAATGATAAAATGTGACTAGATGATAGTACTGAAAAAAGTAGCAACAGTAAAAGACAATAACTGAGGCATCGTTTGGTTTTATCCCAACTGTAGTTCCTTAACGATGACATAGTTTGCAAAAGTGCCAGTGAGTATGGCTTCAAATGAAGATACGCTCTCATGGTGATAATCGTGATGGATTATTGTAAATTATGTCTGTGGTGGATAATGGGCCCAGGACAGTTGCAGCAGTAGTTAAAATTCCAGGAATGACAAATTCTGAGAGTGCATCCCAATACAACTGATATACTGAGAAAGCTGGGCTCAGTTTCAAAAACTACAGTCACTTCAGCATGCACATTCGCAGATGCTCTTCTTGAGATAAGTTTTCGGTTTCCAAGTCATGGATTCTCAGTACTTTCTGCAGACTTTCTCCTACTAGTGTCTGTTTCCTGTCTTGAAATTGGCAGCGACACAAAATTTCTTTGTTTGGTTTTTCTTTTTTAATCCCCCCCCACCTCCCCGAAGTTATTTAGCAGTAGTCTCACTTGTGTTGTAAAGAGAAAACATCTTAGGCCTATAATATGGTCTTTATATTTGAAGAAGTCTTTAAAATTACGTATTCAAATAAAGATATAGCTCTTGAAAGAAGAAATACAGGAATAATTATTTCTGCCTCTTTTCTTATTCTAGCACCCTCTATGCCACCATATGAACTTGAAACACCTTTGAATCAAACTGACAGCACTGTGACAGTCTTGCTGAAACCTGCACAGAGTAGAGGCGCTCCTGTCAGGTATGGGGGGAAAATCTTTATAAAATTAAAACCAAGTTGATCAATTTCTTGAACATGTTTTTTTTTTTTATTTTCTACACAGCAATCAGTGTCTAAATTCATGTCTTTATTAGCTCTAATTAAATTAAATAACTGAAGAAAATGAAGTGCTTTGATGTTGAGTGTTTGTGTATTGTTTAAAGGATTTGATCCAGATGCAAGTGGCTTGTTCTTTGAAGATAAGGAACAAAGCCATAGTTCTGTTGTGTGGGTGGCTTCTTTAAGGTAATTGCTTACTGCAGTGTTATAAGTTCAAGGGCATATCACATATTTTATGCTGAGCTACTGTCTTTAATATTCAGTCTTCTTGTTTACTTCACAGATTTAAGATAATAAACTCCTAGTAAGTTAGCCCATTTAAACAATATGTGCTGTAACATTCAGAAAGGATTTACATTTAATTGACCATGATGGCAGAAATAGGGGAAAAAAAATCAACCTGGAAAACCAGTAGTTTATGTTCATAGTTTTATAGTGTTTATAGTGTTATATGGTACCTGTTAATAAATTTCCAATTTGCAGAGGTTTATTTCGCTGCCAGAAATGTGGTACTGTGTAAGTCCTTCATTGATTGGAATGAAAGATGCCTACTTTTAAGTGAAGAAAACAAAGGAATGATTAGATTATTTTGAATTTGAACCAGTAATGAGCTCAGTACTGTGAATAAATGAAAATACAGATAAGAGAAAACAAAATTTTACAGAGGTTTAGGATGTTTCCCTTTGGCTAACCATGTATCATTGAAAACGGTGAATTTTTTTTATTACTGGAGGAAGTTTCCATCTGTAGTGCGTGATTGTCAATTATTTTCATTGTGATGCTAAGGTCTTTGGTAATTTCTCTTGGGGAAATATAGATCTGGTAGACACATATATGCGTGAATGAAAATAAATATGTTTTGGGTTTCTTCAGAATATTCAGTGTTCCATGTAATTACTGGTTTGGTCATTTTTTTACTATGCAACACATTTACTGCTGTCTTATGTATTATACGTATGTCGGTTTAGGTATGTAGGAAATGTCATCCTGTTGGTCATAAAGAAAACTTTTTATTTAAAAAGAACATGTGAGACTTTGGGTAGCTCTGAACCAGCTGAGAAAAAAGCCCAGAAAGCATTTAAAGCAGGTTTAATGAAACTGATTTAGCAGGTTACATTAGAAACAGAATGATATGGTATTTGTCTTACTTTATTTCACAAAGCTATAATGTAGTCATTCTAAATTCAAGCATCTGGATTAAAATAATACCAGTTGGAGTCGTTGTTTAAACACAAACATATTAGACCATTCATAATAATAATAAAAAAAAGATTCATTCCTTTTATCTGCATCCTGGACTAAAGATGATTGACTTCTATGGCAGTAGTGACACGTCAGAAACTTCTGACAGTAGAAAGGAGCTAGTTAGGAGATTAAAGTATGCTAAATGAGGGGCTGAGTGGTTAGGAAAATAGGACAGAGGATTTAATACAACATGAAGCTGTAGAACTGACAGATGAACACAGAGTGGCAAATTTACTGAGGTCCTTTGCAACAGGTCTTAAAACGAGTGCTGTCTGCAAACTTACAATGTAAATACTGAGTGAATCAGTGTGAAAATTAAAGTAAGAATTTCTTAATACCTACAACATTTTATCATGCATTACACTGTCAAGCACACTGTCATTGCACAGCTTGTAGAACACGTTCTGCATATGGATTTTATCATCTTATTCTGTATTCATTGGGTGTTAAAAGTTTAGTCATACTTCATTTATGCACACCACTAAGCAAGATGCCTTGTCTATTGATTCTGCTACAACTACCAGCTTGGTTAATGCAGATTTTTGAAACTGCACTAAACTTGCAGTGTAAATGATTGTTGTGGTTTTATTGATCAACACATCAGCCATGTCACATAAAACTTTTCAATTCCTGAGATGGATAAGGAGAACACAAATTGTGCTGTTCAAGTCAACAAAGGCAATACCTGAGGTCATTCAGAATTCCAGCTTTTTTTTCTGTGATTAAATTATTCTTTACTTAATATGAAACATCCTGGTGTCTTACAACTTATTTAGAGTCTGCACACAACCACGACAACATTAAAGGAGAGAAGGGGCAATGCTGATTGTTCAGATGTTGATTCAAAAATCAGACTTTATGGAATGTTCAGGAAGCCCTGTTTACAATGATAAAGTACACATTAATCATGAAGGCCAAATGGCATTCCAGGTTGTTTTAGAATTCGTAAGACTGGACAAGATTAAAATGTATTTTGTCAGATTTTTAATACAAAAAATACTGCTTACTCTGTCTTCAATTTCCATCATGTTTTATGACTATTGTATTTATTTCAAGGAGATTATTTTGGAATTATATATGTTTAAAGCAGTAATGCATTCAGTAATGGTAAGTGTATGCGCTGCTTTAACAGCTGGCTAAGCTATTTTGATTTTTAGAATTACTGTAATTTGCAAGGCTTTTTTTTTATATCTAAGATGATGGCTCTGTAGAATTTCATAATACATGTCTTATTGTATCTGAAGGGGGCCTATAGGGATGCTGGGGAGGGACTCTTCGTTAGGGACTATAGTGATAGGACAAGGGGTAAGGGGTTCAAATTTAAACAGGGGAAGTTTAGATGAAAGGAAGAAGTCCTTTACAGCGAGGGTGCTGAGGCACTAGAATGGGTTGCCCAGGGAGGTTGTGAATGCTCCATCCCTGGCGGTGTTCAAGGCCAGGTTTGACAAAGCCTTAGTGGGAAGTGGGAAGTGTCCCTGCCCCTGGCAGGGGGGTTGGAGATAGATGATCTTAAGGTTCTTTCCAGCCCTGACTGTTCTATGATTCTATTGTGGATATTCTTTCTTCTTTTCAAAGATGTGTGTTTTACAGTAAACTTCTAAAGAATTTTCATTAAAGCATAGAAATGCAAGTATTTTTTCCATGAGGGTTCTTCAGTATCTGTTGAGGAACTCACTTTTCAAAGCCAGTATCATTTGTATCTTTTACTTCTTCAGGGCAAGTTAGGCTAAAGTTTGAAAGACCCTGAGGCCAAATTGTCTGCAGGTTCACAGAATGGTCAGGTGCTTATACTTCAGTTAAGGAACACTAATTTATTGCAAAGATCAGGCTCATACACAGAAATTAAAAATGTGGTGCTCGCTGACTGCATGTATTTAATGTTATTTATATATTTATTTATGTTACGGCTTTAAATTGTTTGCCACATTCCATAAGAGGTTCTTGTGACCTTCTCTGGAAAAGTTTTCCTCCAAGCTTTTAGCTTCAGCAGGGAGAAGCAAGTTTTCTTTGTCACATAGATTTCCATTTAGTCTTGCCATAATAAAGGTTGAGTGTTTCCACTTCTTTTATCTCGCTTACATAATCAGCAAAATACTGTTGCCACACCACCGTCTTCCTGCTGTTCTGTGCCACATCCTCAAAAAATCTTAGTAGTAAACATTCCAAAGACTTTTGCCCAGATAACAGCAGAACCACCTGAACATGGCAGGCACTCTGATAGCAGCAGACTGGGGAAAGGAGCAATGATAAGAAAGAAGGCAAGACCATCCAGGCTCTACTCTGCTTTCTGGTCTCTCTCGCATTACTGACTTTGGCTCAGCTGGATTTGCCCCTTCTAATCAGTTAATGGCTTGTTCAGACACCCTTTCTGCTCTTGTAGACACCATAGTCCCTTGGTACTCTTCTGTTCCAACCTGAAGTGAGAGAATAGGAGGGCCAGGTGTGTCAACTAGCAGTGCCCTGTGGATACAGTACTTGACATTAAGGATGCCAGAGTTCCTCCTGTGTGGAGCATGTGGTATCTGTCCCACAGCACCTGGGGCTGCGAAGTCCAGACAAGAGAGAGAGAATTGCAGCAATTGCCAAGTACTATAATTTCAAAGTTCCTTAAAGAAAATATGCAGAAGGAAGCAAATAAACTTCAAATTATGTAAGTTGAAAGCTGAGAGTGTGCTAGAGTGAAGACAATCTGTGTAATTTCAGTGCATGCCCTTTATCATCAATGTGCCCAACATCTTCAACATACATAAATGACTCTACTGGGAAAATAAAGCAAACATCTCTTTACTTGAAGTGCTCAGTTTTGAATCATACTTTTAATCCCTCTTCTCTTACTTCCCTTCTGAAGAAGTAATGTATCCTATATTTCAGCCCAAAAGGCCATATGAAGTTATTAAGTATTTTGAAGTGCAGCTGAAAACTACCAGAAATTTCAAACTGCATGTTATTTGAAGTGATAAGCACTCCTTTCTACTACTTCATCAGATAAACACTTCAGAATCTGTTCAGATTGTCTGAATTCCACAGAGATTTACATTTCTTATTGGCCTAATGCAGACCTTTAAAGGCACCTTGTAAATTCTGGGTTCATTGTCACAGGTGGAATTAAGGCCATCTGCATATGGTCCCTAGGATAGGAACAGCATGATTTAAAGGAAGATGCGTGGGTTAAAGAAACCCTTGTAAGCTCAAATCCAGGGATTAAGTTTGTAGGTGGCATAGGCATTTCGACAACACTCATAGTATAATGATTCTTAAATGAATGACAGAAAACACCCAATTCCTACCCACTGTCTAGTGGTAGGAAGGAGTAAATTAAACTGAGGCAGTCACCTTCGAGATGCAAAGACTCATATGTAACGAAACAGTTCCCTACTTGAACCACTGCACACTCCACACTAAGCAGAGGTCACAGTTGCCTTCCCAGCCCTGCCACACATGTTGCGAGGTAGGAGGTCATGTCTAAGGGCCTCATGTCTTTCCTTCAGCATGATTGGTGCCATAAGGATCAGCTTTCAGTGACTGCTTTGTCACTGACTGCTCTCTTTCTCATAGACTGCCAGTAGGACTTTACTCCTAGTTCCACATCAGTTAGAGCATGCAGTACTGTTTGGACATTTCCACATAAAGAAATGGGATCATCTGAAGCCTGAGAGAGCTTTTGCAGGACCCTCCAATCTTACAGATATCAAGAAATCCAAACAAAAGCCAGCAAGCTAGCCAGGCTGTTTAGAAACCCATGGCAGGTATCACTGAAACTAAAAAATCAGCAGGGCTTTGAGCACTCTGTATACAAAAATTTCAGGATATTTTTCATAACCTTGAGGAGACCAAAGGGGCATTTTTATTGCTGTTGTTAAGTACATGACAGTCAAAGGGCTGGGCCTTAACGTTGTAATCCACTTCTCAGAGAAGAGGTACTGGTATCTCAGTCTTGAGTTTATATGTTGCATAGTGTGCAGCATTTATTCCCATGAATGAATTATGGAGGCAGACATCTTAAGTATGATTGTAAGTTCAGGATAAGTGAACAAATGAGTTTTGAAATGAGAGAATGCTGATTTACCCAATAAGAGATGTGTTAGCATTCTGTGTGGGAAAAAAACATGGCAACAGGACATGCAAATAAAAGCATTGCAACGTCTGTATTTTTAGCTCTGTCCTCTCACAGTTCCTACCTGGCACATTATGTAATGTGCTAGCATGTTATTTTAATTTCCTTCTATTCCCAGTTACATTACATGATAATAGGGTAATGAGAAAAAAAAAGAAAACCTCATGTAGATGCAGATGAGGAGAGAAATACCAAAACTGTACGTTAACTGAGAGCTTGGAAAGCTTCCCAATAAAATGAAAAATTAAATTTGGTCTTTCAAGAGCTCACTGATAAACCAGTCTAGGTATGTGGTGGATTTATGATAAAGAAATGATTATGTTGAAATGATGTTATTGTACATGTTCAAGTAGCGTTGCTAACTCAGTAGTATTCTGAAATGTCATGTTCAAAATATAGCCTTTAGAAATAGTGTGAGACCGCCAGGTCTAAAAAGCATGAAGGGAACTTACTGTCCATTCTTCAATTTGCTTGCCACAAGCATCCTTTCTATTGTTTAAGGGTCTGTAAACAAAGGTTTGAGTTGTATGCTGTAGGGTCAGCTCTTGCCTGCAGACTGTTTTTTCAAATCATAGTTTTACAACCTGTAAGGCAGCCAGTAAACTTGTTTGAGGATGTCTGTGATACAGAAGGGATGGGGTTTTATTAATACCCATAATTGTCCTTCTTTATAGCAACAAGTATAATTATTTACAGCAGAAGGGTCAATTTCAGTTTCATTGAGGGAACAGTGCAGTAATTGCTTATGCCATAAAAATGCTGTAATTCTTTTCTGTTATGCAGTAGAACTTGTCCTTGGATTGTTACTGGGACTTGAGTTAGAATTCATGGTATATGTTGTCTGGGCATGCCTGATGCAGCTTCACATGTCCTGCTGGCTTACTGAGAAATTTCTGTGGTCCTTTTACTGTGATTTCTCACATAGTCCCTTGGTAAAAGGAGCATCAGTTCTTGATTTCTTTATGTAATTATTCGTGTCACTGAGAGCCTAGCGTGTAATGCTATCTGTCATTTAGCAATATGACTAATAAAAATGAATCTTTTATAAATAAAGCAAGCTATAGTGATTCCAGAATAGAAGAGAGAATAGATTATTCCTTATCTCTGAAGAGATTATTTTTCAGTTTCATATCTCACCAATAATTTCTTGTGGGTTGCAGTTATAATTAACAACTGAAACATTTGCTGCACTGTTATGAGGCTCTGCCTTTTGATTTGGTTTTGGGTATTTGGTTGGGTTTTTTTTTACTTTCCTTCTACATGCTGGTTTTAAGTAGAATGCAGTGGAGACCATATCATTGCATAATTCCTAATGATAGTAATCTCTGAGTTGCTCACCTCTCATGCCAGCAGTGTGATAGTCCAGTTCAGCTGGGCTAGTTCTCTGCTAGCATCCTTTGGACCACTGGATCCATCAGCAATTCAACTGGTGAATCATAAACTCTTGAAACTCATACCCTGTTTTACTGACTCTGGACTGCCAACTTAAGTCATAATTGATAAAGTATGTTTTTCTTAAATCTACTTACTGAAATGAACAGCTTAGACTCTCAGTATCCAAGGAACAAATCAGTGTCATTTCTCCATGATCACTTTCCATGGAATGGCTGCTTAGTGCTCAGCTTAGCCTACTTGAGTTCAGACTTCAGGTGTGCATATTTACTAGTGAATTTTGTATGCCCTGTACCATTCTCTGGTCATGAGGCCAGCTGGCTAAAAATAGTCCATGTACATACTGCAGAGCTCACAGGCCCAAGGATCACCTCTAGATTGCCAGTTGAGAAGGGACCCTGATCTTGCCTAGAAATTTTGGGGATCTGGTAGTTGGCTGTTGCCAAAGCCCTGCTGGGAACCTTTCAAACCATTTAACAGAGAGGACAGTGTTGCATTTCTGTGTTCAGTCTCCTGTTCGACATATGGCTTAGATGCATTCAAGGGAGCCCAGTGTTTGCAAGTGTGAGCCACTAGCCTGTTCTGAATTATCACTTGAGTATCTCAGTAAACCAGTAGAAACCTCTAGCTAGGAGCACAAAGTTTCTGAAGCTTTTCCTAGGCAAGCAAAAGACCTGAAGTTCATGTTACTTTCTCATGGGACCTTAAATGCATTATATTTAAATGGTCATTAAATTAAAAGGGAAATAATGGGCAAAGAGAGTAAGGAGAGTCTGTTTGACTAGACAGTTTCCTTCATGAATGCTCTCCTACTACTGTGATTTTTGTATTGATGTCTGCATACTAAGCCAGCTTCAGCAGGAGAGCACAGTAATGTTGCTCAGATGGCTGTGGGGTGGGAGCAGTTTGATGAAAGACTCTCAGGTTGAAAACGGTATTGAACCCTGGCCACCAGTTTCTGATAACATGCTTAAGTTGTTAGGTTATTGTGTAAAAAGCTGGCATGACTGTCACATCTCTCAGCCATTTATCCTAAGCAGGTGTAGACCTACATAGAAAAGCCCCAAATAAAGTGTGTTTCAGGTCTTTAAATGTAAGCATCCACTTCTGGCTGTGTTTAGGTAGTTCCTCAGTTATGAGCACATTGATCACCCTGTAGAGACAGTATGAGAGGAACAATACCACCTTCATCTCAGAACTAGCCTCTGTAGTTGTAAAGGGATGTGTTTCTATCTCCCACAGAGTGTGTAGGGGGTTCAAGTGTATTTCTGGGCAGTTGCCTTGAGAGAGGGAGAGAGAGAGAAGTGTTAACTTGGGGACCATAACGAAAAAGTAGTGAAAATCCTGGTAATTACTGCATTGCATGATTTTGAAAGTGTATTTGGTTTATACATACCTGAGTTCAAACACAGAACAACCAGAGCACTCCTTGAAAATGTAAGAAAGAGATTCTGGTGCCCTGTTTTTACTGAAGTATGCCAGAGATTTGTTTTCATTTTACTGTGTGCTGTGGGAGGATTGAAGGGGGGAGTATGTGAGTCAGCTACATTTCCCTGAATGGCTGTTGTACAGGATTATGTGGGGATGTACTTTCTGGAAAGCAGTGTGCGCTTGCAGCACAGAAAGCCAACCTTATCCTGGGCTGCATCAAAAGGAGTGTGACCAGCAGGTTGAGGGAGGTGATCCTGCCCCTCTACTCTGCTCTCCTGAGACCTCACTTGGAGTATTGTGTGCAGTTCTGGTGTCCTCAACATAAAAAGGACATGGAACTGTTGGAACAAGTCCAGAGGAGGGCCACGAGGATGATCAGGGGACTGGAGCACCTCCCCTATGAACCCAGGCTGAGAAAGTTGGGGCTGTTGAGCCTGGAGAAGAGAAGGCTGTGTGGAGACCTCCTAGCAGCCTTCCAATATCTGAAGGGGGCCTATAGGGATGCTGGGGATGGACTCTTCATGAGGGACTGTAGTGAGAGGACAACGGGTAATGGGTTCAAACTTAAACAGGGGAAGTTTAGATTGGATATGAGGAAGAAATTCTTTACTGTAAGGGTGGTGAGGCACTTGAATGAGTTACCCAGGGAAGTTGTGAATGCTCCATCGCTGGCGGTATTGAAGGCTGGGTTGGACATAGCCTTGGGTGGCATGGTTTAGTGGGAGGTGTCCCTGCCCCTGGCAGGGGGGTTGGAGCTAGCTGATCTTAAGGTCCTTTCCAACCCTAACTATTCTATGATTCTATGATTTTAAAGTCATTTTCTAGCAATGTGTATCACAATAGCTGTATGTTAGTTTGTAGCCACAGTGTTGAGTGACCCATTCTGAATTCCTGTACAACTGTTAGGAATTGTCAGCCGCATAAAACCCATTACTGTCTTTGGGAGCTTTCACTGTCGTTCTTACTGTATACTATGTATGTGCGCTTCTCATATCCTTCATGTCAATGTGAAATAAGATTTTCTACTCTGGCTTATCGTCTCACTACAGTTCTTTTGTTTTCATGGAGGTTAGAATCTCATTGATATCTTTGCTCTCAAGTGATGGATGCCAGTGTAAGGTGTTGCTACTGCAAAGAATGGAGTTGCATTTAGTGATTGTTCACCCATTTGGCTAAATAAGCACTCAGAAGTCAGTCTTGAACATCATAGTGGAAAACATAGCTGCTTGGGTTCTGAAGCCTTGGTAATGTTGCAAACTGTCTTTCTGTGCTTTAGCTGTGTCATATACTTGAAATTTTTTTGTTGTTCTTGAGATTCAGGTCCTTTTCTTTGATAAGTATTTAAATTAACTATGTATTCTGAAGTGGCTCACAGGAGCTCTAAACCAGCAGCCATTATGTAGGTGTTCAGTGTGCTGTATTGTGAAGTACTAAATTATCAACTGAGAGGTGACCTGATAACATTCTGAATGTTCTGTTTATAGATATCAAACATAAATACATCACATTATAATCTGTTTGGCAGCAAAAGTAGATCCTACCTGCAGCACTGGATTGGAATGCTGCACAAAAAATATTGAATAGTCTTCAGGATTAACCTCCTACAAATAGGATGAGATGCAAAGTTTGCTTTTTTTTAGCTAATAGCAGGGATGCATGTTGTAAGATACAGCCTCATATCTGGAAATAACAGAGAAGAAAGTGTGTATTGATGACTCATGGTATGACTGAAAAATCAAAACATGGCATGACTGTGAAATAGTCAAATAGACTTTACACAGCAGGTGGGGTTTCCAGCAAAGGTGGCAAACTATAAAAGCCATTGTACAAGACACTGGCAGGACCTCATGTGAACCCCTGTGCCTAAATCTGATCTACCAAGAAATATTAATTTACCAGCACCACAACAGCAGAGCATTACGGCATAAGTGATCAGGGAATTGGCAAACCTGTGCTACATGTGGAGAGACCAGGAGAACTAGACTTCTTTCAGCTAGCCAGTTAAGGCCAAGAGAAGACATGGTTGTTTTCTAAAAATAGATCAGAGGAGTAAACTTCAGAGAGGAGACAGAACAATTCCAGTTCAGAAAGCATGTGCATAAACATCTCAAATATATAGCTTCTTTCCCAGGGGTGAATTGAAGCACTGAAACAAGTACAAATATAAATGTCAGGAAGGTGGTGCTAGACTAAATTTATAGAAGTGATGATGAGGTACAGTATTGTGTGAGAGTTAGTCACATGGCACTGTGGTGCCAAAAGTCCCTTTTCAGTTTTCTGTATATGACACCCCACAAAAAACACAAGCCTTTGTCCAGAAGGTCACACAAGCTAAGATTGTGTTCATCAAGGAGCCAAAAGTCAGCAGGGCTTTTTCTCATCCTCTCAGTTACAACACAGATGTAAGCTGTACCATTTTAATTGCCTTTTCCATAGATCTTTTGGCAACTGTGCATTTTCGTACTACTGTTGACCTTAGGATTTTTTCTTCCAGTGCTAAGGCCCTGCTTTTCTTCCAGTATTCTGTTTTATGAATAAGTTTGTATGAGCCCTTTATTTACCAGTAAACACTAAATAGATGCATTAAAAAAGATTCTGTTAATAATATATAAATGTATGGCAGGAGGACTGTGGTTTCCAAGACAGAGTAATTTAGGGAAATTCCTGACTCAGTATAAAGAATATTTGAGTGACATATTCTGTGTATACTAAAGTATTTTGATTACACATTGCAAGCAAACAAGTGAATACTTTATTTGGTGTTAAGTTTTACTAAAGGAGACCACAGAATAAAGAGGAATGCTACTTGGAAAGAGGAAGGAAAGCTATAGATGTGCTCTGAGTACAACACTGTCTTTTCCTGTACTGGATGCTGAAAGAGTATTAATTTTACTGAACATTAACATGAAAACTTTCTGCTACACTGTTCATTTAAGTAGGAAAGGAAATCACTGGCATTTACAACAAGAATCATGACTCTAAAGCATTGCTAAGTAAAAGCTAATCTGCTCAACTGGATTACATTAAATGACATAAAGAAACATTAGAGTCACTTACTGGACTCAGCAGCTGAAAGCAGCAACTCTTTAGTCAGGAGCACTTTAAATGCCTCAGCCTGAAACAGTCTCAGAGAGCAGTAGGATAGATGTCTAAGGCATTATAAAAATGTTAAATTTAGGGAGAAATCACCATGGGGAAATCAGATGAGGGCGAATGAATTAACTCTGTTCCCCCATCTACAGTTGAAGCTGTTTTCAAGATTAGTCTCGTAGGGTAGTAGAAGCACAAGACCAAAATCTCATCTGTATTTAACCGTTGTGCTAATCCTGAACTGTGCAGAATCTTTTATCTACAGCCAGATTTCCTGTGGGAAGAGGTGTACAATGTCATGCTGCCAAGGTTTCTATGCCATCTAATCCTACCAGAGTTGTTCCCAGAGCAGAAAAAAGGAAGAGTTATACCTTCACTGACAAAAGAAGGTCAGCTTTCTATTTGGCTACAGAAGTCCTGAGAAACTGAGGATGATGCCACAAAAGCTGACTGGTTTTCTGTATCTGCCTGCATCATTCTGCACTGCTGATTAGAGTGCCCTGTGGAGTCTTTTTGTAGGGAAGAAAGGATGAAAATGAACACAGACAGTAATCTCCATTTCCAAATTGCTGGACCAGGCCCCACTGCATTGAAGTTGTGGAAAAAAGCGATAGCATTGAGAATTTTGTTGTGGATATTCTTACTGTGGTCCTGCTCTCCCACAGCAGAGTTGGCAGGAGAAAACGTATCTGTGCCTTGGGTTGCTTAAGTGATAATGCTAGGCTTTTCTGTTCCAACAGCACAGGCATGTGCTGCTTTCTACCAAGTCTCCCGTGAAAGCATAGCATCTGGCAGAATGAGAAAATGGACATATGAGACAACATCTTAAACTGCCGCAGTGGATCTGCAGGAGCTAGCCTCTCTGTGCTCCATGTTGTATCCCCTAGCTGAATAGATTAAAAACTTCATATCCTCTGTGAGTGCTTTAATGAGCCATAAACAGTTTTCAAGCTTTGAATCCAAAACCTGTTGAAATTGGCTTGTGTATTCATTCAGCTTCCTCAGCAAATATTTTTCTTTCTGTGCTGCATACAAACCAGCAGGTTGCAGAGCATCCTTGAAAAAAGGGAGAAAATAAACATTCTCCCTCTACTTATAAATTGCTCGTTTTAATACGTCTATTTGTTTAAGTCCCCAGCCCATTTCAGTAGTGAGTTTCCGGTGCACAGCTTTGTAGAATATGGAAAGTTCTCTTTATTTTAGTGTTAATATTGTCGTTAATCCATTAGCCAATCTCCTGCTCTATGTGCTACTTCTTCATTTCTGTATAATATACAATTTCCTTGATCAGTTTGCATGTGTATATTATTTTGAATTCATAAATAAGAGCAGTGCAACTTGCCATGGTTACACACATGGACGTTGTTATATTTGCATAGTGTCCACACCTCATGGACAGTCTCCAGGGCACAGCCATAGGGAGGGCATGGCATTGCAGGAGTATATGGTTTACTAGAAAGTATTGCAGTCGAATATTGCTTACTTGTAATCAGTTTTTCTTAGTAGAAGTGATTTGTTTCTAATTTTGTTGTCATTTTAAATATATAAGCTGTAGGTTTGTTTTTCTTACCTTTTGCACACTGTGTATCTTTAGGGATTTGCAGAGAACAGAATGAAAACCACTGCCCCAGGATGCAGCATCTCATCTAATAAACATAAATTGGGAGTTGAATACAGGAGAATGAACAATAATGTATCTTTCTATTCTTTAAGAAAATTACATTATTTCTCAAAGTATTTATTTTTCATTATTCTTATACTCCATTTTTGTGTAGCTACTGATCTTCAGTGCCACTGGGGAAGAGACCTGGCGTTTGCAGGTGGCCCTGGATTTCTTTAAAAGTAGAAATTCTGAAGGCGGGCTTTTGCATTTTGCCTCTTTTTCAGTTACTCCATTACTTTTAATTCCAGTACAGTATTTTATCATATTATATCCGGCAAGTCTGAACATTGTAGAATGGTAACGGCATAGTATAGTATTTCTTAAAAAAATGCTTGATTCTCAGAATTGTTTAGTGGAGGTGACATGACACACACTCACAGTGTAGATTTAAAGAGCTAGGAATGTCCCAGTTAGGTGGGAGTCCGCCTTCTTGCTTTCTTGGGATTCCAAGTGAGCCAGTCATTTAGACCTTGCTAGATCTGTTCTCTACCTATTTTGTGAAGAGTGGGTGATAGCATTGTGTCATGTCTGTAGTAAGAAAAATAGTTTGTTTCTTCCTTGCACCCTGGCTTATATAGCAGGAAGGAACCAGGTGGAATCTAATGGTTCAGCTACTGCCAATGACTTTGGTGGAGCTGGAAGTGTGTTGTAATCAATCTTTCCATTCTAGTCAGAAGCAGAGCTACAATTTGCATGCAGTAGTGAGCTTTCTTTGAATATCAGTCAGGCTTACATTTTCAGAATGGCTGCTACTGATTCTGATAGGATGGGCTGTGAGATCTCACATGTTGTTGCATATTGGTTTGCATGTGTTCAGAATTCTGCAATTTCCTTTTGTTTCCTCCTTGTTGATCTGTATGTCAGTGTCATTGTGCATCAATACTTTCTTTTCTGTGACAGATTGAAAGGAAAGGATCAATCAGCTCTGCCATGGCTTTTAGTTTTTAATATTTCCTTCAGATCCCCTCTAACTTCATTCTTTTTTGGACTAAATTATTTTAGACAGTTTTGCTTTCTTTAATTTCTTTTAATCTGTGACAAGCCTCTACTCCTTTTTTCATTCTTTCTAGTTGTTTTATAAATTAGCCTTGGCAACCTGAAAACTAGTGAGTTAAATGGTGTAATATTGGCTTATAAAAGTACCTCGCTTGCTGTACCAAGATATTCTTATCTTGTATTTATGAACTTGGCTTTTTTTTGTTCCTTTTAAAAAGAAATTAAGCAAAGAGCATAAAGCTGATTAAGAAGCTTTGAAACGGTCTTTGGATTGTTCCAAATATCATAAATGTAAATTCATTGAAAGTATGTTTTCTGGCTTGGTACCAAAATATATTACCATAGTCTCAGCAAATTTTGTTGAAATAGAAAATACTGTTAATAAAAACCACAGTTCATCAGACAATGAAAATCTTATTTTGTGACATAATGGCACATTTTAGCTTGCAATAATAGATAAGATTGCTCAGTTCCTATGATTCACTACTACACATAGTATTTCGAAGTCATATTATTTGCTTTGGGCTGACTTTGACTTAGAGTTGTGCTTTTTCCCAATCTGGTCTTGTTCTATTAAGTCTTTGGTACATCACCTGACTTTACACTTAGGTAAATTGAGCACATGAAGACAAATGTATTCATTATGAAGTCTTAAAATTATTTCTATTTCATTGCTGGTATTTTGTTTAAAAAAAGCCTTGGCTTCCTAAGATGGTAGGACCACATCTGCTACAGTTTGGTGCTGAGAAACTGCCAATCTGACTGAAACGAACACTTTTAGAATCAGCTGCTAGTTCTTATCAATTTTTTATACCAAATAAGGTGATGATTTTGCATACTGTGTGTGATATCTAACCTTTCATTGTAAGTGCTGTGTCCTTGTCCTTGTTACAAATTTCTAATTACTAAATTGCAATGACATCAAAGAAAAAAATTGCTTAGATAAAGCAATCTTTAAATTAGTTAAGTCAAAAAAATCATTAGCAAAAATCTTTCATCTTGACCTAATTTCCTTGAAACTCTATGGATGATGTGAAGATTAATAACAGGTGGCCTTTTAGGGAGCTTTAGTTTAATGTTCTGGTTGTTCTTTTATTATCCCAAACCTCTATAACTAAATGATTTTTTCACCCTGCCCTTTGTTCACAAGATGGGACTGTAATTGAGTTCATATTTCTCACACAACCTTTCAGATGTAATTAATATTTTATTATATCAGATTTTATCACTAAATAGCTGAGCAGCAGGGTATTAAGCCACACACACACTCCTACATACACGTACACACACAAAAGTGATAGTGGCTTAGTGATGCCAGGCAAGTTCCATGTAATGAGTTATGGTTGAGAGAATACAAAATGCATTCATGGTACCCAGCTAATATTCGAAAGCAATTTAGGGCTGATCTTATCTTCATCACACCAGGACAAAGAGAAATTTAACTTACAAGAATGAAATATTCAACAGTGTGTTATTATAGCAAACATATGGCACGTGACAAAAATCGTGCAACACCAGCTATTATCTGTTTTCATTATTATACTTTATGAGCAAGAATGATTGAGGTCATATGCTTTTTGTGCTAAGAGTTACACACTGTTCTCTGAGCTTTGTAAGCATAAACAGCTCCACAGCATGACAGATGTAAAAATATGAGCACTGAAGTTGATACACTATTTGTTCTTCAAACTGGAATAAACCAAAATGCCTCCCTTTCACTGCACTGCGTGTTGAGGGGGTCTTTGTTACTCTAAACTATTCTGATGGAAAGAAGGTGGTTTTAATACAAGTTTTGAAAGGTGGAGGCAGTCTCACCGTATAAATAACTGTAAGCAAGATTGGAGAGAAATGTTTGCTAAACCTAGATAACTGATGATCAGTGGTTTTCGTTATAAAAGCCTCACACAGAATTTGGGTCTAACTGGCATTCCTGTTCCTGGCGCAATTTTACAGAAATCTCCCTGCAGCTTTCCCTCTTTTCTCTTGTGTCCCCTCACCCTGCTCCTCTTTCCCACTCCTGCTTGGACTAGGTGATCACCCAGAAAATGAGTAACCCATCTCCCCTAAGGGACAGCTCTGTTATAGAGATGAAGAAGAGCTAAGCCTTTTCAGATGGCCAGGAGAGGAATTACAGTGTTTCCATTCCAGTGTTTCCAGTTACTGAAAACCTTAGTCTTACTGTGGTAGGATGTAAGGTCTGGAAGATAGCACTGGAGCTCAGTGCAGATGGGAGCATTCTTTTATTTCTGGTGCACATAGGGACAATTTGTGCAGTGTTCTGCAAATCAATATATCACGCTCTCTCCATTCCTATCTCTAAAATTAAAGTAAATGGAAATAGCATTTTCTTCTCTAAATGAAAAGAGTAGAATGTATCTATGTATGGTTGTGAACAACTTGGCAATGGTGAGGACTGTCATAATAAGCAGCTGTATGTATAGCTAACTGTTTGGAGAGAAACTTTTTTTACTCACCTGTTTCATGATGCAACCTGGCCTAGTGGAAAGTCCTGCCCACTGCAGGGTAGTTGGAACTGGATGACATTTAAGGTCCCTTCCAACCCAAACCGTTCTGTGATTCTGTGGCGCCCACCAGAAAGTCTCAGAGTAGTGGATTTGTGGAATGTTTTGTGGAATTATCCTCACAATCCACTCCTGGTTTCCACTTATTTTAAAGCTGTGTTTTGAGCAGACTACAAAAGAAGTAGAATGCATCGCTATTTTATATTGCTCTGTAGTGAAGTCAATCTAAATGCCCTGGAGAATCTGAAGTCTCAGGTTAGTTCAGTTTAGACCAGCATCATTTAAGTGAGTGATACTAGTGCTTGGGCTGTAAATTAAGAGCATAAAGCCTTTTGTAGTGAGATCAATAGTATCTGGTGTCCAGAGGGACTGAGCCCTTATACTCAGTAGGAATAAAAACTTGTTCACTGCTAAAATGAAGAAAAGAAGTACTCCTTGGCTTGTGTGCACTATGTAACATCCAAGATAAGAATTAAACTTTCTGGAACATAACTAAGTTAAAGTTTATACCTGATTTTATCCTGGCTTCTAAGAAAAAAAGAAGGCTTATTTATCAAGCTGTTCACCTGTCTGTATGTTCCTTCCTTCCCTCATTAATTTTGGACCTCTCAGAAATTTTCAGACACATATGAAATAAATTAAAAGTTGCATGAATAGTAAGTTTCTCCCACACTTTGGAATCTATGGATACAGAGGAAAGACTGACATTAGCAGATTAGCATCTGCTGAAGGATAGGGTGTGTTACGGTATGAACTAGTTAGTTCATTTCATTTGGTCCATCAGTAGAGAGCTACAATTCACATACCAGCAAGCCCGTATGTAGCACAGAAGCAGCCACAGCATGTGTTGCCTCATTCCCAGCCAATATTTGGGAGATAGTAAAAGGAGCTTAGCATATTGAGGGTGGGAGCTGGGTATCACAGACAGCATGTGGAATATAGATAAGACTACGGCATGTTCTTGGGCATGCGTTCTCAACTTCTTACTGTAAAACTTGTACCATCTTAGTCTATTTATAAGGCTTTGAAGCATCTTCTGTTTCAAATGCCATTTAAAGAACGCAGTACTGAATCAATGTAAATGGGATGCTCTTATCATATATACATTAAAGAGATATCAGCAGAGAAGTTTTATGTTTGCCAAAAATATAATGGTGACATACGTATTAGAAAGACTACCAGCTTATGCATACCGGAGTTATTTATAGGAGCAACCAAGTATCAGTTTATAGAACAATTAAAAAAATAGTAGATCATCATGAGTGTAAAGAAGTCGTGTAGCAGTCATTCTTGAATAAACGACCCCCCGAATCTTACAAAAGTATATATGATTTCATAACTAAAATAAGAAATCTAGTAATTTTATTCATGTGTACCTTTGTAAAAGGTGTTTTATAATATAGTTATGAAATCAAACACCTTTGCAAACATATTTCATGTAATTTATAAAAAAGTAGCTGACTGTAAGCTGTTGCAAAATGTTTTATTTAAAGTATATTGGTATTAGACTGAATTCCATTTTTATTTTTCCTTTCTTCCTACTACTTTTTCTTTCACTTCTTCTTTATCAAAGGTGAAGGTAGGTTAAACATCTTAACCTGTTTTCAGTATATTTTCTGTTCTGTTATTTTCCTGTTATTTTCTTCTGTCCTTCTCTACATTCCTACCCTGTGTAGTCTTTTGTATTAAATTTTTCAGTATTTTTATTTGGTTTTTTTTCTCAGTTTTTATTTCTTTTTTTCACATACATATTTACTTATCTACAAGTTAAAACTATTTAAATGTGTCCTTACAGTCTCTTAATTCTAAAGAGCCAAATGTTCTCTTGTCTTATAGTAATTACACCTGTAGAAAATGATGTAGAAGTCAGTGTGAAACAGTACCATTATAAGTAGGTTAAATTTTATTACATTCACTTTTTCTGTGCAAGACTACAGAATATGTACAGAGACTATGTATTTTCTTGGCATTTGTGAGTTTGCAGAAAAAGAAGCCAAATGCATGAATCCATATTAAGTATGGAAAACACAAGCCACAGAGAGATCGCTAAGTGGTTCAGAAGAAGTATGTTTCTGATCATAGAATTTCGTAGCCTTCAGTATTTCAGAACTTTTTTTTTTTTCCAGTAGAAGAAAATAATAATGAAAAACTTTATCTTGAAAATAACAAAGGGACATATATGCTCACCTTTATAGAAAAAAAAAAGGAAGAATTATGTGATTATTTCAAAGCATGGAGCTGTTAATACATTGTGATTCATCGAAGTGATTGTATCAGTACAGAATAGTAGCCAGTCCCTTGAAGAATGGGGGTGGGGAAAATTTAATTCAAGATAAAGGAATTTCAGGTGTAGAAACGTATGTGGAGACATAGTTGTGTCATTTTCTTCCTGTTTGTACTATTTCTGACAGTCTCTTACACTTGCATACCAGTATGATAGTATCAATCCCAAGTCCTTTTGGGGCATCACTGTTTAAATAATTAGAAGTAATTAACCAGGTGTGGCTGTATACCCAGGGAGAAAAACAAAAGCAAACAAACAAACAAACAAACCCCAAAAAGCAAACCAACCAACCAAGCAAACAAAAACCAAAACAAACAAAAAACACAACCCATCAGTATTTATCAAGGATTTGGGGATTGGGAGGGTTAAGAGAACAGTTTTGATTCCTTTGCCAGTCAGCGAACCTCAGTTAATAGCAGAGCAGTCTCTTGTGCCACAGTTATGGTTGGCTTTATGTCTAACCATCACTTACAACTATGTTAATCAAATGGTTCTGATCAATTTTAACATGCTGTTTCAGTAGTAAACTAATACTTGCTTTGAATAAAGCTAGATTAGCATGTGTATTGAATTTATTGATTTTTGCAAAGGACGGATGAGACAAAGTTAAAACTGCAGTCCAGGAGCACACTGTATCTTGTAAAACAGAATACAGATTATCTACTGCCTCTTACATTTTGACAATCTTTTATTATCCTGCTAAAGCAAAAATATTACAAACTGAAATCCTTAAAAGATTTTTTTATTCCTCCCTCATTCTCTGTCTGATTTATTTACTAATAAAACAAAGTTATTTTTTGAGTCATCATTTATGATAATTGAAAACAAAGGCAGAAACATTTCGTGAATGGTACATGTTTTCCTGCAATGACAAGGCTGAAGATCTGCTGGACATTCTCTGGCCCTGTGCTTAGATTCTCTAAAGCAGTGAATCCATACACCAGGAAATAAGGCAAAAAATTAAATACACTGTGTCATGAGGACTAAGTGGCACCCATCTGGCCAATGGAAGGTGGAAGGAGTGTGCCTCATAGTTTTCCTTTTTTGCAGTTTTTCTTGTAAGAGTTTTTGGAGCCCAGACTCTGATGTCTCCCTTAAATCCTTGTTCAGATTTGTAAGAGGAACTTATCAGTTCTTTTGTGTTTGAAAAAAATGTTTCAATCCATGATGAACTTATGGTGGCCATTGCTTTACCATTTTCAGAGCACATCTGACTCCTCTGCAATTATGATGGTTTGAGTAAGTGTTTCCCTCTTGAGGGAATTGAATTAATAGTCATATCCTCCCTTGGTGACTGTCCTTAGAGGAAAGAACAAGCAAAATATCTTTAACTTCTAGTGACATAATGCTTCCCATATGAGAACTGTTAGAATTTCCTGTATAAATCCATAGGAATGCTAAGGAGAGGTATGATTGGATGTATTTTTGCCAGAAAATCCCCTTTGTAAATACTGACTTTTAAGTCTTGGAGACTGTCCATACAAAAGAGTTGGGCAGTCACAAAGCAGCTTAGGAGTTTTACATGAAAAACAAGATACCATTCCCCAATGGACTTGGGTCTGTGAAGATAAAGCCTATTAGGACACCTGAGAGTTTACATTTGGCAGTATCTCAAGGGGCTGAACCTAAGCTGTCTTATCTCCTCCTTTACAGCTGTTCAGGAATTTCTGCTTTGATTTAATTGAGAAATAGGGGCCCTTGCATGACAATGGAGGTGCTGTATAATATTTGACACTCTTGTGTTCACTTCAGGTCTGATTCAGAAAGATCTGTGTCTTTCTCCAGTTTGATTTTTCCCATGGGCTGAAAATTTCAGGTGCCAGTAGTAAGTGTTTCCCAAGAACAAAGACACACCATGCCTTGGAGGATCTAACCAGACTTATCTCTTGACTTGCAAAGCCAGTAAATAAAGCCAGGTATGAAAGAATCACTCCATTCAAGTTTCAACAAGCTACCAGCACAAAGTATTTTTGTTTTCACAGAGGGTCTTCCTGGTCCCTTTCTTACACTTTGAAATCAGCAGCTATCCTACAGACATAGAAATCTGCCAGACTGTGGAACTTTGGTTTGCATAAAACCTCCTGACTTCAAGTAAAGATGCAAACAGAAAGTTACAGGAATTTAAAACCCTTTACTCATAAGAAGAAAAGGGAATACACCTTTAACACTGGCATGTCAAGCACTTAAATGTGAATGCTTGCAAGAATCCTGACTGCTTCTATGTTGCCACTATTATTTGCAACATCGCCTACTTCTTCTTTTTTCCCAGTTATAAATTAGATCTTAGTATATATTACTTTAACAATGCTTGCCTCATTGCTGACATTGGTACAGCAGTCAATTCAGAGAGTTGGTTTGGTCTGGTTTTGTTTACTGTAAGTTCTGTATTTTCATATCCGAATCTTATGTTCATGCAAGGTTCTCTGGCTTCACATCTGTACTGAAAATAACTACATATGGAGTGTATTTTGTTCAGTATATATTATGTTTTGCCACAACTCCAGAAGCAGTGGCAAAGCCTATGATGGTGAGACACCTGATAAATCGGGGATTGTCATTATCACCTTCTTTTAATGCCACCTATAATAAATATACAGACTCTTAGTAGGAGGCGAGTTAGTGTCAGTTTCTTGTAGCTGCCTTCTATTTGCCTGCTAGCTGTAGATCATTAATTCCTGTCCTTAAAAAGTAATTTCCCTCTTCCATTTCGTTATATGGTTTACATATTATTCCCAGTACTATAAAATCATAAGTTATAGGTTAATTACAAGAATATGGTGCAATATAAGGGCAGGAAAAATAGATCAAAATCTTCGATTTTAATCCATATAGATGTGTTATGAACATGTCAGAGACAACTGATGACATGAAGAGATGAAGAGGAAGTGATGTTGAAGATTATATTAAAAAATTGTCCAAAGATTGTCTTGTTTAAAAGAAGCAGTGTTAAATAATAAACTTGTTACATAGCATACGATGAGCAAAGATACATGAAGCTGTGGGTGCAAAACATGAATGAAACAACGGATACTTATAAAAAGCTCTTCAATGGCAGTATGATGATGATCTTAAAGATCTTTCCCAACCAGCTGATTCTATGATTCTATTATAGGAGTTTCACTCTCTACACAACTATTGGTGAAATTGTAGAGACCCTATAGATTGTTATGATTTGGGCAATCAAGTTCTTAATGGACATAAAACGGAGCTAACAAGGTGGTATTGGGGTCTCTTAATTTTACCCTCTATTGGAACTTGAGTATTTTATCAGAAGAATGCAGTAAAGTGATTCTAGCATATAGATAAACTAGGGCTGTGGGAATAAGTAACTGAAGTAATGGTCATTATACAGATTCAAGGTTATTCTATTGTTTGATCTTTTAGCAGTAAAGCAAAGCAAGCGGGCAAGTTGAGACGCAGAAACAGATCTACAAGTACCAGTTTTATATGTTTATAATAAAGCATGAGACTAAGAAATGATTTACTAGAATGAGCAGAAAACTTAAAATTAGTCTTTACAATGTCACCGTAACAGTCAGCAAAGTTAGCCCAAGAGTTTACACAGCTGATCAGGACACTGTTTAGTTTAACAACTTTGCAGGCTTTGTTAAGATAATTTTTCAAGGATTATTCAAAAAGCAGATCTTGAAGAGATTTCAGTTTTGAGCAGTTGAAACAGGCTAGAGGGGGTAAGAAACTTTCCTGTTCTCATTTCACAGTAGGAGAACTGTGGCGCAAAATAATTGAATTGCCTAGAATCACACACAACAGTTTTATTAAGATTAGTAGATAAACTCAGATCACCTTAGTCTAGGTTCAGGTCCTTAGCCCATCTTTCTTCTGCAAAATCATTTTTAAAAAATTCTTTATGGCTTCCGTTAAGTGAAGCATCAAGACTGTTTAAGAGAGAAAAAATAAAACTGACATTTCAATAATGAAGTGATCAAGCTTGTTTTGCCTTTGGTTTTGATTTAAAATTACTTTCGGCAGAGGTATAACTATAAATTCATAACTCTTATATAATAAATGCTTAGATCGTTCGTGTTAAGGACTTCTGAATTAGGGATCTGAAAGTTCATGCTGGTATCCAATAGGCCCTTATTGAAAAATTATGTTATCGCTTTGAATGAGACTTTGATTAATTAAAGTTTGATTTACTGTGTTTCAGTAATGTGGACTAGTGTCTTGATTCAGCTGGTTACTAAAGCCCATCAGTTCACGTACTTAAGAATCGATATACACTTAAGTCTTTAAAATTGTTTGAACTGTCTGGTTCATTTGCAAAATATTCTTAGCATCTTTGATTACTGCGTCAACGTGTTTTCTTTCTTCTTTCATGTCTCTTGTTCCACTCTGAAAAAAATTGGTATATTCAGCAGACATTGACAGGCTATTTTAATTTAAGCAATCCAATTTCAGGAAATATCTGAGAAGACTGGTATGTCTAATTTCTAATGAAAATTACAGTCATTATTTTCAGATCTGTATCTCTGCTTAATCATTAAATTTGGAATTGGTTTGGAATTGTTAAAAATTAACTTAAAAATTCCAACATTTTTTTCCCAGCCATCTTTTTAATCCCCAAATTTGAAATATTTGAATCCTGGGTTAAAAGTAATTCCCATGTGTTCCTTTCTTGATGCAAAGTAAGTTTCAGTCTATATAAAAGTTGATTTTGTGTTCAATTTTCAGGACATTGGAATTCTACAGGAGAGCTGTGTAACATGAATTAAACTTAAATTGCATTTCTTTCCTTCAGAAAGATCAATCTAAGTTCTACCAATAACCAATAATGCTTCTGGCACATTTCAGTATAGTGTAGCTTTTATTGTTTGGATTACAGGTAGGGGGAATTCATTCTCTGAAATGTAGAGATATGGAAAAGGAATAATACAACCTCAAAGAAGCAGAAAATCCTAAGAGGGGTAATATAGTCCTGGTGTAGTGCTAGCTCAATTCACTAAGCCTGAACTCTTTTCAGAGTAGACAATTCAGCTGTTATGTATTAAAGAAAGCAAATTTAATAGTAAGAATTAGAGGAGGCTTTTCGATTATAATTGTAATAGGGGTGATTTTGTAAGATTCATTAGGAAGATCAACTCATTTGTACAAATGTAAAACGTATCACATATAAAGTTCTGTCAGATTTCCATTGACCCAGGTACTTATAATGTGTTAATTTACATCAGAGAAACAGCAGTGTGTGGAAATTGGGCAGCAGGTAGGATTTAGTTATTTTTTCATTAGCACTTGGACTTTGATAAAGGGGAACAGAAAAGAGCTGCTTGACCTTTCAGTGTTTAAATTATTAAAGAGCAAATAGATTTGAGGTCTAGATGCTTGCAAATCGAATATGGCTTGTGGAGTAAGGATGAAAAGACATTTTGAGTTTGAAATTGCTCCAGTCAACTTAGTTCTTTCTTTAATGTATCTGAAGATGAATAGATGGCAGGCACTTGAAATGTAATATACAAGGAGTAGTGCATGTAGTATAACTAACATGAATTTCCCAGGGGAAAAGTAGCATTTTAATGTTTCTAAAATATCTACAGTCTTTACCTTTAATCACTGAATGAAAAATTAAAGGAATCCTCATTTCAACCCATAGTGAAACAGGTCATATTACATTGTCTGGTCTGAGCTCCCTCTTATATTTGGTCCTGTTGCAAAAAAATGATAACAGTACTCTCCTGAAGGTGGCAGCCAAACAAATTAGTTCACTATCCATCCTACTTTAGTGAAACTGAGGGATTCTTATGTTTGCTATGCTACTAGCAACTGTATCCGTCTTCATTACCTTGCAAGATGTTAACATTGTGCTCTACTTTTTTTCCAGTACTCCCTTTAAATTTTTAAATGGTATTTACTGTAGTTTCACTGTAAATTAGTTGTTAGAGGAGGCAACACGCTCTCCTCAAAGTAGCTCAGAATCCCAATTCTAGGCAACTGTGCTTTGGGCTAGAAAATAAACTGCTGAAATAGTGTCAAAAATTGATTTGGAAGAGCAAAAAATAAGATTTTAATGTAGTTCTTTCAGGGCTAGTTTTTACAGATCAGTTCTCACAGGATCAAAGAAAGGTTGCCATATATTGGCCTTCATTTACTACTCAGCATGGAATTAATTGGAATTAATCAGCTAATAAAAATCTTTCTGCTAGATGAGTAGACTTTGTTTCACAGAGATGCAAATTGTACAGAGTGTGGCCTTCAAGTGGACCCTAGAGACATTTGTTTGTCTTCCTGGCTATACCAAACATAAGCATGGTTAAATTTCTTCCTGGGGTTCAGCATAGATTAAGATTTCTAAAATTACATAGACCACTTGTAGATGTCTACATGTGAGCTGAGTATTTAGTTATTAAATATAGTCAAGCGGAGCTTAGAAAGCAATGTACTGAACCCAAAAATAGACCCTCTCTGGTCAGGTCTTGAAGATCTGTTGCCTGGGCTGAGTAGGTCTCCAGTGACTGTAGTAGGAGTTTACAGATGTATAAACATCTTCATGAAGACACTAAAATTTAAGTGTCTTAAGTTTAGGCTAAATTGCCACCATAGTGAAAGTCTAAATCAGGCAGAAGAAGAGATGTTATGCATTCTCAGTGTTAACTTTCTGGGCATTTTTTGTGAACATGGGAAGTGCAACATCTCCTAGTGGAGATGCTAGATCTTAAAAACATAGCGAACAGGGTCTGTTGCTCATGATCAGTAGGTCTGGTAAAAAAAACAAACAGTAAGATGACCAAGAGAATTGGCATTCTTCTGCCTCTCACTGATGCTCAGCTATGAAGACTATGCAGACCTAGCATCATGCTGTGATAGAATCATAGAATCATAGAATGGCTGCAGTTGGAAGGGACCTTTTAAGATCAACAAGGCCACCCCACCACCACCACCCCCCCACACTGTGAGCAGGGACATCTTTCACTAGTCCAGGTTTCTGAAAGCCCTGTCCAACCTGACCTTGAGCAGTTCCACTGATAGGCCATTATTCAATCTCTCAGCATTATCTAAACATGCAATGGCAGCTCAAGTATAGAAGCAAGCGTGTTAGTCTGGTTGTGCACTGAGTCAGTAAGGCTTCAGGGGGTGCAAGAGCTAGAGAGCTGTATGCCAGCACTCAAAGCAGCTTGAGTCTAATAAGAGCCCCAGACGGTGTAGTTCACTTGCCATGAGCCGGCTTGGTGACTGCACAAAGTCATCCCTTTTATTTCTAAACCAGATTTGCCTTCAGAAGGGGAACAGCCGTAGGTGTGCAGTGATATGACTAAGCCAATAAGCCCTGTTAGGTCCAGACTGAGACCTGCAGGGGCCCATACCACACATCCCTGTACTTCGGGAAATCTTCTGCAAACTTAATCATGTACCTACATATGATGGAGTGGGAACAACATGTCAGAAGAATGTGTGGATATTTCAACTTTAAGAAACATACCATATGCAGGAATGCTGCTTTTTATGAATTATCAACCTGAAACATCACAAATTGTTACTAGATGTAGATGATGCGCAAAAATGTGGACACATTGCCACTTTAACATCATTTACCTATGCTGACTTGCTTACCAAGATTCCAGATTTCAGGAGACAAATAATGGTTAAGAATCACTGGTCCCCAGTGAAGCAATAAACTTGCAAGCCAGTCCTCTTTAGAGACATGGGCTTCCCACTTCACAAATTTGAAAGCACTGACTCAGGTTTTACAGCAACTGCAAGGGTATAATGATTACACTGTTTGCATATACAGCAGAAATCACAATTTCTTTGTTCTTGCTTGAATGTCCATAGCACCTTTACAATGAAGAATGATGGACTGCTCCCTGTAGGTCCCAGTATAGCAAAGAATGCAGAAACACTTAAAAATACAGTTATCTTTCAGATGTATAAAAGTTCTTTGCTGAGTGAAAATAACTTCCATCAAAGTGTTTTATTCTTGCTCAGCAATAATCAGTATGCCACTGAAATTAAAAAAAAACCCTGTACTTTTGTGTGCTTTTGTAAGTAATTATAACATCAACAGTTAAGCAAGTATTGTTCCCTGTCTCTCTGTAATTTATTTCTTCATTTTTGTCTTACTACTAACTCAATTTTCTTTAAACAAGATAAACAGGTTAAAGAATGGAATCTGTAGCTTTATACTTACTTCTGTGAACAAAACAATACATAATTCACATTTTAGCAGTAATCCAGGCAGCTTTTTCTGTGCATTAGTTAGAATAAGAAAGTGTTCTGTGCATTTGCTGGAATGAAAAGCTGTGGTGTGTGTAGCTAGATTTGTTTTTCCAAAGCAAAATTAATTTATTTGAAAGCATGAATCTATTCCACAAATTTGCGAATATCAAAATGGCATTTTCTTCCTGTGTCCTTTGCTTTTAACAGTTCTTTTTTTCTATAAATACTGGAATGCTAATATGGTTTGAGAATGAGTCAACTGCCCAAGTCTTAAAATAACCTGTGTGTTTCTTTTGTTTGTTCCTTTATACACTCTTAGTGTCTATCAAATAGTTGTTGAAGAAGAACGCCCCCGGAGGACCAAAAAGACAACTGAAATCCTGAAGTGCTACCCTGTGCCCATACATTTCCAGAATGCTTCACTTTTGAATTCCCAGTACTACTTTGCTGCAGAGTTTCCAGCCAATGGTTTACAAGCTGCTCAGCCTTTTACTATTGGTGATAACAAAACCTACAGTGGTTTCTGGAACACCCCTCTTCTTCCTCATAAAAGCTACAGCATCTATTTTCAAGCTGCTAGCAGAGCCAATGGGGTAAGTCTTATGACAGGTGTGGTTTTCTACACAGTGTGTAAACAGATGATTGGCATGAACTACTAAGACACCCTTTTTAGTTGCTAATGAGAAAATGACGTAACCATGAAATTTAACACACTGAGTTTAAAAAAATAACAGTTTTCCTAGCACAGTATTGCTTAATGATTAAAGGTTACAGGAAAGAGGAAGGGAAAACAGCACATTTTGTCAATAGTGAATAGGCAAAGTAGTGCACTACCATTCTATCTTAGTATTTAAAATCTGTCCAATGAGTGTGTTAGGTTGTTTTTCTTTCTTTTCCTCTTTTGTTCTCTTGCTTTGAAGAGAAGAATGTTGTGGTGTCTTTTGTGAAATTTAAGCCAGACTTGATTGTAAATTTTAGCGCATCTGTCTTGGCGCATCCTGTCCCATTACCTTAGTTTGTAACATCTTGAGCACCCGTTTTCTCATTTGGTTCCCTGACTGAATTAGAAACCTCTTTTTTTGCCGCTTTCTTCAGACAGTAAAAGAAAATAAGTAGATGAGACTGAAATGAAAAGTGTGCAAAAAGGGCTTTGCAGATCATGTTTCATCAGACTAATTCTTCCTGGAATTGTTTTTCATTTCCTGGACTGACCTACCCAGAGCCCTTCAATTCTTGATAAGCTTTGGTTGTCTGTGCTGACAGCCTGGAAATGTTTTCTGCCAGAAACCATAATGGTCCCTCTTTACAGTGTACTGACAGTGCAGAAATGTGAAACACCATTGATTATTTTTTCTTTCTAAAATTGTCTAGCATGATGCCTTAAACTATACTATCTGTAAAAAAGAAAAAAAGATCTCCCAAGATCATTGTGTTGCCAAAATAAAAAAGCTAAAGTCATGCTTGTGCTCTTGTGAATATCTTTCACGTATTCTACTGTACAGGTTTCGTTCTTAGAGGATTCTTAAGTGAAATGTTTACGTACCATACCCAGGCAGTGTTTGTCCATAGTATGAAAACACATTGAAGTTGCTTAAAAAGCGGTTAAATATGTAATGAGGCACATTAAATAAACAGTCCTCTGACATTTTATCAGTACTTTTAAGAATAGAATCATGGATTACTTTCTTTTCTTAGAAACACATGATGTGACCTTTTTCCTCTCTATTTGACACAGGAAACCAAAATCGACTGTGTGAGGGTAGCCACAAAAGGTATGTTCCTATTATGTCATGTATTCTGTATTTCAGCTTGCTGACCTTCCCTTCACACCGTCTTTGCAAACTTCCAGAAGTGTTTATTTCATAAAAGGCATCACTAAAGCCATTACAGAATTTTAAGTGATTCATTTGCATCTCTTGTTGAGATTTAGGAAGTTTGTTTGTTTGTTTGTTTTTAATAATAAACTTATTGCTCACTTTTAGTTGTCTACTTGGACACAAGGGTTTTAAAATATATCCTGTGGGTTTTTATATGATCTCACAATAAATATTTTAGACTTTTATATGTATAATAGAGTTGTAAAATTGCAAATTTCAGAGTGCATGCTAGCTGCTTATATACATCTGTACTGAAAAATTACCCCTTACTCATAAGCAATTATCTTAATTGTTTTATAAAAGAAAAGTGGAGAAATCATGTTCTTCATTTTCATTGTGCAGATCAGCTCTATTTATTGAACTGTCAGCACATGATACTATCATTTGTGAGACAAGTTTGTGGAGTTGAGACAGTGCTAGCTGTAGTAGGTTTGATCGGCAAACAGGGAAAGATAAACATGCTGCTGATATATTTAACTTTGGAGGGTATGATCTGTCAGTGATTATCTTTGCAGTGTCACTTTTTTAGTACATCTAGCTGGTAGCAACTACAAAGCCTGAGAAAGAAGTGATGGGGTAGTATGATTATATGATTATTTGGAGTTTGTAATAGAGGAAAAGGGAAGAAAGTTCTGTTGTGAGTAGGAACAGGTGCTACCACCCTGCGATTTGGGCAGCTTGTAAGAGTATGAAGCAAAAACTGCTTCACCCCTGTACCGCTGCTCCTTGTGGGAGATCATGCATGTCTCATAGTGACTATCCCTAACGTAATTGATGCCACCATGATTTCCTTTACGTGTAGACTTCCCAGTTCCACCACCATCACTAAATCTAAACAGGATGGATGAGAATCTCATTGCTTAACAAAAATCATAGCATGCAGTTGCCTCTGTTAAAAGGCTGGATCCTCCCTAATTTGACAGATTCTTTTTTTTATGTCTCTTTGAAATGATTCCTGGTTTGGTAGTTTTCCCAAGCTAAAGGAAGTAATTTTACTTCTAATTTAACTAACTGACTGCTTATTAAACCACAGAAAACTTTCAAATATGTAAACTAAAACCCAGTAAAATATAGATGAGAGACTAATTGCAGATTCGAGTGGAATCTTTTGTTGTTGTTTTCCAGTAGATCCAGTGGTACTATGAATGGGACACATTACCTCAGAAATCATAGTAGGTGATTAGACGAATGGGTTTTAAATTATTTTAAGTATTGCATTCCTAATTAGTAATAGATGTTCAACTATTTCAGTTACATGATTGACTTAAAACCTTATCTCATTTGAGAAGCAAGGGTAACTTTATGGATTGGAATAGCTCTCATAGCAACAGACTACTTTGAGCTCACCCTTTTGGCAATAGATATGTGAGAAATGAAGCTTTTATTTTATACAAATCTCCATATATTTCTGCTTTGGAAGCATGTTTCAGAATATTTTGTAATACCTTTGTGAAGCCTGTGAAAGTATATGAGGGGTCATTTTGAGCACTTGGAAACCAGAGGTGTCCTCTATGGCATTTATAGTCCCCCCTTGCAAAACTTTCTTGAGGGGCTTCTGTAAATCACTGAATGTCTGAATTATATTTTAAACTATATTAATTTTAAAAAATAAAATGGTGGCCATGACATATTGCATTATGATATTATCATAGGTGTCTGTACAGATATTTTTTTCCTTTAGACATAGATGCTTGAGAGAAAAGTAGAGTTCTGTTCCCCTTTTGGACTTCCCACATGCGGACTAGAAAAAATAGCAAAAATGCTGAATGTCTGTAGGTCAGGAGTGACCACACCTACAATGATGACCTCTGTAAGTGTGAAAGAATTGTTCTCTCTTGTTCATGCTCTCCCTTTTGTACACACACCCCCAAACAGCTTACTAACAGTATTCAAGCAGGTGTCCATCTATTTCTTACAAATAAGGTTGTGAACGCTCTCCAGTACAACATCTAGTTTTCATATACTAATAACATTTCTGAAATTTTTGAATTCTGGGCGTCTATCATCTTTAAAAGTTCAAGTTAGGTGGGTTTTAAAGCTAAAAGGAAGTGTTTTAGGCCATTCATGTATAAAACTGGTACAATAATTTTTTTAAATTAAGGTCTGATCCTGAAAATAACTGCAGCCTTATATAGGCCAGTGGAGTTAGCAGATGTACTCTGGAATTTAATATGGATGTGGGAAACCATATGCTTTTAGGCCGTAATCAAGTCAGCTATGTACCTAATTTTGAGCTGAAAGGATAATCTCATAATAATTGCAAATATTCTGTCTTAAAGTAGAAATATATGTATTTTACTGGAGATAAGGCCTGTGCCATCAAGTATACCCTGTCAAACAGAACATGACAATGCAGCCAACTATCTGCTTGTTTCTCAAAAGCTTCTGCAGTCCCATTTCTGTGGAATTTAAGGATTGCATCGAGGAATCGTGCCAAAATGTCAGCAGCCCTTCACGGGATCCAGGTGGCCCAAGGCAACCTTCAGACTGCTCAACTGAGCCAACTGAGCTTGGTTGTCTGTATTAATGATGTGTGGTTAGTCTGTTTGCAGTCTGTTCTCAGGACCAATGTGGGAGTTCAGAACCTGATGTGAGTGTAGCTGTATCATTTGCTAGCTGTCTTTTCTTTAGTTATCCCAACTCCAGATTATCTAGCAGTTGTTGGTGCCCTTGAGACATTCTGAAGGTCATAGAGATTCTATTTTATCACCAAGTTTTGCAGTGTACTCTCAGTTGCTTTTCTATATTTTTGTTAAAAATAAATGAGTAAGAGTAATATAAGGATACAGAGCGTTCTTGCCCTGGTTCCGGCAGAAACCTTGAGTACGTACTTCACTTTTTACTCCAGTTGATGCCAACAGGAATAATGCGCGTGGTTACTGTTAAGTATGTGCTCAACTGGCACACACTAAACCGTATTGCTGGATCAGAGCCAAAGTGTGCCAGATAGCATGTTACTGTATTGACAGGCTATGTGTTAGAATAGTACAGTCTGACTCTACTGAGTCAAATGCATGTGTAGCTGGATAATACTTTTTCATTCCATCAAGTATGTAACATTTTGTAAAATGTTCTTGGTTTATGACCATTACATTTTACAAATGAAACCTCTGTTAAATGTGTTCTTTTAGAGATCATATAAAAATCCTGACTGCAATGCTTGTAACTGTAATTTAGTATCAGAATATTGGGGTTTGTAGAGCTGAAAGTTCTCTTCTTGCTTCTGCTGAAGTCAGAGGGAACCTTTGCAACTAACGTTGCTAGGGGAAGGATCAGACAGCATATTCTTGTGATGCAGAGTCTTCTGATCTCAGCTGTTTATGGAGAAAGGCTTCTAGGATCTCTGTGACTATTTGGTATATATATATGGAAACTGCAGGGTTTCCATTCCCATTATATTTTATAAGATAATTAAACAAACAAACAAACAAAAGTCAGTAAGATAATTTTTGTACCAGTGGTAATAAAGGTTGTATTTTGCTTGAAATATGGCTTTCATATACCTATTCTTTCTTCAAGCTAAGTGACTGTAAAATCTCAGCAGACAAAGTTGAAAACATTCCAAAGCTACTCCAAGTCTATTGCTATCAACTTTGTGGTGTTTTGTGATTTATATTAAGCATATATTTCCTGATGTGACTTACAGAACTGTCTGGATAGAAACACCTTGGTTATCTCCAAGGAATCCAGTTCTCAAGAGAGAGACATCATTGTTCTAATTTTGCAATATTGGAAGGCTTTTATTAATTATTAGAGAGAAAAGGATATTATAATATTTTAAATCTAATAGCAACAGTACTCTAGCAGCTATTATCAACACTGCATTTCAGTGTTGCAGAGGGATATTTCAAAATATTATGCAGCAGCAGTTTTGCGTTTAATTGTCTGCAGATGGTAGATGATCTATTTTCCTCACTCATTTCCACATTTCTAATAGCACCCAGGCTGTTCTATGTAAATGAGTGATCTTTCATATAATTTTGTCCTTAATTTTCCAATATTTTTTCTTTGCATCATTCTCCAGCTGCATCATGTTGGAGCTGACCTTTTAATTTTTTTTCTATTCCTTAATATATATGTATCATAGTGTGCTTAACCATAGAGGCAATCCTAGAACTGCTGGCAAACAAAGCAATACAAGAATTTATTAATGTCAGCTGTGGTAAGAGTAATCTATACCAGTTAATGATTGTTACACCTCTGACAGAAAAGTCTGAATACTTCAGGCACACAAACTTCACATTTTTCAGATGTTTTCTTGTCTTAGTTGGCAAAACATGAACTTGAAATTCAGACCCCAAGGAGTAACATACATACCTAGCTAAAAACGTGCCAACTCTCAGTGGTCATTCTCTGAATGCTGAAGGTTAAATATACATCCATTGTGTGCATTCTTATGACAAAGACCCAAGTGTGTAGAAGAAAAATGAATGTTACCTACTCAAAAATACTTTACATGAAAATAACCTTTAAAAATAATTCTAGGAAAAATGTACTATTATGTACTAGGAAAATGAGAAGTGAAACTAGTTCGAATTACGTGGAAAATTTTATACTTAGTGTAAGATGAATAAGCAGTTAGCTTTCATTTAGAAAGACCAGTGCTGTGACTAGTAGAGCCAAAGAGTCTCCAGTTCCTTAAATACATTGTATGTAAGCAATGTGCCTTAGTCCTCTTCCTGAAAGTCACATACGAAAGCTTATTAATTTGCAGAATAATCAAACTAACAACTGAAGATAAAAAGGAACTTGTGGGATTTTTTTTTTTTTTTTTGGTTTCTTTGTAAGAAGTGCAGACAATAAACTATTGACCAAGATTCTTTTTGCTGGCCTAGCTTCAGTCTGGCTTTTTTTTCCCTCATGCATGCTGACCTGGAAATCTTCCTTTGCCTTAGCTGCGATAATCGTGACTCAGCTTACAACACCATACATTCGCATCGCCCCTGCTGCAGGTGACGACCAACTAACAGGTCAGATGTTCAAGTACAGACAAGTCATCATGCCCATTTTGTCTCATTTTCTTTGGCTCCTTTTCCCTGACGGTTTCTTCATTCTCTGCTCATGAATAATTTCCTATGTTAAAAGTTTCTTTTTGTTTTTAAATTTTTCTTCAGCTCCATTAAATTAAGTGGTGTGGTTGGCACCAAAACTTACACACACATCCCTCTATCTGCAACTCCACTGCATGTGCCCATTGTGTGTGTGATCTGTGGAATGTTCCTTCAAGCCTGATGTAAAGCAGTCTAGTCTTGCTTCATCCATAAATTAAATGACAGTTTAAATATCAATATATGTCTGTTGCACCTGTTCATTTTTTTCTGTTTTAATAGATCCAGACACTAGAATTTCTAAATCATTTAGGCTCAAGATTTACATGTGTAAGTTAGGACAAAGATCTTGCATTAATGGGTTGGGGTCTTTTTACTGCAGAATGTTGGGAAGATCATATTTTCCGGCAACATTTCAATATGCAGAAAATCGAAATAAAGAAATAAAATCAATTCCCTTTTAATTATGTCATACATGAGTTCTGGGACTAAACCAAAATAACCTAGCAGGTCACATATGAGAATGAATGAGACTGTAAGGTTTCTAAATCTAATTGTCAACATAAACTCAGTATGCGAGACAGTTATTAGTCTGTGTGTGGCTTGAAGGCTGGTTCAGAATGTATCAGCAAATCTTTATGAACTTGGGGAAAGTACTCATTTAGTCAGAAAATACTCACATGAATAAAGGTTTTAAGAGATTTGGAAATCTTTATTTTCAAACATAAAGAGCATTAAATCTCTAGAATCTAAGGTGAGTTTGATGGAATATAGGAGAAGTTAAGACCTAGTCCGTCAGCATTTAGCATATGATAAAATCATTGCCTTTTATCAGGAATGCTGGCATAGTTATTTGGGAAGTGTGTAAATGTTGCTGCCAGGATATCTAAGGGTCAAAGAGGAGTTCAGGTGCTTAGAATCTGGATACTGGCATAGTCAATAAGAAACAGTTAAATGATTCAGTTTATGATAAGAGGATTAGTGACATGTCTGCTACAGCTTTTAACTCTGGGTTATGTGTTATAATAACAAAGCTGAGTGATCCATAATGCCCAAGTTGCCATGTCAATCAAGACAGAATTTTTGCATGTATATTTGTGTTATGTAGTAACATATGAACTAACCAAAATAACATATTTAAATGATGCCAGGAAGTACTAGCTTGTTCTTCTAAATGCTCGGTCCACATACATTTTTATAGCTTGATTATTTTTTACTTCGGAGTACAAATATGTCTTTGAAGAAAGAAGGAACATCTCTTCCATAGCCTCGAACTTCAATGAGTTTTGATTTCTTCGTCGCAAGATTCAAATAAGTTTACAGACATACAGCTAGCACAAGGCAGCCAGCAAAGTATTTTTTTGCTTTGTCACTAGTGTCTCATAGCATTGGCACTCTGTGGCTGTCTGTCAGATATGTGACTTTAATTTCCTTTAAAAAAGTAAGAAAAATCTGTTCTACTAGAAACTAATTTTATATTGAAAAAGTATCAAATGGTACGTGCAAACAGCATTTATGGCTCTCTGTGAAATGTATTTAAAAAGCCTCTGAAATCCTCTCATCATTTTCACAACAGCTTTTCATGCTTGAGAGACTCTTTCTCAAGTTGCCGCAAATGCAGTAGGGAGTGAAAAAACCTCACCCAGCCCACGTGGCTGGTCTCATGACAGCAACAGGAATTCATGGTTTTCTACAGACATACTGTGTAGGGGTTCATTAGGCAGGCTTTTCTACCATATTGCAGTACAGCAACAAAGGTGTTGGCAGCATCCATGAGGAACCCAAAGATTTTCCTAATGGAGATTTACAGGAGCAGGGCTGGACACAGGGAAGCATGGCTGCATTCCTAAATATTGTTACCAATTTTGAAATGTCTTCTTCTTCAGTAAGATCATGAAAATACAGTTCAGCTTTCAAACCAGCTCTACTGGCACTCATTTCTTCCACCCTTGTCATCAATGCATCCTTGCCTTTATGGGTGCAGTTTATAAACAAAGCATTATTAGTTCATATTTATTTTTCTTTTCTCCTTCCTTTTCATACAAAAATAAGATGATTTCCCTTTATAGGCTTACCTGCTATTTATCTTAAATATCATGACAACCAGTCCTTCAATACTCCTTTGCAGCCTATAGCAAAGGGAACTTTTCCTTGCAGTTGCGCTTAAATACCTGCAATGTAGTTGTCCTTAAGTTATAATATAATACAACATGCTGTAAAGGCAACTGTGTGATTTCAATTCTTACAAGACAGAATTGGCAAATTATCAGTGATGCAGTAACTTAGTAACTGAGAAATTGAAACTTGGGGAATTTTGGGGAACAGTGTTTAGCTTTCAGTGTTAACCTTACAAAAGGTAACTAACTTGAAATTCACTCAGTTGACTCTATCCTCATGTGTATAGGGAGAGTATCTATCTACCATCTGTCAGCCAGGAGAAAAGACTATGTATACATGAAGCACAATAGTCCTCACGATACCATCTCCATGTTTTCATAAACAAATACACTCTAACAGGGTGGTTGGAATCATGTAGAAGGTTAACAAAATCTTAGCACATGCATAACTGACTGTATGATCTTGACTTCAGTCAAGTTGAGTAACAAATCCATGTTTTTGAGAAAGCCTGAAAGCATTTGCAGTTTGCTTCACTGTTTTGTAAGAGAAACTTCATGTATTGGGTTTAGATTGTCCGTATTTGGTATTCACTTGGCCCTCATCTATTTTGTTCTGTCTGCATTCTGATAAAACAGCATGCTTGGAATTATGATTAGGGTGTTCATTCTTTCAGGCATTTTCTTAATTGTTGAAATATGTCTGAGCTACTTATATTTAAATTAAAGTATTTCCATTTGTGATTTAGTGGAGCAGCCACTACTTTACTGGATATTATTAAGACTGATTTCCATAGAACGCCCTTTTTTACCAGCCGTTGTTAATTACACATGCAGCTGGAAGGGAGAGGTCTGTAATGTACACTCTTTGTAGATTCAATTCTTGGTACAAATCAGATAGGGCAAGATATGTCAGAAGTTTTGCAGAATTACTGATATTTAAGAATTGGGAAGATTTTTTTTAATTAAAAGAGAGTGGCAATATTAAAGCTTAAATTATTTTTACCTGACATACATTAAGGTCTAGATGAGCAGCATATTTTATAACCATGCTAAAAATTACATAAAATAACCCCAAAGAGTTTCTTCTCCCTTATGAAGTTAGTAGCGTAATAAATACACAGTATATTTAATGCAGAGCAAAATTTATTGCTGTAGTCTGAGTCAGATTCCATTCTTAGCCATTCCACTGTAGAAGTGAAAAAAAGCAACTGAAATCATTGGTTGATTAAATTGCAACCTCATTGGATTTTCTTTATGTCAAGGGATTTATTCCAGATTAATATTGAATTACTGAAAATACAGTTTGCTTATTAACACAAAAAGCAACAGCATGAATTTGAGAAGGAATGTTTTCCTATTTATTGAGTTTCTTGTCCTTTACAATGCATTTGAGGTATAGCAACATGGGCTGGACAGACATTCACGTTTATTTTTCTCCATCCTGGACCATGTAACACTGGTTTAGATGTATTCTGACATGCTGAAACTTGAAGTGCTATTTTATGTAATGGAGAGGTCATGATTTCCTAGTTGAGACTACAGTTCTTTCTGTGACAACAAATCTATGTGCCGATTTGTCTGTCTGCAGGTTGAATACACCATTTTAGGAGTTTATTCTTCTCTCAATTCTTCTGTACAGCATTTATATCAGTGGGAGCTGTCGATAGTTATCCAGGGGAAAGCTAGCACCTTTGATATTGCACCAAGGTGGTGTAATACCAAAGCTGTATTATGATGCTGTTGCATGGCCAAGTGATGAGGAAAGCAGGGTAAGAATGAATCTGATTCTCCAAAGTGAAATTCTAAGCCTGTTTTTACATGATGGTCCCAGCGATTGTTGCACTGATTGTTCAAGGATTCTGGTCCTCTTGCTCAGCTGGGCAAAATGCAAAGCAAGAGGAAATCTTCCTACTTTCTGCAGCACCGGTTGAATGCATTTCAATGGGCTGGAGCGTCACTCGTGATTTATTGCCCATTTTTGTTCTTTCATGTGTTATATTTGTCATTTTTTGCAGTGACAGTTTCATCTATAAAACAGTGTAGTTACAAGAAAATGTTAAGAGGATACAGGAGTGCCATGGGAGCTACTGTTGCCTTTTCTCCTATTTTTCTTTTCCTAGTACCTTACAGAGTCAAATGTCAGGTTTTCTGTTTTTAAGACAGTGCTGCCAAAGCATCCAGGATTTTGAACGTAAGTACATTTTCCAACCTGAAAAAACCCTGGAACTAAACATTTAGACAAAGAGGACCTAAAAATAATACTGATAACAATTCACAAATGCTGAAATAACCCATAATATAAATACAAGCCCTTTCCAGCTGTAGACAGTAGAGAACCTGAGCTGATGAGGTCAGTTACCAGTTAGGTTTTCTTAGATATTAAGTGCTCCAGTTATGTTTTACAATAATAAGGATTCCTATAAGTTTTTCTGAAAATGAAACCTTAGTTTTGAATGTGTTCGAATCATTACAGAAAACCCAGAGGCAGGACTCCTTCCATTCAGCTCCTCTCACCCTGAACCAGTTGGGCTGGGGACAGTGGGACCTTTGAAACTTTCCTGCATAAGTAGGAGAGTAGGGAGGATTAATTGCAGAGGGTCATACCAGCAGTTCTGCTCCAGCCATTGATGCTGGCTAAGGGTTGGCCAGGGATATATGGGTTCATCACCACCCTGGCACTGTATCACCAGAGCCAGTGGTGTTATAGACCTGGGACAGGAATAGCTGGAGAAGATCCCGTGACCTAGAAGAAAGTATCAATCTTTCTCTACCCGTTAGGAAGGACAAGTGGCTTAGTTAGGAATGTTTTGCATTGTAAAAACTGTTTGACTTTTATTCAGAGGTGTTTAAAAGTTGTTTACCACAGAGTTAATAGTCAGTTGTTGCAGGAGCTGCGTTACATCCCTCAAGTGCATAACTAATGTGGAAACTTGAGTGTTCCAGTCCATAGCTGAGGGAAGAATATAATTCCGAGTGTCAGTGTCAAATACCCCTTTCATGAAGAAAGTGAAACAAAATATAACTTAGATCAGTAACAATGAGTCTGTTTGATTCATCCTACCTTGAAAAAATAATCTATTTGCACAGTAATGTGTAATCTTAATAAGAGGATATCTGTGAGATTGTTTGAGTTTGGATTGGGGGGAGGGCACTTTCCTTAATCTCATTACAGAGAATGGAAACATAAAATCTAGCCATGAAAGTGACAATATGAATGAACTGACCAGGATAAATTCTTAATGAACTGAAGGAATCTCTGCCATCTGTGTTGTACTGATCAGTGTCACATCTAATGCAAAATATTTCAGCAGCAGCAATCCAAAGAGAAGCAGAAAATGTAGGTAAATTTTAGAGCACATCATATAGTGTGCTATTTCATTTTTGTATAAAAAAATATGCCTCTGATTTTTAGATTCAAAGCAGAACATATTTTGCATGTACCAGAATGAAAAATTAAGGAGACAAGGGAAGAGAGGGAAATTCAGAGATATAATTAGTAACTAAAAAAACCTGTGAATTTCAGTGTTTCCCATCTGTAGTTATGAACTGTATTCATAAAATGCTAAGCAATTAGAATTCTAATTTGAAAGAAAATGCGGGATCAGTTGTTTGTAAAATATCCTGTAGTTCTTAGGAGCTGCAAATCTGGTGTTTGTATCACTGGAGAGTTTAACAAATGTGTAATGCAGTATTACATAGATTGCCTCTGTTCATGTATAGGTGAACATTAAAATGTGTAACGATTAAATAGAGTACTACAGTGAAGAGGAGAGTAATACTGTTGGCTTTAATCAAAAGGCACAGAGCATGCTACCTTGGACAAACTCATGTTTCAGCAATTCCTTCAAATAACTGAAATCTTAATAAATATCTAAGCTGCATTTGTCTGCTTGGAGTAAAAACTCAAACGCTGTTCAAGCTGTGACTGTACTGATGTGTACTGATGAGTTTTTAACACTCGCTTCTCCAGTCATTATACCAAAATGTCCTTTTCTGCAGTAATGGGAATTAGACTACCAGAGCAAATAATTTTAGAGCTCTAGAAAAAGCATTAAAGTATATGTGTGCATTTTCAATTCTTTATTTTCCAAACCTGTGAACTTTCATTTCCTTCTCTTAATCTGATTTTCTGTTATTGATGACCACTAAGAAGTTTTTGTGCAAATAGAAAACTTCCATACAAATGGAAGTTGAGTCACAGTTTTGCATAAAAGTGAATGGAAGTTGCTGTCTTACATGGTTTCAAGCTGATAAGAGAGGAAGTACAGCAGATTCAGGTTGTTTCATCTTTTGAGTGCACATCAGAGATACAAAGGGAAATAGGAAAAATAGTAAATTGTCACTGGTCAGAAGCAAACAACATATTCATGAAACCTTTTTGAGGCAAACTTATTATATTTTGCACTTTTTAGTATGCTTTGATTGAATTAGCTTCGGGTTATATGTGTGTCCGTCATTAAAAGTGATATGAAAAGAACTGATGAGAAAAATGGCTATTTAAGGCATTCTTAACCAAATAAGGCAAATGGATATTTTTCTTTAAGCCCTAAAACCTACAGAAAACATATGATAAATGAAATGTAGATCAGAGATAACCATTCAGGGGAGGCCTAGTCTATTCTTCTCCCTGTAATAGATTTGGTGCATCTAACATTGCTTTGGTTTGGACAAGTTTTTTATTGGCAATACTGTAACTGCTTCTGAAATGTGAACAAAAGAATTGCTACACTGTATTGGCACAGAGTTAAAATTCTGTGGAATTATTTTTCCTTTCTTATGCTGATTCTCCTTTCCAGGTCTTGTAGCCATCCTTCCTGCCCCAAAACAGTGTTGACCCTGGAAATGCTTTAAAAAAACAGTTTTATGTGTTTTTTCCTGCTTTTTATGAATTTATCAAAAATACATTTTAAAATTTCTTTGTGCATCATTGCATGTATAATTCCATTTATCTTTGAGTAGAATGAGCTATGTTATGCTCTCCTCCAAGAAAATACGTAGATAGTGAGTAATGATAAGTAAATTCTGAGAGTGATTGTGAAGGATTTATGGAGAACCCTTCATAGGGGATACAATGTAGAGTAGTGGAAATCAGCTGGTAGTGGAAATCAGCAGGAATGTCAGCCTCATCTATGAGCCAGTGGCAGCACAGGCCAAAAAAATGCACGTATGTGCAGACCTACTGATGGGATTCCTATATTACATTGTCCTTCTGCCCACACATTGGCAAAGTAACCAGGTCTTCACCAACTTTCAATTTGGAACTGTTCATCAGTGTTCCAGGAAATAAGTCCTCAGTGGCAGCGAGTTCAGAAGACAGTACCTTACTCCAGTATTTCCTACCCTTAGCTTCAGGTTACCCAGTTCCCATGCTGGATGTGATCCCTTGCATTCATGGATGGAAAATAAAACAGTTGTGTTTTTCCATGCTAAGAACACTTCAGCCTGAGTAGGTCGGCTCCAGAAACATTACTCTGATCTAACTTCACGTCTTCCCTACCAGATAGTGGCCAACTGAGTACTAGAAAAGCACATTTTACATCTCCTGAAGAGGGCAGAGTCATCTTCAGGCTACAAATCCACACCTTCCCTGTTTGCAGAAGATAGCTTAAATAATAAACTTCCAGAGATGTCTGATATTTCTTGACACTTTTCAGAATACTTTCAGCAGTAGATCTGGTGTTGAAAGCATGAGTCAACCAGAGGTCTCCTTTGGTGATAGGTGAAATTTAAATGTCCTTGGTGAGGGTGATGATAAATTATCCAGTCTTTCTAAATGAGTGGCTAGAAAGTGGTGCTGAGTTGCTTAGAAAATGTATGTATGGACACGATCAGTTGGGCTGACTGCTTTCATTTTCTTGGAACTAATTCATGTCACTCTTCTACCCTGAGTACTGTTGCCTTGAGGTTATCTAGAAAACCATAAAATCAAATGTTTCAGGGCTAAAAGCTCCCCTTGTTGTACGCTATACCTGTTCACACAAGTCAGATTTATAAGATGATGTTGCACTTCCGGTAGTTGCAGGTGGTACCTTTTCCACAGAGCATCAGCTGGTAGTGAGCCCTACATTTCAAAGTACTGAGACACCTGCAGTTCCAGCCCTTGTTGGTGCCTCTTTCTCAGACCTCCATATTCAGTACGAAACCTACATGTATACAGCTAATTTGTTCCGTGTATGTTCTTGTTGCTCCTTGGTCAACCCTCTTGTTCAGAAATTTGCATCTCATGAAGTCATATTGATCTTTTCCGTGCTTGGTCAGTTGGAGAGCAGTTTGGTAAAGAAGCCCAATTTCTTCTTTCCATAGCAGTCAGGAGAATTTTATCTTTTATTTCAGTGGCAGGTACTGTCTTTCAAATATGCTGCCATGACCTCTCCCTTTGTTGACACAGAGGTCTCTGATGTGCACCATTGTGTCTGCTTCTTTGGCCACATGCAGTACTTACAAATATGTAACCAAAGTCTTTGTATTTTTTTCCTTAGGAAATTATTTATTTCCAAGAAGGATATTCTAGTCTGGTAGTGGTGTAGCTGTTGAGCCTGCTTTAAACATCCCTTAATGATCTCAGTGCTATTAAACTGCAGGAACTTACACTTTCTTTCTTCCAGTATGAGTGAAGGCTTCCAAGTGCTTGGGTGCCCACTGCAGAGGAAAATTTTTATGTATTTTAATTATTTAAATTTCCTTGATTAAGAGGAAAGAGAAAAAGAACTAGCAGGAAGGTTGGTGGGTTTGTTGCAAAGGAGAAAATGAGCTGTTTGTCAAGGCTTGCTTGCTTGTTTTCTTGTCTGTACTTTTTTCAAAGAACACAGTTGCCAGAAAAATCCAGTCTAAGGAGCCTGGATTAAAATCCTCTTAGAAAATAGATTGTGATGAGACGAAAAGATGTCAAACTGGGAACTTTATTTGTTTTAGGCATGTTTTGTAAAGAATATTATTATTCTTGACAACCAGAAACACAGATGTTTAGCAAAAAAAGTCTTTTTGCTCACATGCACCAACATGAATCATCTACCAGTGAGAGATACAGTTCATTTGATAGTTAAATGAGTCATATTCATCAGTGAAGTAGTTCTTTGCATTTCTTTTCATGCAGTTCTTTGTCGCTTATATTTACATTTTTGTAAAGAATATAAAAACTGAAATTAATAATTCATAATTATTGTTACACAGTGGAGCCTTATTTTGATAGTCCCTTCTTAGATCTTTTAACAAGGCTAGTTTTTTCCTGTATTTAAAGAACACCCAATAAACAATGTACAAAATCAGCATGGGTGTCTTATGGAAGTACAGGAATCTTTTTTAGGCAAGGAAGATCTGTACACAGCAGTATGTATTGTACCCATGATAATAAATTACATACAAGGTGCTCTTCTGCTAAAGTATAAGTGCTGCTTGCCATCTTTCCCAGACATTCAAGAAGTAGATTTAGGAGCACTAACACGTCATAGGAGAGAGAATCAGGATAAATTGATTTCAGCATTTAAATGGCTCCTGTGCTCAGCAAAACAGAAAGAAAACATAATCCCTACCCCGTGGAAAAGCAGTTTATACATGAGCTTTTCCAAAAGAATCCAGGAACAGAAAGGAAAAAATACTGTAAAAAGAGAAGTAAAGCAGACCTTACTCTGAGGCATTTGCAAAAGTAATATATTCCGGGCATGGAGTAGGGAGAGAAAACTGAAAAAACCACTGATCAAAACCACCTTCTGTCACAAATTATACCCTGCCCAACACCACCTCATAACTTCTACCATATGGACAAAAAAGCAGTGCTGTTTTGAAGGAGAGCTAGGAACACTGATTTGAAAGCTAACAATGAAGAAGGGATTGGAGAACTTTCTCCCTAAGCTGGAGTTCTACCAGGAGTAATAAAACAGACTGTTAGCAGAATATATGTTGGCTAGCAGACGAGGACTGAATGCCAGTCACTTACAGTATAAACAGGCTAACCAGGGTGGTAATTCATTTCATCTACAAATCTGTATGTGTTTTGGGTCTTGTCCAAGACAGCCACAAATCCTGGCATCTGGAATGAACTTGAAACTCAAATAAAAAGCATGTTGGATTGGCTTGTCTTTTCATAACACCAGTAGTGCTGCTACAGACTTACTTAAAAATGAGGGTGCAGTTTCCTGCGGTCATGGGGAATATGGGGATAGAAATGCTGCGGAAACTTGTGGAGGAAACTGGATATTTTACACGACTGCCCCATTCAGGGGTATTTTGCACTCTGTGACATAGGATTGTAATTCCTGTTCATCATTCGGCATTTATGGGAAGGACCTACCTCTGTGGAGCACCTCTTTTCATATCAGTAGCACAGACATATTTGTGTACCTTCTTTTGTCATACTGCCTTTTATCCCAGCTTTGTCACCTCTACTTTTCCTGCCTTTATGTTCCTTCCTTCCTTGGAACACCTTAACCGTCATCATCCAGAAAAATTCCATCATCCGTAAAAATTCTATCCCTCAAATCATTCTTGAAGATCTGTTTCTACTGTGTTGCTAGTTGGAAATACTGAGTGATGCCAGCTAGCTAAAGGAGCAGGAAGGGTAGAAGTGTTCATTTATTTGGGCATTGTAAATGCATTTTCTTTGGGATATTTGCCTTCCCCTCCCACCTGTGATTGCTACGCTTGCCTATTACAGCCTAACTAAGCTAGATGGTATGCTTTTAGCGGCAAAGATTGCTCAGCTGTGTACTTGCACTGTTCTTAGCACAGTGGGCCTCCCAATCTGATTTAGAGCTTCCAGATTCTATTATCGTACAAATAATAGAGAGTAATAATTATAATGGCCTTTGTAATTTGTGTTGTCTTTGGAGAGCATGGGCAGAGACTTTAAAGACAAGTTCTCTGGTATTTTCAGTCTTTTTACTTTGTGGTAGGGACAACAGGATCCTGGTGACGGCTATTCCAAGGAAGCATCACACCTCTCTTCCTCCTTTCTGCCTTGTACCATTTTTGCATGATTTCTGCCACCTAATCACAGTGTAGCTGTCGCACAGGGGTATAATGTTTTATTTTCCTACTCACTCTATGAAGTATATTTAAAGTTGGTCCTGAGATAGTTGAATTGCACTGCTGACAATAAAAAAATCATGGTCTAGTTACTAACACAAGTTAGTTTTGAGTTTGACTGGAAAGAAGGATGATTGGGACTAACTGCAGTATTACTTTAAGGCCTTGTAAAGTTAGGCATTACCTCAGTCACTGGAACACCTGTGAATGAAATACAGTTGTGAAGTCTTAAAAGTGACTTACCAAGCAAGTAACCTTTTAAAATACAGAAAGGAAGTATAAAAGGTGGCAGATATGGCCAGCCCTGAGTGAGAGAAACAAAATTTCACCAGTCTAGTTAACTAAAGGAACGGATTATTTGTTGACTCAAATAGAAGAAATGTCTGGATCTTTTTAAGACCACTTTGAATAAAACAAGCTATAGCTAGTTTTGACTACTAACAAACAGCTTTGATCTTCATTCTTTCTTCAAAAGGACAACTACCAGCTCCTAGATTATTAAACCAGGATTACTTTATTGGTCATTCTTTACTATAAAATGCTCACTCATTTCTAACTACACTTTTTTGAGGGGTTAATAAACACTGAAAAGCAAAAAAAAAGAAAAACTTTTTTCATTTACAGAGAAAAGGAGAAGTTTTCTTCAGTTTGGTCGAAGTCCATTTCTTTTACTGAAGAACATTTTTGTTCGTTTTGAAAAACCAAGTAACACTTGCATTTAAGTTAAAATAATGATATTTTGCTTGGCAGTTCATTCAGTGATTAGTCTTAGTTTCCATTTTACTGAGGAATAGTTCAGCTCAGACTTTTCTATCCATAAACTACCTACAGGAGATTATTGCTTATGAAGGTTTGGGGTTGATCAATAATATGGCACTTGTGCCTTCTGAGTGAGAAAGAGAAGGGAAATTTTCCAGCCAAGAAAGTGGCAGAACCATTTTCTGAAAAGTATTATTCCTATAATACTAATTCCAGACCTGTATTCTCTAATGAGAACTAGAAATTCTTCAGAGACAGGAAAATTTTTGCCCGGTCTTCTAACCCTTGGTACAGAAATATAAATTTCATTGCATAAACTAATTTAAGAATTCACAGTATGGCAAACACTAAATATTAGCAACTGGAATATAATTCAGTTCTCAATCTGAAGAGGATGTAAGATGCTAAGAAGTGGCTGAGTAACCACTAAACTTCAGAAAAAGAGATTCTAATATTAAGAAAAATGTAATAGATTAGCTCTGAGAGTTGGAAAATAGTGAAACAAATTCCTTAGGTGTTTCATGGGTACTACTTTAAAGTATTATCCCTGGATCTTGCGAACTACCAAAAAATATGGGACCCATGAGGGAAAGTCATTAATCAGGCCAGCTGAATACCATTTTTTTCAAAATGAAAAAAAAAAAACCAAAAACACAAAAAAACCCCCAAAACAACAAAAAAAACCACACAAAAAAAACCCCGTCAGATTTAAAATGCTGCTGTAGGGAAAGCCACAAAGAATGGGCAATAAATAAGAAAGAGGGAAATAGAAATCACTGAGATTAATTAGAAAAGTAAATAACTACGGGTATGGAGCCAAACAATGTTACTACTGTCTTCCACTCTATTCAGTGCAGAAAGACTGTGGAAATACTTCACTGGGTTTTGTGGCACCTTGGTTTATCTATAAGTGTATCTCTGTTTTTCACTTCTGGCAGGAAGCGCTCTAGTTCTCATCAAGTAAGGACTTTTCAAAGTCAGTACCTTAATCCTTTTTAAACTGGCAGGAAGCATTTCCTTGTCCTTTCATTTTCTAAGTAGCAACCTTGAGCTGTCCAATGCTCACTGCTCTTTGCTGACCTATTGTCTTTCTAGAGCTGGACCACAGTGTATGTGTCAGTTTGACATGGAATCTTCTAACTAAACTAGCCCTGACAGTCTCAGTAAGAAAACAGAAGGGAGGTTATTGTGCAAGGTTTGAAGTCAGGTTTCTTGTGTGCGAGGGTAGAACCAAAACCCCCCAAGTAAGTCATTAGGTCCAGTGTTACAAGGACAGTGGACTTAGCTCATCTGCTGGCAATAACATTATTCTAGTTAAAACCAGATATTTTAATGGAGATACAGAACTCCTCTAGTCTTGCAGTCATATATTCTTAAAGGCACTAGGGTGATCAAGGAAATAAAAGATTACTATGTCAGACACACTTATAGAATCATAGAATACTTAGGGCTGGAAAGGACCTTAAGATCGTCTAGTTCCAAACCCCCTGTCATGGGCAGGGGCACCTCCCACTAAACCATGTCCCCAAGGCTATGTCCAACCCAGCCTTGAACACCGCCAGCGATGGAGCATTCACAACTTCCCTGGGCAACCCATTCCAGTGCCTCACCACCCTTACAGTAAAGAATTTCTTCCTCATATCCAATCTAAACTTCCCCTGTTTAAGTTTGAACCCGTTACCCCTTGTCCTCTCACTACAGTCCCTCATGAAGAGTCTCTCCCCAGCATCCCTATAGGCTCCCTTCAGATACTGGAAGGCTGCTAGGAGGTCTCCACGCAGCCTTCTCTTCTCCAGGCTCAACAGCCCCAACTTCTCAGCCTAGGTTCATAGGGGAGGTGCTCCAGTCCCCTGATCATCCTCGTGGCCCTCCTCTGGACTTGTTCCAACAGTTCCATGTCCTTTTTATGTTGAGGACACCAGAACTGCACACAATACTCCAAGTGAGGTCTCAGGAGAGCAGAGTAGAGGGGCAGGATCACCTCCCTCTACCTGCTGGTCACGCTCCTTTTGATGTAGCCCAGGATACGGTTGGCTTTCTGGGCTGCAAGCGCACACATGGAAGAGTGAGTGTTGAAGCAGCAACTCTTGAGTATGATGCTAAGTGATGTGTGTTACCAGAACTCAAACAGGACTCTGAAGGATTTCAGCAGAACAAAAGCAAACTGAATAAAGAGGTAGTGGCAACTGAAATCTCAGTCTTGATAAATGCTGCATAGTATTCAGCAGAGGTAAATTTGAATTACTTTTAACTCATATGAGGTTCAAAATTGAACACTGCACTGAAGGAAAGGATGCAGGTTTCACTGTAAACAGTGCACCAGTGACCTGTTCAGTGTTCATCTGATGTCAAATGAAAAAGAAACAGAATGCAAAGGGGGATAAGGAATGGAGTGAAACACAACAATTTTTACAAATCCTGTTGTACAAAAACTGAAGTATGTTAAAGGAATAAACAGTATTCAATACAATTAAGAAAGTTGTTCCGGAATTTATAACACTAAAAGGCTCAAGGGATGCTCAAGAAAGGTGAAAGGTGACAAATTTAATTCATTTACCCAAATGGATTTTGGAACCCACTGACACCAAGAAAGGTGCACCACTCAGGGAATGAATGAGATGCTTAATGGAACTAAAGGAGAATTGAGGTAATGCCAGTCTTGGTTTTTTATAATAATTAATGATAGGAGTTTTAAAAAGGCATGTCAAACATCATGTTTCCAGTTTTAGATGATCTGTTACGAGTTAAGCTGAGTCCATCATAGTGGGATGCTTTATCCTATTTTTAAATCAGGGTGGCATTATATGCACTTTTCTTAGACAATTTGAGATGATCCCTCATTTCAGTAATCAATAGATAATGCAATATGGTGAGTTCCAGAGTCCTGATGTTAGGCTCTGTATCTCTTTTCATGTAGGCTTTCTTTGGATAATTTGCTGTAGTGGCGGATTCCCCAGCTTGTCCATGACTCCCAAGAGAGTAATACTTTGTGTCATTGAAGGCATTTCATTGAAGTTGTGCTCCATGATACGCAGAAAGTGTGTGCTCTGATAACGATTTCAATATTGTCCCCTCTGCCTAGTGTAAGTCTAAGTAGTTCCACTGAAGCGAGGACCCTGTGCTGTCAAAGAGAGACTTGACACTGAGATAAAATACATTGGGTAGTTGAGAGTTGCGTATGAAAATGTAGCAAGGCTGCCTTCACTTACTGTTAATGCTTAGTATTCATGATCCCAAAACTAGCATTGGGAGTCTTAACAAAGGGAATAAAACCATGAGGCAGAATTTGATTTAAAGAAAGAATTGCCAATGGTTATTCCAGGAGGGTGAGGTAGCCTGAGGGAGATTATGAAGACTAGACTTTGGAAGGAGCCAGTCTTAGAAATTACGTCTATAAAGATATTGCCTGTTGTTGACTTTGCATTTTTCCTTGCCTGGATTTTAGACAAAAATGAGGACTGTGAAGTCCTTGTTATGTTTTGCTGTTTGTAACATACTTGATTCACTATTTCCTGTTTGCCAAGTTTAATTCAACAGCTGCCTTTTGCACTAAGATACTCTAGATGTCTTCTAAATATCTGCTACAATTTGAGTGCCATTCCGATTACAGCAATACAGTTTAACAAAATTATTCATATATGACACAAGGAAAATAAAAATAGAACTGTTTATAACAGGATTTTATGCATCTGCATTGAAGAAAATAGATTCTGTTACCTTGTACAAAGTGAAAATTTTAATAATTCAGAATTGTGTTGTATATTTAACAATTCAGTGTACTGCTATTGAACTAATACTCTGGTGGGACTGGATACAGAGACCAGCAGCAGATCATCTTCTCTGACTTAGCACTCATACAAAATGCCATGGCCAGAGTTTTCCAAAGAACCTGGTTCCTGCAGTTAGCTCTAGATATATCTTGATTTAAGGTTATCACCTTTTCAGGAAGCAAGACAAATTGCCAGGTTTTCCTGGCATTCCTCCTTGTAAGGAGTTTTGAAGATGTAGTTACACAAAAGTGTAACTGCGGGTACTCAGAAGTACTCACATCTTAGAACTGGTTACAACTGAGAAGAAACATTGGAAATGCTTACATTGGACTTTTCAGAAAATATCTCTGCCAGCCTTGGGTGGCATGGTTTAGTGGGAGGCGTCCCTACCCATAGCAGGGGGCATGGAACTAGATGATCTTAAGGTCCTTTCCACCCCTAACTATTCTATGATTCTATGTAAACTGATAACTGATTCTCTTTCCCTCTATAATGGATGGACCCTGGCTGGACCTCAGATGCCCAGCAAAGCTGCTCTATCACTCCCCTCCTCAGATGGACAGGGGAGGAAAAAAAATAACAAAAAGCTTGTGGGCCAAGATGAGGGCAGGGAGAGCTCACTCACCAGTTACTGTCATGGGCAAAACAAACGACTTGGGGAAAACATATTACTAATCAAATCAGAGTAAAATAATGAGAAATAAAACCAAATCTTAAAAAATACTTCTTCACAGGCCTTATTTCACTCTCAAATTCTCTACCTCCTCTCTTTCAGTGATGCAAAGGGATGGGGAATGAGGGTTGTGGTCAGTTCATCACTTGTCTCTGTCGCACCTTCCTCCTTAGGGGAGGACTCCTCATACTCCTCCCCTGCTCCAGTATAGGGTCCCTTCCACAGGGTGCAGTCCTTCAGGAACAGACTGCTCCAGTGTGGGTCCCTTCCACAGGGTGCATCCTTCAGGAACAGACTACTCCAGCATGGGTCCCTTCCACAGGGTGCAGTCCTTCAGGAACAGACTGCTCCAGCGTGGGTCCCCTGCGGGGTCACAAGTCCTGCAACAAACCTGCTCCAGTGTGGGCTCCTCTCTCCATAGGGCCACAGATCATACCAGGAGCCTGCCCCAGTGTGGGCTTCCCATGGGGCCACAGCTTCCTTCAGGCATCCCCCTGCTCTCATGTGGGGTCCTCCATGGGTTGCAGGTCTGCTCCACTGTGGACCTCCATGGATTACAGGAGCACAGCCTGCCTCACCATGGTCTGCACCATGGGCTGCAGGGGAATCCCTGCTCCAGCATCTGGAGCACCTCCTCCCCTCGTTCTGCACTGGCCTGGGTGCCTGCAGGGCTGTTCCTCTCACATTTTCTCAATCCCTTCTCCTGGCTGCAGTTGCACAGGTTTTTCCCTCCTCCTTATTAACTCTGTTATCACAGAGGTGCTACCACCGTTGCTGATGGGCTGATCCTTGCCAGCGGTGGGTCCATCTTGGAGCCATCTGGCATTGGCTCCATCAGCCCCATGGGAAGCTTCTGGCAGCTTCTCACAGAAGCCATCCCTGTATTACCTCCCACTACTAAAACCTTGCCATGCAAACCCAGTACACTTTCCAAGAAAAGGAAGTGAAGAAACGAGTGAAATTTAATTGGTGGTATCAAAGTGCTCCATGAAACCCAGACAATGAGAGCAGAATGTGTTCTTGAAATATTACACTTCACTTAGGCTTTACTCCTCCTTCTCCTTTTCCAAAAAAGCTGTAGCAGGAAAGTGATCCATAATCCCTATGTCCACTTTATGACATGGTTCCTCAAGTAATGAATGCTGTCACATTTTGATTAAAAAAAAAAAATGGAAGTCCATAAAAAAATAAAATCGTTTTAGCGAATTGCATGTTGCTTCCTGAACATTTTTCATCCTGAACTCATTTAGAGGAGGAAATGGATATTTCATCAGACGTGGATTTGACGTTCCATCACATTATACAGTAAACAGTACAAACGATGTTAGTTTTTTTAAATGGAGAAGCTGGAAGAGCTAAGACAGTAGCTGCTGTAAGGCACTGGTTATCTCATTTAAACAGATATTAAATGTAGGTGCCAGTGGTGTGATCATCAGCTGCTTCCCACTTTGTGAATAAATTGCTTAGAAGGAGTCTTTTTGCCTACCAGATGTGACCTAGATTTAGATTTCCAAAGGCAAAAAAAAAAAAGTCTATTGTGTAAAAAACAATTGTGGGTAAAATGCACAGAAAATGAGCTTATCTCACTTTTCCAGGTGTTTAAGCTAATATGTTATGGAATTACAGCTTCATTTATGAAAAATAATTGGGGAATATGTTCCAGCAAATCAAATTTGGATAAAGGCTTAGGCTGGTTATTGTGTTGTTAGCAAGTTTCTAAATGGCAGAAAGAAAGGGTAGCCAGCACAGATAATAAAAATACAGAAATTTGTGAATCTGTGAAGAGGCTCTTATAAAAGGTTCAGGGCTGGCAGAGGTATCCCACCTGTGTTGCACTCTTGCAACATGTCATGGAACAATATGAAGAATTATATTCTTATCAACACATATGGAAGCAGGATTTTTTCTTAAAAGACCAGGCATTGATATCTGTTGGCCCTGGATAAGACTAATGACATTGGTAGGTTAAATGATAACCATTGAAAGAATAACATCCTTATTCTTTTTCTCTCTCCTTTTTTCTTTTACTGATTCTATAGGGGCTGCCACTCGAAAACCAGACCCAGAGCCTGAGAAGCAGACTGACCATACCGTTAAAATTGCTGGAGTGATTGCAGGCATCTTGCTGTTCGTCATTATTTTTCTGGGGGTCGTGCTGGTAATGAAGAAGAGGTGAGCAATTAGTAGATGTTTTCTATGTATGTATTCATATCACAGCATCTCCTACAGCGGTTCTCAGTTTGATATTGGCAAAAGTATCCAGCTACCTTCATGCCCTTTGCCACAGAGTTTAGGAAGTACTGCTCTCTCCCACCCCAAAGCTCTGTTGAGTTTTTACAAAACCACAGTATCTGTTTCATCCCACCGCGTTTTCTATGAATTAATGTTTGTGGCTTTGTTATAGAAGAAAAACAGCCAAAGGTTAATGGTTCTAGCGCTTTATGCATTAGTACTGCATGATGGACTCTAATAATAGAACAGTCTCTCTATCCTGAAACTGTGAGTCTCCACTCTATTCAACAGATCAGCTGAATATTAGATACAGTTTCATTCTTGAATGTAAAAGAAATCCTCAATCAAACTGGAACTACTTCTAAGGTAATTTGTGCTAAGAGTGGGGTCTCTATTTTCTGCATAAATGTCATTCCCTGAAAAAAAAAAAGAAAACGTTGCAAGGGTGCTGACTGATTCCAAATGCTGGTTCAACACACACATGAACTGAGATTGTTTTCTTTTGAATAACATTTGAAAACGAGTACAACATTAGAAGTGTAAGGCTTGTAAACCTGGTTGCCTTTCTCAACACTGTAAAAGGAAAAATAATAAAGGGAAAAATACTTCATAGCTAGGGAGGTGGCCTGGGTAAGAAGAAAATCCGTGCGCTCGTAGCAGCTATGTCTAGATTGGAAGAAATTAATTAGCAAATAGAATTAAGTTTTTTGGTTGTATCCTGAGCAGCTGTAGAGATAGGTTTTGTGAATGTGTGAGGGCTGTGTAAAGGGGCTGAGTCACAAATTCTCCTTCCATGTCTGCCTTACTCTCCCTTAACCCCTCACCTCTTTGCTATGCATTCTGTATTATCCCCTATTCTTCCTTTGTTAGCAATCTTGGCCTGATTTTGCTCATCCCAACACTATGTGATTTAATTGTATGTTAACTAGTTTGGCAGGTCTGAGATAGTCCAAACCCCTGAAATGCCTGAAATTCTTCCAGAATTTGAACAGAGGAGGTGCACAGCTGAGGCAGCTGCCTGACAGTGCCTCAGGGCAGGCAACAGAAGTAGCTGCTTTTCACTCTCCTCGAAGAAAGAAGCTGGGCCCTGAGATAGAAGGGCTCTTTGCAGAGAAAGGTGAGCTGTGGCCAGGGCTGAGGGTTTGGTCATGACAAGAGGTAGGTAAAACAGTCAAATGCTACCATACAGAAGAGATTGAGTCTTAAGCCCCAGGGTTAGTCTGGCTGCTGCAATGAAATTGACCCAGTAACCAAATCTTCTCAATAAAGTACAGTGTAGCCGAGTTAAAATCTGTTCTGACTTTGCAGTACTTTTTTCTTCCCACTTTGGATTTCTTGCATCATTCATACCTTCAATTTTAGCAGTTGAACTCCCAAACTCCTCCCTAGGGCCAGACGCAGGACTTTCCATGCAGGGAGGAAGGCTTCTCACATGGTCTGGCCAATCCTTCTCATAATTCCTGGCCAGCACTCATCCCTCTCTCTCTTCCAGCTCTGAGCCTTTCCTTAAGCGTTTGTAGCAGAGATAGAATGTATTCACCTGAGGGAGACAAGTTCTTGATCTTGAAGGGAAAGCATTGTAAAATGATCCAAAAAGTTTCACAGTAAATAAGGTGTCAAGGTCTCTGGCTAAATGGATGCTATACCAGCTCCTGCTAAATTCTCTAGGGAATAGCTCTTTGATAATCTAATTGTTAGAGGCAGGAAGGCTCACATCCTATGTGTTTGCATGTTAATGCAGAGGAATACTTGATTCCTTCTGTCTACCACAGCACAGTAATTATTATTCATAGTATTTCTGTTGTTAGAAGAAAAGTGCATTATGTGAGCCTCTTTGAGGTTTGGAATAAATCTGCTTTTGGTAGAGATAAAAGTACAAGTCCAGGAACTGTTACCAAATGCAAACATTTTCATTGCGTAGTACAAAAAGAATGGTACCAATAACTTAAACATATCCCAGAATGATGCTGCAGCCTTGAACAAAACAAACTGTGAAACGAGTTGAAGTGAATATTAAAACTAAGAATGGTTCATCTGTGTAACAGGATGTGACTAGGCTTTAATGAGAGTTTCAGGAGGTTGCTATATTGTGTCCCAGACTTCTAAAGCAGATGCTATAGCATAGAAGGTCCTGAGTACAATTATACTCATGACTTAAGCAAAAGATGAACCGATTATTCAATAGTTTGTTATTGGTGCATTTATTCACTATGCTGCTGAGAGCCCCTATGGTTTCACCTTGGTTGAGTTACTGTGTATACATTATGCATTTGAAGAAAATGTATAAATCATTCTCTAAGCTTATTATAACTGTAGTGGTTTTGCAGTTTTATGATACTTTAAAGTGCTACTTCGTGAAACAATCTTATCAAGCTAGCGTGTCATTTGACTACTGTACTTGATCATTTTATTTCATTTACTTTATTAGGCCTTTTACTGGTGTAAAGATCAGAATGAAAAATAAAATAGCACCTTATAATTCAGTGGCACCTTTCCCCTGGGAGCCACTTTCTTCTCTCCACTACTGTGTGCAGACTCCCTGGGCTACAGTGCAAGGTTTCACTGTGCTGGGTCTACATGTTCTGAAACTTTTCTTGCTTGGAGTTGGCTACAGCAATATACCATTCACACTCCTCTATCCCAAGGCGTATCCCAAGGCATATACTGTCTGTTATTCATTCTTTCATGGAAATTGTAGACTTGATCTCCAGATTTCACCAGTAGATTAAACTTATTCTGTCTCTGGGGCTTCATAGTGCTTAATTAACTTAATTTCAAACCATTGCTTTCCATTGTCAAGAGATTTGGAAAGCGGGTTTACTATATGTGATAACCATGACTTTGTCCAATATAATCCTTTAATAGGCACCTCATTTCATCCAGCAACTCATTTCACCCAGCAGCCATTCTTTGCAGGGTTGGTGCCAGGCACCATAGATTTTCACAGATCAGCCTCTTTGACTTTTAATTCAGTAGCCAAATAGACAAGACCAACATTCAAAGCAGAGTTTTCAGTGCAGTACAGACATGCTTTGGATATGATCAACTATCAGAGCAGTAGGTAGAGAAGTTCTGCAAATATCAATAGTCATTATTAATGTCACTATGTAGTGGTATTCTGAAATAGTTACAAGTTGGGTCACAAAGAGATTAGGTGGCCTCAGTGTACAGTATGGAATCACTAGTGAGGGTAGGAACATCATGTGCACTAAAGCATTTTGTGTGTGGACACTCAGTCTTTGTCTAAAATAAACCAGATTTGTATGCTTGTCACCTGGGTCAGTGGAAGGCTGGTGGAAGACTGTTAGTGATTAGTGCTTTCCTGTTTTATGCACTACTTGGTTGTTCAGAGTTCTTTATCTGTTTTGTTCTATCTTTTATTTATCAATTCAACCATATTCCTGTGTGAAGATGTCATGTAATGTAGCCAAGGAACCTGCAAGCTATTCCTGATACCAGTATGGTCATATCAATGAGGTGATTCCTCTCTGTGAAGTCAGAATAATGCTAGTAGGCTTTCCTCTCCTCAGCTGTGTACTGAATCTCTCCCATAGGAGGTCACACAAAATCAGTGGAAACCAATGCATGTGTAACCACAATATTGCTCCACAGTAAATTAGATTTTGAATCTGATCCTGAATATTAAATGTCAGGCAAGGTCCTTGATCTCTGCCAGTCTTTGATACACTGGCATAGGCCTTTATAAAAAACAAAAATGCAGCAAGTTCACCTTTTGGTCAACTTGAAATAGAGGGGTGAAAATGAGGTAACTGTTCCCACAACCTTTGGAAAAGCAATAGCAATTAAGTCAAGACTTGGAAAAAATCAGAACCTCACTACTCTACTCTTTTCTCTCTCTCTCTTTTTTTATATATATATATTCTATTTCAGCTAAATTTAAAAATATTAGGTTTGTTGGTCCAAGGTTTACTTAATAGTATTTATGTTTTTGAGGCAGCTGTTTCTTTTAGGGCTACCATCTTGTTGCTGCAGTGGGAGTGAAGTATGGAAGCAGTTATTAAAACTTAATTATATTGGCTTCTGCTTCAGTTGTAGACTAGAGCTCTTCAGATCACTGCATTTCTCCATCAGAAAAGGTTCTTTTCTTTTGCCTATCTTTAGTTTCTGGTTTCAGCTGTCTCTGTGCCTGAGCCTTCCAGTAGTTTCTAATATATGTAATTGTGGCATCTGCTTAACTCCGAGACCCTAGTTCTCAGAAGGATAAGGTAGGCTTTTGCACTCAGTGGAGCTGTTCTGGGAATACATTGGTCCCATCCACTGATTGCAAATCAAGCTGTTCAGTTATACACCTTTGCCAATAATTTAAAGCAGTTAGGATAGAAATTGGAGATAACAGGGCTGAAGGAAAGCTACAGTCTTCTCCCAGTGCTACCCCTGAACCTCTTGTTCCCTCTAGGCTAACTGCAAAAGAGAGGCAATGAAAGAAATCACTGCAGTAATTACACAGTTCCAGAAGTTTATGCTTCAAGTGGTACAGTCCTCCTGCAGCCAGTTGGTTTGGTTTTGATAAATTTCATAGTGGGGCCTTTGTTGTACAAGTGATACTTATGAAATTTATTTATGTCTTCAGTCCTGAAGGATATAAAAGTGCTTTATATTATCCCTATACACAGAAAGAGTTCATTGGCATAAGACAGCCTTTCTAGTGGTATATGTCTGAAGAGCCACGCACGGAAGAAAATTTGGCAAAGATTGTCCAAAAATTTTGGGTCACTGTCTTTAAGGGAAAAAGATGTTTCATATGTAGAGAGAAAGTTTGTATACATTGTGGAGTAAGTAAAATGGAACTTGTCCATATTTCTTATAAAAGTTAGATCTTTTCAGTTGTGAATGGTGCTTTTGCATGTAGCCCGAGGACTTGGAAGTCTGAAACTCACTGTTTCTGTAGGATTTTGTTTTATTCTTTTTACCTGTTTTTTATTTGGTGTCAGGTATTCTTGAGAGTCCAAAAACACAGTGCTCTTTTTCAAGGACTTTCATATGGAAAATCTTACAACTGTAGCAATATAAAAATAACTGAATCTTGAGACTTAATTTTACTCACCTCATACAAATTTTTAATGGGGCATTTACACAAATTAAAGCTCCTGGATTTTCAGCATTTTTTTCAGAAGGAATAATTTATCTCTATAACCTATTTGGCAGAATTCTGCACATAAGTACCAGCAGTGCTCCACTGATAAATTGTATTTATTGTTGTTTCTCAAATTATTACACATCTTTTAGAAGTATGAGAACATTTGTACTAATTATATTAAATCTCTGTCATGGCAACATATGGCAAGAAACAATGTTGGCAGTGTTATGAGATAATAAATGAAAGTGAGAGAATGAGTTATTCTGAGAAGGGTGGGGGGGATATAATTATGACTGAAGCAGAAAACAACCCCTTGCTAATAGAGCAGGTAAGTTGATCTGCTTTGATAGGACCTGATTCTTTGCTTCTTACTAAAGGCAATGGGGTATATGGGCTGGTGGAAGAAGCGTGTAACTGTTTTGCATCTTTCCCGTTACTCTGTTCTTAGATATCTTTTAAAACTCAACCCTAACAGGTGTGCCTTTTTTGCAGATGTGCCACATGATTAAATATTAAGGGTCTAGCCTCTTGTGTTTGAACAATACTGTTTGCACCAGAAAAATGGGAATAAAAAATGGGAAATATTTCTAACAGCATCTTCACACAAAGAAGATGAGAGAGAAAATTTGATGAAAGCCTAGTTTTCAAAGAGATGCCTAAAGCATGTAGCTAGAGGCAAGTTAATGTTAGTTATAGTCCTTTGCAAGGCCTGTTTACATGTTTCCTTTGTAGCCAAAGGGCTGTATGTATGTGCTGTAATAATTACAAAATTACTTTCAGTCTTTTATCTTACCGACATGTGAATCCTACTTGACGTTATGCTCAGATATGTTTTAAAATCTCCAGCCTCTTTTTAATTGCAGTCAATACATGGAATTCATTTGGGTTGGAACTTGCTGCTTTTGGAGGATTGCAGTTCTGCTTGTAGTGGGCTTGTAAGTGAGGGAGAGAGAGATGTAAAGCAAAAGAGTGTAGCTTGAGGGCTTCTGTGCTTTGTGCTTATGCAGAGCATGTCTGGGTGGAGGATCAGGCTGTGCAAGAGGTGATGCAGGAAAGACTGACTGGGTCCATACTTCTCAAGATGTGCCAGGTGTCCCCAGAGTCTTCTCTTCTCCAGGCTGAACAAGCCCAACTCTCTCAGCACTGAGAGGTGCAGCAGACCTCTGATCATCTTTGTGGCCCTTCTCTGTACACGCTTGAGCAGGTCCACTTCCTTGTGCTGCAGGCCCCAGAGCTGATCGCAGTACTGCAGGTGGGGTCCTGTTGAGGTGTAATTGGACGTGTTTTATCACTTAATGTTGGGAGTGTTTGTATGCAGAGATAAATGAGCATTAAATACATCACATTTCTTAGATAGTAGGTGTACTTTAAGTTGGTTCAATTTGAACATGCAGTATATATTGTATTGCTTAATGTTTTATGGAGATTGGATATGTCATCTTTCTGTTCCAGACACTGCATGATATGCTCAGATATTCATTCTTGCTACCTTTCATTTGTGTCGCCAGTTCTGGTCTCAGTTTCATCTTGATTTTTCATACATTAATATTTGGCTTTTCTTTCCTTCCATTTCATCTTTCCCACCACTGCCTAATCCTTCCACCATCATGGCAGAAGAAGCTATCACTCCTACACTTACTACCTGTAAGTAACTTCTTTGTCATCAGACACGCACTTTCTGCCATGTTGTTTCATGCATAAGTAGTGAATGCAAATCTTGAAAGTTGCTTTATAAAAACAAACTTCGTAAAAGTTTTAGCAAAAAACAACATGGTCAGTATTGTAATGAAATATTAAGCTTTATAGCAGTTTTTTGTGCCTCTTGCTGTGCGTTAGAGTCCTTTGAATGTCAATACGTAACAAGTTTTCTTAATGAAAACGTAGTAAATATAAATATCACTATCATGTCTGTGAGAAATTTTCATGCCTAAGTAACTATATTTAGAATATATTTAGTGGTTTCTTATCTGTTCTGTGAGAAATATAACATTGGTTAGACATGTACAAGCATTTCCATTTGTTGCTGTGTACATATTATTGCTTGTTCATGAATAATGATCCTTCATAAACATTATGAGTTGCCATTACTTGTGTGAATTTCAAAGGAGAGAGCACTAAAAAAATGAGGGCAAGATGACGCATAACTTTCAGTAAGTAATAACAATTCATTTTGATACAGTCCTTAATAATACCATTATATGATTATTTACCCAAAGCCTTTGTTTCATTCCATGCTGTCAGCAGGTGATGAATGAGACAGGTTCCTCTGTGAATTTAGCAATTCCCTTTCTGAGGCTTTTCTCACTTTCCAGGTACAAGGAGTACATGATAGCTTTGGATTAGCAAAATATTAGGGGTCTTAGTCACAAAATGCAATTCATTTAAGCTTAATCTTGTTGGCAACTAGAAAAATCAGCTGTCCAGTACATACCTATGTTTTCTAAGGCTCAGATTTAAAAGTCATGGGAAACTAGGAGTTACTTTTATATACTTTAAGAAGATGGGGTGTTACTTGCATGAGACGGATTGTAGTACAAGTTTTCAGATACATATGATAATGCCATGCTCTTGAAAGGAACAAATTTCAATAAATTTTTTATTCCTTTCTAGTTGCCCTTCAAACCTTTAAAATATTTTTTTCAATTAATATTTTGAGAAAGCATCAAGCATTAATTTATAAAATTTACAGAAAATTAGTAGCTATTTTCTAACTTGAAAACTTGGTAAGCAGAGCCATGCTTGAAATGAATTAAAACAACTAAAATTTAAACCTCTTAGTTGAAATTCCCTGAGATTTCTGAATACATCAAAGCTACGCATTTGCTTCGTAATTCAGATTTCATATTACATTATTTGACACTTCTAGTGCAATTTTTTTAAGTGCTCTTTAAAGCGCTGTATTAATGCGAAGGTCAGAAAAGAATTCTCTCTTCCACAGATACAGTGTTTCCCAGGATGGAAAGACCATATTTACATGAAATAGGCATTATAAATGAAGAAAATAACCCATTTGGGACCATTTACATGTAGTTCTTTATGATGTCAAAAGATTATAATGTAGTAAGTTGTAATAAGTAAATATACTTAATATTTGAGGTACTAAAATGCTAAAAAAAACCAAACATTAAATGAAACACTGTTTCATTATTCAAAGAAATTGGATTCTATCTTTTTTTTGTCATTTTTGCTGACAGTGGAAAATTTGTGATTTGAAATTTTTTTATAAATAGGTTTTGTCTTGAGTTTTGCAATCATAGAGACTGTTAATAGTTGATGGGATAGGGCTTCTCTTTATTATTTGGAATACTTTCACAGTGGCTTCAAGAAAAGATCTTTTTGTTAGTGTGATACAAATTGTGTGACTTTGTAGACTGGGTACATTAACTCTTCCAAAAGAAATTGTGTGATCTTAACTCTGTATTGTTTTGCTCCCTGTCTGGCAAAAGAAGGGAAGAACAAGCCCTGGAAAGAGCATACAAGATTCGCCCCCCCCCAGGTGGAAATATTTTGGACCAAATTCTCCACCTGTTTATGCACCACACAATTTCACTGAAATTGGTGGAAATCTTAGATGAATGCAGAATTTGTTACAGTTTTATTTTTAGCTGAGGAAGTTGGTACCGGTTATAAAATGTTCTATATTTTGAGAAACATAATTTGAAGTACTCTGCCACTGCTAATTTACCACTTCTATATTGAGTATCATATTCAAATTTGCTGATTAGTCATTGTAAATGCAAGCTGTAACATCCAAGCAAGCATCTATGTACTGAAATAGTTACTATTGTCTTGTGTGCTGCTTTACTTATGTGCTGTGGGCTCCTTTTCCCTAGTAGACTGCTGTCTCTGCCACTTCTAGATCCATCCTAAATTAAAATTAAAAAAGAAAAAGTTGGCAGTTCCTAGAGCCACTGATGAATCATCAGAGGTGGGCCTACAGCTGTACAGATTTGGCAGACTTATTTCCATTTTAGCTTGCGCTTCCCAGTTAGCCAGTCAAGAGACATTACAGAAAAGGAGTTGAGTATTGCTGTTGAGAATTATACTTCTTTTTCATGGGTTTAAGTGCCTTTGCCAGCGTCTTTCCTCCCAACTCTTACTTTCCTGATAACTGGCACATTTTTTACCTTTCACCTCAGTCAGTTAGAAGATTTTATGGGGGTTTTTTTCTGTCTGGCCATAGTTAGTCCTCTGTGAGTTCTTTTGTTCTTCAGATTAGAGCAAACGTAATAGTGCTCATTAACTCTGCAGCAGGTCTTTTGACTTTGCAGTCGATTTCAAGTGAGAAAAATGAAGAATAGAGATGGTGTCATTAGCGACACTTGTAATGACTGGTGTTCTCAGCATGGCAGCCAGTGCTGGTATAAGTGCTTTCTGCTGACATGTTTTCTGATGGGCAAAACCCATTCAACAAAGACCAGAAAGGGAAAAATACATTAGTAGTTTATTCTGTAATTATGGTTAAATGAACTAGATAAGCCTGTTGTTCAAGTGACAATGAGCACCACTGTGCTGACCAATGGTCATTAACTTTTGTATTTGAGATTTCATTTTGAGAAAGGTTCTGCCCTTGGAAATCATTAATCATTAGTCAGGACCTAACAGGTAGATTCATGCAAATTCAAGCATCAGAGAAACAAAATGAGTGCTTGGACCATCTGAGTTTACTCAAGACACTGGCATCTGATGGAGAGTTTGGGGAATTCAATTTACCCCAGATTCTGGGGCAGATAGTTACAGATCGTAGCTATTATAAATTGCTTTGAAGAAAAGGCTTCAATACATTGCTATGAGTAGGATGTACGCCCAATTAAAATACAAAGTTGTAGAGGCAGCTTTCGATATTCTCCCTCAATTTGAACTTGATACCGAAATGGAATGTTCTGATTATTATTGAAATTAAATGCTTATGCAAAAATAGTGCTACACAGCACTTAGGTGCATAATGTTTTTCTATTGCTGTGCCTTTTCACAAATCACTTTTAACTTCTGAAAGGAGAAGTAGAGAAATAGGAGACAAATATTCATAGAATCATAGAATAGTTAGGGTTGGAAAGGACCTTATGATCATCTAGTTCCAACCCCCCTGCCAGGGGCAGGGACACCTCACACTAAGTCATGTCCCCAAGGCTCTGTCCAATCCAGCCTTGAACACCGCCAGCGATGGAGCATTCACAACTTCCCTGGGCAGCCCATTCCAGTGCCTCACCACCCTTACAGTAAAGAATTTCTTCCTTATATCCAATCTAAAATTCCCATGTTTCAGTTTTAACCCATTACCCCTTGTCCTATCACCATAGTCCCTCATGAAGAGTCCCTCTCCAGCATCCCTATAGGCCCCTTCAGATACTGGAAGGCTGCTATGAGGTCTCCACGCAGCCTTCTCTTCTCTAGGCTCAACAGCCCCAACTTTTTCAGCCTATCTTCATACGGGAGGTGCTCCCAGTCCCCTGATCATCCTCGTGGCCCTCCTCTGGACTTGTTCCAACAGTTCCATGTCCTTTTTATGTTGAGGACACCAGAACTGCACACAGTACTCCAAGTTTGGTCTCACAAGAGCAGAGTAGAGGGGAAGGATCACCTCCCTCAACCTGCTGGTCACGCTCCTTTTGCTGCAGCCCAGGATATGGTTGGCTTTCTGGGCTACAAGCACACACTGCCAGCTCATTTTCATTTTCTCATCAACCAAAACCCCCAAGTCCTTCTCTGCAGGGCTGCTCTGACTCTCTTCTCTGCCCAACCTATAGCTGTGCCTGGGATTGCTCTGACCCAGGTGGAGGACCTTGCACTTGGCATGGTTAAACTTCATCAGGTTGGCATCAACCCACCTCACAAGCATGTCAAGGTCTCTCTGGATGGCATTCCTTCCCTCCAGCCTGTCAACTGAACCCCACAGCTTGGTGTCATCGTCAGACTTGCTGAGGGTGCACTCAATCCCACTGTCCATGTCACTGACAAAGGTGTTGAACAAGACCGGTCGCAACACCGATCCCTGAGGGACACCACTCGTTACTGGTCTCCAGCTGGACATTGAGCCATTGGGCACAACTCTTTGCGTGTGGCCATCCAGCCAGTTCTTTATCCGCCAAGTGGTCCACCTATCAAATTGATGTCTCTCCAACTTAGAGACAAGGATGTCATGTGAGACAGTGTCAAACGCTTTGCACAAGTCCAGGTAGATGACATCAACTGCTGTACCCCTGTCCATCAGTTCCATAGCCCCATCATAGAAGGCCACCAGATTGGTCAGGCAGGAATTCCCCTTAGTGAAGACATGCTGGCTGTCACCAAGCACCTTCTTGTTTTTCATGTGCCTCAGCATGCCTTCCAGGAGAATCTGCTCCAAGATTTTGCCAGGCACAGAGGTGACGCTGACTGGTCTGTAGTTCCCCAGCTCATCCATTTTATCCTTCTTGAAAATGGGGGTTATATTCCCCTTTTTGCAGTCATCGGGAGCTTCACCTGACTGCCATGATTTTTCAAATATGATGGACAGTGGCTTAGCAACTTCATTTGCCAGCTCCTTCAGGAACCACGGATGGATTTCATCAGGTCCCATGGACTTGTGCACGTTCAGGTTCCTAAGATGGTCTTGAACCAGATCCTCTCTTACAGTGGGCCCAGGGTCTTCATTCTCACAGTCCCTGCATCTGCCTTTCAAGACTCGGGTGGTGTGATCAGAGCATTTGCCAGTGAAGACTGAGGCAAAGAAGTCCTTAAGAACCTCAGCCTTCTCCAAATCCAGGGTAGCCAGTTCTCCTGATAGCTTCTGGAGAGGGTCCACATTGTCCCTAGTCTGTCTTTTATTTGTAGTGTACCTATAGAATCCCTTCCTGTTATCCTTAACATCCCTAGCCAAGTTGAATTCTAAGTGGGCCTTAGCTTTCCTCACCTGGTCCCTAGCTTCCCAGACAACATCCCTGTATTCTTCCCAGGCCGCCTGTCCTTGCTTACACCTTTTATAAGCCTCTTTTTTCCTTTGAATTTTCCTCAGCAGCTCCTTATCCGTCCAAGGAGGTCTCCTGGCCCTCCTGTAGCACTTCCTTCTAGTAGGGATGCAACACTCCTGAGCTTGTAGTAGGTGATCCTTGAATATCAACCAAGAGTCTTGGGCCCCCCTGCCCTCTAGGGCTATATCCCATGGAAGCTTACTGAGTAGGTTCCTGAAGAGGCCAAAGTCTGTTCTCTTGAAGTCCAGGGCAGTGAGCTTGCTGCATGCTCTTCTCACTGTCCTGAGGATCTCGAATTTGACCATCTCATGATAGCTGCAATCAAGGCTGCCCTGGAGCATCACATTTCCAACCAGCCCTTCCCTGTTGGTGAGGACGAGGTCAAGCATGGCACATCTCCTTGTCAGCTCCTCTATTACTTGCAGAAGGAAGCTGTCTTCCACACAGTTGAGGAACTTCCTTGATTTCTTGTGCTGGGCCGTACCGTCCCTCCAATAGATATCAGGATGGTTGAAGTCCCCCATGAGAACAAGCCACTATTCTGATAAAATAGTAATCATGTTGAGATCTTAATAGATCAGATGAAATCTGATATTGTCTGTCCCGTACTAATTATCTAATTAGGTGACTTAGGACAGAAGTGCATCACAGGTTTGTTGTCTATATGGAAATCTCAATTCAGAAGCCTAATACAATGTTGAAACATTACTAAAATGGACTCTGTAAGATTAGAGATCCTGCTGCCTGGCATTTTGCATATGATTCAAAAGTGGACAAAATTCCTCCTACAACGAAATTAATTCTACAGACATCGAGCTTTTTCATATAAAAGTGATTAAAAACATGCCCTTCTTTTCATAAGAATTTGATAGTTTGGGGCTCAGTTGAAGTACACTTGTCTTGTGTATCTAACTTGAGCTCAGGAGCCTAGGAGTCTGTTCTCAGTTTGGTTATCTATGTGTTTGTTGCTTTGCTAACAGATTTTCAATGCTGGCTTCAGGAGCTCTGTACAGAAACTTCAGTTGTGGTTCATTTCCCCAGTTTCATTGTGTCTGATCAAGTACTTATGACAGAAGGCAGAGGTTAGCAAATCTGCAAAATGACCCAAATAATCAAAGTCAAAAAAATTTCCAAAACATCAGTGGTGTCGAAACTCTAAACAGTGATTTCTGGATAATTCCAGGAAATATGCAGTCATTGTGTTTGAAACTTCTGTAGTAATTTGAAAACAGTGAGGGAGCTGAGAAACAATCTTGTATGCTCAACTGCAGCTGCCCCTGGAACTAGAAAAAGCTCATCCGTTTGCATCTTGCAGATGGAGGAGAGCACTGAACAGAAAAACATGAGTGTGTTTGAACTGTTTGATGTCTTTGATCTGTTAGACTATGCCTGTGATCTCTTCTGAATCTTTAAATATACATAGATACATAACTTGTATCATAGTATCATGTAACCCAAAATAAGTGTGAATTTCTATAATTGTCTTGTAAGCTAGACTTAAATGATTTGGGACTATCCCATGAGTTTTGTTGGATCTGGCAAAGTCTAGAACGCCGACATTGAAATCTTTGGATAATATGCAGTGCTGAAAATAGCAAGGAGGGTATTTTACAAAATTGTCATCACTGAAAAATGTATTTGTGGGCTGTATGCCTTATGCTTTGAGTAGAGAGGTACTATATCTAGCTTTCATGTGGAGATACAAAGCAATCTCAGAATTAGACTGTTATTTTTAATTAAAATACACCACGTAATTTTTAAAAATATGTTTGAAGTCAATGATGCACTGATTCCTTTTGGGTCTTCTGATTCTTTTGGATCTGATTGCATTGTTTTACAGCTAAGACTTACATTCCCATTACTCTGTTAAAAAAAAAATTGTGTGTAATCCTTAACACTCAGACCACCAGTAAATAAATACTTTTTTATTATTATTTCATTATTATTTTTATTATACTAGCTCTTTCTGACATGTGTGAGTCCCCCAAGGCAGTGATCTGACTATATGAAATAGCTTTCTTGAGGTACAACAGAGATCAGGTCATTCATGTGGAGAAATAGCTCTGCTGTCGTTCATCTTTCCTGGGTGTGTTTAGATACTCACTCCAAGTTACTTTTACAATACCCACATGTAGAAAAACCGCAGTAATTTCTGAAGTTACCCAGACTTTTTGAAACTGCATTAGCCCAGTGTGTTGAGTGAGAAACCATAATCTGTAATGTGCTGCAAGTTTGGGCTTTTTAAAATAAATGGGTATTACAGAGGGAGTGAGGTGAAGTATCAGAAGTGGTTGATTGTTATGCTGGTCACACAATCACACTCGGTTACTGTCCTTGGTCCCTCAGTGTCAGGCAGTAAATTTGCACATGAGCTGGGATTTGGAAATTTTTCTGTCTTTAAAGGGGTAGTTTCAGTTTACGCTGCTTATTTTGTGAAGGTACCAGACATTTAGTGTGGGAACCAATGTAAATGTAGGAAAAATAAGTACTTATTCAATCTAGAGAGATCTTCATTCCTTCCATGTTAATAAAGGCTTTGCCTTGCTTTTCTAAACTAATACACAGGGATTTGAATTGGATACTGAAATTGCTTTTAGAAATTGTGGATTCCATATACCCTTGTAGGATAAGCCTGATAGCGTACCTTTATATGTACATTTGGGACAGGAAGAGAGCATAGGGGTAGTTACGTGTATTAAAGAAGTTACCTTTGTATTTGAGTATTGCTGTCCTATATTGAGTCATGTTCAGTTAATGTTAGCAGCTTATCAGGGTGGACTGTCTTCTCTATAAAATTGTGAATTGAATTATTCCTCAGTCAGCCTGTGACATTGTAGCTTCCTAAAAAATTTCATTCCCAAATAAGTCATGCTTACTGTCAAGAGTCATCATTCTAGGCACTGAGATTTTGCCATTATCTACCATCATTGCTGAATTATAGTTTCAAAGAGGGTGTAAGGTAATAATTTTCAGTCACTTCATTTAAGACTTTTCCCTCAGGAAAAAGGTGCAATTCATGGGGTTTTTACTCTGAAGTTGCATTTCTGTATACATGGATTGCTAAAAACTGACTTCAGATTCTATGATTTTTGATCTTCAAATAGAAAACAGAACCTTTCCTTATTTTAGTGTTAGTATTTATTGTACAAGAGGAGTAATGGCATTGGAAATTTATTTCCTCTAAACCCCAAACTTGCTATCACATTTTACATGAATGTAATTGTGTTAGCAATAAAGAAGTTATACTGCATATTAAGACTCAAACTCACTTCATAATTTATGTTGCTAAAGGCCTGTATTTTTTCTACAAGATTGAAGTGATAGTTTTCAAAATGGCTTAATGAAATATTGAACTGATCGACAGAAGATGTCTACAAAAGTTGGGACTGCAAAGAATAAGGTGAATGTTGCATTGTAACTGTCCTGGACTCAAGGAGGACAAGCAGTAGAAAGAATGCTTGAAGAAAAATGGGTAGAATTTAGCCAGACATCTTTGCTCCAGTAAACCACAGATTTAATGACTTCTGTGATACAGATAAGAACTGTAAAGAGATGTTTGTGTCCCTTGAGTCATGTCAGGAGAGGGCACTGAGGAGTTGTAGTCAGTCATATTGCAATAACTTCTATTGACTGATTATGGTTTTGTTTGAGCTTCTTATCTGTAATCTTTTCTCTGACCCCTGCATCCCATGGGAGATGCTTCAGCTGAAATGCCTTTGCTGAGCCTATCTGCAGGGTTTATGGCCAGGTTAATGATAATCCACCTCAAGGTAGTATCTGTCAGTGTTCGCTCTTAATTTCACAATGAAAATGTTCTAATCTTGGCTCCTTTTCTTTCAGCTCCTTTTCATTTCCTTTCTTATCTGCAGTATTCCTTGAGCTCCCTTGAAGTCTAGACTGCCAGATCCCTGGGAGGGAAGAACAGTGGCCATTTGCTTTCTGTATTGTCTAGCTGACCAAAATCATCATTCATTTCCAAATTTTCTTTCTGTCATTTTTCTTGGTCATTGTTTTCCTGCAACGAATTACTATGGCACCAGAGGATAAGGAACCATTCCTCAGTTGCTTTCTTCTGCCACTCCTGGTCACTCGAGCCCTCTGCCTCCATTGTGAGAGTCTGCAAGGATTCCATCTGATCAGGGTCCTTCCTAAATTCAGAGCAATAGCTCACATGTAAAATGTAGCTAGGAAGATTGCAGCAACTGTGAAATTGAGCCTCACAAAAACTAATCAAGCAAGGAAACAGAAGAACGGACAGGCTGTGTGCTTATAAATCCTGCAAAGCCTGGCATTTCATCAGTCCCAGAGACCTTGTTGCAGAAGAAAATCTTTTACAAGGCTTATCATAGATATTAGAATCATGGGTTTATTTCACTTACAAGTGTGCAAGAAAGATTTTATTATTACTGTTAATATTATTATTATTAGGCTGTAGCTTTTAGTGTATGCTACAGAAAGATATCTGTAGGACTGTCAGAAGTCAGTTCCTGTGCCAACCAGAGAGCAGCAGTGATCCAAATGAAGAGGTAGCAGTTGGAGCAGAGCAGAGTTTTGTAGGGCTTGTGTCATAAACTATCTGCTCCTGTGAGTACTGAGCTGGTGAACACAAAGAAGCAAGGGTCTTTTTTTTTCTTAGCATCTGAAGCTCAGGACCACTTATGCATTTGATCTGAGATCCCTTGGTGAGACACTGAACAAAATGTCTAGGGGTATCTCAATTGTACTCAGTTCACCTGCAGAGAGAGTTAGCTTCTCGCGTCCTTTCTTATTCCCTGATCATGAAGGTATAAGAGCTACCAGAGGCATCTCTGGTTTGTCTGAAGCAAAGGGAAAGCAAAGCATTCACTTAACCTGTGCATTTCACAGTTGTATATGAATGATAGGATCAGCTGGTTTAGAGCAATTATGCCACTCCTTATCGCCCATTATATAGTGATAGTATGCTTTCTTCCTGCATGGTGATGTCAGAAGCAAAAAGTAGATCTTCCAGCATGGAATTGGCCAACATGTTCATATTGAGTATGATAATGCATGTCTATTGACTGCAGCAAATACTGATTTAGTTGTGCTAGGTAGATAATTTGCTTAAAGATGTGTATTGGATTGTGCTTTAGGTATAGTGGAATATATCTTGTAGCTTATGGTTCTATTTAGTAACTGCCTATGGAAGTGACACTTCAAAGGGACTACTAGATTCATGGCTTACTGTGTATTTTCAAAAGTAGATGAAATATTGAAGGCTTTGAATGTACTGAGGTTTTTATGGTAAGATTGTAATGTTTATGATATGTGATAGTGTAAGGCCCTGATCCTTAGCTGTAACATCCAGGTGTTACTGGCAGTAGAACCTTACTTTCTGCTTACCAAATAGGGAAGAGTCATGTCTGCATTTTAATGTTCTCCAAGTTAAGATTAGAGAATATATTTCAAACTAAGAAAAAAAAAAAAAGAAACACGTAAGGATGTTAGTAGACTGTAGGGATGGCCTACTGTATGCTTAAAAAAAATAAATTAAAAAATTGGGTACATTGTTTGCATGTCGAGTCCTAATACAGACTCTCAGCAAAAGCTGATCTATTCCTTTTGCTCCGTAGGTTACCGCAGTTTCAGCTGCCTTTTGCTGGAGCCCAAAGTACTCTAAACCTATTTTGAGTCAGGAGTACTGTACATTCATAGAAGTCTCTTGTCCAGTTCTCGGTCCACAAAAGGTTTTATCTTACAGCTTTGATCCTGCTGTTAATATCTTCCTTCTAGTTTCTTTTTCTCTTTTAGCACCAATGTGTGTGCCCAGCTCTTAAGCCTGCGTTGTTATCCTACTGACCATTTCCTTTTTCATCTCTCTTCTTCCTCTGCTCCTCCTTTTACTTACTTCTCCTTTCCTTTAGCCCCTTTTGCTCCCCTTCTCCCCCTCCCCCCACAGCTACTATATGTCTGTCCTGTCCTGAAAACAACTTCCTTAAAATTGCTCTATTTTCATTCTCTATACTTTGCTTTTTCACCTGAGACTAGGCAGGCTGCCTAGTCATTGGTTTTGTTCCACGTTCTACTCTCTCTCTCCTCAGAACGTGTAGAAGGGAAGGAAAGGCAGATCTGAGAGCATCAGAATATCCTTCTGTTACTGTGCAACCTTTGTTTTCTAATTCTTTTTATTCTTGATATTTACTAAAGTGCTGTTTCTTAGATAGACTTACTCTGTGGGAACATTTAACACAGTAAAATTAAGAAAAGACTGAGTTAATATGTCTACATGAGAATTTTTTGCATAGGGGATTACTGGTTTTCTCATTTTTTCTCCATAAAAAAATAATTTTAATAAAAAAATTTTGGCTTTAAAAATACTCACCTTCATGTTGAAATTTAGCCTGCAATATTTTTCATACAAAGAAGAAAAAATTTATCTTAAGCGATTGAAAATGATGTCATCATGGAAGTTGCAATATAACATTAATTATAAGAAGTATACTTTGATACCCACAGTACTGTGTATTTACTTACGTCAAAACAAGGTAATGCTTACTGAATTAAGAATAGCTTTTCATTTTATGATTGCCTGTTGTTCTTTGAATCATAACCTTCACTCGCTTCTTTAATTTAGGAGAAAAAGCCATTAAACGTAGATACTTTCTGAAAGTGTGTGCTGCATGAAAGCTTTAATTAAATCTACAAGTAAAGCTTTAAAAGAACAAGATTCAAATTAATTGCAACAAGGACCGTGCATTTATTTCTGTGACAGGCCTTTGCGCTTTAGAGAAAAGGCAATCTGTGTACCCTTATCTGAATTAGTAAACTCAATATCACTTTTCATTAGCATGGTAGGTCATTGTCATGCGTCTTCAGTGTGACACTGTTTACATGTTAATGACCTCACAAATAGAGTCTGTTCCAAACAGTTTGCAGTAGTAGAAAGTTGTAAATCCATGAAGTGGAATAAACTGTCCTCTGCTTTCTGCATCATTGCTTCTTGTAAGTTCCCCTCTAGTCTGAGATTCATAATTAGGCAGAAGTATAATTAAGGCAAATTCGGTAAATGCAAATAGAGCAAAAGGATTTATAGCTGATTATGGTTGTTATAGCATACCTGAAATAAATTAATTTTTAAGCATTGTTATTAGCTGACTTTTCAATTACATGGAGTCCAGAAGTAGAAAGAACTGTTCACAAAAAATATTCGTAGCTCAAGATAGTATGAGTCCATGGTGATGTATTCAGATTTACAAAGTGCTGACATATCCATGTAAGAAACCACAGAAAGATTCAGTAGAACATACTGCTTTAGTTGTTTGGGGTCTGATTGCTTTGTATGAGTTGAGATTTTTTAAGATTATAAATATATTTTTCCCTCACCATATAATGTAATGAAATCAGCATGCTCCCTAAAATCATATCCTTAAGGAAAATGTCATATTTAGGTCTGGTAATTTGACTAGATAGTGAAAAGCTTCACTGCTTTAACATCTTGGAATGATAAAGCCAACATTAAATGAGTAAAACAAACTCAGCATGAAGACTTAAATTTGATTGCGTAAGATATCTAAAACAAAGACCATTCTGATACCTTGCCATGTGAATTCATTTAAGTGCTGAATGCCCTCAATTCCCGTTGACTTCAGCACCTTGCAGAATCTGGTCCTGTATTTGGATGTCTTCACCCTGCCATAACAAAAAGCCTATTTTTCACTTGTCATATGCAGTGTATACCTGGTATTGCAAGACATATACTCTGTGGTTTTGCCTGCAACAACCTTGGGAGTTGCTTTGCAGACAGAGAGTAATGGTTTCTACTTTAGTCGCTCACCTAATATGCAAAGTGAGTTTAATTATATGCTGTCCAACCCCCTCTGCTACATATTTTTCCACTTGCTGGCTCTGGGTGAAATACATACTTTCTACGTGCGAAGGTTGCTAGTAAGTGTACAGTGCCCCTGGAAGCATTTATGGCTAATCTTGCCCTTAGCATGCATAATGTAGCTAAGTACTAATTAAAGGTTAAAGAATAGGGATCCATCTTTTCTCTGCCTGATGAATAGAGGAATGTGTTCTGCATGGAGTCAGATGCTGCTTTCAACTAGACAGAATTGCTAGGATGCTACAAAACCTAACTACGTGAGACTAAAATTTGAGTCTCCAGATTTTTTCACAGCACAACTAGTAAATCACTGTCTTGTGTTGTGTAATGAATTAGCTGGTTTACTGTGTTTCATATAAATATGTAAAGCTGCAAGGAACACATAGGTAGAATGTGGATTTGATTTCATAAGGGTAATTTTTTTTGTCCTGCATACTGACTTCTGAAAATTATCTGTAGCCCAGTTGTACATTTTGCTATTAAAGAGAGATATAGTTCTGGCAAGGCAACGTTATTGCTCTCTCTCAGATCCCAATAATAGCTGATTAAAGCAGGTTTTGATTACTTCTAAATATTGCTATGCAATAGAAGAGAAATTAGCCGCTGAGTGATGGAGCTGTGATGGCAGATAAAAACTTGGCCCTCCAGTCTGTCTTTGTATGGCTACAATTTCCCCACAGTTTCTGGAGGTTTTTAATTTTAATACATCTCCAAAACCTTTCATAGCAGAATGGATGATAAGTTTGAAGTTCTTTGAAATAATCCTTTCAGATATCCTGTGTTCACTTCTTTTTTGTAGGATCTTCCTAGCATAAAAATCTAATAATAGAAATTTTTTTTTAAATAAGCTTCCAAATAGGTTATGGAATGAAGAGGTCCGGTTTCAGCCACCAGCTTTCTGATGAAAGTTCTTAAACCTTTGGGTGCCATATTCTCCGCATTAGTTAAATTTTGATTGCCATTAGCTGCTGCAGAGCAGTGGTTTCAGGGCTGCTGGAGGTCTGATAATCAGATAGGCAGAGTACTTCATGCTTCCTTTATCATCACTTGGATTTGAGAAAATTTGATCTTTGTATTTCTAAACAGAAAGCCACCACTGCCTGAAAATACATGTTGTTGGAATATTAGTGCCTTAAAATCAGAGATGGAGACATCACCAGCTAAGGCAGGATTAGCCACATGCATATACTTGCAGAAACACATGTTGTCTTATGAGTAGCCCCTGCAAAAGCACCAGGGGAGGTGTAAAGTGTTTTCTCTGACACTAGCTGCTTTGACACTTCAGTGGCTGCAGAGCTGCGCCTCCTTTCCCACAGTAGGAATAATCAGCATCAGAGGTTTACTGCTTGAACTCCTGGGCATGTGGATTACTGTTTTGACAAAACAAACCAAAATAAAATAAAAAAAAAGTCATTAGTTAAAGCCCAGATACTGCAGTAGTAGTTTCCTTAGATAAAGGTATGAAAAGAGTAAACCAGAATAATACAATTATTTAGTATCTCATCATTTTCAGAAATGCATAAATAAAATAACTGAGCATACTGTACCACTTAGAGTCTAATCATTTGCTGTCTGATTAGAAGCCAGGTAGCCATAGGGTGAAAATAAGATGGAAAAGGTCATATGATTAAATTAGCTGCATTCAGACAGGCATTACTTAAAATGGTTTTTTGCTATGATTAAAGAAGATAACGGTTAAGTCAAGCAAATAAGATCAAGTTAGTGACCCTTAGAAAGGGAAATTAACCTCAACGATAAATGAAAGGTTACTGTCCTCTATGAGAACTCCAAGATATGCTACTCTTGGTTAATCACATCTTTCACTTCTAGCTATGCATATAACTGCCATTCTGATTATTTAGAGAGGAATGCACATCCTTAATATGGGATCCAAATATTAAAACTTATTTTCCCCTTCTTTCTAACTCACAATGCTTTTAGCAACACAAGAAATGCCTAGTATGGTCCTAGTGCTCAGGTGCTCATCCATTAATATCCTATCAAATTTGTCACTATTTTCATATTTTATTGTAAACAGCTTCATCTGAGCAGTGCTGTTTCAGCATCACTTAATCTCTTGTAGGTGTTTCCAAGCGCTACATTATTGCCTCTTGGGTTATAAATATTGACAGCAGGTTAAAGTTTTGATCACATGATTCTTCCTTTTTAATGTTGGGTTTGTTTTCCTTTTGTGGATGTTCTTGGGAGCCTACTTTTTCCTGCTGTGTTCCTGCCAGACTCAGAGTCTAATGAAAATCTGGGGTAAATTTATAGTATTGGATTTTCATAATATATCTCTTGCATTTGATTAAACATGGAGAATCTAAAGTTTTATAGTCAAATCAGTTTTTTTCTCAAAGTCTTTTAATATGGGTGAGGAAGTATGGTGGTCAAAAAAGTTGTAAAATCCCGTAAGAAGCTAATGGTGTTATTTGGTACTTGTGAATTTGCTGTGAATGAAAAATAGCTCTCTTTCATTGTCTGGAAGCCCAGAAAGGTGTATATATTGGAGTGACTAACCAGAAGTGAAAACACAGCAGGAAATTTCACTGTCCTGGTTCATACTACTGATTAATCACCAAAAGCTAAAAGCTAAATTGGTCTGTCTTCGTCTTCCACATATTTCATTAGCCTCCACAGTACCTGTGATCTAGGATTTTCCTGCTGGGATCTTCTCCATAAATACTCTTGCAGATCTTGTCTGTTTCTGACAAAAAGGATTTCCATGTGTATTAGCCATTCATTGTCATTTTAGTAACTTCTGTATGTTGGCTTCTATTTGGTGCTGAGAAATGTCTTCTTTGCGGATGTTACACTATGCTTTGCTAGAATGTCTTTGTCTTTCTGAGGAAAGACAGTAATGGGGTGTAATTTTTTTTTGTTGCTTGTTTTGCTGTCAGATGCTTACCAGACAGTAAACCAAAACAGCTACAGGACAAAAGCATTTACAGGCCAAACAGACTAGGCTGCATATTTAAGAGGATGTTATAGTTACTAGGAAACAAGAAATAGTTAAATCCTTCCTCATAGTTACACCATTTTGAAGTGGCATCATCCAGTCAGTATTGAGTGATCCTTGAGAAACTGGATTGAAATACTAAATAAATCTATGTCCCATACTACTTCTTATGTATCAACTGTTAATGCCATGGTTCCTCATACTCTCTTCAGGCTGTTGTTTTATTGTGTTATGTCCTACAATGATACTGTCACCTTTAAAGAAAAAAATATTTTCTTTCCTTGTCTGTCCAAGGTCAGTAAGAAGGAGAATGATAGTTTGTGTCATTGACATGGAAGTCATTACTCGGGAATGAAATGTTGAAGATAGACCAGCAGATGCCCTAGAAGTTTGGATGCATTTAGTTTGCCTTTGCTTTAGCTAGTGAAAGTGATTTGACAGCTGTACTTTGTAGTTTCTTCCTTCTGGAGCATGTGATCATGCTTTGATAGCAACCCTTAATCTATTATTAATGCAGTTGTATGTAGATCAAAACTAAAGATCCTTAGTCATGTCAGAAAGTAATGCTGGCCTATTTTTATATCATCTGAGGATGTATCTGAAGTGAAGGAAATGAAGTGCCAGAGTACTTATGTCAGGTATTTCATACCTCTTTCCTCTATGCTAGCTGTAATCTGAAGCTCTTTAGGTGTGCGTGTACATGTGCACCACACAATAAACCTCCTCAGTTTTTTGTCCCAGGAACTAGTAAATAAGTAAGTGCTTCCTCTGAGTCTTTTACTTTTGTTGATTTTGAGCTGTGGCTTTTTATCAAGATTTGAAGAAGAGAATTTGAGACTTTTTTTATGTGAAGTCTTACTAACATCTAGTTGCCAACATTTTTATGATAATCTATGTGTACCACCTTTCGAAACTAAGAGGGTTAATTTAGCCCCATGACTTTCTCTAGTAACATCATTATTGCAGGTTATTGCAGAAGTAATGCTGTGCGGGTTATGTTCACTCTCCCATTCTGAAATGGGTTTTTTGTGGGTTTAAGCTATAAAGTTTTACTGCAGAAGGGCACATAGCCTGCTATGACCTCATCTTTGAACAAGCTTTCCGCTTCCTCTTGTTCATACTCGGTTGAGATCAGGCAGTGTCTGCATGGATGGTCTTTAAAAAGCAAAGCAAGCCATTCAGCTCTTCACATTGCTGTCTTGTAACGCAACACGACGTTTTGAGGAAAAAAGACATTTGAAAGCCTGTGCTGGGGTGCATCAGGGGGCTTAATTCTGCTTGTTATAAGTCTTAAGACATAAGGCATTTACAGCTTACTAGCTTTACTGCAGGAAACAACTGAAGCAGCCAGAAACACCAGATGGAAGTAATGAGGCAAATGGCTATGAACTGGTAACAGTCAATGGGTGTCCTGGTTTAAGCCTCTCAGGCAGTTCGCTCGCTCACTCCACCCTCTTTCTTCCACCCCACTCTGAGAGAGGGGGGGAATGGGGAGAAGAATCAAAAGACTGTAACTCCCACGGGTTGAGATAAGAACAGTCCAGTAACTAAGGTATAACACAAACCACTACTGCTACCACCAATAATAATAATGACTAGGGAAATACAAGGGAAGAGGATACAACTGCTCACCACCCAACGACCGAACCGTGAACTGAACTCTTCCTGGTTCCTGCCCCCAGTTTTTCCCTCCTGGGCATGACGTGATGTGGTATGGAATACCTCTTTTGTCAGTTTGGGTCAGGTATCCTGTCTCTGCTTCCTCCGAGCTTCCCCTCCTCCCTGGCAGAGCATGAGGCTCAGAAGGTCCTTGGTCAGACAAAACATTACTAAGCAGTAACCGAAAACATTGGTGTTATCAGCGCTGTTCCCAGGCCGAAAGTCAAAAAACACAGCGCTGCACCAGCTACCAAGAAGGAGAAAAATGACTGCTACTCCTGAACCCATGACAATGGGCCATGTCATCCTGCAGACATCCTGACACCTCCTGGAGGGCTGGTGCATCCTCGGCCACTGGGTCGTTCCTGCAAGAGCTCCATTGCAAGACGTGGACACTACCATACATGCTAGTTTCTTGAGTATGTTTGTTAACTTGGATCTGCTAGAAAGCCAAACCCCCTATACATTGGGATGATCATTCTCAGTGTCTCCTGAGAGTCAGGATGAAGTTGGCATGCACCTGGCTGCTGGAGTTAATGAGCACTCCTGGGCCATGAGCTGGGAGACAACTGTATGTTTTATCAGGGAAGAAATGTGCCCCGAAGAGGAACAGCTAAGGAAAACAGATGCACTGGAAGGCAATACATGGAAGGAAAATAGCTGTGAGGCTGAGGCAGTACTTTCAGTAGAAGGAAAAGCATTGAAAATCCTCAGCTACGGTGTTTCAGATGCTAACAAATTTCCCTCACAGAACATCCACAAATATCCATTTGGCCAGAGTAATAATTAGCTGGTATCACATGGACTGTAATTGCTGGTGATGCAGCAGCAAAAGTATGCTTTGGGGAGAAAAGTAACTGGGATCCTTCTCCTCTTTGACTCAGTACCCACACATCTTGTCGCAACATTGTGCCAGGCAGTCACCCTTCTACTGCTGAAGTGGAGGTGGGAACAGCAGGAACTTTAGAACTGTCACTGTTGTGGCTTGATGTGATACTACAAGTGTCACAGCAAGCAGAGGTCCACAGAGGGACCTGTGGCAGAGGTCCACAGAAGCTTCAGGATGGCCCAAATTTGAAGTTTCAGATCTCAGTGGTTTAGTCCATAATATAATGCAACAAGTCATTCTGTTACTACATTCTGCCTTTATATATCTAAGGAAACGGGACAATGTTATGTTACCTTCACCATCCAGTCAGCTGCACTACAAGACAGTGTCATAGCTTTTTATTACGAATATTGGAAATATAGCTTTTATTACGAATATTGGAAAATTTCCTACAGTAGCTAATTTGCCAGTGAAATATGGACATTTCAACATGTCAGCTGCATTTTTTATTTCCTATATGCATCTTGGAGTTTATATACAGATGGCATTTTTACGCTTATATCTAATAGCTATTAAAATTTTCCTGTGCCTTATTTCTTTTGAATGTGTCTTTACCAAGCCTGTCAGCTCTTCATCTCTGAAGCTAAAAATAAATGTTTATACAGAAATCAGAAGAGATTGAAATTATGGGTTGATTCACAAATAGAAAAAAGAAATTACACAGCTTTCATTAATTATTCCATGGATACTTTTGTTTGTGGGAGTGGTGCATTGAGCATCTGGTTTTTTCAATCCTGAAGAAAGTTAAGTAGCTGAAAACACGAGATTAGAGAGAAGCAAGCCAAAGTTGCACATTGCATTTTGTCATAGGAAATATCACTTTTTGTATTACATTGAAAAAGGGATTGCATATCCACAGCTGGAATTTTTGCTACCCTTTATTGTAGCAGCAGCAGCTGCCATTTTTCTATTCCATAGCATTAAACCAACCCATAATTTTGCAGCAAATTCTGCCAGAAATGTGTCAGTGAATACTGATACTCTATATGAACCAGGCCTCTAAATCTTTTTTCTTATTTCTGGGCAGTATGAGACTGTTAAAGGAAATGACATTTTCATATTGATGTGGAACAGTAATGGTATAAAATCATCTTGTGACATTTTCAGGTGGCAAATGACTTAATGAGCAGCAAGAAGGATGAGTAGTTCCCAAATAAATAACAGTGCAGCCATAAGAAAGCAAAGAGCACTGTACTGTAGTCCTTTCAGTGATCTTGCAGTTGAAGATGATGTTCATTTTCAGAAAATGCGTTTTTCATATCATTACTTAGTTACACCTGGTAATAAGGTTAAAAGTGTGATAGATGAATCAGCTTCCAGAATTTGATGTAGCAGTATAAAAGCTCGCATTTCTGGAACAAATTCCATTGAGGGTTTTAAAAAGAATGGCGTTTCACAAAGAATATCAGAGGTGAAGCTAGAAGCAGCATTCTGTATCTCAGTCTGCTATTCACATAAAAAAGTGTTTGAGCCAAATGTGTCCCTTGGCCTTCAGCTGTTCATTTTTAATGTATGTGTGGCTTGCACATGCTGCAGTTCTTATATTCAATGCTCAATCTTCATCCAAATATAAGTGTATTGACTCCAGGGACAGAGAATTCTTGACTATCAACACTGTACCTCACTATTATTTATGAAGGTTCTTCTTTTTTGCTCTATTCAAATAGATGAAGCACTATTTCAGACATTTAATGATTACTCTCCCATATGCAATTATGCCAAACAGATCTAAGACAAACAAATCAGAGCTGCAAACGAACCTTGCATTGAGCCAGCTCTTCAGTAGGTTACTTTTAGCAAAGAAACAGACCATCTTTCTGAAGAGACATGTTAAATTGCAGAAAAGCTGAATCCCGCTAGAAAAAGTTATTAAGAAAAGCAGCCTACCGTGGCAATTTTGGAGGACTGGTTTGTTTTGACAAAACTGTTTTTCTCTCAGTAACTGTCAATGAATTCATGTTCACCTGATATTTACTTTTATTATACAGTTGGCACTTAAAAGGCTATTTCCAAAGTCAGGTGGCTGTACCTCATCTTCCAGCTATACTTAGCTCTCATCTCATATCCTTTTTGTTTGCTAAACACCTCACTTTACTTTGCAGACAGTCACAATACTTGGTGATATGGTAAGGCTGCAGTATGTTTTCACAGAGGTTATTTTTTCTGTTGCTTGAAAAACATTTAATTGTTTGAAGACCACTTGCGCGAATGGTATTTTCACATCAAATATGTTTGTATTTTTATGTCAGCCAAGTGGAAACTGAATTTTTAAGACAGTATTTTATTGTGGGGTTGAATGTCAGCAGATGTATAACAAAAAGAACTCCAAAATAAATCAATTTACAATGTTTTGTAAACTTATGTAATACCACAGTGAACACCTGTCCTATTAGCAAGTAAAAAGCAAAGAGCAGGATACTTTCCATCTGTTCTATTCTGAACTACAAGGACATATATGATGGAAAAAGCGTAGAGAAGCTGCTTTATGAACAAGAACTCTTTGACTTGTCTAAAATAGCAATAGTTATTTATTAGGCCTTGTTTATTTGCTGTGATTGTAGCCAAGGAGTTTTTTCTTGCCTACGCAGTCTGAAAATACCATAGGCAAGAAGGACTGCTGCAGCTGAAACCTACCCACCTCTTTTATCTGATAAGTGTCAATGTGGAACTCCAGACCATGGCAGAACCTTTTGGGTAGTTTATTTTAAATGTTTATTTTGTAGAAATAGATCTCTTCCTACACTCCACTGTGTTAATGGCATGTACTTACAGTGATACAGCGCAGAATGTGACTGTAATCAACTTGCTTTTTGTTATTTATAACATTTGAGCAACAAAGGTTTCCAGGCTGGTCATGCTGTTACTTCAAGTCCACATTTCATTTTGACATAGGTGCTAAAAGCAAGAGTTAATTTATTTCTTTCTGCCCAGTCTGTGTCTTTGTATTGTATGTATTTGAGTTCATTACCAACCCTGGTAGACAAAGATCCTGATTTTATTAGAAAAAAAAAGAAACCCATAGTAAAATTCTTACTGGGTTTTGGTTACATTAAGAATATTTGGCTTGAGCACAGTCAGAACAAGAGAGAGCTTCTTCATATAGTATTTGTAGTTACTAGAAAGGCAAGTTGATATTTTTCTGAGTATCTTTCTCTTTCAGGACTGAGATACATCTACATACAAATTCCTACCATATATTCAGACCTCTAGAGAGGAGCAGTGGAACTCCTGATAAGCCTTTTTATAGTTCATTTACCTGTAGCCATTTCTTTCATGAATTTGATATTCAATGATTCTATGATTCTATTCCAGGCATCAGAAGTAGTAGTAGGTAAGCAGACACAGGCTTACAGAATAATTTAGGTTTGAAGGACCTTGTAATGGCAGCTGGTCTGATGACCCACATCAGATCATCATATTGGGTATGTTCTAGAAAAATGTCCTGATTACTCAGAAATGCTTTTGATATTAAGAGCATTTAGAATCTTGCTCAGTAAATCATGAATTCAGAAGGTAGGAGCAGCTGTAATATGTATTTTCTAAGCAGAAAATCCTCAGATATTTAGCAATAAAGAAAGCAGGAAATAACCTCAGGAACTTTTTGTCATTCTGAATGACCTTCCAAATTTCCTTTTTTTTTTTTTTTTTTTTGAAGCTTACCCCTCCTAAGCAGTACCTTCAACCTTTACTTTTTCTGTTTAGTTACATGAAGCTTTTTCACTACATCAGATGTGAAAAATCTATCATCAGTTGTGTTGCAATTATGCAAGCCCTCTGTATGTGTTCAGGTAAGCTGCCATGGAAGTATGCTGGAAAGGAATTTTTGCATCTGCACAATTTTGGACTGACTGTATGCTGAGTCAGTGCTCTCCTCCAGGCTGAACCACACTGGCAATATGATTTGAAAAAACATGTGCTGCGGGGCCCTGGACCCAGATCATTCCATGTTTGCTTTCCATGAAAATCAGATCATGAAGAGTGAAAAGAATTAGACTGATGCAATTCAGTGTAGTTTCAATGTATGCAGAGGGAGTGGGGCCCCAGAACCTGTTTCCAGGTCTCCTTTTCTATATGTAGTTGGTGTTAGGTCTAGATGGAAGTGCCTAATAAATACTGTATAGACATCTAGAAACTAAAGTAAGGACAAGACAAAACTTTCTAGCTGTACATTGTGTCAGACCCTCTGATACTGGTGAATTTGTCTCATGGCTAGTTGTGTTGCCTAAGTGTTTCTGGAAGAGCTGAGCATGATTGCTCCCAGCCCAGTAAGTCCACTGCATCACAGTTCATATGTGCACGCAAGGCACAGTGTCTTTGGCATGTTCATTGTCAGACCTGTTGAATACTGCTGGGTAAATCTTGGAGCCTTTCATAGCTGTGGGCATGGAAACTGCTCAAGTGGGTCTGTGCTCAAAGCTAGGCTGAACGCTGACTCCCAAAGCAGATATGTTGTGTGCAGAGGCTGTCTCTTTGAATCAGAAAACAATGAAAATCCTTTTACCAGAATTAATGGAGCAAGGAAGATTTATTGTATCTATGTATTGAGATGTATAGGGAACATTGTATTAAGATTATATCAAGCATGATCTGAGATCTCAGGCTCATAAATTCTGTTCCTGATCAGACTTTGGTTTGATGCTGTTACCCATCTTCTGAAAATTTCAGTTACACCCACAGTAAAGTCAGGAAATAATACTGGGCAGTAGCAATCCCATAGGCAACATTAGAAATCGCATAATTCAACCATGGAGGCAGAATGGTTTTACTGTTTGGTTATTTTAGAGCACAGCAGCCATCTAAGTAGTATATGTGTATACTGTCATGCTTTCCTTCAGTGTTTAACTATATACCACCAGCACAGAGAAATAAAATCAGGGTGTTCCATTCTTGCTTCCAGTAGCAACACTTGTACATGATAGGTGTTGAATTCTGCATGTCTTGAGAAGGGACTGTAAAACAAAAACACCCTTGTATATTCATTCCCTTTTTTAAACTTTGCAATGGCAGACTTAATCTGAAACTAATTGGAGATAGAATTTTGAAGCAGTCATTTGTAGCAATTGCTTATAATATGACTACATTATTCCTTACTGAGCCTGAAGATGCTAGTGGCTATTGTTCTGAAACCCTTGTTTTTATTTGTAAATTAAAATTACACTCAAAGGTGCTCGAGGGCATATTTTATTCTGCATTGAACATTACTGTGCTCATAAAAGTGTAATCTATATTGTGATCTAGTAATGTCTTAATGCCAAGTTCATAAGATTAATCAGGCCGCATGCTGTCTTGTGGTTCTGCTAATACAGTTTTGAGTAGCATCAGCGTTTTCATACTTCTAATCTGCAAAAGATCCTTGCATGGCAATACACTGTGTAAGCAGATATTTCACAAGACGTTTTCAGAGCCCATCACCCAGACTGTGCTGCAGACTTCCTGCATCTTGACCTCCCGCAGCAGTTTGCCCCAAGTTGCTATAAACGTATTAAAGACCAATGTGCACTGACCTTTAAAAATTACAGTATTTAAAATAAAATACATAACTAACTTTTAAAATAAATTATCTGTTGAGAGCTATTTTTGACCATCTCTAACTACACATACGAGAACCCACTTTCTGTTTTATATCTGAGCCCCCAGACTTCATAATCCAGCACTTAGGTATAACTGTAGAATGTGGAGAAAATAGCTACTTGCTACTGCAGTTGGTGTAAAGGGGTGAAAAAATGAAAATAATAAACTGAAAAGATAAGATAGCTTGTGTAGACATTAACTATTTAAAATTTGGACTTTACTGGTGGAACCAGACTTCATAGGATAAATTTAATTTTATTTGGGTTTGTTTTTTTTTTTTTAATCTCAAAATCCAATTCAACATCATAAATTTCCCAAAAAATACTTTAAGACAGACTTGACGTAATAAATTAATATACTTTAAACTTAGGAGGATCTCATCAGAATGTTGCTATTAAAGACAATACTGCAAAGATCATATTCACCAGCACACTCCACCTGCTTTGGGATACTTTGGAGATTCAAATCAGCCATTAACCGGACTTAACTACCCAGTTAAGTCAATTTTATGTCCATTTTCCACTGCTAAATCAGAAAAATATAGCCAGAATCTGTTGATCCAACTGTTATAAGTGAGATATCATAGATGTAAGGCCTTTACAAGCAGCCTTAGTTGTGATTCTCTTGGTCCACTGCAAAGGCAATGGAAATACAAGTCTGTTCTGTGTCTGATATCCTCCCAGTGTACTCCTGACATGTAGGAAGAAAGTTGGGGCTGTTCAGCCTGGAGAAGAGAAGGCTGTGTGGAGACCTCCTAGCAGCCTTCCAGTATCTGAAGGGGGCCTATAGGGATGCTGGGGAGGGACTCTTCGTTAGGGACTGTAGTGAGAGGACAAGGGGTAACGGGTTCAAACTTGGACAGGGAAAGTTTAGATTGGATATGAGGGAGAAATTCTTTACTGTGAAGGTGGTGAGGCACTGGAATGGGTTGCCCAGGGAAGTTGTGAATGCTCCATCGCTGGCGGTGTTCAAGGCCGGGTTGGACATAGCCTTGGGTGGCATGGTTTAGTGTGAGTTGTCCCTGCTCCTGGCAGGGGGGTTGGAATTAGATGATCTTAAAGTTCTTTCCAACCATAACTATTCTATGATTTTATGATTTCTGGGAAAAAAATAGCAAGCTTAAATTACGTCTTTGAATACATTCCAAATCTACTTTAGCTCTTCAATACAGATATATACAGATATAACACTCTGAAAGTAGAAACAAATGCCAAAGGTTCAGCTTTAGTAGGCACATTTTTGAGCTTCTCTCTATTCCTTTACAGCTGGATTCAGTTTTGGCTTTCCGTTTTACAGTATTATTCAATCACCAAATTCCTTTCACTCACTATCTCAGGCAGCAGCATTGCAAGAGAGCTGAGGGTGTATGACTCTCACTAAGTGAAAGTTGGGGATGATCCTGAATCTGCAGTTCTCAGCCTTATGCACTTAATGAAGGGGAAAAATTTTTTGTACAAAAACAATAAATTCAACCCTGGCATGGGATCGGCATTGCTCAACTCGTACCTTGTTTATGCCTGCTACTGTGTTTAGCACTGCATGTCTGTCTACAAATCAGCCATGTTTCTGCTAAAATCTCTCCCAAAGGTTTGTACAAAGTCCTTATTACAAGTCTTACATTTGAAATAAATCAGACAAGGCAAGTAACAGGGTAGAACTGTGTGTAGCATCTACCTTTGCTTCATGAAGATACTCCCCTTAATCAAGGTGGACAGCTCCATTTAACCCAAACATTCTTCACTTAGTTTCTAGTTTTAATTTAATTCAGCTGTAAAACTTGTTGACAATTAGTAAAACGTTAAGTCACAAGCTGGAGTCCAGATGAGGTCATGCCAGTGCCTCATACTCTGGCATTAATACTTCCATATCTCTGGAAATTTCGGTCTTGTTACAGCTGAGAATTGTAGTTTTTTCTTAAGGCTGCATCATATTGATGGCTTATAACAATATTGTGATAATACACCCAGGTCTTACCTCCTGTCATTTTGATTTAATGTACTCTCAGCTTTTACTAGATATTCCTAATATTAGGAGTGAGTATGTAACTTTGTACCATAGTATAGAACATAGAATAGGAAGGAAGGATTCTTTTCAAATTGGATCCCAAGGCTGCGTTAAAATTTCTGGTTCTGCCAAAGATTTTCTTCATGATCTGGTACAAGTCAGGTTTTCTGTGCCTCTCTGGAACGTGACAGTGTGATATTTTATATCAGAGCACCAGTGGAAATATATTTTCTTTCTTCTCAACAGTGTGATTGAAACCACAAGGGATGTCTGAAACCACAAAATCAGCACAATTAGTGTTCTTCAAAAATAACTTCCTTTAGCTCTGAGTTAGCTCTTGTTATTACCATGAGGTTCAGTTATTATATAACTCACCAAGCAAATCATCAAAGGTGTGAGGGTAATCAATTGAACCGTTCGACATTATATCTGTTCTCTGTTCTTGATTTACCCTTCTAATGCTGTTTTTTCCTTGTCTCCATACTGAAAGGGGTTTCTTGTATTAAGACAATGTTTTATCCTATGATCATGGTTAACATGGGGATAAATGCCTGTCAGGAGGAATGACTGACATGAATAAAGGCATAGAAATGGAAATTCCTGTGTAAGGTGGAAGCAAAACTCAACAATCCACCCAAGCTGGAGAAAGCAAATGATGCACCTTCTTAGATTTCATAAGAACTGTCAGATGAAATGAGAGGTCCACTAGCAAAAATCTTTAATAGAACTATTGAGTCAGAGTGGGTTTGTATGACTGAAAATATTGACTGTAGTGCCCATTTTCAGAAAAAAATCTACGCAAGCAACTATTGTCTCAGATAATCTTGCATCGATTCAAGGCTTTAGAAGATTTTTTGAAGAAAATAACTTGGAAATGAGATTAAATGTCAATAGGTTCATATGAAAATAGATTTACAAAGGTAGGTACTGCCAAATTAGTAAGATATTTTTGTATAATATGAATGCTCTTCTACACAGCAGGCATCGTTGATCAGTCTGCCTGGAATTAGTAGGACAAGTCAGTGCCATTTGGATATGTATTAGTTAAGGTAAGCAAGATGGCAATTATTACAGAAATTGTAGGACATGTAAGAAACAGATCAAAGGAGAGCTGGCAATACTCAGTTATATTAATGGCAAAACTTTTTTTTTGACCTAGGAGCTTCTTAAATATTGGTCTAAAGACTGATTTTTTTCCTGATTTGCCATTGCTCATCGTGTCACAAAAAAACAGAAGTGTGCTAATGAAGTTTACTGATGAGTTAGCAAGCATTAGAAATATGTTGGGAGACTGGGAAATGAGGGTGAAATGGGGACCTTGAAAAGCATTGAAAAGGTGATGGTGGAGTTTAACAGTAAAAAGAACACTGTATTGCAATCAGTGACCTTTAGCAATGCATAGCATGCATGTTAATTGCTAGCTAGGAGACCAAGAGGCGGCATGGTATGCTGCTTGGGAGTGTTGTCGTTTGATGCCTGGGTTCTCAGGGGGCTATAATCATGCAGCTGCAGGTCTTTACTTGGACAAGATTTCACAGTGATGAGGAGAATAAGGCATAACTGGTTCATTGAAGCAAGTTGCACTGATACCATCTGTGTTAATTTAGTTGACAGTCAGTCTTCCTTCAGATAGTCTCTTCTGTTTCTCCTGGCTGTACATATAATCTTGTGCTAATCTGAAGTTAAATAAAAGGTAGATATTTTGACAGCAGAAAATAATCGTGCATCTCTGTGTGTGCTTTGCAGTATTTAGATTACCCCTTTGAACTGCCTGAAGTCATTACAACACAATGATAGCAACAATAGAGTAGATTCCTGAGTGGTACTGTATCTGTACTGAAAACATGTTGCGTGATCAAAAAATATCTTTGCATTAAAGCAGTGGAGGTTGCTGCTAGCATTGTCGATGTGATAAATAATCAGCTAATTAAATATTCCAAATTATGTAGAACATACCTTTAATGGCTGAAAAGCATTCCTTTCATATTTAGTTCCTTGCAGACTGTTAAAAATTGTGCTTTCAAGCCCAACCTTCATTATGTATCTAGGAGTGATTTATTCTTTCTTGGCTTATGTCTATGAATTTGTTTTTTGTAAACATGCTGTCATGAAAATTGGAGAAAAAAAGAAAGACACAGAGGAATTCTAGTGGCTGCTACTGAAGTTGAAAGTATCCTCCTCAGATTATTTTGCAATCACCTCTTTAGAATAGAGGCACTCGTCCAAGGTGGAAGAAAAGGGGGGGGGGGAGGAGACACGCTTCACAAATCTTCAGAAAGTCTCTCTATTTATTTAAACTGCCATCGCTATTTTTGTAGGAACAGAACACAGACAAATGCTATCACTGTGTTCTGGATGCCTAACAGGAATAATACTGAACTCATTTCTGTTGCTTTAGTGTCAGTTAATATTTATTCCAGATACAGAGATTACAGTCTTAATTATCACATTTTTTCTCCCCCTTTCAGGGTGTGTAAGTGTAAAATTGTTGTTGTAAGTACCCGCAGTCACTAGCTGTCCACCTAAATGTAGCATTTTTTGATTGGTAGTCACTCACTACACTTTGGGATATATTTTATCCCTTCTTTGTGTGTGCTGAATAGCATGGTAGGGTGAATTGTATCTTGACATTTTGAAGTGAAATAGGCTTGTTTCTTTTTCAAATCCCTGAAGTTGTTTAGTGAAATGCTGCAGTCTAGGCTTTTTTTTTTTTTTTCATTGATACATAAATAGAAAGAAGATTAGTTTTGAAAGCACAATGGCTGCTTACAGACTACAAAACAGTAAAAAAAAGGGATGTGCATACCTTGATGTCAGTGAATTTTCTAGGGGTGGGGGAGGGAGGAAAGAAGGGAGAGGAAGATTCAGAGGTGAAAGGAGATGGCTTCCAGTGTAGTATCTGCACCAGTGAAGTGCAACAAATGGAAGGTGTTGTGGTAAGAAGTGTCAGACTTCCATAGCTCCCTTAAAACTCATCTAAAGCTGTATTTGCACCAGATTCAAAGCAGTGACTGGATTAGAAGTTCCATATCTGTGCATCATCTTCAACCTATTATTCCATGTATGCTGATTTATTCTTTTCAACATTGTTTCATCCTAAGTTACTTTTATTCCTTTGAATTTCCTTTGTGTTCTGTAATGCTTAGGTCTAGTAATGGAGATAGCAGCAGTATTCAAGAAGATTATATGAAAACTTCAAAAGATATTAAATTTTTGAGGTTGCTTGTACCTGTACAGTTTGTAACTTTACTGCTGCTTTTATGGAGTGGCTTCTCTGCTGTTATTGACCTAAATATTGCTCAATTAAATGTTACAGTTTATTGAATTTTCTTGTCAATTAGATAAGGATTCTAGCCAGAAGAGCAAAAAATAATGACTGTTTTCAAATGCTGAGAGTGTTGTAGCATTCAAGAACTGGGATACAGCATCCACAAAAAACTGAAATGTGGCAAGAGTCTTATGTACCAAACCGTCACAGTCACAGTCATTTGTCAAGGAAATACATTTTGGTACTATCTGAAACAGGCAAAATTAAATTTTCCGACTCAACTATATTGTGCTCTATACTGTTCAATTAGTTTTATCTACTTGGTGATTCATCTGTCATAGACATGCAAACATTCACATGGTGTATACACGACCTAATGACAGCACACGTGAGTAGGGCTTTACTGGCAAGAGCTTTTTTTTGCAAATTTTCCTGCTTTCAACTTGCTACCAGGCTCCTTAGAAAACTACAAAATCCCAGGAACTTTAGAAACACCTAGAGATTAAAGAAAAATGTGTTTGTACTGGGTGCCTTTGATGAAAAACTGTATCTGTGTCACACTATATAGCAGATCTATGTCCAGTACAATCAACACAGCTTCAGTCCACATCCTTCTTGGGATAAAACAGCGAATGGTTGTACAATGCAACTGTACACTCACAACAAATCAAAAGGAATTTTTTGTTTACATCTGTACTGGTGCAGTCAGCTCTGAAAGTGTTAAAATAATGTCATGGCTCTGATTCTGCCATTCTTTTGAGATACAACCTATTAAATCATAGGGCTTCCAGCATTTCTAAACAACAAATAAGAACTTGTAACTTATCTCTTGCAATGATAAATGTCTGAATTAGCCTTGCTGAAATATAAACATTCCCTTCAGAGCTTTCTTTTCATTCCACACCAAGATTTTAGATTTGCAAATCGTCTGTTCTAAAAGGAGTATGAGAGAGTGTGTGGAGAGTTTTGTTCAATTCCTAAAAATTCTAAAAGAATTGATAAGTGGGCTGAATGAATAATTCAGTATTGTAAGGGAAGTTCAAGAAACTATAGCTATTATAAAGGCAAATTTTCTCATAAAGGATTTGAGATACAGACTCCCAAGATGTGTCGAGCATTTACACACATAGTTTCTACTCACATAGTCAGTTACCAATGCAGGATTTTCACTCATTATCCCCAAATGTCAATGGCAGAGCAGATTCACCATTTCTTAATAGACTTTTGTGAAGGAAAAAACGAATTTACTATACAGTAATGTTCTAGCACATTTAAGTTTATGGAATGAGTTAGTTCACTGGGAAAGATTTTAAAAAGAAGCCCTAAGCATAATCAAATTAAATATATAATGGTACAGTCAGTTAACTGTCTATTTGCATATAATGTGAGTTTATAGTTGGAAAAGGTTGGTTAAGAGGACATATAACAGAAATACAGAAAGACTTGTTATATTATATTGCCATGTATCCTTAACCTGGTAATGCAGGAAGATGCATGTAGACAGATTTATGTTATCCATGCATACAACAATAATTTGACACATCAGAAAAATACATTTTTAGCTGTTATCTAGACTGCCAAAAATTACTTCATCTGTTTATTCAGTTAGCTTTCCTACTTAATTGCCTACCTAGTCATCTGTGGACATAATGTTGGCATACTCTGTATAATATGATACAGTCTCATTTTAGGTGTATAATGAACTTCAGTTTCCTAAGTGGAGTCTATATTAGGTGACATCTTCCTCGTCGAGAAAATTGCATTTCTTTGAGAAGAAGCTTTACAGAAAAAGATTAGAAATCTAAGTTAGTTTTGTCAGTTTTACCAAAACGTTTGCAATGGATCACAGCTAGAAAGTAAGCTGAATGACTTAATGGTAGATTCCCACAGACCAGGCTAAAAAGACACTAAGAATTCTATAATTTCTTGAACTCCTGTGATTTCTCTTGACTGTACTTCAGAAGAGTGGCACTTCTTGAATGCCTCAGGAAATAAAACATGCTTTAGTTGTTGCTGTTTAAATTAGGCAAAGAAAAAAAAATAAAAGAAAAGGAAAAAGACATTTGTGTTAATTAATATCCATCAGACTGTTCTGCATAAATTTCACCTCAGCATTCAGAGTGCAAATGTTCACACGTAGTGAACAAACCTTCGCCATCATTCAAGGATAGGAACATTTCAAGTGGAACCTTCAAACTGGATGTTTTATTCACAGTTTTCTTTGTCTCTTCTGAAGACCATTCTCATAGAAGTTAAAGGTCTCTCGATTAGAGCATGTCACTTAGAAGAGCATGAAAATGCCAAGGATTTAATTATTGCTGTTCCGTTGCCACAGCAATTGTATATTTAGTTTCTCTCTTAGAAGTACGGCAAGAAGAAAAAATACCTGGTATTTGCATCCGTGTTTTTTCTCCTCTTCTCATGAAGCTACATAAAAGTCCTGACTGAAAAAAACAACCTGTGTTGGTTTCTCTAGCTTCTTGTACCATGATCAGAAGAAGGAAGTTTATGGAGAGGGAGCCATGCAAAGCCCATGCAAAATAATTGCTGGTGATTTTTGTGATAACAGAGCAAATCTTGCAACAAAATTTCCAAAGACCATAATGAGAACATTGTTAGTCTTCATGTTTGAAGTCTGCTAGACTGACCCTGGGGGCAGATTCAGATGACAGACAATAGCAGCTCTGACTAGTTCACAAAAAATGGTGTGATCTCCATGTCCACACCAGATACAAAACAGATTTTTACAAGCCCCTCATACTTAGGAACCTCACTTTTGACACAAGTAAGAAAATTATGAGCATTCCCTGTATGTTTGTTACCTTTTCAAATTAAGGTCTGGCATTTTCCGCTGTCTATGGACAATTTGGTGCCCCAGGGCTGGAACGGATTGTATGTCATTATAAACCTCCCAAGGGAAGAATTCACTCCCTCTTCTTGCTCTGGTCATGCTGAGCCAATGGAGCACACTAATTACATGCGAGGACTACCGACCTGTGCTTGTGCCCTTTTGATTTTTCTTGGAGGCCTTCTTGACTTTCCATTTACCTGGAAGAGGAAAGGTTAACAGTGTTGAGTCAAGCACTGCTATTTAGAATTTGTAAAGGAATATATTCACCTGTTGTGCAAGTTTGTCTCATTATTTGCTCTTACAAAATATAGCCCTTGTTGTTAGACCAGTTCAGAAACACAAAAGGCTTTCAGCCAGCTTCTTAAAGAGTCCGCCCTGCAATCAATCTCATAACAAAGTAGAAGAATTCAAGCTAGAATAAAGTAGTGAAATTATTTAACCTAGAATGGCAAATGTGCATTAGTGTTGTATAACTCTAAACTACTCTTACTTGGGTTAGTCTTCATCTGAAAGAGAGTATTGAAGGGTGAGAGAAATGTCAGAATCAGGCACAGAAGAAGGTACATAAGCAGGGTCTGAAAGATTGGACAATGACCGTTTAAGGAAAGAGATAAAAATATGCACAGTAAATGTAAAGAAATTAATAAACTGGAGATCAGAACCAGAAATTTTTATTCTCCGTAAGTCAGCTAATACAAGCATAAAGGGAACAGTTTTTTTAAGTCACCTGCATTTAAAATATAAACAAAATCTGTAATAGATTGTGTGATTACGGTATGAAAGTCGTCAGATGCTGCTTGGGCTAAGATTGTAGTAAGACTCAGAAGTGAACTGGACATCTCTGTGGATTTGAAGAAAATGAAGAGGTTAAATTGAGTTAAATTTCAGTTGCAAATACTGCTTAAAAGCCTTTTGGAAGGCATGTAAAATTTGATATTTCAAAACTTCTAGCAATCTCTTGCCATTAGGGGATTTAAAACAGTTTTTTCAACATCTGAATTTTATGGTATCTATTATACTTTCCATAAAACATCCAGAACTTAACAGAAACAGAATATAAGACCAGTTGTATTCAGGTCTGATCCAATATGGCAGTTCTTACTTTATGATTAATGAGATTCCCATTATCAACAGATGAGACTCTGACCTTTATGGCTCTGCTGCTTATCTCCTGATTTATACATCTTCATAACCTGCATCTCATTTTGAATAAAATAAAAATCTAAATAACCTTTTCAAATGTTTGCTCTGAACAGGGACATTCAAATAATTTGTTCGCAGTATTTCAGATTGTGCGTCGACAGCACTCTTTTAAAGTATAATACTACTGGTAAGATTTTTTTGTACACAGACATTCATTATGAAAGAAGGAGTATCCTCTGACATTTAGGAGAGAAATAGTGTGCTTACACTAACCTCCCTGCATCTAAAACCTGAGCTCCTGCTTTGAAGACCCACTTTTAGAAAAGTGCATCTCTCTTATTTAGTATTGTGACAAGGTTATATTCAGATTCCTGGTTTGTGATGCTAGTATGATTCAGAACATGTTAGCTTGATGTGTTATAAAATGAGCCAGTTTATCTTTAGTTTAGCCAGTGATCAGTGGGGAGGGAGAGTGCTTTTCCTTTGGGAGCTGAATGCAAAATAACTGAAGCAGATTGAATTTGGCAGTGACTAATGAAGTCTTGTGAAGGAGTCAGGAGTCAGTGCGTTACTACATAGGATGGATTGAGAAGAGAGTAACAGCAGCCTCTTTGTTGAGTTTATGCTGGTTTTTTTTGGGGTTGTTTTGGCATTATCAGTGCTTCTGTGAAGAAAATCTAAAAAAACCCAAAAAATTGAAAATTCCTGATGAATGTCTCTGAAACACACACATTCACACACACATTTGTTACAGTGGAGATAATTCTAGGCTTCCATGTTTAATGAGCCAGCCTGGCTGCCTAAAGGTGTTCTACATGTTAATAATTTTAATCAGTCACACAGAATTTATGGAGCTAGAGTTCCAACTGAAATTAGCATGACTAAAATCCGCAGTCATTTATTTCTCTGAGAGCTCCCCCTACTTTGCCAGTTTGATAATATGCCCTGTTGTCACAGAATCTGGCACAGTAAATCAGTTGTAACACAGACGCCACTGAGCAGCCTGCCATGGGACGTTTATACAGAACATAACTACTCTGAGTAGAAAGCACTGCAACTGTTTTTGCATTTGCTGCATGTGTAAAATTTGTGGGCATGGAGTGAAGGTTGAAGGAGCATGAGGAGGAGGAGGAGGAGTATGCCAGCCTGGCCTTGAAGGGATTGGGAAACTGGCAGAGAGAATGCCAGCCGAGCCCCTCTCTCCAGCCTGGCAGCTGACCAAGGTCAGGAATCCCTGTAAATTGGTTCTGCTTTACGCCCATGATTAAATGATTTGAATGAGTGCCGAACTTAGACTGGGTGTAAAGCAGGATGAAGGAGGTCAGACACTGAGAAAGGGAGCATGGCCTGCTTACACAGTCTATGGAGAGTTTAGTTGGGCTTTCTGTTATGGGTAGTGCCTTGGAGTTTTTCAGCAATGCTACAATTCAGAAAACTACTGTCATATTACAGTGTTTTTGTTCCTGAAGCATTTTGTGTATTGAAGCCTTTGTTAAACAAAGTCTCCAAGACTTTTCTTTTTTTAGAGTTCTTCTTTTTTAGACGCACAATAATCTGGGGATTTTGGCTGAAACATTGTGAAGCAAACTGATTCACAGTCTCTGCAGTCTAAGTGTCCCAGCCTGCACACACAGACAGCAACAAGATTTGTGTTTTCCACCTCATTAAACTGACAGCAGAAATTAGTTTGTGGTATTAAAAACTAAAAAGTTAAATTACAGCTACAAGTGTCCTTTATGCAGTGGGGTGTGTGAAAGATGTTTGATTTTAATGTTTGCTATAATGGAGAATTTAAATTGCAGTGTTTGTCAAATCTCTAATCTTTGTTTCAGAGTGGAATATTAATTATGCTTTTAACTACGAGAGGTAAATAAAATGAGCATCCACTGCCTGCCTAAGGGTAAATTGCAGATTACTGACAACGTGACGTGATGTACTAAATGTCAGTTTTGTCAAACAAATTTAGAGGAACAGTTAAACTATTAGCTTCCTGTTGTTACAGGGGTTTCTTTGCAATGAATGACTGTTCCTAGCAGCAGGGGCACTGTACCATATGGAACACTAACAGAGCTAAATCGAATAAGCGAGATGAATGAGGAGATAGCACTACAGACGCACTCAATTAGTTTATAACTGTCTATTAACTTCTGTTGGTGGTTTTGAATAAACAATAAATTAACCATTACACCCCTTCTTTTTTTTCTGAAACCAGTAGAAAGACAGTGTGATGATGGCACACAGTGAAGAAGAAACTAAACAGTTTCTTCTTTTTTATTTTTACCTCCTGCTTCTTAATGACTTGACTTGTGTGATGTTGGCAGTACCTGCAAGAAATAAACCATATTATTTCCAAGAAGAAGATCAAAATATTTCAGATGTGGCTATGCATGCAAAATAGTTCTTTGAATACAATTACCAGCAGTTACTCCACTGCATTCCTAGGACCTGTTTTAGTAGGTGGGAAGCAATAGTATGGCATGTGCACCTAAGCCAGTCGTGGTAATTTATTTGGCAGTTAAAGGAAAAGTGTTGTGATCAGTGCCAAAATAAAAATATAATTAATATGTCTGCCTTTATCTCTGTGCCCCAAACCACTTCTAGCCCCTAACTGCTTTTAGCAGTTAAGGACTAATGCATTAGTGTGCCCCAGACTAAGAAAACTTAAAACATATTGATATTTTGTGTACCAGATTATGTCCTAGTGAAGTCATTGGGGTCACGTTATTTCCATCTAATATAAATCCTAAATGAATATACATAATACAACATATTACTACCCCTAGCTTCCATTTGGAGAGAGATGACTTCCAGAGGGCACTGAGCTTACCTCAGATTCTATTGTGATATTTTGGCCTACTGTTTAATTTAAAATTCTTCATTTAAAAAAAAATCAAATCTGAAGACCTCACTCAAGCTATTCCATGTCACACTTTCACATTAGGCATTCAACCCTCCAGTCAGTGAAGGTCTCACCACTGCTGAACCTGCAGTCTGAAACACCAGACATGATTAGCTCACAGTCTGTTAGTGGGAGCGGTCCATAGCTGCCATAAGCCTTGTCAATACGTCATTGCTTGAAGTTCACCACTTTTAGATATAATCCTGAATCAAGCTTAAGTTATATAAAAATAACATGAGAGTCTTATACGGTATAGGAACACAAACTTTGTAGATCACTGTAGTGAAAAAAAAAAGAAGTGGTAGAGACAAACTCGGGGTAGGACTGCAGAGGTGAGATAAGATGTCCTTATCAGACGCAGGCCGCAGTATTAATACATTTCTATCCTCATGCTGTTTTGGTGTGTAAAAAAGATATTCCAAATTATGCAAACATTCTGTCTGCTTCTGGCAGAGTAAATTTATATTTTATTTTTCAGTAATTGCAGTAATTAAGAAACTTTACCTAATTTCTGAAATCAGCTGTCATAGTAGAGGGAACACTGTTCTACTGCCGTTTAAAATTCTACTCAAACTTATGTCTAAGTGTCCAAAGCAGGTGTATGTTATGTCCTTCAGCCTTCATTTCTGAGTCTGGATTTGAGAAAAACTCTTGTTTATCTAGCTTCTTGTTATCATAACATCTCATCTAAAGTCAACTAGAGTCTCCTTACCTGTAATTTGACTATGTCAAAATATGATTACAATGTCATTGCCCACTGGTATTTAGTTACAGGGTTTTTTTATAGTGTTACAATTTTTTGAAGACACTGTTTAAATAGTGAATGTGTATCCCTAATGAATTGCACAGATGTCCACTCATCTGTTTTCAAGTTACTTATTTCCTTGCTGTGGAAGAAACTAGCACAATATTGGTTTTTATCTAGTGTTTGTAAGCTTAAAGGTTACTAGCAACTTTTAAAAATTACCCCATAATAAAGGGTAATGTCATTCCATGCAGTGACTTGTGGTTCAGTATAAAGCTTTTGTAAGTACCCGTGGTGCAGCACTTGGGTCATCTTTTCAGTAAGAGGATTGCATTACCAAGTTTATTAAAAGACCAAGTTTAATGGATGTACTAAAGCTCCTGGTTTACACTGAGTCTTGCACAAGTAAACGTTAGGAAACAATAGCACCTTGAAAGAGGCAGCACTCCTTTCTCCAAGGTCACAAGTGGAATGCACTGTTCTGAAGTGCTCATTCATTTAATTCTCCTTTGGAGACAACTGTAAGGAGTCTTGTAATTTCATTTGAAAGATAAACCTTTTTAGCAAGTCATCTAGATAGGCTAGGAAATGTCAAAATATTTGACATCTGATGTTAAATTTATTATGACTTGAATCAAACAGAATGTTAAAGAGAAACTGCCATGTTCTAGTTCCTGAAAGTGATGTATAGCTTTAGAAAACAATCACAGCACCATAGGTATTTTCAGGTGGTTTTGTACAATTAAATAGCTATAATTAATATATTATGGATTACTTACCCTAATCAGTAGAAAATATGCAAACTCATACCAAAATATTAAAAGAACCTGTTCCACAATAAATACTATACTGTTTTAGAAGCATTTCTACTCACTGTATTTTTTTCTAAGTGCAGAAAAATATTTCAGCATTATTTTCATATAGTATATTCAGTATATTCCACATATTCCCAAATGTTACTGATTGGTGGTGATGTCTTGTAAATTCATATCCTGCTAATTTCTCCCTCTAATGGGACTCCTACCAATACCTGTCTCCTGACCTAACCTGCAGTTTATTAGGGGCATTAAGATGCTCCTTCTCAAGAACCATCTCCCAGGTTTTGTAAAGGTTTAACTGAGAAGCCTGTCCTCGCTATATTATTCAGTAAACTTATAGAAAGGATACTATTAACCATTAAATTATTCAGGGCTTCAGAATCATTTATGTGGAACTCTTTTAAGTTTTGCTACAGGGGTACTGCTTTCGTTATGATCAAATTCTGTTGTTTGGTTGGTTTGGTTTTTTTTTTTTAATAAAAAAAAGAGCAGTTTTCCTTGCAGCTGTCACAGTTTACATTCTTTCTTTGTAAATAATGAGTTGGGGAGTTAATTTTGGCACTACCACATTCTATCTTAGAAACTTCATTATTGTTTGTTATTATTAGAGGAGTGCAAAGAAATAGTTTGTTATTTTCTACACAAAAGCCTGTTAGTTTTTTTTCTGGCTTCACTGCCACCTCCCTGTGATACTCCAGATAGGTCTGTGTATCTGTATAAAGCTCAGCATACTTCCTGTATTGCATCACTACTGTAAACTGTAATATTCCAATATTTTTGAAGTACTGCACTATGCACTGTAAGAACAGCAGCTATTATTATTCATGTTAAATTGCAAATTTCATCTGCCTGACATTTTTAATGATGTAGTAGTATTTTAGTTGTTTGGGGTTCTTGCCTTCTGAAGAACGAACAGCACAGCGCCTAGCAACTCATGTTAATACATGTAGCATTCTTAGATGATTTCATCAGGGGAAAGACTATGACATCATTTATGGCTTGTATTCTGTATTATTTTCATTTTCCTGAAAAGGAATTATGTCATGCAAGTTCTCTAAAGAAGTTTCAGATTTTTCCTTTTCCAAGGATAAATGATGTCTTTCTTGTCTTTAAAAAAAGTATTTTCACAGAATTTAGAATTAGATTTGAGAAAAAGTACAAGGTATTTCTCTTTGTTTTTCATGAGAGAGATGTAGACTTAAAGGTAGCATGGTTCCATGCAAAAAATTTTGATCCCAAAGTTTGATTGATGAAAACCCCATATTATGTGCAATTACTACTTAATATTCTTCTCAAATGTTAAAGTTATTGTGGCTATAACACTGATTTTTATTTTTTTTTCAGATGAAACTGTATTAGAAAGATTTAGAGAAACTTTCCTTCACACCTCTCTTACATCTTTTAACTAAGAAAGTCCTTGGTGTTAATAGGTTCAAGTTTGTCAGAATTAGAAGTGAAGGGATCTAAATACATATATTTAAAGTGTTCCCATCTAAAGCCAACATGGTGTGCAGCTGTATCAGCTGCCCTTTCCACAGTGGTATAAAGAGCCACTTAAGTGGATAAATCAACTTTCCTTGCTATACAAGCCTCCTATTATCATGTTCATGATGAGCCACTGAATATAGGACGTAAGACCCCAATACACATACCTGCTAAGTGAGAAGGAGGGACTGGACAACTTCATTATCTATTTATAAAGGAGATAGATAACAGTTTCTCCCAGAAGCCCCATTCCTCTGTGTGGGATAAGATTGGATTGAGGGTGCAGCTGCGTCTTAAAATGACCAAATGGTATCAGCCTCACAAGATCTCAGCTGGGCTGCAGCCTCCTGTAGTCACGGTTTTGGATTATCAGCAATCCATCCGCCACTGCACTTCCACTGCCAATTAGATGATATACCCAGGGCTTGGGAGAGCACTTGAATGGTTCACAAGCTACATGCTGCTAAAGAACCACTGCTTAGTGCCTTCCTTCCCTCAGTGAGCACAGAACGCTATTAAATTAGTGTACTACCAAGAACACTATGCTCCGGGATATCCTCATGCATCCGACTAGTTATTCTATCTGCCTTAAGGGGATGGCCCAATTTCAGCAGGCCCTTAGGAAAACTTGAGTTTCTTTCTTACGTGACTGAGTATTGCCTATTCTGAGTTTTTAGTCAGTGACTTTTGTTGAGACAGAGTTGTTCTTGTGGAAGAAAAGGAAGATAAACTCCTCTAAAAAGCTGATTAAAAACCCTGTGCAGTTGTTTTGAACTGCTGAGGTGTATTGAATATTACAAAGTGTCTTGAAGGAGAAAATTGCTCAAAAAAGTGAAAGGCACATGATAGTGTGTAGGTAGTGCAGAAAAAATTGTATGTGAGTTTGTGAATGCTCAGTACCAACACTAGGAAACATGTTGTACAGGCTGCTGCCTGTACTGAGATGCAGAGAAGCAAAAATTATCTATTTAAGCACAAAGTGTAGGACTGTGGTTTGAAAGTCAGTTTGAGCAAAGAGTGCTGGCTTGTGAAGAAGTACCTCCCACTGCAGGACTCTGCTGCAGGAGCTAGGTCAAGATACTTAATCCATCTACCAGAACATCTGTACCAATGCAGTGGAATTTTTCAACAGCAAAAAGCCTTTTCCTGTTCTGTATTCTGTTACTGGGGAGCAGCAAGCCAATGGACGAGTTGTGTTAGATTAAGCCTAACAAAACCTTTGCTTTTTGTTCTGCACTACACCACTACGTATACGTAGTTATATATTTATATATATACATGTATGTATATCATATATACAATACATACAACATATTTACATATACTTAAATAGCAAATATGCTAAAGATTCTTTTAAGGAATGTTTTGGAGAACCTTAAACAATTTATTTTGGCTGTATTGTATGCCCTTATACTGATAAAGCCAAATGCCTTAGTTTGTGTCCAGTGAGAAAGAGATATTTGTAAAGACCTAAATAGCTTGAGGGAAAGATATTTCCTATATTTAAAACTGCCACAGTTACTATTGCTTTCTGTTAACTTGAGCCTATGCAAGCATAGAAGTGACTGTTAGACTCATTAGAAACCTGGGAGTTTTTTTTCTCCACTGAGATTTGCATGACAAACTTTCAATGGAAGTGACAAGTTATTTCATGCAGAAAATACCTGTCCCATACCTCAGGCAGTGATGCACTGTGGGGCTAGGGATTTTCCATTTGTGGAAGGAAATACTTATGTGGCAGATTTACTTTTAAAGAAAGACATTTCCCTGGCCATGCTTAAGGAGTTTAGAATATTATAGTGAATCTCAAAGACAGAAGCTAATGGGCAGAGAGGAGGATGAAACTACCACATAATAGGTACATCTGTCATACAGCTCTGTAATTTCTCATGCTGAGAATACCTTTGAAAATGTGGGGAAAATTTGGTGTGGGGAAATCGTCCCAGAACAAATTTACATCAGTTTAACACTGCCTCTTGTCTCGGTTTGTGAAAGCAGAGGGATTCTGAGCACCTGTGGTGCACACCACCCCTTGGAGTTTGCGACTTTATTTAAAACTGACAGCTATGGGATAAGAAGGTGTTTTCTTTCATCATTAGCCAGCCTTTTCTAAAATGTTAATTAGTTTCAGGAAGAGATTTTCAAAATCTGTTGTGAATGTATTCCTGTGAAAAGCTTTCATATTCATGTTGTCTGGCACTACACATCACACAGCTACCTCCTCCTGAGTAGGCCCCAGCATTGTCTGTTTAGTTCTTTTTTCAGATCATATGATAATATAATGGGGGAAAAGAAGAAAAAGCTGTTGAGACACAGGAGAAGACTTGCAAAGTCAAATGCAAAATATATCTTTTAAACAATATGCTATAAATATGCTGTTCTTGTACCATATGCAGAGACTTTAATACCCATCTAGACAATACTGTGAAGGGAATATATATCTCCATGAGCTCAATATGACATAGACATCTTTCATTCATCTGAATTGTTTCTTTTAAGTCTTATCTCTTAAAATGAAGTCATGTATGCATATTCATTTGCATACAAAAGAACCTAGCTATTCTTGTTAACTATAGATAAGTAAAATGGCGTATATGCTAACAAAAGAGAAATCCAGGTTCTATATAAAATTTCATTTACTGTTCTTAATAGAGTTAGCTAAGAAAATGAAATTTCTTTTTGTGGGGAAAAAAGTATCCTCAGGCAAAAGGAAAGGTCAGGTGTGGAATTTTCCTGTGACCATACATTTCAGAAAAGAATCTCTTCAGACACTTCAAATGCTTCATTTCAATAACATTGAAATAGGGTAATGGAAAGCATGTAAAGTAGTGTAATGTCATTTTACATTTATGTACAATTAATGTGCCACAAATTAATACAAATCAAACACAATGGAAAATGGAACATTTAATCTTCATTAAAATGAGAATGTGTATATTATTAATACCAAATTAGAAAATCAAAATAGAATTTGCCTTCTTTTCATGAAAAATTATCACATTCTCATTATGCATTTCAATATGAATATAACTTGAATATAACTAGCTCTGTAGTGAAAAAGCTTTATTGATAAAAATATTTATGCAAGCTTTGATCCTGAAGTTAGGAAGGTGGTTTAGTACACGTGGCAGAAAGAGGTGGTTAAAAATATGAAATAAATAACTAAAAAGAATCTGTATCTATCATTGTATTTAATTATTTCACTGTATGTAATTTTGCTAGTATTATATTGATTCTGAATGTGCCTCTCACATGCATTACTATTCCAAAGAAGGGGCACAGTTGAGAATTTTGTTCTAAATCTGTAATCCTTTAAATCCCCTCAGCTTCCTTTTATAAAAAAACAAGCAAACAAACAAAACCCAAACCAAAGCCAAACAAAGCCAACAAACCCAAAGCCAACAAACCTATAACCAACAGACCTATTACCAGAACATTTAATGGGAATCCTAGAATAATTTAGGTCAGAAGGCACCATTAGAGATCTTCTTTTCTAACCTCCCACTATAAAGCAGATTTAAAGTAAATCAAGTTGCTCAGGACATTGTTCAGCAGGGTTTTGAGTATCTCCAAAGGTGGAGATCCCACTTCTCTTAGCACCTGCTCCACTGTTTGACTACCCTGATGGTGACAAAATTTTACTTAGATCTGATAGGAATTTCCTGAGTTGCAGCTTGTGTCTAGCGTGTCTTGTCCTTTCACCATGTGTGTAGAGTCTAGTTCTGTCTCTGCAGTCTTCCATTAGGTAATTAAAACCTGCAGTAAGATTGCCTGAAAGCCTCCTCTTCTCCAGGCTGAACAAGAACAGCTCTCTCAGTATCTCCTCAGTCAGGATTGTCAATCAAGAGAGATCCAGGTTCAATTTCCTGTTTAGTGAGGTAATATTTAAAAGTCCATTTCCTTTCCTCTCAGAAGGTCCTAATCTCTTGGTTGGTTATATATGGTTTTTCATAGGAAGAACTTCCCAAAGCCTTTAAAAATACACTGCTTTGGAGAGAGTAATTCAAGACTGATTGGATCAGAGAGTATGATTTTCTGGTTTAGTCAGCTGAGAGAGAGAGAGACCTGGGTGCTGGTCTGCTCCTATATCAAGGACTTTAGGAATATTTTTTTTGTATAGTGCAGTCATTTCATCCCTCATCTCCCTACGCTGCTTTAGCTACTCCCAGCTGCTCTGGTTCCCTGCAGTTCTCACTATAACAGACCTCTTAACTGTCCAGCTGTCCTCTTTTCTTCCTTGAAAGAGAGGACAAGCACATAGCAGTTTATTGTCACTCTGTGATCTTTGGCCTTCAAGTGTTCCAGGTGGGCTACTGAGTTCCTCCCAGTGCTTGTAAAGGGTTTGTCATACTTTGGCCTCTCCCATGTTCGAAGTGGCACCCTGATCCTCATCCTGCAAGTAGTTTCTTCCACATGGCTGCCCTAATCTAAGTAAATCAGTTGGCTAAGTCTTTAGTGAACTGAACAGATTCATAAGCATTTGCCTTTCAATTCATTTGGGGGTGAAAAAAAAACCCAAGTGTTAATATTTTGTGTATTTTTCCTATACACCCTTACAATTCAGGGGACCTATAGATCAATTAAAGATTGTATTCATTATTTCTTGATTAATTTAGGGAACATAAGAATCAAAATACAAATGTAAATTCATATTGCAAAGTTGATAAATTTTGAAGCAAGTTCAGAGATTTTGTGGCTTTTAATTTTTCCTTTCTTAATTCAGTTGAGTAGAATGGGACATTTTATTGCCTGATTCTTAACTCACCATAATCAAGGTCAATTAGATAATGGTAAATTTTAAAAAATATTGCTGTTCACATCTCATTGCTGGTTTATTCTTCTGTTGGAGAGGCAGGGGGATGTTAGATTTTTCTTTATAAAGCGTGCAAGTGCATTTTTTCTAAAGACCGAGAGCCAGAAATAGTGCAGCCAGGAGCTTTGCAGACATATACTTCTGCCAAAGCTTCTCAAATTCCTTTTTACTGCCACAGCCTAAAGCCTTCCCTGAAGATCCTGTCAATCATAGTAAAATGCACCGAGGTCTTCTCAGGCGGACAAACAAGAACTAAACTGTAACCACAAACTTAAGACAAGAGTCAGCCCATTTCAAATAAACGTTGTTACGTTAATCTGACACAACATGTAGCTCCATTTTTTTCACACTGTCAGTCAGTCATCAGTGTTTCCCCTCAGCCAGTTTGCATCAGCAAAGAAAATCCCTCAGTGTGATGCCTCTTTTGACCTAAAATGTTTTTGGGTTTGGTGCTATAACCTTCCCTTGCAGGAACTCAGATAACCTGATGGAGTTCATGCAAAGCAGAAGCTGAGAAACTAATAGGCAGAATTTTAAATCATGTCACGATAACCAAACCTCAAAGCATATATTGAATACCTCAGTTCAGGAAATAACACTTAGCAGCAAGGATAGGTGAGGTGCGTTTGTAATGGCAGCTATGTCGTATTTCTCCATCGTCCTTTCCTTATTTCCCATTTCCCTCCATATTTTCTATCTCTTTCCTGATCTATTCTATCTTAAGTCATGCTATACTTTAACTGTGAGCTATTTCTGGTATTTTGAGAATAGAATGGAGCCAAATGGCTTTGCTTTTTGCTGTCATCTCATGTGATGCTATTAACCAACCTACTATACATAACAATAAAGTGCAAGAAAAGACCACTGAAGTTCTAATATGCAGTGAGTAAAAAGGCAAGTGAAAAGAGCAGAAAATCAAAGCTGGTTTTGTTTATGCTGATATAAATCAAAACCATTTTTCATTAACCTCCACATTCATTTAAAACGTTTGTACTGATTTTAAAGTCAATTCTTGTATTGTGTAAGTGAATCCTCCTTTCACCCTTTTACTCTTATTCCTTTCTCCTTCTCCCTTTCTATCCAGTCCTGCTAGCAGTGGAATGCCTTCTTGGTCCTCAGTACTGCTTTTGGTTACGGAAAGTGCTTGTAAAGTTTCTGTGGCAAAAATGAAAGACACAGTGAATGAAAGTAGGGAAATGAAATCCTGTGGTATCAAGAACACTTTTTTCAAATTCCAGCAGTATCGCAGCATTTGTTTTAAATGCATTCTTTTGTCTTTATCAAAGAATGCAAGAGCACAATAAAAATGAAATTAGTAATGAGCACTTGCTCTGAAGCAGGAAGTCGATAATTAAAACAAAGAGAAGGCATCTAGAAGAAATAACAGTAAACCACCACTTTATGAAGTCAGGTAAAAGGGTGTACTCACCGTTAGCTATAGTCAGATATTCATAATCACTTCCATATTGTTGTAGCTGTACTTTGTTGGGTTGTTGATATAAAATACATGTTGGATGTCTTAGGACAAAGAGTAATTTTATAATCTAATACAGGTTCACATACTAAGAGATCCTAAGCAAGGAACAACACAATTCAGTGGGATCCTGCCTAGCTTTTTTGGTTTTATTCTACTTTTTCCTGTTGTTCTCTAGAAATGCTAGTTCCTGAAGTAGGGACAACTTGTAAAGCATTTTATTAAGTGTTTGCTAGTCCTTGCTGCAAAATGTAGTGCCTTTAAAAATACTTCTCCTGACTTTATTTCCTGTCTGATAAGAGTGTTGACAGTACACAGTTTAGTGTCACTGTGAAATTGCATTCTTGAGCATATTACATTTCAATATAAAGCATATAAATATGAAATTGAATGACAAGTCTGCTATCACTAATGCCATATCTTGTCTATTTCACTGCCTCACTTGATTTCAGTTGCTTCATATTTGTGTCTCATTCCATTCAGGGGAGCTAGAAAGGGTTCAGTGCAGTCTGTTGGTGTTTTGATAAGAAATATAAAGCATAATAAATGTATTAATTAATTGTAATGATAGTTATTTAATATCACCTGAATAAATTTACTATTTTAGTTTAATTGGATTTGATATTCAGGTTCCTAAAACTTGTTTAAAACTTGTTTAATACGAAGATTATTTATCAATGAAAAGTAACATGAATTATGCAGATGAGGCATTGCAGATTGAAGGTATGCCCTAAAAGGATATCCTAAAACCCAGAAAGTAGTGTTTTGAATTTTTTAATGCAAACTAGAATGAGATTCAATGTTACCAAATGTGTACTATTGCAAAACAGAGGTGGTAGATGAAACCTGGACTAGAGGACCCATTGCTGGACTGAAACAATCACAGTTATTGACAAGGAGTGGCATGTTGTTAAAAACAAAATAATTACAACATAGGTATGAAAAATGTATAAAACCATAATAAACAGGGATTAAGTCAGTTATAGATACAGATGTTCTTACATGCTTCTTGTGGAGAGCTTTTATTAAGCTACATCTTCAGATTGTCACTGAATCAGTGATTCTCATTAAATAATTTCAAACAAAAGCACTTTCATCAAAATAATTTTCACCAAAATATGGTGAAAAAAGCATTTTCACCGAAGTAATTCATTAATAAATTAATTAATCCTGCCCAGTATATCAGTAATAGCTTAAACAATGCAGAAAGGTAGTTCTAATTGTTAGAAAAGCAAATAAAGTATTTACTTCCTGTTTCTTGCATAATCAATGCAGGGATTGTTAATAAAATTAAAAAAATATATCAAATTTTGAATTAAAAGTCCACCAGACTTAACTTCATGTCTTTGACTGTGGCTGGAACAAACCTGTTGATAAATACAGGAACAGAGCAAGGATAAGTTAATGTATTCACTGTCCTCTGCTCAGCCCTTAATCAAGTCTTCTTTTATTGATACATCCTTTTGGTATCTGTAGAGTCCTGTGGTGATATGTTCCATAACTATCTGGCTTGTGTGGAAGTGTTTACTTTCATATTTAAAAAAAATTCTGTACACCCTCTGGTTCTTGTTCTTATATTGTTGAGAAATAGTACTTCTTTCTTAATTTCTTCCCTTTCTCCATGCTTCTCTTTTATATTCCCAGTTCAACTGCCTCTTTTTAAAACTGGAGACTCCTTATCTGTATTAAGCACTACTGCTGTTCTGTAGGATCTGTTCCTTTGATCTTCCCATCACCTCTCTGTATGTGTTCTCTACTTTCAGAAAATCTTTTTTGGATATACACATAGAATCACAGAATGGTTTGGGTTGGAAAGGACCTTGAGATCTTCTAGTTCCAACCCCCCTGCCAGGGGCAGGGATGCGTCACACCTGACCATGCTGCCCAACGCTCTGTCCAACCTGGCCTTGAACATTGCCAGTGACGGACTACTTGCCACTTACTTAGGCAACCTGCTGCAGTGCCTCACCACCCTTACAGTAAAGAATTTATTCCTTATATCCAATCTAAACTTCCCCTGTTTAAGTTTGAACCCGTCACCCCTTGTTCTATCACTACAGTCCCTTATGAAGTCCCTTCTCCAGCATCCTTATAGTCCCCCTTTAGGTACTGGAAGGCTGCTAGGAGGTCTCCACGCAGCCTTCTCTTCTCCAGGCTGAACAGCCCCAACTTTCTCAGCCTCAGTCATATGGGAGGTGCTCCAGTTCCCCGACCATTCTCGTGGCCCTCCTCTGGACTTTCTCCAACTGCTCTATGTCCTTCTTTTCCTGAGGACACCGGATCTGCACACAGTACTACCAGATTTCTTTCCTCAATTGTTTATAAAGTCTTATAGACCCAGTATTTTGTGTATATAGTTAGGATTTTTTTTCCCATATGTATTACTTCGTATCTGTCAACACTGATTTTCTTTCTTAAGCGAATATACAGTCACTCTACGTCATGAGATAAATTTGTAATTTTTTTACTCTATTTCTTTTTTTACTATAAATTAAAAATTGTTGTCCAAAATCATTGTGGACAGTAATGTTGTTCAGCCGTTTCCTAAATCAGTGCATGGCGAATACTACAAATCCCAACATGCACTTTTGTGGAATGCCCACTAGTAATGTATCTCTGTTGAGGATCATTTAGTTCTACCCTTGGTATTTTTTATCTTTTTAAACAGCTATTATTTTGTGAAGGATCATTCTGTTTGTAGTTTATATTCTTTCAGGGATGTGGTGATCAAAATATTAAAAGCTTTCGTAACTACAACTGCGCCACACCAGAGGCTTGCAGTAAAGCCCCTAATCCTTTCCTCATCTGAAAGTGTTCACAAGCAGAGAAGTAAAATTTGAAGCAATATGTATGTAGGAAAGAAGAGGATATTTTATTTAAAGTTACAGTAAGTGAAATAGTTCACTGAATTAATTAAAGGAAAAAAAACACTGAAATCCTTTTAGCAATACTATTACAAATTTCCTCTCACTGCATTTATATATCACACTGCTAGTGTGTTTCTGGAGCTGTGGAAAGTAGCAGCATTTTGGTTTTCCTTTCTTTGCTTTGAAGAAAGGAGGCATCGTGATAGAAAAAGGAGAGTACCACTCATTTTGGAATTGTGAAGAAGGAAGTGAGTGCTTTTGCCTGATTCAAATAAATATGCTTTTCTCACTAAATTCCTAAATATGCTTTACTTATTGTTTCTAAATTAAAATGGAAGGCACATTCCTTTCAGAGCCTAAGTTGATTCCAGTTATCAGTCTAGTCACCATTTATTATTTTTTATTTTTTTACTATTTACATCCTCCAACCATGGTAGTATCCCATTCTGCCTTGTGCTTTATGCCTAGTGCTTTATAAACATGAAGGTAAAAGGCAAGCTAAGTCCTAAAGAGGTTGTTATTAAAGTCATGGCAGGAGAGAGAAAATGGATACAGGTAAACAGACAGGAAATGAGCCAAATAGAGGCTGATAATATAGCAGCAGCTTAGTTATTGGTGGTGTTCTGTTGGATGGTTTGAGAGAGAAATCACAGAGAAAGACAATTTTTAGAAAGGTGTTGAGACAGGTGTGAAGAAGTTTTTTAAGGTGATCCTTTCAATTAGAAGGGACTGCACAGGAGAAGATGCAGCATTTAAGAGTGGCAGACAAAACTGGGGACAGATTGTGATGAAGCCTCTAGCTTACTGTTTTCTTAGGCTGATTTTATTGATATTTGTAACAAAACAGAGTAAACTACCCAAAATCTCACACAGTTTTTTGAGGGGGAGTCTGTATGTTTTTCTGCCCTGTATTGTCCTGTATTTTTACCATTACACCAGCTCACTTCTTGACATTTCTTGTGCCTTAAAATGCCAACAGTTCCTAGCCAGTCTTGAGATTGTTCTGAATATCAGGCTTCTCTTTTCTGAGACTGATACAGTATATTCTCTTTCCTCACATAGTGATGGTAACAGTATTTGGGTGATAAGCATTTTGCTTTCTCTCCTTAAAGAATTTCATCCTAAGTAATCATCTGGGAGCTTCCATCTGTTTTATTTTTAACTCTGGTTGTAGATCTCTTTTCTTTAAGAAGGTGGAAACATCAGAGAGTAGCTAGTAGTCTTTTCTCTGAGTGAAGATGATCAAATATTTAAGTCTTTTTTTCCTCCAAATTTACTTCAAATCTAAGAGCATGAGTGGTGATGGTCATGTGAAATACTATGATTTTAAACATTTCTTAAATCTTGTAGAGCTAGAGTCTCCCAGGGATTGAGAGATCCGAAGAACAGATGACTTGCAGAGACTGCAGCACTGCAACACTTTCAGCAATATCTGAAGACTGCAGATGTAAAAAATTTTATATTCAGCTAAAATTTACTTGACTGAGTCCACTGGGTGTTTTTGTTCACAGTACAAAAGTTTGGCTGGTATCGCTCTCTTCCTGTAACAGTTGTTTCAGATTTGAACTTTTCCCACAAGACCTATTTCCAGAATTAGATTCAGGTTGAGAAGTACTGTACAGTTGTTACTGTCATAAAAACAATCTGCTATAGCTGTACTATGAGACCAAACCCAAAAATTAAGGAAATGAGAAAATGTTAGTGTAATTTCTTTAAGAAAATTAGCTGTCTTTTTATGAAATTCAAGCTTCATGTTATTGGTGTAATAAGCAAGAACTCTGGCTTTCTTTGGGCAGGATACCATTTTTACTGTAAAATAAAACATGTAACAGCAGATGCTTGAGATGTGCACCCTACAGAGCATGGGGTTTTTCTGCAATCTCATTGAGGGACTGGTATCATATATTCTACCATGTCATGGATTTTCAGATACGAATCAGTATCGCTATAATGTTACCCAGGGCAATTCTCCTAGTAACTTTTCTTTAAAAAGCTGTTAAGGAAGAGTTGTTACCTCTTCACCAGTACATTGTTCACATGCAAGAGTTCTTAGAGAAAGTGCTGAGCTTGTGACATTGACAGCGATTAAAGGTTTTGTGAATAGAGATAGTACTCACAAGTCCACTGATGGGCAAGGGAAGACCACTGTATACTGCAGTCTCCTGGCTTAGTGAGTATGCAGTGTCTAGATAGCTAATTGGATTGACAGCTGGTTAAAGAGAAGCTGCTGATTCCAGTCTGAAAAGAGGGAAGTCTCATATGAAAAGCTGCCTCTGCATCCTTTCCCAAAGCATTGCTTTGGTGCTGAATTGTCCTGAAGTACATTCCTATAGTCTGCACAGCTGTGAAATGAGTATGATGTGTGCCTTATGTATGAAGTTTTAGTGACCACACTGGATGCCATCATTGTCACTGGTAAGGTTCCAGTTCACAACCCATAGCTGAGAATTTCCCAGCGGTTGGCAGGTGGTGGGAGCAGCTGTATGTACTTTCATCTTAAGGCTAAAGAGAATCAGAAGAGGAGCTGTGCATGACTTACGGTGTTGCCATCTAAGCTAAGGGTAGAAAGAGGAAATAATATATCCATTTCATATTATCACTTTGATAAGACTGTACTTATTAAGGTACTATGTTGGTATAGAACACAACCATAGCTCCTGCCCAAATGGCTTGTTCTCTAGGTGTAAGGTAAGAGACAACAAGTAGGTAGATGGGGAACATGGGGAGACTCTGAGGCAATACTGATCAGCTTAGTGAGCAATAATATCAATACTTTGCAAAGTGTGTCTGCAGGCAGTGATTTGAAACAGAGTAGTGAATTATTGGTAAGAAGGTTTACAAATAGCTCCTCCCATGCAGTGTGAGGGAAGACAAGCATGTACCTGCTTGAAATTCTAGTTAATAAAGAGAAAGGCTTTGAGAGTTAGCACATTTTGGTTATGGTTGATGCAGTAGGCCTCTAGAAGAAGGAGGAAACGTAGCATAGTAAGCTCCTTTAGGTTCTAGTTGAAAATAGCTGAAATATTATTTTGTAGGATGGATATGAGCTGGCTCATTATGTTTTCCACAGAGGAAAAGTCATTGAATGAACATATATGAGAAGATCAAAGTCTATGGAGCAGTTACTTCTTTATAGAACCCATACCTTGAAAATACTATGCAGATGGAATCTGGAAAATTTAAATGAAGGCTGCTTGCAAGACCAAGCAAGGAGAAGGGCTTGGTCTAAGACAGAACCACAGGCCAGGGATACAAGACAAGTGGGCATGGGATCCACCATCATCAGGATCACAGGCATCTCGCAGATGTTGAAGTAAAAATCAAGTTTTGGACATGCAATTTTGTAATGGTAGCTAAGCATAACTGTGGGGGAGACAGAATGAGATTTTAGTTTAGACAGAAACAGACAGATATGGAAAAAGAGGTACATGCATCCAAAACAGTTCTATAGCTTAATGAATCACTATTACAGTATCAGAATCAAGATCTTGTCTCAGACAGACCACTCCTGCTGAGAAGCAACTATTGTGACTAATTCTCTTGAAATTAAGAGTGACAGAAAATAGTCTTCAGAAATGCAATTTAATCTAAAATGTCACTTACTTGTAGAAAGTGTGTTGAGAAATCAAACTCTACACTATGATATAAACCAGTTAGCTGTATTATATGGTGTCTCAATGAAACAGCTCCAGACAATTCTACACATAAAGTGAAAATCATTGCTGATTTGTCAATTCCAGCAAAATCTTCTCTCTTATGATTTTTATTTATGTATGTAAACTGAGATAGCCTCTGATAGAGTAGCTCACATCACCTTTGTATCCAAGTAGTCCCCTTTAATTCAGTGGTCATCCCAGAGGATTAAAGTGCTGTTCTCTGTAAGTCAGGGCATTGGCAACTGTCGCTTGATTATCAGATGCCATCAAAAGATGTGAGTGCGAAATCAATTTAACTTTCTAGAAATGCAGCAATAATTTTAAATGTTACTTAACAATGTGGTAACAAACTACAGTACTGGTCTAAGCAACATGAAGATTGTGTCTGCTCACTGAATGTTTTTTTTTCTTTTCTTTTTTCCCTCAACATTCATTTCTCAAGAAAATTGGCTAAAAAGCGGAAAGAGACATTGAGTAGTACACGGCAGGAAATGACAGTGATGGTGAATTCAATGGATAAAAGCTACAATGAGCAAGGCACCAACTGTGACGAAGCTTTCTCTTTCATGGACACACACAATCTAAATGGGAGATGTAAGTTTTTTTTCTTTTCTTATCCATTTTTTTTTTTTTTTGGAAGGTAGAAGAAAGGTGCAAATGGTTTTTAAAATATTCCTCATTTCTCAGTCATGGAAAATCCATGGGACCCAGTGTTTCCCACTGTGCAGCACATAACAGTGTGTATTTGAATGAGCAAGACAGTCAGACATCAAGAACAGACTCGTTTAAAAACAACAAGGATAATTGAGCTTTTTTCTTTCCATCCTTTTCTTCTGCAGAAGAGCAAAGACATTACTGAAACAGCTGCTGGTTTACCTTTCTCCAGTCTCTATTATGTTCAAAATTTTGTATCATTCCTGCTGTCCCAAGTCCTTCAAATGCTTCTGCTTTTCACTCCTTTTTCTTTTTTTTTTTTTTTCTTTTGTAGGGGAAATTTATTTTTGAATGTCATAACTTAATAATGATGATCTGATTGTCTTATTATTTCCAATTCTAGATGATGCTTTTTCTGTTGCTTCTACAAGGGCTGAACTCAGTGGAATTATCTGTTCTGAAATTTCATAAGAGATTCTGTATATCCTGGGTGTTCCTGGTTCTACCCTGAAAAGAAATAAAATTTGGGATATAAAATTTCCTGTATTAAATTTTAGTCAGGGACTCACTCATGTCTTGGGGTTAGCACTAAGGAAAGACCAGGAAAAACAGTAGTTTTTGATAATTGTTAAAAAGAATAAAAGAAAGAATGACTATGTTTGAAAAACTTTTTTGGTTGGTTTTGTAGTTCTTAAGGAACCTCAGTTTCTCTTCTATACCAGTGGTTTTGAACCTCTCCAGAATGTTTCAAATATTGAATTTTGTTTCAAGTACTAACAATATATGAGACCCAAATCCCACTCTTTAATAATGTGCTTAAGAACTTACCTTTGACGAGTTCAATTGTACAAACACTGTGAGATTTATACAGTGAAACTTCTCTCAGCAGCATTAGGCTCAGAATTTGCAATGTTAATTTGTGTTTGAAATTTGTACTTTTGAAATTGCTTTGAAAGAGATCTTTTAAAATCTGACTTGCCTCTCTGGTGAGAATGTAGCATTGCAGTTAATGAGATTACTTCTGTGAAGAGATCAAGAGGTCTGACTTCATCTTCAATCATCATGATGTAGTTTTTCAATAGTGTTACTGAATAAGCACCAGCAACCAAAGAAGCTGCAATGGGTTCCTGGGACTAAATATAAACCACCTTAAACCAGTTTGAAATCATTGGCATAGCAAGTATTTTGTACCACATGAGGGTTAGACTTCCCATAAGATAAGTGGTCACCAGAAGCAGCAGGCTGTCTTTAGAAATACTTTGTGTAAGGCCTTATACTCAAGAGATTTAGAACATTCCTGCTTCCTATTAAAGTTTATTAGCCTGGCTGCATTCTGCATATCTAGCTGGTCTTATTAGCTGCATCAGCCCTGACCTCAACTAATCTCTGTATTCAGACCCAAAAGGAATCCCACTCTGTTCTTTCCATCCAGTGATTCAGGAGACATAATCAAAGGAAAGTAGTCTCAGGTATATTCATTTATATGACAAGTGATAACTGCCAGCATTATTTAAGCCAGTTTTCAGATAGCTCAATCTTAACAAGGGCTGGCAACTGTATGCCCTAGAAGATCAACCAAAAAAAAAAGGGGGGGAAAGCCAGCAGGAGTAACCTCACTCCTTATCCCGCAGAGCCTGTCTTCCTTAATTCAAGTTTTGTTTTACAAATTACTGTTTGTCTGTTTATTGGTATCCAGAATGTGCTTATATTCACTGATTTTGAGCTGTATAGACAAGCAACTGAGGCTGCATTTGCAATGAGTTTTGCTTAGAAGCCTTTATTGACTCTTTGGCTGAACATTTGTAAAATGTTGTGATTAACTCCCACCTGTTGAATGTATCTGGTTTTACATGGTTTTTGCATACCAGGGAACAAACTGAACTTATTTTGTTGCATTGGGCTTTCCCATAGGTTTTGCAAATGGTTAAATGATTAGATACCAATGTGAGCATTGATCTATGTATCACTTTGAAAATGATTGTTAAACAAAAAGGCATATTCAGAGCATAGTAGTAGCTGTGTACACATTATCCATCTGTCTGAACAAATAAAAAAAAGAAGGGAGAAGAAAAAATTAACTATAGTAGAATATTTGCAGTCTTTATAATGTTTACCCTATTATTAATTAAACTTACTAATGATCTAAGCTTCTGTCAAAAGCGCCTGTCATCATAGTATCAGTAGTATCAGTAGCATCGCTATTCCGTCTCATCTTGTGATTTAAGAAGTAGATTTGTCATCACTGATCAAAATGCTTTCCCTGATGACATTTCTTTTTAGAGAATTGATCAAATTCGATGAGCTAGGGTATTCACTAGACATACCCGGTTTTCACTAGGTCCTGATTCCAGCACAACAAGCACAACAGATTGGACTCTAAACAACCATGTCAATCACATGCGCTGTATCCCTCAGCTTAGCTAGCCACGTATCACTTTGCTGCCACTAACCAGCTTTGTTTCTCTTTGCAGCTGTATCTTCACCATCTTCATTTACAATGAAAACTAACACATTGAGCACAACAGTGCCTAATTCTTATTACCCAGGTAACCGATTTTTTTCTTGGTTTCCACCCTATATAGACCTTTTCATAAGAGAAGCGCATATAATTATGTTCTTATACTTCTTGACATAGAAATTTAATACATACATAAGCAACATACTGATTGCTTACAGTAGCTTTCTGAAAGAAAACTCGGGAACACTTATCAACCATTTACTGTTCTCTCTCTTTTTACCTTTTCTGCATTGACCTGCTTATGATGTATGACAGATCCATTTGTGCCAACTGCAATTTTAGGTGAGAACATTTCCCTTTATCAAAGTTTATTGCTGAAGTAATTTAGAAAGTCACAGTTCTCGGGGTACAGACAATAGTATATAAAAAGCTGGAGTTTTATCCTAAAGGGAGGTGTGGTAGGCTTGGCTACACTGAGAATGCTAAGGACATTATCAGGCTTGATTACTACTGTCGTAGTGCAAGTCAGGGGAGAAAAGAAATAATTTTAACAAGTGGATTTGCGAGGAAATGTTTATGCATGTATTTGGAGTGATACAAAAGAATTTGATTATTGCAGCAATTGATATAGTTTCCCTCTTTCTTTTTTTTTTTTTTTTCCATTTTATCTCAGAACTGAAGATGTCACTTCTTAAAAATAACATTTTTCCTAATTAGACTATTCATGATACAGAAAATCAGACAAAAAAACAGTTTTGTACATCCAGCAGCTATCATTTCTTCTTACAATACTGCGCAGTGTCTGACATGCTTGTCAAAGTGAAGTTTCAGAGGAGAAATGGTGTTTTGAACAGCCAAATGATAACATGAGACTTGGAGTATATAGTTTATTATGCATCAGGTGTCACGGGAACAAAATCTAGGAAAACCTAGGGAGCTAGGAAAACTAGCAATTGTCCAATGTCAAAACGAGAGGTTTCTGCACTGTGATAAAACAATAAGCATGAGACGCTGTTGCATTTCCAATGCTTAAGTAACTCTAACTGCTTTGTGGCTTGTCTTCATTTTCACTTCCTTCCCATGCTAACTTCAGACTAAACAGGGAGATACTTTGTTTTTTTAAGGAAGAAGTCAAAATGTAAGAGTGCGCTGTAGCAAGAATTCACGCTCCAGTGTTAAGCCTCTTTTTTACAATGATTGATATGTTTGCAACATTTTTCTTTCTCCTCCTTTTTCTTCAAATCAGTGTAAAAAATGTTAGACCCCTTAACTGATTCCTGCTCTTAGATTGCAAGTTAAACAGGCTTAAGTAGAATGAAGCATATAAGAAGTTTAGGGAGGTGATCTTGAAAATTTTTTATTGTGAAATAATATTTAGCGCAGTGCATTTCAGTGTGATAACCTGGAGAAGGAACTTGTGCATTTTTATACATTATGTAAATCTGAAGGAAGGTAATGGTAGTGACTGTAACAGTGTGATAATCTGCATGCAAATGAAATTTGCAGTGCCTTTTAACTGCCTGAGACGTTAGATTTTTTTTGGTGTGTGCTTTAGCATTCATTCAACACTTCATCCAGTAGATGTTCTTTCTGACCTTGTGGGTGGGCAAGGAGAAAAGTACTATTATCAGGAGAAAAACTTTGAAATTTCCTATCTCAATTATTAGGTTTTAGTTAATGATTTCTCTGATTTAATTCTTTTTTTTTTTTTTTTGTGAGCCTTTGCTATATAATAGAGGTGGTAAAAGTATTTATTAGCTTTTTTTCTTTTTTCTCCACAAGAAATAATCTCTAAGCAAGTATTTCAAATATCACACAAACACACACTGGGAAATAAAGTTCTTTGCTTTTCTAAGTCTTTAAAATCTGGAAATAGTTTAATATGTATTTTATGGTCTGCTATGGCAACCTGTGCGTACTCATCTCAGAAAATCTGCTAATAATTTCACTGTGGAAAATTAATGTTTTTGTAAGCTTACACGTAAAAAAATTAGTACCCTTTTATAACTGGTGTTCCATTCAGGCCAGTGGTGCTCCATTGTCCCAGAATGTGTTTTTAGCTGCTTATATAGGAATAGTGTTTTTTCTGAGGTAAATCAAATTAACTATGCTTGAGTCAGTAGAGGAATATAGAAATTAACAAGATATGCTGTGTTTTAATTGCAAATAATACCTGCTCTTGCTGTCTTCCAACCTCCAGAGAAATTGTGCTGGACTACAGAATCAAGCCTGTAGTTAAAACTAAATGAGCTTTAAACACTTCAGATAACGGTGGCTAAATTTATAGATGCTGATCGTGAGTGTAGGTCATGTTTGCCTAGTATCAGCAATGTGCATATTTTTGAAATTGGAGAGCGTCTCAGCCCTGAAAAGATATTAGGCTGGATTTCCACCTACCTTCCATACCATGAGTTCATATAACTAGTAAATAAATATATTATTTGTTAATTGTTGTACAGCTCTATGGGAATAAGTAAGTGCAGAGCAGAACAACTGTAGCTGTAGGAGTATTTAAGCTGGACAAACTTCCTGTTGCATCTGAACGCTGCATCTGGAAGAGATCATCCTGTGGAAAACAGTGGACTGTTATGCCTGAAAGGCTCATGCTACAGTGCTCAAAGACAAAGCAAAAATTATAATACATGGGGCTCCTAATGTAAGATATAAAACAAGGATTGAAAGCATTTTATTTAAAACATCTTAAAACATCACTCCCAAAGAGAAAAAAGTAGTAGTAATGGAAGTAAAGAAATGGAGAGAGAAAAATCAGTCTAAAGCAAAGGAGCTCATAGGAAAGAGATTCATAAAGATTAAACTGCTGCTTTCGTAGTACAAGCCCCTGTTAACTGCCTTCATCTTAGTTACTAACAGTCTGTGTCACAAGGAATTCTGTAGTTAGCAAAAAAAGCCAAACAAGTTTTCTAACCTGTTTCTTAATTTGAAATAAGCCACGCAAAAAATCATGATTAACTTCCTATACTTTTTTTGTCTTTTGTGTCTTAGCCACCTTGTAGTTTTCAGGTGCCATTTCAACAGCAACATATTGTACCTACACTTGTATGCCACACTTCATCCCATGCATCACAAGGTGCTTTGCAGTAAAATTTTATCACACATTAGAAAAAGTTGTCAAACTTTATGAGTAAAAGATGAATCACTTTCCTCTGCATTAGATGAGGTTAGCAAACTGACAAGAAAAGTAATGAAATTCCCATACTAATACCCATAAATTTTTCTTTGTAATTTTTGGTTTAGGTTTTAAATGCATAGTTCATATTGACTATATGCTTACTGAGGACCAGTTTTTATGTGTCTTAGTGTAAGTGGGAATTGAGAGAGCCTAAAATCATCCTTGAAATATGCTTTCTTGAGCTCTGTGGCTTTAACATCAATTTTCATTGGTTTAACTAATACCAGAAACGCACCTTGAATGAGGTGAGGTAGTATTTTTTGTGTGTACATGAAAACCTGGGACCTTTTCATGATGAGTATTTGCAGAACTTTCTGTTACAATGTGCCTAACTTATAAATGTAGAAATATTATTTTAATCCTTCCCTTCCATACAACATATTTTACAGATTATTAATTTTTAAATAAGTATAGTGTTTTAATAAACCCCTTGCAGTGTTTAATGTGCAGCCACTGAGGAATAGCTTGGATAAGTCAAAGCACCACATTTAAAATTTCAGCTAAAAATCAAAAACTCATTGAGATATGTAAAATTATTATTTGGGTAAACAGAAAATATATTTATGATGATATTTGGACCTTAGAATTGGGGTTGGTTTTTTTCTCTTCTCAGGTCTGAACAAATTTTTTTATGTTCCACCTAAGCAGGAAGAAAGTCATATTGCTTCCTTTGGTAGAGTGCACCTTCACATCTGTCTATTTACTGCTAAGTATAAGTTTTGGTCTCAGTTGCATCTGTGTGAATTCACCCATAGTAAGATACCTTGGTTTCATTACATTTATTTTATACTGTGAAACTGAGATCAGAATCTGACTCATTTAGGAAACCACTCTGTAAAGACTAAATTACAAACATAAAATTACCTGTAATTATTAATGTAGTACTGTTGCTTATGCCCTGTTTCCTTTTTCTCCTCCTCTTTTTTTCTCCTGATATGTATCTTCTTAAAAGTGCCAATCAATGGTAAGTTGCCCATTTGCCCCATGGAAGAGATGTGGAGGGTTGGGAGAGTATGTGTCTCATAAAAATTTTAACCAACCCACTGGGTTCTCCTGTTTGTTGGCTTGCATGTCAGTTGACATATAACATTCCATGCCTAGTGTAATGGCTCATAATATACCATGTTCCCAAAGCATGTTCAGCAGCCAGTCAAGGCATTTTTCCTGATCAGATGATCCTTTGCATTTGTCTTCTCGTAGTTCATCTCCAGATGTTGTCTCAGATCTACATTTCCATTGCAGTCCTAGCTTGGTGAAACCATAAGCCATTTTGTGCATCTTTTTATTTTGCTCACTCCAAACATTTGCTCTAAATTTGCAGTGTGAAATATAGCACTTCAGTAATTAAAGAATACAAGTCCAATTTCATTCCGTGGGGACTTGTTGAAGTTTCAGAATGAAACTTCTATGCAGTTTAGAACCAAATGCCTGATTTAAAACCTGCTTGTAATCAGCTAGTGATATTTAAAACAATATTGGAGTTCGGACTGCTCTGCAATGCTCAGTGGACTTTGCCTCATTCCAATTAGTCTTGCAATTTCCCTGTGTAAACTGCTCCATGGATTTACTGTACTTCTGGTGTAGCCGTCACAGACAGAAACAATATTGATGTGTCAGATTTCTGCCATTCGTCTAGAAATCTGTGTAATTTATATTTCCATTAATAAGTGAAAATGAGCCAGTATATGATGAGTTACTCTTGTTCTAGATGAAACCCACACGATGGTCAGTGACACAAGCAGCCTGGTTCAGTCCCATACCTACAAGAAGAGAGATCCAGTGGATGTTCCCTACCAGACTGGACAGCTTCATCCAGCCATTCGTGTAGCTGACTTGCTACAGCACATCACCCAAATGAAATGCGCAGAAGGCTATGGATTCAAAGAGGAGTATGAAGTAAGTGTCAAGTCTAATGATCTGATTATTCTTCTGCACTGTTGGCTTTTCTGTCTGCTACCTGTACCACAGAACAGGAAAAATAATTACTCAAACAAGTAATCCAGTAATCCAGCTGCTGCGTGAGAGAGGAAACTGATGGGAAAGATCACCTTTATAGTGAGGAAATTTTCTGATTGTAACGAGCCAGGATGAGGAGTGAGACATAAGAGCCTTTCTTGCTCTCTGCCTAATTCTAATTGCATAAAGCTGTATATTCAAAGAAACGGATCCACTAGTGTTCTCCCAGTACTTCCCATGTTGTTCTTTTACTACTGAAGAGTAGGGTTTTTTCCAAAGTAAGCTCTACATCACAGTTTGTCTAATCACAGTTGCCCTGTAACATGATATTAGCTTAGTAATCAAGTTCTACAAGTAGTATTTCTTGGAGGAGTAGTATTCGGCATGGAGAAGTGTGCAAATCTTCAGAGTGCCCAGTAGGGCTATAAAATTTATTCTGCAGGGCCTGAACTGTTTTCCGCTAGCTGGAGGCTCCCTCTAAACCTCGTTATTTTTCATATGAACTTACAGTCTCTCTTTTTTTCCCTTTTTGTTGATTCTACTTCTGTTTCTTCATTTCATGGTAGAGTGACCTGTTTATCCCTGTTGTCATCTGAATTTTAAATGTCATGACCACTACATCCTGGCAAATACTGTAGGAATGCAGCACATTGTACTGCAGATCCTGTCTTCCTTGTGAGATGAGTTTCCTAAGTGAAAAAATTGAAAAGTAAGCAGAACTTATACTCTCATGCCCAAAATTAAGGGGAGTACTGTGTCTGACTTCAAAAGCTTAGTTTTGCTGAAGAGTCTCAAGAATGCACTACTCCTCATCCAGATCATGTATTTGAATGAACAGAGCCTTATCAACCTTTGTTCTATGTCTAATGTGAGGGAGGATTCAAGGCCCTTTAAAGTCACTTTAGGGCAAGTATTTTAATTGTTAGGGTGTAAAAATGAATGTCCTTTGTCCACTTTTTTCTGGTTTTTAGCTCAGATTTTAAGGAGTTTATTCTTCTGGATTATTCTCATGGGAACACTCTAACATGGACTGATAACATGTCTACAGTGAGTAGTTTCCCACAAGATTACAATTCAGTGGATTTGAGCCCAAAAAACAAGTAGTATGAACATATTACTTCACAAAGGAAACATACTTAAGTTGATTCACAGAGTCGGCCTATAAATTGTCAAAATTGACGTAGGTGTGTGTGAGAATTTATGAGATAATTTTTATTGATTGGGAAGATTAACTCATAAGAATTTGTGGGGTCTGATCTGTTGACCTGTAGGCAGACTTTAAGCTGTTGCCTCTGAAAGACTGTTAACTTTTAGTACGTTACATGGACTATGATCCAATATGTAATTAGATTTACCAAAAAAATATCTCCTGCCATGTGGTCTAGAAAGCAAATAATGATCAGCAGCAACCCATCCCCACCATTTCCAGGAACAGGTTACACTGACAAAGCCTGTATCTGCCTCTGTATGTGAAAGTGTCCCTTTATCCAGTTGAGGACCCTGTCCCATCCATTTGTCCATTTGAGGAACCTGTCCAAATTGCACTGTGACTCCAACCCAGTGCACAGTCCTAAATTCCCTGTCCTTGGAAACTAGAATGTGAAACTAGAATCAGAGCAACAGGTATAAATGGGTCTTACTGTGATGTGACTCTGACATAGCTGGTGAGAAGCAGAATGAAACAAATTCAATTTTAGCTCTGTCTTCTCAAAGCAGAAACCAGCAAAAACCAGATCCCTTCTCATTCTTTCATCTGATAGGAAGAGAAGTGAGAAGGACAACCAGCAAAAGTAATTTAAATTACTTCACCCGTAGGGCGAGCAACAATTTATCTTCTGGGCATGCACGAGTATGCACTGCCCTACAGGTTCAATATACCATGCTTAAATTTTAAAGGTAGGAACTGGTGTAGTCACTATCGCAGATCTTTCAGGATGACTCATAAAATTATGTGCATACTGCTTGCATTTTACAAGAGATGGTGGGTTTTTTGAAGTCTGTGCTTTGTCATGCCAACTCCAAGTTACAAAAATTGCTGAAATATGTCATCGTTTAAACTGGTATTTATAGTATTAGACTTCCAAAGCCCATGCTTCAGGCCACTTTCACAGTCACTGATGACATTTTTTCCTCTAAAATGTAGAAAACAATTAATTCCCAGAAGGAGCTAATCACTTGTCAACTTTCATTTGTGTAGCTGACTTAAACAAGTTTGTTCCTGTGAGATTTTTTATGCCACCGTTCTTTAAAAATTATAGAATTGAAAATTCCTGTCTTTGGAAAAGATTTGTTCATCAGCCGAAACCTTTTATACCAGCATTAAGCCTAAAGGAAAGCTACAATTAATTTATATTAAAAAAAAGAAGACTGTAAAATGGAATTTATAATGCAACCAATGACATGGCTTTTTAACTACAGTGGATCAAATGGTGCTGCTGAGAAACAGTTTCCAGGAAAATCACTTAATTTTGAGCTTACCATGCTGATGAATGGCATCCCAATACAGACAGTAGGTGCAGTCATCACTAATGCCAGTAGATGCAATACACTAGAGTGCTGTTTATTAATAGTGGCAGGGATGGGAGACTTAAAATACTGCATCTGCATTTGAGAAAATCCTCTTTATATATGGAAAACGTTTATAATCAGAATGAACCATAACTAGCTTTATCTTTGATTTATTTTTTTTTCCACTGAACTAGTGCAATATTGCTGGTTTTCCTTCATATGCAACAAACAGCTGCCCAATATATTCTAGCGCTGCTAAGACTGCAAAACTCTGTTTACGCTGCTGTCAGATTGATACAGTCCTCTTTACAAAGTTTAACAAGACAATGCAAGAATCTTTTTCCTTATAAATTATCAGAAGGATATCTGTCTAAATGAAAAGGAAGAAATAGTTTGGCAGGGGATTTGTTTTGAATGAAGTCTCATAGATGATTTTTGCTTTAACAAGACTGCAGGATTATATAGTCTCACCAGGGAAAGAGTTTGATTCAGGAGAAATTCACATAGGATTCGCTCTGAAAATAAATCTGTTGAACCAAACAGACAGTAAAGGAGCATATTACCCACAAACAGCATTTCAGAGGAGTGCAAGGGTACAGAATACTTACTGTCATGCATAGTTTTAAGTGCTTTAAAATAAAGCTTAATAATTAGGCCACTATTCTCAATAATTAGGGCTATAGTTCACTATCTAAGTACATCTACGTACTTTTAAGTCCTACTAGTTTCATGCATGAGTTTTTGGAGTACCATAACAGACTCAAAGGATAAAGGTTGAAAAATTATCTTTAAGCAGTGTCAGGCTGATATTGAGTCACTCATTGGTCAACTCTGCATTAGGATTACCCACTTCAGTTCCTGAGTATCTTTAACTCCAAATATACAGGGTGTTTAGAAGAGCAGTGTACTTTTCATGATTGCGCCCTTTTGTTGTCTTTCTGTGATGAACTGAGATAGTTTGTCTCTCATCACTGAAAATGCTTTGGTTGAGTATCAGCAGGGAAGTATCTCACAGCCTGGCCCTGTTACTGTAATAGCATGTGCAGAAGCTTCCATTCCCTAGAGCAGGATTAGGCCCTGCCTCTTGGATGTAGCGGCACAGCTTCTGGTTTTCTGTCTAGCTGTGCCTGTAGAATGAGAGCAAATACAACTGTGTCCTTAGTGGCACATGGGTAACAAGTTCACTGCCCATTTTCCCATGTGTTTCTCAGGTGTTGAAATAACATGGATAAATTTTGGTAAGCTGTGGACTAAATGCAGACCTTCATTTGTAGCCTAGTGGAGTGTGAATGATTGGAAGGGATTGCACAGAAATCCTTAAGCTTGGGGAAATTTCCACACAGCTAGTCTGCAGTAGATCTTCAAAATCCCTTCTATCCCCTGCCAGACCCTTAGAAAAGGAGAGATTTGAGCTTGGTTCTAGCAACGTTAGACTGACAGGAGAACATTGGCCTGATTCCACATGCACCCCTACACTAATTGTGGGTTATTTAAGATGCTCCCCAATACTACAGCATGAGAGTGCTTTTACTGATCATGAAGAAGGCTCATTGCTTATCACCTTTCTGCATTACAGAAACAAAATAAATAGAAAAGGAGGGTGAAAGTGGTCTCTGCAATTCATCATTTCTTTCTCCTTACACCTGCCATATTTTGGTTTTAGACTCCCTAGTTCCACAGTGCTTTACACTTTTTCCTTTAGCAAGGACATGTATCTGTCAAAAGGCCATAAATACATAGCTGGAAAGAAGTGAGTTCATCTCCTTCCTGTACAGATGGACTAGGCTACTGAAGGCCAGCATATCTTGGCATAGCTAGGTGTCATGGTTTAAGTCCGGTCAGCCACGCAGTTTCGCTCTCTCACTCACTCCCCTCTCTTTCTTCCCCCCACTCGAGGGTGGATGGGAAGGAGAATCAAAAGAATGCAACTCCCACCGGTTGAGATAAGAACAGTTTAGTAACTAAAGTGTAACACAAGACCACTACTGCTACCACCAATAATAATAATGACAAGGCAAATACAAGGCAAGAGTACAATCACTCACCAACTAAAACCCAGCCCGACCACGCAGTGCACCCCTCACCCTTCCAGGTCTCTGCTCTCTGCTCTACCATTCTGGGCATGACGTGCTGTGGTATGGAGTAACCTCTTTGGTCAGTGTGGGTCAGGTGTCCTGTCTCTGCTTCCTCCCGGCTTCCCCTCCTCCCTGGCAGAGCATGAAACTCAGAAAGTCCTTGGCCAGACCCAAACATCACTAAGCAGTAACCGAAACACTGGTGTTATCAGCGTTGTTCCCAGGCCCAAAATCAAAAACACAGCGTTGCACCAGCTACCAAGAAGGAGAAAAATGACTGCTGGTGCTGAACCCAGGACACTAGGGCAGAAACAGAGACATTCATCAAAAGCTTATCATTTAAAATAAGATTTTATTTTTAATCCTGTTCTTGAATCAGCAAAAATTGATGCCTGTTCAGTGTAAATTGTTTCTTTGCCAAATTAAGGTTAGTTGATATGACAGTTTCAAATCAATTTCAGAGTGTCCACACAGGAGCTTGGACTGGTTTAACAGAGTTGATTTAAAAACACACCTTTAATTAAAACAGTGCAACTTCGTGTAGATAAAGCCCTGCAAAATCAATTTCACATTATGTTCCATGACAGGGAGTTGTGAGCTTCCATTATCTCAAACCCAGAGGTTCCTTTGAAAAGCCAGGATTTGCAAAAGGTATCGTGCTCAGATCAGCCTGACGTACTGTCAGTAACAGGACTGTGTCAATAACAGAGTTTAAAAAAAGTTCCTCCATGTAGCTTTAACTTTAAGGCCTTTCCCCCCACTGTCCCTCTTGTGTTCCCTCTTCACCCTCCTGCCAAACACGAACCTTCTTAAGGTTTTGCGGCAGTGTCATGGTTTAAGGCTCTCACGCAGTTCGCTCACTCACTCCCCCCTCTTTCTTCCCCCAGTCCTGGGGGGATGGGGAGGAGAATCAAAAGAATGCAACTTCCACAGATTGAGATAAGAACAGTTTAGTAACTAAGGTATAACACAAACCACTACTGCTACTACCAGTAATAATAATGGCAAGAGAAATACAAGGGAAAAGAATACAATCGCTCACCATTGATACCCAGCCTGACCAAGCAGTGCACCCCCACCCTTCTGGGTCTCTGCCCTCTGTTTTTGCATCCTGGGCATGATGTGCTGTGGTATGGAATACCTCTTTGTTCAGTTTGGGTCAGGTGTCCTGTCTCTGCTTCCTCCCAGCTTCCCCTCCTCCCTGGCAGAGCATGAGACTCAGAAAGTCCTTGGTCAGACCAAAACATTACCAAGCAGTAACTGAAAACATCGGTGTTATCAGCGCTGTTCCCAGGCTGAAAGTCAAAAACACAGCGCTACACCATCTACCAAGAAGGAGAAAAATGACTGCTACTGCTGAACTCATGACAGGCAGTTAGCTGCTTTAGTCGGGAAATTATTCTATATTAATATCGTTAAACCAATACTATTCCTAATACTCTGAAGTTATATATTGGCAAGATAAACTGTACTGATTATGCCTCTTTTATGCTGCATGGAATCCACTCTGAGCGGTTGCACCAGTGTTGTTGTATTAATCCCTAAATCACCATAGTTAAATGGATGGGTACAGGCTCAGAGGGCCTGTCAAGGTCAGGAACATGAAATATATTATATAAGGTATGTTAAACAATTTATTTCAGTTTAGAATTTCTTAGCACCTGTTATAGATTGGTAGAAGGATTTTAAAATAAGTTATTTGGTCATGGTCACAGTTCAGTTATACCTTGTGGGATTATGGTCAAAGAATATCATAAAAAAATGGATAATTAAAGAGTATTTGGAGGTGAATGTTGAAAATAATTGGGGTAAGAAAGAAATCCTGTCTTCATAGCAATATATTTATTGAAATGGAACTTCAGAAGATATGCAGATAGATGTGCTGATAGCTGAGAAAAGCAAAGTTTTTCACACAGGGTACTGTTGGCCAGTGAAATATCTGGGGTACACAGAAAATGGTTTGAAGAAACAACCCTGGAAAAAACCTCTCTAAAACCAGCAGAAATACAGATTCTTGGGAGCAGAAAATATTGCAGGCAAGCAGGAAATTTTTTATAGAGGAAGTTTTCCACATAGATGCCCACTTAAGGTTTAGTTTTTTTCCAGACTGCTGTTAGATAAATGTCTGACCTAGGGCAGAAGTCTGATGTAGTTTCCATTTTCTGCTGTCGTGCAAAGGCATAACAGACTAGAATGCTGTCACTCCAACCCAGTGCTTCAGTTGTAGCTTTTCCTTCTCTTTGGTTCCAGCTGGAAGACAAATTTGCTGCTACATGGCCATTCTAAGCTGTGTGCTTCTGGGCCCCTGTTCTGATACCTTGAGTACAGGAGGAAAAATAAGTATTTTATTGATGCTATGTTGATATAGCTACTGGCAGAACCCAGCTGATGCTGCTTTTTCTGCATGTATTCCTTGTGACTGAAACTGTTCTCTCTCACCTCCAACCTGTACATTTTTATCATGCCTTTTTCTCTGATTTTATTTGCTATTCTGCACCAGCTGTGACAGTCAATACCACAATCAGTGCAGGTTATTTTCTATCCCACAAGACACAAAGAAGCCGAAAGATTCTGGAGTGCTGGGTGGGAATGGGGGCATTAGTCGGCAGTGTAAATACACTGAGGACATCATCTGTGTCCTTCAGAACTGAGAACAGGTAACTGCTGTCTCTATTTCAGTAATAATGAGAAAATTTATTAGAGATTGTGAACATGACTGAAATAGAAACAGAAATAAAATGGGGATTTGTCCTGTGAAAACGGTGTGGAAAATTGTTGGAAATACTAATCTGTAGAATTCATTGCTATTATTTTCTATTAAGTTTCATCTGTTCAGATGTGGCTCAGATCACCTGAATGCCTGGTTGAATCTTTAATACTGGAAATACCAATTTAATAGAGTGGTCTGGTTATAGGCATATATTATGTAAACATTCTCTCCCATGCATAAAGGATAACCACAACTAATGGTGATATAAACGTCCTTTATATATGAGACAGGTATTTCTCCCTTATCAAAGGACTGTGTTCAGAAAAACTCAGTTTCTTCAGATTGCTGTGAGATCTGAAGCAGTCTTTCATCATTCCCGGGTAACTTGTTCTTTTTTGGGTTTATCCCAGATTCTTGGAAGCCTCAGTGCTGGAGAGATCATATCTAGGGAGGTCAAAAGCAGTAGCAAAAATTAACAGCTGCCATGTCCATGAAGCATGTTTTGGTTTGGAAATCCTAAGGCACTCCAGATCGATACCAAATTGTTCAAATAAAGTCATCCCAAACCAGAAACTGTATTCACTACTGAATAGCCTATGTTATTAGTGACACAACTCCCAGTGCATGCAGTATGCCTTTAATTCTTAAATAAGTCTTGTAGCAAGATGGGTGACTTCCAGTTGTTGATCTGCAAGAATCAGTTGTCAACAGTTTTAGCTGGCTGGCAGTTAACAGGAGCCTGTTTGGGTTTTTTTCAGTTCAGAGGAGAGGCACTTAGTTTGCTGAATGTCTGGCAGTGCATGAGCCAGTTTTATGCAGTTCTGAAGCTCTCCTTAATAGCTGCGAATTTCTGTTCTTACAGATTTCAAATGTATGAAAAAAGCTGTCACAGTGCTTAATATCATTCACATGACACTGCCCTATTGCTTCAGTGTGGCTAGCTGCCTGGTGATCAAGGTGTCCCAGGACTTTATAAACCTCACCATTTCCTTCTCCACTCTTCCTAAATGCCTTCTCAGACAATTTAAATGAAAGTGCATGCATATGCAGAAGCAGCTTTCTAATTTGTTCATTTGTTTTTGTTTAAGTGGGTTTTGTTAGAATTTATTCTTTTCAGAGATTATAGATTTAGGCAGACTATGGGTTCATTAGAAAGGCTTTGGGGTTTATCCGTTTGAATAACAAAATTGCAGAGGTGTATAGATTAAAAAAGCTTCCAATATCCTTAGGATCTCAGTAGGGTGTAGGCAGCTGTTTGCTCATGCTGTGACATGGGTGGTTTTGGTACTGATCAGCTTGTGATTTACTTGGGTGTGAACCTTGTTTTCTTCTTCTTAGTAACCTGAACAGTCTGAACTTTGTAAGATCTCAGGCAGCAAGGATGCCTAACAAGGACAAGGATGCCTGATTCAGCCTCACTTACTGTCACTAACTCACTCTCTGTGTGAGTTTGCCAGACTCAGTCCTGTATGTAAAGTTTAGACTCTGTCCTAAGGAAAGCCTTGTAGCTTTTAAGTGCATCTTTCATGACCACTGTATCCCTCTAAGCAGTTAAAACAGAGGCTGGTAGTATTGATCCACTCAGAAAAGCATTGGTGCACTCGAAAGTTGTGAGATATAGATGCGTAAGCTGATCAATTGGATGGATGAACTGACTGCAGATTGTTCTGATGTAGGAGCTGGAGGAACTATTCTAACCATTCCCTGAGTCTACTGAATCTGGTAGTCCTGGTGTATGTAGTGGCAAACATATGAATGAATACAAAATCTAACAGCAATAAAAAAAGTGCTGTAACCTGTCAGTTCTCATGGTCCTGAAGATCTTTTCCATGTTCAGATGTTTAGCAGACATTCATTTCATATTTCAGCATAGCTGGACTGAAAATCTAGAAGTAATGTAAAGCATGATAAGCACCTCTGTTATTCCTGATCCTTACTGAGTGAGTCTACTTAATGGAATCATTTTAGCTGTGAATGCATTTATGTGGTTGTGCCTCTTGTCCTTCATTACCCATAGCGATGAAGTTTCAATCTGCTTTAGAAAGTTGTGGGCTTTTCCCCATCTTGGGTCCAGCTGCCCCAGCAATCTTTCAAAACTTGTTTTAATTTTGGTCCTAACCTATGACTCCCTCATTAGAATCTCTTATTCTCTGAAGGCATTGCAAAATCTTTTGCTATTTATGCTGGAAAGATTTTTGGGCATGTGCAATGACAAATTAGAGCAATAAAGGAAATAGCTTCCAAGTTTCACTGATTGTTGTCAAGTTGGCACTGATACTTTTCACTTTGGAAATCCAGTATCCGCATCTGGTAAGTCCAAGTAATTAACACAGGGGTTATATAATTTTAATGGGAAGAATTAACTTTTTCCATCTTACTGCTTCCTCATGGTTGGATGTACACAGAGGTATATGCTTACTCTTTTGATAACTAACACACATCACTCCACTGTTTTAGCATGTGAAATCTGTTGCGCTGTTATTCTCCAGTCTGTCTTTTCTTCCTCATCTTTAGCAGCCACAGGTTGGGAAACAGTCAAACTGTACTAAGCGGACTTCTCAGATTATATTTCACTCTCATTATCTGTTAGGCAAGTCATTTTTGCTGGAGGGATCTTGGTACTATGCTTTGGCTAGTATCAAACCTATGCTCTCTGTACCTATTGAAATTAGGGTTTAGTTTCAGATTTAGCCAATTTGTGTGTCATCATGGGCTATCAAACACCACAATAGGAAACTAAATGAGGCCGCTGAATTTAATTTCACTCATAACGTGAGCTTCCAGAGGGAAATCTGCAAAAATGGCTTTAACGCTCACAGCGATTAGGTGATAGGTTAAACTTTCTAAATGTTAGTGACAAGTATGATTTGAAAGAAAAAAAAAAGGTTTTGAAACATTGCAGGCTATATGCTGTATATTTGCACCAGACTGACTTATTAATTATTCAAATAAGACATTGAATATTTGATCAGAATCCCTAATCCCTTCTTCAGTTAGCATATTCTTTACTTTTTAAAACTGCTGATGTACCATACTTTTCCCATTGCACCTGCAAAAATGAGTTAGTCCAATTTATGTGCACAGAATAATATATTGTTCTTTAATGTGAAAGATATTATTCATTACTTCTTACTCATATAAGCCTCCATACCTCCTTCATATTTTATTAGTGCCCTTTAAAAAGACATAAAAAATCAGTCATGTAGTTATTCCATTTTAAATTATGCAAATGATGTTAAATGCAATTATAATCTATTCTTTAGTAATTATGTGTACACCCTATGTGTTTTCTATCAAGCGTATTTATTCACTACAAATAATTAGGATTTTAGTCCATTGCTGATTTCATGGCCAGAGCACTTTTACTGGCTGTTTGTAAAGTGAGAGGAACACTTTTCAAATCAAATTAGCATAATTTAGCTATTAGGAGTTTTCATTTAGCAGCACATTTATCCACAGCATACCTAAAATATGCACTGTTTTCTATAATGCATTTGTTTTAAATAAGTTACAGTAGCTATTATAAATTTTTCAAGAAATGAAAATTTGTATTCTCATGTAGCCTGTGGCTACATAAGTGTATCAGTGTATCTTTTAAGAAGTTTTCTAACTGGAATATGAGACTTCTCACACATTTCCTATAGTGTTTTAGTAATTGTTCTGTCAATGAAACAGATGATCATCATTTCCCAGCGGGAATGATCTTTCTATTGTAACATGCAAAAGAGTCTGTGGGAACTGTGAAGTCCACTGAAAATCTGGTGGACTGCAGTTGGGCAGACCAGAGGGTTAGCAAGCCTCTTGTCTCTCCTGCTGGTTTCCTGCCATTGCCTCTGTCTCTGTGCGATAGCTGTTCCCTCAGTTACCCATCATGTGGAATCTCAGTGATGCCACTACCTATACTCTTGTAGGGCTACTGCTGTTCTGTAACTGCTGGCTCTGTTCTATCTTTTTAATTAGCGGTTAGGTCACTCTGGGTCCTCAGCAAGTCATCTGAGCAGTGAAGAGGACATAGCCTTTCAAACAGCCATGAGAAAATATCAGGCATCTCAGTCAGGCAAAGATGAGCAGGGTAACTGTGGTATAAAATTGCACCCCCAGGGCAAAACTGAAGAGAAGACTGGAGTACCCATGGGAACAAAGCAGCCCAGGAGGTGGGCAGGAGGAAAAGCCGGCTGGCTGCTGGAGCTTGTGAAATACTGTTAGCAAGAGACAGTATTTCAGAAATTACATAATGGTATCATCAGCTATGTAAAATTGCTGGAGTTACTGGATTTGCAGCTCAGTTCAGGACTGATAAAAATTCGTAATAATAACTCTTCTTCCAAAGACACAAGCTGCAGACCAGAGTCACTCACTACAAACCCACATACAAGAGCTGAAAGGTTTGGTTTTACAGCACAATTTGGAGTCCTCAAGCGTGTGTTTAAGCCATTTAGTTTTAAAGGGTTGTAAGGAATTGTTTTAAAGTTGCTTTTAATACACATTCTTTCCTGTTTTACATTTTACCATTCGTATAAGTGGAAGCAACACCACGGCCATCAGACACATAATAGTTTAGATATGTTCATGTAATGGTGACGAAGCTTGAATATCTGTCAACCCAATTGGTGCAGTTTCTTCCTTATAAGTTCTTTAAAAGACTCAGGACTGACAATGCTTTGCTTTGGTCTGTGGAAAAAATAGCTAGCATGTGTTTATTGTGGTTAAAATGCAGCTACCAGCTTAGTTCAGTTATTACGTGTCTAGCTTTAAGGTGCTTGCCTGTGCAACAAAAACTACTCTTGATATATAGCAGAAAAGAAGCTCTTATGTCTACAAGAGAGCGGTCTGTGTCTATCTCCACTTATACACAACACACCAAAGGAAGACAAAAGAAGTGAGGACCTTCTTTGATGCAAGGCTAGGGCTGTTTGGAAGCAGACAGAGCTGTAGCTGCCTCCTGCTGAAAAAGGTAGCCTGTAGTAAAGGTGCAAAATTGTAGATTTTTGTCTCTGTCCTATCCAAACAGCAACAGGATTCCTTTCTGTGTAGAATGCCTGCTACTGCTTGCTCTGGGATGGTGGGAACGTCCATGCAGTGCAGTGCTGGTTCCTGGAGTAAGCCTGAAGTTCGTAAAGCTATAGTGTCTGATTAATCTGGGAGAAGGCAACAGGACTTCTTTGCCTTTGATGCTTAAATACTTGGCTGTATCACAGAGCTTACCGTTTTGACATGAGAAAATATTAGCTTTCAGACTGTTTACAGTAAATACCTACATGTGAGCAATCACTGTGCTTTTCCTTACCAAGAATGATAACAAAGTAACAGTATGACAGAACAAATGTCAAAAAGGTAGGTCAGATCCTATATCCTCTACTCAGGAAAGATCAGTAAATGCAGCCATCTCCAACCCTACATGAATAGTTAGGATAGCAATGAGGTTACTTAAATAGATGGGGAAATGCTTATAGTTCGAAGATCTTTTTAGATTTTCAGGTCGTTCCAAGACCCTCTGAATCTGAGCACGACTGTCAAGTTAAGACATATGTTTTTTAATCTTGAGAAAGACTGCATATAACATTTTTTCAGTCTTTTGTGTTGAATATTGCTCTTCCAAGTGCTGTGTACCATTAATCATTACCAGAATGCTTTAGTATATGGTTTGATTGAAGAGTATTTCCCAACACTGTCCTCTGCATTAGGCTCTGATAGCAGCTGAACTTTTGTTCACTTAGCCTTGATTTTTATCCGTGCCTGTTTTTATTTGTTACTTAAGCTGGACAAATAACTACATTAAAACCCTGCAGTTTCAGTTGCTAGTTTTGCTCATGTACCCATTCATACTTCAACTCCAGCTATTATGCTCTGTGTAACACTGCTGTACACAGCTTCTGTAAGGCTGGCATAATAAAACATGCAAAGATCCTAGGAGTAAGGAAATCCTTAAAGTGGCACAGAGCCACTTTATCAGCTTCAGTCTCTACCGAGTCTATCAAGTCTCTACCTTGTTTCCAGGATAGCGAAATATCACTCGTTCCTGGCTGCTGTAATACCCCCTTAGAGTATTCTCAGCAGTGCCAGAGAACAGTGTTACTTCTGCAATGCTAACCAGAATTATTCGTTATTGCTTACAATCTAGGGAATCAGAAGCACCCAACAAATCTATTAAGCAGCAGGTTTAAATTGAACAAAATGAAATATTTCTTACACAGCACATAATTACATTGTAGAACTCATTGCCTCAAGATGCTGTGAAGCCAAAATTATAAATGGGTTCAAAAATTGCCTAGACAAATTCATTATTAAACACAATGGCTGTGTGCACTCTCTGGCTGGGAAAGAGATTGTTCAATAAAGCCATTGACTCCTAGAAGTTAAGATGGTATGTTGGGGAAAGATTCAATCTTTATTTGCTCTGTTCTTCATACACTTTTGTAAACATCTGCTACTGGTCCTTTTTTAGAAAAAATAATGGGTTGTATGGACCTCTGGTTTGAGCCAGTATGTCTGTTAACACATATAAAGAAGAAGAAAATAAATCAGTCCTTCTGTATATACAAAGCAAACAATGTGATGTGAAATGATAATTTTTTTTTCTTTACATACTGGTAGTCAATTTTATAGAACTGACACCACTTCAGAATGAACACAAAGAGCCCTTTAAGTTAGGTAGCATTCTGTGTGATTTCTAGTTCTTTTATTTTAGTAGCTGGCCTCCTGGTCCACCGCGTTGCTGTTGGTTGGTGAAATGCTGTAAATGGAAGGAGAAAAAACCAAATGTGGTTGTAAAATGTTCTTATTTAAAATGTATGTATCTGCTATGATAAAGCCTAATACTCGAGCCTTTATTTTATATAGTACTTATTATGCAAAGAACCCTGTTTACATTCATTAAGCCCTTTCAAGGAAGTCGTGTTACTTACAGTACATAGAAGTAGTGGAATTAAAGTAGTATGTGAAGTAAACCACTTCTTGCCTTTTGGAGAGCAAAAGGGGGGCAGTTATATGAATTCTGAAATTCAACAAATTGAGCTTCCAAACCACACCAAAGCATCTGCTTTAGTTTTGCACTGGGTAAAACATTTCAAATCTAAACAAATTTGGTGACTTGCTGCTTTCTTAGTATTTATATACACATTTCAGTTTTATCACTGACTTTGTAATTGGCTCTTCTTTTACAGCACCAGCTTGAATCTTACATTTTGATGGATGCACTGTGAATCAAGTCTATAGAACTGACAGTAGCTAGTACATACAAGAATGTTTGAATCCAAGGAAAATCACATAAATTGCTCGTGCTTTTTATGTGTTTAATTGTAGATCTGATTAGAGATTGACATATTTTCCCTCCATTTGTCAGTTCTTTGCACAGCATTTGTGTTTATTTTACTGATATTTACTAAGCACATGTATCTGGCACACAAAGAAAGCTAAAAAAGGCCATGCTATCTGCAGCATTTAGAACTTATATAAAGTTTTAAGTGTTTTTTGGGTTGCTTTTTATTTATTGTTACTAAGACTGCATGTTTGTTGCTCTTTTGGTGACATTTTTTTCTAAACTCTATGATTCTGCCATTAATTGGTTTTTAAACATTGCTGAGAGAGAAGGGCAGCCTAGTTGGGAAGCAAATGTCTTTCCTGTTGACATAACATAGAGTATGTTTGCCTTTAGCTCAAGTATGCTACAGTGGAATTGCCTTAAATACCTTATAAGGTATCAGGTTGGATCTTTTAAAAATAGCCTTGTTCCAAGAAATGAGTGGAAATACTAAACTTCTGTCTAGCTACACACTAACACAGAGGTTTGCTGATGCTTCCTCAATATTTATACTCTTTCCCCAGAAGTACTCCTTCTGATACCAGGAGCCTTCCCCACAGATAAAGCTTTACCTTTCACTACCTTCCCTCCTAGAAGTGGGGACCCCACAACTCACCTGCCGACTGCCACAGGAGGGCAAGGTGAAAGCAGTCATAGTCACATAGCTATTGACAGATATTTGAAACACAGAAATAGTATGGAACAGTAATTCTGCCTTCAGTGGAAATGATGCTGAACAATACGTAAGTTATGCTACAATTTTTGTGTTTCACTACTTGGCCCAGCCCAGACCTACCATGCACCTCTCACCCAGGTTCTGCCATTGCCATCTCCTTCTCCTGAGTCCAGCAGGTAGGGCAATGGGTGGGGGTCCTCCTCCATAGCACCAGGAAAAGTGAGGAGCAGGAGGTGGATTATATTCCTGATTTATTCCTTTCAGCTAGCAGCACTCTTCTTTTTCCCCCAGAAAAAAAAAAACATGGAGATGATATGCTGACTGGGAGGCCAAAGTGTGGAAACATCTGTGGGAAGGAGTTGTACTAGGGTAGTGATTCTGCATCTCTGAGATTGAGGGAGGAAAAGGTTACCTGTTTATGTGACCTATTTCCCCAGTTTTGTAAAATAGCAAGTGCCAGACTCTCTGAAAACCTGACTGATTAATCTAGAAGTTTAATAGTAACATGATTTTTTTGGTGTCATAAAAGATTTGAACGGTACTACCCATATGACAGTTTAAGCATGGAGGAGCTTTCTGTTGGAGTGCTCAAGCTTCATAGTGCAGTAACATAAAAAAACAAAAAAGGCTGCTTTCCTCTCTATTTCCATGGATAAAAAGTCCTGTAGAAAGGACTAATTTTAATGACACTAATACACGCCACATTTTTGAAAGCTGAAGGTGCGTGTACATAAAGCAATGAAGTACTCAATTCACTGTACAGTTCTGCCCATGCCTGGAAAAGTTTAGGCATCTTCTAATGAAAAACATTCAAGTTTGATCTACTATCATAGCAAGTGTTTGTATTTTAACTGATATGTCAAGTTTTGATACCAGCTGTTATGACTATAGTGAAGTTACTGAGAATGATAAAAGCAAACCATACTTTTTGGGGGGGGGTGTTGTCTCAGATATACTTTTACATATATTCTCATGGAACTAAGATTCAGCTTACAGAGGCTGACACAGAGCTAAGCAGGGAGCCAGAGTGGGACATGGGACCACCATGTTACATTGACAAGTTTGCACTAAATCCAGGCAGTTTACAGATACCAAAAGGTTTTTCCTGGAACCTTAAACGTGGTTGGCTGTAGAATACCGCACATGTGGGAGAAAAACAGAATGTAAGGTTCACTGAGCCTGAATCAGTTTTGCTGTCTTTTAGTATCTTACTGTCTTTTACTAACTTGACTATTTTTACCATCCCCATGTCCCAGGAGCCTATTTTATTTTTTGGAAGACAAATCTTTTCTTGTACCTTGTTAGGTAATTCCAGGATATTTCTACTTGCAATGCAATTTTCGCTGAAACCTAATTTTAAAGAACATTATGTCCCATGTCCCGCAAATTGCTAGTATCAGGAGCATAACCTAATCATTGAGCTGTCAGGTAAAATTTTAGTGCCACAGTCAAATTACTCCGGTATCCAGCATTAAAAGAAATTGAGACATTTCTTTCTCTTCAGCTGAAGGAGCTAGGGTTGCTGAGTCTGGAGAAGAGAATGCTCAGGGGAGACCTTTCTTCTCTCTAGAGCTCCCTGAAAGAAGCTTATAGCAAGGTGCATGTCAGTCTCTTTTCCGAAGTAGCAAGTAATGAGAGGAAACAGCCCCAAGTTGCGCCAGGGGAGGTTGAGATTGGATATCAAGAAACATTCCTTCACCAAAAAGGTTATCAAGCATCGGAAACAGGCTGCCCATTGAAGTGGTGGAGTTGTGTCATGGTTTAAACGCATCCTGATCTGAGCAGTGATCTGGGCCTTCCGGGTAACTCCCCCCAGTTTATATACTGGGCATGATGTGCTGTTGTATGGAATATCTCTTTGGCTAGTTTGGGTCAGCTATCCTGTCTCTGCTCCCTCATGGCTTCTTGTGCCTCTCCTAGGTGGCAGAGCATGGGGACTGAAAAGTCCTTGATTGGAGTAAGCATTACTGAACAACAACTAAAACATCAGTGTTATCAGCGTTGTTTCCAGTCCAAAAGTCAAAAACACAGCACTGCACCAGCTGCTAAGGAGAAAAGTGTTACAGCTGAACCCAGGACAAGTTGCCATCCCTGGTGGTATTTGAGTGATGTGTAAATGTGACTCTTAGGAACATGGTTTGGTGGTAGACTTGGCAGTGCTGAGTTAACATTTAGACTCAAAGACCTTAAAGGTCTTTTCCAACCTGAACAACTCTATGATTGGTGAGGGTACACTCTGCCCCATCATCCAGATCGTTAACAAGGGTGTTAAACAGGATTAAATTCCCTAACACTCCAGTTGTATGCTAGTATATGTCTTCCGTAATATTCCAGATTGAAAGCCTAGTCCCTGCTGAGCTATGTCTCTGAATCTCATAGCAGTAAGTCTTCCCGTTGTTTAAATGGATGTTTGTCTCAAAGTTGGAGCTTTCACTAAATGTCAAGACTGGAGCACTTCAGTGCCAAGTCACCCTTTTCCATCTAGCTCACTCTTCATTTTGTCTGGTTCCCTTGGCAGAATTTGGCACATAGAATCTAATAATACTTTTAATAAGAAATCTGATGAATGTGGACTTTATTGGATTATTTTAAACAACTAGTAATTGGTTTAATGAGAGACAGATGCCTTAAATCTTTGTATTGTCTTGTAAGGGAAATATTTATATAGGGACTCCAATTTCTTAAAGTTTTGTTTTATGGGCGGATGCAGAGAATAAAGGCATCTGCTGCTATTCAACAGAGCTTTTATAATGTTGGCTTGCCTCAATTAATCTAGCTTGAGTGCAGTGTTCTAATGAAAGGAAAAGTAGAATAAAAATGTAGAGCTGCAATGTATATAAATCTTGAAATGTCCACAGAGAGCTGATAAATTGCTGTATTTTGCTCAGTTTATGCAAAAGAGAAAATGAAGAAGCAGATTGCAAAAAACAAAATTATACATCAAGTCGTTAAACCTCAATCTTCATTACTGAAGAACTGTTTTGATACTCAGCAAGATCAGAATCTGAACAAAGGAGTAGCTAGGTGACATGTTCACAAAGGTCTTGCACATCAGTAAAAAACCCCACAGAATAATGACATGGGTGTGATCTAACTGCAGAACTATGATTACTCCTTTTCTGTCCTTAAAGCTCTAAATGTAAACAGTATTTTGTGCTATTTTTTCTCTGACTAACCCTTTGTTTGTTATGTTTCTTATTTCATAATCTATTTGTGTTACATGGGGTTTGTAACTTTTCAGTTAGCTCACTTACTCCATAAACAACTAACTTTCATGTTATCACTGTACTGTCCTTCATAAAAAGACTGTCCTGTCAAAAAATGGCACTTTTCTTCCTTTTTTTTTTTTTTTGACAGGGTCCATTTTCTGTTGTACATCCAGTTTTTTATTTTGCTAAACTGTGCTGGTAGTGTAAAGCACTACCAAACTCGAGTAGAAAAAGCATCTTTGTTGCACATCTGCCCAGTAAATAGCTGATGGCACTCAAATTGCCATCTCCATCATTATTGCTGGAGATTGATTTTTTTCTGTTAGTTACTACGATATTTATTTCACTTGCACAATATATTCCCTGAATGTATGCCATGTGAGTGGTAAATCAGAAGGAAGAGACGTTTGAACTGAGGCATTCAGAGATCTCCATTGTATTGCATAAGGTCAGTACAAGTTTAAAAGACTTCTCAAACCTTTTTGAAAGTTTCTTTCTCAGGCATCAGGGATATACTAGCTGATTACATGGAAACAGAGTAGGATAATCCAAATGTCCATTGGTAAGCTTCTGTGGGTATATGCCATTGTCACTTGTATATGTTATGTTTGTACTTTCCTGTTGACAAAATACTAGCACCATATATCTGATGTTAAGTTAATAACACAGAATTGGGCCTCAAGTGACAGTGTTTAGAGACAGCAACACCTCTTGCCCCTCCCTTGTTCTTAACCCAGAGTACTTCCACGTCACTTCATCCATTAGCTGAGACTGGGTCATTTGGATAGCCTGTGATCCCATGTATTATATATTTGAGTAAACTAGTTTTAAGTCTAGTTTTAAGCCTGGTTGATCAATTGCTGCAGGGTTGCCTCTGTTGGAATTAGAAAGTGTTGAATATACATTTCAGATATTAAAATAGGTCAGTTGAGGTTCATGAGCTGTTGCTCCTCATTAGTACACATAATCAGATATTCTTTGTTCTAACAAGTAGTCTTGGGTGTGTATTGAAGCACTGCTGTCTATCAGTAGACAATGAGCCTGCTAAAAATGATTAGGTAACAACTGACAGCAGCACTTGTCATCATTGTCAAGCCCATTACTATCACTACTATTTTGATGCTCATTATCTCTATATGCTCTTAAATACTTTGTATTATTCTTTCAGTAGTTTCCCAGAGAGCTGTAGGATTGTCTAGGACCAACAACATAGTCTTTCAAAGGTTTTACCCACCCACTCCTTTCCAGTCAGTGTGTAGTTGTCCAAAGGGAAGATGATTGGCAGGAAGCAATTATAGAGTGACAGCCTGCAGAGGTGTGTCTGGGAAAAGGAAGTATAACTTCAAAAAGCAAGAGCCAGGAGTTCTAAATAGTGAAGTAGCAGGAGCTTCCATTGCTGTGGCAGCACTCAGCGGCTCTGCGGTGATGCATTACTGCTCTCCCCTGAGCAGAACAGTGTAGCAGATGATAGGCATGGGGACTGGATGGCAGCCAGGAAAAGTAAGAAGTAGACACGAAGCTTTAGATAGAAGGAGATCTTTTCAGAGCAAGGAAAATGCTGGCCTAAAAGTCAAGCCTAGAGGAATGAATAATTGTCTTTATATATGCTAGTAAATAGTGTATTTGCAAACAAGCAAAGCAGACATCGAAGCACCAAAGTTTCCTGTGAAGATCAAAAAATGTAATGAACCAGCACTATGAAGTGCTGTCCTTTCTTTGAAAGGACACTGCAAGTAGACTCTTGTCTATTTTAGGCTACCCTACTGCTCTTGTTTCCCTTGAAAAGTACTATCTTATCCACTGGGAAAACAACACTGTGCAGAATATTTGTGTTCCGTCTGTGCACGCCAGTATACTCTGGCTTTTATCTTGCAGTTTAATATAATGTCAATGTTGTCCTGTAGCAGAATTAAAATCTTATTGTGTGAGCTTTGTTTCTTTCTTCTATCTGAACTGTATTAACTAGAGTGGCCTAGATACACTCATGAAAGCCCTTGAGGCTTACTCAGTGAGCAGAATCTGAGGGGTACTTTTTCACTTCTGAAAGGTTAGATCAGCTGTGTGTACATTGCAGCTTGGATGAAGATAGGAGAGATTTTCTTCACTTCTCAGATTCAACATTTGTTTGCTTTGTTTCATTTCTCCACATGCTGTTTTCTGTTGCTTCAGGAAACTTTATTACTTTCAAGGTTTTTTCAAGTTGTGTGATTATACATCAGAAATAGGTTATTTTTACAGATTATATGAAGATGTTATTAGGTTTTCTAGGTTTTCTATGCTTGGGTCAGCGGATAATTTAGAGTCAGGCAGTTCTTATGAATTCCGAGCTTGGTGCACTGTCTCAATTACAGTAATTTATTCAGAGAAAATCAGGAAAAACTATTACTGGATTAGTTATAAATGTGTCAGAAGTCACCTTCCTTACGAGTGTGTGTCAAATAGTGCAATGTTGATCACCTTTCATTAGAAGTAATCTTCAGCAAGCAGGTGAAAAAAGTGCACAAGTATTAAATAAATAGTACCTCTTCAAATAATATAGTTCCTCAAAGAGTAGTATCCCAGCCTATAGTGTCAATCAAGTCATGGAAAGAAAATATTTTTCCATGGAAAGTATTTCCCACTTGAGTGTCTTGGAATCCTTAAGCTTTGTTTTGTGCATTACATAGTATATGTAAGCAATGAGTGGAATAGCTCTCATTGACCACTACATAAAACAAGAGTGAACAGAATATTTTAATGACTACAGCATAAAGCTTATTACTTCAGTAAAATGCACACTATTGTTTTTCCTCTGATGTTTAAAAAAAGTGTCTTCTCCCTTCTCTGTTTTTCTCTCTGTATTTTTTCCATTTCTCTTTTTTTTTCTTTTTTTTTGCCTTTTCTGTTATGTTTTAAACCAATGGTAGACTCTTCTCCTTGCTATAGGAAAACTTCTGTAGTTGGTGCCTACTTTTTCCATGGCACATTGTATCTTTATGCTCTGCTTTAATAGCATTTCATTATCTCATTCAAACCATTCCCTGGGGTAAGCTTTTACTATTTGTAAAGTAAATCGAATATCATAATGTTACTATTTAGGAGGGAAGATGGGCCAGACTCAGAAGAATAAAAGTTTTCTATTATTTTTTTGAATTAAAATTTAAAGTGCACAAAAAAATCCCCAGTAATATTCTAGAAGCTCTGATGTAACTAAAAACACCTTGTAGAATCCATCTGGCTGCTAATATTCTGAGTTCAACAGAGAAAGTCTAGGAGTGATGTACTTCTGAGTTCTAAGTACTGTGGAAGTAATCTTCTGTTTGTTAGAGAGACACTTGAAAAAGAGTTTATTAATTAAAAATTGGACACAAAAGCCAAGAAGAGACATCAGCAATATTACAGTTTGCTCAGTCTGGAAGTTCTAGGGGTCTATCATTGTGGCTACTTGTAATAATAATAATAATATTGTTAACTTCCCTGTATTAAGTCATAGTTAGGACACATAGTTAGATGGTTATAATCATAGAATCATAAAATGGTTTGAAATGAAAAGGACCTTAAGATCATCTAGTTCCAGCCCCCTTGCCATGAGCAGAGATGCCTCACCCTAAATCATGTCGCCCAAGGCTCTTTCCAGCCTGGCCTTGAGCACTGTCAGGGTTGTAATAGTATCTTGGATACCAGCATTAGCTCAGAGCTGATGTTTCTGCTTTCACTCCAATTCTTATTTCTCTTTTTTGGCCTATGACATTCAGATCATGTCATAGTTATCAGGCTGAATATTTTCCTTCTGCCCAAATAGGGACATTTAGGGACTGTAGTGATAGAACAAGGGGTAGTGGGTTCAAACTTAAACAGGGGAAGTTTAGTCTGGATATGAGGAAGAAATTCTTTACTGTGAGGGTGGTGAGGCACTGGAGTGGGTTGCCCAAGGGAGTTATGAATGCTCCATCGCTGGCGGTGTTCAAGGCCAGGTTGGACAGAGCCTTGGGTGACATTGTTTAGAGTGAGGTGTCCCTGCCCATGGCTGGGGGGGTGGAACTGGATGATCTTAAGGTCCTTTCCAACCCTAACTATGCTATGATTCTATGATTCTGTGATTCTAAATTATTTGAGGTATGTACGTGTTACCCTTCTAAAGATGGTATAAAAGAGTTGATTTAGAATTTATCCTAAATGCACACATTCAGTGCACTGTATGTAACCTTGATTCCTGCTCCTTTAGCGTATATCATAGAACCATAGAATCACAGACTGGTTTGGATCAGAAGAGACCTTAATGATCGTCCAGTTCCAACCTCCCTGCCATGGGCAGGGACACCTTCCACTAAACCAGATTGCTCAAAGCGCCATTCCACCTGACCTTGAGCACTCACAGGGATGGGGCAGCCACACTTGTCTGGACAACCTATTCCAGTGCTTCACCAGCATTATAGCAAAGAAATGCCTTTGTCTTCATAAGTAGGAATTCTCATTAAGAGATAAACAACTCTGCACCATCCTTTACTCATGTAGTGTTTAACAATGCAATTAACGCATATATTTGGATCTTTTGGAGCAACATAGTTAGGAAGCAAGGAGATAGCAGAGTTACTAAATAACAAAGTGGATAATTTTGTTTACAAAAGTATGGATAGTGGCTATGTGATGATCAATATCTTTCTTTATTTCCTTAGAAGAGGTTTCCTGTCAACACACAGAAGTAGTTTTTATTCACTATAGCCTGTGTGTATTCACTTTGTGTTTACAAACATTATAGTTGTGTGTTGCTCAAGTTCACTGTCTGCTTGAAAATGCACAAGGTATAATAGTTGAGGACAAAACTTTTTAATTATATACTGTGTTAAAAGTGGAAAGGAATAGGGAGATCTGAAAATCCCACATGCTGTACATGAAAACTATTTGTTTAAATCCTCCAAAAGCAGAAAATCTATTTTCATAATAGGAAATAAGCACTGCATGAGACCAATGATAATTTTTTTTTACACACAAGTTAAAAATAACGTATCCTGCACATTAGTTATAGTGCAAGTGTGCATATTGTACCCAGAGGGTTCTTTCTATAAAAAAAGGATCATAAAATCCCATCAACATACTATATTTTTCTGCTGGAGATAAATCAGGAAGATTAATGAGGTTAAGTTATTGCTGTCTAGCATGCCAGGGAATAAGTTTCTAAATTAGAATTTTAATTGTATGTTCTATTGCAGTCCTCTTACTAATTCACATTTCACCATATTTCTAAAATCTTTCCTTATACAGAAGACTTAAAGAGTCTTAAAGAAATTAAAGTAATGGAGTTTTTAAAACTTAAGTGGGTAAAATGGAAATGGCTCTGAAAGCCTATAGAAACTAGGTTATCTATCAAGTTTTTAGACCACTGCAGAATCTACAAAGATTTCTATTCCTGCTGTTGAATTTTACAAGTGAACTTCAGGTGTTTCAGTTTTAGATACCAAGGTAATAAATGCCATTAACAGATGTCATGAACAGGTTGGCATTTATGGAAAGTGATTCTTTGTTAGTTATTTTAAAAATACTTCATAACACTCTTCTGCAGTATTGTCATGGTTTGAGACCAAATGACAATTGGTCATTGGAGAATAAATGTACTCGCCTACCAAAATGCTTCAATCACAGGTATATGCAATTTTATAAATTGCACTGCTTTCCTATTCCACATTAGAGAGGACACGGTCCAGTAGCAAAATTGGCTGGGTCTGCATGGTGGTTCTAGCCATGCTGTGCATTTTACTACAGTGTCTCTCAGGGGACCTCCTCCCCTGTCCTCTGGGTCCTCTCCCCAAGAGGCCTTGGCCACTGTCAGATATAGGACTGGGTAGAAAAGAATACCTAATTCTCAGTTATCTTGTTCAAATGCACTTGGCACCTAAAAACTAGGTTTCACCATAGCTGGCACTCATGATCTGATATTTCTGAAGGCATGCAACATCTTCACAACTTTCACAGTGACTGACAAGTTGTTTCTCTATTCTTACACCTGAGCCACTCTGTTATCCTGTAGTGTTAACTTAATTTCACAGGCGTTTGCTAACCCTGTGGTCAATTAGAGCTATCTCATGCTAACTGCTACAAGTATTTATGTCATTAAAGATACCACACCAAAGCAGTCCAGTCCTTTTAATATATTTTCATTATACAGGAATAGCTTGACTAGACTGGCTGAGTGTCCAGGAAGTACCAAAGTCTGTGACTTTAAAAATATAAATGTGTTAGAAAACACACTAATTGAAACCATCTTGCTGCTGAAAAAAATAAACACAGCAATCCAATGACAGAATTAGTTCCAGATTTTGTCTTACCACGTGGTTTTAGCCCTTTTTTTGAATTCTAAATGGTAAGTCATGTGGCAGTTAGTCAGTGGAGGAGGTAGTGGTTCCCCTTCCATTTCAGCATTTAATGTAGGCAGGGACTATGATGTTTAGTGTGTCTCAAAAGACCAAGAGGACTTCTGCTTTCCTACTTTTCTTCTCATGTGTAATGTAGACTAACCTAAATGCACCTGAGAAGGAAAAAACTCTGTTTCCTGCCTCTGGTTATGCAAGCCTTCTTGAATAGATGTTTTGGTGGGGTTTTCTGCATCATTAAAGGAGGCATAAGCACAAAAAGAAGCAGCAGGAACAATATTAGAGAGCTGCTGTATGTCGGTCTGTAACTGCTTTAAGACTGATCTGAAAAACTTATGTAAACTATCAGCCTATTTTTTTGAGAAAATTCCAAGCAGAACTAGGGGGTTTGGGTGATAACATCAATATATACTATTTGCAACAGCCTTTATTTTTTTTTTCCTTCCATGTTCAGACCTAGGTTACAATAACACACTGGTAAGTGCTTTATAACTGCTGAAGGCAGTTTACATTGATTAGATAGAATTTCACATTGGCTCTTGCAACAGACAGTTTTCAAGGGCAGGCATAGTAAAATGTTTTTTAAATTCCATTATTTGAAAACTGGACATAATTCTCCATGATTGAAGCTGACAGAAAAGAAAAAGCTGATGGTGAATATATTCTCTAGTGGCACACTGTCATCCACAAATGCTTTCAGTGACCAAAGCAATGATTGAAGTATGAAGAGCTACTTGCATATGGTGGGTTGCCATCAGTGAAATCATTCACCACTGCTCTCAAACACTTGGGGTGATCTATTACTTGCAGATGATGCATTTTCAATGACAGAATCTTTCCTCAAAGTGACTAGAAGATTAACAATGTTCTTTCATAGCTTGGACCTCTCTGCAGATTTCTTTAATGTAACTGTCAATGGCTCTTCCTTCTTAATTCCTCAACAAACTGAATATGATTATATCAGTTTTCTATTTCAAAAACAGATAATGTTAAGTAACAAGAACATCCTCACATGCCTGATATTCTGCAGATTCTGAATACTGAAAAACCAATGAACTAAAATATTTACTATAATCATGAATCTTGCACTGTTCATTAAGTGAGCCTGAAGGTCATTGTCCTCCAAATGTATATGGACTTGCTTAAAATAAAATGTGTATTTACTAGGCTTTGTAAATACAAATACGTGTCTAATGTTACACTAGGATTTAACTCAGAGTTTAATGGATGCATTTTCTTCCGTTTGCGATCTCCACATATAAAGCAGACATAGCAATAGTAAAGGGTGATATACTTAGGTAAAACAGTGATGATTCTTCACTGTCTAATTCAGGGTATTTTAAGCGTCTATTTTAGCTGCAACTCAAAGGACCTATGGTAGAAATGTAAGTTTCTTCTGTAACTAAGTTTAGACAAGGACTTCCATTAGGACCACTATTAGTTGTCTGGTCTGGCCTAAGGTAGACAATGTGCGTAACTCTCTGCATGTGGCTTAAAAAAAAGCCTCAGAATGAGAGTATGCAGCAAGCTCACTTCCGTGGACTTCAAGAGAGCAGACTTTGGCCTCTTCAGGAACCTGCTCAGTAAGCTTCCATGGGATATAGCCCTAGAGGGCAGGGGGGCGCAAGGCTGTTGGTTAATATTCAAGGATCACCTTCTGCAAGCTCAGAAGCGATACAGCCGTACTAGAAGGAAGTGCTGCAGGAGGGCCAGGAGACCTCCTTGGTGGATAAGGAGATGCTGAGGAAAATTTGAAGGAAAAAAGAGGCTTATAAAAGGTGGAAGCAAGGACAGGCGGCCTGAGAAGAATACAGGGATGTTGTCCAGGAAGCTAGGGATCAGGTTAGGAAAGCTAAGGCCCAGTTAGAATTCAACTTGGCTAGGGATGTTAAGGATAACAGGAAGGGATTCTGTAGGTACATTGCAAATAAAAGGCAGACTAGGGACAGTGTGGGCCCTCTCCAGAAGCTATCAGGAGAACTGGCTACCCTGGATTTGGAGAAGGCTGAGGTACTTAACGACTTCTTTACCTCAGTCTTCACTGGCAAATGCTCTGACCATATCAACCGAGTCCTGGAAGGCAGGTGCAGGGACTGTGAGAATGAAGACCCTGGGCCCACTGTAAGAGAGGATCTGGTTCAAGACCATCTTAGGAACCTGAACGTGCACAAGTCCATGGGAACTGATGAAATCCATCCGTGGGTCCTGAAGGAGCTGGCAAATGAAGTTGCTAAGCCACTGTCCATCATATTTGAAAAATCATGGCAGTCAGGTGAAATTCCCGATGACTGGAAAAAGGGAAATATGACCCCCATTTTCAAGAAGGGGAAAATGGATGAGCCAGGGAACCTCAGACCAGTCAGCCTCACCTCTGTGCCTGGCAAAATCTTGGAGCAGATTCTCCTGGAAGGCATGCTGAGGCACATGAAAAACAAGAAGGTGCTTGGTGACAGCCCGCATGGCTTCACTGAGGGGAATTCCTGCCTGACCAATGTGGTCGCCTTCTATGATGGGGCTATGGAACTGATGGACAGGGGTAGAGCAGTTGATGTTATCTACCTGGACTTGTGCAAAGCGTTTGACTCTGTCTCAGATGACATCCTTGTCTCTAAGTTGGAGAGACATCAATTTAATAGGTCGACTACTCGGTGGATAAAGAACTGGTTGGATGGCTGCACACAAAGAGTTGTGGTCAATGGCTCAATGTCCAGCTGGAGACCAGTAACGAGTGGTGTCCCTCAGGGATCGGTGTCAGGACCGCTCTTGTTCAACATCTTTGTTGGTGACATGGACAGTGGGATTGAGTGTGCCCTCAGCAAGTTTGCCGATGACACCAAGCTGTGGGGTTCAGTTGATACGTTGGACAGAAGGAATGCCATCCAGAGGAACCTTGACATGCTTGTGAGGTGGGCTGATGCCAACCTGATGAAGTTTAACCATGCCAAGTGCAAGGTCCTCCACCTGGGTGGGAGCAATCCCAGGCACAGCTCCAGGTTGGGCAGAGAAGAGATTCAGAGCAGCCCTGCAGAGAAGGACTTGGGGGTTTTGGTTGATGAGAAAATGAACATGAGCTGGCAGTGTGTGCTTGTAGCCCAGAAAGCCAACCGTATCCTGGGCTGCATCAAAAGAAGCGTGACCAGCAGGTCAAGGGAGGTGATCCTGCCCCTCTACTCTGCTCTCCTGAGACCTCACTTGGAGCATTGCGTGCAGTTCTGGTGTCCTCAACATAAAAAGGACATGGAAGTGTTGGAACAAGTCGAAAGGAGGGCCACGAGGATAATCAGGGGGCTGGAGCACCTCTCGTCTGAAGATAGGCTGAAAAAGTTGGGGCTGTTGAGCCTGGAGAAGAGAAGGCTGCGTGGAGACCTCATAGCAGCTTTCCAATATCTGAAGGGGGCCTATAGGGATGCTGGGGATGGACTCTTCATGAGGGACTGTAGTGAGAGGACAAGGAGTAGCGGGTTCAAACTTAAACAGGGGAAGTTTAGTCTGGATATGAGGAAGATATTCTTTACTGTAAGGGTGGTGAGGCACTGCAATGGGTTGCCCAGGGAAATTGTGAAAGCTCCATCACTGGCGGTGTTCAAGGCTGGATTGGACATAGCCTTGGGTGGCATGGTTTAGTGTGAGGTGTCCCTGCCCCTGGCAGGGGGGTTGGAACTAGATGATCTTAAGGTCCTTTCCAACCCTAACTCTTCTATGATTCTATGATTTATAACTGAATAGGGCAAATTACTCATTTTGCTAAAGTACATCTTAATCTGGTTATCTAGAAATAGCATGGAGAAATTGATGTTATCAGTGGAGAAACTTAGGGTCAAGCGGGAAAATCAGATATCGTAGATTCATACATTTGAAAGCAAATACACAGATCAAATGTAAGATGGTTATGCGGTGAAATATTTCTTTGTATCTGTGAATAATATTCTTCATTATTAAGTAGATTTATGATGTCCTTAACTTCTCTTTTTTTTGCTTGTAAGATTTGGCATTTTGTAAATGACATCCTTGGAAACTACACTGTTGTCACCTAGCAACTGTGAAGTATTTTTCGAAAAAGTTGCTGCTTAATAATAAAAGCAGTAATTCTACTCATCACTACATTTGTAGATCTTAAAGTACTTAGAAAGATGCATTATCTTTACTGTCCTTAATTAGAAGCAGGAAAATCTAGGATGGAAAGTCTTGCCAAAAATTACAATCAATAGACCTGCAAATTGTATCCTGAAGATATCCGCATTCCAGCCTCTTCAAACTGTACTTTTATATAGGTCCCTTTCGATATTTTCTGGGTTTATTAATTTTAAATGAGGAAAGGGGATCATTTAAAAAACCTGTATTTGCAATTATTATCTCCCCCTCTCATTGGAGATATAGCAGTTATTTTCTAGTCTGAGGGTCACAGTGAATTAGCCCTTAGCAAATATTTAATTTTTAATAGAGACCACTGCAGCATTGATTTAAAGCAAGCAAAAGCTTCACATTAAACAGGGGAAGTTTAGATTGGATATAAGGAAGAAGTTCTTTACTGTAAGGGTGGTGAGGCACTGCAATGGGTTGCCCAAGGAAACTGTGAATGCTCCATCGCTGGTGGTGTTCAAAACCAGGTAGGACAGAGCCTTTGGTGACATGGTTTAGTGGGAGGTGTCCCTGCCCCTGGCAGGGGGGTTGGAACTAGATGATCTTAAGGTCCTTTCCAACCCTAATTATTCTATGATTCTATAATTCATCCAGATGATGCTGCTGCTGCATCACTGACCAGTTCCATGTTGCATATACAGCAATTATGTGTAATTCCAGGGTTTTGGGTTTGTTTTTTTTTTTTCAAAAACCGTTTTAGCCTGATTATTGAAATATTTTCTAACAGCAAATGACAAGTGACATTGCATACTGAAATGTCTGCTGTACCAAGAGCTGGCTTGAAAAGTGTTTCATTTTTCAGGTAGATCATGGAGGCTGGGTAGCCAAGGTTATCTCTGATTTGAGTTAAAGAAATACATATCTTAAATTATTTGAGAATGTCCTACACTCATTTTTGGTTCTCCATTGCCCTTGCCAAACATTTGGTGGAGTGAAGCTATTTAGGGGCATTTTTCTTTCTAATAGTCCACATTTTTAAGAAACTTTTAAGGATGAATTAGAATGAATAGCCACTAAGATAATATGTGGGCTGCTGTTCAGCAGTTTCCCTGGAGAGTGATATGTCGGAAAGAGATTAAAAAAATTGCTGTAATGAAATGTGTATTTCTCACAAGTAAGGAAAGATCTTGACAGATCATCTGTTATGAGGTATGTGCTCTGTTCTTTACTTCTGGGACAAATGGGATTTCTCCTTAATTCATTGCGGATTATCATTCTGTGCAGTTTGTGTAATGGCAGCACATGGGGAATTTAGGAAATGACACTCCAGCTGTCTTTTACAATAACTGTTTCTTTTTATGCTTTTTCACTGTATTACCTCTTCCTTCACATTATCTTTTCTGTACACTTCTCACTGAAATACCTGTGTGTATCCCGAAATGAATTAAAAAGAACAATGGGTCTACATAAATTACGTCTGTTTATTTTCCTTATGTGATGGGGTTTATTTCATTCACTAATTTATTGATAAAAACCCAAAGAAAAAAGAGTCTGGAGTTCTTTTTCTAGAATACATTTTTAATAAATAAAGTGAAGACAATATGCAGTAGCTGGAAACAAATCTGTCTCCTGTTTTTTTGTTATTGTATGAGATTTGATATATATGTATTCTAAATAATAGAATTATCTATGTTGCAGATGCATTTTTAGGAAATATTTTATCTGTAAGGCTCATCAAGCTTATAATTGTTTTCAAAAGTTCCAAACAGGTGGAAGAAATTGAACCTGTATGTTAGCAGATGAGATGCAGACAAGCTGCCCGAATAAGTGCATTGTTTATTGTATATCTTACCTGAATTCAGTACCATGCAAATCTTTCCCAGTTGTCTCCAGATATTTACTTTAACTGAATGATTTAAAACAATTCTTTAGAAGTTCATTAGTGAGACAGGGAGAAGCAAGGTTTCTTTAGGAGTCTATCTGAGTTCTCTGTATTTCAAGGTGTAGGCTTGGAAGCTTATCAGCAGGGCTCTTTCTCTGTAACAGCACACATAATGCTCAGTGAATTAAACCCAAGACCACTTGCTGGGTGGTGTCTTACAGGTCAATTCTGTGAACTAGTCTCGAGCAGAAGGACTGTAAGAAAACTAGAATTCTTTGTAGTCTATCTAGCTGTCTGAAATGCAAAATCCTGAGGAAGATACCAGGTCAAGTTTTAGACTGGATGAATGATTAGTTTCTTCTGCCTTTGGAACTTCCATCCAGTGTTTGACGTCTGAGAGTGTGGCCTTTGCAAGAAATTGCAACATAGGTTTTTGCCCATGGAGAGCAATTCTTTATGCTGTTTGGTCTAGCTTATTACAAAAGTATTTTCCATCCAGCCTGAGTTGAGAGTGCTCTGGAGTAAGAGGGCTTGCTTGTTTTAGATGCCACTGGGTAACGATTGGCACCTTTTTTGCAAACAGCCGTAAAGCTGTAAGCCATTTTAGGATTTACAGGGTTCCACTTCTCTATTCTGGCAGCAGTCAGCATTTCTCAGAGCTGTACCCAACGATGGTATGCCATTATTAAGGAGAAACTTATTTGTATTAGTGGGTTTTAATAATTTCAGTTTGCAAAGCTGTAAGAGTTTTCTAAGGAAGTGTGGAGAGATGAAGGACAAACAAGTTGAAGGCTTTTGACGAGGCTTCTGTTTTACTTCAGTTATTATTTACAGACTTTTCAGAAATAATCCATGTATTTACAGGAATTTCCATATAATAAGTTTGAAAACAGCATTCTAATGAACTTATTAAGAGAAAACTCATTTCAGACAATGAATGTTTGTGTTCCATTAGATTTAGCAAGAGGTCAAGGGTTTACTTTGACTCTCACACTTTTTACTAATGGAAATCATTGGGATTTGAACAACAGTGCTTTTAAAGTATGAGGGCAGAGGACACTAACAGTAGTCCCTTTCATGGGGATTATCTATTTTAAACCGTTCAGAACATGTTGAAGTCTTGTGAGAGATACAGACTTCCAGAGGTTTTCCCTGTTTAGTTTGGGACTTAGCCATTTTTGGCTACTGTTACCAGAAAAGTAAATCATGTACCTTGATGACCTTTTTGATTTAATCTCCTTATCATTCCAGTAAAAAGATCAAAACATGACTGAAGACTGGCCATCGTCCTGAATTCCACTGGTTTGTTTGGCAATTAAATATTTTTAGCACAAGATTACTATTTCAATAAAAAATTATAAAATGAATCTACATTATATGACTTACAGATACGGTGCGTAAATTAAGAAATTGTGCAAATACCCTTTTGGAGCACGGAATGCACATGACTTCTTTGCTGCCCTTTTGGCAGCCCATGTGTTTTCTTAATGTAAAATACATTTTAGCACCTTTAACTTTCTTATTTACATTATATTCATCAAAAATAGCACAGAGGTTGCATGAATATGTCATTATATCCTTAACAGAATCCCATTATTTTTATTCTCTGACAAAATGATCATTTTAGTGGTGTCCTAAATTGTGTTTAAACAAAAAGATGCATACATGTGAGTTGAATCCAAACTTTTTAAATGCATATATCTGACCTCTGATCCATGTGGTCATCTGCCGAGAAGTAACTAAAACTGTAACTAACTAGAAGTAACTAAAACTTTCTAGAAATAACTAAAATATTAAAATATGTCAAAAAATAAGACATGTTAGTATGGTGTGTAATTCTGCACTCAAATACTGGAGCAACTCCAACACGGATGATGAAGCTCCTTCAGCTTTGTGTGTGTGTATGAGAGCTGTGCAGAGAATCTGGATAGCGCAGATGAAGATCCCTTAATGTTGCAAGTATACGACTTTGGGAAGATTTAATAGCACTTCATGTGCGAATGATTCTTCTTGCTTTTACACAGAGAATATCATGTAAAATTTTAGGTAACATCTGGAGCTATGTATAAATACCACCTAATCAGGAGACTTATTTTTGGTCAATAAAAGAATCAGTTAAATGACACTTTAAGAACAATACCCACATGTACTGTTTGCCTTTCTCCTTGGTTTATCCATAAGGTAAATATTGCTGCATACTATCCTTAATGTCACTTTCTTTCCTTTTTTAGAGCTTCTTTGAAGGGCAGTCTGCACCATGGGATTCAGCTAAGAAAGATGAGAACAGAATGAAAAATAGATACGGAAATATTATTGCATGTAAGTATTGACATCACAGTTGTGCACTGTGTTAACTTCCCTTCACAACTGGATAAGAATGACAACCAGCCTCATGCTCACATCAAGCTTATATTCGTCTTCTCTAATTACGGAGAGAAAAGTGAGGGGAGATGTTTTGGCTTGGTTTTATTGTTGGCTTTTTGTTGGTTTTGTTCTTGTTTTTGTTTAAAGAAAGCTGTCAGATTTAATGCATTTTGTCAGCTAGCCTCCTGTGATCAACATTTGACTAATGGAGAATGACGCCTTTAACCAGTATTCAACTCTTAAGAGCTCTTATATTGCTCCTGGTAGCTTAGTGAAAGAGTACCTATAATTGCATTGGTACCTTGATATTGGGTTCTGGATATTGTAGGAGTGGACCATACTGCTGCTTAAGTGTTCCTTAATAACAGTGGCAGCTGTCATGACTTACCCTCTTAATTCTAGACAGACAAAGGAAAAAAACAGAATTTGTATGTTTTACTTAAAAATGCCAAGCTTAATAAAGATTAGATATTATAATAATCAAATAACTTGAGGCGATCATAGAATCATAGAATAGTTAGGGCTGGAAAGGACCTTAAGATCATCAAGTTCCAACCCCCCTGCCAGGGGCAGGGACACCTCACACTAAACCATGTCCCCAAGGCTATGTCCAATCCAGCCTTGAACACCGCCAGTGATGGAGCTTTCACAACTTCCCTGGGCAACCCATTGCAGTGCCTCACCACCCTTACAGTAAAGAATTTATTCCTCATATCCAGACTAAACTTCCCCTGTTTAAGTTTGAACCCGTTACCCCTTGTCCTCTCACTACAGTCCCTCATGAAGAGTCCCTCCCCAGCATCCCTATAGGCCCCCTTCAGATATTGGAAGGCTGCTATGAGGTCTCCACGCAGCCTTCTCTTCTCCAGGCTCAACAGCCCCAACTTTTTCAGCCTATCTTCAGACGAGAGGTGCTCCAGTCCCCTGATTATCCTCATGGCCCTCCTTTCGACCTGTTCCAACAGTTCCATGTCCTTTTTATGTTGAGGACACCAGAACTGCACACAATACTCCAAGTGAGGTCTCAGGAGAGCAGAGTAGAGGGGCAGGATCACCTCCCTCAACCTGCTGGTCATGCTCCTTTTGCTGCAGCCCAGGATACGGTTGGCTTTCTGGGCTACAAGCGCACACTGCCAGTTTATTTTCATTTTCTCATCAACCGACACCCCCAAGTTCTTCTCCACAGGGCTGCTCTGAATCTCTTCTCTGCCCAACCTTTAGCTGTGCCTGGGATTGCTCTGACACAGGTGTAGGATAGCATGTTTTGGTGAATAACCCCTAAATCTGGCATTATCAGAAATGTTATGGCAAGAGATGCTGCACATGAACATGAGGACAGAAAATGTATCCATTTTTGTAAGAACACACAGGTGGTGTTGCATTTAAAGGGTAACTTCCAGTGACCTTGTAGGAGATGATCCCTTCCCTGATTGTTTCTTCAAAATGTAAGTTGAAGATATGTAGTGGATGTGTTTCTACTACCAGCCAGACAGATAACCATGAAGTTGGTATAAACAGAGAAATAAGTAGCAGACACAGCACATCAGAAGGTTTGGAAGTGTGAAAATAAATGGTGGCCTTTAGGGACAGATCATTTAATGATACAGCTGGAGTTTAGAAATCATGTATAATCCTGGCTACATGAGAGAGCATAGACAAATAAATAGTGCTGATTCTCTGAACGTTAGGAGGTCCTATGGTAGGAGTATGTAGTGCATATTTGCACTAACTTCAACGCCTAGTCTAGATGCTTGTCCAGGTATAGATGTACGTAGGTTTCCTTATCAGTGAACCATAGGGACCCGAGAGAGAGAAGAGCAGCTCTTCTAGTGAAATGATTTAAAAAGCCCACTTGAATGTCTCTGTATCACCACCTTAGGTGGTCTCTCTACAGTGCTACAAGTCTAGAGAGACCAACTCCTAGCATAGTGACTACAGTACGTGGTATGAATAAGCTGTTGTAGCACTGTGGTGCAGCTGGGCTGCAACAGCCTATAAAGAGAAAACAGCTCTGTAACTTGCTACGGAAGGTGAACCCGCAGGAAATGCTTGTCGAGGGAGAGGCAAATTAAGCAAGAGATACTATGCCATATCGGTTTGAATGGGCTTGATGGTATTGCTGTGTGTTTTGGGTGTATACTGTGCTACTTACTGAAAAAGGAAATGAAATCTCCTCGGGAAATGTGAATATCATGATGTGCTAAAGCATATGCAAAAGAAGTTAAGTTAGCTAGATGTGGTTTTGCATGTTTCCCTCCAAGCACTCTTTAATGTGTAACAAACTTTTATTTTGTGAGAATGTAGCAATACATTAGATGGCTTATCATTTAAGTAAAGATACTGAAGGCATAAAGAATACCCAAAAGTTTTATGCTTATCCTCCGTTTGTGAAATTTTTATTTCCAGTCCAAGCCTATGACAATAGGTCTTCTCTTTTAGTCGAGTTTAGTGTTGTCAGTCCCCTCTTTAATGTCATGTCAGGCATCACCTTACAGACTGACACCCTTTGGCAGAAGACAACAGAAGACTACTAGTGCTCTATGTCTGAGGTAATGAAGTGATGAGTAGCCAAGGGAAAACAAGTAAAAGATATTAGATGCACAAATCAATGGCAATTGCAAGTGATACTGAAGGCTTTCTGAGAGGGCAAGTATAGCTCAGATCATTTAGATCTCAATTTACCTTTAATGTCCTCAGTATTTAGCAAGGGGAAAGAAATGGATGGAGATATTTATCAATAATGCTTCCTATTTATGTGGCTGTGAAAACACAGATAACACAAGTTAAAATTAAAATCCATTAGCGTTAAAGGCAGTATCTTAAAAGAGAGGCTGAAACTGTCCACAGTTTGTTGTTTGTTAAATACATGTATGCAAATGGGGTAGTTAACTGTTTAATTATTTTGTGTGGTTTTCTGATGAGTAAATGATCACTATTCTCAGAGTCTGAGAGTACAATTTTAGCAGTCCACTTTTGAAAATTTCTCCCAGATAGTTATATAAAGTATTTGCTTTAGCTGAAAAGCATTTTACTAAACTGTACTTTTATGTTATGTTTAGAGTTAAAAATACGTTGGTTCAGATGCCACTGACTATGGGTACATAATTATAATGATTTTTTTTTCTGTTAAGTATTTAATGGGGGGGGGGGGGGGGTGTCATCCATTTATCCTCTTAGTTTAAATTTTCCCCAAGATACTACTGTCATATTATTGCTTATAATCGCTGTTCCCTGAGAGAACTAAAACAATAGCATCAAGAGGACAGCATTGCAGGAGCTTGTCAAAATGGCAATATGCTTTACATTGCCCAAGTGATGTGCATTTAATTGGTTACAAGCACTTCCTACACACTGTATGAATGTGAGTACAACTTGTGAGCCACTGTATCAACAAGCTAAATCATGATCACTGTCCAGTCACCCACAGAAAACATGCTGCTTCTTTCCTGATCACAAAAAGCTTTGTGTTTTCTCATTGGAAATGAAAACTGACATGAATCTGCCAAATGAAACTTTTTTACCTAAGAAAAATTTGGTTGCTGCTGAAATCCTGTAGGTTATGCATGGATTTCAGTAAAATCTATTGGGTTTTCCTCAGGAGAGATCCTGAGGTAATTTTGGCATGGTGGGGCTTCTGTATTTAATTTTACTCAACTCAATATTGACTAAATGAGAAGAAAATATTGATCATAGCTTTTAAAAGTAGCTAAAGATTTTTAGGGGAGACATTTATAAAAGGCTTGATTTGGAAAGAATCAGCAAGGCATGTCCCAAGCAAGGGTCATTGGCTAGGCATGCTGATCAGCCAGCTACTCCAGGGACTTGTTAGAGATCACAGTCTGCAGCCTGGCATATATATGTTGTAGGTAACATGAAGGGAGCGAGTATAATATTCATTATCTATTACCATTTTCTACAAAGTCAAATGGCTTCTAACTTACATGATTTTGAAAGGTTAAGTGATCAGTGCAAGCTTAAGTTTGATCTCCTAATAGAAGGCCATCAAAATAACAATAAGCTGGAAAAGAGAACATTTAGAAGTTACGAAAATTGTCAAGAGCATGTGAAGTCTAAAGGAAAAAAATACTCTGAAAAATCTAGACAGTTAAGCTAGAGGCTATTTAAGAGTCAACATACATGATGGAATAATATATGGCTTGGGTACCTCTTAGGTTTAAATCTACTAGACATAAGCACAGGCAGAGACACAGTAACATTTCTTTTTGTTGACTGAAGATTTTTTTCAAATTAAGGAGTGTTGCCATGCAGTAACTACTTAACTAGAGTTTTCAAAGCAATAAAAAACAAGTCACTCCAGCTCCACTGCAAATAAATGGGTATTGAACAGTCCAGTACCTCAGAATTCCCAGAAACTTAGCTGAGAATGCAGCACTAGAAAGGATACTCTTGAGAAGAAAAAAAGGCAAAAAAGGATGATACAAATATATCATTATGAAGTAACTACTTAGTTTTGTCCAGTCCAAAGCAAGCATTATCTCAAGGAAAGAATGGAGTACATAAAGGAAATTAAAAAATAACAGGAAAGGTGCAAAAAAGATACCACTGCTGCTTTTTCAGTTGTATAAATCAGTCTAAAAGAAATAACAGGAAGTTATATATTTAAGATGTTCCTTAGCGGGAAATTTGAGCTTGTTTAGCCCAATATGGAATTCATTAGCGTGCATGTCATCAAAGATGGGATTCAGTGGCTTAAACACAGACAACTAGTTTGTGCAGGACCAGCAAATGTGACACAGTGTTATTCTATAGTGGCAGCTGAAGGCGAGGCAGTATATCCTTGGATATATAGAGTGGTATGAGGTGCTTCTGCTTAGACAATTGAATTGTGCCCTAAGTACTTCAAGAACTACAAAAGTATAGATTTTTACTAGCCTGATTTGTCCTGGTGAGAATACTATTAAGGCAGTGGTGCACAAAATTAAGAAAATGTGGATGAAAACATACCATGAGTCTTAACTGCTGGAGTCAGCTGACTTCAGCAGAAGTTGGATGAGGTCTCCAAACTGTAGAAGCAGCAGCCATGTCTGGAGCTTAGGTAATTCCTAATGTAGTATCTTTCTTAAGTAAGATGGATTTTTAGAATTACAGGCCTGTAAGTAGAACAGAAGAAGAAGAAGTGTTCTGAAGAAGCTGATAAATAGCTTAATTAAGCAGACAATAGCACAGCATTTGAATACGTGTAGCTTGGTAGTGTCAGACCACCATGGGTTATGTAATGGAGAGTTGCATTTCTAAAAATTTTTAGTCATGGAAAAGTGAATAAGGCTGAAAAGGCTGACCTGATTAACATAATTGGTTTAAATATTGCAACATGTTTGGAAAAACTCATTCTTGAAGACTGTTGGGTGAAATAAACATAATAAAAGAGCAAAATAAGAGCTGTGTAAAACCTAGAGCTAGAATTTTAATTCATTCTAATTTCCAATATTTGGTTTGAAACTGTGCCACTTCTCTCTCCCAAGGGAGTCCCAGAGAAGCAAATGAGGCTCTGAGATCTTTAGTCCCAAAGACTCAGAGCATGAAAGCGAGTGAAATAAAGAATTTACTTCTTCTTTTCCTTCTCATCCATTTGAAAATCTCTTTGACTTGTAATTCTAGCACACTGTTATTTTAAGAACCGCTTGCCCTCTCCTTCCTCCCCCATAATGTGGGCCAATATTATGCTATTTATGAAGAAGCTGGATTTTTAACGCACTTCATGATCTTTCATTCATTTATTTGTTAACTTTTAGGATTTTTAAAGCTGAAAAAATAGCTTTTTGGAACATGAGTGGCAAGTTTCAGGTGCTCTAATGCTTATGTACATTTACAACAAAATAATGACAGGAAGGTCTGTCATCAGCTGCAAGTAATACTAGCTCAGCTAGCAAGCAGCATTCAAAACAGTAATACACAGGTATCTAATTAGCAAGAGTAACTTGTAAACAAAGCAGCAGGAAAGTGGCTATTTAGTATCTCTCCATTCTTGAGATCATACCCTCAAATTGTTTTATAATCAAGCCACTAGGCATTTTGGAAAAGCCATTGTGTTTGGTTGCTTTTGTACCAAAAGAATCAAGAGGAGCATATGAAGTCTCAGAGAACAAAAAGCGATATCAGCATGAAAAGATTCTTTTGCAGGGGGGAATCTCGCCTCTAGCACTTCTTAGTCACTGCTGTGGTATCATAAGGAAAATGAGGCAGCTGACAAGAAACAAATTCATTCCATGATGTTTTGGACTGGAATATGGAAAATAGAGTTGGAATTGTTTGCACAGTTCTGAATAGATACAAATGGCCACAGTGGAGCAAAATTCAGTGACAAAGCCATTATCTGACTGCTTGGGGTTTGTCATTACTCTATTTTGCTTTCTTCCTTACTGAAAATATAATGAGTTTTCTTCAGAAACTGTGAGGTAGCAGTATATCTTGTAGAATTACTTTGGCTTATTTTGAGTACTGGCAGACGCATTTTGAAATTACTAGACCTTTGGCAACTTAATGTTATTTATTTTATTGATAAAAGGAGTGGGTGTCAAGGCAAAAAAAAACAGAATTGCAGTAGGTTTCACAGTAGAAATATTTAAGACATTTAGACTCAAAATCAGAGGGGATTTGTAAAACCTTATAAATGACTGATGTGAGTTTTCATGGACAACAAAACAAGCATGAACTTGCAAATGTGGAGGTTTTAGTTTAAAGGAATTTTGATGAAGGCTTTGTTACTGAATGTATCTTTAATTACTTTTTTATCTCTTTCTGTTGTTCCCATTTCAGATGATCATTCTCGAGTGAGACTGCAGCCCATTGAAGGAGAAACAAGTTCTGATTACATCAATGGAAATTATATTGATGTGCGTATACTGATGTAGTCAACAAACTTAATATTGTGCTCTGTCAAAGAGGGAGCTCTTATTATTCTCACGTTATTCATAATTTGTAATAGATATCACAGCTGCTAAACCTTGTTGCAAAGTACTATCTTTGGAAGGTAGGTGTACACTGAAGGGGAAAAAAAGGCCTCAAAGGTTTTGTCGATAATCAAATGAAAGGAGTCATTTCCTCCAACTGCCAGAAGACTGAAACCTTGCCAGAAACACTGTATGGCTATTTAGCCTGCTGGTGCTTATAGAGGCCAACGAAATGTTATTTTCACTTTCTGTCAACAGCTTGGCATCATTCCACATTTAAAAGAAAGCTGTTTGCATATTAATGTGACAAAACTCTGTAATGCCTAATGCAGAGATTTGCAATCTCTTGTCATTTCTGCACTTTTAAGTTGCCTTCAAAGTATATTCTGCAGCTGTTAACCAGTACTTCTAATGCAAGCAAGACATTTCATAAAATATGTAGGCTGTTTAATTATTGAAGGTGGCTTCTTTGTTTATTCTGCATCATGTTAACTTAATGTTTTACATTAGAATAAATTCTTTTAGAGTCAAAGTGGTTTTAGTTGAAAGAATGAACTCGAGTAGAATTTAAAATCATTAGAAAGTCAATAGTATCTAAAGACATAAATCTATAGATAGCAAAGATAATAATTTTATCGTTTACATGGAGTACTAGATGTTAGGCTAAGTAAAACAAGTGTTGCTCCATGGGAAACTGTCTGCTAAAGATGTCTTGTTCAGCAGTGGCATCCTTGAAAAATGGTGTCACAGTCTGCAGTTCAAATCTCATCACCAGTACAAAAAAGAAATGTAACAGATGTTTTTCTGAGAGAGTGGAGAAACTAGAGCTGTACAAGAAAAGTAGGTACTTCAGTTTTAACTATTTGAAGTCTCAAGTTGTAACTTTCTGAAGATACCTCCTTCTAGTGATGCTTATTAGAATGTTCAAGAACCGTTAATTTCAGCTTAGATTTCTGCACAGTCCCTTGCTGCTTAAAAGAATAGCATAGACACCAAGAGTTAAAGGCACATATGGCAATATATTTAGTTAGACATCTCACTAAACTCTGAAGGGAGTAATTTTCTGTCATGAAAGGAAAAGAGTTCACGTTGGGGGCCTACATTTGAATTCAGTTTCAACTGAATACACTTTCTATAACATTCAGGATTGTTCTCATTTTAGGCTACTAGTATGTTCTTGTGTCAGATTTTGATCAGACTCAAAAATATTAAGAGATGTGAGGAATAAGGAATTGAACCATACAGTCTCATTTAAAATGCTGGAAGATAGCTGCATAGCAACTTTTTTTGTTTATGGAAGCACAAGAGACAATATGGCCCTAAAAGAAACAGTGGGTGAGAACCAGAAAATTATCTGCATCATCCTCAGCAGATGGCTTCATTGCAGAGCTTGGAGGACTGCAGACATCTTCCAAAGAGAACTCTATCACAAAACACAGCATTTTTTGTTTATAATCCTGCAAGTCAGGTTTCCATTAGAAATGCTTGTTTATCTACTACAGAAGCAGCTGCAATTTTATTATTGCATGTGCTTGTCAGTACAGTTGTCATGTTGTTAAAATAAACATGCTAATAAGGGAATGGCACTGTCACAGACACTGTGAAATTTTCTTGGATAAAACAGAGGGGCAATGGTTATGCTGTGTTTTTTCCCGTGTTTTTTTTTTACTGGGAAATGGAATTGTTTGATCCCAGCCACTAGGGATATTAGATAACACATAGCAGAAAAAAAAAATCACCTCTGTACCTATCTGAACATTTCTCAGTTCATAGACTTCTAAATTTTGCTTCAGTGGCACATAAAGGAATCAGTTCTGCTATTCATTCCCTAATATTCAAGGTATCTTCAGCTGTTTTGAGTTCTTTCCCACCTTGCATCACTACAATGCCCCTTGCTCGTTACAAAGAAATTGCAATGCCATGCAAGCTCCAGTTTTAAGTTCTTCCTGCTGTTGACTGAAAATGAACAAATCACAGTGGACAGAGTGAACATCCCCCCACCATTCCCCAGGCTGAATGCAAATCTAGAGTTCTTTAGCTGTTAAAAAAGGAAAAGGCTTTGCACTCAATAGCAATAGCTTGGAGGTATATCTCAGCCTCCATGAGCATCTGATGCCATTAACTGCAAGTGCTAGAGAGGATTTCATGCTGCTCATTTTCAGCAAAGTCAACAAGGGACTGAAAGAACATATTACTTCTGTCCCTTAATGTACAAGGCTGCAACTTAAGTATCCTACAGAAAACACATTTGCCTCTTGTTCCCCTTCTCCCTTGCCCTTCCCCCACTGGAAAGAACTTTTGCATCTAATGCATTATCTGTATTGTGATTTTTACTGAATACTACTCTAAATGAAGTTTCTCTCACAGCAACATAGCAGAGCATATTGCTTATTTTTTTTTCCCCCACTTTATTTCAGGGTTATCATAGACCAAACCACTACATTGCTACGCAAGGTAAGCTTATCACCCTTTCTTGTTGGTCATGTGAGACTAAGAGGTTTTGGTACTTGGATTGCAATTTATGCTCTAATATGCATTCTTGCCACAGTCAGTATCCAGGACAGGGTAGGCTCAATCACTTAGGCAGAAGCGAGCAAACTGAATTATTACCTAATTTTCTAACTTTCAGGTATCTCAAGTAAGCAGCTCTTACTTTTGTGTTCAAAGAGGTTTTCAGTCGAAAAGCAAAATTTCACCTGTTTTGGTAGAAGTTACTCAACATGCTGTTACTCATGAAAAAAGAAATAAGTCATGGTATAAATATTCATAGCAACGCTTAGCAGCCTTCCCGTATCTGAAGGGGGGCTATAAGGATGCTGGGGAGGTACTCTTCATTAGGGACTGTAGTGATAGGACAGGGGGTAATGGGTTCAAACTTAAACAGGGGTAGTTTAGTTTAGATATAAGGAAGAAGTTCTTTACTGTGAGGGTGGTGAGGCACTGGAATGGGTTGCCCAGGGAAGCTGTGAGTGCTGCATCCCTGGTGGTGTTCAAGGCCAGGTTGGAGAGAACCTTGGGTGGCATGGTTAAATGTGAGGTGTCCCTGTCCATGGCAGGGGGGTTGAAATTAGATGATCTTAATGTCCTTTCCAACCCTAACTATTCTATGATTCTATGATTCTATTCAGTAAGCTTTTGAGAGAGACAATGGTGTCATAAAAATGAAAGTTCTCTTAATTGTACAATGATAACGAGGCCTCAGGTCCAAGAAAATATTTCACTTGGCAAGTTTTACTAGAGAACCCAAAGACATATTACTCTTGTGGGGGGATTCTTCAAAGGGATCTAGAAAGACAATTTACAGGCCATCATTTAAAAGCTTGCTCACGGACAGCAACCCATTCCTTTGTCAACGCGCAAATTAATTTTCAATTTGTACTTGTCTTCAAAGACATAATTTGCTCATTCCAATGGAGTTCTTAATTAATTTTTGGTCAAGTTTAGAACTGGAACAAGTGGGAAAGATGAGTCTTCTGTGGCTGCTTCATCATAATATTGAACAATATGCCAATCTCCTGCCTATACTTGGATAGCATACAGGTGAAAATTTGATAGTTCCTCCACTGCTTGGAGGGAATCTTCCCTGTAATAGGTGTTCTGTGACAAAGCTTCCTGCATTTGCCCATGGATCTGAAGAAGCTGAGCTACACCCACATACGTTATTTCAACACATGCCCAACCTTTTAAGAGAGCCAGCTGGTATAATACTCAGAATAAACTTACCATGTGTTGGATTTAAAGGTTATGCATGCTTTTTAATGGCTTTTTCAAAGCAGAGAAAATGTTGGCCATGTCATATAAGAGCTCTTACTGTGATTTCAGTTGTCCCTTAAGTAACCCAGTCTAGGGCCTCCAGTCTTCACTTCCGCAAGTGGGAGGATTCATCTCTCTGCCTTTCTGTACTCCAGCTCTCAAAAGTCCATTTGTGCTACTTTGTGTGAGATGACAGTGGAGCAAGACACTGGTCTTATTTCTCAAACCGCCTCGCTACTGTCAGTATTACACTTAGACCAGAATTAGAATTTGTGATCTTAGAATATGAGCCATTTAAATGTGATGCTTCTTCCACTTCTGCTAGCCACCCACCGCATTCCTCAATCCACAGTCTTTCTACAGAGGAGACAGACAGGAAAACTAGGACAAAAATACAACATTTGCTTAATTCCGTTTGGGCTTTTGCACCCTCCTCTTCTGAGAATATATGGATTGTTTCATTTAACCTTTAGCTAATGAAGCTTTAGCTTTTCACCCTTAATTGTATCCTTAAAATAAGAAGTTACACAGTTGGCATTTTACTTGGAGTTTGTAATACATTTGTTTTCGTCAGGAGGTTCACCGGGAGAACCCCCTGACAGCTTTCTGATAGACATATGAGATCCCTACTTGAAGCAAGTTTAAATGCAGCTTTATCACTCATCATAATACTTGAATAGCAAATGTTAAGCTCGAGGTTTTTGTACTTACAGCTTTTAAAGCCAAGTATGTAATAATGTATGAATAATATACTCAAAGTCTCTGTACCAGATCTACCAACAAGTTCCAACAGTTTCTTTGCCACACTTATTTCCTGATATAGTGTCAAGAAGGAGAATAAGAGAAATAGAAACAATTCTTCTTCCAAGATGTAAAGGATATGTCTGTTTCAGCTGTCATTCTTTGGGGCAGGTCCCATCAGTTTCTTCTGTGTAGGTGCAGTTAAGTGGACACAGGGATGCCTAACCCCTCCCGCAAAGCAATGAGTGAGAAACTGACTCTCTGAAGAATATAAAATTCCTTTTTAAATGGGCATATGATTTACAGCAAATTCAGAATAATCTGGCTGTGAGTTTTTTGGTGGTTTACATCTGTAACATCTTAATTTTTAAGGCCAGTTGGGAAGCAGATTTGTATCTCCAGTTTGGAGGAGTGAAAAGAGTTGATATCATTTCAGAAGGTTGATGAATTCTCTCTGACTCTGTCCCTGGCCTGATGAAGAATCATGAGAAAGTTTCTTTTCCTTCCTTTGTCCCAACTTTACCATCTGCAAAATATAATTAAAAATACTCACCTGCTTTTTATAGTTTTCTGCAATGTCCTAATAGATGCAGCTGTGTAAAGGCTGTTTAGTGTGATTCCCCAGTATGCCAGTTTCCTGACAAAGCCTTTGCACAATAGTAACACTTCCAGTAAGATGCAGTCAGTCTTTTGCAAAGGTGATAAGGTCACTGAGAATAATCTATAGGACTTCTTTAAGGCTCTATATTCACTATGAAAAGAAAGACATTTGTTTCACTCGTCAAACAGACTGTGCCTTTGTATGCCTTCCTTAGTAGTGAGCCTGTCACAAGGCATGGCTTTCAATATATTTTCCCATATGAAGACAGGCTGAGAAAGTTGGGGCTGTTGAGCCTGGAGAAGAGAAGGCTGCATGGAGACCTCATAGCAGCCTTCCAGTATCTGAAGGGGGCTTATAAGGATGCTGGGGAGGAACTCTTCATTAGGGGCTGTAGTGATAGGACAAGGGGTAATGGATTCAAACTTAAACAGGGGTGTTTAGATTGAATATAAGGAGAAATTCTTTACTGTAAGGGTGGTGAGGCACTGGAATGGGTTGCCCAGGTGTCCTGGGTTCAGCAGTAGCAGTCATTTTTTCTCCTTCTTAGTAGCTGGTGCAGTGGTTCTTTTTTTGACTTCCGGCCTGGGAACAGTGCTGATAACACCGATGTTTTCAGTTGCTGCTCAGTAATGTTTACTCTGACCAAGGAATTTCTGAGTCCCATGCTCTACCAGGGAGGAGGGGAAGCTGGGAGGAAGCAGAGACAGGACACCTGACCCAAACTAGCCAACGAGGTATTCCATACCACAGCACATCATGCCCAGTATATAAACTGGGAGCAGTTACCCAGAAGGGTTAGGTCACTGCTGGGTCGGGATGTGTATCGGTTGGCGGGTGGTGAGTGGTTGTATTCTCTTCCCTTGTTATTTCGCTTGTCATGATTATTATTGGTGATAGCAGCAGTGGTTTGTGTTATACCTTAGTTAGTGGACTGTTCTTATCTCAACCTGTGGGAGTTATATTCTTTCTATTCTCCTCCCCCTCCCTCTGGGAGTTGGGGGGAGGAAACTGGGGGGAGTGAGAGAGAGGCTGTGTGGCTGACTGAGCTTAAACCACAACAGTTCTTTTGAATGTAAGAGAATATCTCCTTCACAGGTTGACCATCTGAGGAGGGGAAAAAAGATGTGTAATTGCTAAGCACTTCTATTGTATACCTCCCAAAGTGTAGAGGTGGTGACTACACTGGGAAAGCAAGCCAGATCTGTTTCATGATCAATGATGCTAATGTATTACAAATCATTACTATAAAGTACAATCAAATAAGAACCTTAGCCCAGGGCCTCCAGCCAATAAACACTAACACAGCAAATACCAGCTGTAAGTAATTTACGACATGCTGAAACTGTGAGATCAAGAGCAACAACTTTGAGAGCCAATAAATCAGCATTGTGACGAGTGACTATTAATCCAAAACAATGAATGCCTATCACAAATAGAATTAGACACACCCTGGTCAGATCTGTCATTATCTCAACCCTTTGTGCCACACGTTGGGCGCCAAAAAGAACGGTTGTGGTTTAAGCTCAGTCAGCCACACAGCCTCTCTCTCACTCCCCACCTTTCCTTCCCCCAACTCCCAGAGGGATGGGGAGGAGAATCGAAAGAATGTAACTCCCATGGGTTGAGATAAGAACAGTCCAGTAACTAAGGTATAACACAAATCACTGCTGCTACCACCAATGATAATAATGATAAGGAAAATAAGGGAAGAGAATACAACCGCTCACCACCCGCCAACCGATGCACATCCCGACCAGGCAGTGATCTAATCCTTCTGGGTAACTGCCCCCAGTTTATATACTGGGCATGATGTGCTGTGGTATGGAATACCTGTTTGGTTAGTTTGGGTTAGGTATCCTGTCTCTGCTTCCTCTCGGCTTCCCCTCCTCCCTGGCAGAGCATGAGACTCAGAAATTCCTTGGTCAGAGTAAACATTACTGAGCAGCAACTGAAAACATTGGTGTTATCAGCGCTGTTCCCAGGCCGAAAGTCAAAAACACAGCACTTCACCAGCTACTAAGAAGGAGAAAAAATGACTGCTATTGCTGAACCCAGGACACCAGGGAAGCTGTGAGTGCTCCATCCCTGACAGTGTTCAAGGCCAGGTTGGGCAGAGCCTTGGATGACATGGTTTAGTGTGAAGTGTCCCTGCCCATGGCAGGGGGGTTGAAACTAGATGATCTTAAAGTCCTTTCCAACCCTAACTATTCTGTGATTCTATGATTCTATATAGCTGATGATGTTTATGCTGTTTTAGAACATGATTTCATATAGATATGTATAAACACATCACTGTAGTACAACAGTAAAGCTGCATGTTTAATTCCCTTGATGTCTACTTTACATCAGTCTTTAAGTCACTTTTCCCATTTTCCCTTTTCTCCTCCACTGCAACTTTCACAGGTGCATATGCGTATTGTTCTTTGAAGGAAAATATCATTATGTGAGTCAGTTTAACATCTCTGAGGAATTAAAATGATTGATACTTAATTTTCCTATGTTCTTCTTAGGCTGCATTCAACATATCAAGTGTTAATGAGCAAATATAATTGTTTGAAGCGAAGAAGTGGCAAATTTAATCAGTTTGTAATATACTACCAATCTACTTTTAACAGAGCTGGGAGTTGCATAATCACTTGTTTATTAAAGTGTTACTGTCTTACATACTAAGCAGAGTTTGACATACAAACTGGTATCTTTCCACCTTGGCATGCATAGCTTCCTGTTGCTAATTTGAATTAGGGGGAGAAACATTCTTTAAAAGACTTGTCTAATGGAGGCTTTCTCAACTAATAATAAAAAAAAGATTTTGCTTCTATTTTTAAGAGTAAAACATTCAGAGGATGCAATTTCAATCATAAAATTAATATCAATTTTCCTTTATGTGGTAACTATAATGTGAGTGGCATACTGAATTTACAGCTAATAAAGACTTTTGGTGATCTGCTGTAATTGGCATCAACAGATGGGATCTGCACCTGAGTCACTGTGATTAAAAAAATTCCCACATCACAAGCCAGCATATTGGGCCATGAAGAACCAGAAAGCTGATGCAATTTAAAACTCACTATTTTGTTTTATGTATCCCTTGTTCCCATGGATATAATTCTTTAGAATTTTTTTATAGCAGGATATTGAGCTCTTATATGATCTGGTCAATTTACTGACTGCTAGGGGTTTTTTTCCAGGAGTTAGATAATCAATGAATTTTAAACAGGTCCTTTAGTAAGAGCATTAGGTTGAATATCTCTACAGTCCTTATTCTCACACGCAAAGCTGGATGTTCTTACTATTGGATGACTGTTGTTAATCTTGTGTGTCTCACCTGATCACTAAGCAGGAAAAATTAATCTTTTTTGTATTTACTTGTTCTCTGTCCCCTGGAGTTCGTATAGTTAGACTAGCTAAGACTTAGCTTCTTTTAGCAAATCTCTATCAAAGGTTTTATAATGCTTCCTCCTTCACCACTGCACCAGACACTGTAAATTATGAGTGATGAATGTTAATATATGTCTACAGCATTGCTCATTGCCATTTCCACCAGGGCTGGGTTTTGAGCAGATCAATCATGTGTGAAACAGCAAACACTCACATGCAAGCTGCGTGTCTTTATATATGAAGTGCATTCACTTGTGCATCTCAGACTTTTGAATATTCCTCATCGTTCACATGGGCTCTGCTTGCTGCAGTTTGCAGATGAACCACATCTAAGATATTTTGTGGAAGTACTTCAGAGCATTTCTTAATGACTGTAAAAAGCTCTTGAAAATAAAGCAGCTTCAGATATAATAGCACAGTGTAGCCTTTCAAATTCTTTGTCTGTGTCCAGTTGTAAAGCAGATGTTAAACCATTTCACTTTGTGTATCACTGAATATGGAGACAGACATCAAGTCAAGTTTCAGTCAGGAGGAGTTTTTTAGGTATGAGTTATAAACTTCTGAAAATAAGTATTTACAGTGAAAATGTTTACCGTCTTCACTGCAGCATAAACTTGCCACTGTAATAACCCCTTTCATATTCCTTCCCTTTTCTACAAAATATATCTTTCTTCCAAACATGACTATGTATGTTCTGTGAACATTTTAATAAGGGTTTTCAGAAAAAAATACATTTTCTTTCAAACTTAAAGTTCCCTTTCAGGCATCTGAAGCAGAAATACTGTTTTGAATAGTAATACTCAGCTTCCGTGGCATGTTTTTTTGGTTTTATGTTACAAAAAGTTATCAGAACTACAGCAGTGTGGAAGCCACACGCTTCTCCTTGAAAGAAACTTTTGCTGCCATGGTTTTAGCCTCCAGAAAAAAAATTAACATTTGAAATTACTTCAGGAAGAATTGAAAAACAACAAAGCAAGGTAGTTCTGCACAACTTTTCAGCATTACATATGCTGTCATTTTTGCAGGATGTAGGGTAGTCTGGCTGATTTCCTGATATATATATACAGGAAGAGATTGAATTCTGTATACCTGTATTAATGCTAAAGATTCAACTGTGTTTGTTTCTATTGTTTACTTTTTAATCATCTAAGCTTTAAAACGGTGGCTGAAGCAATCTGTCTTCAGTGAAGGAGATAAACCCATTCTTAAGCACTATATTGAATAGGTGAGGCTTTCTAAAACATGTCCTCCACCTGTTTTTCAATACTGGTGACAAATGGCAAAGAAGTTACTTTTCTTCCTACACTCAAATGCATACAGAAGTACTGGACCCTTTACATATTAAAGTGTTATCTCCAGGTTATACTGTGAAGCCATAAGGTAAATTCACCAGAGCTCTCTTACGACTGTTTCCCACCAGAGGCTGATGATGACAATTACAACATTTGAGCACTTTTTTAAAATTGTTACTTTTACTAGTGTTGAGGACAAAAAGTGTGTCTTTAAAATGGTAACTATAAAAGTTAATATTTTTTAACAGTTGCACATTATGGTACGTGAGAATACCAGAGTTTCTTTCTGCCTCTTTGTAGTAGGACATTTTATCTATAACTGTGTTAGAACAGTTTGACCATTTTCATGATTCCAGTATTTTTCTGTCTTTGTCTTAATCAGCTGTGTGTTAGTTTTGTCTGTTCAGGGAATGAGATGCCCCTGTAGAAGTCTGCAAATGCAGAACTAGCATAGTTTTATTAAAAAATACAAAGTTGGCTTAGGCTCTGTTGAAGTGTGTCCCTTCTCTGAATCTTTATGTGTAGACCAAGAAAAAAAGGAGCATTATTGGAAAACTGATGACAGATCCATTGCTAGGTAGAACCACTTACATTCTGCTTTACATATGTGCAGCTATATTTTGCTTAAAATACGTGCCTGCCTTTAATAAACCTTTGGAAATTATTTCTAAAAACAAACAAGTTCTAGAAATCATGTTAAATAATTATTTTATATTTATTTGCTAATATAAAGCCTGACATGCCATGCAGGCTGTTTTCTCACTTACTTGTTAATGTGGCTTGTGAAACAAAAGTTTGAGAAACTGATGATTTTCTGTAGTCCATTATCAAAGCCACAAATGAAGAAAAGCAATCCTTCTATCCTCTCCCCTGCAAAGATTGAACAGCAGGAAATCAGACATAAAGGTCTTCAGAGCATATAGAATCATAGAATCATAGAATAGTTAGGGTTGGAAAGGACCTTAAGATCATCTAGTTCCAACCCCCCTGCTGATGTCATCTACCTGGACTTGTGTAAAGCATTTGACACTGTCTCACATGACGTCCTTGTCTCTAAGTTGGAGAGACATCAGTTTGATAGGTGGACCACTCGGTGGATAAAGAACTGGCCGGAGGGATGCACACAAAGAGTTGTGCTCAATGGTTCAATGTCCAGCTGGAGACCAGTAACAAGTGGTGTCCCTCAGGGATCGGCGTTGGGACCGGTCTTGTTCAACATCTTTGTCGGTGACATGGACAGTGGGATTGAGTGTGCCCTCAGCAAGTTTGCCAATGACACCAAGCTGTGGGGTTCGGTTGATACGTTGGAGGAAAGGAATGCCATCCAGAGGAACCTTGACACGCTTGTGAGGTGGGCTGATGCCAACCTGATGAAGTTTAACCATGCCAAGTGCAAGGTCCTCCACCTAGGTGGGAGCAATCCCAGGCAGAGCTACAGGTTGGTCAAGGAAAAGATTCAGAGCAGCCCTGCAGAGAAGGACTTGGGGGTTTTGATTGATGAAAAAATGAACATGAGCTGGCAGTGTGCGCTTGCAGCCCAGAAAGCCAACCGTATCCTTGGCTGTATCAGAAGCAGTGTGACCAGCAGGTTGAGGGAGGTGATCCTGCCCCTCTACTCTGCTCTCCTGAGACCTCACTTGGAGTATTGTGTGCAGTTCTGGTGTCCTCAACATAAAAAGGACATGGAAGTGTTGGAACAAGTCGAAAGGAGGGCCACGAGGATAATCAGGGGGCTGGAGCACCTCTCGTCTGAAGATAGGCTGAAAAAGTTGGGGCTGTTGAGCCTGGAGAAGAGAAGGCTGCGTGGAGACCTCCTAGCAGCCTTCCAATATCTGAAGGGGGCCTATAGGGATGCTGGGGATGGACTCTTCATGAGGGACTGTAGTGAGAGGACAAGGGGTAATGGATTCAAACTTAAACAGGGGAAGTTTAGTCTGGATATGAGGAAGAAATTCTTTACTGTAAGGGTGGTGAGGCAGTGGAATGGGTTGCCCAGGGAAGCTGTGAATGGTCCATCGCTGGCAGTGTTCAAGGCTGGATTGGACACAGCCTTGGGTGGCATGGTTTAGTGGGAGGTGTCCCTAGATCTCTGTCTCAAAGGCAAGATATTGGTTTGATTTGTCTGTTGTGAAATCAGTCTAGAATAGCTACAACAGACTTCTGCATATCAGAATTAAGAAGCAAGAGAAATAAGAGACTACAATAATTAAATAGAGGTGAATCAGGCACAAGGAAATGTTTCAAGGTTGTATTATAAAAAATAGAAGATTGTGTGAAAAGTAATGTAGCTATTCTCCTTTCAAAAATGTGACTATGTAATATGTCCTGTAGACAAGGAATTTATGATCTTCCTGGAACTCAAGAGTTGAGCAAACTCTCCTTGTAAACCAAACACGCTTTCAGAAAAGAACATTATGGAGGTGGCCATCTATTGGCATATTTGCTGCCGACTCCTAGTTACCTAGATTGTGCTTTTTTGTCCAAGGAAGATGTATACATCAGCATTACAAGTGTATCTCACGTGTCTGATTTTTGGGGCTGCAAATTATGAAAAGCTGATGCTTGATTATAGTTGTCCATCCTCGATAAAGAATCAGCCATAAATTGGACTTCATGGGGAAGGTACATGGCACTCTTGATGGAGTACCGTTAGCATGCCTGCCCGTCAGTGAATCCTAATGCTAAAGCAGAAGGAGCAAAGAAATGCTGTTTGTCCTGAAAAACACGTAGTCAAAGCATCTTGGTTTTCTGTGAAGTTTGTTTTCCAGGTGGACTTCAGCAGCATGTAGGGAGCTTGGTACCAGGTGTAAGAAGGCTTTTTGTCTTCTCATTTGCTGATAAAAATGAGTGTAGCAAATTGGTGAACTGGATATATTTCAGAAACACATGTAACGATAAACAAATAAGGCAGCTTTTTTTTTTTTATTATTATTATCACCATATCCAAATATTTGAAACGTGTCATCTTTTCTCTATTCTGTATCCTTTTGTATTAACTGAAATCTCTGTATTAGTATGGCCACCAATGCACAGAACAGTCTGGGTGATTTTGAAGCACTGCCTTTGAAAAAAAAAAGATACAGGCTTATCGGATTAATTTCTTTCGCTATCCATCTGTATTATTCCATACAGTTGCATATTCAGATGCAGACTTTGTGGAGAGTCCCTGTGCTGCTGCTAAATCTCATTCTGTTGCAAGCATGCTCCTGTTACTGTGTCTGTACCAAGCACAAATGCACTCAGGATGTTAGAGTGGCTTTCCTTGTTTACAGTGTATATAGAATACTGCAATCTCCCATGAAAATATAACAAAAAAAATAGACTGAAAAGGTTAGCATTTCCCTTTCGTACTTGAAGTGGTGAAAATAACAAATGTGCTCCCAAAACCAGCAATAAATAATAGTGCTGAGAGAATTTGTTGTCATGCAGATTTAATTTTTATCATAATTGCCTTGAAGTCAAAAGGAAAAACATCCAGTACACATTTATTTATTAATAACCTGCACATGTATCTTGGTTTAAGGTTTGTTTCATTCTATTTCTATGACTGAGGAAGAAACAAATGTACCAAAGTTCTCCAGCCTTAAATAGAAAAATATATTGTGAGAGATACAGCTCACTCATGAATTATGACAAATTTGTTTTTTCTAGCATTTTTACTTATGCTTTAATGCAGACTAAATTACCTTGTTTGTTCATCTGGGTAAAGAGTTCGTGTTAATGCACTTAAACTCCCATCATAAGATTAAAACATGCAGCATCTCAATATCTTACTCACATGCATGAGAAACGTTCCTCACAGTAAGGTCCTTGGGGAAAAATAACAGGAACTAGTAGCCAAAATGAACTCATATTTTCAAGCTTGTGAATAGTGATGATTTTATTACATTCTGATGCTTATGATTGACTCAACATGAAAATAGAAAGTAGAAATGGGAAAGACTAATTAGGTTCTTTTGTCCATTCCCTAAGGAGCCTTCTACTGAAGGGGATGAAATGATCTTAAACTTCTTATCCATCATCAAAATTGATTCTGCATTACCAGTTGATAGGAAGAATCCAGTCCAACAAGTCAATTACCTGAGGTTTTTTTGTTGGAGATGTTGCAGGCAGCATGTTTTTTGCAAAATAAATTCTGTATTTGTTAGTCTTCCCAAGCTCAGCTGGGCTATTTAAAGTGAGTGATTAATAGGTACTCATATTACCATGGTGCAAATCACCCTTACTTAGAAGAATGCACAAACTAAAAACTAAACCAGCTTTCTTACTGGAAAACATTGATTCAGCTGAACTGAAACTTTCTGTTGGACTGCTTTCACAAAGACAGTTCAGGTTCAAACTGTGGGCTCAAGGCTTCTGAAATAAGCCTTCAGTCAAAGCTGTGACCTCAGAGAGAGCCAGTACTTCATGTTGCTATTTGATTTGCATTAATTTGGACCTGTATCTCAGTTTCCCAAATGAGTTACCCATTGTTCTCCCGACATGCCTGACTGTAATTAAACAATTAAATGTCTGTAGGGCATAGAGAGAAAGGGAGGCCATGTGCAAGTGAGACTAACTCTGTTTCTCTGTAGCTAGTACACTCCATTGCAAAATACATAAAGGCCTCTAGTTGCAATTATAATTATTGAACGTGTTCCTGTTGGGTAGCAAAAAAACCTGAAACACACTCGCTGCAAGCCATTGCTTAGCAGTGTTCTCTTAAAAGCTGCGTGAGGTAAATATTCAAGCCTCTGGCCTTGTTCAGGTATCCCACATAACCCTCACCAGGGGATCTGTGACTCCTGGGAGTGCTACATGTAATGCAAAATTAGGAAGATACTTGATTTATCCAGTGTAAGGAAATGTTAATGAGAGGGACAGACCATTTAACATCCCTGCCATGAGGCAAACAAATCATCATGAAAATAAGAGTTCTTAAGTTATGCCACGTTATCTACATCAAACTACAACTACATCGTTTTATTAGTTTTTTTAATTTCCTGCTGTTAAGATCAGTAAAAGTAGCTTTCTTGCATAGCTTAGTGGTACTATTCATGCAGTTTTTATTGCTTTCAGCTTGGCCTAATCTCAGGCTAACTGGCTATATCTGGAGCATTTCTTTTGCTGCCAGTTCCTTTGTTGCCAGTCTGCAGTACTTCTGGGAGTAGTCAAAAGGTATTATGGGAATGTGCTATTTATTCTTTGGGAAAACGTATGACATTTTCATTTTGTTTTATTGATACAGAACAAACTGAGATAGTATTGGAAATCTGGCTTGGAGAAATGTCAATCAATAAGTGCGTAACACTTTATTAGATGGAAGCTTAACTGGTAGCATTAGCTGTAGTGTTATAAAAATGCCTTGAATAGCATCTGCCAAGAGTGCACGAATAGTATGGTCTCAGACTTAAAAATATATTTAAGTGCCACAGTGACTTGTTTGTGAACATGGTGGAAATACCAATATGTAGTATGACAGGCAAAATTATTCAGAAATTACTAGGGAACTGTCATATTGTGGCTACTCTGTGTTGTACCAAGCCTGTTCATTTTATTCAGACCCTAGCTTGCCTCCAGTTGCCTCTCAAGGTATGTTTGGATTGTGACTGTGAGGAGCATTGTCATGGGTTCAGCAGTAGCAGTCATTTTTCTCCTTCTTGGTAGCTGGTGCAGCACTGTGTTTTTGACTTTCGGCCTGGGAGCAGCGCTGATAACACCTGTGTTTTCAGTTACTGCTTGGTAAATGTTTTGGTTTGACCAAGGACTTTCTGAGTCTTATGCTCTGCAAGGGAGGAGAGGAAGCCGGGAGGAAGCAGAGGCAGGACACCTGACCCAAACTGACCAAAGAGGTATTCCATGCCACAACACATCATGCCCAGGATGTAAAACAGAGGGCAGAGACCTAGAAGGGTGGGGGTGCACTGCTTGGTCAGGCTGGGTATAGGTGGTGAGCAATTGTATTCGTTTCCCTTGTATTTCACTTCATTATTATTATTGGTGGTAGCAGTAGTGATTTGTGTTATACCTTAGTTACTGGACTGTTCTTATCTCAACCTGTGGGAGTTGCATTCTTCCGATTCTCCTTCCCATCCCTCCGGGAGAAGGGGGAATTAAAATGGAGGAGTGAGTGAGCAAAACTGCATGGCTGAGAGGCTTAAACCACAACAGGCATGAACAACTTTTGTGTATTCATGGGCATTTAATATGTAATACAGTTCCCGCTACAATAGAGCTTCAGTCTCAGACTGGGATTTCTAGATGGTACCATAATGCAGACAAAATAGCGCATGAAGATGTGCATTGTTCCAGCCTAATTAGATCTGTATCAATAAAGAAAAGAAAATGCTGTATGATATTCCAGAGAATAAATACCACATCCCTATGAAACTTTCTGGCTACCCACAGAATCATCAAAGAATAGAATCAGAGAAAATGCCAGCAAGAGAAATGATCCAGGTCTAGCCTATAGTTGATGTGTATGTGTATACCCACTTTCAAAATAAGTGTTTTCAAACTGATTATCTAGTTTTGTAAAATGAACAATTTCAGAGAAAAAAAATCACTGGAATAATCAGTTTTCTCATTACTCAAAGGATATAATTTTTAAGCATCTCTATATTAAACGGGGAATTTAGAATGGAGAGTTTGGGGTTTTTTTAGCTAGCTGTGAGACACTTGTGTATACTTCGTAAAACAATAGTACTGTAGCTCATCACTACTGTACATTTTAAATGGCATGTTACAGGCCAAATGTTTTTATATTATTTTACATTTGGAAAGAGATGGAGAATTTAGAGGTCAGTCTCCTCCTTTCCTTCATCCTGTGAAAGGTCTCCTGCTGACTCTTCTAAATATAGGAGGAGGTGGTATAGGAAACCAGCCAAAGCATGGGTCTATCCCATGGGAGCTGTAGATAAAATTTCTATATGCACCTCAGTCACTTAGCAATCTAAGCCTTGTTGAAAGCTAATGGGACTTGAAAGCACTTTGAAAATTTCATTTTGTGGAAGCCAGTTTTCACATAGAGCAATGCACAGGCAGCAGGGCTTGCTGACTGGCTAGCTCAAAGAAGATAGGATTTAGTTTGTGCTTGAAAATCAGCTGATTACTATTCACTGTGCTGTCTCTTTGCTGATAATGAGAGAAAGTTCTGTTTTCTCTGAGCAAAGGATACAGTAGAGAGCCTCTATGTGCCAGTAGCTGCACTGGGCAGGATTTGTCCCAGTAAAGCATTTCAGCTTGCTTTATAAGCAGTGTTTTCCTGAGATGTCAAGCTAACAAGATTCAGTCAGATCTGTGTCTTATTGACAATCCATCTAAGATGAGGAAATAATGAAAAACACATTTTAAATTCATAGCTCAGTTCTGATTAACTCACTTGAGTGTAGCTGAGATGACTTGCTGTGGAATAGTGTTACTTCATACTGTTTTCTGGTTTTTTGCATTGTAAGGTGATATCATTGAAGAAGGCCAGAAAATAAATGATGGACTGGCTACAATTCAAATATATATTCTGCATGTGATTGATAGTCATGATATATTCTGAAGACTGGGTTTAAACTAGTGTTAGGAGAAACATTTTTTGTTTCTGAATGAAGTTCTGGTAGACTTCTTGCTTACAAAATGATGACATTTCTTACCTGACTCTGAATTAATTACTGCCTCTTCAAAGAAGTGGCTCCTCTCTGCACCATCTGTGCATCTACTACCACGGAGGAGTCAGTTAAAATAAGGTTTAAAACTCAGGGGGACATTTTTTCCATACCTCACATAAGAGTAGCTGTAGCCTCAGGCTTTCTTGCTTGGGCTGCCTCCTGGCTTAACATACTTACAGGGAACCAACTTCAACAGAACTTTATCCACAGCTTGCTTTGTTTGCATTTTTTCAAGGCAAGAGAGATTTTCAAGGAAGTCTTATCAGGAAAGCTAGCATAGCTCTATAATTACAATATAGCTCTGCTAAAGACTACATAATAATTAATATTTGTAAGGCTAAAATTAGAAAGTGCTTTTCAAATGCCATCACAGTCAACACTATAAGTCAAATAAAATAGAGTGATAAAAGCAAGAATGTGGGTTTTCGGCTCATTACAGGGGTTTTGTTTAATTTCATTGAGGTTCTTTAATGCACAGAATGTGTGGGGCTGGGATATACAGAAGGAACAAATAATAATTAATACTAAAGTATAGCAGCTGGAAACCAGCAATTAGTAAATAACACTGAAGTATTTGTGGCCAAGTTTTGACAGTGCAAACGTCTGTTGCCTTTTAGGTATGCTAATTCTTACAATGATAATGCAATAAGAGACTTCAGTAAGAGTGAATAGGTGCATGGCGCTGGGGTACATCTTACCCTCAATGCTGGTTGAGTTTCTGGAACACTCTTGGGAGGACTTTAATTAAAGCATTCGAAGCATCCAGGTTATATGACCTGGTTCTTCTTCATCATTATTTTCTTGACATCTTAAAATACAAAAGATTGATCTATATGCATTTAGATAGCTATTGGTGAGTGGAGGGCCCACATGGTTTAGTGATATCTTGACTAGCTTTATGTCATCTACCTGGACTTGTGCAAAGCGTTTGACATTGTCTCACATGACATCCTTGTCTCTAAGTTGGAGAGACATCAATTTGATAGGTGGACACTCAGTGGATAAATAACTGTCTGGATGGCCGCACACAAAGTGTTGTGCTCAATGGCTCAGTGTCCAGCTGGAGACCAGAAATGAGTGGGGTCCCTCAGGGATCGGCGTTGGGACCAGTCTTGTTCAACATCTTTGTCAGTGACATGGACAGTGGGATTGAGTGCACCCTCAGCAAGTTTGCCGATGACACCAAGCTGTGTGGTTCAGTTGATACGTTGGAGGGAAGGAATGCCATCCAGAGGGACCTTGACATGCTTGTGAGGTGGGCTGATGCCAAACTTATGAAGTTTAACCATGCCAAGTGCAAGGTCCTCCACCTGGGTGGGAGCAATCCCAGGCACAGCTACAGGCTGGGCAGAGAAGAGATTCAGAGCAGCCCTGCAGAGAAGGACTTGGGGGTTTTGATTGATGAAAAAATGAACATGAGCCGGCAGTGTGCACTTGCAGCCCAGAAAGCCAACCGTATCCTGGGCTGCATCAAAAGGAGCGTGACCAGCAGGTTGAGGGAGGTGATCCTGCCCCTCTACTCTGCTCTCCTGAGACCTCACTTGGAGCATTGCATGCAGTTCTGGTGTCCTCAACATAAAAAGGACATGGAAGTGTTGGAACAAGTCGAAAGGAGGGCTACGAGGATGATCAGGGGACTGGAGCACCTCCCATATGAAGATAGGCTGAGAAAGTTGGGGCTGTTGAGCCTGGAGAAGAGAAGGCTGCGTGGAGACCTCCTAGCAGCCTTCCAATATCTGAAGGGGGCTTATAGGGATGCTGGGGAGGAACTCTTCATGAGGGACTGTAGTGAGAGGACAAGAGGTAACAGGTTCAAACTTAAACAGGGGAAGTTTAGATTGGATATGAGGAAGAAATTCTTTACTGTAAGGGTGGTGAGGCAGTGGAATGGGTTGCCCAGGGAAGTTGTGAATGGTCCATCGCTGGCGGTGTTCAAGGCTGGGTTGGACATAGGCTTGGGTGGCATTGTTTAGTGTGAGGTGTCACTGCCCCTGGCAGGGGGTTGAAATTAGATAACCTTAAGGTCCTTTCCAACCCTAACTATTCTATGATTCTATGATTCTATAGGAGCATACATACTGTGCCTATGAAAACATACTCTTGTCTAAGTTTTAAAGTTAATTTAAGTCTTTATGTTGTGGTAGAAAACAAATGTCTAAGCCTGTTTTGAGAGAAGTTATAGCTGAAAGACTGCTTGATCACTGCCCGAGTTTTTTAAGTTTTTATAGCGAAGCTTTGTTGTGCTCTTCACTGGCCTCCACGGAGGCACTAAACCCTCAAGAACTTCTGAAAATGTGAGTGAAAGTTAAGTGTATGCTACCGTATCTACTTAACAAGCATATGGTAAAGGCTGCTCTTCAGGAATCAGATTATCAGCCACTGATCAGATCTTCACAGCGTCTTCCACTCAGAAACCCCCTAATTTGGAGAGGGCAGGGATTAGCCAGCATACAGCTGTACTGCTGTGAGGCAGGGGCAATGCAATTACAAAGAACAATGAACTAGGAGTTAATCTTGCTATTTGACTGACAATTGGGATCTATTACTTTTTGTTAAGTATGCTGACTATTTTAGATAGAAAGATCAAGACTTTTTATTTTCGTTTACTTTGCTATGAAAAAACAAAACCTAATCTTAAACTCCTTAGTCTACATCTGAACATGCAAAGAGGTGTTCAGGATTGCAGAGCTGCTGACCACTGATGAGCTTCCCATGAGATTTCTCGGAGGTTGACAGAACTGAACATTGATGGAAACCTGATCACCTAATGATGCACCTGCAGATTCCTGTTGCTAAAATCTTGAGCACATTGCCTTATTGAGGAGGGAAAAAGTGTATTTCTGTTAAGGGAGATGTTCCCTTGCCTACAGTCAGTGATATTTATAGTTTAAAGTAGCATTTAACTGCAGTTTTTTACATAACTTTTGAAAGGACATTTTATTCTTACCTCCAAATTCTAACATGGTTAAAAGAGCAAGTAGCATGCCTTTATAGATTATCAGATCACTGGACTGGGAGAGCATTAGTCACCCTGTAGTTTTCATAGAATCAAAGAATGGTTTGGCTTGGAAGAGACCTTAAAGATCATCTAATTGCACGGGCAGGGACACCTTCCACTAGACCAGGTTGCTGAAAGCCCCATCCATCCTGGCCTTGAACACTGCCAGGGGTGGAGCAGACACAGCTTCTATGGCCATATGTGGAATTCTCTTTTCATTACCCAACTAACAGCTAGTTTTTCCCATTTAGGGGCAATAAACCCATTTAGGTTTATTAGGAAGAGGAGAATTCTTGAACTTGTCAATCTGTCAGCTTGTAGCTTTTTCTCCCAGTAATTTATTTATTTTTTTTTTATCTCTGGTTTTATGCTTTCATGTGTATTTTGAGCAATTTCTGCTACATAATGGATTTGGGGGGTTTTGACAGTGTAATTGCAAAGGGAATCATTGCTTTTGGCTTTTTTTGCCATGCATCTGTTAAGAAAGCATTTACTGTGTCTCAGGTTCGTGTTGGATGGATCATACATAGTTGAGAACACCACTCCCTCTGTGCAAGTATATTAGCTAGTTGTCCTTGAATCAAGTGATAGGCAGCCACAGCAGCAAGCAGCAAAAGGAAAAATACTTCCGTAAAAGGTGAAGACAGTTATCATTGCTACTACAAGCTGGAGTAAGTGTTAGTCAAGGGCAGTATTTTATAACCACCTCCTAACACAGGATGGATGCATCTGCTCACTGGAAGAAAGTTTATTGCACTCTTTTCAAGATGGAATTTAACTGCTGCAGATATAAGTCTTGCATCTTGTCAGTCCACTGCTGCTATCAAGACATGCCTAATGGCTACAACTACCTGTGCACTGTCCCTGGGGGAGCCTTTGGAGCTTAAGGGCATCTGTTCATTTTCTGCACAGTTCTAGTTTTAATATCTGTCACTGGATTTGGTTTCAGGTGGACCAAACATCAGCTTTTGGATTTTATGTTCTACCCTAAAAAAAGGTTTAAGAAGCAATTTGTTCCTTGTTTGAGCCACCAGCTTTTCTAGAAATTGAAAAATTACCCATAGATTTACAAGTCCATCTCAGTAAGTGTCAGGAACATTTCAGGATTCAGTTTTACTTGTTTAATTTTGGAGCATTTGCTTTCTTTCCTACATCTGAACACTTTTTTTCCTATATTGTGGGCTAGTTTATCACGTTTGTATTGATCACATACCCAATTTGCAATACCAGTTGTTAGAACTGGATCTGACAATAACAAGCAGAAATAAAGGCTCTAAAAAACTTAGTTTATAGAAGCAGCTTCTTAAGAGTTTAAACCATTCTTAAAAGCTGTGGGATTTTCCATTTCCTAATAAGCTTGCATTCCCAGAGCAGCAACTAACAACTGGTAATACAGCTAATGGTTGTGAAATATACAACTGATCATTTCTGTTGAGTTTTTTCAGTAATGCATTTAATTAGATTGGGGTTTGGGGGGTTGATTTCTCCTTTTCTTTTCATCTTCTGATGTCAGTATGTTGTTGATTTCTTTTTTTCACAGCAGAAATCTTTGATACCACCTACTATATTGTGTAGCTAATGGGGTACACCACAGGCTTACTGTTAGGCGGCACAGTTCCTTCTCTTCAGACCTTCTTCTACTGCAAGGGGGCAACTGCTGAGAATAACCTTCCTGCCTATTGTGCACACATCTGTTAAGTCGATGCTTAGAACAATTACAGGCTCTTTCCCTATCACGAGTCTCTGGAATCAAATTGTTCAGTTCTTCATGACAATAAATCCTCATCCCTACCTAGCCTCTAACGCTTTTCAATTCCAGCTGGAGACAAGTAATAATTTATTCATATGTCAGAAAATAATTTGAAAAATGTCAAGAAGAAAAGAAAAATGGGGTAGAAAAGAATTACTTTCTGAGAATTTAAGGTAGGTTTTTAGGTTTGTATTTTTTTTCCTTTCAATGTCCTGATCGTGAAAAAAGTTTGGAGGTTCTGTGCAAGGGTTGGAGAAGAAAAGCAAGAAAACACTTCAGAATACTTGAGGAGAGCAGGAAATCCTGTCAAGCACTTTTAATTAGATTATCTTATCATTTGGATAGTAAGATTGGGAAAAGCGTACTCAGCACTGAAGAAGAGGACGTTTCTTCTAGGAGAGCATTTGGAATCAAGCTTGAAGGACTTGTCAGAGCTCAGCTCTTTCTCTGGCCTGAAAAATGCTAATACTTTTTCTAAAGATTTATTTTTCTCATAATTTTTTTTTCTTTATAAAGAATGGCAAATTAAAAATCTTTAGGAAGAAATTAGTGTTTGGGATATCTCCGCAGTTGTACTTCGTGATGTAGGAATCTTTAAATCATGAGACAAATTATGCTGTCTATAGAAAAAAAGAAAATCAGGAATAAATTGTCACAGGTTATCCCACGGCTGTCAAAAAGAAATGGCTGTTACAAAGTAGAGCCCAACCATCCTGTATCTCAAGTGAATCTGTAAGAAAGAAAAGTGAAATAACACATAAAGGAAGTGGCAACATTGCGCCTCAGTTTCTCAAAGGTTCTGGCAGCTTACAAGGGGAAAAGAAGAGGGCTGTATAGAGAGAGGATCTTTTCTCACCTTCCTGCAGCTTTACCCAAAACATATTCAGATGAACAATCTTGAAACATCACATAATCCTGTGCTGACAGAATGCAGTGGAGCCATTTAAATTTTCTCCATTAAACTAAGTTGTGAATCAGAATTCTCGAAGCAATAGCGTGGTTATTTTTTGTCCTTGATCAAGCTTAAATAATCTTAATAATGTGTCATGAACTTGCAGAATCTTTCCAGGTCACTACTCTGTGAAAATCTGCCTTTCTGCAATCGTGTTTTTAGCTACACTCCTTAAAAGATGGTAGCAATAGTAATTTTGCTGAATATTTGTTGAAGATTTGAGAGAAGTAGTATTTTTCTACAGTGACTAAAATACTCTCCTTCCTTTTACCAGTAGGAGAGGTTGGCCTAAAACCTTTCTAAATGACTTCAATTACCCAAGAAGCTATATTGAATCCTACAATATTAAGACACAAGCAAACTAAACTTGCACTATAATGTATATTGGTTATCTTACTGTGACATTCCATATGGCACTTGGACCATGCATGTATTATGTATCTAGGACACTTATATTTAAGTAAAATACTTACTGTAATTTTCCATATGGTGGAGAGTGATTTAGGAATTGTCACACTTCAGAATGAAATCTCACAAAAGTATCACCTGCTCTGTGCTGTAAATTAAAAGAAAAGTTAAAAAGGGTGTCCAGTTTTGCATCCACGTCATCTTGAATTTGGTAATTTCATATACTGTAGGTTTGGATTCTGCTGTTATTTCTACCCTGAGACCTTCCGATGTTTCTTGTGTTCTAACAGTCATAGGTTCCTGTTGTTTTAAATGGGTTTTTCTCCTGTTGCATGAACAACCAAAGGCAGAAAAAGACAAGCTGTGAGACTACAGGGAAACCTGTGAAACTGGCTATATGTGCAGAATTCTTAAAAGCAGAGAAAATAAGGGAGAGAATACATAACATCTTTGGTCTATACAAATTATGGATGATAAAATTATCCTTTGAAATTGCTGGAAATTCAGAAGGTTTAGACTATTACCATCCTTTTTCTTACACTTGAGTTCCAAGTAAGTTAGGTCGTAACTGTAATGTTACTTGCCTAGTGAGTTGTTTTTGTCTTCCCTGTAATATCATAGAATCACAGTTATAGAATCACAGAATTATTTGGGTTGTAAGGGACCTTCGAAGATCATCTTGTCCAACCCCCTGTCATGATAATACAGTAACAATATATTACTACATTTTTCACTAAGTACTTGACTTTTGGAATGAAAATTTTGTTTTCGAAGTGGGCCTAAAGTACCAAAATATGGGTGCCCAACTGCCCAAATCTTCAATGTGTAGTTTTGTAATGTTTTAAGAGGTTTGGTTTCCTCACTAGAGGAACATTTAGGCCAATACATTGTCCATTTGTCCTCCAATTAGCTGATTGAAGACTTTCCTCTAGATAACCCACTAATTGCTTACTGCAGTGTAGCAGTACAGTAATGGATTCAGTACGGATGTTAAGTTTATAGTACTTCATTGTATTTTGCATTTGTTTATTTTTATTGGTTCAGCAATTTTAAAGTAGTGGTTTAAGACTGGGGTAGCACATTGAATGTCATGAATAAGACATGCAGAAGTGGATAGGACAAGGTGTACATAAAGTAGTGTGGTGGTTCTCAACATTTTACATTTCTGTAACATTTCCTGTGGGCTAGTACCCAGCTTTAGCATGGTGCTAGAGGAAGCCCCGTGTGTTTGTCTGCAAAGGCACAGGTTGTTGGGGAAACCACTGCAGAGGACATGGCTCCCATGGCATGGCAGAGTTCTTTATCAGTTTCCCCCTGGTTTTGCAAAGTGATATACTGCTGCAAAAAACTGTAACTTCTGCCTCGCTTCAGGAAGTACAATTTGAGAACTGGGGTAATTTGATGGATAGTGTATACTAAGAAAAATACTAGAAACCAGGAAGCCACATCATCCCTTGAGGCTCATTTCATTCCAAATACCCCTTCCCTAGGTTATCATCCAATCGTTAAGAGAAAGAGTAATGTTATCCATTTTTTATAATTCCACCTCTGGGTATTACAGAGATAAATACCTAAATGCTGGAGAACTAACTTTCTTTCAGAGCATTGTTTCAGGGGAAAAAGACTTAAATGCAGATAGGTGCGATGACAGAAAAGAAATTGACCCTAAATGAAAAATATGATTATAGTGATATGAATATATGTGTATAGTCACGGTTTCTCGAAGTTCCCCAGAGACAAGCTTCCAATCATAAGACTTTCAGATAGTAACCTTTCATTTGATTTATTGTTTCAGGACCAATGCAGGAGACAATATATGACTTTTGGAGAATGGTATGGCATGAAAACACAGCCAGCATAATCATGGTTACTAATCTCGTAGAAGTGGGAAGGGTAAGTGATTTTTGTACTTAAAAATATGAAAGACTTCCAAGGTGTTTGCTTTTGCAAATTAAATAGAGACCAACGAGATGCTTATATTCTGAGTATGGCACATAAAATATTTATTACTGCCTGTGCTAGGAGTTTCATTATCAGTTATTTTTAAACATTCCTGGGATGCTTAGCTTTGATAACATTAGCACAATGAAAAAGTAACTGATAAAGCTGCATTCTGTAAAGCACAGCCTGCAAAGACTGCCAAACAGGGAAAGTGTCATATCTTTGTATATATCTCAGACATACCATTTCTATTAAGGGAAACCAGGGAACTGGTTACACAATGAGGTATGGAGTCATCTATTTTGTTAAGGGAGGCTGAGGGGGAGAAAACAGATTTCTGAAGAAAGTAAACTATGAAATCACACCTTCTTCATGGTATATTAGTCCACATTAATCTTATTTATTTGGGTTTTCAGTCCTATAAGCAACCTGGACTAAACCAGAAAAAAATTAGCTTTGCTTATTTGTACACTGAATTTGTGGACCAGGAGGTCTTCTTTGGGAGCTGAGTAGTAAAGGAAAGCTTGAGTTACCTGGTGTTGATACTGTGTACTTTTCTTTCTTTCCTTCTAAACTTCTAAAGTAGGCCTCCTACTCAAGTCATTATGGCTAATTTTGTTTTCAACATGTATTGAAAGGAACCGTTTTCTTTCTTTCTCATAACTGTCAATAACTGAGTCTTTTAATTTACTGCTTTGTCTATGCACTGGTGTCTTAGTCCTCATCTGGGATGGGTATTTTTCAAGGAAGTTTGCTTGGGAACAGAGCATAAAGCTTTCATTTGGAATGAAAAAAAAAAAAAACCAAACCAAAAAACCAACCACTGCTTTTATTACAACTATTGCAATTATTGTACATCAGAGTATAGAGATAAGAAGTCAAGTGCACGTATCTTGGTGTGAGCTACGTGTTTTTAAGAGATGTTTTTAATTTCACATGGGTGGAGTGGCTGATACCCCTCTGCCCTGAGGCATTTGCATGAGGAGAGAGCACTGTTTATGTGATGTGAGTCAAAGTGTTGGATCTTCTCTCCTTTCTAGCAAGTCCAGTTTCAACAATCTCAATTTATTATTCCTTATGTCCTTTGTCAATTGTTAATGTAAATCCTAATGGTTTTAGATATCTGTGTGCCCAAGCCTGACAACAGATCAGGTGCCTGTATTATATTAGATATAGAAAAGACTTTTAGATATAAAAAAGATGGGATTTGTGACTGCAGTTAACACCTGCTGCAGAAGCATATGCACAACTAATTGCATAGATGGAAGAGGGTCATGGAAGCTTTCTTAAAAGTACAGTCCCTTGAGTGAAGAGGAAGGTAGAAATAGTTGGATGGTCGCATATTGATTCAAAACTGATTTGTAAGAATAAAAAGCTCTCAGGCAAACCTCTTTGCTGAAGATTCATGCACATTCATAAGTATCTAAGCACACGACTTTAAAAGGGATGTTTTCAGGGTACGGATAAACAAGCGTTAGAACAAAAATAGTGTACTGCATGAAACCACAAATTGTTTTCCTAAAGTCAGTATTAGAAAGCATCAATTAGAGTGAACTGTCAGGTATCAGCTAGGGAGACACCAGTCTTGTTGCAGGTGTTGGCAGCCTCAGCTTAGAGCGTTTAGGTATGCAGCACATTCCTTTAGCAGCAAGCAACAGTTTGTGCCACCATGGAGATTTCTTCAGGGTGCAGGCATCCTAGTGGGATACAGATCTGCAGTTTTGTTTTTTCTGGCAGTGGTAAAAATGACTTTGTTCTCACTTTCTCTGGAGGCCAGCATGGGTGAGATCAGAGAGCAGAAATTGAAATGAGCTTTTAATGGAAATGAGATCATATGAGCCACAGAAAAACGCAGCCAGTCCTCCATCGATGCTTCTGTCCTGCTCCTAGAGCTGGAAACATCAGCAACAAGGAGGCATATTACAAACACACCATCTGTCCCGCAACCCCTAACACAAGCTCTGTGCCACCTTGATTAGTAATGATTTTAATGGACCTTTTGGTAGCATTCCTGCAGGGCAAACCTTGTAACCTTCCCAACCTTGAGGTTTTCTATTTCAATTGCTATTGCTGGTATAAGATTTATAGAGGTTTATAATTTATATTTTTTAACCCTCTTGACCCACCGTAAGCTGAGGAAAAAGTTTGTTATATTTTCAGGGAAGCGGAGTTTCTATTTAACATGTTTGCCATACAGTGTACATCCTTCATGAATTAATCATTAAGGGGGCGTATGTGTATTTGTTTACCAGCACTGGCTGGATAGTCATTAAATCAGTGCTAGGAACTTGCTTCTTGCCCTGGAGCATTAAGCATCAGGACTGTTTTAATTGCGGATGGAGGAATCACCATGAGGCTGTCCCTAATACAAGCACCTGCTGCAAATGACTCAGTCCCCACATTACCCTCCAGCAGGGTCTGGGTACATCTGCCAATATCTGTCATTATCTGAAGCATGCTTGTCAAAACCATGCATCCCTTTAAGCTCTTGTGTGTTCCAGCAAGGGACCCTTGTCAGAGTTTCTGGCACCTGCAGACTGCTGTGCACCTGGTATTTAAATGGCACAGAAATGTGTTATGATTGTTTTCTCTCTTTAATGAATCCACCTGAGGGACATTTAGCTCTTTATCTACTAGCCTGTTACCCAGTCACTCACATTTACACTGCTTGTATGGAAATTCAGAACTCACTTGTGCTGTTATACTAATCCATCTGCCAAAAGTCTTACCACAAAATCTGCAGGGCTCCCAGAGGAGACTTTTGTTCTGGTAATTTAAGCTAATGATTTCTAAACATATTTAGTCAGTTTTAGGAAGACCTCATTAGAATGTGTCTGTTTATTAAAAATCTAAATGAGGTCTCACTGTCATTTAGAAAAATCATTGCTGAGTTGCATGAACAGTTCTTTGATAATGGGTGATGATGGTTTTTTCAGTTAAGATTGGCCTAGGTTAACATAAGAACTTTTACAAGAAAAAACTGAACAAATAAGCAAACCTTGAAGCAGCCTTTGGAAAAAAAGAGTCTCTGTCATCTTCATGTTGGAATCAACAACTTTCCACTCACAGTAAAGTTCACAATAAGGGAATGACAAGTAGTTAATGGTATAATATAGCTACATTTTAGTGCAAGAATCATAATTCTCCAAACCACACCCTAACAAGTAAAAAAGCAAAACCAAGACTCATAAAAATATACCAGTATGACCCCAAACTATTTCAAAACAATGTATTTGGGATTATATTATTGCAAGAGGTTTGCAAGTGGTAAAGCAACTGAAGGTGGAAGTGTAGTTTCAGACAAAATCTCTTCCTGAGAGATTAAGCATACTCTGGTGGGTTATTCTAGATGAAAAAAGCTGTTTATCCCAGCAGAGTACGTGTGTTCATAAAATGGACACAAAAGAACGTCTTGCTTACTCCAAGAGTCTGAGTAAAGGCTTCAAAAGACAGACCTGGATACTTCTAGTGAAAGCAGTGGGAGCTAGATCAAGGTCTTTATATATTGGCCAAAGTCTCTGGTTGCTTCTTGAAGTGTTTCAATGTTTGCACACATTGGAGCATTTCTTTTCTCCTTAAAGTTATTTTGGGACGATTTACAATGTATTCTATTTGTCATCTAGCTGTCACCTCTGTCTTTGCTCTTGTTGGGCTGGTACTAATACTTGGTTGGCAGAATCAAACTTGGCATGTCACATCATTTGTTATTTGTCAGTAGTCACTGTCTCTCTCACTTTTTTTTTTGTTTTTTGGCTTAAGGCAGGAGAAATTTCATAATATCTGATTAATCAGTGGTGAAATGCACTGATGAAATTCAGTGGAGGTGGTTAATACGTAAATGCGCTGCAAGGACTCGTGATTGTCTATCATGCTTTTAATATAACAAAGTATTTACAGACAAAATCACTAGAAATAATTACAAAAAATAAAGCCTCACCCCAGGAGCATAGTAATTACAGTAATTAGAATTTCTCAATTTTTATCCAGAATTAGAAAACTGCCAGTGCTAATAGTGTTAATAAGCACACAAAAGACCCTTTTTTTGAAAGGAGGCAAGGTTGACTACACTAGAATGGATGTGACACAAACAGGGGAATGAAGGTCAGCTGTAGGCTGGTAAATAGCCCCTATGCCTAAACACATGCCTTAGCGTTACTAACACAGCTTCTCACTGCCATATGATCTCTCAATTGTGTTGTGCTTTCCTGAGAGCTATCTCACACTCCTCCTGGGTGACTTTTCCCTCCCCAGAGCCAACAGGGCTTTATCTGCATAGGGAAAAAGAAAGAACACAGTGGTGGCTTAGCTTTTTTACTGGACCTGAAGTTGACATGTTACATACATGGCACTCTTATCTGCCTTGCTGCAAAAATGTTGATAGTTTGACTTTTCATGCTTAAGAGTATTGAGGTCCACATGAGAGTGAAGAGACCCATACAGTGGTCTTCTGACAGAGAGAGAATATCTCCTTGATGCTGGCTGGCTGAAAGGCATTCCCTGTTGTAAGGTAACATCTGTCAGAAAAGAGTTGCTCTTCTCAGGATAGACCGTGTAGACCCTGCCCTAAACAGTCATATGTTCTTGGGCCTTGGGTGCTCAGGATGTGCGGTCTTGGTCGTCATTCAAGAGACATTTCTAAACGAGACGCAAATATGTTTCCTTAACAAACAATACCCAAATTTCCTTATGTTGAACCAGGTCTTCTTCAGATCCACCTGATGATCTATTTCTGATATAGACAGACATTAGACATCCAAGAAAAACTGCCAATTAAGGCCCTGTTGAAAGACTTCTAACTGAAAGTACATTGCAAGAACCAAATGAAAATTTTGTATGAAATTCCAGCAACATAAAAACTGAAAAATTTCCAATGGACTTGCCAGCTATTCTTAGAATAAAAAAGGACTTTTTCAACACAAAGCTGTTATGAATCTTGAACTTACACATTTACAAGTTTTGAGAATCTTCCATGTGGAAGAACCCTCTAATAAACAAAGGTAAATTCAAATTGTATTTAAGATTCAGATCAGCTATTACAGAGATATTGCAGAGGTGAAACATGGTAACTTTTTAACATGTCACGTGAACAACACTTTTGCATTTGGTATAAATAGAACACTATCTAATTGAAACTGCCTCTAAATGTAATAAGCCAAATCACCTACATTGGTTTTAGTTCAGGATACTGGCATTAATGCTCCTTAGATGTGCCAGAGTTTCTAAGCTTACTAGAAACTAAGATTTCATTTTAACTTTTCTACTGAAAGAAAGAAACCACATTTTATAAATGAGAAGGGGAAAGGTTGCTATATGAAACCCTTCCCTTCCTCTAGGTAATTCTCATCTCAGCTTCTAAAAACCTATATACATAGTGTCCTTCACCATCTAGAGATTTTTTTCTCAATCATGTTTACCCAAAAAACCTGGGACCTGTGCTTGTGGTACGTATATGTTACTATGTATTCTGCTATTACACTTTGGTTTCACTGTCATTTCAGTTTCTCTTGTTGGATAGAGTTTATACTTTCAAGAGTATCAGTAAGAAAAGAAGAAAACTATCATAACTTAAAACTATTGTTAGTCATTCAAATCTGAACCCAGCAAAACAGATTTCAGCTTTCTAGACTTCTAACCAGAAATAGCAAGTTAACATTATGTGTAGCAGGGGAGGAGCCCTTAGGGGGAAAAAAAACAATTGGCAGTTTTTCAGCAAAGGGAAGGAAGGACTCTGAAATCGTTTAATAAAGTTGTCCCCCGATTAGCAATGTTATCATCATTAAACATGACATCAATTTACAAGTGCTCAGAAGTGTCCCATGTCACTCAAAGCAGACATAGTTGCAGGCCTTAGTGTTTTGATGCATTCTTGTTGCCAGCAAAAGCTATGTTTCAAAGAATTCTAATCAACAGAGATTAATATCTTAATGCTCACTAATCCAATTGAGATAATTCACTTTGAGGAATAAATCAAAGAGGTTTAAGGATACACAAATGCATTGACCCCCTTCTTGCATTAGCCACTGAAGTGCTGCAAGTATAAGTGCAGTTTGCAAAGAGGGCTTCAAGCTCTTCTTTGAAATGTTGGGGCTAGCAAAATGACTTCATCACTGCAAGTCTCCTCCCCTCAGTGGTCTCATGAAATTAATCTCTCAGTTTTTCCTTATAGCAAAAAGTATCCTGGAGGATACTTACTCTACTGGGTAAGTTTTGCCTTACTGTCGTGGTTTAAGTCCAGTCAGCCACACAGTTTTGCTCACCCACTCCCCCCTCTATCTTGCCCCCCACTCCCGGAGGGATGGGAAGGAGAATCGAAAAGAATGCAACTCCCACCGGTTGAGATAAGAACAGTTTAGTAACTAAAGTATAACACAAATCACTACTGCTACCACCAATAATAATAATGACAAGGCAAATACAAGGAAAGAATACAATTTCTCACCACCTAAAACCAAGCCCGACCACGCAGTGCACCCCCCACCCTTCTGGGTCTCTCCTCTTCGTCCTCCATCTTGGGCATGACGTGCTGTGGTATGGAATAACCTCTTTGGTCAGTTTGGGTCAGGTGTCCTGTCTCTGCTTCCTCCCGGCTCCCCTCCTCCCTGGCAGAGCATGAAACTCAGAAAGTCCTTGGCCAGACCAAAACATCACTAAGCAGTAACCGAAACACTGGTGTTATCAGCGCTGTTCCCAGGCCCAAAATCAAAAACACAGTGCTGCACCAGCTACCAAGGAGGAGAAAAATGACTGCTGCTGCTGAACCCATGACACTTACCCAGTAGAGTAACATGTAGAGCTTTCAAACCTAACATCAGATGATCAGGTTTTAGAGCCAGAAAGCAACCTGCTAACTTGGTGATGCTTTGTAACTCAACTAATGTAATGATTCTGCTCTTGGAACAGCACAGGCTGTTCTGCTTGATGTAGGCACATTAGGTCCTCAGAGCACAGGTTCTAAGCAATATGCCCATACTTTCACAGTTGTACAAGGGATTAAGACAGGCTTTGAGGAGCTCCAGCTAATCCTGTAACCATCCTTCACCTCTGCATGGAACCATCCTTCTCATCATTTCTGTGGTCAGCCTTTCTTTCTCGAGGGCTTGACTAAGGTGAAATAATTTACAGCCTTTTTTAGAGGCCAGTGGGAAACAAAACTTCCTAAACATAAGAAATGAAATAAAGGTAATCCATATTCTTCTGTTGGTATTAGCAATGGAGGCAAGAACACTAGAACAGCTTTCTTTGGGTTACCTTTACCCTAAAGCAATTCCTGTAGACTTAATTCATTTTCTAGCCAAAGGAAGGCCACACCATGGGTTAGTCCCATCAGCTTAATTTCATCTAACCCAAACCACTGGGTTGGTGGCATGCTACCAGTATACTGTACTCTTAAGAAAAAAACATCATGCTCATTCCGTCGGGAAGCAGAGTGTGTGGCTACGACTGGAATGTCCAGAAAACCAGTTATTCTGGCCAGAAATTTAATGAGAGTGTATCCACAAAGCAACCTATGATTGCGCTACTGGGGCAACATAGGGCAGCAAAAGGTGAAGAATTATGTCAGCTCTGAGTCGTCACTAGAAGAAGTTAGACTGAGCTAGTAAAATTCATGGAGACATCTCTCCCCCTTTGGGAGCTGTGAACAATATAAAGACTTCTGGCTGCCTTTATACAGATCCATTCATCTAATGGTGCCAAACAGTATCTTAAATGTTGTATTTCTCTTCCATACCTCCTTTAGAAAACTGTAAAATGAGGTATAAATCAATTAACTGATTTGCTCAAAAGCAAAGAAAGAAATTAAAAAATAATAAAGACTGGTTTTTATCATCTGTCAAAGGTTGTTTTATAACTTATAAAATGTTCTTAAATCACAATACATTTTTTATTTGAAAAGTATTTAAATAAAAATAGTTTCAATTATTGGATGTCCTTTTACTTCAAGTTAGCCAAATAAAAGTATATGAAGTTATCTTAGCTACATCTGTAAAATCTGTTAAAAATTTTCACCGGTGAGCTTGGTTGGCTATTTAATTTTATATCGTAGAGGTTTCACTTCAAAATTTATGTCTGACTTATCATCATTACTTAGTTCAGGATTAATTTTAAATTAGAATGTATAATACTGCTCTTCACTTAACTACAGTCCATGCAGTGCATAGCCAGTTATATCACCTTTTAGATAAGAATATTTCAGAATCAAAGGGAATTGGAAACTTTGAATAATAAGTGTTATTTAAACTGTTCTGTATGAACTGCAAAGTATATTTCACAGCCAGCTCACATATTAATTCTGTAATATTCCTCCTATTCCAAACCTCTAAATGAATGACTGTCCTGGCTTTCATGCTGCCTTTAGCTAGATGTGTCACATTGCCAAATGGCTAAATACACAGCTTCGGAAGTCACAATTTGTGTTCATTAGCTGTCCACTGCCTACATTGTTTGTTATATTTAGAAGTATGAACAACTTTCCACATTCATTTCTAGTTCTTAGTTTCTCACATTAGACTATTTTGCTGGGGGATGGAGCTAGGGAGTGGAAGTAGATAATCATATTCTCCAAATTTCTAAAATTATTAGTAAAATAAACATGTTTGGAACAAGTGGACAGTGTACCTTGGGATGAATAGATTAAACCAGAGCATTTTCATTATGTCTCTGGCAATCACCCCTTCATCTCATCTTGTGGTGAACATCTGTATTTTTTGGCACGTTGTTAGGATATAAATGTGGGGTATATCTGAACAAACTCTCAATTATAGTTCTACTCAGATGAGATTTCAAAATTATGTTTTCTACTTTGTGGACGATATTTACTGTTATGGTAGCAACTGTGTGAAAAAAAACACAAAACCCTAATGCATTTAATATTCAGTTCTGGATTCATGTATCAATTATTTAGCTAAACCTTCTGTTAGTAGGGTTTTTTGTAAAACATGTACCAAATGTTTATAAAAAAGGAAAGAGATTCGTCAAGTTACAGTAGCTAAAGCTGTGCTAAAAAGCAAAAATGAACATATGTTACCAGCAGTGTTTCTCATATTTGATGAGTAAAACCATATTCTATTTTGTTGCAATTGTCTTTCCTTGTGCAAATAAAGGCCCTGATCCAATAAACATTTATAAGTGTGATTTTGATTTTCACTATTTAATCTACTCGTGTCTTAAAAACACCTTAGCATTTATTTTAGAGGTCCTGGGGGAGATGGGAGACTGGTCTTGAAGCATTTACTTAACTTTTGGCTCATCAGGAGTCCACAGAGTTCCCATGTCTAGAGCTCAGCACATGCAGCAGTGTTGCAGAGCAAGAGTCAAAAGCAGAAAAAAAGCCTGAATTAAAAAAAGAAAAAAAAAAAGAAAAAAGAAGTTTATTCCCCCCCCCCCCATTCCCCTCCCAGTGAGTGAATCATTTAGTGTTGGTCTGTGGCTCTGACTGCAGCTCTGGCATCATTCCGATGGCTGTTACAGCCCCTTATTCCACTTGGGAGGGTTTTCAGGAAATTGTGTTGTCATGGATCCTTCTGCTGAGCTCCAGTCTGCTCCGTGCCCAAAATCCCCTGTGCAGCTGAGTAAGAAGTCTCCCGTGAGCATGAGCTGCATGAGGCACAAAAGGCTTTAACTTCTGTGCAACATTCCCCGATGCTTCCCTAATTATTCCGCTGGATCATCTTAAATAAGGTTTAAAAAAAGAATGGAAACACATCCAACAGTTGAGGCATAAGAAGACGGTACTGCGCACTTCTAAATTGGTCTTTCCAAATGTCCCTAGTTCTTAGTCATAATACAGACTGTCTAGACTTACCAAGTTAGAAACAGGCATGTCTTCCTTCGAGCCTGAGCAATTTAATTCAACCAGGTTTCTCTTTTTTTTACCCCTGATTGTTTATTTTACTAAACTAGAGCTGTTTTGAGGATGGTAGGCACCTATCAGAAAGAAACAAGGCTAAAGTTAGCAACAAAGAGACATGTTAATCACTAGTGCTGTGGCTAGGATCACTGCTGCAGCTGCTCCCTTCCTACGTGCATTGACTGACTTCATGTGGTTCAGGTTCCACCTGTGGAAAGGATGGATGAACAGGCAGGAAAAGAGAATCACCTCCGGAAATGGGGTTGTCAGTGTGCTGCTCCAGTCTAGAGGCAGTGTGAATTCCCTTATTCTGTGTGGAGAGTCAAGAAATTATCTTAGCCATAGTTAGGAAAACTCTGTTTCAGAGAGTTCCCAACAATGACGATAAAAGGGTCAATTTGCTAGTCTTAAGGGATTTTAAACAAAATTGATTTTCTGGATTATTTTAACAGCGCAGGCAAAACAACAAGCACTCAATGTTTTTCTCTTAGCTCCTATCAGAAGACTTTTGGAAATACATCCAAAGATAAGATGGGAATAAATATCAAGCAGATGCAACAGTAGATAGCAGCATCACTACCAAAGTGCTTGCAGCAATGTTTAATGCTTTTGAAATGATTGTTCATTGCTAAGAGCTGATAGATACACTTTAGACATGAATATGCATTTTCCAGAGTTCCTCTCATTTAGGTACCCTGGGACTGGCCCTCGGCTTGGCCGTTGGCTGGTGGAAACCTTCTCATCCACACTGACACCCTGTCAGCTTGCTGGCTGGTGAGCGTGGCTGGGGGGATAAATCTTGCTACCCTTGCCTCTGTTACAGGAGTGCTGAGCACTGTGAGGGCTATTCAGTGTCCCAGCTCCAAGCCTCTCACTATGGAAGGGAGCCGTATAACCTGCCAGTTGTCCTAAAAACATGCCTAATACCAGATGAAATGTGAAGAAGATGAAGAATTTTTCCTCGCCAATACTAATGCAGTTACTAGGTCTGAAGATAAACTTAGAGAAATAAATAAAAACCTGCTTATAGCTACCTGAACTTCAGCTCTGCTCTAGGAGCTTTCCATCAGCTGTGTAAGCAGGAATAAGCTGTTAGGATGCTTGTATAATTTTGTGGCTGGGAGCCAGGGCTAGCAACTAGGCTACTTTTTTTTTCCTCTGAAGAGGATCCTAGTGTCAGGCTGTATTTTTCTAGCCCTTAAATTCAGTTCTATTCAGATTTAAATTTAGCCTTCTAAACCTAGAAAAAGGGGAAGGGCTACTGACCCTGCCTGGAAAAACCTTTTATTTTATCAGCTCATGTTACTACTTTGATGTGTCAAGACCTTTGTTCTGTCCAGACAGTAAAGAGGGGTTGTACATGATTATCAGCTATGTCACTTGAAACAAATTTTGAAGGTAAGTATTTTCTTCTGCCTGACAGGACAAGGTTTTACACTCTGTGTAATCCTTTATCAGCTGAACCTGGAGTTTGTGTAAATATATCATTGGAATCATGCATTACAGGTTTCGCTGTATGCTTACACACACATTAATCAGTTCTACCTTTTGCTCAAAACTAGACATGATAGTAATCCTAATGTTTTGGCATGAAAATAGGTTTGAGAAATACTCTGCATATTGTGAAGTTTAATTTTTTTATTTTCTTATCAGTTTTTCATTGAATATTTTAAGTGTTTGGTTTTTTTACCCAACCCACTTAAGTGTATATTTAAGTAAACCACTAGATTTACATATATTAAAATATCCATTTTAAGTTTTCCCTTTGGTGAAAGAGAAAAAGAGAGACCATTCCATGCAGCAGATGTATAACAGATGTTACTCCTAGCACGTACTGCACTACTGGACAATGGCCAGGTGCAGTGGTGATAGCATAGCTATTACCATGATAGAGCAGAATAAAAGAGAGATATAGAAATAATGTGTTAGGTTCCCCACCCACCACCTTGTCCACATGAAAGGGAAGGAGGAGAAAGTTTATAAGTCTGTCAGCTATCTACATCATCATATACAGAGCCCACAACCACCTACTTTAAAAATAACAGAATAATAGTGTGTGTTTAAATACATTAAACAGTGTAAAGTCTGTCCCATCTAGACCACATCAGGGCTCAGAAAATCTGAAACACAGTTCACAAAACCCACCTTCTTTCTGTCTCCATATCCCAGGAAGAATCTGCCAAAAGAGCAGAGCTCCTGAAGCCTACTGAAATGAGTAGGAGGGAAAGGGGAATTCAATTCACCTAACTTTAGCCATCAAGAAGCGGAACATCTAGGCAAAGGCAATTATCTGAACTCTTTTCATAGTTAACAAAAATAAAGGCACCTTTAGAAGGCATTAATGCTACTCATCTTGGTTTGAGCTAAGTGAGATGAGTCCTACCCATAGTGTTTGGGGTCATCTAGTGAAATTGATGTTAAAGCTCAGACATGAAACACATCTCTTTGACTTCAAGTGTTGAGTTTCGCCATTTGACCTCTTGTCAGTTCCTTTGCAAAGTTAATCTGAGAAAACATGCTTTCCTAACAGTAGAGAAGATCCTTCCTGTCTGAAAAACACATTTTCATTTTTTAAGACAGGAAGATATTTTTGAGATGAGTCACCAAGTAGAGATTGGGAGAAAAGCCTTCTGGTGGTAGTTGTCCCTCCGGGCACACCCTGCATTGGAAAGCACGGGAAATGAGCAGATAGTCTAACTGAGTTGTGCAGAGTGTAAATATCCCTTGTGCTCCATACAAATTTGCCTTACTTCACCAACCACAACACAAATCACACCTGCAATTCTGAAAGCTGTCTTAAAACAGAAGAGGCAATGTCCCTTAAACATTAATCATTTCCACATGCAGAAAATGTGACTGCTTTGCACTTGATTGCATTTTAAAACTGAAATAATTTCACAGAGAACAGAATAGATTCAGCATGAACCTTCTAAAATAAATGACCCTTAATTTCTTTTGTATTTTTTAAAGGTCAAGTGCTGCAAATACTGGCCAGATGACACAGAGATATATAAAGACATTAAAGTTACCCTAATAGAAACAGAGCTCCTGGCTGAATATGTGATTCGAACATTTGCAGTAGAAAAGGTAAGTTTCTAAATTCAGTTTTCTTAAATACAGTGGTATCTGCCTGAGTTACTTATATACAAATTAAACATGGAAAAGTTAAATCTTTTGACTGATAGCCCGGTTTCGTAGCTATCTTTTGGGTATACGACTACCGCCCTCTTATGGTAAACTTTTTTCTTTCAATGCATCAACTTTTCTGTGCTTTCCATCACTGTTGGCCCCTGCCTGAGTTAGAAAAAGTGATGTTCCTTGCCTGGGAGAAATCGAAGCCTCCCTCCCAGCAATCAATTGAGAAACACATTCGTGTTGTTTTTCCATCTTACATTCCGTACAATCATGTCTGTCTACCAGAGGCTACATGCACTATTATTTAGAAGTCCATGCCCGGAGAATACTGTTATCTGTTGAGACGGTGTGTTCCTGGTCTGCAGTGACAAAGCTGTAACTGACTAATTTTCTTCTCAGTGCAATTTTACTTTTCATGTGGACTCATCTTCATATGGAGAATTCAAATCAGCACGTTGTATTACTGTTAGAATAATGACATTAATTTGTTCTATGCTTACTAGATCTTACTCTCCCAGAACAGCTAACTATATATGGACAACATGCAATTAACGAATAAGGTACTTACTGAAAGCAAGAACAAGCAGGGTCAGTCAGTACTGAAGTGTGTCGTGCATTTTGTGTCAATTCATGGCTTTTATTCAGACTTCATTAAATGACAGAAATGTTTTAACTGCATGTATCAAGACTCATTTGTGTTGCAGAACAACAAGGAAAGAGATACTTTGGAAGACTTCATATTCCTAATGGAGCACTGAAGTTGTGTTCTCGCAGTATCACCATTAGATTTTCAACTAATTAGCTGAGAAAAAAACTCCTTTTGATTTAAGTGCAGTACCTATGATATACTGGTTCTGTCAAATGATGAAATAGTATTCAGTTGCAGGTTTGAAGAACATAATCTTTAATATCAAAGAATCCTACACCCCGGTAGATGATACTGCCAAAAAAAGACAACCCAGCAGGGTCTCTGTACATACATCCACAGTAACAAAGGAATTGGGGTTTTTTTTCCTGTTTTATTCTTCAATCTAATACTAAAATATGCATCAATGCAGCAACCTGGGGGTAGTGATTATAGAATTATGTGGTTTGAATGAACAGAAATATTGTATCATGTTTACCACTATACATACTGTACATCAGATTCATTCAAGCCTGTTGTTTCTGTGCATTTAGATATTTTTAATAAACAGATGAGAAATGGTGGCTGCACTTTGAAGTAGATGAAGCATTGGTTGATTTCTATTCTGCAAATTTTAAGCCTATTCTTTGATGTTAGCTTTTCGCTCCTTAACTGGGACTGGAAAAAAAAAGACCTAGAGGATTTTGCAGTTAAGCATAACCAAACTGTCTTGAATAAGTGCATTAGAACAGATAGCGATAAAAGGCACTAAACATTTTATTTCTTAAAAAAATCTCCATCTGAAAAGATTTCATTTAGACACTGCTTTTTAATAGTTGGTAGTTTTTCAGTGAGCCTCTAAAGCAGCATCAATGTAGTTTAAGTAAAGTGCCGTTGTTTTTACCTTATTTTCCATATTTTTTAACTCTTACAATGGTACTGGAAGGTCAAGTCTCTACATCTCTTCCACCATAATTCTCCTAAATTTATGTTTCTGATCTACTGGGACTGACACTTTTCAGCCTAAGACAAGCTGAATGATGAGACAAAGTGCACCCTAACCAAATCTGCAGATAATGCTAAGTGAAAAATGGTGTTGAAACACTGAAGATTGGAGCCTCAGTTCCTTTGGACTTGAAGATTTGGCCAACAAAAACTTTAGTGATTCAACAAGGGAAAATGCTAAGTTCTATGCCTTTGGTTGACTAGCCCCACGTGTCAGTACAGGCCGTGACATTCAAGGTTCTTAAGAACATAGGACTTAAAAGCTGAAAGGGAGATTAAAAGAACTGGCCTTTTTCAGCATGGTATTGATGAGGAGGAGGGGTAAGGAAGATCTAATTTCATCTGCAACTACTTCAAAGGCGTTTAGAAAATCAGGGGCACCAAATTCATCTCCTCATTCTTCTCAATGGTATTAGGTAGCAAAACAAGTGGCAACAGCCAAGAAGTTGCAGCATGGAAGGCTTGCAATGGAAAACTCCTTCAGGAGGAGGGTAGTGCAGTGCTGGAGCAGATTACCCAGAAAAAGTTGTGGAATCTCCAGAACTTGTGATTTTTGGAGGTCATCAAGGCTTAGCTAGACAGATCTCGTGTTGGCCATAGACCCACTCTGAGTGTGAGACTGGACTAGAGACCTCCAGAAGTCCCTTTTGAACATCTTTTCTATTTGTGGATGAACATCTCATGCCTACTCTACTTTTTTTTCTTTTTTTTTTTTAATGATTATTTGATAATTATAGAGGAGTAAGGGGATAATGCTAAGAAAATTGAACCCAAAATTACACTCTGATTCTGAAGGCCACTTCCTAGATATGCTTCATGTTGTGTACATAAGCAGTTCCTTTGGAGCAGTTCCTTTACAGTGCAACAGTTAACTTAGGTGAATTACTCAGATAGTTAGATACAGCAGCACCATAAGTATTTGTAGCATTTATTAACTTCCTAGGGTTTGTTAGCACTGTATACCACTTTCTGTTTGTTTCAGCTGAAAGAAAAAGTAAAAAATACAGTCTCCTAGCTGAGCATATGTTTTTATGATTCATGCAGTTGTGTTGCTATTTTGGGTCTTGAAACCAGCAGGCAAGCTACAGACATGAAAATTATTCTTTTGTAGGAATAATAAGCAAACTCATTATAAAAGTACCCCATGTGCAATACCTTTTCTAAGCAGCTGTGTGTTGCCAACAATAGACAAAAATGCAGTCAGCATGACAGACAGCATTTTCAAAACTAATGCACAAGATATATAGCACATAGCCTGCGTACATATCATGCAACAGCTGGGCACATTATTTTGGAGGGGCAGTTTGCTTTTTGTAAATCACTTGAAAATCAAGTCTGTGTACAGCATGAAGAATTTGTGTGGGTTACTCGTTTCAGTCCTCGGTTTGTATAGTCATAACATTGCTTTTTTGCATGGAATCTTTGTTTCTTTGGGAATTGTGGGCAGTTGTTATGAGCAATCTAAAAGTGTTTGGGACATGGATACCCCACCTACGCACAGTTATTTATGGAGTTGAAGGCCTTGCTTTCAGTAGCAAAAAGACATGTTAACTAACACACTCTGAAATCCCCAGAGTACAGAGACCAAATTGTATTTGAATGTGTTCGCTAGACTGTCTTAAAATACAAATTACTTTTTCCTATTCCTGAGTTTCAATATGTTTTAAAATTGGGTTTTAGAGCATAAGGTCATTTCTGTTGCAAGGGTGTGATCTCAATCCGCATCAGTGTCACATCTACTGCTCATCTTCTCCCTTGCCTGCGTTTTTGTATCACAGTTTCTAAGGGAGATGAATATTCCTCTGAGCAGATACCCAGATGCCACAGACCCAGAGCCTGAGCTGTCAGAGCATCGGACTCCAAGATAAATCACACCCATTCCAGTCACGTAGCATGGCAAGAATTTTACAACCATTGAAAATCCCAGACTCTTTTAGCTTGCATAGTAGCAATAAATTAGGAAGTTTATATTGCTTCATTATGCAGAGAATTAGACCTTTTATATGCAAACTAGCTCAAGACAGGTAATACACCTTTAAGAAAAAATCCTGTAAACCACCAGTTATTAATATCACTGACATTTAGTCCAGCCTCAACATGATATGTCATAATTTTGCTGTTTGCGTACGAGGTGTGTATGATGGACTCTGGTCTGTGGATTTCTGATGAGAATAAAATACTGGCAGCTACATTTTTAGACAGGGAAGAGGAAATACAAGCATTAAGAAGACCAAATTTAGCATACACACCTCTAATATTCAGACTGCTCCAGAAAGTCATATGGGAAATTACTTAATCAGCTTTTCGATTACCTGTCTCACCATATCCATGTCCTTCTAGACTGTGGCAAATCACTTGAAGGGTGAGCATGTGGAGGGCTACAAACACAGACCCTGTGATTGGAGGATTTCTTCCTATTCTCCTATTTCTTTCAGACCAATGAAGGAAACAAATGATACGGAGAATTAGGCTGAAGCTATAGTTCCTTGAAGTCAGCAGCAAAACTCCCATGGAGAGCAGTGGGGAAAAAATGTCGTCTGTGCTGTATGCTCATGGCCTTGCTGCTGACCTGTTCTGTGAACATGGCTTGCATCTTAAGGCCACAGTTTTCAAAGCAGCCTAGTGCTTAAATGTAGAGACATAGATCTATCTTGTTGCTAAAAGTTTCTAAGCAATCTAGTGCTAAATTACTCATTTTTGTTGTAAGGCTTTGAAACCAGTTGATATGTAACCTTTGAACTTGCTCTTCTGCTTTGAGAAAGCTCTCCAACAGTCTGTACAGATTGTATTGGTAGGGGGTGGATGCTTTTCAGCAAGGCTCAGGCTTTTGAAGTTAACATTCTTACGAAGTCACTCATCCAATTTCTTTCACATTCCAATTTGTTTTTTTCAACTCTTGTCTTTTCAACAGAGAGGTGCTCATGAGATTCGAGAAATTCGGCAGTTTCACTTCACTGGCTGGCCAGACCACGGTGTCCCGTACCATGCAACAGGCCTGCTGGGATTTGTACGGCAGGTCAAATCCAAGAGCCCACCAAATGCCGGCCCTCTTGTTGTTCACTGCAGGTAGGTAGAACAGAAATCACTCCATTGTATTGTTCACAAAACTCCAGACATACTTTTGTTTCTTCTGTACTGTGTAATCCCCACACAGGTTGCTGAAGCCACTGGAGCTCTACGCAAAGTAACTTAATACCTAAAATATAAACAAGAATGGAAAAACTGAGTCTGAAGTTCTGCAAATGCCCAAATGCAAGGCTCAATTTCAGTAATCATCCCACTGATCAAGTACCTGCAATATGAATCCTTACACTTTAAACTTTCCAATACACTGCTGAACATTAACTGTGCTCTTCTTTTACTTTAGTGCTGGTGCTGGCAGAACTGGATGTTTCATTGTTATTGACATCATGCTAGACATGGCAGAAAGAGAAGGTGTTGTAGACATATACAATTGTGTGAGAGAGCTTCGATCTCGAAGAGTTAACATGGTGCAGACCGAGGTATTGTTAATCTACTGGAATAGTACCCTATGCTTTGCAAGAAAAACTGTTCCTCTGGCCCACAAAACTAGAGCCCCTCTGTGGTTGGCACCATCCAGAACTTAGTTTATTCAATCATATGCAGAAAAAAAATCCACACACAAACCTGAAAAGCCACTGCCAAATAAGGGCACAGTTATGCTGCACTTAAGGTTCACAATGATTGTTTTTTGTTGTTTTTTTTTTAATAAAATAAATTATGAGTGTTTTCTTTCTGGGAAGGATTCATTCTGGAGTACATCTGGTTGAGTCCTTGTTATGTGATAGCACCTACAGAACTGTGCAGAGGAATGGAGAAACCAGAAACATTCTGAGTTTTATTATGGAGTTTTACTGCACTTCTGTTTGTACTTATATCCAGTTTGAGTCAATCCTTCTATATTAATTTCTAAGTGAGTGGAATAAAGTTTTATGAACTGCTGTTGTTCCTTCTGGTCTTGCTTCTGTGCTAGTAAAGTCAGAGAGAATTAGTTGCAACCATAATAGTTGTTATTGTTTATTTACCAAAATACTAATATCCTATGCTCTCTATGTCAGTAAGTATTTGAATTGCTTTACCAGGAACAGTATGTATTCATCCACGATGCTATCCTGGAAGCCTGTCTTTGTGGGGACACATCTATTCCAGCTTCTCAAGTTAGGTCTGCTTACTATGAAATGAATAAACTGGATCCTCAAACTAACTCCAGCCAAATCAAAGAGGAATTTAGGGTAAGTTGTGGCTAGCATTACCTAGAAGCTCTGCAGTTCAGGTATACTAAAGACTTCTGCTTGAGTGCTTGCTTATAACCATATGAATTTTGGACTAGGCCTGTGAGGGAAAGACTTCAAAAAAGGGAAAATAACATGTCACTAATTGTTACTGACTTATGCTAAATCATAAAATAATGCAATGGGGAAGTAGTAAAATCTTCTTTCTACTCAAGGGATGTCAATTCCTTCCACTGTTCTTTCTTCAGAAGGCAGGTTATTCTGCAGCTATCTTTGAGGTTATTTTTCAGATCTGTATGCTTCCAGTATTTTTTGGTTCTAAACCCTGCTGACTGTGATGTGTTTTCATTTCTTTGCATATTGATTCCCACTGAAACTGAATGCTGAGCTGATCTATTCTTAAATATTTTGGGATGCTTTCACTGCTGTGTTAATTTTTCTGTTGTATTGTTTACTCTTTTTGAAAGACTTTAAATATGGTGACTCCGACACTGCGTGTAGAAGACTGCAGCATAGCACTTTTACCACGAAATCATGAAAAGAATCGCTGTATGGATGTTCTGCCTCCAGACAGATGCCTGCCTTTCCTCATAACGATAGATGGGGAGAGCAGCAACTACATTAATGCTGCACTGATGGATGTAAGTCTCTACTACATCATTAATAATAAAAAGGGAATAAGCAGCCCTCCAAACTGAGCAATGCCAGAAAGTGGAGTCAGCATAAGAAAGCTGAAATCTTTCTAGCTTGTTTCCCAAAAGCATGGCACAAAATCTTTAAACTCCCAAGTACATTTAGGATCCCACATAAGTTATGTCATAGCTAAGGTTCAAAGCCATGCTCAGAGAGCAAATCAGGGAGTTTTGATAAATTATATGTGTCTGGATTTCTCCCTAGTGCTTGAATTTTTAACCGTCTGGCCTAGGAAAAATAGAGTTACCTATTAAGATACTAAGGCAGTTAAACAGGATAATAAGGTTTGCAGCAATATTTCAGTTCCCTTTGTTTCTAATTTAAACAGTAATTAACAAAAAAAATCATTGTCTGTCAGCAGAAGATAGTACACAAGCCATTACTTCAATCTTTCTATTTATTTCTGTTTGAATGAATGATTCCTCTTCATGTGTGTGTGGATTATTTTTTCTAATGCATATGTGGTAATTCTAATCCTGCTAATAGAATATCAGTAAAAGACACTTAAACTGCCTTTACAGTCTGTAGATATTTATAGCCTATCTTTGACAATTTAGAGTTACAGTAATTACGGTTGTCAGAACACATAAACAACAAGAAACCTGAGGTTAGCAAAGAATGAACACATTGTAAATGGCCTTTTTGAAAAGTGAAGCTAGAGTAATAACAGTTTATAGCAGTTTTTTCATTTGTTTCCTTCCAATTTCTCAAAGCATTTTCCTAAAATAAGCCTAAGTTCAAAACACTTCTCTGAAAAGGTAGCTGTATTATGTTTGTGTTTATCTATGTAGAGAAACTGAGAACAAAAGTTTAAGCAACCTCTCTAGGTTCTCACAGTAAGTCAACAACATTTCATATTAGAATGGAGCTTCCTTGATCCGCAGTTTTTCAACCTTGCCATTACATTGTCTTCTTTCCTGGAGAGTTCAGTACTGTTTTGTTCTGTAAATTAAGTACTGCTCAGAAAGAATAGTGCCTCAATACTTGCTTTGAAAGTGCTTCCCTTCTTCACTATTGAAACGATGAGCTGCATCTAAAAGTGCATCTCTGCACAGGGCTCTGAGGGAGGAGGTGATTTGGGTTTCTTTCCACCTGAAGCACCCTAGCGAGGCTCTTGCAATGTCTCTGCACAGAAACAGACATTTGTCCCTCTCTCTAAAAACTCAGCACTCCCTCTCCAGCAGGCAAGATGATGCATTTCACCTTCACTTGCATCAGCTGAGGTGCAGTCGGTTCACCTCATGTAAGCCGTTAGAGCACACTTCAAGCAAAAAGGGTAGCAAGCATTATTTTCATTATTCAGTATTAGAATGAATTTGAGGATGGTATGCCCTAAAAAAAAACGCTGGGGCTTCTAACTAAGGAAGTAATGGAGAGCCCTTCAGGCATCTGTAATCTGCATGCAACTTCCAGCAAGAAAAGACCTGAAAGATAGAAAGCAGCTGACTGACGTACCAGCAGCATCAATGCCTGCTGGTTGCAGTTTGCTGATACCAAACCAAAGGACTAAAATCTTGCATGTCTTCATTTGTACCCCAAAACACATTGGATTAATTTTCTGTGGTCTCTACAGTGACTGTCTCTGAAAGAAAGATGCAAATAGCTGATGAGATTTTACCTCTGGTTGTGGTACCAAATATTTCAGTTCCAGGCATGTGAAGGCTTCTCTGCCTTCCTTAACGAAGGCAATCGTAACCCCTCCAACCAGCCACACTGGCCTTCAACACTCAGGAGAATGGAAGTGAAAATGGTAGTACGAGATCCACAATGGAACAGTTTCATCAAACACCTCAGTCAACGACATAGTCTGGTACTAAATAAAACAAAGAGCACCGAAATTTATCCCCTGGGTATCTTCACGGCTGTCAGACAGAGCAGAATTTCAACAGTATTTCTGAAAAATAACTAGATATTTCCTTTCAGAGGCATCATTCAACTTAACAGTTAAGTGCAGACTGCCAAGGTTAATCAGTCCATTAACAGCTCAAAATAAAACTGTTGCTCAGATATTTGTAGGAGTTGCATTAGAGGCAAAAACTTATGATGATTTTACTCTATGCCTGTGGCATAAAATGAATTTCAGAAATATAACATCTGCAGAAGTTGTATTATGCCCAAACACAGTTTATTAACTTTGAAGCATAGAAAATCTCAGGAAAGAGCTGAAAACAATGCATTAATTACATAGAAAATAGAAATAATGCTTTCAGTCCCAAAGTTTTGGGGCTATGACAGGATAAATGGATTTTTACCTCTTACCATTCCTTTCACTAACTCGATGTTTCTTTGCAGAGCTACAAGCAACCATCAGCTTTTATAGTTACGCAGCATCCCTTACCAAATACTGTCAAAGATTTCTGGAGACTGGTCCTAGATTATCACTGCACTTCACTCGTTATGCTTAATGATGTGGATCCTGCACAAGTAAGTCAAGAAAACTAGTCCATTCAAAAGAGAAGTGCTAGTGCCTTGGCATTTCAGAACAGCTTTAGGATGTAGTTAGTTTTATAAAACATTAAATACTAGCACACTAAAAGATTGATTTGTAGCTTCTGGATATGTATAGGGAAAGACGAATAAATCAGACAATCAGAAGCTTCTCTATCAAATGTTAATGCACACACACAGAAGTTCACGTACCCATAATTTATTCTGATAAGTGAACATGCTTTGAGAAGAGCTGTTAAAAAAAAACAAAAATGATGGTTGTGGAATTTTGACCCAAGTCTGAAACCCACTAATAATAGCCAAAAGTTGTAAACAGAAGCCACTTCATTAGCCCGCCCAAAACAGGTCAATGACCTTGGTCTGCTTACAAGGGGCTATGTATTCCCAGTGTAAAAATCTGTTATAAAATTATATTGTTAGCAGGGAGATAGGAACAAGACAAGACTGGGGACTGAACATCCTTCAGAAGAGAAAACAGGGCAATGAAATGTATGGGGGGATGTAATTACCTTACAAAAGAGTTGTGCATGCTATACATGTTCTTTAGAAAATTGAAAACCGTACCTACTGGTTTGGCAATTTAATCACTAGCATTAATCACGGAGAGTCCTAGAGCCTGACTCACAACTGTGCAATTCTAAGTTCTTACACAAATATAATTTCCTTGGTTCCAACAAACTGCACCAGCCATCTGCTGGAATAACACAGTGGTAATCTGGATTCTTAATATGTAAATATTTGCTAATTATTGGTTTAAGAGCAATTGTTATTTTTTATAGCAGACCACGTCTTTTTTATTCTTGACATGATCAAGAATCTTTTTAGCTTCGTTGATCATTGCATATGCTTAGAAAAATGTTTCCTCTTACTTCTTTTTAACATGAAGAATTTGTTTTTAAAAAATAGTAATTTTGTCTTTCAAAGGAATGTGTAAGAATTCCACACACTGTTTTAAAGACCGAATCTCTGATTCCAAGCTCATAACTGTCTACAGGGAAAAAAGATATAAATGAAAGACAAAACTTCTATTCATGAGCCTCAGATTATTTTCTGAGTGAATAAGGAAAGACTCAAGGGAGTCAGACTGTTAGGGACTGCTGAATGGAGTTTTTTTAATTTGTGAGCTGTGTTTTGAATTGACAATAGTGCATGGCTATTTCAAGCATTTATTAGCCTCATGGGGTGTAAAAGCTATTGGGATATGCGCTTAATGCACCTGCCTCCCCAGTACGTTAAACCGTTTTCCTCTAATGTGAGTAACAATCTTTTCATTAGGAATAAATCTCAAAACCCTCAGAGCGAACAGAAGCAGAGAGAGGGCAGAGCTTATTAAAAACACGCTTTACATTAATATTTGTTAAGAATCAATGTTATCATTATTATTTATGTATATGTGGAGTGTTTATAGTTCTGTTTAGATATTACCATTTATGTGGATTGTTATGCTCTATTGGGAAATTAAATTCAACCCTTCACAGTGCCTCTGACTTAAAGAGTGTCGCTAGCATCATATGCATGCAAAATGTGCAGACCTAAATGCTTTTGGTTTCTTTAGAACCTGAAATAGTGGCTTCCTAAAACAGCTCCAGCAAACAGCTCTGCTTATTATCTTCTAAGCATTTTTCAAAGATCTGTTTGAACAGTATTCCTATGTATTTGAAAGATGGGTACTAAATTGTGCATATGTTGTGATCTGAGCACTGGCATTTGCATTAGCTGTATGCATTGCATGTTGCTACCCTATACACAAGGGTATTTCATAATAAAAATTTATGTAATATTTGACAATATTTGAAAGTAATTTTCTCAGCAGACCAAATTGGGGGGGAGGGGGAGGGGGAGTGTAAAATAAAGGAAAAACTTTCTTACCCAAAATTTCTGATTTACTTGCTAAAATGAACTCCTGCAAATCAGACCCTGATCTCTTTTTAATTGATGTAGTAAGTGATTATGTTTTCCTAAAATGTAGTCATCTCTAAATGTCTTTATTGAGGACTAAGCGTTAGAAGAAATGCAAAACAACATCTGGAGTAAATGCAATTTGTCAGCTCAGCTCTGGATCACCAACAGCAATGCAGCAGAATGAAGACCACAGCTGTCTTACTGAATAAAATAAAGTTCCAAATATGACATCAATGCTTCTGCAAGCAAACAAAATTTCATGAGTTCATACTTAATTTTGGTGAATGCTTGCAAGAGCTATATGCTTGAACTGCTCTAAATATCCCTGGAAAAACAAAAAAATCGTTAGGGTTTTTGTGTTAAAAAACAGACAAGCAGAGTCTGGCTTCAAAATCCTCCTTGCAAAGTGGTGATTTAGTCTTTAAAGTATTAACACAGATGATAATTGGTTCCTGGATTAAGGCATCATGATATTATTAGACTGAAACTGTGCAAGATAATGTTAATATTACTTTGTGATCTTTAGATATCTCGAGGTAATGTCTTCTAAGCACTAAAGAAAACATAATTACTATTTTCAGGTAGCACTCGTAAGATGATACTGAGCAGTTATTATTGCAGAATTCAAAGCAATTCTGGTATTAGCCAGTATCACCAGTCATGGGTGAAACAGATACGAAAGTTAACTCCTGAGTTTTGAGAACTGCTGCACCCTTCATAGTATAAAGCACACATTCTGATGTGTGTTTGAGTTATTACCAACTTTTCAGAACATTTGGCACTACCAGCCTTCAGCTTCATACTGTCTTCAAGATAGGGTAATATTTGACAGCACCCCCTGTCTTGTCATAACGTGTTGCAGAATTGATGTTGAGTGTCAGATGTGTTACTCCAAATACCAGAGAATGGCAAGTATAGCAGCAAAGCTATAGCGTGTTCAGTTAAGTGAAAAGGCATTTGTTTAAACTTGTTCCACACAAGGAAAAGCAGAGTGCTCTGAACTGGTGGAAGATGGTACACTGTGTATTTTATAAAGAGTATGCATGCAAAATGAAAAAGGTAATGACAATTTCAGTAATAAATGTAGCACAAATTAAAATCTAGAGAAGTGTATTGAGGCAGCGAGAAATTCAAAATGATTAACTGTGTTCTTTTGTGTTTGTGGTCTTCTATAGCTGTGTCCTCAGTACTGGCCAGAAAATGGAGTACACCGACACGGTCCTATTCAGGTGGAGTTTGTATCAGCTGATTTAGAAGAAGACATAATCAGCCGGATATTCCGAATTTATAATGCAGCCAGAGTAAGGATATTAACTGCAAAACAATTCTGTTTCAGTAGATGACATGACCATACTCAACTCACAAAAATGGAAGATAAAATCAGATAAAACCATTCTCATTTTTCAGCTATTTATTTGGAAGCAATGGTGCAATACTGAGTCACGCCGTAATCAATGAGAAAAAAAGCCTTCTGTGTGCAATTAAAGTAAAAAATATTTTAATGCATATCTCAAGTGTGTTAAACGCAAATGAAATAAATGCAGTATTCAGATCGTATGGTAGCCAAGAAATGCCGAAATCAGTGCTGTTTTCAACAGTGTGGAATTAGCCATCTTGCATATTTGTATCCTGTGCCTTGCGAAGAAGGCTGTGTACCAATACTAGGGATCTTTGTCAGTACTAGTTCCAGGATTTTAGCAAAACCCTTGTCCCACTAATCGCACTTCATAATAATACATGTAAGCACTTCAGAGGGACGAATATGTTCTCATGTTCAGCTTTTACACTCCCACAAAATTGACGGAAGACTAGACAAGGCATGTCTTCCAAGCTGAGTGGAAAAAAGATTCCACCACAGACCAGGCATCTCTCCCCATCCAGATGGAGGGAACCTTTGCAATGGAGTGGAATCAATCACCAAAGAACCATAGCTAGGAATTAGCAGCACTTCCTGCTGAAGAGTCGGTACTGCCCTGAGATCCAGTAGCTCCCAGGACAGTGAAAGGCCCTGAAACCACACCCAAAACCATACTAATATCCAAACAGGGAAACAGACTGTAAGCCTCAAGATACTTCTTTGATGCTATGAAGGCCTGGCATTCACAGTAATTGTGGCAATGTAAAAACACGATCTCCAGCAGTGTTAATGTGAACTTGAGCAGGAGCTGGGTCTGGCTGATGTGCTTTGGGAAGAGGACCTGTCAGCCGAAAGAAACTGTCCAGGAAATCAGAAGATTCCAAATTTTGACATAAAGCAGACAAAACCCATTGAAAAACATATCTAATGCTGCATCCACTTTGATTTATTCCCTTATCTCGTTAATATTACATCCTCTCTATTGCCTAGAGAATAGAGAAAGAATTTACTCTAGAGAAAGAATTGTAATGTCAACATTTCTGTGTGTTGCTCATTTTAGAAGTGGAACTAAAATGCCCTCACTTTGCACAGAAGTGAAAGTGGCAAATCCTAGACTGCAAAAACAGTTTTCATGTGTGTATTTATTATGCCCTTTTCAAAGGACTGTAATTTTCTGCCACTAACACTTGTTCTATGCTCCTTTTTTATTTTAAATCACCATAAAGCAACTGTTCAGTAGCATTTCACCAGAGGGGTTCTGACTGCTGCAGTAGCACACAATAAAATAAAATGTAGTTAGATTTTTTATAAGCAGAAACATCTGAAGGTTTTATTTGGGATTTTAAATGTTTCCTGCTTCAAAATATCTTGAGAGATTTTGACCTTTCTTATATAAAAAGACAGAAGCACGCAAGCATTCTTCAAAATGCTGAAGCATATAAAAAAAAAGTATATAATTGAAGTTGTGTTGCAGCTTCTTTGCTACCAAGTTTCTGCTATGATATTAATTAATTACTTGCTTTATCCTGCAGCTGTAACATTGTGCTAGTCTAGTCTATTTGTATAGCACTCTGTTTAAAATCTCTTATTCTAATAACTCTGTTGGAAATTAAAAGTCGTAACTCCTCAGGGGCAGTCGAAATTACATCAGTAGTTTGTCAGCAGCGATCTTCTTGAACAGCCTCCCTCACTGATGCAAATATCTCAATTATGTACCAAAAAAAATGCTTTTATTTTTCCTGCTTGTTGTCTGAATTTCTGCAGCCCCAAGATGGCTATCGGATGGTGCAGCAGTTCCAGTTCCTGGGATGGCCCATGTACAGAGACACTCCAGTTTCTAAACGCTCCTTCCTGAAGCTCATCCGCCAAGTAGAGAAGTGGCAGGAAGAATATAATGGGGGAGAGGGGCGCACAGTTGTGCATTGCTTGTAAGTACTGGAAACAGAAGGGTGATTCCTCCTCCAGACATAAAGCACAGCAGTAAATGTGACATGATAGTCCAGTTATGATGATCCTATAATTGCCTTACATTTTGGGCCAGGGGAGGTTTAGACTGTATATTAGGAAAAAATTCTTCACAGAGAGGATAATTAGGTACTGGAACAGGCTTCCAAGGGAAGTGATGGAATCACTGTCCCTAGAAGCATATAAAAACTGTGTAGATGAGGCCCTCAGTGATATGGCTTAGTGGTGGTCTTGGCAGTCCTGGGATAATGGTTGGACTTGATGATCTTAAAGGTCTTTTCCAGCCTCGTTGATTCTATGATTCTATAATAATGGTATACATTTTTGTCCTGCTGTGACCTTTGTGCTCCACTGCCCTCAGCAGTAGCCAGTCTTTTGAGACTGAGTCTTCAGTGCTTGAAGTTGTATCCCTCTTCCTCTAACCATCTTTTAAAGACACTTCCATGATAGAAAAGGGGCATGCTAACAGCAAAAGCACACACTAACACACTTTCAAAAGCTGGGACCCAATGTTAGATAGATGGAGGAAAATCGAAGAGTGTATTAATAATTCCCAATATCACTGACCTTGAACAAGTCATTGCTCTTCAGTTTCCCCATCTGTAGAATGGGGATAACAATACTTTCATCAAAGAAGCATTGTGCACTGTGATTAATTAATGTTTTGAGATCTTCAGCTGAAAAGACCCTTTTGAAGTGCAAATTACTGTTATCTCTGAGGTGGCTGATGATATTAAATAGTTGTACAACATCACACATGCGTCACTTCCAGGCAGTAAAGAAAGAAAAAGCTCTAATATAATCCTTTTAAATTACTTTATTTTAATTAAAATTCTCAAAGAGTCCCACAGTATCAGGCAATGTTTTGGCAGCAGAGAGCATTCTTTTCATACTGCCTGAGTGTGATAGATGTGCAATGTTGTATCTTCCTTTGAAAATCAACCATTTGCGAAGCTGGTTTGAAAGACCTGCTACCTAACTAGTCTGCGCTCTGGTAATTATTAAGGTTTATTATTTTTGGTGAAGCACAGCCTAAAGATTGTAGCCTAAAGCCTCGAATAGCTGTAGAAATAATAGGGTTTCCAGAAAGAAAGAGATTCCCTTGAAGATTAAAAATAACTGGGGATAAAGTATTATTAAATACTGTATTTGATCATGCATATGAACATTTCTGCCTGGCTTCTTTGTTAGGAAGTCACTTCAGGTTCTCATCTTCTGATACTGTGGGTAGAGGAGGAATACATACACTTTTAAAAGTAGCCACTGCCAGGCAGCCGGCCCCTCTGCCTGCTGCCAGGGAAAGGTTGCAGCACCATCTCGTACCGTGCCAAATGTGCAGCCACCGGAAGGGTTACAAACGAGACTCTTGGAACTTCTGCTGTTTTGGTCCAGGAGGAAAGCACAAGGATCTGGAGTAAAAGAGCTCAAATATCCATTTTCTCTCTAATATTTCTAGGCCTGATGCTTATTGCAACCTTGTGTGTTTACAGTGCAAAGGGGTATTGAATCTAAAAGTACCTTGTCATCATTCCAGCATCCTCTTTGTGCTGTCTCAAATGTTCACTGAAGGCTGGTGCAAAACTCAGCCATTGTATTCCTGCTAGGCTTTCAGCCTGTTGAATTCGGAATCATAGCTTTGAGGTCTTTCAGGACATTAATTCCAATTAAAAATTGTGTTTTGCCTAGAGTTTGGTAGCTTTTGGGGACAGGAATGTTCTGTTGTTTCCTTCTACTAGAACTCATGCCTTCTTTAGCCATCCTCAGTGCTGTACAAACTTGTAATATAGAGTCAATTGTAACTGAGCTGTTTTCTCTCTCTTCTTGTAGGAATGGAGGTGGCCGCAGTGGGACATTTTGTGCAATCAGTATTGTTTGTGAAATGCTTCGACATCAGAGGGCTGTTGACGTGTTCCACGCTGTGAAGACACTAAGGAATAATAAGCCTAACATGGTGGACCTTCTGGTATGAGCTTTTTACCTGCAACACTAAATAGAAGATGTTCCTTTTTCTCAGAAGACTCAGTAAGATTTCCAGGATTTGCAGTGGGAGTTGTTCACAAAGCAAGCAAGTCATTTTCAAAGGGGATAATGAAGTCACTTCACTTGTAAGAGTATTTTTACACTGCTTTCTTCCCAAGGAGACTTTGTCTCTGTTCATTTGAATTTTTTAAGAGTTTTAAACTTTCAGCCGAACATCCTTATTAATTTTCTTTTTTAGCAGGCTGTGCCAAGTGGAGAGCAGCCCTTGCACAGTAGAAATAATAGTTTTGTAAAATGAAATGCCAGATTTTCAAATTATATATTTTATAAATAGCTTAATCACCTAATATTTATCAAAGCTATGAATTTCACTTTGACATCCAGAATATTGCATTTAATTATGGTTGCTCTATCTCATAGAAAGATTAAAGAAGTTCAGAAACAAGGGGCCACGTGCAATTATTTTCCTAGAGAGTGTTTTATGAGCATTTTTGTTTTTTTTCTTTTAATGGAGCATTGCTCAAGTGCCAGCTGCTATGCCAGAAAAGCTGCAGAACCAGCTTAAACCAGCGGGTTCTTACACTTCAGCATGGAGTTCTGTACTTGGAGAGCGGGTGGAACATGATACCTGATTCTGAAGTCTGGGCTATAAAAGACACCAGTTTACAACATCCTGCTGTAGACGTGACTGCTTAGGAAGCAGCTGTATTTGATTTAGCATCATAGTCAGGAGGAGGCAGCATCTGCACTGCTTCAGGGATACTAATCAAATTTAAGCTCATTTTGCAAGCTCTGGTTAAACAAATTTGGGTCATATTTGAACATTACAGGGTGCCCAGGGTGAGGCACGAGGTGTCTCTCAGCTGGTCCAGCCTCCTGTAATTTTGGGAGAGATCCGTCTCTCTCAGATGAGCTACTGATATCTGGGTGTGAAACACACTGGAGAATGGGGCGAAAGCAGTAATTTCTGTTGGGAAGAATGAAGCTTTCAGGCTCATGTGTAGATGGCCGGGGATATCCGCTTTGCTGCCACACATATCACTGCACCTCATCTGCCCATCAAAGAACAGCTCCCACCACATCCTCCATTGATGTGCTCCCATCTAACCTATGTGTGAAGTCGCAGACCCTCCCTTAGGTCCTGCTCACAGAAAAAGCCAGATGTTGCCAGCTGTGCAAAGCAAGGAAGGAGTTTGCAATCAGGGCCATGAGCCAGCAATATGGAATTGTGAACACTGTACCAGTGAGAAATAATCAAGCTTTTACCATGGCGGGAGGGGGCAGCTTAGTTGGCTCCTCTTCTTCCTCTAGTTTATATTCTTAGGAGGAGAATCATCATGCTGAGAACCATACATTTTCACTTCCTAGATATTAAGAAAAATGTCCTACTTCTTCATTCAGTGAGTTTAGTTTGGATAGAGACTTGGCAGGCCTGCTGTTCTCCCTTCTCCCAGAGCTTATGTCCACATAATTCACTGATCCCTTATTCATTTATTTTATAGAACTAAAAAGAAAATTACCAGTGTGAAGCTGTACAGTGGAAGAAAAATGCTCTCTATAAATTCCCATTTGTGACAGTTCTCCAGGTATAGATCTGTCAGGCAACGGTCTCCATTTTTCAACAGAGAATTTTTTTAATCAAAAGCTATATGTATTATTTTAGAATATAAAAATAGCTTTTAGTAAATTAAGGATGGCATTGAGAATGTCTGGATGGCATTGAGAGGCCGTATAAGGCCTTTTCATTGGAAGATTTCAAAGCACTTGTGAATGAGATCAGTATTTTTTTCCTTGTTTTTCAGACAGTAGAAGGCAGGGGATGATCAGAATTTTTACCCTTAGCACTTAATTCACTGACGAAGCAGAGTTAGAACCACATCTCTTCAGTCTTGGCCTGCTACTTTGTAAGAACAAATATTTGGATTAGCAAGGTTTCAATTTCCATGTAGATTGTTTCATGGTGAAAGGGAATCAGGACACTTGAGTTCTTTTCCTGATCTGTTACTGACTTCATCATTTATGACCTTTCTTATATTAACATGTCTTTTCCTCAGTTTCCATATCTGAAAAATGAGAACAGTAGTATTCATCTACCTTTGTAAAATTCTGTGGTAAAAGATTAAACACTCAGAATTATAAGAGTATTTCACAAAAACAGTTTCAAGACTGCTTTATCAATACTTGTTATGCACTTTCTGACTAGATGGAAGGCAATGTTTATAGTCCATACTTAGAGATTCATCTCTTAATTTCATTGAAACCTTTGGTTTTCCTGCAAGTGTAAAAATCAGAATGCCATATCCATGTAGTATGGATATCTGTGAAATTCTTCAACCATTGTAGGAAAGTAAAAGGTGGTATTGCAAAATGTCTATTACAGAGTGCCCAGAGCATTTTGTGATAAATGTTATTGGACCTACCAATAGGTGTCCCAGCCAAAAAAATAAATGTACCTCTCTGAAGCTAGCCAACATAAAGAGACTTTTAATATCCACCACCAAGTGAATAATAAAAACATATGAAGAGCATACATGAGAGAACACAGTGGGAAATAATATATGACTGCTCTTTAAGCCAGATACTCAGTTTACTAAAAATGACAGTTATTCTGCTGGATTGGTAAATCAGCATAAAATGAGCATGGGAAAAATGGAAATGGATGAGTGTCTGATCTCTTGTTTTGATCTGTTATTTAGTTATAGCATAATTTTCACTTATTTAGAAACATATGCAATAAAGCAGAAAAGGAATAATTTACATAATACTCCTTTCTATCCTTTCTTTTTTATTCTTTTCTCCTTCCAAAGAAGACACAGTTTGTGAAGCCCTGCAGGATATTTAAACCTCACATACAACTCCTTCATAGCTTAGGTGATACATGCTCCTAAGATTTGTTTTGTTTTGAAGTGACAACTCTCCACAAAAAAACTTGGGAATTGTCCATCCGTGTTAATGGCTTCTTGATGGTTGTAATATTACTTTGTCTCTTATATGTTAAGGTAGACTCTCTTCTCAGCTAAAATGTGACCCAAAATCACAAGTACAGGCCAAAAGAGTTAATCCTTTAAAATGCTTGCTTTGGTGAAAATGAGAATATATCTGAAGTGTAATAAAAATCTTCCTACTTGCGATGCTGGGAAGGTGAAGGCAGAGTGCTGTCTGCTAGCTAATAAGTCTGTTGTTCCTATATGGTAGTACATGCTTAGTGATTTTTTATTAATTGATTAATGTGCATAAGAGAAAGAGGCATTTCAGTGGCAGACATAGTCATAAAACTGGCAGGTATTTCCAAACTGTATTTTTAGTAGCCAGAGCTCTTGGATTCGGGGAAGCCACAGCTACTCTTTCTTTCAGCTTTTTTGTTTCATTTAATTGTTAAGAGCTGTTAAGAGCCTAACTTAACCATCACCATTAATTGCTAAAAACTAATTGTAATGAATCCAATTGATTTAGCTCAGGCCTGATCCCACAGGCCTATTACACTGAGAGAAGACAGTATTTCGGCATGAGTTTGGGATGCATGTAGAGGAGGAACAGTAACCAGCTCTTACCCTGAAAGGTAGCAAGTGTATGAATTACATTAAACTAAAAGTTACTATCTGGGAAGTAGTAGACCCTGGGTCTGTTTTAAAATAAACACTTCAGGGAGGAATTTCAATATCTTCAATTCTGGTGAAGTGCTACATGAGTATTTTGACAGACAACAGAAGGGGTGCAAGTCAGTTTGCTTATGTGTAGTCAATTTACCTCATAAAAGTGTACTAGAACATCTAAATACATATCTAATATGAGCAGTTGTTTAAGTTACTGTGTGTAATGCCTGTTGTCTGGTTGAAATAAAGATTTTCTTATCTGAATATAAATTGAATTTGCAAACTAGTTCCCATTGACAACAACTGATAATAAATAATTTTAACAGAAGAGAAATATTGATCCACTTAATTAAGTCCCTTCAATAACTTACTTTGTGGTTTTCTTCTGATTTTTCAGGATCAATACAAATTCTGCTATGAAGTGGCTTTGGAATACTTGAATTCTGGCTGACTGCATAAACAGCACAAAGTTCCTCCTTTCAGCACCACAAACAAAGCAAGTCGCTTCATGATACCTGTGTAAATGAGATGAAGACTTCTCAGTGTTATGCTTATACTGCTTTGTATAATTGGCTCTTTTTAAGAGCCCTAAAAGATGTTTATAAAACTGCTTGCACTGCCCGTTTTCCACTATAGTGCCGCTGCCTGACACCCATACCAACATACACCAAACCACGTGGCAGTTGTTGAACACTGTATTCATACCTAGCCATTGATGTGGTGAAGCAGCATAGTCCTCTGGTAAATAAGAGAGCACAATTATATTCTTATGAAGGAATTTGTACTTTTCTGTTATATTTCGTTGCCTGTGATTCTCAGTTATTGTCACAGCCTAGTGTACATTTCTGTTCTGTGGAGAATGCTGTCTGGCATTTTGATAATATATGATTTTAGTTATATTTGTATTCTAACACGTGCATAATAAATGAATCATATGTAGCTTATCTGAACTAATGGAAAGACATGTATCAAATCATGTTAACTTTGTTGAGTTGTAATTTCTATCCACTTTGTACCATTTCAGAGAGAGAATCTTGATAGAAATACAGTTAGAAAATGCAAAATACAGGATGCTCAGATTAATATATCCAAAGCTTTTTCATTTGTTTATATTGTAAATATTTTTTGATTTCATCAAATTATTTATTCATTAAAATGAATTTTTTTGTGAAGCACAGTGAGTGACAATCATTTTTATTAAGCCCTGGAAATGCTTACTGTACAATAGTGTAAACATTTGTTTACCTTGTATGGATTCTCAGCTCAATAAATAATTACATACATGATAAAATCTCGTTTAATTTAATATCTCTTGGCATTTGAGTGCCTTCAACTAAGCCTCTTTTCAAATTAATTCTTGTAAATACTGAGCTACCTCAAGAGCACGTTTAATTGTGTGATCCAGTGTTGATCCAGCAATAGCAAGATGTGCTGTGCCAATACATAAAAAGAAGTGAATTGTATGTTTAAAACTGCACATGTACAAATGCAGAACCTGAAAACTTCCCTGCTGTGTGAAGAAGAGGCGATGTTGGGCTTGCAGTACTCAGTCTTGTCACAGCATTCTTCTGCAGCCCTGGGCATGCCCTGCCATTCACTCTGTGTCTGCTGCTACAAAAGGGGGATGATGCCGTGGTTCTGGGGAAGAATGACTGCTGTGAGGAGAAAGTAATTCCTTGTGGTAAAAATACCAATACTGAAATAACTGGGAGGGTGTTAAAAAGCGAGTAAAGCTACTGCTCTGTTACTAGTGCTGTTCTCAGTACTGCCAGTGGGCGTGTTTATACCATTAAAACTCTTGCCTGTCCTGATAATGGCTGTACTGCACTTCCATAGTGTTTTGAATAGTTGCGCTTTCTCCCAAGCACTTACCACTGCCAGAGCAGGCTGGGACTTGCCTGGTGTTCACAAACAGGAAACACAGCAACAAAGTGTCAAGAAGGGGGAATGAGCCATCACCCTGGAACTGCAGATCTTTCTCTCACCCAGAAGTGGCAAGGAGATACGGCAGACATAACTGGTTGATGCTGCAGCCTTCAAAAGCTATATGGGAAACCTAGTGCAAGGAAGAGGCAGGCTGCGGAGTATGTCAGCTCTTAAAAAGATCCTTTCATGTGCTAGCCATCTGGAATGGAGGCAGTATCTATATAGATGTATCAGTCAAAATGTTTCAAGAGCCTGTAAATCTCTAAAGAGATCCAGCTTGGACAGAATGACTCACAGTTTGTCAACTCCCAGTTCAAAACCGTTTCAGATCTGAACACATGAGGATAGGCTTCCTCTGGAGCTAGAAAGCATCTCTCTTAACGTTGCTTTAAAATGTAGCTGGCAAGTATCAGTCATTGCTATAAATTGCACAGACGTACACAAAAACTTACGAAAAACAACCCCAGTCCTGGGAAGAATTATGGTCCTTTGATAAACCCTGTAGCACTTCAGCCTGTTGCAGAATATGCTCTTGATCATTGAAACACTACTGTTAGGAAATGAAATCCAAACCTCGTATTCCTCATAACCGGTTTGACAAACCAGGAATGCAAGCCTGGCATGCTTCTTTGTAATAATTGTAAAATTTGAGTTCCATGATCTATTCACTGAAATATGCATGTATGCGTCCAGTATTTTCTGATGTTTTCAAGAAGTGTAAGTAAGACGGACAAGAGTGGTGAAGGAACCTGAGCACAGAAAGTAATGAAGGCCATGTGATCCCAAACATGAATGAGATTTATTGAAATGCAGCAAGAATCATGGCGCTCTCTTCCAAGGACAGAGACTGTCAGTGTCTGGCAGGCATTCAGCTGCTGTACTCTTGCAGACATACTTTGCACAGGTAGGTCTTGGGGGATGAAGGGGAGAAGGAGATGAGAAGGAGAGAGTTCTCCAGTGTTTCCTGTTGTTTTACTGATATTACCTTTTTGTTGTTGTTCTTCTAACACAGGCACAGTGAAACCTGTGTTACAGAGTCTGTGTGATGTTGTCCCAAAAGGCATTCTGTGAACTACAATGCCTTACAACTGGAGCCAGCTAAAGAAAGCACAGCAAGAAGCTGTGTCTTCATTCTCATACTACAGCTATTAATCCATACAAATGATAGAGAAATCCAGGCTTAGGTAAAACAATATTTTGGCAGGAAGTAAAAACAGATGAGGACTTCAGGAGTTAGGAAAAGAGAGCAAAAGAAATCAGACAGGCACAGAAGGAAGAGATGAATGTGGCAGGCAGGTATTCAAGAAGCAGCATTGAGCTTATGAAAGTTGCCCTGAAGTGTGGCATTTTAGAGGACACAACAGAAAAAAAACCAGCAGTGGCAGCCATTCTAAGTGTTCATAAACCAAATTCCCGTTGCAGAAGAATGTCACACAATTACAAGCCCAGTACAGCTGCAGAACTTAATGGAGACATCAGTCCTAGTTCGAGAGGAAGAAAGGAAGGGATGTTTTCTTCAATCCCCAGTATACAAGAGGTACATAAATGATTAAAGAGATAATTTAAACAGTAGGCTATATGTATCACCCAACTGGGTGATATCATCTCCCTGGGACTTGAGGTAGATTATTTTTGCTAAGGTATTCTGCAATAATAGGAATGGGGATGGTGAGAGACATGATCACATGCAGGTGATCTCTATCTTTTTAACAGCAATGCTCCTGACAGCTTCCTGGGCTTCTTTGTCAGCAAAATGAGCCTGTCACTGGCAGGGTAGCTTCACATAGTACTAATGCAAAGCTTAAGTACTACATATAGTAAGACTAAAAAAACAAAAGCATAGAAACAATTTTCTACTCACCTGTTTGCAATGTGTGTCAAAAGAGTCTCTGTGCCACAAAGACTTGATCTGAAGTGCTGTGCAAGCATCAAGACCACCTTCATTTTAGATTTCTCCTTCAGATCCTTAGGACTCATCTTTAATATCTCTGAAATATTTGCTTCTTGTTTCACTGTATATGGGTGCTCCCCCAGGTCTAACTGTATATGCCCTTTCTCAGTCAACACTGGCTCTTTAATAACATGTAGCAGAGACATAGATAGGTTTTCCTTCTTTGAGGTGTGGCAGTGAAGACAAATTGACCCTTTTAGTGGCAGCTACTCCAGACCTCTTCCCTTGGGGGAGCCTGGAGAGGGTGTAGTGGTAGTAGCAAACCTAAAGCCCCTTGGCATTACACAGTCCAAATCACTCATGGCAGGATCAGCTGCTAAGCCTCCTTTTGCCTGTGGTAGTTTTGTGTCTTCCCTGACAAATCAAGGATGACAAAAGAAAGTAAGTGATGTGAAAGTTGTTTGCTTGAGGTTTTACAGCCTCATTAGTTTCCTGATTCAAAGGTAATTCAGTTGTTCTGTTTCCCAGAGTAACTTCTCCAAGCATCTGCCTTCAGAAACAGCAAGCGATGTACGCAGATCACTGTAACAGAAGAATTTGTCATCAAATTGGTTTACATTTTATTATTTGTTTTGCACTTATTTTATCAACTTGGAGCCAACAAAATCTCATGCAGCCCATGATGTTCTTTCTGGGGATATGACTTGTGTTAGGTGCAAAGGAGATGTGAAGCTGGAAGAGGCTGGGGTCTGTAAATACCCTGCCATGATTTTGTTTAATATTGTTGATAGTACTCGATGCACAAAATTCACAGAAAAGGTGGGCTTTGGCAATGAAGAGTGAGAGCAATGCTTGCTGTAGCTTGTCTGAGGGAATGTACCAGGGGAGATTAATATCTCATGTTCACTGACAGTCTTTCAAAGCAATGATATTTTTACTCCTGGAGCTCTTCTATTGATGTGTTTTCAGTAACACCTTAGAAGACTTCTAATTGTGTCTCTACAGTTGTGATATTTCTAGTAACTGGGTTTTTTTGTGAAGATGTGCTCAGGTGCCACAATTAAAGCATAAGTCTCATTCATGCTAGACATACATTAATACTGCTGTCAGGCCCAAGTAAATGCAATCAGAACTCCTAGTCCTGCAAACATTTACATTCATATCCTCTTGTCTAGTTCCACTTGCACAAAACAAATTCAATGCAATTCACACATTTTTCATATGAGCTCATCAGTCCTACACGTCATGATGTTGTGCTTGGTCTGAATGGGATGAAATGAATATTCTTCATAGCAGCTCATAGGGTGCTAGTTTTTGGATTTGTGACTAAAACAGTGCTGATCAATCACACAACAACATTTTGGCTATTGCTGATAAGTGTTTGCATCAAGGCCTTCTCTGTTTCTCTGCTTCTGCCCTAGCAAGTAGGCTGGGGGTGGTCAAGAAGTTGGGAGAGGATATAGCTGGGACAGCTCAGCTCCACTGAACAAAGAAGGGGTATTCCATACCATACAACATCATATTCAGCAGAAAAATGGGAGTGGAACAGGAGGAAGAAAACCTAGGAGACTGGCTGAGCATTGGTCTGCCTGTGGGAGGTGACTGGTGAATGCCTTTGCATTGGTGGTTTGGTTGGGTTTTTTCCACTCCACTCTTCTTCTTCTTTCCTTCATTGATTAAACTATCTTTACCCTGACCCACAAATTTCCATGCTTTTGCTCTTCCTATTCTCTTCCTTGTCTTACCGGAGGTAGAGGGAGTATGTAAGTGACCGTGTGGAGATTTAGCTGCTGGCTGGGGTCAGCCCATTACAGACGGCATAGAAGTGTTTGGAAGGCTAAGGTCTACAGCTGTCAATACACAATATGCTTCAAGAAAAAGTTTTAAATATGAGCTTACTTGTCATAAAATAAATAGGATTGCTTAGGTGCTTTAAATTAAAAACATTATGTATGTTATTAAAGGCACATTTCTTAAATTAACCTAAATAGACACAGGCAGATTGACTCACTCAAAGTGATAAAAACATGGAATTCTGTGTTGCAGGAAATTTTGGGCAGATACTTGGCCTTCTCTGTGTCTGAATTCAGTCAATTTTAAGTGTTGTCTATAACCAGCAGTTACTACACCAAAAAAACCCTGAAACTCTGCTACTGTTTTTGCTATGCCATGAGTGAACGCTACAAGAGCAGCAGAACCCTACCTGAGAGCCTCCAGACCTGCACAACTCTAGATGCTCTACAAGGAGGTGACATTTCACCCTGATGAGTTGCTTCCACAGAAGGCAGAGGACCATGCTGGGTCACATACTTAATATTCATATTACACATCAGGTTAATGATTGCAGCCTCTGAAAAGACTCTGGGATGCGCCCAGTCTTGTAACTCTCTGTGTTTGTAACCTTTAGAAGTTGAGCTGAATGCCCAGAGAATTACTCTGCTGTTGTGTTCCCTTGAAATTCTGATTTATATGGTATATAAAAATCAGCCCATAATATAGAGCATTTGGGGGATGAAAAGTCATCAGAATGAAATATAGTTACTGCCTTGCCACATGAGAAGTGTGATGGAATTTGATGTTGGTCCTTGAAGACTTCATTATCTGTTCACCTGTGTGTTCTCCAGTTTACGTAGTTTGATTGGGAATGCCTGTGAAACTCTCGCACAGCCAGGCTTAAGGTGAGTAACCTTAGTTGGTCATGTACAGGAATTTAATCAATATTATACACCACATAAAACAAAATGTAGCTTTGCTGTTAAAGTGGATGAGCACAGATTCAGCCATGCTGGTGGGCTATAGCCTTGTATTTTGGATCAATGACAGCCTCCATCTGAAAACATCAGCTTCTGAGCATATCCACTGAGATGGCACTGCTAAAGAAATCATCTGCTGATGGCTTGCAACTCTTGCTTCATTATATTCAGTTGTGTATACATTGGCTTTCTCTTGGTAGGGCATGAGCAAAATACAAGCCATCCCCCAAACCTGACATTCTTCGTATCGTGCACTTCTAGCTTGCCTGTATCAGTCTCTGTCAAGACCAAGCAAGAAGACAGCACATGCACAAATCTCTGCCTTTTTCAATGGCAAGAAATTAATCAACTGCTATCAGTCTGCCTTCTGCTTTCTTTAGACTGCCTAAGTGGAGCTACACCTCAATCTGACAGCCAAAAGGGTCGGTAAGTCAGTGCTGTTGTAATGGATTTGAATAAAAGCTTTTCCTATATTAAACTGTACTGTCTTTCTATCAGATGACAAAGCCTGCTGGTCAAATCAAGCTTTCTTCTTCTGTTGGCACTCCTCCTTTCCCTCATCCCTCCCCTCTGACAACATCCCCTCTTGCCAAATCACACTGACCCACATTCTGAACCTCTGACTACACTTCAAGGATTAGTCTGTGGTCATTCTGCGTCTATTTTGACAGGCGGCATTGCCAAACACATTTTCTCCAGTGAAGGATCTCATTCATGCTGACAGCATTGCACTCCTGTCTGCCATCCCACCACATCTGTCAGCACACAGCCTGGGGCAGAGCATTGTCTGCTGAAGGTGGGCATTTTTATTGTCTTCGGCGGTGTTTACTCTCCATGTTTTTAAATAGAGCATTCTCTCCCATCCCAAAACCTCTGCTCAGAACACTCTTTCAACACATGCACTTGTTGCATGAAGTTTCCACTTAGCTGAGACTCTTGGGAAGAATTAGACAACCTCCCTAACTGATACTGCTGGTACAACTGCAAATTCATTTGTAACACTTCATCTGGACTACAGAGATATCATTTAGTCCAACCTTGCAAATAAAGCTACTAAACACTTTTTGTAACCAAGTAGACAGAACAATATTGCAATGCAATTTTCCACAATCAGCTGTCAAATGTACCGAGGTTATGGTGGTTACCTTCCAGAGGCAGTCAGGCAAGAGCAGCATCTTCCCATTACAACTTATAAATGGCTGCATGATTTGGCACCAGATTATTCAAGCAGACAAATTAACTTCAAATATTAATACATTCAGCAGCCAGTCAGACAAATTGCTTGTTCTACAAGTGCCAGAGTGGTCATGGGGGGATTTTCCTTCTGCTAACAGGAAACATAACCTTCAGAGCAGTGCTCGGCCAGGCCAGCAAACCCATCCATCACCTAACAAAGTTGGCAGCAGTTAAACAGATCTTTATTTCTCTCTGGAAAAGGGGATGGGGAAAGAAAAAAATGACTTGGCTGACTTAGCCAATTTGGCCAATGTCTACCAGGATTGTCAGAAAGCTGTATTTCAAATGAAACTCACATGCCAACGCTCTGACTCAGTCATTAAATCATGGCCACCTGACCGAGGGCCCTGCTAGGGGTGTGCCTAAGCCAAGACTGTTTTCCCATGAAGACAGAGATGACCATGGGGTAAGTCATCCTTGAAGGGGCCCGTCTGTATCCACAGGCTGATGTAGATGGTGCATAGGCAACAAGGGCCACCATCACCTCTCCTCTCCTCTTGTGTATTTTATACCTAAATCCTTTCAGGAAGAATGAACCTGCTGGTTAGATTTAAAGAAATTTGCTATATGATAACAACTAGAGAAATTGAGGTTTATGTATATATATGATTATAGCAGGAGAGTTTAAATTTTAAATGCTCTTATCAGTTAATGAGAATAAAAAATCCCTGAATCAATTTAATTCTTTCCAGTTTTCAAGGTTTTTTAATGTATTTTTTGAACAGCAATGTTCTCTTAAAACTGATGGTAACTAAGTTGAATATGGACTTGGAAACCAGTCTATCGGAGTAGCATATCACTAGATCAAATATATAAAAAGGAAGAAAGATATTGCCACACATGACACTATACTGGCTGTGTGAAGTAATTATTGTGCTCTTTGTACTCTACTTAATTGTCTGGTTGTAGAGCTCCAAAAAAAACTTCTAGTAAGGGAATATTTGAAGAAAGCCTTCAGGGGCAAAAACAAAGGCCAGGCTGACTGTCGCAACACAACCAAGATAAGATTACGAATATAAATTCTGTGTTCAACAGGCAGAAAATGTGTTTATAATTTTATCATTGTACTCAAGGCTTCCTTACAATTTACATCTTCGTTGAGTATAAATACATTTTCTATACAACATATGGCACTGAACTGAGCCAATGAGGAGGCACTGTTTGTGATCTGAGTGCTAAGGCAATTTCATAAATTATGCAATATATTTTGTCAGTAAATGTATAGATGGGAAAGTCATTAACATCACAAATCACACCTTATTGCTGTATACGTTAGCATATTTTTTACTGTAATTCACAGGTGTGAAGCTCTAAATACACTTTACACGGTGATGAGGTATGTGCATCCAATTTGATTTGGCTTCAAGAAGGTGTTTAGCAGTACCAACCCATGGAGATGAGATTGTTCCACCACTGGACTTGGAATTAGTGGCATTGCTGTTCCAGGCCCAGCAAAAAGTTGAATAAAACTGAGCACTGCTGCCCATGTGGTGCATTTGCATTACTGAGAGGCTTGGCAATGCAAACACATCCAAGCCACGAATATGCCTACAGACCTTAACACTCCTGCATTCATGCCTACACTGAATAAATACAGCTAAAAGTCCCTTAGGACAAGAGATGTATAAGTACTCCAGACTTGGTCTCCATAATTTAATTTAGATGTGAACAGCAATAATGTAGTTTTAATATAAACAAAGGCTTTTTATATCCCTAACAGCAGGGATATAGCGTAAAAGATCCTTTGTCAGTATCACACGGGCAATGTGCATAAAATCATAGAATCATAGAATAGTTAGGGTCGTAAAGGACCTTAAGATCATGTAGTTCCAACCCCCCTGCCATGGGCAGAGACACCTCACACTAAACCATGTTACCCAATGCTCTATCCAGCTCGGCCTTGAACACCGCCAGGGATAGAGCATTCACAACTTCCCTGGGCCTCACCACCCTTTAAGTAAAGAACTTCTTCCTTATATCTAACCAGAACTTCCCCTCTTTAAGTTTGAACCCGTTACCCCTTGTCCTCTCACTACAGTCCCTAATGAAGAGTCCCTCCCAAGCATCCTTATAGGCCCCCTTCAAATACTGGAAGGCTGCTATGAGGTCTCCACGCAGCCTTCTCTTCTCCAGGCTGAACAGCCCCAACTTTCTTAGCCTGTTCTCATATGGGAGGTGCTCCAGTCCCCTGATGTTTAACTTTATTAAAGAGATTGCGTTCCCTTAGAAAAGACCACAGGATAAAACCTCCATTGTCCTGATTGCTTGAGATTGAAAAGCAGTTTCGGTGCCTTAAGTGCATGCACCTCTGAGCCTTCACAGCTCCTTTGCTCTCCCCTTGACAAGCCCAGTTTCCCACTAGGAGAAGGCTGTCCAGAACACACAGAGGCAAGCCAGTGCAAACGGCAACTCACAAATGCTTCCAGCCTTGCTGAAGTTGGTGCCTGTAGTATTAAGAACCATAGCCTTTTTAGGATATCTTTCCAGACAGATTTGGCTATGAGTTAGTTTATTACAGGACAGACTGTGCATCAGCCAGACCTGCACTGCAGGCTCAGACACAGCATGCATAGGACATGGTGTGCTGCTCTGCAGTCATCTCCTCTAAGCCCTGGGGCCGCAGCCCTGGCCCAGTTGCCTGCCAGAAGAGCGGTGCTATAAAATGGGCATCAAAAAGTCAAGAGAAGCTGCAGGTCCTCTGGAGGCTGTTAGTTGTTAGTGGGAGGAGACTTCTAGCAGCCAGGCCAGCACATGAAACCCACCTTCTGCCTGCTGACCCCAGGCTGCGCTTCTCACCTAAGGAAAGCAGAGAAGTAAAGCCGAGCTGTGTTGCATGCAGTGGTGGACTTTTTTTTCTCTTTGTGGGGTTCATGCCATCGCTGCTGTTCTTCTTGGCTCCTTCCTAACTTACTATCCCAGTAGCTATGTGGATGTTTTACCAAAAGGAGGGGTAGCATACAAATTAAATTCTGTCTCTTTCTGAAAGGTACCAAAAATCACCCTCATCTTCTTGGTTACATTACACTGTGTGGTGCTACCATTTGGGATCATGTTCTTTAAAGGCAGGTCTTTTACCCTGAGTTCATCCACATATATGTATATATGTTTAGATACAGATTTTTTTCTTATGGAAAAGGGCAACTGCCTATGAGTAGTTTGTATTACTTGCTGCCCAGATAACTCTTCATAGATTTCTTCAAAAAACAAATTGTGGTGATTTTGTTTTTCTTCAAAAAGAAATTATTTTTTCACCATAATGTTTTCACTCTACATGTCCCACCTCAAACTATTCTAGACCATGAGTGAGTTTTTATTTCTCTTTTTGGAGGAGAACCCACCACCACTCTCCAGTCAATGAGAAGGGCTCAGCATTTAGCCTGAAAGCAAAGGCAGTGGGGGAAAACCCATTTGAAATGCAATTACCAGACCTGGGACAAACTTACATTTCTGATTTCTTTTCCAGGAAGCTTGTGCTAAGCAGCAGCACCACCTTGCTCTTGTACGTAAAACCCAGTCTCATCAATATGTTTCTAAAAGATATTCACTACTAAACATTTTTCAAGAGATATCAATCTTCAAAGCCCAGCTTCCATCAGTGAAATGCATTTACAGCAGTAGCCACTTCTCCGATTCCCTATCTTGTGGGTTAAGTAGCTTTAAGCCCTGAGTCAAGGTAGAGGAAGAGGGAGGTTAAAACTACCTAACTTCATAAGGACACTTTCCCTCGCTGTATGGCAGAATGTTTGTAGCTGATGCCAGCCTACTCAGCTAGAACAGCATCACTCATGTGAGCATCATGCTCCCATTTGTAAGAACTTGTCAAAGTATCTGACAGCAGCAAAGCAACTGTCTCCTCAGTGCCACCCCACTTCCTGGAGGCATCTGTGCAGCAGAGGGCTTTGGTTCCAGCTACAGGGACCCAAACAGCAGGACATCACCAGCCACTCAGCCTAAAGCAGCTGCAGTGGGTACACGGTGCAAAACACAGCACTGTTACACAAGTGTCCTGGAGTTAATGACTTCGCTAATGATGCATCTTTCTGGAGAGCTTCTGGTGCTGGCTGGTATCTACTGCCCACTGCCACCTGCGCCTCATCCTGTGCTGTGGGCCAAGGGGAAAAGATTCCCCTCCTGCGTGCAGCCATGCAGAAAACAGATCTGCCTCTCTGAAGGATGGCTCTGAATGATAAACAGTGTAAGCCAAGAATCTTGGCAAATTAAAAACTTTAATTTATGATCCTGCATAATTCTAGCTGCTTAGCAGGTGTGACATTACCAGCTTATTTGAAAGCCAAAAGAGGTAAATAAGATGAAAATGTGTTTTGTAGGAGGCTGTTAATCAGAAAGGACCACTGGCTCCTTTAAACCCCAGGTGTTTCCACACAGTGGACTCTGCCACCAGCAGAGACCACCAAACCTCACGGGTTCATGGCTGCCTATGAAAGCTGTTCACCTTGCTGGTTTTGGCAGCAGCTGACAGGTCTTTAACTAGGCAGTTTTCCCTCAGAAAGGCTCAGCTCCTAACACCTCTTTCCCCAGCACAAGAGCTGATTCTCAGCAGGAACTGGCATGGCTCCTTGGCTTATTCAGTATCCTACAAATAGCTGCTGAGCAAAGCAACTCTGGAGAAAGAGAGAGAATAACAGTCTGGAACCGTTCCCGCCCAGTGTCACAGCAAAGTTCATCAGCCAGAAGATTTCTTTTGTTTCCAAAAAGAATAACATTCATCTCTGTAACAGAAGAAAATTAGTCTCTCTGTGTGGCAAGGTTTTACTATTGCTCACAGTTGCTACTACACTTGCTGAAAAATCTAAAAACACCTGAAAAAATGAATCACTGAATGTCCAGGATCTTCAAGATAAAAATTGCTACAAAGCGTATAAAGGAATAAAAGGCATTTTCCAGGTCTACAAGTGGTTTCAGCCAACCACATTTGGGAGGAAATGTAAATATTATGGGCGAGGGAGGGAATTAAGTGGTCAAGTGAGAAGTGAGAAAAATATTGATGTTGGCACTCAGTTGTAAGGCATCAAGGGCTCAGGGCTCTGTTCTGGGCTATGCCCACAGACTCATGCTGGTCCTTTAGCTTGGTTGTGTCACCTCCCGTTTCTCCAGCTGTAGGACACAAAGAAAAAGAAGACCATACCTACCCTCTTATTTAGTAATTCCTTGGAAGCTGCTAGTACAGGTGTCATGTGCACAGCCATGAGGTATCTTTAATTCAACAGCAGTGAATACAGGAGAAGGTAAAAGCAAAGCAACCTTTTATGTGGTGTGGCATAGAAACTGTTACTTGCCCCCATCCCCTGGCAGCAAGCAGGGTGCTGCTACCCTGCCTGGTTCATCTGAGGATGTGGGTTACCTGTCTGCTTATTTTCAAGAAGTAACCTTTTCAAAAGCTGCAGCTTAACTGAGAGGTGGGAAGAAGATGCTATGTATTATTGAAGAGGCATAGAAATGGGAGTAAAAGTCAGTACAGCAATGTTGTATTTGAAGCTCAATTTCATCAGCCTTCTGCAGACAGGACCTTCCTGTGACATTATATAGAACATTTCTGCATACTCCTTAAAATACCCTTTTTCTGTCCTATGTGAGTCAGATTGCTATTTTTTCTTCTCTTCAATTCCCATTTCTACAGGTCTGTCTCTGCTGGCTTCTCAGCCTCCCAAGCAGAGCGCAGTTGTAAAAGCAAGCTGTGAGAGAAGAGCAACACCCACAGCCTGAAGGGTCCCCAGCTGGACAGTAAGAAGGGTTGGACCAGCAGTCAGCCAGTCAAGAGGTCTCCTCTCATTCTCTGCACCAAGGTCTGTGCCAGCCTCCCCATGCCACTCCTTCCAGGCACACATTTCAGTCCTGCTGTGTTTCTTTCCCCTTCTCCCAGTATATTAGGTTTGGGTTGGGTTTTTACGGAGTGTCAGGGGTTCCAAAGGGACGGAGGATGTTGTTGCTGAATTAATCTGAGGCTGAGGGGAAATTCATCTTCCTACAAATTCCTGCTCATATTTCTAACTCAGTTGAATCTTCTAATTTACTGTCACCTCCACCTCTCATAACAGCTCCCTAACAGGGCATGAAATACCAGTGAAATGAACACCGGATTTTAGAGAGCCCAGAGCAAATACCTCCTTCTGGTTTGTCATTGTCATTAATTTTCAAACTTTCTTTCCCTCCCCTTAAGTCCTTGATTCAGTCCTGAGCTCTCACTGCAGTTTCTTTGCAGCTCAGAAGGCTACTCATTTTTCACACCAGATTTTGTAACACACTATATCAAATACCTTACTGAAAGCTCACAACTGCTTAATCGATTTCATTCCCATCATCCATTAATTTAGTAATTCTATCAAAAAATAATCTAACTTGGTATGATTTGTTCTTTGTAAACCTGTGCAGATTTTTTTCTGGGGATTTTCCATCTCCCAGACATGTATGGAGCTCTTTTACCCTTAGTATTCCATCACTGAATAACAGGCTGATACTAGACACATCAGACAAACTCTGACAGCCATGGCACGTAGAAAGAGGTTGCATGATCCTTCCACTCATTTTACCACAGTATGGCGGGGACCCGTAGACTAGATTTCAAGACAAGTAACATCCTATAACACATGGGGAATATGGTGGGTTCAGTCCTATCATTGCAAGAGTCCTGATTACTTCTTTCTCTCCCAACAGTTTTATATCGAACTCCCCCTGAATGTTTTCACCATCTCCTGAAATCCTATGTGTTACAAAGCCTTTGCTTTTAATCCCACAGACTAACAAACAATGTTCCCAAGCCTGTTGATGTCTCAATCAATCAGCAGACAGCAGTTTTTAAGAGAAATATTTTTAAGAGGAATTATTTCTTGTTTCCTCCCACTGAGAACTGAACTGTACTGGGACAGGATAAACACGGTAAACTTGCAAACAAAGTAGATATTCTTACACATGCTGGTCAAGTAACTTCTTCAGCTTTATCTTCTCAGTGAGTAAAGCACAATAAAGCCTGATGGTGCAACTAAACAATGAACTGTTCACAGGCTGTCATTTTCAGTTCTTCATATGGGAACCTTTTCTGGCCCTGGACCCTTCATTTCTCAGTCATGGCATCAGGCATTAAGCAGCTGGGATGTCTGACATTCAAGTTTTAACTGGTGTTCACCTGTTGTGATTGCACGGACAGTCCCTCTGTGCTGACCACTGGGCAAGTTAACCTGCAGTGGATGGTTGCTGAGCATGGACAAAGATTTCTTCTGGAAGCCCCAAGAGAAGCCACAGGGGATGTATAATTCTCAAGGACATTTATTCAAGTGGCAGGTGTGAAATGCAGTTATTGAAGGCTGAGGGTTGTGTTTTACATTGGCATTAAAGAACAGGAGTTGATCACAAGCCTTGCTTTGTGTGTGTCAAAAAATAAGTCCAGGGGTTGGATCTTGCTCTGAACTCTGCTGGGTAAGAGATAAGAAAACTGAGGAACTCTCTGAAATTTTCTTTAATTTTGTCAAAAAGAAGACTAGAACAAATTGGCACCGAGTTAATCCGCCAGCTAAAAAAGGAGGACATGACTACTAAGGACTCTTTACTAACTCAGTCTTAGGACAGGACAGACTTCAGGGGACTGTGGTCATTTTGAAATGCAGAAAGAAAAAAGGCCCTACATCTTCTTTGGAGTCACTACCTTTGGATTATTTTTTGGCAGATTCTTTGAGGTGTATATACCACTCTCAGAGGGAGATTTCTACAGCTCGTCCTGATCTTGAACATGTCTGGAAGCAGGTGCCACAGGGCAGTGTGGACTTACCAGCTCAAAGCAATGTTGTCTTGAGGATCGTCATGCTCCAGTCTCAGGAGTTTTACTTGCCTTATTTCCCTTTCCCACTATATTTTTCACTGAATATTCTGACAATCTTGTTGCCATATGGTTTGCATTAGCTACATTTCTGCTTTACATGAGCCATCTTAAGTCTCTGTTAGCGTGGATAATCAAGAGCTGATTGCATGATGCCGTGGGGGACAGAAAAGTTTGAAAACAAATGGTCTATAACACATACCTTTTCCCATCCTTTCCATTTGCTGTTTTTTGGTCCCAGTCCAGAAGTTTTTTCCTAGATGTTGTTGGAAACTAGTCAGTTCCAAAAGAGGACCTCAGGCATAGCACCTCACAGCAGCTAGTGACTGGAAGAGAAAGATAGCTGAAAGAGGGAGGGAGGAGGGAGAAGCAAGTACATGTACTTCTCAACTCTTATAATAACTGAAAGAAGCTGGGCAAAATGGTAGAAACTTCACTTGAAATGCTCTGTTAACATTTTTTTCTTCCAAAGGCAATTTTCCTCCATATGTTATAAGATCAGTGATGGTTCATATGTACCTCAGAGTCTGTGGTTGCAAATCACATTCATGCTGAACAACCCTTTTGATTTCTGTATGCTGTCTCCTTGTCATACAGAGAAACTATCAACACCTGCATGCAGACCATGGACCTCAGCCCAGCAGGAATTCCAGAGACGTTAACAAATCTCGTTTAACCTCCACAGTCTCTGCTAGGAAGCTGTGATTTTCAGTGTAAATAACAAAATGGCCTGTACACACTATTTCTGAAATCTGAGGACACTGGGGCCACAAAACTGGCTGACGCTTGGCCTGATGTTTGCTATGACTTTCTGTAAAAGATCCACATTGGAAAGAGATTGAGAGTTCTCTTGCTGGGAGGGAGCCATCATAAACAACACACTCGCTTCTTCCTGCCAGCCACCTTCTCAGAACTTGCTTTCTGAAGCTCCTGAATAGCACCACCCTGCTTAATTGCACAGCTCATTGCACACCATGACAAGAGACACTATCTAACATTTGTCTGTATACTTCCCCTGAACCTCCTCAGTTAGGTTAAAGCATGTCTCAGGGGCAACAGAAGCAATCTCCTGAGCCTTGTGAGGGTCCCCACAGGGACAAAGAACATTTCCAGGCTATGCTGAACTTACTTTATTATTCCCTCTGCCCCATCTTATCCAGGCCATGACCTGCACTGGGCTTTGCTCCCAAAGACTGTTTTTCTCAGGAAGGTGCAGACAGCAATGCCTGGATTTTCCCATTTTATGTCAGAACGGCTCAGGGCTTGAAATGATTAAAGGTGATTACTCTGACCACTGTGGTATTTATGACTGGCTTGCCAACTGGATCCCATCTGATTTTGGTCAAGAAAAACAAAGCAAACCACAATTTCAGTGACTTAGAATAAGGTGCTGATTTATATTTATTTCAGTAGAAAATTTAAGCCTTTACGAAGAGGATAAAGTTCCACTGAGACTGAGTGACAGATCCTAACATAAGAAGCTTTCACATTTTATTCATTTAAAAGAGTGTATTTGTAGTCACTGTAATGCATGACAATTCCAAATAACAATCTTTTTTTAATGTGCTTTTACTGAAATAGAAGAAATATGTTAACAGAAGCCTGTGTTCTGAAATCCAGTATTTGCAACATATTTTATGCAAAGAGCTATCCTTCAAGGTTACTGTCTGGTCTCTGAAGGTGGGGAGAGAGCTCTTGCAGTCTTGCAAGACATTGAACCTGCAACCAGAAGAAAAAGAGGGGTTAAATCCTCATTTCACCTTGGTCTGATACATTGACCCTATGCATTGACCTCAGTGCTGACAGCCTAACTCAGGTTTAACTAGGTCTCCTGATGTTAAAAAATTGTTTCCCTTGCAGCTATACTAACATTACCCCTCTCCAAACTTGCACTGTGCCTCCTGCTCCAGCTCTGCTCCATGTTTCCTCCTGTTTTTCCGGTAGCTTTGCTATGGTTTATGACTGAGTGAATATAAGAGACAAGTGAAAGCCTAATATCCTTCATCCAGATCTTCAGAGGGGAAAAGCATTAGCTTTTCACTAACTGGCATCACCATGGAGTAGAAGCATCTTGAGAAAAATGAACAGAAAACCAACATTTTGAAAAGTGACCTATAACTTCAAGAGAGCATTAATCTCCCTACAGATAAATGTACTAAGGTTAAAGAACACTGGGGATGTGTAATGATTCAGTGGCAGAACTTTTCAAAGGTAAAAATAGGAGTAATTGCCCTGCTGACATTCATATTTATTATTATTGATTTTATTGTTATTATTATTATTATTTGTGTTTCAAAATTTCCCCTGCAGTACCTAAAGTGGATGATGACAGACACTACAGGAAAGCTTAAAATAGGTATTTTAACTATAAGGATGTGGAAAAAGAAAAATATGAGCCAAGTGCAGAAAAACAGCTACATCACCCCCTTTTTTTTTTTGTCTTAGATGCTGAGCTAGATCTCCAGACTAAATGTCTCCAAAAGTTGACCGGAGGATGACATTTCTGCTTTGTGGCTGCTCTTCAGGTTGTGACATTTATTGTTGCTGCTGTGTTTTTTACTTCTTATAACGAGAAAAACAACCCGTTCCCATTGTTTGCACAAAACGGGGCTATGCTGAAGCATCAGTTTTCAGTATCCAATGCCTGTGCTTGTGACTCCTGGTGATGGCAGGGCTGCCCTAAGGCACGGGGCTCTTCTCCCTTGCTTTTCAAGCCTTCAGAAAAAGCTTTGCTGAAACAGACACCATCCTGTAAAACATCTGACTGGTGAAGCAGCCTATGTCCCGTATGATAAATGAACAGCACGTACTAACCAGCTCTAATGGGCAGGATATGGGTGAGTGGCTTGAAATTGGTATAAGAATAGGAACAAATGGAATGGACTGAGGGATAGGAAAAACGCCCATTTGCAGTGCATTCTTGTCACAAGAATAAAGATAGATTTCTCTAAGCATGGTGATATCCCCTCTTACCCCATTAGTAGCACTTTTTAAGAGGCTGCTGCTGCCCCTGCAGTCTCTGATTCAAATGGGAACAGAATTAAAATGACACCAAGCATATTTAAAATTCGCATCCCAAATACCTTTTCTTTGCATATTTACACTCTTGATTGGCATTAGCATGCAGGCTGGTACCAGATGAAAGCACAGACTAAGTTCATCAAAGATAACAAGTAATTCTGAGTAATGACTAAATGGCATTCCCAGATACCTACTTTTAAAAAAGGAAATGAATAGTTCTGGTTGTAATTACCAACTTGGGTTCCATATACAAAGCTAGCATTTATGAATATCGAACTAGGCTGTATTTGACTATGTTAGGTATGTGTCAGTTTACTTTCCTAATGCAAAAAAAAATTAGTCATTATCACTAGAACTGTTTGTTAAAGTTGAAAGGAGATAAATCATTAATAGGGATGTCATTTATTCATTACAGCTAAAATATATATAACCACTTGTCACTTGTATGAATCTAGTTTCTTGTCTCATCTCAGATTATTGACATCATAGATGAAAAGAGCTTCCTTACTGCATTCCTGTTCGAGCTTAAAGCCTCTACAATGGTTTATTGATGAACTAGTATTTTGAAAATCAAGACTGCTGAGGCTTAAGATTGTAGAGACAATTACATGGTGTTTTGCTGCAAAGCTAACAAACCATTTGCATGGGATTGATGATAGCTTGATATTAAGCAAATAAAGTATTATTATTGTAATTTAGTACAGACTTTTGTAGAAAACACTGCCTTGGACCAATGCACAAATGTCTACTGCAGTGCTATAGTATTTCTTTCATGCAAAAATTTAACTATTTAAATACCATTCAACTTGACATCTGTAACTTGCACAATGCACATACAGAACTGCCAAGTCCTGTAGACACTAAGGCATGTGAGTAACTCTTTCAAGTGGATTAGTTATGCTGCAGATTATTTATCTGCATGAAAGAACTCATGCACCCCCATGCTTAGAGGACTGACCCTGGAAGACCTGCTATGAGTGTACGTGGTGGCATGCAAGCTTGAAAGATCTTGTTGCTAGATGAAGAGATTTTTCATATTTTGTTAACCTATTTATTGCTGCCTCTGCAGCCTCTTCACCTATTTATTGATGTCTCTGTCCATTCAAGGTATCCCCTGAGGGAACATCTTTATCAGCATTAGCTCTGAAATACACCTTCCAGTTAAAACTGGGCAGGTGCTAGTGGCACTCCTCAGCTTTAATAATGACAAAAGAAAGGTTTCTGGTGCTCTGCCAGCTGTCTAGGAACACAAACTCCCCACATGGAGGGGGGAAATAATGCTGCCTCTCTAATGCTGATTAGCAGCATGACTCCTTCCCAGGGACTGCCAGATCTAAGAAAATATTGTACACTTTGATAAACCACATGCACCTACACAACCTAGTATTGCATTGGGGGCATGTATAGATTAATGTTATAGATCTCACAAGATGAAATACATTGGCTGATGCTTTAATACCCTGAGAATATTTTTCACTGCTGACTAAATTGATAGATTATTTTTGAGTATTTTTCTCAAACATGTATCTGCCTCTCCCATCCCCACATTGTCTCTACAAGCAGTGAGGGTATCTCCATAATCTTCCTTCCTGATGTTCCCTATTGTGGCTTTATTTGTTGAGTTCACGTTGATATAATTTCTGTGTTCTGTACAAGCCATTGTTTTGTGCTTTATCACTTACGACTTTCAAGTATCATTACTTGAGTCACAGACTGTAAATTTCACAATATAGCAGTGATACATTTGAGCACCACAGTTTAGATTTGTTTTATTTTCATTTATACTGAATTCACTCAAACTTCTAACTTTTGAGCATGCACAGAGTATACCGTTACACTTTGATTTACAAGGCATAGCTATTTTCATTATTAATATTCTATAGCTTAATAATAATAAAAAAAGAATTTTTCCCTCCATTTAATTCTACAAAGATTTGTGAATCTTAGCCTAGAACAAGATCATGAGATTTCTACTGTGTTGTATCTTTTTCCAGTTGTCTCCATGATACACCAACTGTAATGATAATTTGTCCTGTGCATCCCAAAACATCACTTGCCAAAGAGCAATACAGCAGATTGCATGTTGCATGGATGGCATTGCTGAACTGGCAGTGTTTTCATCGCTGTACCACCTAGTTCAGCTCTGAGCCAGGTAAGTAGGAATAGATCCTGATTTTCCAGTGTTTCCCCTGGGTGCACTGGTGATGCTGTATCCTTTGTGGCAGAAGCTGCTAGGTGTGAAAGCCATGCTAAGTCCCTAGGTCCAAATGAAAGAAGAAGCTGACAAACTCAGCACAGTCTGCCTTGCAAAGGGCTGGTAGAGTTCTTCTCTGTGTTTGCTTAAATATTTTCAGCAGGTACATGGCTATGACAGTTACATGTACAAAGTGGAAGTATAGAGTTTGTCTGATCATGCAGAGATAGAGTTAGAAAAGCCAAAGCTGACTTGGAGCTCAGTCTGGCAAGAGATATGAAGGACAACAAGAAGGAATTCTATAAGTTCATAAACAGCAAAAGGATGGCCATGTTAAATGTGGTCCTTATGCTGAATGAATCAAGGGATCTGGTTACAAATGATATGGAGAAGGCTGAAGTACTCAGCGCCTTCCTTGCCTCAGTCTTTACAAGGAAACCTATCCTTCAGGAATCCCAGGCACCTGATAACAGTGGGAAAATCTTGGACAAGGAAGACTCAACTTGGTGAAGGAACAGTTCAGGGAGCACTTAAACAAACTGAATGTACATAACTGCATGGGGCCTGACAGGCTGCACTCACGAGTGATTAGAGAGCTGGCTGATACAGCAAAGACATTTTTTATTGTCTTTGAATAGCCATAGTAACTAGGAGAGGCTCCTGATGACTGGAAGAGAGGAAATATCACTCTCATCTTCAAGAAGGCAAGAACAAATCCAGGGAACTACAGGCCAGTCAGTCTCACCTCTGTCTCTGGGAGGTGATACAGAAAATCTTTCTGGAAAGCATTTTTGAGTACATGGAAACCAGAACAGACAAGAAGGTGATACAGAGTGGTCAGCAAGGATTTACAAAGGCAAAACATGCTTGACCAACCTGATAGCCTTCTACAATAATATGACTAGATTGGTGGACAAATGGAGAGTAGTTAATGCCGTTTACCTTGACTTTAGTAAAGCTTTTGATACCAACTCCTGCAACATCATCATAGACAAGCTGACAAAATATGGGTTAAAAAAGTGGCCAGTGAGATGGATTAAAAGCTACCTGAATGACCAGGACCAGAGGGTTGTGAACCATGGTCTAAAGTCCAGTTGGAGTCAAGTCACTGGTGGCACAAGCCATAGGGCGCAATACTGGGGCAAATACTGTTCAACATCTTTACTAATGACCTTAACAATGGGACAGAGGGCACCCTCAGCAAGTTAACAGACAATACAAAACAGGATGGAGTGACAGATACACCAGATAGCTGTTCTCCTGCTCTCCACTTGTACACCAATCTAGTCATATCTTTAGCAGGAGTGTTGCCAGCAGATAAGGTAATCTCTCCTGTGTATTCTGCACTGATGAGACAACACCTGGAGTGCTGAGTCCACTTCTGGGTTTCCTAGTACAAGACAGATATGGACTTACTGGAGCAAGTCCAGCTAAGGGCCATTAAGATGATGAAGGGACTGCAGCATGTCTCATATGAGGAAAGGCTGAGAGAGCTGGGACTGCTGAGACTGGAGAAGGATGAGGGGGATCTTATCAATTTACAGAATTAACTTATGGAAAGGAGTGAAGAAGACAGAGCCAGATTCCTATCAGTGTTGCTCAGTGATAGGACAAGAGGCAAAGGACACAAATTAAAACACATGAAATTCCATCTGAACACAAGAAAGCACTTTTCTACTGTGAGGGTGATCAAACACTAGAGCAGGTTGCCCAAAGAAGTTGTGGCATCTCCATCTGTGGAGCTATTCAAAGCCTCACTGGACATGGTCCTGGGAAACCTGCTCTAGGTGGCCCTGCTTGAGCAGTGGGGTTGGACCAGACAGTCCCTTCTAACTTCAACTCTTTTGTGATTCTGTAACAATGAGTATAGTTTGACTGGTCCATTCCACAGATCTAAGGATATTTTTTTGTTCCACTGCCACCTAAAATGGGCTATTTTAATCAGATTAAGTTTTGTAACAGATTGTAACTGGAAGTTACCCTTCCAATGAAGAGTAATAAGGGTCTTAGAAGCATAGTAGGGAAGGAATCAGCCATTTCAGTGTCTAATACATCATCTCACTTGGTGTCATTCAACAGACACAGTCTACTCCATGATTTCCAATGACAAAAGAGGTCATCTCAGCAACAGGAGCCCTTTATGAGAAAGCTGGACGGGTAGGGTTGAGGAACTGCAAGGTAGAACTTTTATCACAGTAATTCTGTTGGACTGCTCCACAGGGAGCTGTAGGGAGGGTGGGGGTGTCTCAGAGAGGATCTGTAAGTTCATAACCAGGATCTGTACGTTCATAAACACTTTCCCTGAACTAAAGTCCCCATTCAGAATGCCACTAAACTTTAGCAAAGTCTAGATCCCATTTTATGCAGTTTAGGACCATTTCTTATTAGAGCTGGGAAGACTAGATATAAATCTTTGCCCAAAACAGTAATCCTCTTATATTTCATTACCAGCACCACAAGCCTCTGTGAAGTAGTCTCTATCAGAACCATAATAACAATGGGTTGCAGCTAAGCTCTCTATCCCAAGTTCAGTTACAATAAACCCGCTAACACATTAAATCTGTGCCTGCCTTTGATTTATTAGTACTCCTTAAGCCTTTCCACAGTCAGGTATGGGTCTGAGGCAGCAGCTAGGAGCTGAGGGGTAAGGAAAAGAGATTCTAGCATTACATCTCTGCTATGCCTGGCTATCAGAGCACTTCATTTCAGGACATGTTATCTTAACAAGGTACTGAAGATAGTTCAACCTAATCTGTTATTTTGTTTTGCTGTGAATTGGATAGTGTAGAACTTAGCTGAGAGCTGGTAAGTGACTACAAGGGATCTTCTGCTCCATCTAGGGGGAAAATTCAAACAGATGAATTTTAACTAATCTGATTTTTGTCCTGACATGGAACATAAGTGCTCACGTGGACAAGTACAGAATTACAGCTATCAGCCAAGACTAACAGATGAGCAGCAGTTAAGGACAATTTCTGACTTTCTCCTCTCAGTTCTGTGTGTTCTGGTTTGCTCAGTAAGAATGGGGAACTCAGTTGCCGACCTGTTTCTTCCAGTCTGTTGTTAATTCAGACTTAAGTTTCAAGGGGTGTTCAAATGCACTAAACTGGACTATTTAGACTAGTCTTTTTGTCTCTTGGGTGTTCAGGACATGAAATGTCCTGTGCTGGGACTGTGTAGACCTACCCAGTGACTCCAAAAGTGGATGGATGATGCCTTTAAAAGAGCTGAAGTTTGGTTTAGCTTTTGCTCCTGGCAGGGAAACTCTGCTTTCTGACAGTAACCTATGTGATGAAGGACAAAAATACAAAAGATTGGTGCTTCATCTCCAGCAAAGTCAGTGCAGGCTTCCTAGGAGATGGCCTTTCTGAGTAGTCAGTTCTGACTCTACTTGTTGAAGACTATACCAGCACACAAGTTGCAGTTGATAATTTTATTGGGTATGTATTTTCACATGAATATCCCCTCACCACACTTTTGCGTCCAAATCTTTGTTTCCAACACACAAACCTGTACACTGGTCAAATAATAGCTATGTACATAGTTTTTGTAAATAAATGGAAGTTTGGGACATGCTTCTCTTCCTTTCAACAGGACAGTAGAGAACAAAATAGCACAAAATGAGAACAAAATGGAACAAAATAAGAACAAATGCTTCACTTTTTCACTCAAAATTGGGTATAAACTATTTTGAAATAATTCTCCAGCTAAAAATGCCATCAAGTTCTTCTGCAATTGCATTCAGCAGCCACTTAACTATACACCATTAACTTGTGACAGGTGGGCATGGGTATTTACTGCTGAACCTTTAAGCAAGTGCTATTATATTTTACTTGCTTCCTGTAAGCAAATAACACCATGCAGAAAAAAAAAAAAAAAACAAGGTGCATGTGGCATTGTCCGGGTGGTTAAACTCTTCCTCTTCAGCTCCACAGGTCTGTGCCAGTGAACTTGATCACTAGTCAGATTTCAACAACTATTTTTAGAACCACCTTTGGATTTTGTGACTATTTTTGTTGTTAGACAGCCATCTTGTGGTGCATCCTATTAACAATAAATAGTAAAAACCAGTCTATTACACTTCAGAAATTATGGTCCACAAAGACTCTGGTGGTTTTGATCTTCCATGTATCTGGTCTTCTCAAAACTCCTTTTGAAATGGAAATAACCTAATCTCAAATTGCACTTCTGAGTCATAGCAATATTTGTTAGGGACTGGGGAAGAGGACATATTTCTCTCTGCTTTTTTTAAAAACTGAATTGCAAGGGTTTGAAGTGCAAAAAAATAGGTACATTCTACAGCACATTTTTATCCCTTCCCTAACAACTGATGTATTGATTAAGGTAGTAAGCAGGTGGTCTGGCTTTATTAATATGATATATATAGCTTTTGCATCCACGAGATTTACGAAATATTCTGGAAACCATTTAAATTCAAACAATACCTGTTGTTACTGGGGTTTTATCTTTAAAAATAGCAAAGTACATGTTGAAGTGTTGTTCGGGATGCTTGCAGATTGCAAAAGTTTTCCAGTGGCAAGGATATTTTATATCACACTTAAAATTCCTGTTTTCAAATCTGTAGTTAACTAAAAAAGATAGACACACATGAACTAGCAGTTCGTAAAACAATTCAGAAAATGCTTCGAATTTTGCTAGATTTCCCTTTCCATAAGATGCAAACCCTCACACAGTGTTTAAGATAATAATGCAGTGTGCAAAATATTACCCAGCTCTGTAGAACCAATGTTTAGCAAACAAAACAAAACCCAAGTCTTTCCATAAAACAGAATGCTTCTATGCATTGAAATTTTTCCCTCTGCAGCTTTGAATGAGACCCTAATGATTTTTTTCCTGTATGTATAGAACTGTTCTCTTGTCCATTAATAAACTATAATTATCTATTGTCCTTTCCTTGAAAGGAAAAAAAGCACTATGCAGCCAAAGATCATTACTGGTCCACCCTCTGCTATCAGAGAAGTCAATGAAAATGAAAAGGTAATTATAGAAAGCCTTTAGAATAGTATACAATAATTAGCATCTTTTCTAAAAAATCAGGTATAAATTTTCAAAAACACAGTCTTATGCAATTGTCTCTGCAGAACTTACTCAGTTAATCATTTTTGCTCATCATGTCCGATATTTGTTCAGGGTGGGCAACAGGCTTTCATAAAGAGGTCACAAGATAAAAAACATTTAGGAATCAAATGGGGAGAGGAAAGCCCAAGGAGCGAGGACCAACAATGGGATGAACCCTGAAGAACAGACTAAACCAGCCTAGGCAAGAATATTTCAGTTGAAAGAGACCTACAATAATCATCTAGTCCAACTGCACAGAGAGGAACTGCTTTGGGACACCAAATGGAGAGCAGACACATGATTCTTAGAAAAATGCGAATATGTGTAGCTCAGACTTTTTCTAACCCAGTAATAAACAGTCCAAGCAAGTGAAGCTGTGAACATGAGCCATTGGTGGAAGGGCATTCTGCTTTCTTTCAAAGTCCCTAAGTTAGAAGCCAACAATCCAAGCAGAGAGATCTGCAGACGACATCATTACATTGGTTTGTACCCTTTCATATCTTTCAACTCAATCTATCTCCCCATTCTCTTCATAGCATAGGTGCAAAAAATTAAGACTATTCTAGTAATGCTGTTACTATTGATATGCGTAATGGCAGTCTCCTCCCTGTTTGCCTTTGCTCCTTCTTCCTAAAATGTAACATTAATGTTTGATTTTGAGGTGATCACTTATAGTGAACTGTCAACTCTTTGTTGAGTCAGTCATCTACCAAGACAGAGCTAGCAAGTCTGCAAAATGGAATAGGCATACCTGAGGTGACCCAGAAAGAGTTAATTTGAATAGGAAGGACAGCATAGCCAAAACCACACGCCAAGACAAACTAACCCTGCTGAAGAGTGCTCAGTGCTGTCTCAGATTTTGCTGTGCCCTGTAATGACACCTAGTTATAGATGAGGCTCTTCTGAATCACAGTTCTTTGGACTGGGTAATTGCATTTAATTAGGTAACTAAGTCCTCTCTGTAAAGCAACATGTATTCATCACCTACTTCCTGGTCAATCTTTATGTCATCTTTAAACCATTCAGGCAAAGATTCTGCATCATCATCTACACAATTGATTTTAAAAAGAGTATTGAAGTACTTTAATGACCGCTTCTGAACCTGCTGGAGACACCCAGCTCTGTCAACCTGGTGTCAGTTGCACTTCAAGGCCTCTCAGTAATCCAGTTTTAAATCTATATGCTGTGCACACTGGTTGCCCCACATGAATCACATCTTTTATTCAGAATGTACAGTACTATATCAAACCAACTGGAAAAATCCAATACAACTGCCTTGTTCTATCAGATCCATAGTTCACTATAAAATAAATGAGCTTTGAAAGAAAGATTTACTTTCCACAAATTATGTTGATTGACAGTTTAAGTTTATAATTTTATTTTAAACAAAATTAACTGGTTTGCTACTTTGTATGGGATTCAAACGAATAAGTAGATCCCTGAGTTTCCTTCACTTTCTCTAGGACAGTGATGGAAATCCTCACTGGAATGTCTCAGGTTTCAAGACAATTTGAAAATTACAGTTATTTAATATTATTCCAATAAGAACTTTAACAGAACATAAATTATTGATATAAATATAATTTAAATTTCAAGAGACAGTGTTTTGTTTCTGTCAAGGCAACCAAATGACTTCTAAGTAGCTTCACACTTCATTTGAGCTACATACTTATCCACATGGTAGTCTCCTATATGCACAATATCCAAAGGCTGCACCATGGAAGATGACAACTGGACTAGGCATCAAAAATTGGTATTCCATACTGAGTTGTTGAATGGCATGAAAGAAAATTTAGAAGATGCTACTAGATATTCTCCTTTCTACTTTTCTTAGGTAAAATAAATGTTCTGGTCTATCTAGAAAATAAGACCTTTGTTACAATGATCTTGTCATCTCTGTCATAAAGAAGCCAGTTTCATTACACCTTGTAACTTGGGCAACTGTGTGATCAGACACATGCCGGCATCTATACACTAACCTCTGAACATTGACACTCACTAAGCATGTCATTCGGTCAAACTTGTCATGTGTAACTGAAAATAACACTTTTAAATAGCTGATAGGTTTTCAGGAATTTGGCATTTAAAGTTTTGATACTACATAGATGGTCACTGCTAAATGGGGCAGGCTCTGCCACTAGTACCTCTTCAGTACTCAAGACATGATTTAAAGCTGTTTTTCTGGTGGACCTCCTGGATAAGGGAATGATGCAAACAGAGTCTTCCCTGAATCATGCTCATTTTTACTGCTGAGAAACAAAATGTGCACTACAAAAAGTAGTGACAAGGGACAGATGAGCTTGAATGTTCCCACCTCCAGTACACAGCATTTCAGTTTTGACCACATTTGCATAAATGTCACACAGCGCTGCCAATATGAATAGTTGATGCCAAATCTCTTGTTCTGCAACGGGAGAGAACATCTGCAACAGAGAGCACTGTGACTGTACGGTTCCAAACCTGACAGTGGCTGTGAAAAACAAGGGTTTCAGAAACATGGATAGGAATGTTGTGCCTTTTCCATACAACTGGTAGCAGCCTGCACTTCCTAGCCATCACTTAACATGAACCAACAACCAAAGCACTGATGATTGAGGCCTCACTATACTGAAATTGGAAGTGAAAAAAATAACCTCCCATTAGCTTAAATAGAATTGGGATTTCCCACTGACAAATATAACATTGAGTGTATTTTGATTCACATTACATCTTCTGTATCATAACACCATTCTGGTTTATGTAAATTGCACCTTGCAATTAAAGAGAGGGGAAAACAAAAGCTGAACATGCAGGGTTTTATGGTTTCTAAACTTCACTTCAGAATCTTACCCATGCTCTTACCATCAGCTTTCTCCATTACTACATACCCTCTTAAGACTATCTTTACAAGAGGTATTAACATACAGATATTTTACAGAAGTGATTAATCTCTTGACCTTGGTTACTAATTTTATATATTTAATACTAATTTACTATATTTCATTATTTACTCCAGCATTTTTTTCCCCCCAGATTTTGAAAATAATGTGGGTACAGCTTCATTCTTAGGGTCATTTTACTGTCAGGGAGAGAACAATTGTTCTCTTGCAATTTTTTATCTAAATCTTTGCAAAAAATTTCAATAATGCTTAGTCTGCCTTTCAAAATTATTTTCACATCTCTGTCATTCTTCCTTCTGGAAAAAAAAAGTCTGAGTCAAGAGAAGAATGAAACATCATCTCTTTTTCATCAGGAAAGAGAACAGTGGTATCAAACACACGTAGCAGCAATAACCCTGCTTTCTGCATATTGCACATTTTATTTCAATGTTTCATGAATCATAATATGCTAATACAGACGCACTGTCCATGCACTTGTTGTGGTTTAAGCTCAGCCGTAAATCTGACACGATGTCATTAGCTCACCCTCCCCCTTCCTTCTCCGACTCCCAGAGGGATGGGGAGGAGAATCGAAAGAATGTAACTCCCAGAGGTTGAAATAACAGCAGTCCAGTAACTAAGGTATAACACAAACCACTGCTGCTACCACCAATAATAATAATGATAAGGGAAGCAACAGGGGAAGAAAATACAACCACTCATCACCCACCAACCAACACCCAGCACAACCGAGCACTGAATGAGCCCTTCCAGGTGACTGCCCCCAGTTTATATACTGGGCATGACATGCTGTGGTATGGAATACCTCTTTGGTCAGTTTGGGTCAGGTATCCTGTCACTGCTTCCTCCCAGCTTCCCCTCCTCTGTGGCAGAGCATGAGGCTCAGAAAGTCCTTGGTGAGACTAAACATTACTAAGCAGTAACTGAAAACATCGGTGTTATTAGTGCTGTTCCCAGGCTGAAAGTCAAAAACACAGCACTGCAGCAGCTACTAAGAAGGAGAAAAATGACTGCTACTGCTGAACCCAAGACAGCACTTTATTCCAGTTTCTTGTCCCATGTTTATTTTCAAGCCAGTCCATCTTTTAGTAGATTGGAATAGAGATTTGCTAAGCACAGCAAAATCACAAAGGTTTCCAAGCCATTTCATGCAGCCATGAGCCTCTATTTGTCTGTGGATAGGTGACTCACATGTTGTAATTGCTGTTGGCATTTCACTCTTAAGCATATTTACAACCATCATGAATAGGCTGCTTAAAGCCAGAGATTTATACCATTTCTATTGTAACCATGCAGAAAAACTTTATTCTTCTGTTCCTGTCTGTCCTTAATCTGTAGTTGCATGTACAGAATTAGCCGGTAATGAAATACATTAGAAAGGACTGAGTGTTAACTGTAAAAGCCCAGCTCTCCATGTGTGATTTAAAAAACAATAGACATCACATTTAAGATTCTAATGGGCATCAGAGCTAAAATGAGATTAGAAACTTTTAACTGAACCTAAACTACATTTTTCAATTTTTAGTAATCTCCTGACAGTAAATCCCTCCTATGCCAGTCAGACCATAATGTGCAGACTTTTTGAGTTTTCCTTTCTTAAAACATTGGAAAGGCTTTTTGCAGGATTTTCTTGATATCTTTTATTCACCATGTCAGTAATTGAGGGTTCAAAACTGAGCGGCCAAGGAAATGCTTTTCCTAATTACATAACATAAGCCCTCTACCATATTTTTAGCTCTATTCTCAGTTGTTCAGGTTATACTCAAATTCAGTTTGATACTATGAATAATTCACATATTTCCTCTCACTCACTGTAAGAGACCGTAAGATTTACTGCAGTGAACAGGCAGCACCTAGTGGTCTTGAAATGCATGAACAGTTCAAGTTCTTAACAGTTCCAAGTTCTTGAAATAAACATTTCATGAACTAAAATCAAGTATTGGTTTTCCCATGTGTTAGCATGTGCGTGTGTATGTGTTTGCATGGGACAGAAAACATTCAGTTTCTGACTTGCTCTGAGATCTAGATCTTTATCTTGAGGGAATTTATCCTTTAGTACTTCACAGACAAATACAAGGAAGAAAACAAACTCTTGTTTTTAAAAAACATTGGTTACAATGAAGCCAACCCATACAAAGCCTCCACATCTTACAAAAATCCTGAAATTCTTTACAGTTAATACAGTACTTTCATGCCTCCATCTAATTGTAACCCTTCAATTTTAAATTCAAATCCCCCAAGCTAGTTATAATAATTATCAATATTGATTATCAAACCTCAGAGTCTATTTCTGCTGAAATGAATAAAAAATTTGACAGCTATCGGACAAATTACTCTCCGGAATTGCTAGGAATTGCATAGCATTAAAAGTAAGGAAGAAGGAGGAAACTTGGTCAGTTAAGCTTATTATAACAACCTGAGCTCCATAAGAATGCATACCTTGAAGGTAAGTTTCATGTTTTATCATATTACAGCAGTCAGAGATTATTGGATCATTAGCTTTAATTTTATTATAAGAATTTGTTTGTATATCCATTTATCTGCAGGATTTGGTTTTGCTCTCTACTGAGTTTCTCACTTCAAAAGCAAATATACCTAAGACTATTTGAAGCATTGCTAGAAACAGGCAAATATGACTGCATCAGCAAAACCACTCTGTGCATTTTTTAGTATCCTTCCAAACTTTATTGGAAACGTCAGTCAAAAAAAATAAACATATTCCATATGCACCATTTTGATTCCATAGAAGTCAATGAACAGTCTCTGTTTCCATTTTTGGGTATCACAAAAGGCAGTGACATGGGTGGACCGAGAAAAGAGTGAGAATTGCTTCAAACTCTGGTAACCAGAAACTGCAACAAGCCTCTTACTACCTGTGCCTGGACTTCTCTGTTCCCCCTCGGTACATACAACAATTCTTCTGGAGTACGCCAGCTTTACATGGACGATGGATGGATGGATGGATGGATGGATGGATGGATGGATGGATGGATGGATGGAGGGATGGATGGAATGCATTTTGTGTTTCTTATACATGCACTGAAGCTTTCAAAACTGCCACCTTCTTTTACAATGAACTTCCTGCTACATTTAAAACAAATAAAGAACTGGAAAGCTTAATATGGAGCATGACTTCTGAACTAAGGCCAAATCTGAAGCCACTAGGTAGCTATGAAGCCACACCACTGAAGTCAGTAAGAAAGATGCTGCTCTTTTGTGAACCAAGGAATTTAGCAAAATATAATTCTAAGAGACCCTTTCATTAGGGATGAGGAGATGCTTGCCTTCACAGAACAGAGTTCCTGTGGCAGACCACATAAATCCATGGTAATATCTAAAGAGTATTAGGTGTTCTGTATCTCCAAATTTCTTAAAAAATGAGGGCTAGGCAAGCCTGTTTCTCCTGCTTGTTTCCTTTCAGTCCTCCCAAGGTTCTCTGCAAATGTAGAAATCAATCCTGTTCCCAGAAAGATGTGGAAAGCTGTTCACTCCTGCATGAAGAAAGGTATGGATTACATGCTGTCATACTTTAAGCCCAGCCAGCAACTCAGAACCATGCAGCCACTCTCCCGCTCCTCCCTTTCTTCCCCTCCCCGCTACCCACTCAGGAGGAGAATCAAAAGAATGTAAACCCTCTGGGTTGAGATAAGAACAGTCCAATAACTAAAGTATAATACAAAACTACTACTACTAATGATAATAATGATAAGGGAAATAATAAGAGGAGAGAATATAAAACTAAAAAAGTGGGGGAAAAAACCAATAAACACAAGTGATGCACAATACAATTGCTCACCACCCACCAAGCGATACCAAGCCTGACCTGAGCAGCGATATGGACCTTATGGGTGACTCCCCCCAGTTTATATACTTGGCACAACGTGCCATGGTATGGAATACTCCTTTGGCTAGTTTGGGTCAGGTGTCCTGTCTCTGCTTCCTTCTGGCTTCTTGTGCCCCTCCTCACTGGCAGAGCATGAGAGACTGAAAAGTCTTTGATCAGGGTAAGCATTACTTAGCAACAACTAAAACATCAGTGTTATCAGCATTGTTTTCAGACTAAAGCTGAAACACAGCACTGTACCAGCTACTAGGGAGGAGAAAAATTACTCTTACAGCTGAACCCAGGACACACACATATACAGCCTCTTCTCTATGTGCATGATCTGCATAACGTGTCAAAGGAAATCTTATTCAGAAGTGACAGTGATCAGAATACAGCCCATTAACTCTCACACTAATGGCACTAGTAAAAAGTCCCTCCCTCACATAAAATCATTTTATTGTCTTTGTACAAATTGTAAGGTACAATCAGGAGGCCATCTTATACTATTGATTTTTCCTAACTCCACACTGAAATCAATGAGGAGACCTGCTTAAAATCGATAGTACAATAAAGAATCTGCAGAGCTGTTTACAGTAGGACTTTTTCTAATTTTTTGTTTGTTTTCTTCTTTTAGTTGATCATACTCAATCTGACATGTCGATACCGGATGATAAATAACCCATGTGTGTATGGGACTTGTCAAAAATGAGAACAATATGGATACAATGATGTTAATATTGAATTTTCAGTGGGAACAAATATATTACGGAACTAAAACAGGGTGTGGTATCACTCAAAATTGCTATCCTTTCAAATCAGAGAATGGGTTCTGATGGCCTAGGAAAAAGGTTCTTTCAGTTCACTCACACAGTAAATAAAATATTCAAGTCTAGAAAGGAAAAAACATGTTAAAAAGGGGGTTTATTGCCCAGATTGAAAGCAGTTTAGAAAGTGTATCTAAAATTCACATGGGAGTCACAGTTGACCACCTTGGAAAGAGAAGGAAAAATATTCAGAGCTGATGGATTTTCTGGAAACAAGGATAAAAACGTAGTTCTTTATTTCCACCAAATCCAGAGAGCTGACCTTTCCACAAATATAGAAAGTAGAAACAAGTACAATGAAGCTAACAGGACCCACTGAGTTCATTTATATTTGATAAGAGAACGTCTTTGTATATTAATCTGGGAGGGAGAATCTGCATTCTGCTATGCACCGAAGAGGCTTTATAAAACTTTGAACTCTGTGGAGAAGAGAGATGTTAGCTGTAGCCCTGTGCTTCACATTTTTGACAAAAGTAGCTCTAGACTACTATTTCTTGGATTGCTCTTCTGAGGTGCTAGAACTTGTCTAATATACAATACCATAAGCCTTGAAATCTGGCTTTTAGACTACTCTGGCAGTGTGTGCATGTAAGCTTGCAGTCCCTATTTTGTGTTGGTTTTGACTGCCATTGTTTTAAAAATTATTTTGCCATTTTGCCACCCTTTCCAAACAGCAAATTCTAACCAGTTTATGAAGGAAATCCTCAACATTTAACACATGAAATAAACACCTAAAATATTTCAGATCATTCTAAAACAGTACAGAGACAAAACTAACAGGGATACAGTTTCCATCTGTAATATGGGCATAATGGTATCCTTTTAGATGTGTACTGAAAAGAGAAATTAATTATAACGCTAACATAGTTCAGATGTTATGGTATAAGTATTGCAGAACAGACTGTGAGAAAGACTGATTAAAGAGACATGTAAATTAACTATACTACAGTACTCAATTGAGTAGCATGAGTTCCTTCCACTGGAACAATGGCCAGCCTGTCAATATTCCATCAATATCCTTCAAGCTTAGAGAGACTGGGTTTGATAGGCATGGAGGCTGATCTACCCAATCAACACTGCTCTCTCCCCCCGCTCTCCAAAAGAACACTTCATGTATTTTCTTTCAAAAATTTCTCCTGAAATAAATTCAATCTGGATCAAAACTAAAGGTGTACAAGGAACAGCGGAAGGCAAATAAAAAAAAGGCATGAAAATAAAAAGTTTAGGCCTAGGGCACAACATACAACATATAGGGAATATCTACTAAAGGCTGTAGAGCAGAAATTAACAGCACAGACACAAAGTGACAACTCCAAGCAGCAAATCACATTGAAGCAAGTCTCCTTTCACGTTTCCAAACAAATACACATGTACTAGCTGCCCTAAGAGTTCTGGGATATAAAGGATGGATGGAAATATTAAGTGATCTGCCTTACGAACACAGCTTGAAAACAGACAAAAATAGCCCTTTTTTAATAAAACAAGACATTTGAGGACTTTTTGTTTGCTTGTTTCTTTGCTTTTTAAGAGGTCAGAAGGTCTTTTTCCATTTCAACCATGCTGCTGTACCAATCCTGTGAGCATTGCCCCAGGCTTTTTTCTTCTGGCCAACGCCAATTTAATCTGTAATGAAAACATTGCAAGTCAGACTACACTACCTACTAGCATATTGATTATTTTTCACTAAACAGTTACAAGGAAATCAAAATCCCATCTCCTTCTCTATTTTTTGAGCTAGTTTTTTATTAGGTTTGGGGTTTTTTCCATGTTGATCTTTTATTTGTGTACATAAATGAGTCGAAGTGTAGGCTATGGCATCCATAAAAGCTGTATAGGTCTACCAAAACTTTCTTATATAGTGATATCAGCACATCCTTCATGCGTAGGTATGAATCTACTGATGCACATTCATTAGTACATCATACACACAAACTCCCACTTAGGGAACCATACCAATATAAATCTCTTTGTAACAGTAAAAGAGCATTCATATTATGAATGGTGACAGTATTTCGGTTTAAAAAACCCATGCCCTCAGTTGAACTGATCCATGTTATAACTGTGTAGCTCAGATCCCAGCCCCTTCTATCACTGAAATCAAATACTTTTTTAAAACAGAAAAAGTTAAACCCATCTGAGAGAAATGCAGCTAATTAAAATGGTATTTAATCTTAATTCAGAATAAAGTGTTTATGCCATAGATCATACTTCACAGTTCCTAAATATGATCTCCAGTTCCCAAACATCACCTCTTTCCAGCTGAGCAAAAGAACCCATTTTCCATGCTTCTGATAATGACTCTTCCTCTAAGGATCACTTTCTGGCATGGGTAGGAGAGAAAGAAATCTAGATGAAAGCATCAGTCCCAAACATCTCTCACAGCCAGAGAGATTAAAATGCTAATCAGATCACCCAGAGACAGCAAGTAACACTCTCAAACTAATACTGTGCCATATCTAATACCCTGGAAAACGAATTGCGTTCCAAGCAGTGAATGATATTGTCTGACATAAATAAGCAAAACTCAGAAGACCATTTTGAAAGCTTATTTGAAAACCTTTCCATCAGCAGATACTGCTGGTGTTGTCTGTTTTCTAAAGAAAATCCAAGCCCAGCTATTGGTGAAAATAAATAAATAAATAAAAAGCCTACAATAAAAATACTTGTTTGGAGTGAAACAGTTGTGGGTATGATAAACTCATTTCTGCAGTAGTGCTGGTTGTCCACATGCTTCTCCTTCTGCCTGAGATTTGTAATTTGATCTTGACAAATAAGGACCTATTGCTCCACTGGTTGGTTTAGGCTGATGGTAAGCCTTTAGGTTTGTTCGCCCAGGTTAAGTCAACAGTGTGCCCTGGCAGCCAAAAGGGCCAGGCGTGTCCTGGTGTGCATCAAGCATGGCATAGCCAGCTGGTTGAGGGAGGCTATTGTCCCACTCGACACTGACTGGGGTGGCCCTACCTTGAGTACTGTGTGCATTTTTGGGCAACTAAACATCTAACTATTAGCGTATATCTGGAGAGGGGTGACCAAGATGGAGAAGGGCCTTGAGGGCAAGACTTCAGAGGAGCAGCTGGCATGATTTGTTCAGCTTGGAGGAGAGAAGGCTCTGTACTCAATTGATACTGTGAGCTCATCGCAGTCTACAACTTCAGCAAGAGGGGCAGCGGAGGGAGGGAGAGGTGCTGATCTCTCTCTGGTGATCAGTGGTGGGGCATGAGGAAATGGAATGAAGCTGTGTTGGGGAGGTTCAGATGGACATTAGGAAAAGGCTCTTCTTCACTGAGAGGGCAGTCGCTCACTGGAACAGGCTCCCGAAGGAAGTGGCTATGGCACCAAACCTGTCAGAGTTCAAGGACTGTCTGGATGACACTTTCCATCGTATGGTGTTGTTTTAGATAGTCCTGTAAAGAACAGAGAATTGGACTTGATGATCCTTATGGGAAGGGCTGATCCTTAGGAAGAGCTGATAGATCTTGAGAATCTATCAGTGTTGCAAACGGCTCATAGCAAGTGCCGGATTTTGGAGAACATAACTCTAGAGGAAGGACCTAAGGGAAAATAAAACAGAACAACTCAAAAAGGTTGTCTTGCTATGATCTTCTGCTTGCTAGATTATTTCGCCCTCAGTGATGGATTGCCCTTTCAAATACCTAAATTACAGCATTTTAGGTAATAAGAAGATGGAGTGACAGCAATGCATAAGAACTGTTGGGGCTGGTTTGTTTTGTTTTGTTTTGTTTTTTTTTTTTTTTTTTTTTAAGGTTTAGACCATTCTACTTTTTCGAAGAATCACCAATATTTTCTGGTGAAAATTAGTGACATTAAGAAAAATATTAAACTAGCTCTAGTTATCTTGTTGTTATTGTTGGGTTTTGTTCTTGACAACATAACCTTGATGTCAAACTGTTTCTTGTTTCCTCAATAAAATCAGCTCTTGAGAAATCTTTCGTGTATGCTAATAGTTTCCTATGTGCAAAGCCCAATCTGACGTTGTGGCATTTCCTTAGTTTACAAACAGTAGTGAGAATCTAAAAAATGGGACAAATTTTTGCAAACATCCACTCTTTTTGGCTGCTCTCACCTCTGATGCTCACAGGAATACTATGTCTACTCATACATCTCAATTAAAACTGTGAATCCTTCCTACCGCTGGAAGTCAAGCTTTGATGTTGCTAAAAAATCTGGATTTTGTGAACCCTTAAAATTTCCTCAAAAATCCCAGTGAGCAAGGCTCATCCTGATCATTTTCCTTCACGTGATTTCTGACACGATTTCCTCGAATGCCATTTCCCCCCCCCCCCTTTCCTTGGAATTTGAACAGCTAGACTAGGCGGTGGTTAGGAAAAGCTCCATGCCCAGCAGCAAAGATGTCACCCGTATGCTCAACTACTGGGTTTGGATTTGACAGTGAAATCCACCCCAGCCGACAGCAGCACCGCGAGTGCTGCCGCACACAGGACCTCCACCCGGGGCTGCGGTCTCTGACTACCTGAAGGCAAATTTAGGGTAAACGCCGCCGCCTCGGCAGGGACAACCTGCACGGGGCCCCTAAGCGAGGCCTAACTGTGCAGGTTCCGGGTACGCCAGGCCGGACCCCACCACGGATCACCGCACCGGAGGGGCCGAGGCAGCGCAGGGCTGAGGCCCGCTCCGGGAGGCCGCCGGGCCGCCCTTCCCACCCCGCGCCAGGGTGCAGACGGGCAAGGACCCGACCGCCAGCGCCGGCAGGAAGGCGAGGACGCGCGGCCGGCTCAAGGCCGGCGGAAGGGCGGTGCGGGAGCGTCGCCGTTCCCCGCCCCCGACACTGCGGCGCGGGGCCGCGGCTCCGGCGCTGTAGGGGGCGCTGCGCGGCCTGGCGCGGGGCTGGGTGCGCCGCTCCCGGCGGCAGCGCAGTTCCCGTTCCTGTCGGTGTTGGTGTTGCTGTTCCCGTCGGGTCGGGCCGGGCGGCGGCCGTTTCTCGTCCTTGTTGCCCCCCCTCCACCCCCTGCCTCGCAGTGTCGGCGCCGGTGGTAGGGAGGGCGGGAGCGCGGGGCGCGGCGAGGGAGCGCGGCGCCGCCGCATGCGTCGCTGATGGAGCCGGGCTCGGGGCTGCCGCAGCGTAGGGTGGGGGGCGGCGGGCTAGACCTCGGGGCGGGCTCGGCGGCGGGGTCGCCGGCGCTCTCCGGGGGGCAGTCCCGCCGCAGGAAGCAGCCGCCGCGCCCGGCCGACTTCAAGCTGCAGGTGATCATCATCGGGTCGCGGGGGGTGGGCAAGACCAGCCTCATGGAGCGCTTCACCGACGACACCTTCTGCGAGGCCTGCAAGTCCACTGTGGGTAAGGGAGCCTGCTGGGCCGCGCCTGTCCCGTCTCGGGGGAGGGGGGTGTCCTTCCCCAGTGCCCACCTTGCCTCAGGGCCCGGCCGGGGGAACGCGGGTATCTATGTGGCTGCCGCCTGCCCTGGCCCTTCGCCCACCTTTCCCCAAGCTTGGTCCTCTCCCCGCATGCCGGCTTGAGGCTGTTTCCTCGGAGCTTCCCAGGCCTCGTCCCCTTCAGGGTGCGTGGTGGTGGTCCCCGTCCCCCTTCCGCCCGGCGGAGCGAGGTTTATTCACGCCGGGTGGATTCCTAGAACTTCCACAGTGCCTCACGGGCAGTGTGGGGAGGAAGCCCTTGGTGCCAAACTTCCCACCTCTTGAAGGGAAGATTGTGGACGGCCTAGTTATATCGTTGCAAGTTTTGAGAAGGTGTTGGGTATTCAGTTTCAGCCTTACTAATGACAAACAAAGAGCACAGGTTAAAAAAATAGTCAACTAGGGATGGTTGGTAAAATGCGGTTTTGTGCTTAAGTCTTAGGTATTGCATATAGGGAAACAGGAGTGTTTCGGGAGTTGAAAAGTTGCACACTGTGCATTTAATATAGTCGATGGAACTTCAAACACTCTTCCAGACCATAGTCTGATTAACTTCAGATTGCTGTTATGCTTTCATCAAGAAAACCTCCTGTGATGTTAGATCTGAGGAAGTTATGTTTTGTTTCTTGAAGAGTAGTACCTCTTGAGCACACTGCGTGTTTCACTCTTCACGTACCTAACCAGAAAGCAACCTCCTAGTTCTGTAGTATGCTGTCTTATTTATGGTTTAGTCATCTGTATGAGTCTTGGGGGTAATTTAAGGCCTGCTGTCTTTTAATATACATAAAAGGGTAAAAGAAGGAAAACAAGCAAGTAAGTCTGCATTGTTATTAGAGTCCTGTCCTTGGAGTTGAACTCTCTGAGTGTTGCAGCAAGGTGCTTGTTAACTCTGTGTCATTGGATAGTATGTATGCTTAGATTAATTGCAGCTTGGAATGTGAGGAAACTTACAGCATCTGATGAAATGTAATTATATTGCCTTTTAGATGCCAAATTATTACTCTCCAAAACTATCTTCCTGTGACAAAACAGTATACAGTTACTTTTACTTTAGTTTTAATGTGTATTTTATCAGTCATTTCACTCTTTCCTAGGTACTCTAAAAATCAAAATCTGGTAGTGCAGATTAGCATGGTTAGCATCAATATATTTTTGTTTTGAAGCTGGTAACTTTGTAAAAGGTAGACAGTGGTAGTGTATCAGAAGCATTAATCCTCAAGTGATATGTTGGAATTAAGAAATACTGATGACTTTTGTAGATGGGCAAATTTCATTGAAGATATGGCACAGCTGAGGAAGTAGAACTAATAGTGAAATGTGTTATTTATGAATTCTCCAGGTCTGTATGTTGTTTTGAACTCATATATCTTTTTTGGATTGACCAGAATTAAGGGTTCCTTCAAGGTTGGGCTGCTGTCTAGAGGTAGGGTTAGTTTCCTGATGCAAATCTTGAGAAGTGAGAGGAGGTGCTCTAGACTCCAGTCCTGACTTCCAGGCTGGTGCCTTGTAAGCAAAACTGATTTACTAGATAACTCAAGACAGTGATTGAAGCAGAGAAGCTTCCTTATTTTAGGAAAGAAATGTGTTATGCTGCTAGACAGAAGGTTACGTAATGTTTGATGTACAAAGTGTGCCAACATAAAGCACCGTAGGGAAACAACTTGTACCAAAATACATCTAGAAAGACCTGCAGTAACGGCATTCTTTCAAGGTTCTCGGACTAAACTTGAGAGCTGTTGAGATCCCCCCAGATCTTTTGACTGCCAAGTGGAAGAGCTTTTCACAGCTTGCACCCTACTTTTTTGCACTACAGAGTAAAAAAAAAAAGTAACTTCTGCTATTAACATTTAATGTAAATTGAAAATAACCCACACTCCAAAATGACCTGAGGTCAGACTTTGATACACAGTTGAAATCATAAAGCCCTTTCTTTGACACCCATTGCTGCAGTGGTTTTCAAGAATTACAAGTGGAGAATGTGTTTTGAAATGTTGTTGAAAACCCTGTGACTGGTCTTATTCCAGGGGAAGTTTTGTAAACCGAGTATACCTCAGCATTACATTTGAAAAGGCCATGTAACCAAACAAACAACTAAAATTTATTGTATCTGCCTTGTATTAGTGAAGCTGAATTTTAAATGCCATGCTATAATACTCCCTTACCTTTATTGTGGTTTCCAGCTTTTCTGATTTAGTTCTAAACCTGTGCAAGTATAGGCCAAACAGAACAATTTTCAACACTTAACCTTTTGTATGAAAGTGTACAGGCTACTTGAAGGTCTTCTCTGATAGTGGAAGAAATGCAGATGCCCAAAGTCTTTGGCCATCTCCTGCCCTTAAGTGCTGTTTAGGGTAATAACGCTGCGTCTTTGAAAAGTGGAGTGTATGCTGAAAAAGGGAGGTGTGGATTCAATTAAGAAAGATACAATTTTTTAACGCTAATTTAAGAAGACTACATTGCCAGATTGGTGAAGTAAATTCTGTAATAAAAACACATCAACATGTCTTCAGTCTTGTCTCAGATACTGAAGTTCTTCGAAAGTGTTCAAAAATAGCTTGGCAGATTTCAGCAGATTATTCGTAACGGCACACAGTGTGCTGTTGATCTAAAATTCTTTTGATGTACTTATTTTGGGCATTAAGTTAGTTGCATAGAATATTGTGTCTACTTAATCTGATATTTACATAGCACTGAAAATACTCAATATGCTCAAATGTTTACTGATTTTAGCTTGTGCTTGACAAAGAAATAATGTTGCTCTTTCCAATTTTATGTGCTAGGGTTTGAATGTTTGTTCTTACTACTAGGTTATAACTATTTTTATTACTTGTTTGGGTGAAGAGATTGTTTTTAGATATGTTCCTCTGTATCTGCAATGATGTAAAATTACTCTCTTCTTGCCAGTGTTAAATCCAGAGGAGTTACAGTAACTTCTTTTCTATAATGGATTAACACTTGTGCAAGGGTAATATTGGCATCATATTACCTTTGTCAACAAACGTAAATATACATATTTTTTTTTAGATACAATCTGTTCTCTGTTTATGATTTGTTACCTTGCTCCCGTACACCTGCATTATTCATACAGGAGCAGAACCCAAAACTGTCACTTGGAGGTTTTTCAGACTTGACAATTAAAAATAGGAATGCCAAATTTGGCATGAAAAAGGATGATCTTTCCAAAAGGAGTGGATAGTTACTCACTGCCTCATTTGTGAAAAGATTCAAAGATGGGAAGTGAAGGAAGAATGCTTGCCTTTGCTTCTTCCCATTCCTTACCCTGCCCCAAGTAGTTATTATTCTGAAATAAATTCATCTTAATTCATATCTCCATGGTGGTGATGTTGTAATTTATCTATATTTTTAATGGCGCTATCTCACCCTCTTTTTCATCAGAGTCCCTTTATTTAGCAAAGTTCTCTGTTCTCTTCCCAGCATCTGACCAAGTCTCACAGTTGTCTGTCCTACCTGCATACACCAAATTTTAGCTCATTCCCAATCTCTCTCCTCTGTTTTTCTTCTATGACAGATCAAAAAATTCCTGTACTCAGCAGTATTTCCTGTCTACCTAATTTTGCCTCAGGCAGTGCCCTTCTCTCTGGGTTTTAATCTCTTGGTTAAACCTGAGGTTCCTGCTCACCCAAACCTGGGGCCTTGCACTGACTCACCTTTCGAATGCCTGGCTCTCGCACTCAAATCAAGTTGAGCTCCTTGGCTTTACTTTTACATGCTGGCTTAGCATGTGAAGTTTCTGAGGCTTAGTCTTACCTTTTCCACGAAGTCTGAAAGCATCCCAGGGTAGATGCCTTGTCCTTGGTAAGGTCAGAGCTATTCACAGGAAACTGCAGTCGGACTTCTAAACACTGAAGGTTTCTTCAGTCCTGGTTTACAAGCAAAATCACAGGTGGAGCTACTCAGCTAAGTTTGTAGTGGAAAGATTTGTTGTGGATCAGGATGGAAATGTGGCAACCTGTGATCTGTTTTGGACTAATTGTAGCCTGTGGGATCCAGATCAGTGGCATATAAATGTACTGCAGTGTAAGACTCCTTTGACTCACTGAAATACTCTTTGACCTTGTTTCACCTTAATTTGATGTTAGTGTGAGATGGTATGCAAGTTGGAAACTCATTAGATTTACAGCGCTCCATGGCTTTTTCTTCCAAGTAGTCTTCTCTGTCAGTTCTTTTTAGAACACCCATGTCCATGCAAAATGTCTAATGTCCATCAAATAAACAATATCAGTGGTGAAAACTTCAGGTTTATATTTTATCAGAGTAATCTTAAGGAAGGCAGCTTCTGATTTTGATACATGTGCACATATATGTGTTATATGTATATACAAATATATATATGCATACATATATTTGGGGGTTCTGAAACAATTCAAACCCTTTCCTTGTTCTTCTTATCCTTAAAGAATGTGGACTAACAGCATAAATGTTAAGTTCCATTCCCACAGGCTTGTCATATAACATAATTGTATTAACTTAAAAGTATCAGCCTATTCATTTAAAAAGTATTAATTAGTCATTTTTCAGAACTGCCATTGAAGTTGCTCCTCAGTTTTTCAGTTACCCTACTCAGTGTTTGTTCTCACAAGCACTGCAAATGTGGCATGTGGTTTTGAAAAAGTTTTCTGTAAATAATAATTAAAATTCTTTTAAAAACAAGTTTAGTAACTTCATGTAATCTGAGATGAAGAACAATCTATGTAAAATTTTCCAAAAAACATCCCATACCAACTAGAACAACTTCTATCTTTTTGCTGTGCTTGTATGTGTGTGGGCTCTTTGTGATAAGTATAATTTGTTTTAATTTTTCTTTAAAGTTTGTTTTTTCCTTTCCATAAGATGGCACTGAAAACTTAGTTGGGGTGGGGAAAGGGAAGGAAAGATAGAAATAGGTGTCTCTTGCTTTATCACATCATGACAAAATAGCAGAAGGATGTTCTTGCTTTACACACAAAATTAGCTGTGAACTCAGACTGATAAATTTTCGCTGTTGTACAAAGGAAGAAAATTCTGGTCAGTGATAAGTATTTCTGTGAGAATCAACCATTCTTATCTTTGCATATCCAGGGTGTTACTACATATATTTTCATATATATTGGCTTTTTAGCTAGGGAGAAATAGTGTAAATAATCAAGTGTCTCATTAATGGTGCTGCAGCTACTTGACAAACTACAAAGATAAGAGAGCAGGAGTTTAGAAACTCTCATAGAAAACAATTTTGACTTGCACAAAACCTTAAGATAAGGTTACTTAAGAGTACCTATGAACTTGTCTTGTTTGTTTTCAGTTGTGTAACCATGAGTTTAGGAAATGCAACTTGCAGTAGAAGCCTGTGTTGCCTGGAAGCTGTATTTTACCTTTAGGAGCAGTGTAGCCACTTGTGATTGATACAAGAGACTACAGCAGCCTAAAGCGCTAGGCAAATCATGGTTTGCCTTATGTGTCAACTAAGCATATTTTACAGCATTTGGTGTAGTCAGCAATTGTTTTCTATGCATAACGGTTTGAATCCTCATAAGGTAACAAAACTATATTCTAAAATAGGAATATGTACTGGGTAGGTAACACAAATTATAAGGGTTCAAGAACACAGTTTTGGGGAGGTATGGGTGTTTTAATTAACAAAAGCTTGCAAAGAAAAGCAAGTATGAAATTGACTTTGTTTTCTTCATTTGTAAATTAGATGTTAACTTCAGCTGATAGAAATATGTAGGTACTGGGTTATATCAACAGTACAGAACTGTCAGAGCGCCTTCTAGACCCTAGTTAGTACATATATGAGAATGCACAAGTAACACAACAGGCAAAATGAAGAGGCCACTTGAATGGTGTTGGATGCAGAGTTTAGTTTGCAAGGAGAGTGGAATGCAGCTGTCAAACTCAGTCTCTGCTGTGAACAGCTGAGCACGTCAGAAGCAAAGGAAAAAAATACAGTCAGGCTGTATGAGTCTCTGTTATGGACTTATTTCTTTCTGGGAGCTGGGAGCTTAAATGTTCATTTAATAAAAATAGTGCATATACTCTGCAGAGTAATTGTATTTTACCTATACTAAAATATGGAAGAGACAGGATTTTTAGAGTGCTTTTCATCGCAAACATGCTGAAATCTTTGTCAACTATCTTCACTAGGCTGTCCTTAAACAAGAGTATTAATATTTCTAGTTGTTAAGATTGCAGCTATTTAACAGCATATAGCAACACCTTTATGACTTACTTCTTCTGATATGCCAAGGATTGGGAAAATTAATACCCAAACCAAAACACTAAATTCAGTCTTATTTTGAAATATATTCCACCTTTTTAAAATCTGGTTGGTGCTGCTCATTGAATAATTTAGGTTTTTTTCACATGCAATTTTCTGTTCACATCAGCTAGTGGTCGACCAGTGGCTCGCTATGTTTTCATGTCTGTAATCAGAAGGTTTGAAATCAAGTCTTGTTCAGGAAGACACAGAGTCTTATTCCTTACAAGTTCCCCTTCCGCCTCATTCTGTTTATCAAAATTTTGGTACGCACTTTGAACTTTGTGCCATAAATAGCGCCAAAAGCCTACATTTTGTGAAAGGTTGAATTTACTGTCCACAAGAATGTAAAGAAGTGGTAACTTTATCCATCCTCATGGAGTTTGGAAGTACTAAAGATCTGGGATGTTTAGAGGCTGTATGATGGACATTCAAAAATCACCTTAGCGTCCCATAAACTCATTAAAATTACACCTTCAAAATTTAGTCATGACATAGACATTAATAAATTATTTTTTTCCTGTTGTTGGTTTATCTGTTCTACTCTGGTCTGTACCACAGTTGCCAGTTGAGATGTGGGTACACTTTTATTTTAGGCAAGCAGTTCTCAAATGTCTGCATGTCAATCCTTCTAGAATTACATGCTGAAGCTTTATGGACAATGTACTTTACCTGCCTCTAAAATAATACCCAAACTGGCTCATATCTGACTAGTACTTAATGCTTCCAAATCTTTAATTTATAACATGCAATTTGAAAGAGGTGTTTCTGCTTTAGTGTGTGTTAAAATTAACTGCATGTCCTACAGCTTAAGTTAAAATAAGATATAATGTGTTTGGGTTTGTTTTTTTCTACAGTTTTTGTAATCTTCCCCTCTCCCCCTCCCCCCCCCGCCATGTACTTTTTGTTGTTGTTGGCTTCCCCCATCTCAAGAAAGACGATGCGAATCTGTATCGAAGCTATTGAGCATCTTCTCATTGACTTCAGTAGTTTCTGGGGAGGTCTAAGTGTTGTACTGTATTCAGTTACGGGCCAGGACTAATGAAGCTGGTTCTTAGCTCAAGAAGCACGTGACCTCAGTCATCAGTTGTAGCAGAAGTTAAGAAAATTTGTCAGTATAATGCTGTCAGATGTCCAAATTAAATAAACTGTTGTGGTCGTTGAATTATATGTTTGTTCTAATGGGTAATTAATATACAACCTCTGATTGTTTAAGCTGATTGTGTTTCTTTAAATGCAGTCTGATTATTTTTCACTGATCGAATTGCTTTGATGCAAATCACTAATAGGCCTATGCAAATTTAGTCTATTGGAATTGATTTTAGTTGGAGGGGTTTTTTGTGCTCTGTTTGCATCTGTTTTCCCAGTTCTTCCTTTAACTTTATTATCAAGAAATCTTGGCCTCAGAAAGGTCACTGTGTGCATTAAGCAAAACAGCTTCCACTTCCTTTTTCTGTCACTTAGTGGGGAGTGGAAAAAAAGAAGTGTTGAAAACATAAATGCAAAATACGTTTTAAGAAGTTCTTTCACTATTTGTTTTATTCCTAAACAAATTTTTTTTGGCTTTAAAGAGAGAGGTTAGACCCAGTTGTGTATGTTTCAGTTTGTGCTTTCATAGATAACTTTTATTTCCTGTTTGGGGCAAGAAAATAATATGCTATAATCTTTTCTAGGCTAGACTCCATTTTCATTGGATTTCAGTCTCAAGTTTGGAACGGTCTCAAGTTTGGTTCAGTGACAAGATAAATCACCCTCACTGACTTGCCCTTATCTAGAACTTCATTAGTGCACTTCTATTTTGAGTGTCTGTTTTCTTTCCTTTAAGGCTGTTTATTTTTGAAAGGAGTGCAGACAGTTTGCTTCACAGGGTGTTTAGTATACTTTAAAAAAACAAAACAAAATTCTTCTGTTCTACTAGCCCTTTATTTTCCCTGGAAAAAAACCCATCGTTTCAGTTGAGTGCTTGTCATAATAGATGCTCTCATTTGCATGAAGCATATTTTTAATCTAAAGTTCATGTGCTATTAACAATGTGTTTTGTATAAAAATTTGAAAATCCTCGCCTAATAATCTTACCTTACACACACCATGTAAGTGTTACTGTACTCAATGCCTTATTTGATGTGGACTTAGCCTTCAGGGAAAGGGAAGTAGCTCATTTGTAGTTCCTAGTGGTAGGGCAAGCTGAAGAAGTATACTTTGAAACACTTAACAGGTACAAAATCAGAAACCCAAACTAGGGGCTGAGATCTGTATTTTTGTGCCTTTTTCATTAATTCTTACATGTGTATGGGTTGTCTGTTTGGATTGTTGAAAAAAAGAAAACAAAAAACCATAACCAAACCTTTTCCAGAGAAAAATGGGGGTCAGATTCTGACATCCAAAATGCACACCTTTAAATCATAAAAAGGTGGTGATCTGGATTTACTAATGGTGCAAGTGTAATGATTTTAGAACAACTGAATACGTTGATTGCCTGTGGTCCATGCAAGTCTAATGTGCGGATAGGAGGCTGAATTTGTAATTGTAGGGGAGGTTGTGATAAGCCTTTTGGTTCCCCTCACATCACTGTGACCTGGCAAAGGGCACGCTTCAGTTTGATCATAAGCACATGCGCTTGTTGGCTCCACTGATGTGGGTACAGTTGGTTATTCATTAACAATAAATCAGCCAGTAGGCATTTAAAATGCAAACTAGGTAGCATGCAAACCAGCAATAGTTTGATGGTGTTGTAGCAGCTGAAGTGAGCCTTCTAAAATCCTTTCTTTTTATAAGACATGCTGTTCAGATTTAATGTAGTTGTCAACAATAATTATTGATTCCTCTGTTTTGTTAACTATATATAAACCCATGCCCTCAGTTCTATTTGCATAATTAAGGACACAAGATGCTTAAGCGGCTCGTGTTAATTAGTGTTGACATCCTTTCAGGCGATACCCACCATAACTGGAGGTGCACAGTGGGAAATGTGTTGGTGTAGCTGTGCTAGTAGAGTGTTATACCAGTCCTGTCTGTCAGTGCACGTGTCTTAGCACACCACTGTTCATGCAGCTATATAGCTTCAAGTAGTCTCTGGTGGGATTGAACACAGAACGAATGCACAATTTTATTAAACATGGGTATTAGTTGTGTTTTGGGATCTGGCTTATGGGAGTAGTAACTGTGCAAGGACTACAACTATCATTACAAGTGGCATGAAACCTGAAAAAATTCTGGCAATTTGCTTCTACTTAAGAGGTCTTAGAATTAGGTTTAACAAGGCTGAGAAACATGTATCTTGCTTAGAGCAACTGTAAATTAAGAGTTTGTAAAGCATGGATTTTAAAGAATTTTATCAAGTATTGCTGGCCTCAACACTGTATTGACTGAAGTAAAAAAACCCCAAACACCATTTTCTAAGAGCAGACTTAATACCTTCCCTATCCTGTGCTAAATAGAGACACTTAAAAGATTTGTTTGCAGTTATTTTGCTGAAGAATGGGGGTTTTCAGGAGTTAGCCCAAATCTTCTGTTCTACACCTGCAAGTACAAACAATGAAAAGGTGCAGTTGTGTAACTCTGAATGTCATGTGTGACTAGTAAGTATTTGTTATCTATAGTAATGGAAAGTGTTAGTTTTCTGACTGACTTTCAGAGAACATTAACAGTTTTTCATCTTGTTTTTAATAGCTGGAGTAATTTTATGGCTAGAGAAACTTTTCATTGAGGTATTTTCATTGACATTAATCAAGCTAAATAATTTGTTTCATTGAACTTTTTCTTAACTCAAGATGATACTTGAAATTGAAGTGGAAAACAAATTACTGTGTTGCTGTTTTAATTAAATTACTAATTTGTATGTAAACTCGAAGCACTACCTTTGGCAGGTCTATGGTGAAACATGGTAATGGAACCTGACTGGCTTAGGAATTTGTTTCTTCATGTGCAAAAGGAAAGTTGCCAGATTTTTTCTTCCAGTATTGGCAGACATGAAGCTTTTGGTATTGTGTTGATGTTTGCAGAGCATTACTTATTATGAAAAGCAGTTGAGCAACATTTATTTAGTTCTGGCAAGCTATCTGACTTAAATGTTAAATGATTCAAACAGTTCTGTAGAAGAATCTGCTTTTCCAAAACTGTTACTGGTTTGCCCTGTTCATTGCAGAATTTAACAGGGGAAATGTTTCATGATCTGGCTTTAAGTTGATTAATAGAAAGATCTGCCTTTGAAATAAGTACGCTGTTAACATAATTTAAAACTATCTCTTCAATATGTAGGCTGTTTTCTACTTCATATGTTGTGCCTGCTAGTCCCAGGAAGTCCCAAGTTGAAAATTTATTGTAACAGGTGAATTTTCTCTCTATAGTTCATTATTTATTTTTTATTTTAAAAAATACAACAAAACTTTTTTGTTCATTGGTTGGTATAAACCACTTCTACAGAAATAAAAATATTTTTTGGTGGAGTTAGTGAAACTTGCATGAAATTTCTTTGAAGGTTTTTGTTACACAATTTTGGATTTGAGATGGTTTGGACTCCTTTTGTTGTGTGACAGTGAGGCTTTTTCTTTACACAGCAGAGCTGTATTCTCTCTCTGCTTAGATCAAGCTCCTCTAACAGTATAATTGTTAGCCTAAGACAAGTATACCTACCTGTATACTCACTTTCTTTCTGCTTATGTTTTCTGTGGGAGAGAAGAGCAAGATTATTTTTTTGTTTTAACCTGACTTCTCAGATGAAAGGCAAATTGTATACTAAGTTGCATATGAGTTAATGGCAGGATTGAGAATTGGGGTTGAGACGTGGGTGGTTAGTTCAGACTTCCTTAAGAAATGAGAGATTTGAAGCAATTTCAGTGAATACCTATTATATCCTTAGCAAGTAAAGTTCCTGTCTTTGCTGTAGACAAAACTATGACAATTAAGATGATTGTATTTCGTAGTCTAAATGCATTTATGTAGAGGAGACTTTTAACAGTAGAAATGGTTGTGTGTCTTTTTATAAAAAAAATCTCATTGATAGAATTCTTGTAATTACTGCTTTTCTTATTTCCCGTATTTTGGATAGTACAGCATACCTGGATCATTTCACTTTCTTCTGCTGTTACACTAACACAGATGGTGGTTTTTCAAAACTGTAGAAACTGTTTCTTAACATTAGGATTAATAAATGCTCTGAAACAATAATTCTATTTTTATTTTTTTTCCAATTTGCATGTGAATACTTCAAAATTGCCATTAAAATTGTAGGCCATAGTACAAATCAGTTTAATTCTTTAGCTGCTGTACTGGCTAAGAACCTTACTAGGGTTTGAATGGGATGCATTTTAGTGAGTGAAGTATGAGCATCATGTCCTAAATAGTTCTCCTAGAATTGGCGAATAAGTGTGCTAGGTGCTTTTAAGGACATGGAGAAGGAGGACAAATGTTATGGTGATAAGAAATACTTTTATCACAATGTGATGTGCAAATGCGAGCTGTTCAAAAGGATTTTTGTTAAGGAGAATGAAGATCAATGATCCTTCCATTTATTTAGCCTAGCTGAACAGTGGCAACCTGTTTTGCGAGATAAAAATAGAAGTGACTGTATCCTTTATATTTCAATTAGTAAAGTGTATCTAGTTTCTTAAAACTTAGTCCATTTTATTGTCTCATATCAACAACTTTACAGGCATAAGTGTCTTTAAAACATTTTGAAATATATGCAAAGTCAACAATGTGTAGCTGTTTTTCAGGATGTAAAATGCACTTTTTTCCCCCCATACCTAAATTATCAGGAGTTTTTAAAAGCTTTGCATAAGGGCCAAGTTCTGTCCTTTTTTTTTGAAGTTACAATCCAGTCTTGGTTCTAACATCAGCAGGGGCGCTCAGTTTTTACCAAAGGTAGACATTGGGAAAATGTGTAGTGAGAGGAACTAAAAATCTCTTTCCTCTTCACTTTCATCCCTATCCTTGCTATACAGTTGTATGTGAAGTAGTGAAAGTGTTTCACACTATGCTTCTGCACTTTTGTGTGAGTTTTAAGTGTACCAGTCTGAGCCATGTTCTCTTGTTTTTTTTATTTCCCCCTATTTGATTTAGCACTGTTATGAGGGATGAGAACTGAAGCAAAACTCTTCATAACACATATATACTGAAATCAACAGGTTCACAATCTACAAATGCTGTGATATTGTAGGACATTTATACCCTGAAATATTCTTGTAGTTGAGGTAATAATCTTCTGTGTCTAGGTATTGTTTGACCATAGTATGTTTTACGTGTTGATTGCCAGCCTAGGGTGGTTTTGGGGGTTTTTTTGGGTTTTTTTTGGTAGAAGAAAAATTTTTCTGTATAACAAGGTATTCATGGTTTTATCTTATATTTATATTTAGCATGCTTTCAAAATAAGGTTGGAGTTTTGAGATGATGGATGAAAGTGCCATACAGGTATAAAAGAAATTATAAAAGTCAAATACCCTCTCTAAATCTAAGCAGTTTGCTAATATATATTTGCAGGAATTAAGAATGACAGTGCTGACAAACTTCATAAACCAGCCACTATTCCAGCACTTCTACTAAAGTACTTTACAGAAGCTAAGCGTCCAGCTTGTAAACCAGATATGTATTGTTCCTTTTAACAGAGAGCAAAACTGATGTGGAGGGATTGGTTCACTCCACGGCTCCAGGGCATCTCTGCCAGTTGGAGAGAGAGCAAGCTTGTACTTGACAGTCATGGTGAATAGGGGAGAAACAAACATACCCTGCCTGTTGTTTTACTGTTCCCTTGGTTTTACCTGCTGCTGGAAGTGTTGCACAAAGTGGAAGGTTTATGGTGTGATGCTGCCAAATTGGAAGGCTCACAGACTATATAGTGGTTGTCAAATCCCTGTGAATGTTCCTAAGGTGACCCGTTGTGGTGCAAACCCTTACTGTTATAAGTTTATATTAAAATTATAAAAAAAAAAAAACCCAACTCATTAGTTTTGCTTCTTATTCCTCCTTTTCTGTTTACTGTATTTTTATTTATAGGTGTTGATTTTAAAATCAAAACAGTAGAGCTAAGAGGAAAGAAAATTAGATTACAAATCTGGTAAGTAAAAAAAATGTGCAACCAGCAGTATGTTTTAATTTTTATGTTGTAGCATGAATTAATATGCTTGTCTAATACTATTAACTGTAATAAGCTGGTTTAGCTCTTACCCTGTTCCTCCTCTCTGCCATTCCCATAAGACTTAAGCAAAATCAAATAAATCTTAGCTTTTTACGAGGGGAAAGGGAAAGAAGGGGAGATAAAGCTAGAAATAGGACATGAATGTAATTACTGAAGTGTTAATGCAACACAAAGGCCTCAAGCCCCTTTTTCTAAAAGAATGACATCGTCTACATAAGAAACAGATTTAGGAGTTCTACAAATGACAAAAGGTGACTGTGTTAAATGGGCACTATTTAAAAGTACATTTCGCTGCTGCTGTTGTTTTTTATTTTATTATTTTCTGGACTGTTTAAAACTGACTTTAATTATAGCAACAATTCTAAACCAACTGTACAGCATTTTCTAAACTGTTTTTCTAAAACTTGGTGTAGGTAGTGCTGTCTCTTTGGAACTATATTAAAGAACTTTAAAGTGAAAGGCATTCAAGACTAAGTAAATTATATCCACTCGAAACAGCACTGAGAAGTAAAATGATCCCATACAAATAAGACCTTAACTGATACAGATGTCCTATGACAGAATGCTCAAAGTCTGAGCTAAGTTTTCCTTTCTGGAGTAGTTTACATGTTTTCTGATAATGATTCTCCATGTCAATGATAAATACAGTTTTTATTGTTCAGAAATTATTGAGCTTAAGAGCTCCTTTGTTTTGCAAAGTAATACAATACATAAACATTTTAATGAGAGAATAAACCAGCTATGTTCTATACATTAATCTTAGATACTGCTGTGTAGAAGCTTAGCTTTGGTTTTTTAACAGTGCGTGATGCATAATTGGCATTGTAGTTAAACTATTAAAGTTGCTAACAATTCATAGCGGGGAGGAAGCTCTAAGTATACTCATTGTTACACTTTTTGGGATATTCTTGTGGTTTCTCATTAATTACTTGGATACAGTAAATCAGCTTACTAACTCCTCTTGGCAGGTCACCATCAACTCTGTTTGTCACACCATGTGTCTGTCTTGCTTCCCTCTGAGTTAACTGCTGCTTCATCTTTGGTATCATCAGTCACCTAACACTTGAATGTTAGTGGCATGTCTTCATCCATCATCTGTCCCTGTTTGGAAACCTGTGAGCACAAGGCTGGCAGTTGAGCCGGCAATTGTTAGCCAGGGTCTGCTGGAGCTAACAGAGGTAACAAGAAATTCTGATATGGAGATGCTACTTTATGCCTAATATGAATTCTCTCTATGAAGTGTGCTAAGCTTATCAAACAGTTTCTTCATGTTGAATAAATACTTTATAGGGATGATGTCTTGTTGGAAAAGATATGTTTAAACCATTATTTTCCACATATTGAGAGTATGCTAGTAGGATATAGAAAACTTTTAAAACTGAAAACTGATAGGTTGCTAAAATGTGACCATTACTCCTGTGTGAAGCTCTGCTAAAATGGTGGAGAAAATACAATATAAAAAGGTAGTATTTTAGAATATGATTAAATCCATTAATACAACATTCTGCCAGTAAGTGTCACCTTCTTTCCAACAGTGGCTGTTAAAAATGCGTGTTAAAATGCTGTTCTTATCCTTAAAACTGTCTTGGCATACTTATTTTTTGGAAAAGCAATTAGATAAGCACTCCTTTTGCTAATTGCTCCTGAATTATGTTGTATATGTTGTAGATGTTGTTGGGATTATTTATAAACTCTTATTATTATAGAATCACAGAATCATTTAGGTTGAAAAAGACCACGTCCAACTGTAAACCCACAACTACCAAGTCTACCATTAAAGGCACAACATCTGCATGTCTTCTAAGTACCTGCAGGGATTGGGATTCGACCACTGCCTGTTCCAAGGCTTGGCAACCCTCTCAGGGCAAAATTTTCCAAATATGCGATCTAAACCTCCCTGGTGCAACTTGAGGCCATTTCCTCTTGTCCTATTTCTTGTTGCTTGAGAGAAGAGATCGAAACCCACCGTTGCCACAGCCTCCTTGTAGGGAGTTTGTAGAGAGCAAGTAGGTTACCTCTCAGCCTCCTTTTCTCCATGCTAACCAATCCCAGTTGCCTGAGCTCTTTATTGTACCTTCAATTGTTAGATCGAAAGAGGAAAGCAATTTACAAAGTAAAACACACCAAGTCAGACATGTATCAAGCACTTAGGTGTGCAAGGTATCCTTTTGAAAGCAGCTTTCACACCTGCTGCTTGCTATTAGTAGAGTAGTATACAAATTGGACTTGTCTCCCATATCCCTTTGCTGATGGAATACTGTGCACTAAGGATCACAGAGGCGTCTGCTGTCACCTCTAGCTTACCTATTCCTATCTGGTCCCTGGGTTTCAGTCAGGAAATATTGTGATAGGAGCACAATGCTGCTGCTTAGAATATGAAATGGTAGAGCAGCACTGAGAGCACAGAGTAGTGTCCATATTTTCTGTGCCACCTGGAACAGTAGTAGCGAGCCTTGGGCTGCCAGAAGTCGTAAATAGGGTAAATTTGCTTTCCCATTGCAGTTCTTGGCTGGAACAAGCTCATGTGTTCTGTAAGAAATATGCATGCATGCAGCTCAGGCTGTGGATTAAAGTAAGGACAGCTATTGGATAGCTTAAGTGTCCAAGTGAATAAGAGCATCTGTGAATCAGTCAGTGTTTTTCCAAAGCTTGCTAGACCAAATAATAGGAACCCCCCTTTCATGCTTTGAAGAACAGGCGTGCTGGCAGTTGCTCAGCAGGACAGTAGTGTGTCTGACTGTGCCCTCTTACCTGGGTGTTTTGGGCACTTGGCTGATGGAAGCAGCTGTCATTTCTGGCTTCTCCTATGAAAGGATGTGGTTGCTGGAAACTGTGGTTCCCTACCACTACACCTGATTCCATGCTGGGGAGCCAAAGGGGCTGTCTGGTACCTCTGCAGGTTTAATGCCAAGGAAGCCAGTGAGCTGGCAAGGAGAGTTTTGATTTGCTTCAGAAAGTTGTTTAAATTTGTTCCTTCTCATAAAAAGTTCACATTCTAACAGTGTGACATTTTCTAATGGACAGTTACTGTCCTGGAAAATCTCTGGGGTGAGGAGTAGTTTGAGGAAAAGATCAGCTATCCTGGAATAAAACAGAATGTAGTTCCTTCTATTCAGGTCCTCTGAAATAAATAATTTCATAGAAAAAAAATAAATCTTAACTGTAATTCTGTTTTATGGGAGGAAGGAGGCTCAGCTTGACAACTAGAATCAACCTCTAAAATAACTTTAAAACATTTTAAAAAGTACTGCTTGTGGGGTCCATAAAAGCACAGAGAATGTGAAAGTGTTTAATTAGTCTTAAATTTTTGTGTTTTAAAAATTTTCCTTTCTATTGCTACTTCACACCACCAGTCATAAAAAACTGATTTAACTTCAGAGCCAAAGACAGTTTTGAGTCTGTCCTTGTGTTTGTTTTGTTCGTTCCAGTTTTGAGTCTGTCCATGTGTTCGTTTAGAGAGAACATTTATGTAAAGCAAAAATTATCCAGACCTGTTTTAATTAAGATCAACTGTATTTGTATTGTATTTTATGCAGTCTAAAATAATGCGAATATGACATGTCAACACTTGAAAATGGTCTTTGTGTGTTTTCTTTTTTTGCTTTTGTTTGGTGTAATGTTTGTATTTTTGGGGTGGTGTCTAGTTTCTGTTTTGGAAGCAGAAAACCAGTCATGCAGTGGGATTTTATTATGGCAGATGATAGTCAAGAAATCATACACTGCTTCTGATTACAATTTAGAAATACCAGTGTTTTTCCATTAGAACAGTTTATTTTTAAAAAATCAATAAAAGAAACTGCTTTTAGCATTAAAAAAGGAGTAATCTGTTGTCTGGGGTTTTTTTTAGTGATGACAGAAGCATTGATCAAGTTGTAGTATTTTATTATTTGGACTTCTTGAGTTTGAATTAAATTGAACTGTCTTATTCTGTTATGTTGATTTTGACCAGAGCAAACAAGGAACTAGCAGCCCTTAGTATCACTTATGAAATTAATGAAGTTGCATACTGTTAGCCCAGTTAAATAGTGCTCAACTCTTTTTCCAGCATTCAACTACTGCTTCAATAGCTATTCTTACTAAAATACTCCAGCTGCAGGAGTGTAATACATGAATGAAAATGATGTAACCAACTTAGTTGCTCCAGCACTGCACATGGAAAGAAGGCATTTTAAGTCAGATATGCTTTTAATAATAGCTCTGCATTAGGGATTGTAATTCTTCTCTCAGTATTAGAAGAATTTACTGCACATTTTCATGAAAAAATAAGATAGGAACCGCTGCCAGATGAGATTTGCCACATGAAGGATCAACTTGATACCCTTCTCAAACAGCAGCTTATTTAGGTAGCTTGGGGTTGCATTCTAAAATTATTGCAGAAATAGGTTTCCAATTTTCACTTTACTATTTGAAGGCTAGTACAATGTTATGTAATGTTAGACACCACAAATTCATCTTAGTTTTTTCCACTTTTCAAAGGAAAGGATAATCATTCTTACAGTCAGAAACCTGTTGACTGGTTTCATTTAAACTTGCTGCATCAATATGGGCATTGTTTGCGTGAAGTGTGGGGAAGTCAGTGACTTAAAGTAAGGCCAAGAAAGTCAGCCATAATACACTGTAATTAGCCAGGCTGTCTGTCTAAGGGTGTTTTAAACTGGCCACAGTATGTGGTGTGTCTCAAGTAGCCAGCAGGGTTTTTGTGTGACATGTGTGAACAATCTACATAAAGGGGAGTGCAGTACTTGGGGGTACAGCAGCTGAGAAGAGCAACGGCCTGGGAATACTATAAACTTAAAGAGCCTGAGGGTGTTGTGGGGTGAGGAGAGGCTGATAGTACTAGGTAGACTTGGAGATACAGCACTCAGCTGGCACTGGGAAACGTGAAGTTGGAGATAGGTGGAGTGGAAGAAAGTAATGTTACATGATTGTCTCTATCGCTTACCCCTAGGCTTATCCAGTGATGATGACTGTCTTCAGGGAGGGTAGTTAAACATTGGTGTGTTTATTTCCTCTTTGTTTTTCTAATGTATTAACTGAGTGATCGGGTAGTCTCTCAGAGATGGAGTTGCTGTAAGTCCTTAGCAGTGTCCCAAAGGCACAGCCAGGTGACTCTGAAATAGCCCTTTATTTCTGTGTAGGAGCACAGAGAAAATAGGGAAGATTGTTCGGAGGGGCGGGGGAAAGGAACATTTTTCTTCTCCTGTCATTCTGGCCAAAGCTAGGATTGATGCATTCTTCCACATTAGATATGCCCTTCCACTTGCCATCGAGTTATCTCTGTGCAGAATGATGGAACTAAAGAGATCTCATCCTTAATGTGCTTGATCAGTAAGATGGATTAGCAAGACATGGCAGGGGCTGCTCCACAGGGTCTTTATTCTGAGTAGTATGTTCATAAGTACTAAAGCAATGTTACCCATATGTGGAAAATCAACGGTTCATACTAGAATTTTTAAATATTTAATGGAATGAACATCCAAAGCTCCTTTCAAAAATGAAATCTGACCATAGAGAAGAAGTGATAGAAGAGGAAGTAGAGTTTCTAGCTCTGAGTAATGCTTACATACGTAATTTCAGCTGCCAGAACTTGTATTGCTTTAGTAACAATGCCTCATTAGTGGTAAGAAAGCAACCAATTAACCATCTAAAGTTGGTCTGACCTTACTGAAACTGGCTGCCTGTTTTCACTTTCTGTAGAGTCCCAAAAATTTGTATGAATGTAACTCAGAAGTTCTGATTAGAGAAAGGGATTTGAATAAAATAAAAATGGATGTGATATATTCTCTTCTGCCCCTTGCTGCAATGCCACTGGCTTGCAGTGAAGTATTAGTCAATATTTTTCCATAGACTATGAAGCAGAGGTTTCAAATCTATTTCTAATTGACACTGCTTTACTTTGTGAAATCACTAGCAAAAATCTGTTGCTATTGAGTACACTTGTGGCAATTTCAGAAGAAAGTATTCCACTTATAAACCTGCTTAGTTGAAATTCTTAAAGACTTTTTGAAGATCAAGATAGGTTTGTGGTGCTTTATTCTACTGCTTGTTGAGCGTAGGCTTTAAAAGAATTAATTTTTCAGGACAATCAGTGTGGCATGTCATGAACGTTATTCTTTTTTTTGGTAACAAGTGTTTCAGGTCTCTATTGTTAATCTCATTCCCAAATTCATCCTCCTCCTCCTTTTGTCTAAAATGTGACTGCTGAAGAGAGTTCCTTTTAAGCTTTTGAGTGCCAACACACATAAACTTTTTCCCTCACCCACTCTTAGTTTTGGTCCATCTTTTGGCTTGCTCTGACAGTGAAATTTCAAAATTATCTATTGACTCTGGAGGCTGAACTCAAGCAGCAAATGCTTGATCTCTTTGGGGCACCGTATAACTTACTTTCCAGTTGTGATACCAGTCACATTTTAAGACTTAGGATTATGCACCAGCTACTTTTTTTAGTATAACTGGCAAAAGTCTTCCGTAAGTAGGCTTGATGATAAGGTTAAAAGCAGTCCACTGGTTTTGATGGTTTAGTAAAATATAGCCCTTCTGTCTCATCTACTTTGGAACATAAGCCACAGCTAGAACAGGTAACATGGTGTCATTGCTGGAAAGTAGTCTCCAGAGTAACTATACCTTGTCTGAAATGCCTACAGTGATAAAAATGAGAATGGAAATGTTGTTTGAACACCTGCATTAGTAGATGCATGCATGAAAGCCAGGTATCTACTTTCAAAAACCATATGACATAGTGGTTGCTCACCCTTTTCATTCAGTTTTGCCAGTAGCATTAGTTTTAGAACCATGGTTGAATTGCTGTGGTTGATCCAGAAAGGCTCTGAAAGCTCGAATCATAGTGATCAGTGCATTGCTTGTTTTATAGTTGGGTGTCTGGCTGTGTTTGATAAGCATGTATCCATTTATTTTTTTTTCTTTTTTTTTCAGAGCTATTAAAACAAACAAAAAACCCCAAACAAACATAAAGACCTCACAAACAAACCCCAACAACACAAAACCAGCTTCATCTGCTGGACACTTTCATCCTCAGACGCATGTAGAACTGTTTGGTGGCCTTTCTTGGTGAAGTTAGTATGGGATAAGTAGTCCAGATACAAAACTTTCTATGATTGAAAGTGCTGCTCCATTATATTTTTTTTCCTGAAATTCCCACATATAGAAGGAAAACTTGGAGGTAAAAGTGTGTAATGAGTGTGGGGATATTTTTATTAAAATGTAAACAAAGTTATTCTGTACTTTGCAAATTGGTGAAATATTTGTGCCAATGTTTGCTGCTGCTTCTTAGGGACACAGCAGGTCAGGAGAGATTCAACAGCATTACCTCAGCTTATTACAGAAGTGCCAAGGGAATTATTTTGGTGTATGATATCACCAAGAAGGAAACATTTGACGATTTACCAAAATGGATGAAAATGATTGATAAGGTAGGCCTTAAGTATTTTCTTTTTATGTAGTTTTTGTAAGAAGCCATTTTTTACTCAAAAGTACCCTGTAAGGCTTTTAACAGCATTGATACAGGATTGTTAAACTAATGCTGACTAATTTTGACCAGATTCTTTTAGCCAGGAGTTAACATTAATGCGTTGATGTTGCAAAATGGTTGTCCATTCCCACTCCCTTGAACTAGAATTGTCCCAGTTGTAAGTCTCAGTGGAAATATGTAACATTACTCATTTACCTGTTCACTGGGGGCGAGTTTTATTTCCTGTCTGTGAAATAAGGTCATTCTGTTCATTCTTAGATAAACTAGAACAGCTAGTTCTAAAGTCTTGTTTTTAAAATGGAATTTAAAAATTGAAGATTTTTTAGATACCTTTTGGAAAGAATGTTTGCATATGAACTGTATAGGTGTGGTTCCTTATTTAGTAGGGAAATTGCCCTTTTTTCATATTGTGTTTACATTACAAAATCTTTACATTTCTAGATTTAGTTCATTAAAAATGTTCTAATTGCAGTATGCTTCAGAAGATGCAGAGCTTCTGTTAGTTGGCAATAAACTGGACTGTGAAGTTGATCGAGAGATTACTCGACAGCAGGGAGAAAAGGTAAGAACAGGCCTAACCAAATTCTTAGTTACTATTAGAAGCAGAACTGCTGTGGAGTTGCTGCTGATGGTCCATCGCTAGTCTTGTTCAGACTGTTAAACGCGAGAAGCATATTGAGAGTGGTGGCGTTCTGTCAAAATCCATATGGTATTTACTTCTGTGGAATGTGCAGATATATGTGTTGCTACTGGAGCAGCATGTCTTTGATCTAAAGAAAGAGTAAACTACAAGTTGGCTTGCACTACACAGTAGTTCAGGAGATACTCATTTTTGGGCTCTGAAAGCTTATATAGTGGAGACTTGACTCACGAATGCTCAGCACATCTTTGTGAGCCTTCTTCCAAACATTTGCTTTTCAGTAGTGTCTTAGGATAGGCAACAGTCCTGCTTGATTACTTAGCTCACCTTTTCATGTTTCTTTTGTTCTCTTCCAACTCCCAAAGTGGTAAGGAACCTGACAAGAGGATATATCTTAGTGTGACCCTCATAGCGCCATCTTCATCAGGACACGATCAGTATGGACACACTCAAAATGTTTTCCTTCAGCTGTCTGTCATTTGTTGGAGTCAAGGCTAATTCTTGCATCTGTACTTCTCTTTTCTGAATTTTAATAATAAGGCTGAGATTAACTCTTGTGAAAAGTTCCTACTTTTTGGCAATCTGCAGCAATCCATGTTAACTGAAGACATGAGTTTCTCAGACTTAAGTCTGGAAAAATGCAGCACACTTTTCCAGTAAATAGACTTCAAGTGAAAATTATCTATATGTGGCAATATTTGCTGTACCTTGGAGATTCAGAATTATTAATTGAATTAGACTTTAGTCACAGATTTGAGGAAGGTTGTGGGTTTTGTTTTCCTTAAAGGTTTTATGAGGAGTGCTTATTTTGCTGTTTGTTGCTATTTGTGCATATCTTCATGTAGTTGTTTTCTTTTCCATCAGTTTGCACAGCAAATAACTGGGATGCGGTTCTGTGAAGCAAGTGCCAAGGATAATTTTAATGTGGATGAAATATTTCTAAAACTTGTTGATGACATTCTGAAAAAGGTAAAATATATAGAAGTGGTAGCACCTCTGACCACAGAAATGGTCAGTTTTTAAATAGTGACTGCTAGTACTTGTTGGGAGGACATAGAGGGTGAGTGCACAGTCAGGTGAAATTTTTGGTTAATACATAGTGGGCATGATGTAGTTCACAGACTCTGCTGAACACTTTTGTTAATAAATATTGCTTTCAAATTTGGTAAACATCTCCTATTTGCCATACTTCCTCTTTGCTATAAGTTCCATATATATCAGCAGCTGCCTGTATGTTTGCCTGCTTTCATTTGTGGGCAGTTCTGTTGTGATTTGTTGTAATTAGTTTAGGAAGTGGCTTTATTTTCACCGATGTCTGTAACTGCTTTCTGAAAGAAATTATTAACACAACTTACTTGAATGTAGTTCACTCATACAAACCAGAAGATGCTTCAATTAAGGCTTTGGCTGACAACTCTTGAAATGAGTTTGTGCCGAGTTCTTTGCAGATGACTGTTTACAGGTGATTTTTCTTTTCTTTAAGATGCCACTGGATGTTATAAGAAATGAGTTGTCCAACAGTATCCTGTCCCTGCAACCAGAGCCAGAAATCCCACCAGAACTGCCTCCTCCAAGGCCACATGTCCGTTGCTGTTGACTTGTTACTCCATACAGAGTGAAAAATAGGAGCAGGAGGGTAAAGAAAGTATCTGTACTACTCTGCACTACAATCATTCGGCAGTTTCTCGTTGCACTTTGTTATTCGAGTCAGAGCTACACACTAACTTGTAAATATGCAAATATGTAATCCTGTATAGGATTCAGCTATAACATTTAATTATTACCCCTCTCCCTCACAATGATGTTTCATTCATTGCCCCAGTGTTATAAATACTGTACAGTCGGTGGGGGGTTTGCCACACTTCCAGTCGAGGAGGAGGAGAAATTAAATCTATACCTATTCTTGACATAAATGTTGTAATAGTTCTTTGTTATTATAAACAGGCAGGCAGAAGCTCTTCTGGTATGAAGATAAGTATATGGTGCTTTGCTAACTATTTTAAAGACAAATTTTTTAAAAACAGAGGACTTTATGTACAAAGCGTCCATAATCAGCATTATGTTTCCTTTTAATGTAGTGAAAACACTATTGGCTGTAGCATCCTCTGCTGACTGGATTTATTGAAAAGCTAAGTTTAATTTTTTGGCAGTCTTTTATTTATTTTGTTTAGTGCTGCACCCTTTCTTTGTGTACCAAGACATCACATCTGGTGCAGATCCAAGATTGCACTCTGAGATAGCATATATAATTTTCTGCATAAGCATAAACTTGGTTGCAAGAATCATTGAGTTTCAATAAAAGAATGGAGGTATATTCAAGTTCTAAAAGAAGGTATAAAAAGCAATGCTGCTGTCCTAGACAAATTCTTAAAAAAAAAAAAAAAAGAAAAAAAAAGATACATTTTCCTGTGGTAAGGAATATATATGTGTATTTGTCTGGACATCTGTAGGGTTGGGGGGAAGGGAATCTAAGGTAAAATTATTTTCTTTCCTAATGATGGAAATTATTCCCATCAAGCAAATACTGTGTTAGGTTTTGGTCTGATAATGAATTTGTGAATTATATCTTTGGTATATCTTTTATTAAAATGCACTGTTTAGTTTAGCTGTGGTAAATCAGTAGTTACATATTTGAATAACTTGGTGTGTCCTGAATGTTGTGGTATTGAAAAACGTTGTGGTCTTTCTAAACTAATGAAGTGCAAATAAAATTTTGTATTTATGAATGACAGTGGAACTGCACCTGTTATTAGAATGGCAAGTATCAAATGATGGGTAAAAGGTAGAATCTGGACTATGGAACAACACTTATTTTAATTTCGTTATGATTTAATTTTCAGTTGACAGTTCCTTTAGGTGTAGTTAGAAAAGCAGCAGATGTTAGTTGTTCACCTTGATCACTGCTCTGTTGGGAGAGCAGCTGATGACCTAGCCCAGCTGATACCTTCAAACAGCATGTGACTGCTTGTCATGCCACCTTAGCAGGTGGTCACCAAACTATTAATTACACTGGCAACACAAGTATGAACCAGTCTTTTTCACACTACAACTTCTCTGCTTCTCATTTTCTGGTGCTGGAATGCATTCTGTCACTTTTGCCACTCTTCTAGCCATACCACTGGCATTGACCAGTGAAGTATACCACTGACTTAAACAGCTTCTCTCTGTTTTCTAGAAGGAAAAAAGACACAGCAAACTGTTAACATTTTAATAAATAAATAAAAGATGAGCCTTATTTCACTGAGTAAGCTCTGACATTCTGAATACAATACCATGCAGGTCCTTAGCACACCTGGATTTCAACAGGCAAAGTAAAGAAGCGTGGTTGATATTTGTGCTTATGTCTTCTGCCACCTTGTGCCAAAATGGTTTGCTTTTTTACATAGTAAGCTTTCAGTTTACTATCATATTGATAAGATGAAATCGATTTCTAAAGTGCTTACAGGATTTCTGATGGTACTGTGGGCAGTAGCAAGGAGGAGAAAATTATGGAAATGAGTTTTAATTTGACAGCTATTTTATTTTAGCCCATTTGTTTTTATTTGTACTTAGAAACTTGTGATTTTTTTTCCTGCAGTTTTGAATTTAATAAAAATTAAGAAATTTGTCTTAGATAAACTTTCTTTTTGTAATTCTGTGCTGTTTGCATATAGGTAGATTGGGATCCCAGTCTCTTGTACCAAAAATTAAAAATTATTGCGTTTGAGAAAGACATATTTATGTAAGAGTGTTTGAATGTGTTTGGTTATTCATTAGAAATCATAAAACATTCAGGAAACCTGTTTGCTTTGCATCCATTGTACTATGAGACCAAAAAGGGTTTTCTCTCCTAGTTTTCTCTCTGCAACTTTTATGTCAGTCAAAACCAGTTCATTTATATCCTTGTTTTACCTAGTAGGCGTTTGCAGTGTGCCATGGAAAGATGAGTGGGGAAGAAGGTTATTCTTGGTGCTGTGTTGCCTCATCTGGAAGTTCAGCAGCCAGACTAACCTTTGTTGACATCTAATGATGGACCATTTGAATGGTCTGCACAACCACCAAGAGATCACAGAATGAAGAAAAGGGAAGATGACCATTAGCTACAGCTTCAAGTCTGTTTTAACTTACGTTAGCAGATGGCTGTTCTTTAGGAGTCCTGGTTAAGGGTAGCCCATTCCCACTCTTCAGGGGGTGTGTGGGGATTGTTTCCTTTAAATACCAAGCCCAATCTGCTTTATCACCAGCTCATCAGATGCTACCAAGGTCCTCTAGTCCCTGGCAGTTTCTTCATGCTGACAGAAATACACAGGAGTGTCTTTTGATAAGCAAGCATGGAAAGCAGAAATCACAGGAGTGTCAGAAATTGGGTAGTAACATCTGCTCCAAAGTAGTGGTTGTTTCTTGACTTTCATGAATTAATGGTAGATAAGTCGTGGTCATTCAGCAGTGGTTTGTCACTGATTTCAGTGTGTTTAGGTTTTAAACCACTAAATTCCTGCAGTTGCACAATTTCAGTGATATATCTGGTTAGCAGTGTGTCTTGCACCAAAACCAAAGTTGATGTCCATCAAAAGACTCACACAATATTTGATGTGTCCATAAAGTTTTAGATCTACCTATAATGGGCATTCAACCAGTGGGTTAACAGACCACTTCTTCATAGGTGAGCAGAAGGAAAGCAGGAAGACAAATTTCTCTTTTGTGCCTTAATGCAGAAAAAGCTGAAAACCGCTGGCTTACCAGGACATCTTGAATTACATACTGGTGCTGTGTGTGCTAGAGGAATAGTGACAGTCACATTTTCCTTCCACCAGGTGTTCTGCTTCTTCAGAGCAGAAATACTCAGTTAATGTCAACATTTGGTACTTCTGATGAAGGAGGATGGGAAGAATGGGGGGGGAAAGGACTGGAAGTTAAAAGCCAGCATAGAAGAACTTGCTAAAGCAAATTGAGGGCTGTGTGTTTGTGCCCTTGCTGGAGATTTCAGCATTCCCTCATTTATAGAATCATGGAATTGGTTAGGTCGGGAAAGACCTTTAGGGTGGTCAAGTCCAAACGTTAACCTAACACTGCCAAGTCCACCACTGAACCACATCCCTAAGCTCCACGTCTACACATCTTTGAAATATGTTCAGGGATGGTAACTCCACCACTTGCCCCCGCAGCTGTTCCTATGGTTGACAACCCTCCTGGTGAAGAAATTTCTCCAACTATCCAAGCTGAATCTCCCCTGGCACAGCTTGAGGTCATTTTCTCCTGTCCTGTCTCTTGTTACATGGGAGAAGGCACCAACACCCACCTCACTACAACCTCCTTTCAGGTAGTTGTAGGGAGCTGTAAGTTCTCCCCTGAGCCTTTTGTCCTGACTAAACAACCCCAGTTTCCTCAGCTGCTCCTTATAATAGTTGTGGTCTAGACCCTTCACCAGTTTTGTTGCCTTTCTTTGGACCTGCTCCAGCACCTCAATGTCTCTGTTGTAGTGAGGGGTCCAGAACTGAACCCAGGATTTGAGGTGTGGCCTCACCAGTGCCCAGTACAGGGAGATGATCACTGCCCTGGCCCTGCTGGACATGCTATTTCCGATACAGGTCAGGATGTTGGCTGCCTGGGCACAAGTTGATTCATATTCAGCTGACTGTTGAACATTTCCAAGCCCCTTTCTGCCAGGCAGCTTTCTAGCTACTCTTCCCAAGCCTGTAACATTGCATGGTGGTGTCGTGACCCAAGTGTAGGACCTGGCACTGAGCCTTGTTGGACCTCATGCAATTGGCCTTGGCCCATCATTCCAGCCTGTGCAGATCTATCTGCAGAGTCTTCCTACCTTCAAGCAGATCAACACTCCTGCCAAACTTGGTGTCATCTGCAAACTTAGTGAGGATGCACTCAGTCCACTCATCCAGATCATTGATAAAGATACTCAGCAGAACTGGCCCCAGTACTGAACCCTGGGGAACACCACTTGTGACTGACCGACAACTGCATTGAACTCATTCACCACCGCCATGGGCTTGGACATCCAGCCAGTTTACCCAGCAAGCAGTACACCCATGCAAGCCATGAGCTGTCAGTTTCTTCAGGAGGATGCTGTGGCAAGCAGTGTCAAAGGCTCTACTGAAAAAGTCTAGGTAGACAACAGCCACAGCCCTTCCCTCATCACTAAGGGGTTACCTTGTCAAAGAAGGAGGTCTCGCTAGTCAAGCAGGACCGGCCTTTCAAAAACCTATGTTGACTGAGCCTGATCTTGTTATTGTTCTGTATATGCTGTGTGATGGCACTCAAGACAATCTGCTCCGTAACTTTCCCCAGCACCGAGGTCAGACTGACAGGCCTGTAGTTCCCCAGATCCTCCTTGTGGCTCTTCTTGTAGATGCGCGACACATTTGCTCACTTCCAGTCAATGGGGACCTCCCTGGTTAGCCAGGACAGCTGAGAAATGACTGAAATGGCTTGGTGAGTCCTGACAATTACTTCAGTTCTCTTGGGTGGATCCCATTTGCCCCGTAGACTTGTGTGTGTCTAAGTGTTGCAGCAGGTCACTGACCATTTCCCCCTGGATTATGGGGGCTTCGTTCTGCTCCCTGTCTTCCATCTTAGGAGAGCTGAGTAGCCAGAGAACAGCTGGTCTTACTGTTGAAGACTCAGGCAAAAAGGTATTAAGCACCTCAGCCTTTTCCTCATCCTTTGTCACTACATTCCCCCAACATTCAGTAAAGGATGGAGATTCTCCTTAGCCCTCCTTTTGTTGCTAATGGATTTAAAGAAACATTTTGGATTGTCTTTTACAGCAGTAGCCAGGTTAAGTTCCAGTTGGGCTTTGGTCCTTCTAATTTCTCCTTGTGTAGTCTCATGACATCGTTGTAGTCCTGAGCTGCCTGCCCCTTCTTCCGAAGGCCATAAACTCTTATTTTCTCCAAGTTCCAGCCAAAGCTCTCTCTTCAGCCAGGCCAGTCTTCTTATGTGCTTGTGTTTTGGCAAATGGTGATATCCTGCTCCTAGACACCTTTAAGATTTCCTTGAAGAATGCCCAGCCTTCCTGGACTCCTTTGCCCTTCCAGGACTGCCTCCAAGGGACTCTATCAACAAGAGATTAATTTAATTTGATCTGTTGCTTCACTGTTACCACACTGAAGGATCAGGAATTTCTGGCAGCAAAGGGCTTGCCTTAATTAGTTTGCCTTTTTATCATTATTATTTGTGAAGGTGTTATCATTATATTACTCAGAATGCTAGATTTAAGCAGGATTGGGAATTTGGTAGGTCTTTCAAACTTGGGCAAGGATTTCTTGTTATTCCAGGTAGGCTTGGAAGCCAATAGTTGTCTTACAGACTAATGCTCTTGGTTGTCCAAATGGGGCTGTTATGCTAGCTGTCAGTGTTAGCATCAGCTCTGTGATCCTTTTGTTCCACACCTTTACCTTTCTGTGTGTCAAAACCTCACTGAGATACGAAAATTTTTAACAGGTACATTTTTGAGGTGGAAGGAAAGGAAAGTACGTAAGAAAATGGGAACAGAGCAACCAAGCTGGTAAAGAAAGAACATAAAAAAAAAAAAAAAAAAACATTTTCTAAAAGGGGAGTAGGGAATGTAGCCCATTTCCAGCTTGGTCACAGTCCTGTGCTGTGAGTTCATTCACATGAGTTCATCTCTGCAGTTTGTGAAAGACAAAAAGAAACTGCACCAACCAGCATGAATTCATTCTCCCTTCTTGTGTTGGCAGTTTCTCATTCAGTGGAAACAGTAGTAGTTTTGCTGAAGCAAAGAATCCTTTTCCTGTAATGAAAATGTCTCATTCCTGTACTAACGGCAGGTATGTGTCACTTTGGGGGAAAAAGGCAGAAATACTTGAACTGCGTCCTTCAACTTACTACTGTCATTTATATAGACTTGATTTTCTTAATTGCAAATCTTCCTTTTCAAACAGTTTAAATGGATCAATTTGAGATATTGGTCCTTGATATTTTTTATTTCTTGTTGCAAGATGTAAAACCAGTTGGCTCTAGTTCTTAAAAAGTTGAATTTGCTTTGTCCTAACTGGTTGTCCGAATATCTGAATTACATACACTCTTTGCTCACCATTCTCTTCTGATTTAGAACATTTCAAATGGTCTAAATACAAAGGTGACAGCCTAGTAGGTAAAGCCGTCTTGAGTGTGAGCTATAAATATGTTCATGCTAAATAATGAAAAGCCAAAGTGCCAGAGTTCATATTAGGCTGAAACGAGAAGTTTTGAGTACTGCGAGTTTTCTTGGCATGTCTTGAATGTCCCGCAAGGGCAGGCGCACCGATGGAAGATGTCCATTAGGGGTCACTGAAGCTCCGCCGGTGGAAGTCTATTACCTGGCCTGTTGGATTAGCAATTGCTTTTAGCGGATTCCTGCCTACTGAAAGTCCCTTTTGTCAAAACTCCTGCTTTTTCCAAAGCAGCAGCTTTAAGTATAATAGCGGTGAATAGCTGTGGGCGATGAGAATATAGCCAGAGAAATGCACGAGTGTGTTGTGTTGATACAAGGAACGAAGTAGTGAAGGATTAAAAATGGACACTTCTTTCTGTATGTGAAGCTGTGCTAGCTTAAGTATCTTTTCTGACAGAAAGGATATTTTAATCTAACTTCCAGTGGTCTGTATGATAGGTGCAGTTTATTTTAACTGTACTTCTTGAGGATCCCCTTCCATGACCTATTTAGACATCATTAGGTATCCAGATGGGCCTTCTTCATTGCCTAATAAATGAATCAAAATGTAAAAAAACCCAACCAAACAGTGTGTTTTATTACTTGTGTTTCTATCAGGACTCATAATATCTTTTCTAATTCTTAGATTTGCCCCTAAAATCTGTTCTTTGTACTATTACTTGATTAGGTGGTCTTGAGTAAAATTATTTTTCCTTCCAACTGTGGCCACATTATCTCTGGGGAAGGATGTTTTTCCTTAAAATCATAAAGGTAAAATTTTGATTTTAATTTTAAGTATTTCAGAGGTCCAATTCTATAAATTATTCTTCGAGGATGCTGGTCTGTCACAGAGGATTACAGGGGCAATGCTATTAAAACAAGATTTTATGTCAGTCTGGGTATGTGCCAGCCTTTGCAAAAGAATCCATCTTTCTGTAGATCCTAACAAATAGTTAATGAAACATTTAGGTTTTATTTATAATTTTAGATTTTTATTTCCTGAAGATGATTTTGGTCCTGGAATCAAACAGGAGGAATCTTATTTAGTGTTTGCTATGATTTTTATTCTGATGTGGGAATTAAGATGCTTTTTAGATTAAAATCATTATATTTTTCTCTAACTCAAGAGTTACTTACCACATCCTCTAAAGCCTCCTCATGTTGCGTTTAAGGGTTTTAAAATCAGGCGCATCTCAATGTGTTACATTGAAGCACAATCCTAGAGACATCTTCCCTAGCTGGCAGGAAATTAGGCGTCCCTAGAAGCTGGCTAATACTGAAGAAAGCAGTCAGTTTTCTTTCTTAAGGACAATGATCCAAATTCACAGTAGCGATGTAAATGCAGGTTTTATGGAATTCTCCAAGCTTGCATGAAAAGTGGGAGGGAAGGCAGTAGGGCAACCAAAATGTGTTACCTGCCAAGTCAAGAATTTACTTACTTTATGCTACAGGTTTCTGGCTTGGGTCACTTCTTGGAGGATACTTCAAGCTGCCCCTAATGGGGTTTCCAGTGGCATATCAGGAGGGGGACAAAAGCTCTGATAACCGCTGGGAGAAAAAGGAAACCAAAACATCCATCTGTAGCCAGTGATGACCTCTGCATTAGGGTATTGCTTTGTTTGCTTCATTGCAGTTTCGATTTTTAAGAACAGAGAAGTGGAAGGGGCTGCTCAGGCTGTTTTAACTTAATCCCCCATGATCATAGGCGAACATCAATAGAGGCTTTTTCCCCACTGCCATCCTATAATAGACAAGGATTTAAAGAAAGTACAGTTTTTCCCCTGCTGGGTAAGGAATCTTGATGGTGGACTTCTGCTGTCCCTGAGCTGATGAATCGTAATAGCACAATGGATTTTTCATCCAAGGATTGGTCCGATTGCTTGCATTTTTTTAGACCCATGTGGCTTATTGATCTCTTTAATATAGTGTGGTAGTAAGTTCTACAGCAAAACAATACACTGCAGGAAAAAGTGCTTCCCTTTACTTTCAACCTATCACCTGCTAATTCATTTCATTCCCCAGCATTCTCTTACCAGAATAAATAGTTGAACAATTGTTTCCTTTTTGCCTTTTCTATGCTTCCCATAAATTCAAGATCCTTTATCAAATGTTTCCATCAGTCATATCCTTTGCAGGCTTGACAAGTCCTAATATCTTCAATTGTTCCTGTTATCAAAGCCATTTCATACCTTTAAACGTACTACAGCCCTGCTCTGTACATCTTTTTTATTACAGTCTTTTATTTGGGAAGGCCAGTGCTGCATTCAAAAATGTGGTTTCAGCATAGGTTTACACAACAGGTCTTCATCATTTAATCAGTAGTGTATCCACAAGAGGACTTTTTTTTATTCCATGGCATCTTAGTGTCTCTAAGAGCCTTCAATGAGGGATGTGGTTGAATGGCTTTTAGAAATCCAAGGAAATTAGATCAAGCGGATCTCCCTTTTCATGAGTTGGATGTGACAAATATATATAGATCCTTAATATAATTTTTCTGTGTGTCTTCTATTTTTTGATTTCAGTACCTACCAGCTACTCCATATCAATATCAGTCTGATGTTCTTTCAAGAATTCCCTTCAGTGGAATGTGCAAGGGAGGACAGACAAGATGGGTGGGTTTTGCACTAGAAGTGTATAGGCACCGCTCTAAGGGAAGCACAGGCAGGTTGCACTATTTCTGTCAGCTGAAGAACAGATGGAAAGCAGTTTAAAAGCAGTGAAAATTTCCATGTTCACACATTTAAGAGTTTAAACTTGGTTATGTTTAACTTGCACTGCTGGTGTTCTTCTGGCTACAAATCTGTACTGAAATAACTCACCTTGGCAGGTTCTTGTGAACTCTGTGCATCCACACAAGGATTACTCAAAATGGCAACAAAATAAGTCTTAGTTGGAATCAGCTTGTTATTCTCAAGATCTTGTTACAGGCAAAAATGGGGACATGGCTTGTACGCAAAGCTAAGAATTGTTGGTCTAACAAAAATTTTAGTAGAGTTAAATAACATGCAGTAAATAGTTACTACTATTAGTCCAGTTACTAGATTTCACAGTCCCAATTATCTAAGTCAGTGAATACTTTTCACTATTTAAAAAAATATCAGTTTGAATTGCACAAATGAGCACACACACTGGGTGGAGTGTGATGTTGATGATGGGCTTTCATTCTGTTCTTTGCCAGGAGGAATATGATGTTGGCCACCTCATCGCTCTGGATTCCACTTGGGGCTATTTTAATATTTGCTGACTCTCTCATACACCTTGTTCTTTCTTCACTGGTCTGCAAATACATTACGTCCATGTTTATGATACACAGTGCATTTTACATGTGTTGGATACTGCATTTTATTCTTTTACTCCAAACACTGGTTTTGCCCACCTCCAAATTGTGCATATCTTTAATTGACCATGAGTGAGTACTTACATCCTTAGTGCTATCTGGAGGCAAGGCCTTTGTTTTTCTAGATTGCATCTAATGTACCCATTTTGGAGGCCTTTGGTGTCGTACCTTGCCTCTTCTGTCTAATTACACTGGCCACTGTAGGTTTCAGTCCTAAATACATCTATGTAATATAACAAACTGCAACTACTATATCTATAAAAATTAATACATCACACGATTAAAACAAGCAAAAGTACACAGAATGGGTAGTAGCCATCTGATCACTAGAAGTGTTGTTATAGCTAAGCAAGTTCAACCAGGGATTCCAGTCAGACCTAGACAAGTTCAGCCAAAGAGAAGAACCAGACAACCACTCTAATAAGTCAAGCATCACATTAAAGAGACATCACTTACAACAAAAAAAAAAAAATACAGAAAAAGCATATTGTTTTCTATGGATAACTGTAGATCCTCTGTAGGTTCTTGCAAGGCATCACCAAATTAAAACAGGAGAAAGTTGTATACGATTAAGTATGCTGTGGAAGTTATGTCAGTCTGAACAAGTAACGTCTTACAAAATGAATGGATCTTGAATTGGTGCTGGGGATAGAATCATAGAATCATAGAATAGTTGAGGTTGGAAAGGACCTTAAGATCATGTAGTTCCAACCCCCCTGCCATTGGCAGAGACATCTCACACTAAACCATGCCACCCAAGGCTCTGTCCAGCCTGGCCTTGAACACTGCCAGGGATGGAGCATTCACAACTTCCTTATGCAACCCATTTCAGTGCCTCACCACCCTTACAATAAAGAATTTCTTCCTCATACCCAATCTAGACTTCCCCTGTTTAAGTTTGAACCTGTTACCCCTTGTCCTCTCACTACAGTCCCTAATGAAGAGTCCCTCCCCAGCATCCCTATAGCCCCCTTCAGACACTGAAAGGCTGCTATGAGGTCTCCACACAGCCTTCTCTTCTCCAGGCTGAACAGCCCCAACTTTCTCAGCCTATCTTCATACAGATCTGCAAAGACATTGCTAGGGAGGGGACTGCTTTGGGCTTGCTCTGGTCTGGCCTTAGGCACTGACTGCTGATAGCAGTCAGAATTTGTCTTTTTGTGCTCCTGAAGAACATCTTCTGGTTTAGACTCCTTTAGAAGAAATCTACTTAATTTTCTTTTACACAATTCTGCAATGTGACTGAAAGTGCAGTAGAAAGGGATGATCTTGATCTGAATTAAAATACTGATGTAGGCATGCCTTGCATGAGATCAGAACCATGGTGATTAAAGCTCTTAACTGGCATTTTTTGCTTACTGGAGCATCTTCCATCAGTGAAGGAAGAAAGTAGGAAATCAGGACTGGAACCAGGAAACTAAACAAAACAAGTTAAATGTGAGAGAAATATGAGGTTCCATAATAAATGCACTCAAGCAACCAGTGAGATATCTCTGCAAAGGCCATGAAATATGAAATGTAGCTGTAAGAGACCAGGGTCACCTACACTTAGATCAAGCTGCTAAGTTCAAAAGCTCTGTCTGCAAACCTGGAAAAGTGTACAGTCATGGTTCAAAGGCATACAGTCATGGAGGAGAAAAAATGGAAAGTAACAATGTTGAAAGACAAGTGCACTTCAAACTGAATCTCATTCTGCTAACTCCAGTCCTTATTTGTGATGTCTTGATCTCTTTCGTGGCGGCTGGGGCAAGGCACACTAGGCTGTTTGAAATGCCAGCTAACATCTTGAATTACAAAAATCAGGGAGAAAAACAACATCTGATTCTGTGGTGAAACCATCCACTCAGAAAATGCTTTTCAATGCAAAAGTAATAACTGCATGCTATTAAATGTAACCGTAAACCTAAAATAATATCATATTCTGTTTATTCCCACTGGGTGGGTTCCTGTGAGTCTGATCTTTTGCATCTCCTTAATCCCCGCACATGCTACTTTATGCATTTTCCTTTCTAATGCTCTGCTTTGCTACCTGCTGTCTGTGCACTACATAAATTTTTGTAAGCATGTGAGATTATCTTTTTAGCAATAGCTAGCACTGGCTGGCATTTGCATGCTACCCTCATTCAATTCAATTACTGATTGTCCACAGGGCAGTAATTGCAGTTTCAGGAAGCTGAGGTTAATGGGTAAATTGAGTTTTATGTCTTCCTGGGTCATAAGATACTGATGGGTAAAATGTATTTGGATAGTATAGATTTAAATTGTGGCAGGCTGTGCTAGCGGCTCATAAAGAAAGTTTAGTTGTCTGCTGAAATTGAAAATGTCATTATTGATGATGGAACCCAAAGGATGGAAGAGAGCTATCCTGACCGGTTCAACTTCTGTTTTCCCAGTAAATAGGCAAAGCATACAATTTGGTTGGTGAGAAAATGAGAATTTCTGGTTTTCTGCAATAAAGACAACTTTTCGTGTGCATTGTCCAACTCTTAAGTAAACATCATTTTTTGAGGGACAAAAGGCTTAAAAGAGGGTTTTGTCTAATGTAGGGGTCCAAATGAAAATTGAGCATTTGCCTCCAGGTACCTGTCCATTTTTTGAAAGGTGCAAAGGCAGTCCCTGGAGTACCTCAGTTATCAGCTTGATCAACAGGCCTGAGGGTTGATTAACTGTATCAGCCATCCAGTTCTAATCAGCCACTATCTAGAAACTGAATTCCCATCAAATTAATATGGGTCTTTTCTGTATGTTTCAGTTGTTTAAAAAACCTTTTCAAGTCAGTGGTTCCAGAGAAAGACTAATTTGTCCCAGCTCTGCCATGTGAAGAGAAAGAGGTTATGCTGCTGTAATGGCTTTCTGAAAGTGCTGTGCCTTTTAATAAAACATTAAGGTTCACATTTTCCTGTATGGCAAAAGGTGAAAAGTAACTAAAATGAATAAGAGGGAGAACGCAAATGTAAGTAGGGATGTGGAACAGTCAAGCCTCACATCTCAAATGTTCCACACCAACTAGTAATTCAGCTGAGAGTCAGATCTGCCCTGTGTTGCTTGGGGCATTCAATGCCTAATGCTTTCCATCTTTCTTTACATCCCCTCAGTCTCCTGTGGGGGGCTTCAGCAAAGGCTGACTGCAGACATCTGGCCCTGTTTTCTTCCTCCTCTGGCACACTGCAGCCTTAGCCCATCTGACCTCATCTTTGACCTCCCTTAAACGCTCTTCATTAGAAAGTATGTCTCAGTCATGGCTGGAACCTTGAGCTCTCTCTTGACCTGTACCCTTCTTTCTCATTTAACCCCATACAAGGCTGTGTTAGCAAGGGTCCAAAAGCTCAGTAACTGCTTATCTGGGCTTTAACTTCTCAGTGCACTTGGCTACTGTGGCTTTAGGCAGGAGAATTAGAGGAGTGTTTGAGGAGAAAACAAAGAGAAAGTGGAGAGTGGATGGGAGTATATCACAGGTAGACTGAATTTAGATGAGTGAAAGTGGGAGAGCAAAGGAAGAAGACATGATTATTATCAAGCAAATATTACTGAGGTACTGGAAGAGGAAATTGTGCTCATTAGTATTAAACCTGTAAAGTCAGCCTGTCAGAGTTCGTGGGGGAGATGCCTACCTTGTCAACACTAGCTGAGCTGAGCTCCTGGTGTGCCCAGACAAACCATCAAAGCTGTGTCTTGCCAGTCAGAAGCGGGGGTAGCTGAACACTATACAAGTTACACACCAGTGCTCCCTGGGCAGCCCTGGTGAGCAAGCAGGGCTCAGATACTCAGGCCAGGATCGATCCAGGGACCCATAGCATGAAAGTCTTGTGCACATTTCATACCTACAGGATGGGACTAACAGGAGCCTGCAGAACACTATTGCAATGGGTGCAAAAGAATTGTAAGAGAGAAAGAAAAAGGAAGAAAGAAGCAGACAGACTGAAATGGATGAGGAAAACTGAAACAAATGTCGATAATATTAAAAGCATAGTCTAGATCTTGCCAACAAAATTGTTAGCATGTGAGTGGAAGCATCTTTCAGCTAGAATCTGCTTGTATGCACTTTGGTTATTTCTAAAATATATATGTAGGTCTGCTTTTGTGGTGGCACAGGAAACCAGCCCTCTGCTTTTTTGGAACTGTGCCAGTAACAGCAGCAAAACCTTTTTCTAGCACTGCAATACTGGGACTTGGCATCACATGTGATGCTCAAGACAGCAGAAGCAAAAGGGAGGTGGTAGGTATTTCCTGCACCGGTTTCAGCTGGGATGGAGTTAATTTTCTTGCTAGTAGCTGGTACAGTGATGTATTTCAGATTTAGTGTAAGCATAATGTTGATAACACACTGATGATACAGTTGTTGCTGCGCAGTGCTTACCCTAAGTCAAGGACTTTTCAGTTTTTTATGCCTTGCTAACAAGGGGGGGGGGGGGGGGGCACAAGAAACTGGGAGGGGCACAGCCAGGACAGTCAACCTGAACTGGCCAAAGGTATATTCCATACCATGTAGCGACATGCTCAGCATACAAACTGGGGGAAAGCTGGTCAGGAGCCACTGCTCAGGAACAGGCTGGGAATCAGTCAGCAAGTGGTGAGCAATTGAATTGTGCATCACTTATATATTTTCATTCTTCTAACATTATTATTATCATCATTATTTTCTTCCTTTTCTGTCCCATTAAATTGTCTTTCTCTCGATCCGCAAGTTTGAGTCTTACAATTCTCTCCCCCATTCTGCTGTGAGGGCGAGTGAGAGAGCGACTGTGTGGTGCTTAGTTGCCAGCTGGGGTTAAACCACGATGATTGGATAAACCTATTTAATGCCATTTTATACCTTCTTATTCTTCCCTGTGGAAACATAAGCACCTAAGCATATGGCAAATAGTTTGAAAACGTTGCTGGCAATTAGAAGTCTCGTGTCCTTGACCATCCACCTCTGGCAGAGCCACAATTAAGGTTAATTCCTCAAATTCTGAATTGAAATCATGAGAGTATTTTATCCCATTTATTTACATTTTATGGTAATGCAACACATCAAAGGTATATCTTGGCCTTTCTTTGCCTTCACATCATTTGTTTTCAAATTTCCACATAATATTGCTTATATTCCACTCTTTCTCCTAGCATATGGTCAGCTGAGGGTGCTCTCCCCTAATGACTAGTAATTATTTTCTGATAATACTAGTATTTCCATAACCAAGATGGATATTTCTAAGGGAATGACTACATGAGTGCTTGCAGCTGTGTTCAAAACGTAGTACAGCCAAAGACTGTCATGAGTGTATGTTACACACCCAAAATTCAGTTCCAAACAGTACTGGGACTGTGTTTTCAGAGATCATGTTAGTTCCTAGGCCTCTCCATGAAAATCAAAATTCTTGATATTTTAGGATTAGTCAGTGGCAAAACTCATCTGGAAGATGATTTTTTTTCTCCCACTGAAAGTGTGGGTGGAGATCTGGTTTTACATCCTTACTGTCTAACTATTCTGTGTTCCTGGCCAAAGCAGAATTAGTTGGGATTGTAATCCTTAGCCTATTTAAATGGCCTTTAATAAGGGTTCAGGTTTTCTCATTATAGACAAAGATCTCAGATCTGAGGTTCTGGTGTCTCCATAGCTGTTTCCTAGGCTCTACGAGATTATATTAGCTCATGGTTCTAGCCCTGAAGAGAGTGTAATTTCATCCTCACATTTCAAAAGGTTAATCTCTTCTCATTAGCAATAAAGGGTCACATCACATGGCTAAAAAAATAGAAACATGCATCTGAATCTCCTACCCATGTGAGCAGTGGAAAAATGAACAGGAGTGGGAAGGAGTCATCACATCATATACGTAACTCATCTAAATCTGGATGCTTAAATTAGGTTTCTCCACCAAGTGGAGTCAGGAGGAGTCATCTCTTTCCCTGTTAGGAAAGTTAAAAGAGCTCCTCATTTATTTATCAAAATATTTGATTTTATTTGATTATGTATCAAATACCTTAAAAAGGTGCTGTGGATATCCTGCCTTCCTCCCAGGCTCTCAACTTCTTAGGCAGCCAGCTTGCTGCTCCTGCTGAACTTTCAGAAGTCCACCAGAACGCCGTCTTTTGGGCTCTAGGCCAACAAGAAACAGCAAAAAAAAAAAAAAAAAAAAATCTTGAAAAAAGCCAAGAAGGAAACATTTTTTGAAAAAAAATCTAAAGCTGAAGAGGAGGAGCCGCAGATGTCTGTCACAGCCACAACAATAGCTGCTGCCTTCGGAGATAGATGAACTCTCAGCCCACATGAACTGTGAGATGTGAGAGCTTAATGAGCAAAACTGGCCATTCACTTAATAAATATTTAGGCTGAAGGACTGAAGAAGGTCGTGTTTGAAGACCTAACTACAGACAATCCAATCATAAAGGGGGTAACAAGGTGTTTCTAGGAGGCAAAGGTGTCACTTCAGCAAAGCCAGGTAGGCAGGAGCTGTCAGAGGAAGGGCTACCAAGATCACAGCTCTCACAAGCAGATGCCAGCATTCCCTATGGGACTGTAAGGGCCCCTCTGCTGTGATAGTTTCCCTGCCCTTGGCTTCATCAGCCCAAAGGTTGCAGAAACCTTTAATCTGAATCTAGGTAGATGTGAGATGCTGCAGGTACACCTACCCATGCCATAATGGCAACTTTGATTACAGTGGAGGTATCTTTGAAAACAGAAGATCTTGAGAACTGAGGTCAGGGTGTGATTAAAAGAATTACAGGCTTTCCTAAAGGTGCTGAGGAAAACAAGAACACAAGCAAACTGAAAAATCCATTGATTCTTCTATTTTATCCCTGATGACCAGCTACATCAAAATGACCTGCCTGGAGCCATTGCAGCCAAATCCACAATAAAGGAAACACCATTTGGATCAGCAGCAGACATCAGAAGCCTTCCCAGAGGAGAGAAAAGGTAAGGAATGTAGTACTGGCCTTGTCGCTTCTCCTTTGGCAAATGACTAGTTCTCAAAAACCCTAATTAAGTTTCTGTCTTTAAAATGTGATTTCCATTTGCTCCCTAAGGTTTAAAAATAGTGAAAAGATTTCAGCAATTGATGACACTCTCAGTTGTACTAAATTAGAGCCTAGAGGAATTAGAAGCTGCTGCTGTTGTTTTCACATCTTAATGGTACCTCCTTTTCTTCTCTCCCTTGCACCAGCACGCTGTTCCCTGACGCCACCCTCCTGGGCAGCAGCTACATGCCAGAGAGGTAAATCACCTGCTGGTGCTGCTCCATGATCAGAGTAAGTTTTCTAGCACTTAAGGATTTGTGTAACCTTTGGAGCCCTTCTTTCTGGTTATCCCATGGGCCTGCACCTCCATCTTTCTTTGCATATGCAATCTTGTGAATGTGGGAACAATTTTGCCTTTACGAGTGTTTTTGACAATAGGTTAACTTTACTGGCTGTGATGGAAATCCTCTAGATTTGCAGTGCAATGAGCTAAGCTGGGCTCAGGGGATCCATGTGTGTGGGTACAGACTGCTTAATTGCATGGGAGCAATGTTGTCCTCTGACTCAGAAATATCTTTGCCTTGGGGAAAAATAATATATCCCCTCAAAATTCTTGTCTTTCTCTATACACAGGCATCATCTCTTTAATGTTGCCCTTCTTTTGTCTTAACACAATTTATTGGGTAAATGGCATAAAAAAGACTATTAGTTGTTTCTACTGCAATCTCTGAATGATAAACACATGTGGTTTACTCCTGTACAGTAATTGGGCATTTCTGTGATTAGATAGTCCCTAATTAAAAACATCTCACCTGCTCTCAATATGATGGCAATAAAAGCATAGCTATGTGCTGTGTTTCTGGCATAGTTTCAGCTTTTCCACAGAGCTTAAATCATGACCGTAAATACCAGTTAGCTTAGGCTTCAGGCTTTGAAAGCTCAATGTGAGTAATGAAGAGAAAGCAATCTGATTAGCTGGTGGAGCTGTCTAAAAAGCACCTTCATTGCAAAGGGGCTTAAAAAAGGAATAGGACTATACAAAATAGATAAAGATGAAATAATAATAATAGAATCGAACAGCATAACAAAGAAAAATGTCTGCATTCATCTGAAATTAATAATTAATAGATTGCACAGTGACGTCCGTGGCTTTATATTCTTTTATTTTAATGATCTTCACCACAGCTTGAGGTCCTTTGTCTTGTCCCCTTCTACTGACATTAGCTGGAAGAGACAGAGATTAAAACAAGGGTAATTTCCCCATGGTCGTTCCTTGGCACTGTTTCTGCTTTGTTCAGCCATGAACTGAAGTTTAAAGGATGAAATGTTGTCACTCAGACTGATTCTTCTCTCCACCCCTCCTTACCAAGGTTAACCACTCAGCTAGTCACCAAGGAAACGTGTGGCTCCTTTGCCCATCTTACTGCCATCCTACAGCCTCATATTGAGAACGTCACCATAATCTCATTAGGAGGTTGAATTTCCCATTGAAGCTTGAATTCCCTTAACAGGAGGGGACTGGACTAATGCAATTAAGCAAATTAGTGTTTTGAGCCATTGCATGATATCTGTCTAATACCAGGAGCAAACGCTAGGTAGTTTTCTTCCCCTGTTAAATAAATAAATCAACAAAACCAAAAGCCCAGCACTCTCCCCACATCATGTTCATGGAAATACTGTAGTCCTCTCTCAGCGGTGAAAGTCTTTACAAATAGGAATATAATTGTTCACTTGACTAAAAACATTAATTACCTTCCCCTTTTTCCCAGTACTCCCATCTGAGTGGTTCTGATTATTTTTGTCTGTGTAACTTCTATGCTTCTAAAGGTAAAGTAGGGTAAACCTGAACATTTTGTTTTGTTCCTCTCTTATGGTACATAACAATGGTTACCAGATTGGAACAAAACTCCTATAGGTTTCTAATCTATTTTGATGTGAAGTGTTCGTTAAGTGCTATGAATAACTATTTTTAAATGCACTGAATTTTGTGGAGATAATTCCAGCATATTCAGTAATTCTCTAGAAATGCAGATTATTAAATGCCTAATGCAGAGCTTTTCTGCATTTTGTTGTGTGGTTTTGAGGCTAATCCAGTTCCCTCCTCCCTCCCCCATGCTGGCAAGTAAACAAAGCCATAAGAGCAGACCATAGAAAGAATCAAAATCCGTAGATCTTTGAATAATATCCTGTTACATGAGTTTCAAAGGCAGTGTATTTCTCTAGGAGCCTGGGGGAGGGAGAGGAGGTGCAGTATCCTCCTGTGGGTAATGCTGGCATCTCTGTCACAGCATTTCTTCCTGTGGAGATGGAAGATGGAACGACAGGGATAGGGTCTAGGAACCTTTTACACATATCGATTACCAAGGTTATGCTGCTGGCTGTTTGCTGTGTTCAGCTTTGAATGAGAAAGGCAGGAATAACAAGTGTATTTTAATAGATGTTATTGTGCTACCACTCATCTTCTCACAAATAAATCCCAGTCTGCCACTGGGCGCTGCAGTCAGAAGGAGCGAGAACATGGGTTATTACTAAATAAAGGCATTGGGTTTGCACTCCACTTTCCATAATACACAGTCCCCATCCTAAGCCGCTTACAAAATAGATATGAATTACGTAGGCAGTATACACAGTCCCAAAGGATAGATTAAGCATAGCAGTTTTGCCTGAAAAAAAAAGTAACTTCAAGACTGAGTCAGTACTGAGAATATCTATCACAAACTTGAAAATAGAGTGTAGTATAGATAATGCTGTGGTTATTTCAAAAGAGTCAAGAAGCTAATAAGTATTTCTGTAGTCACAAACTCCCAAAATATCAGACCTGAGCTCCTGAGCTGGTATTGAAGAGAAATCGAAATGTGCTGAAGCAAAATACAGGACTGAGGCTCTGCACTGTTATAGCAATAGCCATACACTTTGGATTAAAGTATTTTAGTATTTATGGTGTCAGATTAGATAAGAACAAAAAAAAATCAAGAAACACCAAACAAAAAAATTGAAGAATTAATATTTTAAAATACATTTTTCCCTCTTGATACCATTACAGGGGATGAATTATTTTCCTGTGTAAATTCTTACATAACAACTAGTCATGTTTTACACATTTGATATAGCCTTAATCCTGCATATCCTGCTTTGAAAAGCTTAGATCTGTAATGTATTGTATAGAATTCCTTAAAAGGCTTTGCTCTGTAGCGTGTGCTAGCCTTGGACTAACAATATAGATTCCAATTCTTAACCTTATACTTGATAGCTTTGCTTGGATAATATTCTCTTGAGGAGAGGAGTGTTCACCTAGACTGCAGGATCCATTCATACCTTCCTCAAGTCTTGGGAATTTGTTAAAATAGTACATGGTTTTGCCTCCTGAGATAGTGAGTTATTTTCTTGAATGGAAAAAGGATGGTGTGCAGAACCCCAAATTAATGCAATTAAAGAGAGCTTGAAAGTGACAAATTTTGATAAGCTCAAAAGTAATGAGCGACAAGTGCCAATTTAAACAGATGTTAAAGATATTTTTTGGTCTTCAGCAGAGAACACAACTGTTATAAAAATTGATGCGCATCTCTGGAGTGTGGCAATGCAGATTTTTATTAAAAGAGTCCAAAAGATGCAAGGACATAATCTGTGTGTGGCATGCAGAGACACTGCCACCTCCAAATCCATTACTGTTTGCAGACAGCAAAAAGGATGAGTCAGGTGTGTATACTTCTTCATTCAAATGATGACTGTCATACTATAATGGTTTGTGTTATTGTTCACTGTTTATTGCTAAAGGGAAGTGTCCCAATTTTAATATCAGCATTTTGCCTGAATAAATCCCACATGCCTGGTTTTTGAGATGCAAGATTGACTCGTGTAGAAAAGGTAACTAACAGCAAAGCAGAACAGGGGAAAGAAATATGAATAATGGATCCTTAGTGTTCCTTTGCAGGAAAGGCTCTATTTATGAAGCAAATTATACAAAATGAATGCATTCATGAATTAAAACTGAGAAGTGGCACAAACATAAATGTACTGTTGTTGAAATAAAACTGCACTGCTGTGCTTCCTGTGAACCACCATGTTACACTGGCACTCCTCAGAGCAAAGCTGCTTACTCTCATGAGGGTGAGTGGCTTCTGCACTAGTGAACACAGAAGGCAGAGGGATGTCCTCATGCGACCAAGGCCTGTGATGTGTGGGGTGGATTTGTTAGAAGGAGGTACTGCCAGCAGGCCCCATACACAGCTATGGTGTCTCATGGGGCCTCCACCAGCCCCTTCCTTCTCCCTGCCCTCCATCACACCCCTCTTCTTTATCCACATGGAAAGGTCAAGTGAAACATGGAGAGAAGAGATTCAGAGCAGCCCTGTGGAGAAGGACTTGGGGGCGTTGGTCGATGAGGAAATGAACATGAGCCGGCAGTGTGCGCTTGCAGCCCAGAAAGCCAACCGTATCCTGGGCTGCAACAAAAGGAGTGTGACCAGCAGGTCGAGGGAGGTGATCCTGCCCCTCTACTCTGCTCTTGTGAGACCTCACTTAGAGTATTGTGTGCAGTTCTGATGTTCTCAACATAAAAGGGACATGGAACTGTTGGACCAAGTCCAGAGGAGGGCCACGAGGATGATCAGGGCTCTGGAGCACCTCCCGTATGAAGATAGGCTGAGAAAGTTGGGGCTGTTCAGCCTGGAGAAGAGAAGGCTGTGTGGAGACCACATAGCAGCCTTCCAGTATCTAAAGAGGGCCTATAGGGATGCTGGGGAGGAACTCTTCATGAGGGACTGTAGTGAGAGGACAAGGGGTAACGGGTTCATACTTAAATAGGGGAAGTTTAGATTGGATATGAGGAAGAAGTTCTTTACTCTAAGGGTGGTGAGGCACTGGAATGGGTTGCCCAGGGGAGTTGTAAATGCTCCATCGCTGGCGGTGTTGAAGGCTGGGTTGGACAGAGCCTTGGGTGGCATGGTTTAGTGTGAGATGTCTCTGCCCATTGCAGGGGGGTTGGAACTACATGATCTTAAGGTCCTTTCCAACCCAAACTATTCTGTGATTCTATGATTCTAAGAGAGGAAGGTACAAGTTGTTGTCAGACTGCGCTGGGATAGTTTTCCAAATATACTGTATGTCCTAGACCTAGAGGTTATTAGTTGTTGGAAAGTGACATGCTTGGTAAGCTTGTTTCTGTTTTTCTCCTTGTCCAGATTTTTTCCCCCAAATTCTCCAGGTTGCTCTGTGATAGTAGTGTCACAGAAATCTGGTATGCAATATAATTACAATCCAATGCTAGTTGTCTGTAATATGTGCCAAAACAGGCACCACCTCTGAGATGTTCTCAGCGCACACAGTTACAATGCCCAATAGCTGGGGTTTTAGGTGCTGTTGACCAACACAGTTTCTTACTTTTAACACACAGATTAATTCTTTTTCAAAGCAAACTGAAATTATGTTCTTAACTATTGAAATCTTTTCTGACTGTCCTGGTAAAATGACAGCACTAAGAGGGTCCTGTGAAAATGGACGAGTCATTTTGGGTGCTACAAACTTTCTGAGCTTCTCTACAGTCTTTCTATGGCTTTCCTTCAAATATACCTTTTTTACTAGGATCAGTTCTCCTCCACTCCATGTTTACTCCTGTAATTTTTCTCAATGCATTTTTTACGTGTTAACTTAGTTTTCCTTTAAGCTCTGATGAAGACCACATTTTAGCTCATGTTTTAAAAATCCTGTAGGGCTTCCTGTCATACAAAAGAGGTGAAGAAAGGCTGATCCATTTTCTGTGCCTTGTCATGACGTTTTCTACTCTATTATACATTGCCCTTTAACTTCACTTAATTTTCCTAATTCTAAACTTCTAGAAATTTCTCTTTGGCATATTTAATTAAAGCATAAATGAAGGATGTTCTGGGGTTAAAAGCACAGAAATCAGTTTGCACTGCTGTTTTCAGATACCACCAACCTGGCATCTGGAGTCAGGACAAGTGTGAGGTCCTACCTAATGAAATGGCGAGAACTCGCCATAAATAATTTAGGACTTGAGATTTATTCAGAACAATTACGTTGGAAATTCCTGAAACAAGTAATGAGTTTGGGAAAAACGTAAATGGATTTTGCAAACATACACAAAAGCTAAATATGCTGGATATGTTTTAAAAAGAATTATTCGCTCATCTCTGGTCCCCAGTCTTTGCACGGGTCTAAATTTAATTTACCACAATTGTCTATGACCTAATTTCATTAAGATTTTCCTAGAGTCTGTCACAGTCTTGAGCCACCAGAATAAAATTTTGCCATCAGCAAATTTGGTGAATGAGGGCATTCACTTCCTCTTCTAAATTGCCAATAAAATGTCAATTTGATTGTGATATTTCTTGACTAATTCAATAATTAACAGCTTTCCATTTTTGCCAGTTATCCCTGTGTACTTCCCACCTTGTAGGAAGTTCAGACTTTGTCACAAGGTGAATTGTCAAGACAATCTCCACAGAGAGATTTCATCAAAACCCTTCAGAACATTTTAAATAGATGGCAGCTGCTGTTTGTTGTGCTTTTCATGAAATTCTGGTATTTAGAAGAATGTTAGTTGTCCTGTGAAAGTCTCAACAGTTTGGTTTTATTACTTTTAATTAATGTCTACACTACACCCAATGCTGAATCACCTTCTGCACTCTCCCAGAGGGTTAGGTGGTTTGTGATTTCAGCTCGGTGTTGACATCCCCTCTTGGTAGGGAGATCATCCTCCTCTTTTATTTCTTTATTCTGGGCTTAATCTAGTCTGATCCAAGTGGTCACAAGCTGATTAACCCACTATTGTGAATGGATTTAACTTCCTGCAGGGACACAGCGGACACAGGGCTCCAGCTCACACCCCAGCCCACACTCCCAGATCATCCACATGCTCCATGAGCAAACCACTCAGCTCACCAGACCCTCCTTGGAGATGGGCAACACAAAACCCTGGGACAGACAGCCAAGCCCATGGCAGCATGGATGAAAGAAAAGGTGGAAAACCAAACCCCAGTCCTATGTACTCCCAGCTCAGGGCTGAGGGGTCAGGGTCAGGGCAAGCGCCTCTGCCTCTGGATGTGGGCAGCATTGCCTGCACCCCACAGTGGTGCTGCACCCTGCTGTGATGGGGGCTGGTTCTCACTCCTGCCACAGCAATGACACTGCTGAAATACCCACTGCTATGGCATCCCTCTAGTAAGTGTCGGTTCTTACTGAGGGATAGAATAAATTCATTTAGACAGTTGCAGTGTCGGTGTAAGAAAGGCAGCAGCATGAGCTTGTAATCACTCTCAGTTCAAGATACATATCCAAGAAACTGAGGTTTTGGTTTATCTTGTCTTTAATGTAGAAAGATCTTCATATGAATTTTGGACAAATGATGCACAGGTAAGGCAATCAAGTACATTTAACATATCAAGACTGGTCAGTGCTAGCATTGTGCTGTCACCTCAGAACCTTAAAGAGAGACTATTAGAGCTCCATTCCACTGCCAGACAAGAAATTAAACAGAAAATATTTCTTCCTTCAGAACTTTCTTCTTTCAAACTTTCTTACAAGTTAAAAGTACCGGAAAACTTTTCCTCTTCCCCCTGTTGTTTTCTGACCTGTAAGGGCACTTCAATGTAGTGTTGAGTTCAACCCTACAAATTCAAATGCAGTAAATCAATTAGTTATCAGATTGTATCTTATTCTTTATAAAATGCAGGCATTTCCAGTACTAAATGACTAAATGACTGCTTCAAACCAGCCTCAGAAAAGAAGAACCTCAAAGTGTTGTAAAGATAAAATAGGTGTCCAATTTTTGAGCCTTGTTTTTGGAATTCTAATAATTCAGCACTAAGGACACTTCTTAGATATGCTACAGGCATCTGCTGATCTGAACATATTTTTTTAGTGAACATTAACTCCCTGTTTTAAATGAAAATCTATATTGATGAACAATTTGTTACAGTTGCAGAGCAACATCACTATCCATTCTGCTACTGATTAGAAACAAGCTGTAATACACCATGAGGCAAGTAAAGAATGCAAGCAAAGATTACTCTTTGAATTCTGAATAGGAGATGCTCACAGTAATGATTTAAATTCATAAATTAACATCAATTACTTATTTACTGAAGGAGTGTGGAACCCTGAACATACCACTAGTACTACTTTTGGTGGGATATATTGTGCTTAGATTGTATGTATATACTGCCTCCATCTACCCCTGCAGTCAGTGGCCCATCTTCCAAACATCCCTCTGATGTATGGAAAGCAGTCTTACTTGCATACATTTCTCTTTAGGTCAGGATAACACATTCACGCTCATTGGCTTCTGCTTCTTCTGGGCCTTTGTTTCATGGTACTCAAACACTGATGGATGAGAGTTTGCATGTTCCTTAAACATCATTGATTTCTCAATGGATTGTGGAACCTTCTTGGCTGAGTCTGAACTGCAGGAGGTAACTATAGGCTTGCCTCAAAGGTGCTGCATAACTAAGAGCTTGACTGTCACACAGGGATGCAATGACATGCTCCAAATTTGGATGGGAGAGTTGGAGAGGAAATTCCATATGGAAGCACAGGCAAGGAAGCGGACTTCAGTAATCAGCTTTCCTGAGCCCTAACAGAACATCAGATGCACCGAGGACAAAGCGACTCCTAAACCGTTACAGTCAGCGTATTTTTAAGAAGCAATTGTTCGGGATTTTCAGAGGCAGGAAAAAACCTAGGGAGCAGCTGTCTCAAAAAAAAACCAGACTTAAATCAAAACCAGCTACAGTTTGAAGTGAACCGGCACTAAAGCCAGAGGTCCTAAAGGTTTGGGATCAAATGGAGGTAGATTAGTTGAAATTTTTGAAAGGAGATAAAACAGAGAATACAGCATGTCTGCTCACAGCATCTTAGGAGGAACTGAAGTGGAAATGATTAAAAAAGTTGGTATTTAGTTACTGCTGAGAACAGTTACAATACTGCTAAGTCTTCTTAATAATGGTCAGAAAAGAAACAGTTGAAGAGGTGCTAGGGGTAGGAGGAAATAATATAGTGGGAATGAAGCAATGTGGAAAAATACTCTTTAATTGCTAAGTTTGGCACAGATCTATCTAGGAAGTTAACCCTCTTGAATATTTGCTATATTGGGATATCAGTTATCAAAGTGGGGGTGTGTGCAGAATGATATTTTCTGGAGTTTTCTTCAGCCAACTGTACCAGTAGAAATGGATAATTTGTAATATTCTGAGACTGATGTTTTGCTTAGTGTCAGGTGACCCTTTCCATGCAGAATATCCAAGCTAATAATACTGCCAAACAAGAGTCATCTTATTAGTCTGCTCCCTTGGCTTTTCAAATGTGTACATAATTCTGAGAAATATTTCTCGTGTTTAAGTAATATCAAACTATATCTTACAAACAGTATATCCACTGTATACTAGCGCGTACCAGTTTCAATGAGAAACTTTGAAAACCTCTATCTTCAGCCAGTAACAAGTGTGCAACCCATCTCTCTTTTTCCTTATTGAATGCCTGATAAATTAATGCTACCTTTCTGTGCCAGCTCCTTACTGTCTATGAAGGAAGACTCAAAATGCACTGTTCCTCCTTTGGTGCTTCTGATTAAAGCCAGTCTTTGATTCCCAGTGATCCTTGACTTATTTGGTCTCTCCCTTTTGAATATCACCAAACATCCAGGGGTTCAAAGCAATCAAATGTTTTATGGCTTTATAAGTCTTTAGTACAGTTATATTCCCTTATCCCCCCAAAAATCCTCAAACCCTAAAACAAACAGTAGTGGCCAATTGGGTTGAGCTGCACCTGCAGGATGTAAGGGTTAACCAGAAACAGAAGAACCTGTATCAATCCTACTTTAAGAGAGACTTGTTGAAATGCAAGAAATGATCCCTTGAAAGTTAGAGAGCTGGAAAATGAGTAGCACACAGGGCTATGCTACAGACAACACCAGATCCTAGGTACTTGTGCCTACAATGGGGAGAGGATGATAAATATTAAAGTGTGCATGTAGGTGTTTATTGAGGTTGCAGGTGTTTTGTGAGGAGAAGTACAAATTCATTTGATATTGGAAATTGCAAGTTTGCCTTGTTTAGTTCTGAAATAGGCAATAACCCTAATATGCGCTCTTTGGTTCAAAGATGTCCCTTGGTATGATAGCACGATATATTAATTTTGGAGGGGTTTTTTCCATTGGACATTACCGTTGGCTGTACTATGCAGAGATGGGACAATGGGTAATAGACCAAGTCAGGCCTCAGCACGAACTTTTGTTACCCTCCAGCAGCCGCTAGCCTGGAAAAATCACTGCCTTGTAACACTGAACATGTAGGACTTTACATTCCGGCTCTTTGCTGTTTCCTTGGCCATTGAAAGTGCGCACACTTAGGAATGCCCGCCTGTAACAGGGTTGCAGACTTCAGCCCAGGCAGGGGTGGTTAACCCAGAGCTTGAGGAACCTGGGGAAGGTTTCTCCTTCTCTTCCATGCTCAGGAAGGGGAGGAGGTCTTCACCCGTGGGAACCACCTGCTGCTTGCACAGGGAGGCCCAAGCTCTCACACCAGCAAGGCTGCAGGAACCATGTTTGCTTCCCAGTCTCAGGAGGATTCACACATGCACACAAAGGCTCAGCACCACCAGAAATGACTGACAGCAGTCAGCAAGCTCCAGCAGCCCCTTGGTACCTGGGGGTTTGATCTTTAATCCCTGCAGAATTGAGAAGGCTTCAAAGCCAGTCCTCCCACTTGCTGCCCTGCCACATGGCCACTAGGTCCTCTGCAAGAGATGCTGCTGTTTTCTCATCAGATCTGATTGCTGGTGTGCTTTGTGTGGACCCCAGTCCCTACCAGAAATCATTAGTGGTGACCACATGATGCCTGGGGCTGCATTGCTGGCTCTGAGTGAGCAGGGATGGACATATACAAGGAGAAAGCTCTGGTCATCCATGGAGCTTTATGGCCAAAATTAAGATGGCAAACAGAGCTAGGAGTGTGTGGGTTGGGTGATGGGCTTTGAAGGATCACGGTTTTGGATGAAGGTGACTAAAGTCTCTCTAAACCCTTCTGCTGCTGCTAAAGTCCTTTATAGGAATTAGTCATGCAATTATTTCCATTCCCTGATGGAATTGTGGCAATCGGTAATATTGTTACTGCAGGACAGGAGCTCCAGTAAAGAACCGAGACCTTTAATAGTGGGGCTTTGTACAAATAAGGAGCAAGCAGCCAGAATCCAGCTATACCTCCTGGAACTATGAATAAAGCTTTAAAAAAGGTCTTTGGGGCTTTGAATCCCCCAGGGATAGCAGTTGAGAGAGAGATTGCAAAAAAAACCCATAGTATTTGTGTACTTGAAAGTGTCACACATTTTGTCTGTTGCACCTATGCCTCGTTGCAGTTGTTAACGTGTTACTGTAACACCTGCTGGCTCTGATTAGGATTCCTCCGGGATGGTATAATCACAGAGCACAATGTGGCCACCAAGAAATTACAACTCATGATCTGCAGCACATAAATAATAAAAAATAAATAAATACATAAATAAAAAATAATGATAAACTCAACCAGATAGATATATGCTGGTTTATCCATACATATGGCCAGTAGGGATGAATTTGCATCTTCATTTACTATTTTGTTTTAGCCCCATGAGCATCAGTGCTCCCTTATAACTCTGAGCCTGGCCATTATAAGCTGGCTGTTCTTACAGTGTCATTGAAGTAAATCTCAAATAAGGATTTGAAACAGGAGAAAATAACAGCTTAGGTTGAGGCTACTGTAAGCTGGGCTGGCTCAGGGACAAATTTATGTTTAGATTGAGCCTCTTCACATCGTCTGTAAGTAATTGTAAACTCTCTCATGCCTCAGCCCTGCAGAAGAATTTAGGCAGCCCTACACTGCCAGAAACTGTGCCTTACGCTTTGGAAGACATGTGATAGCTAATCTAAGTAGTCAGGCTTAGCATCTACTTTTCGTAATTATTTGTGCAAGTACAACTCGCTTTATCAAATGTCTGCATTAATCAGACAAAGGATATCAGCATTGCCAAAATAAATCTGTTTTAAAAGTGTTATGTCTGATTATTTGTATTATTCAACCAACACCCAGACGTCCTGTTATGTTAAGACCTACACAAGCATGTAAGAAACCGTTCCACCACCAGGGAGTGTATGACTAATTCACGATAAGAGAAAACAATTGGACATTACAAGCAAATAAAGGGAGAGGAGAATGAGGGTGGGCGTGATCGTCTGTGATTGGGTATTCCTATGAGAACTGTGAGCGAGTTTTAAATAAAGGGAAAAAATGGTTTGATATAAATAAATTGGAAATACGATATCAGTAATCCTTACTGGGCATTTGCCTAGCCCAATGGAGATTTCTTTGGTATGTACATAGCTTTCATATTAGGGTCTTATTCACACCATGCCTGTTTACACCACTTTCACAGGGAACTCCAAATGGCATCGCAGAAACAGCAGAGGACAGAGGAACACAGCCAAAACACTACAGCTGGCCTCCTCATACCACACAGATCTGCCATCTGCACCCAGCCAGGCACGTGCGCAGCGAAGGTTATGGAGGCTGCATTTCTTTGTTATTAAATGCTTCATACTGCCAGCACAACATAAAGGGATCTTAGTGGGACTGAGCATTTGTCTCAGTCTAACGTGTTTTGCTGCTGCATGTTTTCAGTTCCAGAGCTATTCTGCTTGAGCATTAATGTGAATAAATCACTTCATTAAGATGCCTACTTGAACTGGTGCTGCCTGGAATAATAAACCTTACTGTATGTTTCAATGACAGGAATATGTACAGAATAAAAGGATACATGTTTACAGAAGTCTCTGATTTCCCGTACCCTTTCTGATCTGAAGTCACCCTGCCATGTCATGGGCCTTCAATTATTCTGAGCCTTTATTTATGAAGAGCAGCTCCTTAGAAGTCAGGTTGAGTTCTGGTCCTCCTTGCCTTTAGGAGCTTGTGGTCAGTGATGCACAGCAATATAACAAGGCATCTTAAAAGAATAAAGCATTTAGCAGCTGAAACAAAGAACTTAGTGGAAAGAAAAAAACAACATAAAATTGCAAAAAATAGCATTTATTCATGTATTTTCAATGTAAAATTTACAAGCTAAATTTGTGAGAGGAAACTGGACTCTTGTCAGGCACTCAAGTGTCTCAGATTAATTCTCTTAGACAATTCCCAGCCTTTTGTGAATGTGCTCCTTTCTTCACATCCCTAATTCTTTTCCCATCCAGTGCAAAGAAGCCTGGCACTATCTCTCAGCTATTGTTTGTAGAAAAGTGCCTTATCTTGAGCAGTACTTTTTCCTTTCATTTTCCTTTTGAATTGAACTGTTCTATTCATGGAGCAAAGTCAAAACAGGGTGCTTGTAAATTATCACAGCGCAGTTCCCTTTTCATCACAGTCATAAAACACATTGTAAATCTAATAGATGAAGTTGGAATTCCTATCTATTCTTGAAAGTTATAACCAAAAACAAGTGCGAGTGGCAATATAGTAAAGCAAAACAACCTTTGTGATACCTCTCATCTAGGTTAACATCCATAATATTTAGTATTTACATAATAATTACTATTTTTCAGGATGAAACACAGCAATTGCCATCTCTTTCACCCTCTAGCATTCCTGAAAAAGAACATTGCTTGAACTGACCAGCAGCGTATTGCCAGAAAAAAACCCAACTAAGAGCACAGCAGCTTGGTAGGAAACACTGGTAACATGTGATGGCCTGACACAAATGCTATGTCATTAAAATGTAACAATAGTTCATGTTTCATAAGTCATCTTCTGTGCCAAAGCCTACCTGATACACTTCGTATTGCTTCTGTAGCCTCAGAATCACTCAGTCATCCTTGGGTCATCTCACCCAATCACATAAATTACTGACATTGTACACAGAAGGAGGATGAGGGGGCTTACCCCTGTGCGGAGGGTTGCTATTTTCCCTTCCTCAGAGTATTTTGTATAATTTTTAAGGCTTTGGCCAAACCAAGTCTCCCGGGAGCTCCCCTTGATGTGCAGCCCGGCAGCAGCAAGTGCATCTTTGCCACAAAAGGCACTTTGCTATGTGACCCAAAGGGCACCTCTGGATGCAGGAACCACGTCGCCCGGCAGTGATGCCAAGGGGGGAAAACCGCGACCAGTGACAGAAGCCGATTAACAAAGAAATTAACGAAAAAAACCCCCACCCAACGACAGCAACAGATCGCCTGGTGGGTGCCGTGGAGCAGGGCTTTCATCTCCTACCCACTCGCAGAAGGACCCGCCGGGGGGGTGGGCAAAGGGGATGTCTGTCCCGCCGGCGGGGACGGGGAGGGACCCCGGCAGCCTCCCCCTCCAGCCCCGGCCTTCTTTGGGGTGCCAGGCCCCGCAGGCAGTCCGCTCATCACCGTGCTCACCCGGCTGCGCTGCCCACGCCGGTAGCCCGGGGTGGTGCCCGAAGGGCTCCTCCCTGTTCCTGGAGACCTGTGAATACAGCTCTGATTTGAATATATATATATATATATATATATATATTTTTTTTTTCCCCCCACCTCTGCAGCCTTTGCAAAATAAGGGACTACCTGTTGCATACTCATGCTCAGTAGGATAAATCGGTTTTCCCCTCGTTTACCGGGACGTGGTCTCAGGGATGCCGGCGTGGCCTCAGCTATTCTGGCAGCCCGGCCCGGTCCTCTGGCGCCGGACCAAAACCAGGACCTGCCCTGCCGAATCCGGCTGCCCGACCTTACCTTGGGCACCCTGCCTGTGCTGTGCCGGTACCCGGCGCACTCAGCCTCTGGGGCTTTTGCCTTTCGGGTAACACTCAGTGCCCTTGGGTACTGCCCGCCTCCCCCCCAGGAGTGCTCTTCCCAGGGCGCGTTGTGGTCACTGCCGTTCAGGCGTGGATGACTTGAACCTCCCAAGGCCTTCGTGAGCTATGCCCGCGTTTACTGCCTCCGGCTGGCAGATAAGGAGGAGCCAGGGCGGCTGGTCCAAGGTCCCGCTGTACCCGAGCGGAGGAGTCCGAAACATCCCTGTGCTGTTCCTCTGCTCTGCCCACTGCGCTGCTCCTCTTTCCCACGCCTGGGCCTCTCCTCCCCCTCATTTACTCTCCGGGTGCTTTGCAAGTGCAAGGCTGTAATTTCTGATCTCCACGCTCCAAAAGGTTGGGTCCGTTCCTTTTGTAGTTCAGCTACCGCCAGGAACTTGCTGGGTATTACCTCGGATACTCAGCTCTGCCTCTGCGTGAACTTGTGTCTGCCTTGAGAAACGAGATATTGCAGTGGCTGTTGTTTTGCTGCTGCCAGCCTCCGGAAAGGGGGTTTTCATGAAGTCTTAGCTCCGTCAGCAAAACATAAAATAACACACGGGCAACGCCACACACCTCATGGCTGAGAACATTTCCCCACATGAGGCTTTCTGCTAGGAAGCGGCTGGCAGAGGCGCCCCTATAATAAAGCGTGCGGGGAAAGTAGTTTGCTGGGAGAGCAGCCTGGCTCGCTGACAGAGGGGGCGGATCCTGCGCACAGGCGGGCCGCGCCGGAGCGGCCCCGGCGCTATTTCAGGAGCCGGGCGGAGGCGGCAGCGGCGGCCGGCGACGGGGGTAGTGGGGAGCCATGGGGTTAGCGGCGTCGGTGGGCTGAATGGAGACTTGCAAGTGGAAGCGAAGGCAGCCAGGGAAGCACGGGTTTGCTTCGGTTGAGCGGAGAAGGAGAGGGGGGATTTGAGGGCTGCATCACAACTTGAGCTGCATCAAGCTGAGCCAGGCAGAGAGGGGAGCTGGAGAAGAAGGAGAAGGAGGTGGAGACGGCTGCCACCGGGGGATTTGGGCTCGCTTTATTGAAACAAATCAGTGTTCGGGAGAGAGCGGCGAGGAGGAGGAGAAAGAAGAGGAGGAGGTGGGGGTGTGGGGGCAGGAAGAGGGGGATCGAGAAATAAAAGTGCGAGGGCTGTGGCTGGAGAAGCAGAAGTGATGAGAGAGCGAGCGGGGAGGCTGGAGGAGGCTGCCCGTCCTGCTGCTGCGCCCCGCGGGGACCGCCGCTCCTGCCGCCGCCGGCCACCCCCGCGGCCGCCGCTGCCGCCCCGCCGCCCCCGGCCCGCGACATGGAGGCGCTGAACGGCCCCGGCCCGGGGCCCGGCGACGCGTTGCGGCCGCCGCCGTCTTCGCCCGGCCACCACCACCCGCATGCCGAGAAGAAGAGGCTGCACCGCGCCCCGTCGCCCGCCAGACCCTTCCTCAAGGATCTCCACGCCCGCTCCGCCGTCGCCGCCAAGCCACCTCCCGCCCCTCCCAAGTCCCCTGGCCTCCCCGGCCGGGCCCCCCCATCGCCGCACCCGGGCGCCCACCCGCCGGCCGCAGGGCTGCTGGCGGCGCCGGGCCGCCTCTCCCGTCGCCCCGCAGCCACGGTGTGCAAGGCCACCGCTGCCGCCGTCGCCGCCGCTGGCAGGGCGGGTGCTAAGGCCGCCCCTTGCGCCAAGCGGGCAGCCCGCGGGCCGGAGCCGGGCCCCGGCGGTCGGGGCGGGGGGCGGCAGCCCAGTGGCGAAGCGGCCCCGCAGCCCGGCAAAGGCAGGAAGGGGAAGCGGGGCGCCGCGGCGGGCAGCGGCCATGCGGCGGCGGCGCTGGCCCGGGTGGGCCACACGGACAGCAGCTCCGATCTCTCTGACTGCCCTTCCGAGCCGCTTTCCGATGAGCAGCGCCTGGCTCCGGCCGCCAGCAGCGACGCCGAGTCCGGCACTGGTTCCAGCGACCGTGAGCAGCCCGCCGCTCAGCCCGCCGCCGAGCCGACCCGCACTGGTGTCGGCCGCGGAGCCCTGCCGACCACCCGACCTAGCGGAGATCTGCTGCCCGCGCCCCCGGGCAGGGGACGGGTCCCGAGCAGCGGGGAGCTGCCGACGGCCGCCCCTGGGGAGTTGCAGCGGGAGGTGGAGGAGCTGCGCTCGGAGAACGAGTACCTCAAGGTGAGCATCGCCCGCGGAGCCCGGCGTTGGCGGGTCGTCGACCGGGGAAGGGGAGGAAATGGGGAGGCAGCGATAGAGGCGCAGCGCCCTCCGGGCCGGGACTACAGGGTCCGCGCTGGGGTCGGCGAGTGCATTCGCGCAGCCTGAAAACACAGCCCGTGGGACCCCCCGCACCCCGCCACTGCCAGACCAAATGTCCAACTTCACCCGCGGGAGAGAAATAGAGGCAGGGAGAGTCCGCCGGGCGCCTCGGCGCTGCCCCCCAGAGCAGGACAGGGCACCACTTAAGGGCAGACACGGGGCTTCAGCGTGGGATCACGGCTCCCAGTAAAGCTCAGTTTGTGGAGACTGGATGAACCCAAATCCGGCGCAACGTGCTGTAGCAACACTGCGTTTGGTTGACGTGGTGGTAGCTCAGCAAACCCCAACTCTTCCTGAAGCGCAGCAATCGCTGTACTGGTTACCAAGACCTTGCTTTCCAGGAACTGCTTTCCTCGGTACCACCCTTTAAGACAAGCCAAAGAAACTGGTTCGCTCATTTGCTGTGGAAAGAGTGACAGCTTTATGTTGTCTCTTTGTTGTGTTGCTTTACCACTGGGAAGCGAAGCCACTCTTTGTGAAGTACTAATGGAATGACAGAGCAGCAATAAAAAGTGTCATTGCATCCTTGTGCAGGTAGAAAAGTACAGCTATATTAATTCATCCTTGGAGAAACAGGAAAGCTAAATGCAGCTGTGCTCTGAGCTGGGTTGACCTGCGGGAACCTCTAGTTGGACTTGAGCTTACAATCTGATCTTTTGGCACAGCGAAGAGGTTGCGTCCACAAAGATCTATAAATAAGATAAACTGAGATAATTGTGTAACCACATCTACTGTACCATTTGACTCTTTTGCTAGTGAGAACAATCTTTCTTCCGTGATGTTGGAAACACACTGTTGTTAAGCAAAATGACCAATGAAAATCCATGGGAGTTTTCTTGGATAAGGACTGGAGTTGGGCTTAACCTTGGGAGGGAAGGGTGGTAAAGATACAAACTGGGCTTGTTAAGGGCTTTTGACTAAGGGACAAGAAACAATGTTCAGTGTAGCAAAAGGTTAACAGTGGGGGTGCTGCAAGCTTCTTTGCTGGGTCTGGTGCTGCTTAATGAAGTGGGAAAAGGAATGAGCAATGATACAGCAAAATTTGCAGATGACATTAAGGCTTTTCTGTCTTAACTCAAGCCTAGAAAAGATCAGACAGAACTTAATTGTAGACTTGACCCCTGAAAAATGGGTGAAAAATGAAGGCAGAAGATGACAAATAAACCTCAGTATTGAAAATTTGATGCACTTAGAAAGAAGAAGGACTGAGTATGCACTTTTTGGGGTTTTAAATGTGTTGTATTAGCGCAGGAGCATAATGAGAAAAGGAGCAATAAATGTCTCTGCTCAATGTGACACTGCAGGCAAAAAAATGTTAGATTTCAGTGAGAAAGGAATGTTGTTATTCTTTGAATAACAAAGACAGTATTATATTTTATAGATCCATAGCTGTTACACAGATCAATAGGTGTACCTGAAATACTGTGGTTGCTGCTGGTCACCTATAAAAGAACAATCCAGAACTAGAACGATAAAAATTATTGGCACATTGCAAAGGTTTTTTACAGCACTTATTGGATGGAGAACTCTGGGGGGTGTTAGGTAAATGTAATAGTCTATAAAATGCTGAGCAGCAGAGAAAGACTTTATCAGAAGCTTCTGTTTTACTCAACAGCCCAGAAAGAAGAGGAGATGTAATGAAGTCACAACTGGTAGAACTATTGAACTGGTACTGCTTTAAGGAGTAGGTGAACTGGCGCTGCCACCAGAAGTCATAGAGGCCAAAAGCCCAGGAGCATCTCTTTGCATTACAGGATTTGCACAATTACAGTACTTTAACCCATTATGAAGAGTGTTTAAGCTTCTTGTTTCATATTTAAAGTAATTTTTAACTATAGGAAACCGAAAAATATTACAGATTGTCTAAATTGTCTAGGACCAGCGGCTGTTAGGGTGTCCCACCTGAGGGACTTTCTGATCACAGGACCTGATTGATATTGACAAGTCATAGAATCATAGAATGGTTTGGGTAGGAATGGACCTTAAGGAGCATCGAGTTCCAGCCCCTGCCATGGGCAGGGGCACCCCCCCCCCTAGAAAAAACTTTATTTTACATAGTTTCAAACTTCTCACCCTGTGCAACAGTGTCTTCAGATCTTTCACCTTGAGGTCTTCATCATCTACAACAGATGTGTCCCAATCCTTCTTTGATTTGGACTATCACTTTTTTGGAAAGAACAAGTAGTTCTGAGACCAGTAGGATGCTACATACTGGTTTCTTGGGGCTCTGTGTCTCAGTTGACTTCTAGTGGGCTTGTCGTGGTGCCTTGAAAGCCACAAGCTCACACTGTCACCTCTTCTGAGGGGAATGAGTGCATGGTCTGTCTGCTCTCCTTGGCCACCTGGGTGCACGAAGTTCTAGCAGTTCTGCTTCTCACTCAAAATGTTTGGAGACAACCCAGTGGTGCAGAAGTTATCAGGAGGATTCCCAAACTTCATTTTACTTTTCGGGGGAAACCTATAAAAACCTTCTGCGGATTAAAACCACAGCATTGCCCAAGTTGTTTACTTGTGGGTTTGTTCCTTGTGTTTTTTACAGTGCAGTTCTCTAGTTTGCTGTTAGAGTTTTGTTTCCCCTTTAACTGGGGGGGGGGAGGGGGGACTAAGGGATAACAGGGAATCTGTCAGCTGTAAATAGACAAATAATGAGTTAAATTCCAGAAGAAACTGTTAATTTCCTGAGCATAACCGTATGCTGATTTATTTTTTTTTGTTTGTTTGTTTTCACTCCTCCTTATCCCTCTCTGCAGCTGGAGTGCAACTGTAAATGTACACGATTTTAAAGCCTTTTTCAGGGAAATTTATCCTTAACATAGGAAGCTCTTTCACATGTCTTTCATGTGTCTGGAACATAGGTTATAGAACTTCGTGTGTGTATACACACACACACATACACACACACAGACTTAGGGCTAAAGATTACTGGAGATTAAAGGGCTACCAGAAAAACAAGCCAAACAATTGTTTTTCTTTCTCCTCAAGAAGAGCTAGAAGGTCTCCCAAAATGCTCCATGGAAGCTTTTGCAGGGAAAACTGTTGGTGATGCGAGCATCTCAGACTTTATATCCTGTGAGCTGGATCTCAACCTGATATCAAGTTACGACCTCATATGTTTCCAGGAACTTTGGTTTTACTCTAGATGAGACTTTAGCTCCAGCAGTGGCTACCTGTCTATAAAGTTAAGCCTGTAAGTGAAATGTCTGAGGAGACGTGTTTACATCGGGAAGTGTCTCATCTACTACTTCTGCAAGAGCTCATCATTGATTTCACTTTCATATATTTCTTGCATAACCTCATTTGAGCTACCTGTGGGGAAGGCTGTAATCCTATAGTAGCATTTAAAAGGTATTGCTTATTTGCTGATGTGCAAGAGGAATTACGTTGTGGAGCCAGGAGGTCATCAGTAAGTGCTAGTGGAAGGTGAAGTTTTAGTCATTACTAGTCAGTACTGTTAGCAATAACAAAATACTGCCCACACAAGTGGTTGTTTTTCAGGATTACTTCAAAGTGTGCAGCGCATGGAGAAGCGTCTTGCACTGTGCAAATCCTTGGGAAACTTTGAAAGAAGCTCTTTGTGGTGTAGAGCCCTCTAAAGGATAAGGGATCTTAAGGAAGAGGGCCCAAATTTTAGAAATTTTCTAAATTTAGCAATTTCAGCAATTACATTGTATTTCTTGGCATCCTTGAAACTGTAGGTCTTCAAGTCTGTAGGCTTGAAATGAACTCATGAGGAGTAATACCACCATTTCTTTTGTTAACCTGCAGGGAGTTGTGTATGTCAGTGGGTTTTGCAGAGTAAAAATCATGCAAAGTGATGGGACCAATTTTTTTCCATTTAGCAAGGGTTAGGGAGGTTAGCAAAACAAAGCTCGTCCCTCATCTCTGCCTGACAAGCTGCTATTCCCACCTGGTGACTGACGCTCCCAAAGAGAATGGAGGTGATAACCCTGCCTGGGGCACAAAACCCATGTGGCTGAGCCCGGCTGGAGGGACAGTCAGCTGCCCACAGGAGGTGTCACTTTGGAGAAGAATAGGAAGGCAATGTGCCTTCTTAGCTCCAGCTGTGTCCCTGTTAACTGCAGTGCTGCCTGGAGGGGATTAGCTGTGTGATGCGCCCGGCAATAGTTTCTCTTGGTGGGCCTAAATAGATTATATCAGTGTTGCACCAGCCAGACGAGTGCTTAAATGGCTTCAGCCCCCCAGTTGTGGAAGTGTGTTTGAAACAATACCGGGGCTAATGCTAGAATGAAGCAGAAAAGCTGCCAGATGCTGTTCTTGCTCTTGCACCCTACAAGCTTAAACCAGCCCTGAAGTCAGCAGGTGCTTGTGGTCCTGTGATTTTTCAGTTCCCATTTTGTGCACAAGCTTCAAACAATGTTGGATCAGTGTATGACTTGTAAAGTAGTTTGGCTTGAGAGATAAACAATAACATCAGTGGCCCAGGGGCTTTAGGTTCATTAGCATACTTTGCAAGAGGCAAAAATAATGGTTATTTCCTTCTTCCCGGACAAAGCTGTTTAGAGCATATTTATTGCTACTGCAATTCTGCCATAAAGTGATATGGCAGCAGCATCTCCTACATATAGACAGTTTGAGATGTTGAAAATACAAAACCAGAGATTATGTAAAATCACAGTTCATGAATCTTTGATTTATCAAGGACTTTCAAGAAGTTCTGGATTCTCCAGAGCAATAGCAGCTACCCCCTGTAATTTCCACCACTCTTCCCTTCCTCAGTCTACTCTCATATAATTGAATGTATATTGAACTTCTTTCTGTTTTAAAAAAATAGTGGCATAATCTATAAATATGACTATTGGCTAAATGAATAAATACTTCTATGTTTTACATAGACAATTGAATTTCATCCTTCATTTGCATTTTCTTAAATACTGTACATTTTATTGGTTTTGTATGTTTTTTGTGATTCTAGCTGGCAGATATTTCCAAGTTAGTATTTTAACTGATGCATTCTAATTCATAGGAGGCTAAAAACTTTCAGTTTGCTAATATGCATAACTGTAAGTGCATAATAATGAATTCAGTATCCATACATCTTTTATGCTATTCACACTCTGCGTTAAGAGCTTTTTCTGTATTAGCCAGTAATTCAGCTTGGTGGGGGTAGATAAGCAGGCTGACCTAGAGGTGCTGATGCCCCTACTCCTGCTTTTATATGCAGTTTAGGGGTTGTACTTTGGATTGTTTTTATTCTGTCCCATTAAATGGAACATCCCTATTATACATGTGTTTTATTGTTGTCCAAAGGATTCAAAAGAATGAAGCACATTCAGTACACCCTGGGAGCGTAGGTCTCTCTTCTATTTCAGAAGGAATCTGGTTCTTGCATGCTCTGTGGGCTGAGTGTGTAGTTGGTGGGGATAACTGGAAAATTTACTTTCAAACCTCATTACAGGTCTCAGCCAGGCTGGCTGGGTAGACACAGCCCATCAGTTGTACAAGTATGCCTGGTTGTTTCAGTGGGAATGACTCATGAGTGTGGGTTACTTAGTATAATAACTGCACGACCTGACTCTTTTTTCTCTCTCTCTCTTTCTTTCTCTTCCTTCTTCTCTTCCTCTCTCTCCTTTTTCTTTTTTTTTTTTTCCCCAGAATCCTAAACAAGGCATATTCTTATAATTTACCCTTAATTACACTTCATTATAAATTAAATCCATAATAAACAAGCATGACATCACTAAAGGTATTAATGAGACAATGCCTTCTCTTCTGACAGGCAAGTCTTCAATTTGCACAGCACGGATGTGAAATGACACCATCAGTATGTATTTGGGCTATGCAGTGAACTGCACACAGGCTTTCCTCTTTCAGCCAATTCACCTTGGCTTTTTAGATTGGCAGTCAAACAGTGAATCCTAATTTTGTTGCCTTTGCACTGACATCAAGGGGAATCCTGCAAATAGAGCAGTTGCCCTGTGTTCATACAGCCACCCTGTGAATTTCAGATGAGTGATACCTATTAGACTTCAAATAGCTGACCTCTAGGAAGTCATTTGGGCCAAGTATATGAAACTGTAAGTGGTTAGACTCAGGAGCAACTTAGTTTTCTACTGCAAATTTGGAAAAAGCTGTCAGTTAGAAGGGTATTTTCTTTCCTATTCTTCTATTTGTTCTTTCTGATGACCAGGGTGACATCTGGAAAGCAAAGCAGTTTAGCTTTTTCCTAAACAATGTTCCAGGACTCTCTGCCTGCTGCTGTTCCTACTGAAAGTAATAATGTAATTACCATTAAATTAAAAGGGATCAAGAGGAGGCTCTCATCCCCTACAGGAATGTGCAGCAAAATGAAGCTTCTTATGCCAGCACTTAACCTCCCAATTTCAATTGCCACTTTGGAATGCTGCAGCAGGTCCTCCCTGTTTAAAGGAGGGAGCAGGCTCTCGATTTTTTTAGGTGCACAGAGGGATAGCTGCTTTCTTACTTGTTTGGTTTAATTACTTTTAAGTGCCTATTTAGATCTCTTTCTTCAGTTTTACAATATTAAAATCCATTGTATGAAGCACAATACCTCCTGAGAGAGACCTTTAATTCTTACTCACAATAATCATAGTAGTGTGAAGAACATGCTTTAATGAAGTCAGGGGTTGTGTTTATCTAGTGTTTCCAACCACCTCACAGCCAAAGCATCTTTTTTTGCAAACTACTAAGTTTGGTATTTTCAAGGTTCTGACTTTACCTTCGATATCTCTAATGATTGATGTGTTTTCCTTCAAAGAGGTAGGTTTGCAAGTTTAGTAAGTAGGACCATCATAGTTTCAGTAGTAATTTCTACTTCTTTGAGTCTTCAACTTATCTTTCTCTGTTTTGTGTGCATTCATCACTTCAGAAGAGGAGTTTAAGGTGTCCTGTTTTTGTAGGTGTAACCGTAACAGCTCTGACTTAGAAGACGCTAACACAAGGTTTCAGCATCTACAGCAGACTCACAAGTACCTTCCAAGGAGAACAAGCTGTTGTGAACTGGAAGCATCTACAACCTTGCCAGGGGCTTTGTGGCCTCTATTGAGAGCAAGATTATATCTTTACTGTAACTAGTAAAATATTATCCCAGCATCCATAGTTGTGTGCTGCCATACAAAATCTGAGTCACTGTTCTTTTCCTCTATTTTGATGTTTCAGAGGTGACATGCTCCTGTATATATATTTTAATACATAAAAATGAGACTTCATCTTGCTACTCATCTGTCCCATTTGGGTTTGCTCTCCCTGGGCTGAACCAACTATGTAGGTCCAAGCCCCAGGCACTGCAGTAACACAGCAGAAAGCAGGCTGCATGCAAACTGTATGGTGAGGTTTCCATTTCTTATACACCCAAAATGTCTGTGCCCTCATTGTTTTTGCATATATGTTGCCTTGTTCTAAAGTTCATCCAAAGGATGCTGTATTCCTAAATACAAGGGTTTGGGACACAGTCTCATTTCTATATGGAAGTTTTTGGAGTAGAAGAAAAACTTGACTTTTTTTTTTCTAAAAAAATAGTTAATCTGCAAAATCACACTAGAGAAAAGCAAACTGTGTATTTATAACCAAAACCAGAGGCAAGCATAACAACAAAAATCATACACTTGCAAAATCATTCGTGCTGTTGAGAGAGACTGAGAAAACTTTGGGTTTTCTGGAGGTAAAAGACAGGCCTATCTCCTGAAATATAGCTCATGCCAATGCTTGCAGCCCTTTGTGGAACTACTTTGGTGGGAGGACAGACATTGGATTCAAGTCTCCAATGGAGACAGAGTGACTCTTAAGGCTGGGAGAGTTCCCATACCCACTGAAAGGATCTGGGAATATTAATTGTCACTGGGATGACTGTTTCAGGGATTAGGTGGTCAAAAATGCTGTGACTTTCACTTTCCAAATTTGGTTGTAATAAATTTTTGAAGTCAAATATTGTACATTATTTGTCTTTTAAAACCAACTGTATTTTACTAATAAATATATAGATGAGAAGGAAGTTAGAGGTGAGCAGTAACGTTGTAGTTGGTTTTTCCAGGCCACTTAATACATGGAAGCTATTGCTTAGTTTTTAAATGCAAACATCAGATTATAACCAGATCCCACTAATTTGTTGATGACAGATATTTTTCTTTATTGTGGGTTTGTGTTTCAAAATTCTCAATTTACAAGCAAATTATTAATCTAACATCAGCATTCTGAAGATGATATTAAAAAGTTAATTGAACTTAAATTTAGTTGAGGTAGATTCAACTCCTGAATCTGCAGACAGCCTTAAGCAGTAACTTTGGTCCTGTTCATCCCAGAAGGCTGTATTAGCTCTGACAGATAAAGACTGTACTTTTGGTATGAGTACCTTAGCCAAAATACCTAGCTCATAAACTGGTAACACAAAAGTGTACTCCTTTTCTTAAGTTCAAAAACCACTGCTACTATCTAATCAGTTTCTATCAGCTCAGTGGGGAATAACCCTTTTGCTTCTCCATTCATGCAAATATCTTACTCCTGCAGCTCTCCCAGGGAGACTGTGGTACAGTATGCCCCTACAGCTGAAATCTGAATATACTGGGAATGTGTAATGATACAGTGGGCTTGTGAGGAAAAACGTCTGTCCTTTCCAGGCATCCCAGGAGAAACCTAGAGCCTTGGGAGGGCTGTACTGGTGGGGCAAAGCCTCGCTGCTGAGCCCAGAGGGGTCATTTTGGAAATAACAAGCTTTGTGCTTACCTAAAATTTGACTCATGCTGGCTCAACTAACTGAAGTTAAAATATAGCTGTATGAATACTTGACTTTTTATATGTGGATGGGATTTTGGTCAGAGTAGCACTGTAATTCTAACATAACTATGCTAACAAGGCTAAAGAAGTTTGACAAGTCTTCCTTTGGTCAGGACTGTGCTCAGAGACAAGATCTGTCCCTTTGTCCCTTATTTGTCCCTGGGTTACTAAAGCTTCAGTGGAGCAAGATGAACACAGGTAGAAACATGACTGTCCATCCAGTTAGGCCACAGGAAGGGGAATGGTTGAGGGGGCTACCAGGGGGATGCAGGCAGACATGTTCATGGAGAGACTGGACAGGGGTGGTCCACCCTCGGAGGGAGCTTTGTCAAGGGAGCTAGCTCCATAGCAGTGCCTTCTCCATCCAATGCAAGTATGAAATAGTCTCCAGCCATCTTTGGTATTTCAAGTGTCATTTACATATCTAAAGTGAGGTGATGGTGCAGCTAGACCTGGTGCAATTTCTCCTGTAAGCTTATTGAAACCATGTTTTCCACAGATAATTTGGGTTTTATAACGTCAAATGCAATTTTGAAGAAAACAATTTAAAAATTAATAGTTAATTTCAAATATTCTTGTCCTGTCTCTTGATTATACTTTTTTTCCCCAACTTAGTTCAAAGTTAGTAGGGTCATAGTTTTTGTGTCACGCAGTAGTTTAATGGCTTGTACCTTTGGGCTTGGAAGACCTTTATAAGAGTTTTAGCTTTGGAGCTTCAGTCATGCACAGATTAAACAAATGGGAATGATAGAGCTTATCCTGTTCAGCTGTAAATCTTTAAATCTGACTTTAGAGAGCATGTGCTGCTCATGGTATGATGTCAAATCGGGGCAGTTCATGATGCCCAGAAAAGAATGACCAGGTTATTCCTGTGGGCACAGGTTTTATTTTGTCCTGGTGGTCCTGTTATTGAAATGTGTGTGCATACAACAGAAACCCAGTTTCTCCCACACCCAACCCATCTGTCACTAAGCATGTTCATGGTGCTAGGCTCATATGGGACAACATTTTCACATGGAGCAGTTCGGTATTTGGTGTAAAGATTCGTTCAAGTATTCAAGGGACAATTTCATTTTCAGGAAGTGCTGATTGTTAAGAGGGACATCACATAGAGATGCTGATGTAGCTAGTTAAATTGTTTTACTGTAGTCTAAATAATATGCATTTCATATATATAAGTAATATGCAAATTCAGATATGCATGTTTTATTTTAGTTAGAGATAGTAAATGAAGGTGTCACCAGTTTCAGGAGACAGATAAGCATGTGTTCTGTTTTTAAATATTAAAGCAATTGCAAGAAATACAACAAATATTCATTAATTTAGTTCAGCATAATTAGTCAATGTTGGGATAAAACTTCTGTTCCTATGACTTCTGGAGCTGCATGTTTCAATCTGTATCACTTCATTAATACGGTATCCTAGTGAGCGTGTTTCCTATTTATTCCCATGGGTGAGATTTAGAGGTATGATGGAGCACTGTTTTGACTTCCCACAGGATGAGCTGGATGAACTTCGTGCTGAAATGGAAGAAATGCGTGATAGCTATTTAGAGGAAGATGTTTACCAGCTGCAGGAGCTCCGACGAGAGCTGGACCGGGCAAACAAGAATTGCCGCATTCTGCAATATCGTCTCAGGAAAGCAGAACAGAAAAGCTTGAAAGTTGCACAAACAGGCCATGTGGATGGAGAGCTCATTAGGAGCCTGGAACAAGATTTAAAGGTGGGTGAGAGATGCATATTCATAGTGAAAGTCAACAGACCAGAATGTGGCTCCCTGCAACGGAAGGGAGGGTGTTACATGAAACAGGCAATAGTTCTCCCAGCATCAGGACCAATTTCCTTCTTGCATGGTAGAGAACAAATGTTCAGCTTATCATCCTAAAAAGATGTGTTAGTGAGTAAAAAACATGTGCGTAGATTCAGAATGAAAGAAATGCTGTCAAGTTACATTTGTCATTTGAAAGATTAAAAGGGTCTTGTTTTATTAGTTTAACTGAAAACCTTAGCTTTGCAAAACTGTATAAACAAAACCTCATATGCTTTTCCCAGTTCATGTTGTTTCCTTTTCACTTCTTGCTTAGGCTAAATAACTGGAAAGTAAACCTAGTCAAAGTTGCATTTCTTAGTGCCTCGTAACAGGAACAGACTGTTACAATACTTTAGCAAGGCAGATAGGGAATCGAAATGCTTTTCACATAAAACCACAAATTCCTGTTAAAAAAGTTCAGAAAACTGAAGCAGTTTTTATGTTTTTTCAGAAGTGTTTCCATCAAGGCTAAGCTTTGCATAAACACGATGCTTATCTGGCTTTGCTCATCTTTTGTAATATTGCTATCCTGTACCTCTCTTGAAAGTATCTTCTGTAGGGAGGGACTGCTTACCACTAAAATTATTAAACATTTTGTACTTAAAAATGCAAAACGTGAAACCTTTGAAACTGTAATGATTGGTTCCCAGCACTGGAAATAAGAATGACATATCAAGTCATCAAACATTTCAAAATGTCAGAACTAGTTTTCTCTTTTATGATCGAAAGCAAATGATAACCTTATAATAATACGTTACTCAGTAAAAATCTTGCACTTGAATCTGATTCAAATGAAAGAGATATTGAGGTTTCTTAGTTTAGTTTGGTTTGGTTTTGCTGACTTCTTGTAATTCAATAATTCATCATTTTGCTTGATGAATCACCTTTCCAAATGTTTTTTGACTAAATATTTATTCTTGTTAGGCTGGACTTGGAAAACCTAAGCTAGCATGTATTTCTGTGCTTTCATATCACTCTTGCCCAGCTGTGGCTGCAGCTAGAGCAGCAAATTTGGGTGGATGAGACTGCTGCATGCATGTGGCTTTGATCGACGGCCTGTCAACTTTACAGCAGAATTCCTTGTCTTTTGTTTTATCAACATGATATGCTAGGACTTTGATGGGAAGGCTTGGTATCTGCTTGTTTCCTCCCGCTGTTCATGACATTGCCGTAGCATAATGTGGAGAGGGAGCTGGAGATGAGTAATCAAATGTATTTTCGTTTCAGATTTCTTTATTAGAAATGAATATCCATTTTGGTACTTGGAAGGCTTGGAGACTTTCACCAACAGTCTCAAAATTGAATTAAAAATCTCTCAGCTGTCTAGGTCTGTAATATGATTCCTGCTGTAGGAGACATACTGTAGCTGTTGCTCCTTATGGATCCTCTTCATGTGTTTGTGCTCTTCTGACCAGGTAGCCAAAGATGTCTCTGTCAGACTGCACCATGAACTGGAGAGTGTGGAGGAGAAACGTGTTAAAGCAGAAGATGAAAATGAAATCCTTCGGCAGCAAATCATTGAGGTGGAGGTATCCAAACAGACACTGCAAAATGAGCTAGACAAGTTAAAAGAGGTAAGCAGTAGTCAGGGAAGCCATGCAGATTAGTTTTGCTGGGTAAGACGGGAAATTTGACACACAGGCATCTTAGACTAATTCTTAAATGAAATGCTTGCTCAAATGCTTGTACAATTGCCAAAAAGGTCTCCTTGGCTATATGTCCAAGTGGGTTGGTAATTTAGAAGCAATAGAGAGGTAGATGAGCGATGCTGGGGCTTTTGTCCAGGCCTTCTCACAGGGCTTCTGTCCCATTTTAAACTGGCTTCTTACAGCCTCTTTTCCTACTGGAGTAAAACTGTCTTTCATTTGACTCAAGCTACCTCTGACTCTCGTTTACACAAACTGGGACTTCTACCTATTTGAGAGTCAAATGAGATGTGCATGACTTGTCTCTGAGACATGGTTCAGATAAGCAAGCTGTTGTTTTGGCTAGTGCTCTTCAATGGTGACAGTGGGGGCCATCAACATGAGCTAGGCAGCAGGAATGTGGTCTGTAATGTATAAATAACATTGCCCTTCAGGCACAGAATTGCTGTCTGTTGAGAAAAGAGATCATTTCAATTTGAGCTGACACACAGTCATACTGGGTGAAGTGATGATCCTTGGAAGCAAGTGAGTTGAGGAGCAGGGATCAGTAAAGGAAGCCAAATACTAATGGTAGCTCTTTACCAGAGCCCATATCCCAGTCTGTAGTGGTATTTCTGTTCTCTTAATAGTATAGCAGATTGGCAGCTCGCAATCTTTGCTCTGTTTTAAACCAGGTTGTGATAGAGCATTTAAACATAATGAGGTAAGGCATTTATCCTCTGAGCCCTGGTCAGATTTAGAGAGGTGGTGCAACTATGTGTTATTTTAATCTTTCAAACATTGCTTGCAAGTCAACTGGCACAATGCCTGACTCAGTTTTATAAGGACAACCCCTATTTAATTTCTCTATGTGTTTGGGTTATGAGTGCAGCATAAGAGTTTTGAAGCATTTGTACCTAACGGGACAGATCATCAGCCTGTGTAAATATCAGTGTTTCTTAGATATCACTTAGGAGCCTGACATAAAAGATAAAGTCTGCATGATGTTTTACTGTTCTTATTTCTCAGTGTTATTTGTGAATGCTGTGATTAATGGACATGGTACCATGTTACAGGATCTGCAGTCTAAATTCCATACAGAAATACTGTGTCGTCAGCAGTACCCAATATATTGCTTGCTGATTAATACCCAGCTCCACTAGATACTACTGCTTAATAATCTTTAAGATTAAGCAGCTTGAGGAACTAAATCGTGGGTGAGCCGTGTGAAAGAAACTGGTCTAGCAGTGCTAGAGTCCCAAGATAGCTCTAAACATGCTGAATTTACCCTGCTTCTTAGATTGCTTCAGCCTAGCCGGACAGGGAAGCCCAACTGCCTCTGCTGCATTAAAAGTCAAAGTGAATGTACCCTTACTTTGGTAGTAGACTTTGCCCTGTAAGAGCAAAGGCTGGACAGGAGCTAGGGTAAGGGGGAGATGACAAGTACAATGATGGTAGGTGTTCATGCTGATCTGGAGGCACAGCAGGGCATAAGATGCAGTAGTAGTAGTAGAGATAGTCTGGTTTTTCATAGCATGAGTGGTGATTTCTCTGGGAGTCAGAATTTCAAGGGGTCACAGTAGGTGAGAAGACTGAGGTTTGGGTCCTCAGCAGGTCACACAAGGACAGGTGAGCCAAACGGTGGAGAAACACAGTGATATGAGTGCCAGATAAGTGAGTGTTTGTAATGTTGACATTGTTGGAGAAAAAAAAAATCTTGCCTCAAGATGTATTCAGGTAACTACCAGAAGCAATGTCTCTTTAGGAACATCTAATGTGTACAAAGCTTGAAAGGAATGTACTATAGACATTTCAGTGGGAAAACTAGTGCTTTATATACCAGGAGAAAGTGGCCCAAAGGCCATGTAGCTTCTTCCCAATCTGTCCTGTCTACACATCATGTCTATCTGAAGGCTAACACTTAAAAGGAGTGTCTTTCCTATCCAGCCCTGGATCATTGTCTGAGACTCAGACAGTATTCACTCTCTGATATAGCCTACTTTCACCAGATCTCATTTTCTGTAATCATAGAATTATCATAGAATGGTTTGGGTTGGAAGAAACCTTAAAGTTCACCTAGTTGCAACCCCCCTTGCCAGGTCAGGAACACCTTTCACTAGGCCAGGTTCCTCAAAGCCTCGTCCAACCTGGCCTTGAACACTGCCAGGGATGGGGCAGCCACAACTTCTCTGGGCAACCTGTGCCAGCACCTCACCACACTCACAATAAAGAATTTCTTCCTAATATCTAATCTAAATCTACCCTCTTTCAGTTTAAAGCCGTTACCCCTTGTCCTGTCCATACATGCCCTTGTAAAAAGTCCCTCTCCAGCTTTCTTGTAGGCCCCCTTCAGATACTGGAAGGCTGCTATGAGATCTCTCTGGAGCCTTCTCCAGGCTGACCAAACCCAGTTGTCTCTGTCTTCATAAGAGAGGTGCTCCAGTCCTCTGAGCATCTTTGTGACCTCCTCTGGACTCGCTCCAACAGGTCCACGTCCCTGTTGTTGGAGTCCCCAGAGCTGGACACAGTGCTCCAGGTGAGGTCTTGTGAGAGCAGAGAAGAGGGGGAGAATAATCTACCTTGTCCTGCTGGTCATGGTTCTTTTGATGCAGCCCAGCATATGGTTGGCTTTCTGGACTGCAAGCTCGCACTGCCGGCTCATGTTGAGCTTCTAACCAATCAGCATCCCCAAGTCTTTCTCCGCGCTGCTCTCAATCCATTCTCTGCCCAGCCTGTATTTTTTCTTGGGGTTGCCCCAACCCAGGTGCAGAATCTTGCACTTGACCTATCCTTGACTGTTCTCAGTTCCTTTCTGTATCATCATCTGATCAGCAAAAAGATTTTCTCACGTCTGTGTTCATCTTCATTGCTTCATTCAATGCTAACTTCTGCTTCATCCTGTCATACAATTCCCTCAGGTCCAGTTTCTCACTGCAGTGGATGCATATAGAATCATAGAATCATTGAATAGTTGAGGTTGGAAAGGACCTCAAGATCATCTAGTTCCAACCCCCCTGCCATGGGCAGGGACACCTCACACTAAACCATGCCACCCAAGGCTCTGTCCAACCTGGCCTTGAACACCACCAGGGATGAAGCATTCACGACTTCCCTGGGCAACCCATTCCAGTGCCTCACCACCCTTAGAGTAAAGAACTTCTTCCTCATATCCAATCTTAACTTCCCATTTAAGTTTGAACCCGTTACCCCTTGTCCTCTCACTACAGTCCCTCATGAAGAGTCCCTCGCCAGCATCCCTATAGGCCCCCTTCAGATACTGGAAGGCTGCTATTATCAACATATATGTTGATAATGTATTTTACATGCTGAAATATATTTAGGAATTGTACACATCTCTGAAAGCATTTTTTCTTTAGAGCCCCCTTAGTTTTTTATCAGAATCTTTTTGAAGAATTTCTAATGTTTATGGTGTTTAGTGCTGTTATATATTCTTTCACCCCAGAACTTGTTTTGATCTCCTGTGATACTTTCACCAGAATTTTGTGTGTGTGTGTGTGAAGTATGTACAGGTTGCTCTGTCTAAATAAAATTCTTATTGCCTTGTAAAAAGCCTTGCAGTTTTAACTGGGAAATTAATTTTCACCTCCTCCTGACCATGTAATTTCAAGTTGCTGTGTTAAGTACATATGAGATAGGCTTTCTTCTTGTGTCACTAAATAACACCCCTCAGTGCATCTCAGCTTTGCAAATAAAAGAAGCAAAGTTACCACAAAGAGGAAGGATGACACGAAGTCACCTGCCATGTCCTTCGCAGTGCTCTCATCTGCTGCTGCTGTGTCGTAGCTAATGCACTTTATTCCCCAGTCCCAGATGCTTCTGAATTCCCATTTGATGGCATGCTTTCAGAAGCTTTTACACTATCTATCAAAACCACACCTAGACTCCTGTTCTCGTATCTGCCAGGTACTCCCCATCATTAAAATATTCTGATTTTCAGATGCTTCAATAAGGACCTCTCAGATCATCAATGAGTCACTGCCAGGTTTTTAGGACAATGCCACCTTTTTCCTTTTTTTTTTTTTTCTCTATTCATAAGCATGCTCCATCCCTTCAGCCTTTTGCAGCATTTCCTATAGATGTGTTTTGAGCTAAGATACTTAGGTAAGGATTCTTCACCAATACCTGTGGATTTTATCGAATTCTGATGTCTTCCAGTTAGACACCATTCCTCTGAATGTCTTCATCAGCACTCTGGCATTCACTTTGCTTAATCATGCCACTCTACTACCTTTTTCTACAGTCCTCTTAGGTTAAAGATAATACGGTGCTTTCCTTTCCCACAATGTTTCCTATTTTGGGGTTTTTTCTTCACATCTTGTTTATCACTGTGTAGGTTCATCAGTCTGCTACTCTTGGCTGAAGTACTTCCACTAATTCTTTTGAAGCTACTTCTTTCACAAGGAGGTAATGTTTTCTGTCTGAATAGTTTTTAACCTTACTGACTGTACCAAGTTTTTCTGTTTCAGTGTTCTCTAGCTGCTGCAGCAGTGTAGTTCATTGGGTTTGGTTTTGGTTTTTTTCCCCCACAATTCTATTCTGCTGCTTTTTCAGATTCCCTTTCTCAACTCTCCCTTCTTTTTATTTTTTATTTTTGTACTTTTCAGCTGGCTTTGGGTTTCCCTCTGATGCTTTTTTTGCGGCATTCCCCATCAAAGCTTCAGAGTTTTCCTACCACTGTGAACACTGCTTTGTAGCATATCCTTGCAAAACTGGGATGTTTCTTAGAGCTGTCCCTTCTAGGAATTTGCTAGGATTTTCTGTGACTTACCAAAGCTGCTTTTTCCTTATAGCTTTAGAAGCAAAGACAATGTACCCTCACTGATTCAATAAGTACACATATCACTGCCAAGGCTTGCTTGCTTTTTTGTCTTCTTGTCTAGGTTATTAACGTCTCCACTTGAGTCAATAGGAGAGAAAAAAATTGTTCCATCACTAACAGGTTACCTCAGCAACATCCCTGCAATTTTCCTTTTCTTAATATCCTAATTTAGGTCATGAAAAATACTGATGTATATTAAGAATTTAGCATGGTCAGCCAGAAAGCATTCAGGAAACTCTTTCCAAAGCATCTTTTCTCTACACCAATGCAAACCTCTTACCAATTCTCTCCTTAGCAACACAGATCTACAAAACAGATCTTTCCTCAAAGGCTTGAGAAAAGCAAGTAGATTTTCTTTGAGACTGGAACATCTTCCACTCTAACCCATATCAAACAGCACTTCCTTGGAAACACCAGACCATCTTTAAGGAACATTTTCCTTATATTGTCTTAGCAAAGAAAACTTACAACTAGATGATCTATCTTGAGTGTAAGTTTAAACCATGAAATAATGCTTGGCAAGTGTTGGGTGCCTTTATGTGCAGTGATCATTAATTCCCCTGCAGTTAATACCTCTCAGAGTAATTTTCTCTCTAATAACTCTTTACCTGGGGGAGAATAAACCATTTTTGCTACTTACTGTAGCAATATGCTGAGATAGTATGTGACCCTCTCCTGTTCCTCATGGGGAGAATGAGTGACTCCATTGCATGTTTGCAGTCTGGGTTTGGTGTTGTGAGCCAGGGAAGAGAAAGAGGTATGGCCATGGCAGTGCTGACACTGCCTGGAAAGGGTAGTCCTGCCGGTCTGGACAAAGAGGGGGAAGGAACAGGGAGGGGAGGACAGGGTTAGCAGCTGCCAAAAGATTTGATGTGAATGCTATGAAATGGTTTAGTAAGAATTGAATGAGAATTGTGTGACTGGGAAGAAAGAGGCATTCATTGCTTATGGGACAGTCATATGGAGCAGGTGACAGTCTCTTGCTGCTGAAAGCAGAAGTACAGGAGGGGGAGCAACAGGGGGTGTTGCTTTCTCTCTTGCAAGGACCTCTGGTGTGGCAGCGAGCCTCCCCCATGACACTGAGGTCTTCTTGGCCAGCTCCTAACTAGTTGAAATAATTTGTGCTTTGAATTCTCCTCATTATTGGGAAAGTTAGAGGCACGAGTGCTGTTCTCTGGGCATATTCATCTGGAAATCATTTCCAGTTGATGGAGGACCATGGCTGCAGCTTCTGTTCACTGGTGTTTTTACAGAAAGGCAGGGGCAAAATGGAAAAGCAAGAAATACTATTTCCGTTCATTTCTGCATGAGAGGACAGAAGTTCAAGTCCACTGGCCGTTAGTAATGTCTCTAGCACATCTCTTTAGGACGCAGACTGAGATGAAAAACAGTACGTACTGTAAATGGGCTTTCTCACGTTACCTGTGGGCTTTTTAGGGCAGTGCCTTCTCTCAAGGCTCTTTCATCCAAAGGTTACTTGCTAATGGGGATGCTGTCATGCCTGAGCTTCTCCTCTCCTTCTCTCCTACAGCTCCTGATTTTTGAGGCACAGTTAAAGAACTGATGCTTTTAACAGTCAAAGTAATTTTTCTGTTAAAATATCTGTTCCTTTTAACAGAGTAAAAAGATGCATTCAGATGCTTATAAAAATAATAGAAACGTGCAAGATGAGATCTTTCAGGCATATTACTTAGAGGCAAATTTTGTTTTGAAGTGCATGTGTACTACTACACTTAACATCACTAGAGGTAGAGAGCATTTTGGTGATAGAAGAATTTAGCTCTAGAAACACAATAAAGCAAAAAGAAATTTGAAGGCTATTTCTTAGAGCTGAACATGACAGTCTGATTTTTATTGCCAAGAATGTTTTAAGTTGGGCATAATCATGTAGCATGTGTAAAGTGTGATTATTCCAATTTGAAGTCACTTTCCCCTCTTTTCTCTTTGATATAAAGATATGGTGCAAAGTAATGCACAAATGGCAAAGAAATTATTCTTGGTGAAAACACGCTTGTTTGTAGAAAGTATTGCCTATGTTTTCATTGACTAGGACTTTGTACATGCTTGTTGAGGTAGCACATGATGTTCTTTTGGGTGAAGTGGGGCTATACTGTGAAAAATCTGATTTTTGTGGCATATGACTTTTCATAGTTATCAACGATTTTAAATGATGAGAATTCGCTGAGAAGACTTGTAAGCTATAGATTCAAATAGCATTAAAAGGGCTAAGCAAGATCACCATGCTGACTCAGTAACCCTGCTTAGAAGTTACTGCTTGTGACAGTTATAAGTAATGAAGTCTCGTGCAGTAATCATCACTAAAACCATTAACTACATGAAAGTTTTACGGCAGCACCATTTTGTCTTCAGTATCTTTTTTTCACTGTGATAAATAATGTATTGGTACCTAAACCACAGTGAATGATTTATACTCATTATGGCATTTCAGGAGCTGTACAGATAGTGAAATGGTCTGCGCACTGCTAGTACAGACAAGATGGAGGGAAGACATGTGGGAATAGATCTTACTCGGCTCAAACTGTATAGCACCTAAAAAGCAAATTCAGTAATATAATTACTTTTTTTCTCCAAGGAATTTTATTATGTCTTACAATGCACTGTCCATGGTTCTTTTTAGAAATTTAAAAAGCAAATTTAAACACACTTCCCTGAAATTTTCAAAGTGCTTTATGCCAGTCTCTTATGCTTGTAAATGCTCCCCCTGGCCCCAAACAGTATCTGCATCTAAATTTGTGACTTACAAAATGACTTTTCACCAGGCTCCAGCTAGTCTTTACTCTCTCAATATTTGCTATTTGTCCACACTTACCAGCAATCATCTGACACTGCTTCCAAATCCTATTATAATGCTGGAAGTGGGGGGTTTTGGGAGAAAGTAATAATGACTCTGCTGATCAGATCCAGAGTTTTATTTCATGTTGTTCCGTCACTTACCCTGAACGCAGCGTCTCAGCCCAGATGTGGACTTCCTCTAACTCACCCACTTGCTCTCAAATGCTTTGGTGGACCTCAAGTGGCTTTTGCATACAGAGAAATTATGTTTAAGCGATGGCATTTTCAGGAGGAACAATAACCTACCGTAGCTGCATGGCTGTCCAAGTGCTGGTTAGGTATAAGGAAACCTTCTTTCTGTACGAACTGAAATGCCCCACTTCTCATGTGTTTTTCTTACTGTACAGCAAAAGTCTTCCAGCAACTAAAAGACTGCTACTCTTTCAATAACTGAGACTGACATGGAGATAACCTCCACAAAGATCAGATTGTGTATTGGTCTCCCATCCTCCACCCAGCTACCAAAAATAATTCCGCTGTCTGTCACGTGGGCTTCAGCAGTGACAGTGCAAACAAACTGTAACCTCCGTGACATCTGTGTAAAACTTCCATGGGAAAAAGATGGGCTTATTTTTTACTTTTTATTTTTCCTTCCCTTAATCTATGCGCAGCATAATTAAAGGTTTTCTTCTGCAAGACATTGTGAAAAATTGGTAACAAATCTTTCAAGTGCTGTTTTGGGAGGAAAAAATCAGGGCATGCTTTCCATATTCTAAATCATGATTCAAGTGGGGCATAAGTCTTAATGAAGTCAGTACACTTTGCTTTCCTTGCCATGGTGTGGGGAAGACTTTGTTCCAGGACAAGGAAATTTTTGCAGCATGCTGCTGTTCTGTGAGCAGAAGCAGGGATTTAAAGCCGGAAGATCCCCAGCTGAACGTACATGGAAGTTAATTAGCAGTGTCCCTTATCTTTCTGCTCTTTAGTGAAATTCAAATCAGCCACCGTCTGGCAAATGCTCACACAGAAAGTGTCATACAGCACTTGGGGTGGAGATGGGTACCCAGGACATGATGGTTTCAGAGATGTCTTGTGCCCTGCCTGCCCTGCTCTCCTCCCAGGGCTTAGAGGAGACAGCACAGACCATAAGTGAATCTGGCCTTGAGCATATCAGGGAGCTCCGGCTAAAGGAGAAAGGGGACATAAACCTATAAAAAAGGAAGCTGGCATTGCCAGAAAACTCAGTGTCACCACTCCTGCAAGGCACAGCTTTCCTGCTGCCCTTTGGCTGGCTCACAGTGAGCAAGCGCCAACTGTTTTCATCTCACATTGCCAGTAATTTCATCCCAGAATCTGGAGCTCTGGGTAGTGGGATAGAAAAGAGGAAGAGACAGTCTGGCAGGGTGAGAAGAGGAGCTTTGTGAGACGCATGGTTTTTACCAAATTTCCCAGACTGCCTGTGGTTTTTGTTGTGGTGATGCTGCATGTAGGAATATGTGTCACATAGGAGTATTGGCAACCATGGGACAGCACTGTCCAGAAATGCTTAGGCAGGTGAAAATAAGTCAGAGCTATTGATTTTTGTCCTGATTTTAAAGGGTTAATTGATTATTTCTCTTCTCAGATTAATTATTTACACTTGCTTCTCTAGCTCTATTTTTAAGAGGACCATGTAACTTATTGCACAGATAAGTTATGAATTATTAACACTGCACTACTCAAGCTGTCAGAGGATGAATGAGGGAGAAAGATCTGATGGTCCTGGCAAGTTCAGCGCTGCCACATGCTCCAGCGCTGGGTTTTCCCCTTCCCTATCCCTGGCATTGTGGTTCTGCCACCCAAAGCCTTACTGGCTTTCAGGCAGCCCAGCTTGGCAGTATGTCACATGTCCTCTGGATCCGCCAAGTAGTTCTCTGTTCCCCTGGAGTGGAAAAATGCAGTTGGTCGGTGCAAGTAAGTCAGGAAAAGGATTTAAATGGTAAAGAGGTGGATCTGAGCAGTCGTGAGTCTTCAAGCAACCTCAAATGAGCACATTTTGCATTTTTCTGTAAATAACCTGTTTCTTTTATGCCACAGATGAGGAGACTTTCACCCATCTTGGTCTTTTCGCAAACCCAATTCATGCCAAAATGCTGGCATATGCAGCACTTCAGCCTTTCTTATCCCTGTAGGAGTGATCCCCACACCCCCATGGGTTTTGCCAGCAGTTCTATTGCCAGGGAATTCACTGCAAGGCAAGTTTTTCACCTTGTTCCTATACTCAGCCTGCTGAGAAATGCAGGAAAAGAGAGAGATTCTGTTCTGTGGGAGGAGGCAAGGCGAAGCATTCACTTGGTTTGGTTTGTGCCTTGATGTGAGAAAGCCTAAAGTTTCTTCTAGGTTCATTCAATCTATAAAAAATATGCCATCTGCACCTAATGGGTACATTACCTATGTTTTCTTGGTTTTCTTTTCTTTTTACTGTCTATTTTGTTGCTGGATGAAGGCTTGAGTCCAAATGAATATAAGCATTAGAAGATAGTCCTACCAGAATATAGAAATTTTAGGTCTTGCTCCAGTGACAATAGCTAGAGCTGGGGAGGGTAAGTTGTGGTGATATTTAGGGACATTAACATAATGTCTATGTGGGCAGAAGGAGCACAGTGATCCATCTGAGACTGCCAGATGTACGTATTGGTCTATTTAAGGCTGCTTTCTCAGGGATCACTCCAAAATAGTTACAGTCCGATCTCTTCAGCATGCTCTTGCTGCAGTCAGCTGTGCCAAGAGAAACTGGGTCTTGTGCAGAGATTGGTGAAGGCAGCTCTCCCCACCATTGCTGTCTGCAGAGTTCAGTATAAATTCCCATTCCTGATATCAGTGGTGTCAAAACAGCAGACTTGCAAGTGATGAAGGAGGGAATAAAGTCATTAAATGACATGATAAACAGTTCTAAAGCAGATTTTAATCTGAAAGCCTATACGTTCCTTTTCTCTTTAATGTTTTTCATCATATATATTTTTCTATTAAAAAAAAATAATTGAGGATTATTTGTTCATGTCCGCTTTCAGTTCTCAAGAGTCTGGTCCTTCATAGAATAGCTTGGGTTGGAAGGTACCTTTAAGTATCATGTAGCTCAACCCCCTGCAATGAATAAGGGCTTCTACAACTATATCAAGATGCTCAGAGCCCCGACCAACCTTACCATGAATGTTCCCAGGGATGGGGCATCCACCACCTCTCTGGGCCTGTTCCAGTGTTTTTCATTCTAGTCATAAAACATTTCTTCCTTATGTCCAATCTAAATCTAGCCTCTTTTAATATAAAACCATTCCCCCTTGTCCTATCAAAATAGACCCTACAGAAAAGTCTGTTCCCATCATTCTTATAAGCCCCCTTTAAGTACTGAAAGGCCACAATAAGATCTCCCCAGGGCCTTCTCCAGGCTGAGCAACTCCAACCCTCTCAGTCTGTCTTCATAGGAGAGGAGCTCCAGCCCTCTGATCATCTTCTTGGCCCTCCTCTGGAACCGCTCCAACAGGTTCATATCTTTCCTATTCTTAATGACTCCAGAGCTGAATGCAGTACTTCTGCATCATGAGGTGGGGCATCATGAGACTTGTGTAGGGGACAGAATCACCTCCCCTGACCTGCTGGTCACGCTTCTTTTGGTGCATCGCAGGATATGATTGGCTTTCTGGGCCACAGGCGCACATTTCTGGCTCATGCCCAAGTCCTTCTCCTCAGGGCTGCTCTCAATTCCCTCATCCCCCAACCCTGTGTTAATACCAGGGATTGCCCCAACCCAGGCTCAGGACCCTGCACTTGGCCTCACTGAACCTTGGTGCCATCTGCGAACTTCCTGAGGGTGCTCAATCTCACTGCCTGTGTCACTTATGAAGGTACTAAGCAGTACTGTCCCAACACAGAACCCTGAGGGTTTCCATCCATCTGGACGCTGAGCCGTTGACCACTACTTTTTGGATGAAACCATCCAACGAATTCCTCATTCACCACACAGTCTACCAATCAAATCCATATCACTTCGATTAAGAGACAAAGATGTTGTGAGAGACAGTGTCAAAGGCCTTACAGAAGTCCAGGTAGATGACATTTGTAGTTCTCTCCTTGTCCACTGCTGTAGCCACTCCACCATAGAAGGCCACTAGGTTGGTCAGACCGTCTCAAACCACTTCCCTGTCCTCCATGTGCCTTAGCAGAGCTTCTAGGAGGATCTGCTCCATCATCTTCCCAGGCACAGAAGTGGTTCCCTGGTCTTCCTTTCTAAAGGAGTCCTGGTTTTCTGGTGCTGTGCTCATGCATCATATATGATGACTTTATTAATTTGTTGATTATTCCCAAACCAGAAGATGAACTGCATATTGCCACAAGTATCACAAACTGTGGGCAGTTATAGAGAAAGGTTCCCATATGAGTCTGAAATGTAGGTCCTACATTACTTATCAGTATGTGAAATGCTGGAAATTACCTGTGGGAAGGAGGTTACTGTTGTACCTTGACCATTATGCATCAAAATGCATCTTTGAAATGCCCAGCACACCAGTCCTCCCTTTTGGTGTCCTTCATCTCCTCAGAGGGCTTTCCTCTTTTCCCTTTTACTGGTCCCTCTTTGCTGGAATTCTCCCATCTTTTGTTCCTTCCTTCTTCACCTTAGGCTTTTCCTCTGCATATTGCAGGTGTGGATCTAAGTCGATCCCTCAATCCTCCAGTGTATAGATGCAAACCAGCCCTTGAGGTTAAGGGCAACTGTGATGGGCAGGACTTCAGGCATACCTCAGGACAGCAATCTCTAGTTCTGGGAGCTGAGTTGTGCTGTATGAAAAGTGACTTTACAGCTGCTGCCAGAAACTTTTGCTCCGCTCAGTCAGGGCTTCAAGCAAGCACAATAATCTTGAAACAACAAGTTTTTTCTGTACTATTCTGTGTTGCACCTGCTCTCAGCTTCCCTGGGATTACTGCAAGAGCATTCCCTTGTTGGGATAATTTGTCACTTCCGTTCTGTTCCTGACTGTAATAAATTCAAAGATCAAACAAAAAAACACTATGTCAGTGAATATTAAAGTCAAGGTGGGTTTGATCCTGCAGTGCTGATGTCACTCTTGGATAAAGTTTTGCATCTATTCAGTTTTGTTTGAGTGCATAGTGCACCAGTCCATACAGCTGTAGAGGAGACAGTAACTCAAGTAGCACAAATTCAGAGGTATGCCTGGCTTCTTTTGGCCACAACTGTTATCAGAATAACAAATGTAACAATTTGTGTATTCTTTGGGGGTATAAATGTAGAAAATAGGAGTTTCTGTGTCTCTGCACAGGAAGATTAGACATCCACATTACTGCAGCTGTCTTTCTTTGAACATAGCTTTGTGATATTGGGTTGTTGGAAGAAACAGATAAATTGCATGAGCTGCTGTTCTTCTGAGTTGGTATGAATAAGCACTATGGAGAACTTCAGCATTGTTGTTTCTTTGCAATAAGATGATCAGGAGAAAATTTGGCGGTAACTTTCTTAGTCAAAGGGAAGGAAGAGGAGCCTTGTAAGGATGAGCATTGCTGGCATGGATATGTCACACATGCTTCTTCACAGATGCGTTCCTTAGAAGCAAGAGTAATAGAAAGGCTATAGATGTGATACCCCTCAAGTATCTGCAAGTGATACTCCACAAAACATAATGCTCCACCAGAAGTACATTACTTCTTCAAAGAATCTGGTCTAAACAGAAAGTTTTCCATAACATTACTGCATGACTTTTCATAGCGACCACAAGCCAAGACAGAAGGAAAAGGAAGGCCTTTCTGTACGTTGTCTTCAATTTCCTAAACCAACCAGCATGTAATTCTCAGCTTTCCAGGATTCGCTGAGGCTGATTACTAATAAAGGCATTTTCACAACTAAACCTGACAGTCTGTTAACTGGTTTTAAATGGGGGTGTTGATTGGATCCTGGCACCTTTATTCCAGGTCATCAGCCGACATAATTGAAGGGGACAGGAGCACTAATCAGAATGCAAAGGTTGTCATTCTTATCGTATTACAATCTGGTCTTCAAAATTGAAGCTGTCTTTTCACCTCTTTCCTGGTCTGCAACTGATTTGGTTCCTTACTTGGTCACTCTAGCTTCTTGCTCTGCCATCCTGGACTTGAGTTTTACTCAGCAGCTTGGAGAGAAGGGGCACAATATGAGATTTCTGCTTGGGCAGTCAGGAGAGGAAATAGTTCAGATAAATCGCCCACCACTAATGGCTTATTTTACTCCTGTCTCAGAAGGGAGAACTGCTGGGTGAGGAGGATGTGGCAGTAACCGCTTGGAGACTTGTGATGGGGGATGAGGTATAGAAAGCCTTGGAACACTTTTGAGTTCACTTTAATTTTCTTTTAGGGGGGCTTCTTGTGGTGCAGCTGCTTGTGGCTGATTATCCATAATCAAGACATTTCAAACAAAGCCATTAAGACTAATAATTCTACTGTCTCTCTGAAATCCTTCATAAAGGTTTGAAGCTTTAAACCAGATTGGCAGGTTGACATTTGCAAGAATTGTTTTTATCATGTGAAACTGCTAGCATTAAAGAGCCTAGGCATCATTAAGGATTTATTGAGTTTCTATTTTCTCTGTAAAGTACTTACTATTATTTTCAAATGAAAGATTTACTGTAATGAAATCATTAGTGACTGTGCATTTAGGGTTTTTTCTGACAGTGCTCCTAGCTATTATAGCCGAGCAGTCAGACTCTGGCTGTAAAGCATGCATAGCAGTGGCAGCTTACCTTTTCCTCTCTGATAGGAGATGGAGAATTTGACCATAAGTGAGCAGATGTCAGAATGATCATAGCTACCTGCAGGTTTGTTTTTTTTTAAGGTCATGGTATAATATCTCTTCTGCTTTTTACTGTTTTCCTTCTTTAATTGCAGACTTAGGTTTTTTTTCTGACTGAGTGTGCATTACAAAAGTAGCCTTAAGGAGTGATGTGATGAAGAAATTCAAAGTGAAATATCAGTTACTGCCCAAGTAGGGGAAAAGTCCAAATCAGTCTGTGTTAAGCTTTTTAGGACTTTAGCATTCAGTTCATGGGAATTTTGAAACATTGGAGCAACTGATGGCAGTACTTACATATTTACAAGGGATTGGAGGTAGGGGGATTGCATCCCTGGAGGTGACAAAGGTCTGGTTGCTGTCTGTCTGCAGTTTTTAAAAGCTGGCTATGCAGGCAGGGCAAGTCAAACCTTCCCAGAGGCAGACTGCCCAAAGGAAAGGGTTTTTTTCTGTCTCAAACCATTGATTATTTGTACAGACCTAAGAAATTCTTCAGGCTAATACATAGGCATCAAAGCACCCATTGTTTTGGTTTGATGTTCATTAGCAAACAAGTGTGTGAGGATTGAGGTTTGATAAGGTAATTTGATGACAGCCAAATAAAATATGAAGGTTTCAGTAGCTTGCAATTGTGGGTACTCTCAATAGTGGGCTTTAAAAACCTCCAATTATTCTCGTCTTGTGGAGGGCGTACTCCTACCTTCATGATGTGGGATCCAACAATCACGCAGTCCCTTTTCCAATCTGCATTTGTCAACCCCAAACTGTCAATTCAGTATTGCAGCAACAGGTAACGGAATAAATCCTGGAATAGGTGAAATACAGCATGCTGCTTTAAAAGGGTATTTTTTGTCTTGAAAATGGTGTGAAGCAGTGCCCAGGGCTTACTGTTTGATTAAACAGGCCTTCAAAGTAAATATTTAGTGTGCTTTTTGATTACCAGTCCTGAAATCTCAGCATGAGATGAGGTTTGTTCATAAACAACATCAGTAACAGTACAACAACAGTAACAGCAGTAAAAAGATGTTCTGCTGAACAGACTATATTCCTTGGCATAGTTTAACTGTTCTCTGCTATGATCAATAGAGGTAGACTCATCTTACAATAACACACCTGAGGGCCCTGGCCAACCCACCAACTTTTGCCTTCGGTAGCAGATACAAGTCCGTTTGTCTGCTAGGAGGAATGAAAGAGAATGCATCTCCTTCCCTTTCTTTGCTGAGCATGAGGGGAGTGACATGCACAGATGTTCCTCTCACAAAACAGTTGCCTGATCTGCCATACAGCTGGTGCATGGGGCAGCTGTATGGTGATTCCCTACTTGCAGATATATTAGCTGCAGGTTGCTGCCTCTCTTCTGCTGCCTGCTCCTGCTCTTTGGTGGGTTTGGAGCATTTGCTAAATGAGGGACATTAGAGCCAAAAGCTCAAAGTGAAAGTTCACCTTTGACAGTGAACATATGTCTTAAATTTTCTAAGAATTACTAGTTATCTGGGATTGTGCATGTCCTCTGTATTTTGTGCCACAATCATCTATAAAGGTTTCATGAAAGGGAAGCAGGAGGGGGAAGAAGATTATAATGCCCCGATTTTTAGAGAGTGATGGTACAAAGGGTGGGATTTTGGAAGCAGAACAGCTCTTTCAGATATAATAATATCAAATTAATAATATCAAAATAATAATAATAAATTGCATCAGCATAATGATGCTCAGCAGAAGCAAGTGAGTAGCAGAAAAGGAATGTAATTTCAGTTATGCCGTAAGTTCACTTTCAGCTGGCACAGACAGCTATCAGAAGGCAGACAGAATTTCCTTCCTAACCTTAATGAAATACAAGCACTCTGGTTTTAATTTGCAATTGGCATTTCTTCTTTGGTGCAGCAGAGGTTGGAAGACACCTTCCCCCCTATTTTGGTATGAAGTTTATTTGCCTAGAGGCATTAGCCGTTTGTATTATTCATTCCCTGTTTTTTACAATGTGAATTTCCTGTGATGATCTCATGATGTTTATGGCATTCCTTGCCATGGTGTAAACAGAGGCCGATGCCTTGTTTTCATATTTGGGTGTGGTAGGGAATAGCCACATGCAAACTGTAGCTCAGCCACTCCCAGGGAGCCCTATCTACTGTCTGTTTGAGACTCATTCCAAATACAAGGTAGACCATCTGCTAACAATGACAGCCTAAGGTTGGTCTCCACTGAGTTCCAGGGGGATTTACACAGTAGTGGGAAAAGATAAATTAATGAAGAAGAAAGAGCATGCTGAAAGTAAATATAAATTTCTATGGATTATCATTACCGCTATAGCAAAAAAAAGTCATTGATGAAAAAAAATCAGAATGTTCAGAGTTGTTGTGTATGCAAGAATTTCCAGTAATCCTAAACTATTTTTTAGCGAATATAACTACTTAAAGTATGAGTAGCTCTTTCATACTCACAAAAATGAAAGGAAGGTACTTCAAAGTGTTTACTGACATTTACTAATGCATTTAGGCTTATCAGAATATTTTTAGTCAGACACCCTCACTGTAATTCACCAAAGTTAATAAAATACTTCATGGAGTTCTCTGTGTGATTTATCCAGGCTTACTGATGTGGAAAAGAGAGGCACAGGATAATTTAAAGCATATACTACCTTTTGTTGTTGTGCCTGATCTCCTGAGTAGGGATAGCCACTGGGCTTTGAGGCCCAACCACTATGCAATGAATTCTTATCCTTTTAGTGCGACTACAGTAGTTTTTCCAGGGATACGTTTGAAGACACCTTTATGTTTTATTTTGTTTTTTAGATTAGAATTGTTATGTATGTGTGTGGCTAAAGAGTTTCTGCCTGTTTTGAGTATCCTTTTGTTGACAGCACTCCAAATCACAGCTTTTAACAGCAGTCTTTAAATCCCCATCATTTCTCCTTAGTGTTTACTGAAGAAAATGTTTCTTCTGCTGTGTACTTTGCTCCTCCAGTCCAAGACAAAGTGATTTTTTCCCTGGCACAGAGGGTTGCTGGAGACAGAAGTTATTACGGAATAACATGTTTGGTAGGCAGTGTAAACAAGTCTCCAGTCTGTGAAACTCGCTGCTACGTTATTATCACCAAAGGGCAAGGATTTAGGGAGACTCAAAGGAGACTAGGCATGCATCTGTATGAAATGAACAACCGGGCCTGTCATACGAATGCGAATGTTACCACAAGTTTTAGGAATGAAAGCAGCACTGGATTTAGGATTGAAGTGTACATTAAATTTGGAGATTTACCTGGGTTGCCATTAGCTTGAAGGGATTTCCTGCAGAAGGTTCTTCTTTTGGGCAGTGATCATCCCTAGCTTACTTCCCAAAGGGAATGTGCAGGTGTCTCTCAGTCTGATATGCATAACCTTGCTAAAAACATATTGAAGCTGAGAAGCTTCACAGCTCCAAATCCCTAACAGGAGGGATTACATCTGAATGAGCCTTGGATTGAAACTCCAGTTTCATATTCTTCCTTCATCTGAGCTATTCGGAATCCTCATTCAAATGTCAAAAGTCCATTTCTGTAATGTGCTTTGGCAACTCAATTTTTTTATTCTCAATACAGCTTCCGGACATGACTGCCTTTTCTTAGTTGATGCTTATCTTCTACTCAGGAAGTTTAATTAAAAATAGTACATCCTAATAATGCAGTCACTTGTGTAATTTTTCTCTGGCAAAATAAATTAAATTTAAGTAGGCTGTTTCATCTTGCTGCTTACTGATGGGGCTTTTTTCCTTTTTTTGGAATGGAAACTGCTAGATGAACATCTGATTAGTAATTCAACTGAACCAAGGTCTTTATTTTTAGTACTTTCTCCCAGTAGTTAATGTAAGAATGATAATGTCACGGAATTTCTAGGAAGTCTGAAAGTCTGAGTTTTAGCTGGTGCATGGCTTTAACAAGCCTTTTTACCAAGGTTTAGACTGTTGTCTTGGTTGTATAAGCTTGATCCTGACTGTAGTAAAATAGGATTTAGTGCTGTTCTGTACCTTCCCAGCAGAGTTGGAGTATACAGGATTTGTGTGGGTAGGTATCTGAGAGGAACAGCTGTGTAACAGATCTGCGGTAACTCATGGAGCCTGTGGGCAGCAGCATCATGGGGGAATTTGGGCTCTGGGTTTGTGCAGGGGAAGAGCTGCCACTCAGTGCCAGCCTCCTTCTGCAGGACATGAGGTGATGGACATGGTGCAGCAGACCTCAGCACAGCCTGGTGGGCAGTGCTCTTTGTGCTGGGATGGAGAAGCCAAACCTAGAGAGAGGTCAAGATCCACACAGAGATATGTATTTCCATGATCGCTGAGACAGGTTAAAAAGTATTCTCCAAGTTTTTAAGTCCTTTGGACAGGGATTAGATAAAATCTATTGGTCCCCTCTCTACATTTACTAGATCTAATGTGGGAAAAATAGGAGTAGCAGGTATGACCAAGACATTGGAGTTGTTCTTACACATGTGGGAAGTGGAAGGAAGGAATTGGGCAGAACAATTGCTGGGTGTACAGGTTGTTGGTACTGCTGCATAAGTGAGAAGAGGACAAGAATCCCATGCCACCTCAGCACTGCTTGGAAAATTCGACCCAGAAGATTTTGGGATTTTATTATGTCTTTATTAACTATTATGCTGAATTTCATAGTGTCCTGGGTCACTTGGCAAAGGGAGCAGTGGTGGTTTTCCATATCTTCTGCAGGCTAGAACTGGCAGGTAGGTAGGATTGAATGGTTTTTGTATGAGTTCAATAAATAAAGCAGTGCTTAGCTGCTTCCCACAAACTGCTTGTCTTCAGGCAGACCTTCATGCCAAACTCACCTTGCCTGACATATTCCTTTCCTCTCCCCAGAAACAGATAACATCATCAGCTGGTTCCTTGGATCACCTGTTATTTTAATGTGCATGGTTAAATAGTCTTGTATTTTAATACAATTTTAGAGTGTTGCATTGTCAGAGAAGCTGTGCCTTTGGAACATGGGGTCCCTTTATGACTGTTTCCTTTGTAGACACACATCATCCTGCTAGTGTGCAGGAGATGAGAGCGACTTTCTTGCCTACCTCTCAGTGTGTGGACACGTGCTCACTGGGTGCTGGAATCACTTGCCTAAACTCACTGGAACGGTGACTGCCTAAGATCACACACCTAGTGGGTTGGTGCTGGTGGAGCCAGGGCTGCAGTGTGGTAAATCCCTGAGAACAAAGCCACCTCTGGTACTGGAGCCCAGGAAGGCACCACATGCCTGTCCCTGCAAATGCGGCATCAATATGACCTTCTAATACTGCCCTCCCTGAATGATTGCTCAATGGCAGCACCAGGTTCCTTCTCTCACTGTTTTTCTACCACATAGGAAAATGGAGCAGAGTTGCTGTTTGCACCCAAAATGGCCCCAAGCAGAAACAGCTTTTATCCACATTAGCTGTGGATCTGGAAACAAGGATAGTCTTGAAATGCATCTTATGGTGTTCTTTGTGGGTAAGATCTGGGAGTTGAAGGCTACCTGAGAAGGAAGTATGTGCTTCCTATCACACCCCTCCCTTTGAATCAAGTCTGACAAAGGGTCATTAATCACTGACTTGCAAAGAACCTTATTCATCAGGTTAGCTGTGAGGCATGATTTTGTTCTTCTTCAGGAATTTGGTATGCTTCATATGTCTATTTCTAACTCGTTCTTTGTGTTCAGTGGGAATTCAAGGGGTAGATGGTAAAGGTAATATAGGGAGGTCTTTATGAAAAAGTTGAAAAAGGCAGAAAAACTGAAGGTTTGAACTTCCTTGGAGGCTATTCCCTTGAGTCAATATTCAAGGACATGGCATAGCACAGAATTATTGGTGTCAACCCCAAGGCTCTTTTGCCCCACTGCACAGGTTCTAGCTCTGTGCAAAGAGATTACGCATGGTCTTCTCTAGTAGACTGAGTATTAGAGGTACACAGAAGCTCCAGTGGGAACTGTCAGAGCTGTTACCAAACTTTGCTTTCTGGCATGCCCGTGCCTTAGACCTTTTAAGCGCACAGAGTATTCATCTGAGGATGCAGAGATGTGTATTTCAGCAAATGTTACAGTATGCAGTGGATGCTAAACAAGAAATTCTTGAACAACTGGAGGTGGGAGGCCTTCAGTATTTTCCATTGTAAATGTTAATGTATGTAGCAGACAGAAGGAGTATTATATAAACAGTTAATGCTTTCAGATTTTTGTGGTGCTGACCTATGGCAAGGAGACCAGTATTTGCATTATTTCCATGGTATTTTTTTTGTAGGGGAGGGGTGAAAGCAAAGAACAGAGATTTTAACTTGAAGCCATTTGCTCCTGTGAAAGTATGATTTAAAATGAAAACTTGTTTGCAAGTAGAAAAATATGAAATCAAGGTCTGGCAAGGTAGAGACAAATTTTGTTTATAAATAAAACTTCCAGATAGGTGTGCCCAATTTTTTCTGGAACACTTTTTCTGTCAGAGAGACCATTATAAAGTGCTAGGTTTCATTACCTTGATTGCAAGGCTATTATCACTTTATGTGGCCCCAAAATATCCCAAATACTTAATGGAAAAGGCAGAAGACAGTTCTTCTGTCATACTCTACAGATTGAAAGTGAGGCTTACATTAACCGTTTTAACAGTTAACAAATAATTTTCTAAACCATTGGCTGCAATATATCTGGAATTTTAGCAATGATAAACCCTCTAATAATGTTTCTCTGAGACATGCAGTGGAACATAAAATAATGTAAAAGAGGATTTATGCTGAGAAGATAAACTTGTTTATGGGTACGCACTGAAAGAGGTTGTAATAAGGTCTTACTCAAAGCTCCTGCATACACTCAAACTGTGGGCAGGTCTCCTATTTATATGTGAGTTGGGAATATATTACCAACTGGGAAAAGGTGAGCAACGTTTGCAATCTCTCTTCCAATTTTTTCCTGTAACGTGGCTGCAGCACTGTTCTCACTAGCAGACTCTCTTTCTTAATTTAGCAATGATAAAGTACCTCTGTAAACCAAGTTTCACACCGACCTTCTGCACAGTGGCAATGAGATCTAAGAAAACCCTGTTTTCTGTCTTTGATTCAGTTGCGTTTTACATTCTGGTAGGGGTTGTTCCAGGCATTTTCCAGAATGTTGTATATATCTCAAATACGTTAAGATCGGCAGCTGCAGTTTAGGTAACTTCTTGTGCTGTTCCCAGAATTCATGGCTAACTCAAGGAGGCCTGTGTCTCAAAAGAGCAGAAGCAAACAATTCCAAGTCAGAAGCATGTACAATGCTTGAGAAAGAGAAGGTGCATTTCACTTTGGCCAGCTGAGTAACACAATGTGGAGAGGGGCATTGTGCAGCCCTTTCTTATGTGCAGGAGACATCATACCTGGATGAAAGACCCAGTAGCTGCTTCTGGCTGATGCAGGCTCTCACTTGCTTCCAGAAGTCTCGCAGCTACTAGACACAGAGGTTTACCGAATTGTGATTATATACGTCATCTCTATTATTTTAAGTCTGCTTCTGTTGATCCTTGGTGCTTTCTAGTTTCTATGTGAATACAGACAAAGCTTAAAAATGAGGGTGGTCTGAAGTTGTAACTGCAGTTCTGCATAAGGCCAGTGACTTGTACTCCTGCCATGTTGCTGTTGAGGACTGTATATGCTGCTAGTCTTAAGGGCACCTTTTGATAGCAGGGATGCCTCTGAGGAGCAATCAGGGTTAAGTCACATTACCTAGTCACTGTACACAGAGGTCAAGAGTCTACGTCTTCATTCACACTGAGAGGTCTGTGTTGAAAGCTTAAATTCAGGACAGAGTAGGTAAAGTCCTTGTGCTTCCTCATGTACTAACTATACCGGTGAATTATGTGAAGAGGGATTCAGTTAGTCCTTTGAAGTTGTGCATCTTCTTAAGCCACTGGAACAATTCTTGATTCACACTCCGTCTGTAAGCCGGCGTTCATGACTTGAGGAGATTGTGTTGGGCTCCTGTCCAGAACATCAGAAACTTCAGAAGAGGATTTCCAGTTTTGGGAACAGGCATGTGATTCCCATTCATTGTATGTAATAGTGGCCTTCATCCTTTCTCCTTGAATGAATTTTCATTCCTGGAAACTTATGTGACATGGTCTTTTGCTCAGTGTGAACACAGAACAGGTAAACCTGACTGACAGCCTGTTAATGTTATAATAAGATGCTCAAGTGAAATTGAACACAGCTAGTAAAGACTGTAATGGATAAGTAAAAGTATCTATGCTGTCTTATTTAACCCTTTAGATAAAATACGCAGATGTAGAGCACATAGAACATACAGCCATAGTGCATGTTATGACTTTGTCACTTTGACATCTGTGGAGATAACTAAGCAATGCTAAGCAGAAAAAGAAAATAATTGTAAGGGTTGTCTAGTCATACCATCTCTCTCCCGAAACTTTTTTTAGTTTTGCCCACTGTAACCAAGTGGATCTGCAAAATATGGTATTTCGTCTTCTTAAAGTGACAAACTGCCAACTGGATAGGTTTTACACCACTCCCCAGATTTGCTTCCCCCTGCATCCCAGAATAAGCCATGTGCCCCTTTAGGCAGTAACTCCCATATTTTGCATGGCAGACAAGGAAGAAATTTTCTTCCCCTCAGCACTTCATGGATTTCACTTCAGGGACAACAGCTTAATATTCTGTGACGGAACACTCATCATGATCTGATTTCACTGATTAGGTTACTTGGGTTCCTCCACCTATCATCATTCCTCTGATCCTTTCCAGGCTTTTTTGCTTATTGTGATAAAGCCTTTAATCAGATGACTTTACACCCTCGTTCTTTGTTCTTTATTATTTTCCATTTCTGGAGGTGTAGCTTTTTTATAACAATAGCCTCCGTATTCCAGGATCAGTCAGTCATAGACTAGATAAAATTAGCAATCTGGCAGTGGATGCCAGTGGGTAACTAGGCTGTCTTGAGACCTTCCCCCTCCCAGGCCACATTGCCATCAATACCATTTGGGCTCATTATTTAAGGAAAAGAAAATATTTAAATTGTCATGTTGTTTGATGTTCCCAGAGGGAACAACTTTGAATAGAGCTGCTGAGACATACTGTGGGTTATTGTGAAGGTTTTAGGTCTTTATCCTCTTCTACTAGATTGTAAAACCAGAAATATATGTCCTGTCGGTTGATGAACACATGCCCCGGAGTACTCGCTTTTCTTAGAGGAGCAGGAAAATCTGCTCTACCAGCTCACTCTCAAAACTCCTCCTTTTGCAAAAAAGTGTAGCACTGTGCTCTGGTTATTCCAGCATTGCTACTGCATAAGTAGCATATTTTGTAGCTTCTAGTATTGCAGCTGTTTACGCCTTCAGCTGCATTTTCAGTATTTAGAGAGACAATAATGAGGAAAAAATGTCTGTGTAGGAAGTACATTTTTCAAGATCTCTTCAGACTTAGTATTCAGTTGGAGTAATGAAGAGCAGATGAATGCTAACAACATGTTTTTGAAGTCCCCTTTTACTGAAGCAGCTTTGCTTGGAGCAGTTGTCCACAGTGTCTTTAGAGACAAGTGAACATACTCAAAGTGATAACCCACTAGATAAGAAAGAGTCACTTCAGCTTTACTCACCATCAGAAGACAAAGTTAAGTCAGTTTGGTTGCTCTTAGCAGTTCCTGTTTGTATGGTTTTTGTTGCTTGATCAAAGAAAAATTTGGTTACTCTTGACTTTGTGCGTTGGTTTCGCACTGTTAGCAAACTAGGCAGCACACTATACAAACCAGGTGTGATGAAGTTCTTTCTCTTAATGCAAGGGTCTGATCCAGCTTCCTGCTATGTGGGACTGCACTCATTAAACGTAGCTTACTAAAAGAGACGTATCTCTTGTACCACCTTGATTTGTACATTTTAACATTATTTAGTGTTGCTGTTGATCCCTGACAGTAGGTTTGCATCCCAAAGATGTTAGGTTGATATTAGTTCAAGGCTCATTATGCCTCTTTTCGTTGCATGACACTGACATCTCAAAGCATGATGGGGAAGGCATCAGGCTGAAGAAAGAGAGGCCACACATAGTTAAGATCAGTACGTTCTTGTGAAATCTTTATGGCAGCAGGATGTCCTTTCTCCATATGTCTCTCCTTTCTCTCCATAAGTCTGGCGAACTGAACTTCTGTTTAAGCATCAGAAAATGCCATTGCTGATGACAAAGCTACCTAGTAAAATGTTGATCTAGGATGAATGCTTATCTCACCAAAGTCCAAATGTGGGTCCAGATGGAGCATTCTTCATGTACTGCTTGACATAAAACCATGCACAGGCTCAGATGAGCTTAAAATGAATATCAGAAGGTGTTTGGAAAGAAACAATCAAGTTCTACCTTCCCATCCAAAGAAACATCCTTCCCTGGCTTCACTTCTCAGGTCTGAGTTGGCCCGTTCTTGCTGATTTGAGACAACAGATCAAAGGGACAATAGATCTAAAAATAACCACTCACATGACTCAGACCTCTTTTTGCAATTCATTATACTCTGGGTTTTTTTACATTTTAGAACGTTCTCTTTGCATAGTGCATAGGCATTGCCTAGCTGCTCAGATTTAGGATTGCTACGGTGCTGCTTGAAAACAGGCCAAAAAAAAATCTGAAGGAAAGTCCTGAAGGGACTACAAAACTTCGTATTTGAGGTCTGAAACTTGTCTATAGCTGGTAAGAATAAGGGGAAGGCTTTGTTGCTGGGCAGATTATCCCTATTAACTTACCATCAGGCTTCTTACCTATTTCTCTGAAGCAGCTGCTGGTGTCTGCAGCAGAGACATAGTACTGGAAGATGGGTGGACAACTTAATGATCCTCTATATCCTCTTCTTACATTTCTGCTAAAATGGTGTTCACAGATACAGGCATTCAAGGACAGTTTGTTGTCCTGAAGTGGATGCATTCCTTTGAGAGACGCAAATTAGGTAAGGCAGACCAGGGAGAGTCTATCCCAGTTTGTGTATTTTTGATAAGCTTTTGCTGGCAGTGAGACTTCCATTTGTTTTTTCTAATTTGTATTCAGTGTCTTTTTCAATTTGTGATAGAAGAATGATCCTATATGAAGAATTCAGTATTGGTCACTCATTTCACAGCTGTAGCCATGGTTTTCTTCTTTAATAATGAGAGTAATTATCACCAGTGACGCTTATTTATGGTGAGGCTGTATAGTTTGGATAGTTTGCGCCTTTTCTATCTTGTGAGCAGGATACATTTTTATTTTTCCATTTGCTAGGATAGCTACAGTTATTTTTATTGCTTTAAAAAATTTATCTGATAAGTGCTAGCATTAAAATTAGATTACATTGCTTTAAAATAGTAAGGTCATCAGCAGAAAAACTGTTTGGGGAAATAGGAAATGTCAGAATAAATAGCCAATTTTCACAAAGAAGACGGACAGATGGTTTGCTCATTAGCAATAGAATCCTGAAATGCCCTCTCCTGCTTTTCCTTTGTTCTGTAGCTAAGTGCCCTACTGTTTGGTAGATCAGCATATGAGGAGCTGCTTTCTGGTCCTTAGAAACTTTAAATTGAATCCTGTGATTGCAGAGTGTTCTGGAGAGCATGGAGTGGGCTGGTGACCTTCTGTTAGACGGTGGGGATTAATCAACCATGTCTTGGGCAGAAATCCCTGGGAATCCAGCAAGAACTTGGAGGGCCCAGGCCAGCATGGGACTGATATCAGACTTTGGTCTGCAGATAAGATGGAAGAGTGTTTTGCTGTTCTTGTGATGTGGAGATTACAGACATTTGCAGAGACCCAGGACTGTTCATTTCCCTACCAAATGACATGATTGACTAACATGCTCCCTTGCTTTTCCAGACATAGCTTGGAAGAACTGGTAGGACATGGAAGAGGGAGCTTAGTTATGGACTAGATCAAGCAGCAGCTGAGGCATCTTTCAAGTAGCCTCATTAACTGTTAGAATTATAGAATCATATATTATCTTCAGTTGAAAGGGAACCATAAGGATCACTGAGTCCAACTCCCTGCTCCTCACAGGACTACCCAAAACTAAATCATATGACTCACAGTGTCCTCCAGATGCTCCTTGAACTCTGGCAGGCTTGGTACCATGACCACTTTCACATGAACCTGTTGGGGTGACCGACCACCCTCACAGTGAAGAGCCTTTTACTGATGTCCAGTCTGAACTGCACCGGACGCAGCTTCATTCCATTGTTGGTGAGAGTGTTACTTCTGTACAAAACCTGCTTTTTGTACAGTACAAATCTGTTTAAAGCATTATTGTCTCTTTACTGCCAGATAGTTCTCACTGCTGTCATTCTGTTCTCTCCACTTAGAGAAGGCCTTGATTGCTTTTGGTTTTGCAACTACATTGACTTTACAACTGATCTCCTCTTGGGGTCTTTCCAAATGTGGGTTTCCAGACCATAGCACTTTTCTTTCCTGGGCTAGATCTTTCTCATGTATCCATTTCCAAATGAAGGGAAGAACCACTTGTGGGCCTGGGATAAGGCAGTCCTAACCTCTGTATCCTGTCCTACTGGAATTTGGACCCTGTGAGCTCTTGGAAAGCCACTGGTAGCAGCTAATAGAAATTACTTGGGAAAAAACTCCAAAGCAGAACATGCTCCTGCCCTGCCCTGATAGCATGCCTGTTTCTCTGCATGAGTCTTCATAGCAGCAGCAGCCTCTTTTACTGAACTCAACATAGAATCATATACTTCTCTTTTGAAAAGTTGTCTTTTGTCAGAGCTTTAAACAGGAAGATCTTAACACCTCTGACCACAGGACCGCAGCAGAGAAGTGGCTCTTCAAAGACATAAGCTTGGCCATTGTTTTTGTGGGGAACTTCTTACCTATACTGCATTTTTTACTTTTTGTCTTTGATTTAATGCTTCACATTCAAGAAGACAGCAGTATAGAATTACATAAAGGAGCAGAACTTTGCACATAAGGGGGCCATAAAGGTGTAAAGCTGGCACATTCCTGCTTTGACAGAGCTTTGAACCAACTTCATTTCTGTTGGCTGGAGCTTCATAGTGGCTGGATTATGCCAGGTTGCACTTATTAACACCAATACTGAATTTGACTCATTGCCAGGCTAGCTACCATAACATGCAATGACATATGTGTTTGCAATGTGGGGGAACATCAAAGGGAATCAAAGCATAAATTATGACTGTTATTTGTGTAACTGTGAAATCATGCGAGGTATATTTTTTTGGAACACCTGTCTGCTTTTAAAGTTATGCCAAATTATGCACAGATTTTACCCCAGGATAATAGAGTTTTTTTCTAAACACAGTGTAAGATAATTACATGACAACCATCAGCTGATCTTTTAATTCCTATTGCCTGGAAAACCATTAAGTGACCTTAACTATATCTGTTATTCTACATATAATATGCAGATCTTTTTAAAACCCAGATTTAAAGATTAATCCTTTCAAAGATTTATGCCTTGCAACAATCCTGTGAGGTACATACATGGGCAAACTGCAGTCTAGAAATCACATAATACAAAAATCAGTGTTAAACCAGAACTCAGCATTCTTATTTACCACATCCATACTTGCATCTGCTGCTTTGGCTGTCTATCTGTATGGGGTAGAAATAGAGCTATAGAGAAATTGAAATTATGACCTCTCTTGCAGAATAATCTGCTTGTTCTGTTCCAAAGTGGGCGCAGTCTCAGGACATTTTTCATCCTTTTACTATGTGCCTGCCTGACCTTTCACAGCTGAACTTTGGGACTCTGCTGACTGTGCAGCCTCTTCAAGGCTGTGCAAGAAAGTCTGTATATTTTAGGGGTTGTTTGCATCGTAAATATCAAAGTGTGGGGAAGGAGAGTAAAACCAATATTGCTTTTCTTCAGTTAGCAACTTTTCATAGCTATGTGCAAAGATCCAGGAACATATGTACAAACGTCCAAGATAATGAGGTTTAAAACTCATGGGTTGGACGAATTTGCATCAGCAGTGTGGGCTCTGGGCCAATTTGATGCCAGTTATCCCTTTTTGTTTGGGGTACTGCAATGTGCCGCTAATGCATCATGTGGGAGAGAACAAAGAGGCTTCAATGGAGCCTGAGATTTCAGCTAATCTCTCTGTGGTGAAACATTGACAGATAGGAAAGAAACAATAGGATCATAAGGAAACAAGATTGCAAAAGTGAAAACTTGCCAGAAGAGCTGACAATACCAGCCTATCTTTAATCTGGGAGCAGCCATCTGACAGTAGACTACCCAGCAAGTATACTGAGAAACACCTCAAAGCTGCAGGATGTTCTACATAAAGGCTATTTTGTTTTCACTTTAAAAGAAGACTGAAATAGCCAAGTAAAAATGTAAGAGCTAGCAAGCGATCATGTTAAAAGTTGTAACCCCTTAGATGACATTATTGCACTGTTGTACCCAGAATATTGATTCAGAAAAGGACTGGTCGGTTTTGGGTTTTATGATCAGTGGCTGAGATAAAAAGGCTTTTGACTCAAAAGATTTGAATAGAAACATTCAGTTTATAAAAGCCTATATCCGTTTGCATTCAATGTTAAAATCCAGCCGAAAGGAAAATACTGCTTCTGCAGATTATTCACGCATTAGACCCCATGTAGTTTCTTGCTGTGAAATATATCCAGAAGTGCTGTTGTGCACTGGGAATGTGTTAATGCAACAGCAGTGGTAGGAGCATCTCGCCCTCCACGCAATGTGTACGGATACCTGGCATTGCTTCCAGTCTCTAACGCTTTTGGTATCAAAGCCTCATTATTCTTAGGAAAATGAGAGTCCCCAGGCTTCTATGGAGAATACTATTTCCAGAAAATTTAGAAGGATGAGAAATTGGTTTGGAGGAAAGCTTGTCAAAGCTGCTTTTTAAAATACTTAGTGGAACTACAATCAGCTGGTTGCCTGGAGTATTTTCATCAGACTATTTGCAGACAGTAATTGCAAAGTTTTAAGAGTCTTCTATTCCCTCAGCTCTTACCCTGGGCTCAGCTCTTTAGTGTTGGTCAGCAAGCATCCTTCTATTGCAAGTTTATTGTGTGACTGAATATTTCAGCCCGGGGTCTTGTTGAATATGTCTAGCATTCCTCGTGAGAACTGTAGTCTTACATGTGAGTTTGCAATGAGGCTCCCTTGTTAAATTCACACTTATTATGAAAAGCTACATGGAAGTTAGAGGGCAGAGGAAAGAAAGAAGAGCCTAAGGAGAAGAAAAGCAGGGCTGGAGGAGAGCATGTCATTCAGAGGAGCCGTGTGAAATCTGACAAGTGTGCATAAATATTGGGCATGCCTATAATAGGGCTGTGATTTCAGAGTTCATACTGATGTGAGGCCAGTGGGATGCCTTGCATGACTAATAATGAACCACTCACATCAGTACGTGCGGCACAACTTTGGAGCCTGAATAGCTGTGAATACTACAGAGTCCCTTTGCTCTGCAGAAATAAAAATGTTTATTGAATTTTCATGTTGTTTGGGGTTTTTATTTTATTTTTTAATATTATTTTTTTCTTTTTTGGAGGTACAGAGGTTTTTTTTTATTTTATTTTATGTCTCAGTAGTGCTGAATGGTGTTCAGAAAGTTTTATTTTTAAAGAGAATCCCTGCGGAATCATTTGGAAGGAGCATAGAGCCTACTTAGCTCATTTTGCAGTGTCTGCAGGGCACTGCTGGAATCATAGCAACAAGTGATACAAAGCACACACAATGCTGTACAGGGCTCAGTGACAAGAAGGTGAGGTTAAAAACAAGAAGTATCTTCTTTAAGCACCAATCAGAATCAATCATTTGCTATTCCTAAGGCATGAGTAGTTTTATTATCCAAAAGGTGGAAGGAGATTTCAGCATATACCTTCAAATAAAATTGATAATTTATGCCTCTTAGAATTTAAGGCTGCAACAAGCTTTCACTTTAGTTTTTGTTATAAGGGTAGACTATTTGGTGAAAACCTGCCATTTTTATGTTGACAGTTAGGGAAATGAGTAGGCAAAGCCTAAAGAGGACTCATCAAATGAGTTTCAGTTCCAAGTAATTACAAAAAATTATCTCAATTAGAGTTTTATTTTGCTAACTCTAGATCTACTTTTGCTTCAAGTTTCTTTGTCTCCTTCTGGAGCACAAAGAACTTTCTCCAGTTTTCCCATGTAAATGAAAACACCTTAGAAATTCATACTTCAGTTATATGCAAAATAAAGAGAAAAATAGGAAATTGGGTGTTGTTCAGGGCATTTGGGGTGGCCAGGAAGAGCTTTCCTGGCATTGACACTGGTAAGACAAGTAGTGCAGGGAGGTACGTGTGTGTATGGGAGAGGGGTAGCACTGTGTGCCTGGCTGTGATGATGCTGGCTGATGGAGAAATAGTATGGAAGGATGCATGCTCATGTGTATGTGCACATCTGTATGAGAGAGCACATGAGCACATGGGATGAAGGTTTCTGAGTTTCACTGAGCTCTTTTTGTTTTCAGTTTTATAACTTCATGTCCCTTTAATGAATTTGCAGATATCCAAGTATTGAGCAGTCAATATTTTCCAGGCTATTGGGGTACGCTGCACACTTTTTTCCTGCCTTTTTCTTTTTTTGCAGGGGTTCTTTTTCAAAGAGGTACTGTGCAGCTCTGAGGGCTTTCAATCATGCTCAATCATCCCAATCTGTGGAGTCCAACCTCCTCATCATACACTGTGTGTAGTAACATGCCAAAAGCACACTACAAAGATGTCTTAAAAAAAAAACCCTCAGTATACACATGAGGCTCCTTTGGTTTTAAGGGCAAGTGCATTGCATCTCCTGCTTTGCATTTAGAGGCAAGCCACTGCAAAAGGTGTGGGAGCATCAGTGTCTGGAGAGGCAGACATGAGCTATGCCACACTTTAGAGATTTACTGGGAGAAAAAGTGGGTGCTTCTCCATTTCTGTTTATCCAGAGCCTACTTCAGAGCTCACTTGAGGGCTCTGGTAAGGTAGGGCAGCGAGGAAAGGAAAGGAAAGGAAGGGAAGGGAAGGGAAGGGAAGGGAAGGGAAGGGAAGGGAAGGGAAGGGAAGGGAAGGGAAGGGAAGGGAAGGGAAGGAAAAGCAAGGAAAGGAAAAGCAAGGAAAGGAAAAGCAAGGAAAGGAAAAGCAAGGAAAGGAAAGGAAAAGCAGGGGTTGGAACTGATAGCTTGGTTTAGACTGGCTGCTAATTGCTGGTGATTTTATTTGCTTTCTTCCTCCCAGTGTTTTAGGTGTCAAGGCTGTCAGGATCTTAGACAATAGCTGCCAAAACGGTCTGGGGACTTCAGGCTTCTCAAACAAGCAAAAAAGAAAACCCACATCAAAATTTTTATGAATAGAACAGAAATGCATGTCTTATTGAGAGCCTCCATAAAAACTGTGTTCACATGAAACTTTTGTGTCTGAGCAGCAGCTGCATTAGATCAGTCCTCCCTTCTTTATTAGTCAGTGGACAGAGAGTGCACCCAGGTAGTGACCACAGCACACCTGCTTTAGGACCACCAGGAATGGAAATTATGTGGTTCTTTTGCTGTGGGAATCCCTAATGCAGCTATTCCTGCCCTTATTTTAAGTATTGACGCTGTAGCACCCTTCAGGTAGGGTGAGCCGCCAACTAAGAAACAGCTTACCTGCAAGGAGCTGCTTTTTCCAGGTGACTGAGGACACAGAAAGAGTGAGCAATGAATTAAGTGGTAGAGAGAAACCGTTTTCGTGTTTTAATTAGCAAAATGAAAAGTGCATTAATTTCCTCATAGTAATAGTTTCTGTCATCTGAGATATAATGATCTAAAAAAATAGCAGGTCTTTGGCAGTCCTTCCACTGAGCTCTCATTATTCACTCTAATGCATACATATTATTCATAGTCATTAATCGTCTGCACCCAGGCTGAGATAAAGCCTATTTTGCTGTTAGTTGCCATGTTTTGGGTCAAAAGCCCACATCCACTGGTGTGAAGCACGGAATCAGACTCTACAACTCAAGTAGAGTTATAAAGCAGGTATGTTTATTATGGTGCCGGGTGCAAGGGGGATCACTCCTCCTAACTTGCACGCTGAGGGGTTATGCAAGCAGATATTTATTACACACAAACATGCATATTCATTAGGTTCCCAAGAGAGCAGCAGGGGATATTACGGTTAGTTTAGGTACTCATTATCATAAGTCCCCTCCCTTTTGGCACTTGCACACTGCCCTCTGATAGTCCTGGGCAGGGGTCTTCAAGATGAAGTAAGCAGTCTTCCTCATGTGGGCAGGGGTCTTCAAGATGAAGTAAGCAGTCTTCCTTACGGTACACTTTTCACCTTTGGCAGAGTTGGATGCCCCAGTATTCACAATTAGCTGAAACCAGCCGTATCTGCAAGCTTCTGATAGCTGGCAAAGATTTAGAGCAGTGTGACCTTCGTACAAAATTTATTGCAAGCAGGACAGGATGGGCAGACAAGGAGTATCCCAAGCTAGCAGATGTTCGGGAGTCACTGTCTCCAAACTAACTGATAAATTAGGATGGTAAGAAAGAATTCACTCATTAGAAGGATGAAAAGAAATAATTCACTCTTGTTAGTAAGACTACTGAATTCTGTTATCACACCACAGACTTACAGCACAAACCTTATCCTCTATCTTAGACCTAAGTTAAAAGCATTTTAACCCTATGTTTTCCAGGCACTTGCTTTCCTTATATCAGATGTAGCTCAGACACTTTCATTTTGTTATTGCCAGGTCGGTAACTGCTTTTTGGGAAGCCTTACCTTAACCAGTGGTGGAAGAAGAATATTTAGCTAGTTTTTTTGAGGTTTTTTTCCCTTTTCTTTCCCCTTTATATTTTGTTTTGCTGGTCAGAGAAAGGAGGTAAAGGTTTATCAAGTCCCCTAACAAATCTGCTCTTGCTGTTTCTTCAGGCTTCACAAAATAATCCTAGATTTGTATTCTCGCCTGTCAGACTCAGTATGGCTTCAGGATGTGACCCAATCACAGTCTTTCGTCAGGCATCCCTGCTGCCTTATTTTTAATCACAGCAGAACCGAAGTCATGGATTAGTGACTATTAGATACTGCTTTGCAGCAACCCCTGTATGCTGTCCAGTCTCCTACAAACTTCTGTTTCAGGGAAGACAATGAGAGCCCTTGACAGCCTAAGGCTTTTATCCAAGCCTCACTGAAGTTAATGAAATTGTGAGATGATTTTTTTTTAATCATTAAAAAATGGAGATTGGTGTGATTTTGGCGCATGGAATTATATTCGATGGTGGTATCTGGTATTTAGCCATTTGTATATAGTTAAATCTCTGGACTTCATATGCTGATTTATAGTTTAAAAAGTGCCTTCTTTTCTCTTTGGTCAAGAAGTATAATGAAAAGGTACTTTTCCAAGTGTTTTCCCAACCTGCCGTCCCCAGCAGGAGCATGCCATTGCTGCTTTACTCTCCCTGAGTGCTTTGCAAACTTTCCTCGTAAGAGGTTCTTTGGAGTAGGCAAATCAAATACAAAGCACATAAAGATGTTCCTGTTCTGATGTACTTTGGAATGAGAAGTACCCAGAGGTGAGAAGAGCTTTGGAGTTACTGTCTAAAAACAATTTTTCAGAAGCTGATTCTCAAATCATCTTCAGATACCTCTTGTACTAGGCAATAGCATCAACAAGCTGTGCAAGTGGGATCAGTAAGCTTTTCCCTGTAATTTATGTGTTTTGATGCGTGATTGCAACTGAGGAACACTGACTGGCATCGGCTTTCAGGGACTTGTGAAGTTGGCAATGCTGCTCACCTTTTTCGTATTTTATTCTGTATTTGGGACTGAAGGTGCAGCAGCACAATCCAGATAGCTGGAGTGGGATTTTGCCACTTCATTGATAAGCTGTATATATTCTCAGCAAAACACATATTTTGTAGCAGGTATATAAAAGTACAAAGAAAAGGGAATGATTTTATAGCCTTTGAGAGAAAGCCATCAAATTCAAGTGCTGTCAGTCTTCATTTATTATCATAATAATTATTATAATAAAAATACTGCAGACAATGTGACTAGGGTTACAAATTCAGTCACTTGAGAGGTTAGGAAATGGTAGAGGAGAAGTTTCCCAAGTAGCCTAATGCAGTGCATAGATGATCCCTTCCTGCTTGCTGCTTTGGGTCAGGGCTGGTTGTGGCTGTGGTGACCTTCCTGCACTGCTCCCATAGGTCCTCTATTTCCTGGAGAGTACAAGGTTTCTTATGCAGAAGCTACTGAAAACCAGCCCTGGCTGTGTGTGTGCAGCTCACCCCACACAGGGGAATGGAAACATTGGCTGTTATTGGGCATGATTTTATTTTAATTTGGGGCCTAACTGCTGTTGCAAAATTAGGACTCAAATAGGATGCAAAGAGAGAGAAATGAATACCTGAAAAGTTGAAGCTGTGAATTCCTCCTTTGGGCAGGTTCTGAGCACCATTACCTCCCCAGAAACCAGTGCCCAAAGTAAGGAGTGCTGTGGGGAGGCTTTGGGTGGTGAGCTCTGGCACAGAGGGATGGGAAAGCCATCTGTCCTTCCCAGGAGCTACAGAGCAGACCAAGAACCACTAGCTCAGCCCATGCTTTCTCCCATCTCTAAGAGCTACTCTCAAATGTCTGAGAGCATGAAGATCCTCTCCCGGGTCTCCCTTCCTCACATAAGACCCAGTAATACACAGTAACCTTTCATTTTGAGCTTTGGTCCTCAGAGTCCAAGAATCCCTCCGTATCCAGAGGCAGTGCCCATGAACTTCCGCAAGGAGCTGCAGCAGGTTGTTTAGACTTCAAAGCAGTACAGGAGTGTGCAGCCCCTGCACACTTACAGGGTCACCACAGCTCCCTGAAAGCAGTGGGAGTGGATTCCCAGGCAATCGTAGCCCAGCCCCAGGAGCAGGCAAAATGGTTAAGGACAACCCAAACACCTACCCAAATCATGTCTCCTCAGATACATGGTTCACGCAAGAATATTTTGCTGTTAACATCTGTGGTGTCTTTATATTCTGTGTGTTTTCAATTTTAGTGTTTAGAGCACTGTGTTCTTGCTTGGGCTTGTCATACTCCTTTCCAAGCACATCTTTGTGAAGCTATATCCATCACATAGAATTTTTCATTTGGTAATCACAGTATTGCCGCAGACACGTCTTTGTAGGCTGGCTTTATTGAGGAAATGTAGCTTTTGCAATTACACTCTCTTCTAACAATTGCTTTCCCTCCTGGCCATTTCCAGCGGCAGTTGGGCTCATAGGTAGCCTAGCACTTTTCTCCCATAAAGATAACTCTTGCCCCACAGAATGTGTTGGGAAAGTGGGTGGATGTTGCATTGCTGCTTCTGGAGCACTGTTTGTTACAGCTCACCATTGGGCTGGTGTACTTGCAGGAGTTCTGTGCCTTTCTCACCTGTGCCTGCCCTGGCCTGACCTTCACCATTTCTTAATTACAAGTGCTATGCTCTGGCTTGCATTTAATTCCTATAATTGATGGCTTTCTTCATTGTAGCAGAACTAACTTTATTTGTGCTTGAACTGTGACTCCCATGATTTGCTGTATATGGATGTCTTGGGGGTGACCCATCACCTTTCGGTAAATGGTTGTGTGCACTGAATGACATATAGGAAAAGGTAGCCGCTATCTGAGGTTGAAGCTACTGAAGAGTGAATTTGCTGTCTTTTAGCTCTATTTTTATAAACTCCTTTTTCAGAGTGCAGTCCTTAAAATTGTGAAATAATAGATGGTCAACCAATGATTACAAAGACTATCTGGGACATGTTCATTGGGGATCATTGCAGTTGGCCTTTAATCTCTCTGCTTCTTTAGAATTTCATTTAATACTTTATAGAAACTGCAGGTTGCTCTAATCCAGAGAGATTGAGTATGCTTGTGCTTATAGTTGTCTACTCAAAGAAACTATTTCTTTCCATCCCCAATATGAAAGCTACAGTCCTGTAGCTGCTGATCTATTAGCACAGAAACACTGATGTTGTGCAGTTCTGATTACCTTCCTCTTCAAAAAGGCTTCCAAAAATATCTGGGTTTTCAGATGCTATGAATTTTACTCTTTACATCTATACTGTGAACGTTATAGAGATTGCAGAGCTGTGTATTTTCTTCCTCTCCCAGTGCCATAAATTGCTATAGTAACCTCCTGACCTAGTATGAGCAACGGGGTTCGCTCAATAGCCCTCCTCTCCTTCACCATCACTGTCCAAATCGTGTTTAGCTCTGCTTCATCCCATTGTTGTCAAACTCTCCAGTTTCTCCAGTGTGCTGAAGGCTGTTCTGATACTGGGACCACCAGCTATGTAGCATTGCTCTGTAAATGCTTTTGGTGGCAGAGAATGAGCAAGCTCTGTCTCTGCAATTGGAGATGAGGTGTCCGTTCCTGTGCATGTATCACCTTCTTAGTCTTCTGAAGAAAAAAAACTTAAGCACCAACATTTATGCCTGTAATAGATTACCTCTGCTACAGGAAATGCCTGTCTGGGTGAGCACTGATCAGCAGAAAATGCTCTTATATTGTCTTCCTTTGGGAATGTAAACTCCTAATCCCTTCTCTGAGCACTACCTCGCCTGCAGTCCTATTTTGTAAAGCCAGCCCTGGCCAGTTGCTCACCAGCAGCTCCCAACTGTGACATGACAGCAGTACCCTTGCTGCAGTCCCTCAGAAATTATTTGGGTTTTAAAGTATTTTTTCAGGGAGAACAGGTGGGGAGGGCAGCTCACTTCTGTTTTCAGGCAATCTGTGTTTTGCATTGGGGCGATGACGAGCAATGCAATGTGAGTGTTAGATGGAAGAGCAGATATGTCAGTGGCTGTTTCCAAGGGTTTGCTTTCCCTAGCAGTTGTCTAGTTTGCCCAGGTTGCTGCAGTAAGTGTTGTCACAAGAGCAAAAGAAGGCTTAAAAGAGTCATACAAGTTGTTTGTGTTCTCCATGAGTTTTGCAACCCCTGTTTTGTCCAGAGAGATGGAGAAGAGAACCCCAGCTGGCACCACTGGCTGCAGGGCTGGGTGCCTGCACTCCCAGCAATAGAGGAAGACACTATTTCTCTCTCAGCATGCTGAAGCTATGCCTGGGCCTGTATCTTTGCACAGGATTTTGTGTCTGAGGATGAGTACTATTCTTGTTGGCAAGCCATTTCAGGACAGGTCTGTTTCTCTGTGTATATAGTGCCCGGAACATTTTTCATGGACTGTCTGCTATGGTGTAACGCTATTGAGGCAATTACAGGGCTCAGACGGTGTCAGTGCAGCACATACCATTCACGTTAGATCTGGCTCTTGAACAAGCTCTTTCCAAAAGGGTGCAAGCTGGGGTGGCTCCCAGCCCATTTGCAGGGACAAGGAGCAGGCTGGTGTTCAGTGTCTGCAGCTCAGCTGATGCAGGGGAATTTGGGGTGCTGCTTCTGCCTCCTGTGCCAACAGGGAGAGTAGTCCAGCTAGCATACCTTACCATGGGCATTACGGGCATAATATGGTGGAAGATGGAGAAGTCAAGGCCTGGCAACAACCCCCTGCTGCTGATTGCATCTGCTCCTGTCTGCCAGGAGTGCAAGGGATGCACAGCTGTGGTTTCCTCCTCTGGCGCAGGGGCTGGAAGTGAGGTGGTGCCACAGCAGAGGGTTGTCAGCAAGTGTGATGTGGAGGTTAAGGGACAGGCACAGCATGGGGGACTCATGTTTTATAGCTATGCAAATGGAGGGATGATAAGGCTTGAAGGGACATGTTTGCTCCTGGCACATCAGCATCTCAGCACTGGTATTAGCCAGAGGGGGAGAAGCAGCCCTGTCTGTAGTGATCTACATTGTTTCTTTCTAGTTTTCTTCACCTGAAATAGAACCCAAAATGAAAAAGGAAAGTCTGGTCCTAGTGTTATAATTTTCTTTATATATCGTGACATGTGAGGTAATTTGGATCTTAACAAAATGAGACAGACAGGGACTTTTAAAATACATTTAATGAATTAAAGAACTTACTAAGAAAAATGTTTGGGCAGAAACACGGCATAGATCAGTGATAGAATCTCAGCTGTCTGCCACAGGATTTCACTCATTATATTAATAATTATTACATCACTGGGATGTAATTTTTTACCAATTATTACTATAATTATTTACTCAATATCATATTAATAAGAATTATTATATTGGTATCAGGCCCCCTTGTCAGCCTCCACTGGCCAAATATTAGAGACATGGTGTTTTGTGAGCTGAATGCAGGCCTGGCTCAGCTGTCTCACATCCACCCGAGAACTTCAGACAGCAGGTGCAGCCCTGCTGCTGCCCTCCCCACAGCAAGCTCCCAGACCTGTCACACAAAGTTATTTGTAAACACCAAGCCACCTAATATCACAACAGTATCAGTCTGCATGCAAAGGGCACTAGGAAGCTGTGAGACACAGGCAGTGGTGTGTGTTAATAGTAAGAGGCAAAAGAAAGAGGCTCCTCCAAAGCCCCGTATTCATAAGCTTAGCACAATAGAGTAATGCAGCGTTAGGGAAATTTAAGCTGGTGCTGAAAGCTAGTGTGCTTTGCTGCTTTTTTACTCAAGGGATGGCTTTTATCCTGAACTGTAATGCTTATGATATTTCAAACATGGCTTGCTTTGCTAGGTCATGTGAATGATGAATATCGCAGTGTTTAGAGGTTTCTAGTAAATGAAACACACATGGGAGTGAATGCAGATATAGATCATTTGTGTCAACCCCAGCTTTATCAGGGCTTAGTGAGATATCTTTTCCAAAGGCCTACAGCAATTGAAAAGAAATTAGAATTTCATTGTATTTTCCATTTCCATTAACCATCCCGTAGATACACATGAAATTCCACATGGAAAAAACTCACTGCACATTCACTGTGCAGCCGTTGTAATACAAAAGCATGGGATGGCAACAAAGCAAAATTTCAGTTGGATGCTTGGAATTTAGAGACACTTCAGGCCTTAAGAAAGAATGGAAAGCCACTCTGTCCTACTATTAAAAAAAGGTATGTTGCTGCAGAAATGGGAAATACTTCCTTTTCACCAAATGGGCAGGTAACAGTACCAGAAAGATTTTTAGAAAGCTGCAGTGTGATCTCAGAGTCATAGAATAGTTACAGTTGGAAAGGACTTTAAGATCACCTAGTTCCAACCCCCTGCCATGGGCAGGGACACCTCACACTAGACCATGTCACCCAAGACTCTGTCCAACCTGGCCTTGAACACTGCCAGGGGTGGAGCATTTACCGCTTCTTTGGGCAACCTGTTCCAGTGCCTCACCACCCTCACAGTAAAGAACTTCTTCCTTGTATCTACCCTGAACTTCCCCTGTTTAAGTTAGAACCCATTACCCCCTGTGATTGATAGCTGAAAGCTGTCCCTCTGTCATGGTTTAAGCCATAAATCACGCAGTTTGCTCACTCCCTCCCCCCTCTTTCTTCCCCCCCACTCCAAGGCAGGGGGGAGTGGGGAGAAGAATTGAAAGAATGTAACTCCCATGGGCTGAGGTAAAAACAGTCCAGTAACTAAGGTATAACACAAACCACTGCTGCTACCACCAATAATAATAATGACCAGGGAAATACAAGGGAAGAGGATACAACTGCTCACCATCCAATGACCGAACCTTGAACTCAGCTCTTCCAGGTTCCTGCCCCCAGTTTTTCCATCCTAGGCATAATGTGCTGTGGTATGGCATATCTCTTTTGTCAGTTTGGGTCAGGTGTCCTGTTTCTGCTTCCTCCTGGCTTCCCCTCCTCCCTGGCAGAGCATGAGACTCAGAAAGTCCTTGATCAGACCAAAACATTCTAAGCCGTAACTATAAACATCGGTGTTATGAGCGCTGTTCCCAGGCCGAAAGTCAAAAACACAGCGATGTTTACAGCTACTAAGATGTCCAGCTACTAAGAAGGAGAAAAATGACTGCTACTGCTGAACCCAGGACACTCTCCTAAAGAAACAGGGCCTGCTTATGTTTGAGAGTGACAGAGCTCTGCACAAAGGTTTTTTCTTTATCCAGCAGGCTGGGCAAGTGGGGCTAGCAGTGAAGCAGTGAGATGAAGGGGAATCATGCACCCCCTCAATGTCAAGGTCCAGCAAGTCAAAGCTTCAAAAAGTTGATAGGGAAACTGCCTGCAGTGGCCAGTGGAGCTGGATTTGTGTGGAGGGGAAGCACAGAGATCCCCTGCTATTTTCATCCTCTGCCATAGTCTTCCCATGTGGTCCTGCACAGTGCCTGGAAAATGCTTGCAGTGAGGCGTTCCTGTGCAGTGATTAGCAATGCAGTTAATGAACACTGGTTTACAGCACCTGGGGATAAATCCACCTTCTGACCATCTGTTACAAGTGGATCTGGTTTTCTTCTGATTCACATTCATGCCAAGCAGAATTAACCTTCACTTAAATCACTGGTGTTTCTTGGAGAGTAACTGCTATGAAAGAGACGGTCCATCAGCAAGATCTCCCAATGAGTCGTGTACCATGGGGCAGAGATTATGTGTCTCTGGATGTTTTGTTCATTCTTGAGCATGAGGGTGTTCAACAGTTAGCAAGAAGTTACCTCTTATGATGAAATGCTGATGTGTAACTCTGACACTATTAGCCTTGCAGATACCTGTAATCTGAAAGCAGTCTGCTTCACCTACTGCTGTATTTAGAGCAAGTGGATTTGGTCATTTGTGCCTATCTTTTTTTTTTTTTAAGTAGTGCTAGGTCTCTCGACGACAATATTTTCTAATGAATGCAAGTGAAAATCATGATTATCCATTTCAAAGCAATCTGTAGCAAGCCATCGGTGTGCACAGAGCATTATTTATACATCTTATAAGCCCAAGTGACGCTGTGCGTAATTCCTCACATCACAGTGATAGAAATTGCCTTCAGGGATGGACTTTTCAAGACAGCCTCTCTGTTTTTAAGTTGCAGACATTGCCACTTCAATGGCTGACTACTTGATTTTGCAGGTTCAGTTTGATGTGCATATGATAGCAAGCCCACGCTTGCCTTTAAATGCCAGAATGCACCAAAAATTACTTGTTTCTCTTAATAGCAGTGAATAAAGTGACAGGCTGGCAGCTGTTAGGGACTCTGGATCTCTCTTCTTATTTTCCAAGTCCTTCTTCACTGCTGCCTGTTTGCAACTCTATTCTCATCCTACTCAGCACTTACCTCAGTATGAAAACTTGGGGCATATCATGTATTTACATGTATGGTTGCTTTTAACTCAAACTTTATTACCATGTCTTGATCAACCTCTAATTCCAGCGCATCGACTCCTGCTTGCTGTTCCCTATGTGGGTGGTCTCACGCTCACTCATCAGTTTGCAGGACTTCTTAGACCTTTTAAAAATGGAATTCACAAAAAGACACAAATTGTCTCTTCCTGCCCATGCTAGGTTCCTAGGGAAAGGGAAAATAATTGTCTCTTCCTGTTGTTATTATTGTAGTCACTACATCCAATAATCTTTTGGGAAATTCAGCTTTTAAAACACGGAGCAATTTATTACCCCATATATTAGATCTCCTTGGTAGCCAAGAGGTATGGTGACAAATTGCAGTGAAACTGTAGAGATAGAAAATATCCAGCGAGTAACCTCTTTCCTTACAGACTAGATTAAACAAAGGACTAATAAAACCTTGTTTAACCATCCATCATTGAGAGACTTTTTGGTAGACAGCCATCTCTGATTGGTCTCTTGACTATAAAAAGTAGTATAGAAATGTTGCTTTTAGCATGAATTCGTATCAGCTTGTGATGCCAATTTGTACCTCAAATAAAAATGCTCCTTTATTGCACTATTTTACATTTTAAATCATTTAAGCTTTTAGCACATTATACCTGCTTCTTTTTGCAGTTGTACCCTCTGCCTTTAGTCCAACCACAGTATCAGGTATACTGGTTGGTGTTTCATATATATGTGCACCCTGGTCCCACAGTGGTGAAATGAAGGTCTTTCCTTGCTCTTATATAAGGCTTAGAGAGTTTTGGCCAAGCAGCCTCCTGTTGCTATGCCTGTGTTTGTAGTCCTCCACTGACTAGAGGCTGGGAGGTTTCTCCCTGTAATACACTGGTAGTCCTCAGAGGTAAATATGCCATTCTATTTCTTATAGCAAGGACAGACTCAGCCTAAGGTTGAGTCTCTGTCTCATGGAAATATAAAACAATCTCCCAGCCGAGCACTGATCACAAGGTTGTTCTTATGCAAATCCAAACAGGATCCAAACAATCCAGTGTGAAAATGTTTAAAGCAACACCCTATTTATGGCACTATGTTACAAACTGGTTAGTCTGTGAAATCAGTTTTTTCAGTGAGGAGCAGACCTTTCAGCTTCCAAAACTAGATCACTACCTGCCTGTTTATCAGTCTGTGATCCATGTCTCCTACCTAAATTTTAATTTCCTTCCCCTTATTTTCCATGTATTATGCTGTACAATAGAGCAAAGGCTTTATTGCTCTCTCTTGCACACTGCAGCCGATGCATTTATGTCCCCTTCTCAAGTTGGACGTGTCTAAATGTAGCCTTTAACCTATAGGTAAGAGCAAGATGTTTTTAGGATTTGGCACCACGTTTTGCATTTCTAGCATGACTAGTAGCTGTTTGTTGCAACTGTGCTTTGAGGCCTCTGCAGAAATTAGTGGACTCATCCCTGACTCTAAGGGCTTACAAATTAAATGCAGTAACCAAATAGCCTCCTTTTGCTCAAGCTCGTCTTGCTTGAAGTCAGATGGAAAAGCAGTGAGTACGAGGGCCAGGGCTATGCCCCTTATCTCAACCATAGTGACCATTCTTGCACACAGGGGCATGATGCTGCTGACTGGTGACTGCTTTCAGTTGCATGTCTGCTTCCAGAATAACACCACATATAAAAAAAAGAAGAGAAAGCAGTAACTGTTTGTCCTGGCTAAGCTTGTGTAACAGGTTTTCATATGATTCTATGATTCTGTGATTCATGTGATGTTTTTAGTGTTTGAAGTCTTTTTTTTTTTTTTCATTAAACAGTTTCAGTATCCAGAAAAAAAAAACATTTCTCTTACTCAGCTTCATTAGTTATAGAAAATCACTGGATTAAAGTAGAGAGCAGATTAGCAAAAATAAACTGTAGTATGTCTTGGGCATATGGTGCCGTGTATGAATGGGTTTTAACTACTTAACTGTGTATAACAAAGAGCAGAAGGAGAGATTTGTCTTAGCATGTGATAATTATAATTCGCAGTAGCTGCATAGCTTAACAGTCGGAAACCACAAATCCATGGAAAGCTTTTGGTTAGGATTTGCTTAGGGTGTGTGCTCCCATCCCTGAGCTCATGTTGTGTTTTCTGCCAGCTGATGGCCAGGCCCTAGACTGGACTTAGCTAATTAACAGGATGCCTCTCCCTCCTTTCCCTTCCTCTTTGCTGGGCTCATGTTTTGCAGCACTGGGTTAGTGTGAGTTACAGAGACTGAGATTTAGCCCATTGGATATGGGAGCTGGGGGCCAGGCATGCTTCTCCATCGCACGGGCCAGAGGGGAGGCACACGGTGGACAAACCCATGATGGCCTGGGCTTCACCTCAACTGGAGATTGTGCAGAGCAAATATAAACAGAAGAAATAAATAAAAGAGGCCACAATGTCAGGGTGATTGCTGGGGAGTATCATCCTTCCGGCTCTGGGCACAGACAAAGCAATACAGCCAGCTTTGGATTCAAATGACTCTGCAGTTTCTAGCTTCCCACTTCTTTTTGTGTAATATCTATCATTCCTCTCTGATACTTCAACCTACAAAAGTCAAATTTATGCCTTTTCTAAATAGACCCAGCTCACACTGGTATGAACTTCGTCCCAAGACAGAAGTCAGTGCAGACACCGGTAATGTCCTTGTGGTGCTCCACCTTCCAGTTCTCAGGAAAACTGTGCTTTTCCATTTGGGTGCTAAGGGGTTTCTGAAAACCAAGCAGTGGTGATGACATCATTTCCATGTCTCAAAAAAAACTGCTTATAAAGGGATATAAAGAATTGCAAAGCCAATTAAATCTAATTTATAACTTAAATTCAGAAATACCTGGAGAATTACATGGTCTGTATCTAGACTCTTCAGCACATTTGCTAGCATGGATTAACCAATAATGTTACACCACATAGTTTCAAACATGTACGTCTTTCGTTTTTTTTGGGGGGGTTACTTTCCTCTGAGGTTCCACAATGTGTTTCACATCCACTGTGAGTAACATTCTTGGACCTCTGCCCTAGATTAATCAAACATAAATCATTGCCCCATGCAAAAAGAAAGCTTTGCCAAAAATTGTGGTGGTCCAGAGAAGAAAAGAGGGCGGGTTCTTTTTCGCTGTGAACTTTGAACTAATTTTGCTCCCTTTGTCTTTCAATGGGAAATTTTGTGCATTGAAAAATTCACTGACAAGGCGCTGATGATCCTGGGATTTTAATGATTATTGCAAAAAATCCAATCCACAGCTGCTCAGGAGAATATTCTTGCTTTCTCCTAAATTAGTTTTATAGTGATGAACCCTGCCAAACTCGCAGCTTTGTGTTTTGCTTATCAATAACTCAGCATTGCTTCTGTTGCAGAGCTCCCTGAAGAGAAGAGGCAGCAGAGAAATGCACAAAGAAAAAAAGGCATTTACCCAGGTATGGTTTTCATGAATGCGCAATTTTGAGCAAAAGCGCATGATAAAACTCAGAGTTTCTTTTTAGGGGTGTTGACAGGGCCATCAGGCATGTAAACTATAGTGCAATTAGGCCTTAATCTACTGAGACCTCCCAGAGATAATGTAGAAGCAATTTAGGACACAAGCATGATCTCTAAGCCATGCAGTTTCTCGGGCTCCTTGTGCTTGTAGCCACAGATTCAGGCTGCAGTTTTCTACCAGAAGAGAAAATCACCTTGTCTCACAAAGTAATTGGATCACAGCTTAGGGACTAAATAAATTTACATGCGGTGCCAAAGAGTTTGTGCTAATGAGCATCTGGGCCGGGAATGCAGTTCACACACAGCAACGGCACCTCATGAACTCTTGTGTTGCAGCCTGGGGTTTGATCTCTCTGGTGTTGAGAGGAGCACATGAACTTGTGCTCCCCCAGGCTAGGACACAAGACAGAGCCCAAGCTACCCACTCAGCCTCGCTTTGCACACCCATTGTATTGAAATCCTGGAGGCTGATCCTTCTCAGGAAAGTGGTCTGCCCAGTTTCCTCTGCTTTTTGTGCTGACTGCAGGAGCTAAAGCTTCCCCGCCCCCCCCCCCCCCCCCCCCCCCACCGCACCGGTATGGTTACTGTTTATAGCTGGAGAGATGGGGATAGTGTTTCTTCTTTCTGGGAAAGGAGCCAAAACCGACACTGTGCCTTCCTTAGAGAAAGGTTGCACCTCCCTTGCTGCCCCTCAGCAGGCTGAGCGTACACAGCCAAGAGCTGCGGGCTGTCTCTGAGTCGATGGAGTCTTCAAATCCATTGATTTGTAATAATAACCATAATAAATAATTACAATAGGTTGCACTTGAGTGAGTAGAGCAGACAGCTGAGTGGACAGACATGGGGCTCAGGGTGACCGGATACTGCGGCTTGCTTTCCTGGGACACAGCAGACTGAGCTTCCTCACCCAGCCTATAGAAGCACAGCTTAATCAGACCTTAAAATGGGGCACTGGGCAGCATTTCCTGCAGCACCTGCAATGAAGAATTGTTTAAGTTGTCAGGTCAGAGAGTTTATGTTTCTGCAAGTCTGTAAAATAGATGGATGAAATATATATATAGATATGTATGCCCACACACATGAAGATTGCAGATTAATCTACATGAAGGCACGATTGTGTCCATTGGGTTTTGTGGGCGGCACTGTCCTTCCTTTACTCATTTCTGGAAATACAGAGCAGTGCAGAGGGAATGGATTCCTTGTAGTTGCTTCCTCCACCCTAATCCAGGCATTAAAAGCAGCTGTAGTTTGCTGTTTAAAGCCCTAAAAAATGACTTCACAAAATTAGCCAAGTAACCATGGGTCAGCTCTGCACCATTCACAACATGGGGAAATGGTCCGGGAAACCACCTAGGGAAGAAAGCCTGACCTTTATGCTGTATACACACATTGTAATTTATGGAAGCAGAGAGTTTAGGCTTGAAATTGAAAACCATTGCAACAGCACTGTGCAAGGTAGCCGTTTTCTTCAGCAATTCTTTAGGGTAGGAAAGTCTGAGAAACAATAGTATATATATTGACATGGCCTAGCCTATAGGTGCATGTTCCAGCTATCTCCCAGCTCTCAGGTGTTACTCATAGCTGTCTCCAAACCTGGTATCCAATTAGTGACATGTGCTGACTGAGACAAGAGTGCGCCACAGCAAGTGCCCAGTGTGGTCAAACAGCTGACAGGTCCTGTGGCATGGCCTAGAAGGATAGGTACAGACACAGCCTGGGAGGTTCAAAATGCTACTCTTCAGCAACAGCCTAACCCTAAGTACCTAACATAAGTTCAGATCCCCATTACATGTTTTGTGAGAAGCAACCACAAACTTACTTAGGTCCTGTGCATCCTCAGACTCACAGACATGTGCAGCATATGGCAAGACTGGTGTTTTTACTTACTGAGAGCTAGCTCATCATGAATGTTAGCTGGGCCATCGCACCCACTGCAGGGCACACCAAGTAAAAAATGCCTGTGAAATCGATTGTCTTGAAGCTGTGTAAAAGCAGAATTCGTAGTAGCGCTTACCCACCTCTAGCAGTACTGAAGGAAAAAAGTTTTTATTCAGCAGAATTGCAAAACGGAGCTTCTTGGAAAGTACCAGGCACCAGCCAAAACACAAAGAAAAGTGGTTCTCCAGCGCAAGGTAGGAGTGCTGGCACTCAGCCAGATGCTTGGGTGCTGGTCGTACTGCCCTGTTGTCAGATTTGCAACCCCAGTACCGCTTACCCATCTTCTGCCTGGCAGCTCCTTTGAGCCGGTGGTGGTGGTTGAGGAGATGGCGTTGGTCTCTATCTATGTGTCTCCTTGCCAGAAAAGAAATATCGTATTTGGGAATTTTTGATCAGCTCTTCATTCTCGTCACATCATTTACATTGCAGAATCACTCTAAGTTCTTTCCTTTGAGTTTCTTTTCTTTATCTCCACGTTCTACATTTGTCTAAATTAGACTGCAGGCTCTGCAGGGAGGGATCTGGGTTTTTTCTTTCTGGTTTTTTTTTTTATCCCCATTAACATCCCTCTGAAGTGCCATGCAGAGCTGTGGTGCTATTGCATGTGAATAATCACTATCAGTAGTCATTAATTCCCATTTATCCTTAACAGTCTCTTAAAGTCCATGACAAGCACCATGACTGATAGAACATTTTTGCACTGTCATTCTTTCTTTTCTTTCTATATGGCCTGCCCCATATATGTTTTTCAGGAAAGCAGCCACATACTGGATGTGTAATACAGTCAGGCTACCACAGCCCTTATTTAGCCCCTAAGATTTGAGCCTTCTGTTCTTCCAAAAAGACTGACTGTTCTTTCCCTCCCCTCCTCCCCCTTTCTTTTCATTTTTGTTTTAACTAATAATGAACTATTCTTATTTTTGGTGATTTGACCTCTCTTTATTTTGCCTAATATGTCAAAACTCCACTTGCCTGTGTGGGTGTCTCGCTTTCTTGCTGTTTCTGCTTTGTTTCAACTGATCAAGAAATCACTGATATTTCTGCACACAAAGTTTCAGAGGGACAGATGCATGAAGGTTGGAGTCCTACCCTTCTGGCATGCTTAGATCTGGCTGATAAATCTCTCCTGACCATTCTTTTCCTTTGGAAAAAAAGCTGTCCAGGGAATGGGATTTTCAGTAGTCATGGTCCTTGGCAGAGAAGCAAGGCAGATTTAGAGCTTTCTCACCTTTCCAGATGGGATCCATATTTAGTAGGCGAGATTAACCTCCATCAGCTCTGTTGTTTTGTATGAGGCTTGTGTTTGTTTGATGAAAGGAATCTCATTTTTTTCAGCTCTTGCAAAAACCAAAACCTACAAATGTGGTCCTTTTTTTCATAGATGAAACAGCAATAAAGTAGTGCTGTTTTAAGAAGTTAACGGTCGTTTTGTCCTGCCCTAATAACACGCTAATTCTGCATATGCATTGAGTTGTGCAGTGATGCTGAGCAAAAACACTGGGGCCTTGAGCCCAAACCGAGCAGAGCCTTTCCCTTTCCTTCAAAACTTCAAAATGCTGAGTCCCAAGTGTGCCTGGATGACTGTTTATACTGTTTGAAATGCAATGGGTGTCAGGCTGGACCGCTCCCTGACCCTAGGGGAGGAGCTGGCCCCTAGTACACCCAGCTGGGGTGAGGTCTGCAGGCAGGCTGACCCTTCCCCATCGGCAGTGGTCCAGTCAGGGAGCTGCAAGCTGCCAGCTAGTGCCACTGATGGCTGGGAGCACAGAGAAGAATGTTGGATTACAAAGACAGAATAAGGAAAATGTCAGATATCATTATTTCCAAGCTATTTACAGATAAATAAATAAATTAGAGTGATCACCCCACCTGTGAGCTCTGACATGCAGCATGGGTCTGGCTGTAACTTTCCTTGTGATCCTTGTATTTCCCTAAAAGCAAAGGCTGCAGCTGGGGATAAGCTGATTCTCGATGATAGGAAAAACAGAGCTCAGGTATTATGCAACCCTGACCAAAGGTGATGCTTTGATCATACAGCCTTATCCAGCCAGGGCAACCAAGATTCAGAGTGACTCCAGTGGAGGCTGCATGGTGTTTTGCCAGGTTTTAATCTGATACTTGATTTGCAGTTTCAAGTCGTAAAGAGAAAAGCAATTTGCAAATATATGTGTGAATAGGAGGTGTACGTATGTGAGCAGGCAATAGAGAGGAAAGAAAGCCAATCTTCTAGAGGCTCTGCTTCTAATTGATTATATGCACCTTGATGATATTCATAGAAAACTCACATTTCTGGTGCCAGAAACAAGATGACCAGAATTTTAGTCAGTTAACTGATCAACTAATTGCAGCTATGTTTGACTCCTGAAACCCACATATTAACAGACACTTTGACTATTGTTTGCCTCAGTCATGTTATTTACATTTAAGAGAATTATTTTACTATTTACTGTATTAAAATCCCAACCTGCACCCAGCAGAATCAGTAAGAAAGCTGATGGAGTTCAGAAGTATACAACCAATTTCTTCTGTGGCTGTTTAGTTATTAATAGCTGAAATGAAGATATAAGTAGTATATATCTAAGTAGAATGGAGCAAAATAAATCTAGGTAACATAACAGACACTGTTCCCAATGTGCTGTAGAAATCAAATCATTTCCTCAGATTGCTGAGCCATAATTAGTTTTGTAAAACATTTATTTTTTTTAATAGCCTCATCTGGGTGAACAATTAAAGTCAGTCATGTTTGCTTCTGGATTTATTTGCCATTATTAGGAGTTATAACAAAACAGTGCTTGAGAAAGATAGTGGTGCTCCAGAGTCTGAAATGAAGTTCCCATGGATACTTGCACGTATGCCCACATAGCCTACCAACAATGATAAAACCTACTGTCTCAAGAGATCATCTTTCAAAGCCTGCCTTCCATTATACTGCTAATGCTGATAAATGTGTCTGTCTCCTACAGGCCAAGTGGCTGTATCTCCATGACAATTCACAGAAGTGATTCATGCAAAGAAATTGTTCATTGGCTTAGAATTTGCTTAACCTTGTCTCCTATTTCAGCACAATACACACTGGAGTTTTCATTTGAGTTGAGATGCAGCACTTTGAAATGCCCAGCACACACAAAAAGATCAAACTCTCATTTAATACCCTGGTGCTTCCAAAAAGTGCAAGTTTTCACGTGGGATGGATTTCATGTTATCACGGTTTAATGATTTTTTTCTTTCCTTTTCACGTGTTTTCTCCAATCTCCCTTGTGGACAGTTGTCCATACCAGAAACAGTGATCACAATCTGATACATCCCAATAGTAACAGCAGCAGAGACAACAATGTGCTTGCTATTTGGAAAGTGAATTAGGTATTCTGGCTATTTCGCAGCATTGTGAGATTAGAGTAATTAAAGTCTTCACTTTGCAAGACAACCATGCATCTTAGCAAACTTTTTTTATGCTTTCTAGCTGAAGGAGACTGAGATTTGAGATTATGATGAGTAAGTTCATCTGAGTAGTCTTTGTTTCATGATGCTAAAAGGAGCAAATGTATCATTAAACATAAATGGAACAGAAAGTGCCAACAAATCATAGAGCCTTTCATTTGGATCATTTTTTCTAGTGGAAGGGGTCCCTGCCCATGCGGGGGGCTGGAACTAGATAATCTTTAAGGTCTCTTTCAACCCAAACCCTTCTGTGATTCTGTAATTTTATAATTCTGTGATTATTTTCCACAAAATTTGCTCAGTATTTGAGAAAAACAAAACATTGTGCTGGCACTCTTGCATCACTGAACACTTGCAAAAGGCACACATGATTTTTTTTTCCCCCTCTTTAACTCGGGTCAAGCTGCTTTGCCAGTTTAACCAGGACCAAGAGATGTGTCTCAGTTGTGTGGCTTGCGCAGCTCTGTTTGTGTGTTGTTTGCATACCTAAAAGATACAGCTCAAAGGGTGGGGAGGAGGAGAAGACTTTGCAAAATAAGATACTCTATTGTAATATAATCTTCGGGGGGGGGGGGGGGGGGGGGCTTGATTATTCTTGGCAGGAGGACAGTGCTGATTTGAAGTGCCAGCTCCAGTTTGCCAAAGAGGAGGCAGCGCTGATGCGCAAGAAGATGGCCAAACTGGGGAAGGAGAAGGATGAACTCGAGCAAGAGCTTCAGAAGTATAAGTCCATCTATGGAGATGTGGACAGTCCGCTGCCTACCGGGGAGGCAGGGGGCCCACCCAGCACCAGGGAGGCCGAGCTGAAGCTTCGTTTGAAGCTGGTGGAGGAGGAAGCCAACATACTGGGCAGGAAAATAGTGGAACTGGAGGTGGAGAACCGGGGGATTAAAGCTGAGATGGAGGATATGAGGTGCCAGTATGAAAAAGAGTGTCTCAGCAGGGACCACATTTCAAGCATTCCTACCTCGCCCTACAGTGACTCCATGGAGTCAGCCACGGAGCTGCGCCGGCACCTGCAGTTTGTGGAAGAAGAAGCAGAGCTGCTGAGGCGGTCGATCTCTGAAATTGAGGATCACAACAAGCAGCTAACGAATGAGCTGAACAAATTCAAGTTCGAGCCAGGCCAGGAGCCGGGCTGGTTGGATGACACGGCATCTAAGTGTGGTGGGACATTGCAAGAGGAGCTGAAGTCCGCCAGGTTGCAAATCAATGAGCTGAGCGGGAAAGTGATGAAGCTCCAGTATGAGAACAGGGTCCTGATGTCCAATGTTCAGCGTTATGATCTTGCTTCTCACCTTGGCCTGCGTACTTCCAGCCCCAGGGACAGTGATGCTGATAGCGATGCTGGGAGAAAGGAGAGTGACAGTGAAGAGAGTCGCCCACCCCAGCCAAGGAGAGAGGGGCCCATTGGGGGTGAGAGTGACTCTGAAGACGTTTATGAGAAGACATCAGGTTTTGGGAGTGGGAAGCCATCGGAAGTCAGTGATCTGTGCTCCACTGAGCTCATGAGAGTGAAAGAGGACACGGAGTCTTTAATTAACATCAAACGTGAGGCTGAGCGGCTGGAAAGGACTGTGGACCGCCTTATCACTGATACAGACAGCTTGATTTATGATGCCAAGGTGCATGTAACCAGCAGCCCATCCACCGAGCAGGATTTAAGAAGTGCTGAGGAAAGGGGAGAAGATAAGCATGAACCAGAGCTTCTGGACACCGTCAACTCCAGGATGAAAGCTTTCCGGAAGGAGCTGCAGACCTTTCTGGAGAAGGTTGATCACATTGGAGAGGGCCTTAAGGAGCAGATGGAAGACCTCTCCCCTCTTCCCCATCTCACAGAGTCTTCTAGTTTTTTATCCACAATGACATCCATGTCCCGAGACTCTCCTATTGGTAACCTGGGGAAGGAGTTGATCACCGACTTCCAGGTAGGTTAGCCCCTTGTTTGCCTTCTGTTTATTGTTTCTCTTTCTTTCTGGCATCGCTACCTTAGAGCTAATTTTCCTCACAGCTGCTTTGTTATGATTTCAGACCTGCAATGTATTTAAGTGTGTAAAGTTAAACAAACACTTTATAGGCTTTTTTCTTTTATTTGTTTGCGCAACTCCTTTGATTCAGAGGCGGTTCCTCATGGCAAAAAGGCTAATCCACTGGTGCTATAGAGATCGGTCTTCTTTTTGTCTGTAACAGCAGTGTTTTCCCATGAAAGAGGAGATTAATTAAAAAAAAAATGAATCTGATGGATGTAAATTAGCAGCATTGCTAAGAAATGTGAGGAGGTCTTTACCATGCTCTCTCATAAAAGGGTCAGGCGTGTTCTCAAAAGCCTTGCCAAAAGAACCCAACCAAATGCAGTTTTCTAAGTGATGTGTTTTGAAAAGCCTGCTTACAGCTCACTCCCCTAACCGAGCAGCGAGTGAGAAGCTCTGTAGCCAGCGAAGGACTGCCTTGCCTAAAGCGTTGCCCATGGGCGCATGTCTAAACTGCCACAACTGCCACACTGGATATGGCTTTTCTGCACAGCACAAGTAAGGAAGGAAGAGCCTTGTGTCCCGTATCCTTCATGACCTGTATGCTTGCTGTTGGTTTGACTCATGCATCCTCATTGCATGCGCCTCATAACCAGTGTTTGCATTCTTTTTTCCTCTCTTTCTCTTTTTTGCTTTTCAGATGTTTCAGCCCATCATTTTGCTCATCCTCATTTTGGTTTTGTTCTCCTCACTTTCTTATGCCACTGTATTTAAGTTGGTTTTTCTGTTCACGCTTTTCTTTGTCTTGTAGTTTTTCAGTCGTCTACCTTACCCATTTTTGTTTTTTTTTTATTCCCTTCTGTCCTTTTGTTTTTTTGTTATAAACCGCCCATGCACCTAACAGTCCAAACTGAGGGATCAGATGGAGTGGCAGCTCAAACGAGATCGTGGAGAGGAGCAAGAGATTCACCACCAGCGAGCCACCACCGACCCACACCGCAGAGCTGATGGAGACATTAAACTCTACAGGCCAGGAGACAAGGGCTGTTTCAGTCTAGAGGTCAGCAAAGCAGCCCGTCTTACTCACTGCCTCCTGCTGCCTTAGCCAGGAGATGAGTAACAGAAGCCAGGGGTTGGGGGAGTAAATTGGACCAAACAGAGCACCTGTGTTGTGACATTTGTGATTGACCTCTTTTCCCCCTTGCAGTTTCAGAGAAGCAAATTGGTCCTCACTTTGGACTATTCACCCTGCTCCCAGTAGCTTTGCTAAGTGGGAAAATATGGCTCAGGGACCGGCTAAATTGAGTATAGAAATGAAAGATCCCTGGAAGAGGTTGTAATCCTTGATGTGAAATCATGCTTCCAGGTTTCACTTTATTGGATATTTTAAATCCGGATAGTCTATAGATAGAGATCGCTTTACATTTTGCCTGGCAGTAGTCTGTGCAGGAGAAGGTTTGATGCCGGTGTTCATGGTGATTCTCAAAAAGGAACACAGCACTCTGCAGGTTCCAAAACAACTTCCTTAAAGCAGAATTCTCCATTGTTTGGGTTGTTGAGTACTTTTCCATTCATCAAAAACATCAATCAGTTTTTATTTAAACCTTCATCCATGCAGAGGCCGTATCTGCCTCAGTAAACATCTCCTTAGCTGCTTTCTCATGAACATAAGTTATCCAGACACTACAACCAGTCCTGAAGAAAATGATTTCTAATCTGTCTCCATAAAGGCAAGCTTGGAGCATTGGAAAACCTTTCTGCTGGCCACTGGGAAGCCAAATCCACCTTGGAAGTGGGGTGGTTAGAGTAGCTTCTAGTGAAGGATGAGTTGTAATGTGTTTATAACTCGAAAAACACTTAGTGTATCTGAAACCCCTAAATGATTCTGGGAAAAGGAGAATGCTGGCTGGGACAGCTAGGTTTGTAAGCAATGACAACCACTAGAAAGCAGGATAGGAACAAAAAGCTTCAGGCGGCTGGTAGCCAAGCAGCATGATGCTGTGTTGAATATCAAAGGGAGAGTGGCCCTTCATCTTAACACAGGTAATTCTTTGCTGGTTTTGTTTTGCTTGTTTTGAATTATTCTGACAGTGCAGAGTTTTGGTAATATTACAATAATGTATTTGTTCAGATGCTTCTCTTCCAACTTCTCACTTTCATGTAATAAACTTCAGGAGGGATACCTGGTAAACCCAGGACACCATAAGTCACTGAAAGGTAAAATCTTTCTTCGTCAGCTGTGAAATAGGCCAATGAGCTAGAGAAACCTGCTGTTTGGCATGGATCCTTTTGCAATTGTACTGGTCAATAATTATGGTAGATTAGGTTAGAAAATGCCCACAGAAAATGGTAGCAATACTTCTGTTTATATTCTGTTATCTTTATTAATTCTGCTTTACCTTAGGTTAGCCTTATTATTATATTAAATCCTGTATATATGAGTCCTTTGTTAAAATTAGGGATTTGGGTAATTTTAGCACATCTTTTTTAACTCTCCCAGCATGGGATGACAGTGTGTAAACTGTGTACAGCAATCTGCCTTTAAACCGAGGGTGGATAGTTTCACACCATAGCCGGACAAGGAACAAACCACTAATCATAGAATCATAGAATAGTTAGGGTTGGAAAGGACCTTAAGACCAGCTAGTTCCACCCCCCCTACCATGGGCAGGGGCGCCTCACGCTAAACCATGCCACCCAAGGCTCTGTCCAACCCGGCCTTGAACACCGCCAGGGATGGAGCATTCACAGCTTCCTTATGCAACCTATTTCACTGCCTCACCACCCTTACAATAAAGAATTTCTTCCTCATATCCAATCTAAACTTCCCCTGTTTCAGTTTGAACCCGTTACCCCTTGTCCTCTCACTACAGTCCCTCATGAAGAGTCCCTCGCCAGCATCCCTATAGGCCCCCTTCAGATACTGGAAGGCTGCTATGAGGTCTCCACGCAGCTTTCTCTTCTCCAGGCTGAACAGCCCCGACTTTCTCATTCTATCTTCATACGGGAGGTGCTCCAGTCCCCTGATCATCCTAATCAATGGTAGAAACTAGCTAGCTTAGGTCCAGATGTGCTCTAAAGATGAGCAAGGCTGGGGCTTAAATGGCCTCACTTGAGAAAATGTTGAAGACTAAGGTCTTTGCTTCAGTCAGGTTTACTTAAGCAACAAAGAATATTATACTGCTTTACACTGAAACTTTTCGGTGAGTGAGCAGCCAACTGAAATCCTAGAACCTGTAATAGTCAAACCCAGGTGAAGCGGAAGATTCATCCAAATAATTTTGTATGATATCATTTTTGCTCTTTTTTGATGTCAAACACCCCACTAGCAAAACCTACCATTTTTTTGTGCCAGATGAATGAGCAGGAAAAGACTTTTCAGATACCAAAGGGGTGTTTTAATTACCACAGAAAATTCAGATGGAGACTCAAACCTTTCAATGCCCACAGCAGAGATGGCTACGCATAAGGCGTTATTTGCTTTCTCTAGAAGTGAAAATATACGCACTGCCTAGTGGATAACATTGATTGATGATCTTCTTACTTCATACGGACTTTCCACATGAGAACAACATATTTCAATGAGGCTGATGTTTTGTTTTTTAAGCAAGCAAACCCATTTTTCTAAATTTATTTTTTTCCAAGCTAAATTTTCAGTGGAAGTTTTCCCAAGCAATGCTGAGCAGCTTCCATTTAGCCACTTCTCCCATCTCTAAAAATGAGCGTTGTGGGAGCCTAATTGTTTGATTAAATACAAAAAATGCAGACTGACTTGTGCTTGAAACTACCCAGTAGCCTAACCGTAAACATCTGCCTTTGTTTGGGCTTTGCACTGCAGTTGTTAGTGCAACAGTATCATTAGAATGTATTTGCATGTTAAAGAGGTGGGTTAGAGTCACAGTCCAAGGGAAATTATATCTCAAAATTGCCTTAAGAGCAGGGCTTTGTTTTCTTGCTGAAACAAGCATCAGCTGCTGTTGCTGGAGGTTGGAGCCCATCAGAGTGGATGTTCAATCCATTATTCATGATTTTTGCAGAGCTGGGTTATGGTGGGAGGGGAAAATCATTCTTTACCATCCAAAGAAAAAGCAAGAGAACAAGTGAGACTAAAAGACACAGAGGAACTTAAAAAAGGGAACACAGTGCTTTGTGAAACAGATGCCCTGCACAAATCAAAGGATTACTATGGCAACAAATTGGAACTAGTGGGAAAAATGGTAAATAATTTTTCATCTGGTGAATTTTCCCCATTTTACCAGTGGAATATCCATAAACAAAAGGCAGCCTGCTTAAGCAGCCTCCTCCTGTTTATTCAGAAACAAGAAGGCATTCTGGAGAAGAAAAATTTCAGTCTTTCACATTCATATATGACCAAATATAGTCTGTTTGGTATATTTGATATATATGTATTTGATACCTAATGCTCTGAAAGGGAGCTGTATCTCCTAGTTCTGTTTGCTCCTTCAGAGGACATCAGTTCTGCCGTTATCTAAGTACATATCACCACAGGCAAAAGCACTTATCTTTGCATTTCAGATTTGGATTATTTTCATACATGGCTTTTAAAGACTTACACATTTGTTTCTATGTAGAAAAGTGCCACAAAACCTGTGATACTCCAGGTTATGGAAAAACAACCACTGAAGCGAATGCACTTAGAAGGAGCAAGTTGTCACAAGAGAATTAAAATAAAAGCAGATAGACTCATAGAATGGTTTGGGTCGGAAGAGACCTTAAAAATCATCTAGTTCCAACCACCTCGCCTCAGGTGAGGACATGTTCCACTAGACCAGGTTGCTCAAAGCCCCATCCAGTCTGGCCTTGAGCACTGCCAGGGATGGGCCACCCTCACTGAGTTTTAGGGCTACCCTGTTTCTCCCAATACAAACAGGAAAGAAGGAAGTTAAATGATGTCTGATGTTGAAAATCTGACAGGTAAGTCTGTTGTACATGGTTTGTTGCTGATAGGCAAATATTCAGCATATTTTTGAATTTTAGGTTTCAATTGTCATATTTCTCTCCAACAGTTAGCTACCACTAATATAAATTACAAAGTACTTAAAATCAAGGTGAAATTAAATAGGCTAGAGAAGGTGAGAGCATGTCTTAAAAAGCAAGTCTTCCACAAGGTCTAGTAATAAAGTGGGAAGAGCTCACACTGAAGAATAATTTCTTCTAGGCCATTCTTGTTTTGTTCATCCATTTTCTTTACTTATTGTGCCCATAAGAATTAAAAAACATCTCTAATACTCCAAGTTAATACCTGTGTTCAGTGTGGACCAGCCAGATACAGTGATGTGCAAGTTAGGTAAGTCACTTTATGATCTGCTTTGAATCAAAACTTCTGTATGGACCAGTTTGGATATATGGGGAGAATGTTCTATTTTTAGCTGGGTTTGGAATATATGTCTCCCTTCTGTGCAGTTTTCATTATTCCCTGTGGGAGCTTTTCAGCTGGATGGCTTTTGCTGCAGCTCTCAGCCATGTGCTGAGAATTTGCACATCCTTTTCTCTTGCCATGATTTAAGGTTTTGCTTTCACAGAAAGCAAGCCGTGAATGTTTTATACATTGTGACTTTCCTTTCTTTTGGGGAAAAAAAACCCAAAACAAAACAAAATATAAAAGCAAAAAAAAAACAAAACCCAACCCTCAGCAAATGAGGGCACATAGTAAGTTGTATGTCTTAGTGTCCACTGTTCCTCCAATGCAAAGCTGTGGGAAGAAGAAAGACAAACTGGTGCTGACAGTATTCCTTCCCACCAAGATTAGGGGCAGCAAGAATAATTTACTTTGATGACTTGTATTCTTTCTTGCTATGCAAGATTCTGTAAAGGTTGACAATATAATGGCTTGAAAGACCCTTTATGATGTAAATCTGGATATCGCAGTCCTAACTGATCTCGGTGAGACTTTGTGTACTATCCAGATAATGGGGTGTTTTTTTAAAGACTTAGAGCAATGTTTTCTCTCTCCATATAAGCACAGACAAATGACTACACAACTGCCTCTTGCAGCAAATGGAATAAATGCAATTTATTTTTAAGGGGTGAGGAAAAGAGTACATCTTGAGAAGCAGCCTCTGAGAATTCAGTTAGATTTGTATTGCTCATAAAAAGTAATACAGAATGCACTGGAAGTGCCTTTCTGATCTGATTGATTGTATGTATGCAATGGTCAGCTATCACGTGAAAAAGTAGCAGTTTTTAGACTACATGGTCAAATATAAGGTCCAAATATCAAAGCATATAACATAGCATGAGGGAAGCAGCATAAGATGTTTATCTTTTAGCTTCCTTGGCGTTACACACAAATGCTGGAGAGCATCTTTCTACCCTGCCTTCTTAGGGTATGCTCCTCCTTCAATTTCTCCTGAAAAAAAAGAACAAAAAGAAAGATTCCATGAAATTTGATGTTCACAGTTGTTGCATAAAAATTGATTGAGTTTGCAGGCAAATTGAGGTTGTAATTAGCTATGGTAAAATGGAGAAAAGGGACAAGTGAAACCCAGCTGTACCTCACTGTGCATGGCAATCATGCGAAAACAAGTCGTGGCAGAAGTGTGGGATTGTGTGAGCTGGAACGTAACCTGAAAAGCTGTCAACATGCTGAGAGGGGTGGAAAGGGGTCAGTGCAATAAGGGTGCAGTGGTAAAGCCCCCAAAGCATGAATTCTTTCTGCTTATCCTCTTGAGGTAAAGGCATTGGCATGGATTAGCTTGTTCTGGAGTGATAACAGGTGAGAGGAAAGGGTTCAGCAGAAGGATTTGGCACTGCCTGTCCAAGAGGACAGGAATGGAAGTGGATCTGGAAATGCATTAATGGGAAACTGTCTGTCGGTGTGAAGCTGTGAATGAAGTGTAGCTGTTTCTGTGGTTCTGTGGTGCTGTGGTGGCATAGCACTAGGTCTTAGTTCCAGTTATATTGTGTTCGTGTCTTATGGGTTTGTGTCTGTTTCTGTGGTGTCAGTACAATGTGTAGTGGCCGTCTCAAGGTTTTTTCTGTTCTTCGTGTAGAGCGTTTGTTAATGAGAACAAAGGAAACAAAGAATGGAAGTTAACAGGTTACCAATTTTTGTGTTCATTTTGTAGCAGTATTGTTTTCCAAACCAAACCAAAACCACAGTTGTGCCACAGACTAAACCCTGCTGATTATATGATTATGTATGATAGGGGCCTGATTTTCACGTGTAAACATATAGACATCCATCAGTGCAATATCGGATACCTGAACTGCATACACAAATATCACGATGCGTTTCTGCCTATTCTTCATTCATGATCCAGACGTTTAGCAGCAATCTATAAGGTGCTTAAGTAAGCTTATCTCCCTTGATTTGAGCGCATGAATCACAATGCTACTGATAGAAATTACATTACATGACTTTATAGATTATGAAGAGTTCTCAGGTTGCACTGGAAGGAGGAAGTTGTGCAGCTCTACGTTCATGCATTAAGTGCTTTTCATCATGTTTTCTTTACCACTTCTGAAAATATATTGTCTTTAAAGAGGCAAAGCAATTGTAAGATGATTTGCACTGTTTAGTGTGCATGTAATAGTCTATCTGCCTTAATGATGTATTTAATCTCTTTTTAGTAGTTCCAACAGTTATCACACAATCCCAGCCCCAAGTTTCCCAAAACTTGCATTTTCATGAGCTATGTTTATCGAAAATTTGTATGAGTTAATAATTTTCTTGCTTGAATTTTGCAGACATAAGGTGCTACCAGTATACACATAACTATGTGATTCCAATTAATTCTAGTCTGAATCATAACAAATGATCTTTTAGCAAATTGTTGTTCATTGGAAAACACAAGTGTGAAGTGCATAGAGAAAATTCAGACCTTACCTTTCTGGTAAATTTTGCTGCTCTGATTCAGCTTCCAGTTTCAGGAAACCCAAGACCAATGATATTTCTACCTACCTAAATGAGTAATTGTATGGCTGCAAGGAGAGGTGTACTAAGATTAGTGATTATTGTGACAGAATTTTGCCTTTGTGCAATGCAAAATGTCTGTAGACACATTAAGGTGTAAGATTAAATCGATAAGACAGATAACGTTCTCTTGGTCATTTCATGCATACCTTTCAGGGGGCTGGAAGTATCTTTTCCTCAGGTACAAAGCATACTTGCACAAGTCAATAAGTGAATCAAGTGAAGAAGGAACTCATAAGGCCCAGAAAGTGTATGTAAGGGCAAATTTCATTTTCCAGACAAGTCTCTTCCTGCAGGTGGTTTATGGGTTTCTTCGGTCCTTTTCCCTACAGGAGCAGAGCAGCCTCTGTTCCACTGACAAATATTTTTGAATAACCAGAAGTGTCCCAGCAAGGGCAGCCACATCCTAAACAGCAACAGCAGCTGGTTTTGCTCTTGGGAAGTGGGAGGAGTACCTGGGAAGAGGAGACAGGTGCCAGGGCTGATGTCAGAGGGAAAATGGCAGTGCAGCCCCTGAGAGTGGTCCCACGACCTGTGTTACATCCTTGCAGCTGCTGAGGTTGGAGCGCACTGGACATTGGCCAGCAGAGAATTTGGGATTATGCTTTGAAGATTGAAGAGATCCCTGCCTTAAATGTGTCTTTACTTTAGGAAGTAGGAGTTTGGTGCTGTAGTATTTTCTGTGGTCACACACGTGAAGAGGATGGTATCTGGCCAAGCATCGTCTTTGTACAGACAAGTCAGTTTTAACTCCAGTGTGAGGGACAGAAAAGAAAGAGTTCTGATCAGGAATATAAGTGTCACCAGATTAATTAACGTCGTATAAATAATGAGGTCTGATTCTGCCTTCTTGGGTCTTTATTTTTGAATTAAATAAATTCCAGAAGTAAAGTGGATGGGATGCCAAACCTAAAGATAGCATAAAACTGGAAGTATTAAGATTAAAATGGTGTATGACCTGAAAGGGGAGATATTTAAGCATTTTGGTCAGATCTCAGGCTCACACAGCTTATCCCTGTGGCATTTGTGGAGTAATGGTTTTGAATAGAAATCAAAGGATGAAGTTGACTTGTGCAGAGAGCTGTTATGTATCTGAAGAAAAGGACCTTATATGCTTAGTATATAAATGTTATCCCATTAACCGCCTAATCAGGAGTGTTGCGAATGAATAAATAATTAGGTCCAACATGCATTAGATGTATCTTCTGCAGAGATGTTGAAATTTTTATAGCTTTGATTTTCATAAATAAATATGCCACCAAATATGTAATCCTGTAAATAGGAGCTCATCTGGTAAATGTCATTGATGGTGTGCTGTCTCAGCTACAAGAGTGCAAACCCTGGGCAGAGGCCTGAAGGGAATATGTAACATCAGCATCCCAGCTTTAGGTTTCAGAAGAAGCCACACAGGAAATTCCCACACATATTTAGGGCATTGCTATTTATTTGCACACTGTGCTTTGGTTCTAGCTATTGATAACTGTGAGTTGTGCAGATGTCTGTCCTGCAGTTCTTTTCTTTTCTCCTTTTTTTTTTTTTTCCACCACGGGGACACGTTTTCTGCTAAACCTATCCCTTTGTCCTGATGATCAGCTCAGGGATTCCCATGTTTTACCTGTACAGAATGTATCGATACAGGAGCTTCAGGCTCAGCTTGAGCAGGAGACAAGACTTCACCGAGAGGAGCAAGAAAAGTTTACAGAAAAGATCATCCAGGTAAATGCTAAACCCACCTGCTGGGAGAGACGTGTGACCATGACACGTGTCATGGACCTGGTTTGTCAGGACCATGGGAACTTGTGTCCTGATGGCCGTGCCTGCTTGACCTCCTCTGAGTAAATGAAGAATCTGGAAGTTGGGGAAATGTAAACTCAAGCCTGTTCTGCAACTTTGAATCTGGCTTCTCTGCTTGGTGGAGAGAAGTTTTGTCCTCCCCTGTGTGGGGCAAGTCAAGGTAGAGATGTGAAATACAGCATGAGGAATTATAACGGCCCCTTCAGCTCCCTGTGAGCTGGGGAAGGGTGTGTTTGATCTGCAGGAGCACAGCTTGGCTCTATGCCTTATTCTGACCCCTCCTAGCACAAAGAAAGTCCAACACTTCTCTGAAGTTGGAGGAGTCATTGCACACTCATAACTGAGACACAAATCAGGACTTCTTAGTATTTCTCACTACCCCATGCTCCTAACCCTCTTATTCATAACTGGTGAATAAATCATATTTTTTACATGGGCTCCCACTGCTCTTTTGAAGGCTGGAACAGATTAGTCAATCTTTTTGTGATCTCTAGCTCCTAGAGCGAAAAAAATCTGCTACTAATTTTTGCAGGCTGTTTGGCTCTTAACTGCAGTGTTCTTTTTAAATATACCTCATGGACTAAATTCAGCATAATTGTTGTATAGTCTAGAGCATTTTTACTTGTGCCAGCTTATCTCATTATGCCCAAGTGATACCTCTCCATTTTTTCATAAGTAGCATTAATTTCCAGTTGATCTCCATAGCAGCTTTCTCATGAAGGCTTTTGAAGGCAACCAGTAAATTGATTTCCTTCCTGGCTGCTTTTGCTGTGAAAGCTTTTTGGAAGCTATGCCTGCCCCTTAAAGTTATTTTCTTTTTCAATAACTATCCATTGAAAAAGCATAATACTCTGTGAAGTTACCTCCACCAGGGTCTTCTGCAAGAATTTGTGACCCTGGGGACTTAGATCATAAGAGCTTGTAAAAACAATGAAAAATCCAGCAAAATCAAAGCTAGTTATTTGTGTTGACAACTGGTAGAAACAGAAGAATAAAAGCATCTTCTGGATTCTTCATTTTTTCCAGATTATGCCCATCCTGTGGATATTCTCCTTTTTATAATCTTCCAGGATTTCTGGTGGAAATGACTCAGATCTCTGCTGTATGTAACCATAACTTCATTTGGTGCAAGAATCTGCATCAACACAGAACCTATTTGTTTCTCTATGTAAAGACTAAGTTTAAAATGAGCCCCTGTTTTACTATTCCAATTTTAGAAAAGTTTAGCACTATCAAATTGATGTTTGCTAGCAGTGTACAATTTCCATGAGTGTTACTAGGAGTTGCATATATGGGGTTTTTTGGTCAGTGTAGCTAATTTAGTTCCAAACTACTTGTAAGCTGCATTATAAACCCATGTAAGCTAGCAACGACTGTAAATAATTTTTATTTAATCAGACTTTTTAAGGCATAGTAGCATAGATGCTGAAAATTTGCATCATGCCAGAGCAGACCATTTAAAGGGCAGAAAAGTCCGTAGTAAACAATCTAGTATGGACCAGTAGCCTGTGTCAAAGGCATCTGAATGTTACCATGAAAATCAAGCATATATTTCTTAGCCGTATTAATTTCAAAGGGGTCCATGCTCCTGTAGAAGAATCTCTGATGTATTCTTCATTCCTGTGTCAGTGTGGTTTGTTTCAGGGTATGTTCTTATGGTTCAAATTGTTGTGTCATTAGTGTACTAGGGCTTTCATAGATTATATCTATGGAGCTGGTGAGCAAAGGGAGAGCCTGTTGTTCCTCAGAGTGGAAAATAACAGAAACTGGCATCTGTAAGCAGTCGCTGTACCTATTTTCCTTTTACCTTTCTGGATCAATGAGGACCACCGATTGGTTGAAATGGAAACACTATCTCATCCATGCAGAATATGAGATGTAGGACAGCTAACTTGTACAAGTGCCGTTGGGCACAGGTCATGGCATGGTTTGATTTTGACATATTGAGGGAGAACTCACATTTAAAGAATAATGTTTCGGGTGGCTTTGTGTTGAAATAGACGTAATTCCAAAGACTGAGCTTTTCTTGGTGCTTCTAGTACTGAAACTGAGACATGTTGAATGCCGAGCTGCAACCTTTTTCTGTCTCTTCAGTTCTTGTGTGTGTCCCTGATCTAGTCGTATCAGAATGAGAAACTGTTTACTGTGAGTCGTTCAGATGCCTCCAAGTATGAACTGTTGAGAAGTAAGGGGCCAGTAGTTATATCTGAGATGCTGGAGATGGTTCCTTCAGAAGCACTGCCTTTCCAGAAGCAGGGGGAGACAACCACAGAGGAGAGGATGAGTCTGTGGCTGGGGAGGGAAGAGGCATGGATGATACTTCAGTTTGTCTGAAGGGCAGCTCTGGACCCTCCTCGTAGGAATGGCTGCAAAAGCATTTGTTAGGTGTGATATGTGCAGCAATGCGGGCTGATGGCTGTGCTGGGAACATAGTGCATAGATACAATCAAGAGAAAAATATGAGTGGTATAAAATGTTTAAGTGTCAGCAGAGGTCTCGTGCATCTTTAAAGTACAGGTCCACTTACACAGCCAGCTACTTGCATATGGTTATCTGAGCAAAGCTCTTCAGCTTTCCTCAACAGTTGTAATTGCTGAGGAACTTATTGAGCCAAACTCAAGAGTTACTCACTACTGATGAAAATTAGAGATTTCAGTTTGTCTCACCCAACAAAGTACAAGTCCTGGGAACTGCCCCAGGACACTACCCCATTGACATGGTGTCTGTTCTTCCATTAAAGCTGGAGGAGGAGCATATGCAGACCCTGCGGAGGAAAGACTTGGAAGTGCAGAGCTTGACTTTGCAGAACAAACTGGAGGAGAAGACCTGGAGCCAGGAGAAAAGTCTGCTGCAGCAAGAACTCAGGCATTTCAAGCAGGACACCTTTCTTCTGTATGTGAAACTGAAATGGCTGCTGAAACACTGGCGGCGAGGCAAGCGAATGGAGGAGGAGGGGGAGGATATATTAGAGGTAACTGTCTCTTGTTGACACAATGAAGTTGCAAGCAGTGGGGTACTAGGATGCAGTTCTTTAGGTGTAGACTTTAAATATGATGTGACAACAGCAACTTTATAAATACATCTAGATTTAAAGGGGGGATTAATTAAATAGGAAACCTTTTTTTAAGTTGGCTTGTGCTAAAGTATATTCTGCATATGACTCCTGAATAATTTTATGAAAGAAAATAGCTACTAGTGAGCTGGTAGAGTCCAATCTGTTTAGATGGGTTGAGTTCTGTCGTTTTCTCATCTTGTGCACAGTGTGTTCCTTACAAAGCCTTCAGCAGTACAGATGGAGGGAAGCTCTGTTTTCATGTTGGCAAGAGAATTATACAGCTTTTTGTGGGAACTTACAGTGATTCATTCTTGTTTGTTCCTCTTCTCTGTACACAAGTCTCTCACCATCAGCAGCAGTGCACCGGTAGTCATCACGGTGATTTTCCAAGTAGTGACTAAATTAAGATCAGGAATTTCAGAAGTATATAACAACCTGGAATCCCCAAGCGGACACATCTCAGCAGGAGTGTGATTGCCAGCAAACATGCACTGTGAAGAAAGCTGCTGCTAAACTGTGTCAAGTTTCACATCCAGAATCACCATTTGCTTTGGAAATCTTACCTAAAAAATAAATAAATTAAAAAATAAATAAATTGAAAAAGTGTTTGCCCATTCTGACACTTTATACAAAATTTTTGAGAAGAATTGATTTATTTTGCAGGTTCATGCAATTCTGAAACTATTTGCTAAGGCAACTAAGTAGTTTTTCTCAGTGTTTCTGATATTTACGTGCCTAGTGTTTTTCAGGGTTTGCTGCATCTGGCAGTACAAGTAACCTTTCAGGTCTAGTAGGAGTGAGTATGTTTAAGGTGAATACTCCAGTGTTCTGTATGCTTAGATAAAGGGTGGATGAACATCTTTACGTTCATCTGCTGTGGTAACATGAGTCAGAAACAAGAGATGAGTAGCTCTTTAGCTTCTGCTTTACTTCAACAGCACTAATTTGCTTCTGTGTAAACTAGCTCATATTCTAATATCAAAATCACTTTCACTTTTTCCACTGTTTCGATTTTTTGACTGGTTAATTTATAATCAATCCACCTCCAGTCATTATTGGAGTCATGTGTTTTGCTAATGCATTAGAGAGAATAAAGTGATAGATTTGGATACTTCCTGATTTCCATATCTTCATCAGACAACAAAACCAGTGCTTTGTATAGTTTTTCATTAATGCGTGATGAATTGTATCCACTGTGCTACATTACACCCATCTGCTCAGCTGCATAGATGTCCTATTTTTCACATCTGCGTGGTGCTGGCTCACATATGCAAGATGTTATATATCACCGAAGATCATTTCCTGTAGCCTGCAGGATAGAAGTCAATATATCCCACTGCAGAGATGCAGGGAAAGATAGTCCCTTCCCTTAGCCCTGCAATAAGTTTCTGTCCCTGAGGTAAATGGCAAAATAGCATTGATGTGTCCCATCTCTTGCATTTTAGATTGAGCACCCTGAGGTTGTCCCAGGCTTTGGCATTCAATCCGAGCAGAAGGTGGATGACACAGAGCGAGAGGAGGAGGAAGAGGATGTTGTGTTTGCACTGACAGATTTCTCCCAGCGTTCCTCCACAGACAGCAGTGATCATGGACCACAGCTGCAGACTACGGAATTACTACAGCAGCAGAAGCAGGTACTATACCATTTGTATATCATGCCTTGGGAATGGAAACTGGATTTTCCAAGAGAATTAATTTTCTTCTGCTACTGTTTTAAATCACCAAGAATCATACTTGTAAAAATACTTCTAGCTGCACAGCAATTACAGTGGATTTCATCCATTATATTTATATTTAATCAGGAGCCACATGATGACTATTCTTCTGTTGGCAGATACTATCAGTGAAAAATCCTATTTCCTCTCATGGCTGTTTGCCCAGAAGCGTCTATCAGTATGTGATGGTTTGGACAACTTACATGTTTCTCTTGCCTGAGCACCTCTCTTTTATTCTACTGTCAAGCTTTTAGCAAGTAGTTCTGATTTTCTTTAAATCGTTTAAAAAGCTATCACATGTATTTAATGTTTCCCTTGGAGATGATGGAAAAAAATGCAAAAGTTCCATCCTGACACTGGGCTTGTTTTTAAGTGCCCATAAGCAAATCATGCTAACTTCTTCCTGACATATCCTGTGCCCTGTCTGTGTCTGTCAAAACACTGCCAAGTATCCCATTTTTTTTCCTTTGTACATTTAATATACCAGCAGTCCTAACAATAATAATAGCAAACACTCAAAGGGGACAGACTTAAAGCTTCCACCAGTTCTTCAGGAGCATCTTCTGATATTTTTAAAATGGAAAACATGCAGATGAGAGCATCCTGTCATGTAGTATTATTTGCAATCATAAGTAGAATGTAGCAAGAATTCTGTGTAAAACACAAGTCCAGTGAAAAAAGACTTGAAGCTTTTTGCCTTATACCACATCTCTATCTGGGCCCTTGACTTGGGAGCCCGCTCCACAGCAAGAGCTCTCAGACAAATACATGCATTCTATGACCAAAATAGAATCATAGAATCATAGATTAGGTAGGGTTGGAAAGGACCTTAAGATCATCTAGTTCCAACCCCCCTGCCAGGGGCAGGGACACCTCACACTAAACCATGCCACCCAGGGCTCTGTTCAACCTGGCTTTGAACACTGCCAGGGATGGAGCATTCACAACTTCCTTATGCAACCCATTTCAGTGCCTCACCACCCTTACAATAAAGAATTTCTTCCTCATATCCAATCTAAACTTCCCCTGTTCAAGTTTGAACCCGTTACCCCTTGTCCTCTCACTACAGTCCCTCATGAAGAAGAGTCTCTCCCCAGCATCCCTATAGGTCCCCTTCAGATACTGAAAGGCTGCTATGAGGTCTCCACACAGCCTTCTCTTCTCCAGGCTGAACAGCCCCAACTTTCTCAGCCTATCTTCATACGGGAGGTGCTCCAGTCCCCTGATATCATCCCTGATCATCCTCGTGGCTCTTCTCTGGACTTGTTCCAACAGTTCCATGTCCTTCTGATGTTGAGGACACCAGAACTGCACACAAGACTCCAAGTGAGGTCTCACAAGAGCAGAGTAGAGGGGCAGGATCACCTCCCTCGACCTGCTGGTCACGCTCCTTTTGATGCAGCCCAGGATACGGTTGGCTTTCTGGGCTGCAAGCGCACACTGCCAGCTCATGTTCATTTTTTCATCGACCAACACCCCCAAGTCCTTCTCCGCAGAGCCGCTCTGAATCTCTTCTCTGCCGAACCTGTAGCTGTGCCTGGGATTGCTCCTACCCAGGTGTAGGACCTTGCATTTGGCATGGTTAAACTTCATCAGGTTGGCATCAGCCCACCTCACAAGCGTGTCAAGGTCCCTCTGGATGGCATTCCTTCCCTCCAGCATATCAACCAAACCCCACAGCTTGGTGTCATCGTCAAACTTGCTGAGGGCGCACTCAATCCCACTGTTCGTGTCACTGACAAAGAATGCTCCATCGCTGGTGGTGTTCAAGGCTGGATTGGACATAGCCTTGGGTGGCATGGTTTAGTGGGAGGTGTCCCTGCCCCTGGGAAGGGGGTTGGAACTAGATGATCTTAAGGTCCTTTCCAACCCTAACTATTCTATGATTCTATGTTGAACAAGACCGGTCCCAACACCAATCCCTGAGGGACACCACTCGTTACTGGTTTCCAGCTGGACATTGAGCCATTGACCACAACTCTTTGCGTGCAGCCATCCAGCCAGTTCTTTATCCACCGCGTGGTGCACCTATCAAATTGATGTCTCTCCAACTTAGAGACAAGGATGTCATGTGAGACAGTGTCAAACGCTTTGCACAAGTCCAGGTAGATGACATCAACTGCTCTACCCCTGTCCATCAGTTCCGTAGCCCCATCATAGAAAGCCACCAGATTGGTCAGGCAGGAAATCCCCTTAGTGAAGCCATGCTGGCTGTCACCAAGCACCTTCTTGGTTTTCATGTGCCTCAGCATGCCTTCCAGGAGAATCTGCTCCAAGATTTTTCCAGGCACAGAGGTGAGGCTGACTGGTCTGAGGTTCCCCAGCTCATCCATTTTCCCCTTCTTAAAAATGGGGGTTATATTTCCCTTTTTCCAGTCATCAGGAACTTCACCTGACTGCCATGATTTTTCAAATATGATGGACAGTGGCTTAGCAACTTCATTCGCCAGCTCCTTCAGGACCCACGGATGGATTTCATCAGGTCCCATGGACTTGTATACATTCAGGTTCCTAAGATGGTCTTGAACCAGATCCTCTCCTACAGTGGGTGTAGGGTCTTCATTCTCACAGTCCCTGCATCTGCCTTCCAAGACTTGAGTGGTGTGGTCAGAGCATTTTCCGGTGAAGACTGAGACAAAGAAGTCATCAAGAATCTCAGCCTTCTCCAAATCCAGGGTAGCCAGTTCTCCTCATAGCTTCCAGAGAGGGCCCACGTTGTCCCTAGTCTGTCCTTTATTTGCAATGTACCTATAGAATCCCTTCCTGTTATCCTTAACATCCCTAGCCAAGTTGAATTCTAACTGGGCCTTAGCTTTCCTAACCTGATCCCTAGCTTCCTGGACAACATCCCTGTATTCTTCCCAGGCCTCCTGTCCTTGCTTCCACCTTTTAGAAGCCTCTTTGTTCCTTTGAATTTTCCTCAGCAGCTCCTTATCCATCCAAGGAGGTCTCCTGGCCCTCCTACAACACTTCCTTCTAGTAGGGATGTATCACTCCTGAGCTTGTAGCAGGTGATCCTTGAATATCAACCAAGAGTCTTGGGCCCCCCTGCCCTCTAGGGCTATATCCCATGGAAGCTTACTGAGTAGGTTCCTGAAGAGGCCAAAGTCTGCTCTCTTGAAGTCCAGGGCAGTGAGCTTGCTGCATGCTCTTCTCACTGTCCTGAGGATCTTGAACTCGACTATCTCATGATCGCTGCAATCAAGGCTGCCCTGGAGCATCACATTTCCAACCAGCCCTTCCCTGTTGGTGAGGATGAGGTCAAGCATGGCACCTCTCCTTGTCGGCTCCTCTATTACTTGCAGAAGGAAGCTGTCTTCCACACAATCGAGGAACTTCCTTGATTGCTTGTGCCGGACCGTACCATCCCTCCAACAGATATCAGGGTGGTTGAAGTCCCCCATGAGAACAGGGGCCTGCAAACGTGAGGCTGTTACTATCTGTTTATAGAGCGCTTCATCCACCGAGTCATCTTGATCAGGCGGTCTGTAACAGATCCCCACCATAATGTCTCCCATTGCTTTTCTCCCTTTAACCCTGACCCACAAACTCCCTGTCGGCTGCTCACCTGACCCCAGACAGAGTTCCATTCTCGCCAGCCTATCCCTAGCATAAATAGCAACTCCCCCTCCCCGCCTACCGGGCCTGTCTTTCCTAAAGAGCCTGTAACCTTCCATTCCAACACACCAGCCATAGGAGCCATCCCACCATGTTTCTGTGGTGCCTATGATATCATACCCCCGTAGACATGCACACATCTCTAATTTCTCTTGTTTGTTCCCCATGCTTCGGGCATTTGTATAGAGACATCTGAGCTGAGCTCCAGTTGAAGCCAGCTCATTGGCTGGAGTAGCTGCAATATCTCTACATTGCTCTGAACGTTTACTATAGGTGCTGGCCAGTGACTGGGTGTGGTGGGATGGAATGATGCCCCCCTCCCCCAACACATCTAGTTTAAAGCATCCTTGACCAGTCTGGCAAGCCTCCTACCAAATCCACTCTTCCCTTTCTTTGTCGGACCAGCTCCACCAGCTCTCAGTAGACCTGGCCTACTAAATTGAGTCCCATGTTCAAGGTACCCAGACCCCTGAGTATGGCACCACCCTTCTAACCATTTATTAACCTGGTCAGTCCTCCTATAGCCTTCTTAAGGTCCTGCCCTGTATCCTGGAGAGTTGACGAAAAGACAATCTGCGCTCCAGAGCCCCTAACCACCTATCCCAGAGCTCTGTAGTCCTTCTTGATGTTCTCCTGGCTACTGCTATCTATATCAGTAGCACCCACATGGATCAACAGAAGTGGGTAATAGACAGTGGGGCAACCTACTTCTCTAGTTCAAGATGTAACTTCAGTTAGAATTTCTGTTTCAATAAAAATAGTAGAGATCTGTGATCTTTATGCTGCTCCATATTCTACTTCAACTTTATATAATCTTTTGCTTTCCTTTTTCATAGTGCTAGCTGACAACTCCATTCCCTACCATTTATTTTCTGTGAAGTGTGCTACCAAGGTAGCATTCATTTGATCAGTTTGGCATTTGGAAATGTTCTACCTTGCCAGTTTCCGAGACCCATCACTGTCATCCTCTCAGCAAGCTCTTCTGTGTCAGAGGCTGAAGGCAGCCATGGAAGAGATGCTTCTGAGCATGGCATTTAATGGCATTCCATCTGTAGACTGATTTAATCCAGAATAAGTGAAATAAATATAAACCAACATGTTATCTTAGTAGAGACTGTCATATACTAACTTTCCATATAAAGCTCTTAAAATTACCAAGAACATTCTAATAAATTATGTCCTCTCTAAAATAATGAGTGCTTAGACTTAATCTCATTAAGGTGGCAGAAATGGGAAGTAGGATTGCTTATAATTAATTTTTATATAAATTGCGTACTGTTCTAATGCAGCAGTTCCAGCTAATCTTGCTTAAACAAATGATCCATAGGAACACAGCACATCTCAGTGCTCCTCTTGATAACGAATAGTGCGTAATAGCCAAATGGACTTGTGAAGGTAAAATGGGTTTCATCTTTTCCAACCAGGAAAAAAGTGTTATTTCAACACTGCAAAAATGAGTGAGTTTGCTAAATATTTCTCATTTTGAGCACTATTATTTGTTTTGCCCACTCACACTAGTCAATCTTTTAACAAGTGCTGTGTTTATTGACAGGTATGTAAGAAGGGTTTTCAGTGCTACAGGGCTTTGTCAGTAGGAACAAATGCCTATGATTATTCTCTGGCATAGTAGTAGTAAACCCTAGTGTAGGTTAATTCTGATGCTATCATAGATATGGGACATCAGAAAGGTCTTCTGAAGGACTGTGACTGAAGAGTAGCTGCCTGCACACCTGTGCTCTTGAGGCTGTGCCATAGCCTTGCTCTGCCCTCACGCATCTTAGTGTCAGTTGGCTTTGAATTTTGCATCTCGTTATGGCAGATGGCTTGGCCCTGCAAACCTCCTGCATGCAGGACCTTTGCTCATAAACCTCATAGACCCTGGTCCTTGCCCTAAAAACGTTACAGATTTTCACCCATAAACATCATCTCCACTTAATTCATACATGATCCCAAAGCACACTAACTAAGCAAAAAATAGTGCAAGAAAACACTTCACCTGTGTTTTCCCAGCTTTAAAAGCTCTGAGACTATCATCAGATCCAGAGCACATCCTTCCTGAAGGGTTGGATCTCAGCAGTGCTCACCTCCCAGTATACCACTGACTAGTCAGGCTGTGCCAAAAAAAACTCAGGGTTTTGGGGGTCTTCTGCAGGCTCCTTGAGCCCACAGCTGAAAAAAAAAGCACTATTTGTATGGGGAATTTGGGATAAGTGGTGAAGCTAGAAGTCTCCAAGGTTTGCACCTACCCAAGAGAGCCCTAAGTTGCTGGTTCTGCCTGACAAGCTCCAAGATGAAATGCATCAGCACTCGTATGGTATTAGGAAGGAAACTTTGCAGTAGCCTGGGAGTGGCTGAGTTAACTAGGTCAGAAAAAAGAAAGGTCTTACAGTAACTTGAAGTAACCCATATTTATTTTTAACATTTAATATTAATATTTAATGGCTTGTGTTTTCAGCCTGCACTCTTGCTGCTGACTTTCTCACCCTGTTTGGAAAGTGGACTTGTTTTGATAAAAAAATGGTAAAGCCTGAGGCCTTAATCTTAACAAGAAGCCTTTAATTTTATATTATTATGATTTGAGGTAGTTGACTTGATGGAAACTATGTATCTCCCTTGCCTTTGATTTTTATGTGGCCAGTGTGTGGAGGGATGAAAGCATAGCAGAGGGGAAAGGGCAGGAAAAGGTAGGTAGGGACTCTGAGAAGGGCCAGTTCATCTTTCTCTTCGTGGTGTGGTCCCTTGGCTTCTAGCTGTGAGGCACACTGCAGGAAGGGTCAGGCAAGGAACTGGCAAGACTCAGAAACCAAACAGAAAGTCTGGTCAGGGGCAGGAGATAAGAGTTGGGCTGAAGGCACAGTAGAGGAGGGCTTCATGTAAGTCAGTGTTTCTGTGTGTGTAGTAAGAGATCAGGGCGAATAGCCTGTGGAAAAAGGAACAGCTTGTGTTCAGTTGAGTAGAAAGGCTGAGATGCCTGTTGGATGGTGTAAGATGAAGGTGAGTAAGAAGAGAGTTTACACATCTGTGGTCCAATGGAAAAATCATTAAAAAACTATACACTTGTGGAACAATGAAAAACCCCAATTAGAATTTTTTTTTTGCTCATATAGTATTTGTTTTCAATACTTAGCTATTTGGAAAAGCCCAAAGCAATAGACCTAAATACACTAAAATTATTTGCACCAAGATCCAGCTTCACTTCAGCATAGATCTGTGATTAGACAGAGGAAATGCACAGTTCTTGTTTGCTGTTTAGGCTCTTGACCTTGTGGTTTTAATTGACTCTCCACTAAACTGCTTGTAATCCCAGACTGCAGCTAAATTCTTAAGTGAAATTCTCAGAGAAAAAATAATTGTGATTAAAAGCAGAGCCAAGCTTCAAACAACTGCCCTGGTCCCAGACTTTTCTGGAGCTGGAGGTTTCCATCTGTGGGGCTGACTCAACTTAGTAAGACTCCAAAGTCCTGGAATTTAATTGCGGTTTACTACATTAAGTTTCTATTTATTGTTAGCTGTTGTTTCCTTTATCTATAAATCCTGAATTGTGGATACAACAAGACTTCAAACTGCTTTTGTAATTCTCCTGTCTTAGATCAGTTGTGAATCTGTCAGATTCCTCCATGCTCTAAATTTCAGGAATTGGCAAGGTACTAAAGAGCCAGTTCCTTGTATGGGAGACTGTCCAGGGAATCACAGCCATGACCCTTTTCTTCTGCGTGTACAACATCCCTAGGAGGAAGGGGAAGACCATAACGATCCTTGTCATGTATCTATGAGACTTATGCAGAAGCTGTTTGGCAGTTTTACCAGCAGGAATCTAAAGCATATCTAGAGGTAAATGTCATATTTCAGAGCACATTGTCTCAAAAGCACTTTGTCTATTGTCCAAAAACAGTTTGGCAACACAGAAAAAATAATGTCACAGACCTCTGCAGCTTCAGACTGTAAATACAAAGTCATGAAAAACAGACTTCTCTGCAGGAATTGAAAGTATGTAACCAAAATCAGATTTATATTGGCAAGTTAATTAAAATCCCAGCAAGCCCAAGGGGCACCTGGGGTACTTGTCTCATACCACTGACATTTATGTAATGCCTTTAGAAATAAGACATGCCCTCATCTCAGTAGGCTACAAACCTGCAATGGTGTTCTTTTGGCTCCAATACTTACTAGTCCATCACTTCTTTCTTTGCAAATTTAATTTTACAGGACTCTAAAGCTATCAAATGTATGCATGGGAATGAGGGATGTAGCTTGCTTCAGTTTGGTTTTATTCTTCTTCTGCCTCATTTCCCTCATGAAGTCTTTAGACTACTTGGCCAGGGAAAGCTTTATGATGCATACCAGAAAACACAGAATATGGCTCTTGAATGAAAGCACTTCATAGGCATTTGGGGTTAGGGTTTTTAAAGAGCATGAGGCCAGATTTTAATGTGCTCTCTATGCAGCAGCTCCTGTTGTGACACTAAAGACAAATCTTCAAAAGAGCTCTTATTCTGATTACTACACAAGGGGCTTCAGAAGTTTGGAGAATTTAGCCTTAATTGGGTATCAACACAAAAATTCATGGTGGAAACATAAAATCTCATTGCAGATTGAAAAGTAAGTGTTATTACGTGCGTGATGGAGACTGCTGCTGTATAGTAGGAAAATGCTAATTGGCATTAAATGTTAACGGAATTAATTCTGCTTCTGTGGGTATGTTTCTTATAAAACCCCGTGTTGTACACCATCACATTTCATTAGCCCAAAGAGATTATAGGTCAGCCAGCAAGAACCTGCAGTCATTTTTCTGCATCTAGTATGATGAATCAAATAGCTTGGAAAAAGTAGACCACATTTGTTTGTTTTTTAAAGAAAAAAGGCACCATGTTGTGTCTGATTAATGATAATGAAAGTGGGTAAGGTGGGTTCAGAGGTGCCAAAAATCTGATGTGCGTATGAAATCAGATTTGTTGTCTGCATAATATTTTATATGTATTGTCATTGAAAAAAAAAGCACATGAAAATTATTTAGATTTTTGCATGTATCTGTTTATTTGACTTTTCTAGTCAAGTATGTCCCCAGGTAGTCCACTCTTGGCTCCTGCCTAGCATGAGAGCCCAGACATTTCAGTGTGATTATAACATTCTCAACAAGACACGGATGGAGATGCGCTCTTTGATCCCATCTGGAGAGGGAAAGTGGCCTACCTGGCATTCGTGCCTTTGGTACCAAATAAGGTGCTGCTGCAAAGCTGATCTGTGTGCAGCTGCCTGGACTGAGCAGAAATGTGAAGTACAGACTAGTGAGACACCTTAGCGGAGATACCCAGCTCAAAGAACTCACTTCTTTTTCCCAAAGTAATTTTATCTGACAATACAAAAGCATTGAAAAATAATCCCCTTTGTTTATATGTATTTTACAAATATTTGACATTTGATGCTGAGCAATGACTGTATGTATAAGATATCCAGCTACCAAACAAACCTCAGGAATGGTACTCTAGCTTTGAGTTACAGGATTAAAAAAGAAGTTATTACAGATGTCCTCAATCTTAGAAAGATGCTTAGTGCCTTTTTCAGGGTGACTTAAGGATCTTCGGCTTTCAGGGGTGCTTCAGGACGAGGGCTAACAAGAAGTAGAATCCCAGAATCATAGGATCATTTAGGCTGGAAAAAACCCTGAAGATCATCAAGTCTACCCATGAACCTAGCACTGCCAAGACCATCCCTAAACCATGTCCCTAAGCACCACATCTACACATCCTTTAAATACCTCCAGGGGTGATGGATCACTTCCCTGGGCAGCCTGTAGACACAGAAGGCATTGCTATTCTTAGTTTTCTCATGCAAAAGTTAGGCCAGGCACTTAGTTTTCCATGCAGTAGTTGTGTAGGCATTTTTCATCCTAAAAATGAAACTGGAGGTTGCAGCCATCCAATGACAGGATTTTGTTTGCTGTGTTGCTGCAGGCAAGTGAAAGTCGGAAGCTCCTGAACGCTCTGAAGGGTTTGCTGGATGACTTCCGCTCCGAGCTGCGGGACGAGGAGCGTGAACGCCAGGGGCTTCAGCAGCAGTACGCCCTGCACAAAGCAGCCTGGGAGGTGGAAATGACTGAACTGAAGTGTCACCTCGAGCAGGTAATGTCCTCTGTGTCTGACACCAATAAAGAATGGCTGAGGTTCTTAATGAAACCGGAAATCTGTGACAGCAGGAAAGGGACTACATTTATTCATTTTACCCTAGTGCCTGAAAGCCCTGCTGAAGCCTGAGAAAGCTTTGCCTTTTGAGATGTCTCTTGGAGTTCAGTTGTCCAGTTACGAGTGCTCATGTAATAGGTACTGTGTAACATAAATGGGGACAAAGGAACTGAACCTGTTCTTGCTGTACTTTACTTTCTCAGAAATGTTGGCTTGTAGTGTATCAACTGTGGCAAGGAGACATGCGGATGTCTGTATTTATTGGCATTTGTAGGAGAAAAAAATGTCCGGAAGTTGGCATGCTCACAATCAGCTCGTCACTGTGCCTTTGCACTTAACTGTGGCATTTGATGCATAGGAGAGAAAGAGTGGTTTGACAACACTGAAGTGATAGATCAATATGTTAATATTAAACCAGCTATTCAAAGCTACTGGTTGGTGATGGATGGTACCCCACTGAAGAGAGAGCTCTAGTTACCTGCCATGGGAGACTGTTAAAAGTAGGTGTATAAAATATGGTGCCAGGTGCTTCAGTGTCATGTACAGCTGTTCACAGAAGATGTACTGTTTCTGAAGCAATATGAAAACAAATCAGCAAAAACCCCACAAGGATTCGTTTCCAAAGCTGATGGCATAAACGCTCTAACTTTCCACACTGAAGAGGGAAGGGGTGGGAGAATTAGTACATTCAGGTCTTGAGAAAAAGATTTGTAATTGTAGAGCCTCTCTGCAGATGACAAATGCAATAAAAATGTTCACTGCTGGGATGGTGGCACATATTGGAGATTTGCTGAACGTCAGAGACTCACTCTGACGCCCAGAGCTGAGATGCGAGCTCTGCTTTTCCTGCCCAGGTACCGTAGGCTGCTTTCCCAGAATGAAGGAAGAAGCTTTCATTTTAGCAGTTTTCTCTCAACAGATTCAGTTTCTTAGTTCAGCTGCTTCTTAGTAAACGCACATTTCCAGACAACAGATCACTTGGAAAAGGAAGCAACATCAATTCCTACTTTTGCTCCTCCCAGAATAAAACCACAGTGACATATTTACCTTAAACTTGAGATAGCAACAAAGATCAAAACTTAGAGAAAGTCTGACAAGAGACTGCCAATCTAGAGCTTTCATGCTTTGCTTTTTTGTGGGTGATAAACTCCCAGGCTGACACTTTGGCTGATATTTGGCGCTAGGAAGGTGCTGCCATTCCAGCTCAGGGAGAGGAAAGATTTGTACCCTTCCTTCTGGGGGTTTTATCAGGCTCTTTTCTGCCTTCAGTGCTCCACTGGTAATAATATATAACATATTGTAATTACTGAGCCATGGGTGTTAATTATTACAGTTTTTCAAGCAAATTAAATGAAAGAAACCCGTCAATATTTACGACAAAAACCTGTCTTCCTTAGCCAATTCCCCACAACATTTCTATTTCACAGTAAAAAAAGGTCCCTAATGCAGTAGCAAAAAGATAACACATCAGTTATTAGAATGTCAATTAGGATAGGGAAAACAGTGTAAGTGTCCCACTGAGATCTGGTGTATGTGCCCACAATTACAAGGAGGTAATTAAAAACCTGAATATAAAAATAGCATAATAAGCCTGAAATATAAATAAGATAAACATACATTTAACTCAAACTAATTATAAAGATTCAAAATATGAGGTGTTTTCACTATAGATTCAATTTGAGGATCAAAATGGGAGGAGCTAGTGAACAATGTGTAAAATATCAGCATTGCATATAGTCATGTTAGCATCCTTTGCTATTCTGTGCCCAACATGTGGCATAACAACAGCTTTAACTAAATAGCCAAGTCTGTCAGTTTGGTGTGGGTAGCAGGACCTCTCATAATATCATTTTGTGGTTTTGGTTGGTAGTGATGAAGCTGTAGGCTGTACAACGTTCCCACCATTGGTTTCATATAGAGCTGCCAACCTCCTGACTAACCCACAGAAAATCAAGACTTTTCTAGTCCCCACTGTTGTCTTCACTGTTGCTGTTTTCCACTTCTTTTGTGAAGCAGTAAGTCAATTAACAAGAGCATTCCCCTCAAGAGAGTCAATTCCTAATTTATAGTCACTGGCAATAATTTTGCGTTTTGATGTTTCAGTCCTCTGTGTAGGAAAGAAAGGAAAAAAGGACAGAAAACTCGTTTGATAAAAAAGCTCTGTATCTCAGAAGTGACAATATACTGCTGCTTGTTGCTTTAGAGCATTAGCACTGCATATGTCATTAAAAATAAGCCTTGGCTGTCAGAAATGCATGTGCATCTTATTTGGCAGAAGGATCCTTAGGCATCATCTTTAAGATAAGAAATAATGATATTGCTCCCAAGTATGGGAATGTGATAATGCTGAATCAATAAGGAGTCCCTGTAATTCTCAGCCTCCAGCTGGGTAAGTGAAAAATCCCAGTATTCTGGGAGCAGGGAACTGAGAAAACTTTGGAAGAAGGAGGAAGTTTGTATGAGGGCCCAAATTCTGTGAATGCTTTGAGAACTGGCATGTAAGGGCATAGACCTTCATTAGGACTCTGACCAATGGTCCAACTTTAGGATGCCCAGAAGGAATATAAGCTGCAGTGTTCTTGGAGAAATCTGGCCACCCTTAACAGTTAGTAGGTTCAGAAAAGGCACATCTAGGCTTTCATGCTAAGGAGTCACCAACACACCTTTCCTTTATGACTGGAGCTGTTTTGTCAAAACAGAGGCAGAAGGACTCCTTGCCAGGAACATTGTTCTGCCTGCAATGGGCACCAAGAACTGCCTTCTGAGTCTAAAGACACTGCCTCTGACTAGAGAAGATTTTAGGTCCAAAATCACTGAACACCAGGAAATTATTCTAAAGGTGCCTTGGTTTTGAAGTTATCTTCATACTTACAGACTTCCTGTATTCTTCTCAAATGGGGCAAGAGCCAGGGCACTGGTCTAGGTGAGCCCATGGTCCGGCACAAGATGACTTACTGTATTTTGGGAGCTTGGGCTCTGCACTCTAATGGCAGACATACATTCTTGGGATACTGGTCTCCTGGAGCACTGACTTTCTCCCGACTGCCTCTCTCAGCTTTCCTGCCCTTCACAGGCTTCACTGCCTGTCTTGTTTGCTAACTGAAAGGCTGAGAATTTGCCTCGTGGTGGTGAAGAAATCAGTGATGTAAGGGGAGAGAGAGAATGAGCCTTGCTGAGGTTCAACATTTTCCTAATTTTTTTGAGAGTCAAAGAATTGGAAGAAGGAATTTGCTTTGTAGGGTAATCATACAAACTGTATGTAGTGCAGCCGAACATTTGTTTGCTTTATAGGTGGCTTTTAGCATTTTCATGCTTCATACCAGCTTAATAATCTATCACAGGCATTGGTGGGTCTTTGCAACTTAGCGTGCTAGTCAAAGCTACTGCTAAGGCAGCAGAGTTGTAAAGTTGAGTCTGCACACCAACTTAGTTTGATTTGCCCCAGGCACTCTAGCAACCTCCCATGAGAGTTCCTATTGCAAGATGAGAAGTCTGTGGGGCATAAAAGGTCATCGAAAGATTACTTAAATATATCCTAAAGAAGAGGTCCTAAACAGCCTTCTTTCAGACTTTGGTGTAAGAAAACTGCGTGGAGTTTACTTCATTAGTCCTTTGTTGTTTTGGTTGATCTCAGCTCTACAGTGACACTTCTGAAATTCATTATTCTTTAGTGTCACAGCTACTTAGTTAACCCAGCAGGAACATGTCAGAGTGACCCCAGGTAGGAGGTCACAGAATAGTAAAATTAAAGCAAACAAACCTAAAAGAATGGGTGTCAACATTGCTGACTCTGGCTGCAGCACCAACTTTGACTCGCACAGCACCATGAAATGGAGTTGGGGACTTGTGGATGGGCAGAGGAAGGATGTAGCAAGGGGCAAGAGGCAATTACCTGAAGCTGGTGGTGAGTTTGGAAACTAGAAGTGATTCATACTGCTGAGGTAACATATGGGCAGTCAGCTGGGGTAGGAAAGAAACAAAGCTTTCTGGCTTTCTGAGAAGCCATGCTGCCCAGGATGGTGTCTCCCATCATGGATCTGCAGCACAGAGCTGTCTCTCCTGGGATGTTCTGCATTTCTGCCGCACAGCACCTCCAGTCTGCCACCAAGCCATGCAGTTGTGTGCAAGGCAGACTCTCACACATGGCTGTGGGTCCCACAGATTTGCACTGCACACATAGCAGAAGCGTGAGAAAGATTGTAGTGTGTCAGCTTTGTCAAAATAGAAAGCTGCTGGCTTATAATTGATTTGTTGGTTGGTTGGTCAGTTGGTTGGTTCGCCATGTGAAAACTACTGGACTTTGGAAATCAGTAGTAGAGACACAGGTGATTTACAATTTCCCTGTCAATGCAAGTGGCTGTAACAGGATGTTCTGTGTAGCTCAGTACAATTTTAAATGACCCAAACAATGACCTCTCAGCCATTTATTTGGGGAGGCTGTTGCAGAGACAAACAAGCTTCACTCCTGAATCCAGTCTAAATTTCCCTTTGCTCAGAAAGTTTGGGCTTATTTTCCACACAGGGCAAGGTAAAAGTGTTGTTCTTCTCTCTTACTGAAGAAGCATGTTTCCCAGCAGACCTGCTGCCTTTCTTTTTTGAGGACAAGTTTAACTTCAGAGGCAGAAATGAGCTTTCACTGCTTTTCACTTCAGTTTACCTGCAGGGCCAGGGGACAGAGATGTATCCCATTCTGAGTCACTCATATCTACTGAGCTGTCAACAAAAGGTCAGGATTCAAGGTTAAATTCTTCACTCGCTTGAACTTACAGAAAACCGTTGAGCACTTATTTCAGTCTGACAACAGCCCAGCAGTGGCCCACGTTGGCCAGAAAGGATGTGCAATCCCTGCCCATGGAGGTTTGTTAGGATCCACCTGAGGAAAGTCCTGCACAACCTGATCTGGTCTCAGAGCCAACCCTGCTGAAATCACAGGGTTGGTCTAGAGACCCCCTGACACCCCATCAAGCCTGCATTTTCCTGTGAATCTATGACCTTGGGCCAGCAATTCTGATCCAGTTGAGCTCACCTCTCAGCATGAAGTGAAGGAGAAGGGAGGGAAGGTACATGAGTTAACTGCTCTAGAAATCAGTTCAGACACCAGAGCCTGCAGAGATGGGGGAATGATCATGATACATCTCCTTCTGCTGCTAACACACTTGTTGAAGGGTGTGAGGAGCTGTAGAATAAGACCATTCCTGAGAGTAGTTCTGGGAAAAGTGTCTTCAGAAGATGAATGCATTCTCTTTAGGTTTCAGGAACACAAACCACAGCAGTGGCTGAGGACTTTGTCCTGGCGATTATCTCAGGAATGATGATGTGGCTGAAATTTATCTCTATGTTTCCTTTGTTGCTGGTACCCATATTCACATCAGAAATATCATAACTGATGCCTTAATAGCATGAAATGGCAGAGCTTGAGAAATTACTCACTATGGTTTTCACCATCTTGATTTTAAAACTTTTTTCAAATTGAACATATTTGATCATTTATTGAGATCCTAAGATCTAAGGATTGCCATAATATCTCTGTGGAGTTAGGTCTTAAACTCATTGTCAGACACAGGCTTTTGCCACAGAAAGTTTAATGTTCTAGTAATGTTTTATTTTAATTCCAGCTGGAAGGGAAGAGTGAGAACACCTCAGGAGAAATGGGCCTCACTTCTGATGCAAAAGGAGCCTTTAAGAGGGAAAGAGAGGAGCACAAGAAGCTTCTGGCTGAGAGTCATGGTGTGGTGATGGACCTCCGCTGGCAAATCCAACACAATGAGAAGAACTGGAACAGGGAAAAGGTGGAGCTCCTGGACAGGCTTGATAGAGACCGGAGAGAATGGGAACATCAAAAGAAGGAGATGCTCAGGCGGATAGAGCAGGTAAGGAGTCATCTTGGGGTGAGGAATTGTTGGCTCCAAGCACATGGCATTGTACCATTACTACACTCGGGCCAAGGTCAAGAGACTATATTAAGAAGCAGCACAGGAAAGATTTTGGTTCCTTGGCTACATTAGTGTTTCTCATGCTACAAAACAATATACATACACAAGGGAGTAAAAGGGAAATGCTCATAATCCCTATAAAAGACCACTTACGAGAAATCAACTCCAGCTTAAAGCCCATTTCCTGCCTCATTTCAATTACCCCAGACAGGCATGGTCACATCGATTTATTCTGTTTGAAAGCTTTTATACATCTCTCTGTACTAAAGCACTCAATTCCACATTCAGGGTTATTCAAGGTTTGATGTACAGCTTCCTGCCAAAAAAGTCTGTCCATTTGTGAATTAGACACCAAAGATGCAGCTGCTGTAACTACTCAGTCTCAACTGAATTCTTTTTCTCTAGCAAAGGAACCCAGGGGTTAACATGAAGGCTGGACTGATCGCAAGTAAATAGCTATCAATACTAAATATTCAGAAGACACATCTGACCTTGGTTACATGAATGTTGTGCGCACTTTTGCTATCATTTGCAAATCTGATAACTGCATATCTGTCCCCTTGGTTTTTGTGCTTATCCAACTTTCATCTCCTCAACACTAGAGACCAATTATACCTAATGGAAATACTATCTATCTGGAAGCTGTACAAAAAATAAAGAGTTTAATGAGGGAGAGTTAATACATCATTTCTGACTGAACATTGTTCAGCTCTGAGTCATGCATTCCAGGAAAAGTAAGAAAAACAACTGAAATCATGGGTCCTCAATTAACTGAATACTTCCTGTCCTTAGGATCTCAGAAGTGGAACGGCACCAGATTTGTGCATGCTCTCTGGGGAGCACTATGCTTGGATGAAGCACAAAGTAGTTTCACAGGTTAAATTGATGAAAGCTCAACATAGCTTCATGACTAGCTTTTTAAAACGGTTCGTTATCTGTGTCTCATGTTCCCATGCCTGGGCTGCTACAAGAAGCTAAAGAAAAGACACCAGGCTGTTAACATTATGAGTGCAAGACCTACCCTCGTTTTAAGCTATGGCTGTTAAACCCACAAAGAAGCACTTAGGAAAGTCCTGTACTCTGCGGATATTTCTAAAATTACTGCTGAAAGTGTAGGTCAAAATGGGCAGTGACCAATATGAAGGTTTTACAGATGAAGAAAGGTGATTTTGATCTTCTAGATTTAAAAATATCAATAAGCAATATACTTGATCTTTTAATCTCCCATTTATCTGAGGGATTTCATGTATATTTCGTGCAGCTTTTTGAGCTACCCCTTATAGTGCAGCCCAATAGTATGTCTCCAAATATAAAACGACCAATGCTTATGAGCTATAAAGGCTTGTAGCAGAGCTCTTCATGCACGTTATTTGGTTTCCAAGGTTAAGGGGCAGAAGGTGCCTAGTTCTCCATGGCTTGACTGGGCTGGTTTCAAATTGTTGAGTTTCAGTGCATTCCTCATGTACAATGGAAATTAAATAACCCTCAGAAAATATCCCAATATATGAAGAATGTGGACACAAACTTTCCTCCAGAGCGTCACTGGTACCTCTTTGGATATTTATGCTGCTGTCCCTATGAACTGTGTTTTTTACATTACCTCTTCAGTGTACCCTCAATAGCTTGAGGGACTTAACCTGGTTAAAGATTGCTTTTTCTATTCTCTGGGAATGGGGCACATTGAAGGAAGCAACACAGAAATCCCTGTTAATGTTATCTAGTCTTTAATCCTCTTTAAAGCTGACATAATGTCTCAGTGTCATCTTGGGAGAGCCTGCGAAATAGCTCTTAACTAGTCCTGGAGCTGATTTTTTTTGTTACTATTCTGAAACCTCTAGGTTTCAACTATATATTTACTGTACAACAGAGCTGTACACAGAATTAGCAATAGATAGGAGAAATGAAAAATATTACGTGAAGCCAATTTCAGAGGACTAGATGATCAGAAATAGCATTTGAAAGCTTGGCTACCTGCCTGCAAAACTTCATAACTCCATCTTTGCTTATAATCAAACACTTCCCTGTGTGACAGGAACCTTCCAAATATTTGCAGGCTTTTAGCTGAATATCCTCTCAGATTGCAGTTATGCCCTGCTTTATATGGAAACAATTAGTATATCTCTGAAGTTCTTCTCCCCAGGGTTTTTCTGTGTGTATTCCATGTATGGCAATACATAGAGGATGAGGAGACTACTCCAGTGTGTATGCTTGAAAAACAGAATCTAAGAGATAGCAGAAGCGTGTGCCAAATTTCATACTAATGCTTTATGCCTGTCTGCTTTTGCACAGCCCCTGAATAATACATGTATAATAAGAGGAAAGCTCACACCAATGTATAAAATATATAAAATACTTTACTGTTTTACTCTGGATGGTTATGGGAACACTGCTCGCATATAAAAAACATGATGGCCTACTTTTTTTAGAGCTCAAAGTTGTGGGTTTTTTTATTTTTAAGTACACTGTCACTTTGTTTACCCTTAGAGAATCTCCCTCCACTGTGCTCCTAAAGCTATTTCTGCACAGAGTGCACTTGCAAATATTTAAACCTACAAAATCAGCTGCATGAAAAGTTGTGTGTTTAAAGGCATAAACACAGGGACTCAAAATCATTATCACTCTTAAATGTTAGGCCAGTATTTTTTGCTTCAATTCTCTTGTCAGCTGTCTGAGATTCAGAGAATGAGCCGGTACCTGTACTGTTTCTCATAAAGGTTTACTTATCCTTATCCTTATAGAAACTCTGAAAATCTGGAAGGGCTTGCAATTAGAACTGTGTGTACAGAAAACCTGTGATGACCATTTCTCCATGCTTTGATTCTTACCCATATGCTGGGGAATGGACCACAGGATCTCTTGATCTGTACTTTCCAGCCCCTACCTATATAGGATACCTTAAATTAGCTCCTTTTAATAAAACTGTTTCAGATTTTGTATATCATCAGCAAAGCACTGAAGATGCATTCCCCTGTTTGTAGACCTGAATCAAGCAAAAATCTCACATATTTCAGTGTAGGTGAAAATTTAATCATTTGGGACCTAAAATGTTATGGCCTACATTAGGCAATACAATGTCTATTTATTTTCGCAAACACATGCAACAAGATTAAAATAATACGTTTTGTAGATTCTCAGTCTCCAAGGTCTTAGGAAATGACTTGCATTTGCAGGTTATTGTCATTAATTTTAGCATGCTGCTCTAGCAAAACATCACAGTTACTTATCAGATTCCTGCTGTCATTCTTCTATCTCGTATTTACAATTAAAGGAGAAGTTGACTACATAATCTTATTTTCAGATTGGCAATTTCACTAGTGGTTCATCTTTTCTTCACACAGCTTTTGCGAAGTGTGGATTTAATAGCTTTGATGGCCCTGCTATTATATACATTTTCTTTAAACATGCTTTGCATGCCTAATTCATTCTTTTGACAATGCTGTTCTGCACAAATAGTCAACTTTCCAGACATGCGTTAGGGTTAGACCATTTATTCAAAAAAGCCTTTGTCTTCTGTTAAGTGGAATTTTCCACCTCTGGAAACAAGTGAAATACATTAAAGTGCAACTTTTGTATTGCTGACCAAAAGAAAACTTTATTTGTTTTGATGAGACTCCAAGTCATTCACCCTCCTTGAGCTTCTACTTTGTAGTTCTTTAGGATCTCATATGAAGACTGCTTTTAAATAGCAATCAATGTTGATTCAGAATACAGACAGATGCATTGCTTTGTGTATATGTACACAGTGTGTATATATGTATACGTATATGTGTAAACAAGCAAAATTACACATATACATATTTAATCACTCAAAATCCCATGAGTAATAACATCAAAGTCCTAGAGACATCTCTCTTTGCAGAAGGACCAGTACATCGAAGCCAGCATCCTTGGATCCAGGTGGTGATCTCGTGGTGCCTCGCTCCTGGGAAAGGATGAGTTCTGCAGAATGCCATACACTACCTAAGTAATTTCTGTTCTTTTCAATTATTTGCCTTGTCTCCAGCTTCAGAAAGAAGTGAGCCCACGAAGAGGAGGTGGTTTTCTGTGTGACCAAAAGGAGAGTAACCTTCGTCCATTTACAAACCAGGGGAACCTTCACGTGCCTCGAACAATGGGGTCACGATCCTACTCTGATTCGGATGCCATTCAGTTTGAGGATCGGTCTCTGTCTAAGCTGAAGGAGAGTGATCGGTGCAGTGCCACAGAAAACCTGTTTTTGGAATCACTGTCTCTTTATTCTCCCGATGCATCTGATGAGCCCCGGTCTCGGCAGCTGGAGCGGGAGAAATTCTTGACTGGATTAACAGAAGTATGTGCTCTTCTACCTTTTATCAAGCCAGTGTGTTCTCTCTTACATCAGAATTGGTACAGCATCCCTGCTGTAGGAAGTGAGATGCTATGTCACAGGCAGTACTTACAGTTACCTAGTAGTGAATTTGGTATGGACAAGATTCCTTGTTATGAGCTGATTAGACCAGTGTCAATCACCTGTAAAACTGGGAGCCAGCCTAGAGGTCCCAAAGATTACCTCACCTTCTGTCCATGCATACTATGTATAACTAAATTTGGCACAACATATTGGTTTAGAAGGTCTTAAATCTCTTCCAGATACACCTATATGAAGAAATCTAGGCTGTATTTTGTTAGTAAAACAGTAAGTGCTGTGGAGAGGCACTTCTGGTTGTTCTGTTGTGGTTGCCCTCTAAATAGATTAGCATGAGTAAGTGAGATGAGAAGTTAAATAAATAAAGTTATTCTTCATCAGCAAAGTACCTACCCTGAGATCAGACCAGAAAGCTGTAAAGATGTAAAATACAGTGCTAAGAGATGCCATTGGGACATAGTGGATGTAGTCTGTGCCCTGCTAAAATCTGCGCCACCGCAGGTTTGCTTTCACAGGTTTCAGGTCTTCACAGTTTTGTTTATATTGTTGCTGAATGAAACCCAGGGTCCCCACCTCCATACTCTGGGACAAAGTAGCCTGCGAACTGGCATTATGATATTAGTGGCACTGAGAGTGTTCACAGTAATCACAACTGTACACTTTGATGGTTCCTGTGAAATTTAAAACGCATTGCAACTTAAAACCACTAATATCTCACTTATTTTCTATTGTTCCTCGAATGCTAGCAGCTGTTACAGAATGAGGAACACTTGGAGACTGACAGGAGTTAAAGTTAGCAAGAAGGCAGCAGGTTGCTTGACGCAGGTTTTGAGTATTTTCTTTTTGCCTGTAAAATTCAGATTGGTGCACATGGGTCTCACATTCAGCTTGGGCTCTGAGCCTGTGAATGGAGGTATTGAGTGTATTCATTATAGCAAGTAGGAAGTCAAAGCTTCCCAGTCAAAGATGTACCTGTGTGTTCTGGCTTAAAAATTTGACCAGTCTGGAAAAAAGTTTGTCAACAAGTCAGATTTCAAGCCTCCTGCAGGTTCACTGGTGCGCCTTAACTTGGGAAAATTTAACCCAAGCATTTCTTTGAGGTGTATAACATTGTTACTCAGCTAAAGGTTTGGGAAACCAAGTTTTCTTGAGAGGAAGAAGAAGAAAAAGATGAAGAGAAGCAAGAAATGTGGCCACCCTTCTTACATTTTAAGTAGCTGTAAGTTCCTGTGTGTTCCAGTTAGATTTTCCTCCCTCAGTGCCAAAAATGTATAGACAGCAGTGTGGGATCCTATATTCCTTATTTCTTAGCTCCTGTTTCATACATGTCCAAGTGCTCAGTGAAGAGAGTTGGTATCAGTGCCAGGGATATATGTTTTATATTTAACTTTGATTGCTGTTTTCTTTCCTTCAAATTCAGTCTGATATTTAAGAAGGGAGATTCTCTCCCCCTTTCTGTTTTTCAGATGTTACTGCCATTAACAAAAGTGTTGGCAGCAAATTTTGGTCCTTGGTGATATTTGCATAGCTTCATTCCTTCAAAGCATGCTTTAGTGAAACCTGGGCAAAGTCATTTTCCCTCAGAGGGTTTGCTCAAGATAGACTGATTGGAGTTTAATGAATAGCTTAACTGAGGATACACAGGCACAGCAGCAGCCTACTGACTGTTCCTCTCTGCGGTATTTTCTTCATAGCACTAACTGCGCTAGAAGCAATCCAGCCTTCAGCCTGATTCTCCATTCAGTCAGATCAGATTTACTCTGCAGTTACTCCACTGAAGCCACCAACATTATTCCAGACTTACACCAGAGTGAATGCAAGGAAGATTGATTTACTCCTATTTTTACCCCTGACTGAATAAATTCCAGGAAGGTATCTGCTGAGTTAAGCAGTGCACATTTTGAATAGTCACAATTTGAAATACAATTGTGCGTATTTGGTAGTGTTCCTGATTTCATGAGTACTAACACTCTTTTTTTCCTGATCATATTTTGTATGCCCTATAGTTTATTAGAAACATAAGCAAACAGTTAAATGGTAACTGTAGAGCAATTGCTTCACAAGTATGTATTAAAAAAACCCCAACTCATTATGGGAATTGTCACAGGGAAATAATTGCCATAAAAATATCTTAAAGTTGTTAGCAAGCTGTAGGTATCCCCCATATGAAACAAGTAACAGTCTTCCCACACATTTAATGTAGCTAGCTTAATGAGTTTTGACTGGTGCCATTTGTTAGTTACTAGAGAATATATAATAAAATCTTATGCCAAAGGACCCTGGTTTAGCTCTTACTTCAGCACAGTCTTTGGCATAAAGCAGATTACCTTAAGAGAACAAATTCAGTCACAGATATGTGGTCCAAACCAATATATTGTACATGGGGAAAAAAAGCCATTTGCAGCTTACCTCCATTTCTGATTGCACAGGACTATAACAGTTCAAGGCTGTTGTAGATTTGGGATACAGGTTTTCCTGTGCAGTCTGTGGTTGTGATGGGATTGCCCATTCCTGTGTACAATGGTAAGAATACTCCTACCTGCAATTTAAGATTCCTTATCAGAGGGAAAATCAGGCACTTTTTAGAGACAAACATACCTGGTACAACTAATGGGAAATGAATGGCAAAATACCCACAAGCTGATGCCACCAACAGGTTCAGAAATAACTTACCCTCTTTGTTTCTGGTTTTCTTCAGGAGGAAGAAACACACAAAGGAAATCTTCAAAGGTGAGTAAAACTTACAGGGAAAAACCCAGCAAATGCTCAGCTCTCAGAGCTATATCCCTCTGGTGCCCAAACCACAGACCTGGGTCGTAGCCATGCCACTTCCTAAGCAGCCTATGATCCAGATTAATAGATTTACCCAGGGATTAATTTGTCTCAATATGCTTCTGTTCTACTCTGATTAACTTGGACCACATTCAGTTGTGTTGCACAATGATCAAACTGTATGAAAGTGCATAAGACTGCAGCTGACGCTGAAGGCTAAACCTACCTTAGCAAGTACTGTGAGGGTGGTGAGGCACTGGTACAGGTTGCCCAATGAAGCTGTGAATGCTCCATCTCTGGCAGTGTTCAAGGCCAGGTTGGATGAAGTCTTGGGTGACACTGGGTTTAGTGTGTGGTGTCCCTGTCCACGGCAGGGGGGTTGAAACTGGGTGATCTTAAGGTCCTTTCCAACTCGAACCATTCTATGATTCTGTGATTCTAAGAAATAGTTCAGACCTGCAGTTATCGATACATAGAGGAATACAGTTAGTGCTGAGGACCTGACATACCCCTGCATGTCAGGAGTATTTTGGTTTGGACTAGTTCTGGTATCATCCCATGGGCTGAATACCCACCTAAGCCTAGAGTGCATTACTTGTGCTTTCCAGCTCAATTTCATCCCAGAGGAGCCCAGCCCATTCTCTCTGAGTTACCTTCTGATGCAAACCAGAGCATCTGAACAGCAGATCCACTTCAAAATAGCATTCCTGGTCTCACCTAAGTCCTTAACGTTGATGCACCCTGACTGCAGCTGGTGCTCTTGATTGAAAACTCAGTATTATTTTACTGTATCCTGTGGATCACTGGTATTTTAAAGCCACTGCTTGCTGAAACCTCACCCAGCTTGAGTTACGTCATTGAGCTGAACCTCATAACTACGCTCATTTGCGTTTTTAAGTAGTCTCATTCAGAAAGCTGCTTTTTTATTATTTTTGCTTAAAAAAGCAGTAGGACAGCTCAGCTGGATGCTTGTGATTTGTACAAACTAGCAAAATGCAGGAAAGCCAAAAATCCAGGGTTATCACACAGCGATTCCCTTTGTTTGAATTTTAGCACAAGTGCAGCTTACCAAGCCAGTACAATGTTATGGCATCTAGGCTGGATGTCCCACATCTCTACATACCAGCTATGCAGCCTGGGCAGTCTCAGGAATGGGGCTGGATTTGCTGATTTCCCAGCAAGTCAGAAAAACTCCACACTCGCTTTGAAAAGCATTCCTCATACTGTCACAAATGCTCATTTTCTGTGAATGGTGTATTTCTGAAATCCTGCTCCCATATTTCTACTGCTCCCATATTTCAGATGTTTGCCAAGCAGCAATCCATGAGAAAGCAGTAAATTAAAACCTATTAATAACCCATTTGTTACTCTTAATGACACATAAGGAATGCTTGAATTTCACAGCTATTTTAAGGGTAATAAAAGGGAACTCTAGTGAAAGAGACAGCTAACATGGTTGTTATTATAAGCAGATTGTGAAAGTTGGGTTTTCTGAGTTAGTTTACTGCTGAAAATAAAATCACTCTGGAGGTTTCCAAGCCTACGAGTGACACTCTCATGTTCCCCTCTCCAGGGCGATGTCCGTTTCTTCCATGTCAGAATTTCAGCGCCTGATGGATATTTCTCCATTCCTACCAGACAAAAACTTGCCTTCATCGAGCAGCAAAGATGACCTAACCCCTCCCTTGTCTCCTGATGATTTGAAATACATCGAGGAGTTCAACAAAAACTGGGATTACAGTAGCACTAGGAACCATGTTGGGGCCAGCGAGAAGCCTGCAGATGGCTGGACAGAAAGGACAGAAATTGGGAAAGCTGGGAATGACCCTGCTTCAGATCCTTTCCAGGCATCATCATGGTACCTCACCACCAGTGTCACTATGACAACTAACACCATGACCAGCCCGGAGCACTGCCAGAAGCAGCCAACGAGGAGTCACGGTGTAACTGAAAAAATGGGAGTTCGGGTGTTTCACAGCCCACCGGTTGTCCGTAGGTTTGATAACTCGGTGATAACTGGCAGCGAAGGGAAAAACCAGGTTGAGCTGGACTTCCTGTTTTCTGTGACCAAAGCTATGGGGAATGTAGCTGAGACAAAAGGTGCTTCCTCGGATATGTTTGGAAGGTGGTCTTGTGACCTGTCCAAACATCATAAGGATTTTCTGGAGGGTGGTCTTCATCCCATTGAACGTCCTATTTGCACTACTGTGGGCTTTGCCTCACCCTTGCACAACTTGGAGATGTCCAAAAATATGAGTGATGACATGAAGGAGGTCGCTTTCTCTGTCCGAAACGCAATACGCTCTAATTCAACAGAGCCTCAGTTTAAGGACACCGCGTGTCAAACCAATGGTATGAGAACGACAGGGACGCAGACCACCCAGACCATCAGTGTTGGCTTGCAGACAGAAACCCTGCGCAGTATCACCAGCAGTCCACACAAGTGTCTGACACCAAAGGGGGGGTCCACGCCTGTCTCTTCACCATCCAGAAGCCTAAGAAGCAGGCAAGTGACCCCTGTCATTGAAAAGGTCCAGGCTAAGTTTGAACGCACATGCTGCTCCCCCAAATACGGCTCTCCAAAGCTGCAAAGAAAAATCCTTCCCAAATCAGACCAGCCAAATAACCGGACTTTGCCTGGCACACCTCAGAAAGGATTCAGTGAGTCTGCTTGGGCTAGATCAACTACTACGAGGGAGAGTCCTGTCCACACCACTATCAATGATGGCCTCTCCAGTTTGTTCAACATTATTGACCATAGCCCCATCTTTCATGAGACCTTCCAGAAATGCCCCAGGTCTAGCAGCCGGTCCAGGTCAGCAGAACCCAGACCAGAACTGGGCCCAGTGCAAGAGCCATGTACAAATGCCCGTGGCAGGTCACCCAGTCCTCTCCGGCTGGGGACAGAGACACAAAAGGAAGAAGGGACTGAGGTGACAAGTATCAGACAGGACTTATCTGCTCCTCCAGGGTACACACTTACAGAAAATGCTGCCAGGATCTTGAATAAGAAACTTTTGGAGCATGCCTTAAAGGAAGAGAGAAGGCTACCTTCACACAGCCCACCAAATCTTAGCAATGACAACAGCACAGGAGAAATTGTCAAAGTAGATCCAGGGTCCATAGAGGTAATGAGTTTGTTTGTTTTTCCTCCTATAGCTAAATGCACTCTTCTTTGAACAAATGCACTATGAGATCTCTTGCAGTCCTAGTAAGTGTTTACAATGGATATCCGAGTCCTGTTGTGGTACCACCAGTGAGTTCCAGTCATGAAACTATTGGATTAGTCACTGAAGAACTCATTAAAGAATTGAGTTTCTATCTTGACAGCTTATCAGGCTTGAAAGCATCAGAAGAGCTTTATCCTTTATAGGATAAAGATGCCTTTACAGGATAAGAATGGTTCTTCCCTGAATGACTAGGATAAGGGGTTTCTGTCACACCACATGTTACAGATGCTCTAGGGACTCTAGGTTTGAGTAAGTTTCTCTTTTATGGAAAGGTAGACTCTTCTACACAAGAATGGGTGTTCACAGGTGTGTGTGAAAAGGTTTCTTCAGTACCCTGAAGGGCTTTCAGCATACCTTTTCCGGATGTATCTGATGAAGTTTGGCTTGGGTCTGAGAATGTGATTAAATGGCATGACCTTTGGTACTGACTGTTGCTGCCTCACGAAAACAAGAAAAAAAATACATAATCAAGTAGTCTAAGCACATACCTACTTAGTGTTTAAGAACTCTTTATTGATATTTTGCTGTCAAGAGTGTAGCAATCATCACCTGTCTCAGCAAGTATGTGCAGGTATTGGGGGTCAGAGTCTCAGGTACAGTAATGTGCTAGAGCAATCGGCAAAAAAGGGGTGCAGTGATGGACAAAAGCTTTTGTTGTCAGTGTCTAAGCCTCCTGTTTCTGTGCCTGTGAGGGTGTTGCCTTGAGGAGGCCCAGAGAAGCTGAATTATGCCAAGGTCTTACCAGCACATGTTGCCTTTCTGGTACAGCACTGCAATGGCATGTGCCTGGCTGGTCAGTGATACTCCCCAGGTCAGGGGCGGAAGCCCATCATCCTCTCTGCTCCATGCTGCCCCTTTAGCATCCTGATGGTTTGGTGGGCCCTGGCCACAGGTCAGCAGCTCCTCCCTGACCCCTGCACACCCCAGACATCCCACCTTGGCCTCACTGGGCTGACTCCTACCATTCCTGCCTTAAGATAGCTTTAAGGGAAGGTTCCACCAGTTTCTAACTCAACGTTCAGCTTGAAGGACCTTGCAGGTACCTGAGTGCTGAGACTTTTGGTCTGCAGTTTGCCTTGCACTAGTTGGGGGTTCTCAATGGACAGTCGGTTCCCCTATTGTCGGCTCTGCTCAGAGGACCTGATCTTTTTTGCCTAACAGAGAATCCAAAGCTGAGGATATATTCCTTATATGCAGTTTAAACAGATATAAATAGGGGAGTTTGTACATAAAAAAAGAAACCACATGCACATAAATAACAGTGAATGAAAGTGGTCTTTATGCATAAACCTCAGAGTGAATAAAAGTGAAAAGCAGCCTCATTTGTTTGACTCTTCCTAGCTATCTCTTTGTTTTGTCCTTAGTTTTAAATACTGGGAATACACTACTAGTCCTTGTTAGAAAGTGTGTTGTACCCTTACACGTTCAACTCAGCTTTGCCTTCAAGGCATCCCTGAAAACTCTTGATTTCCTCCTGCATCTTTTAAATGTCTCAGCAGATTTCAAGTGCAGGTAAAGAGATGTCATCCCACATCATCACAAATCACTGCTGGCAAAGTACAACTAGCATCAGTACCTGAGTTTGATGCGTGGAGAGATATGGGTCAATGCTGTTTAGCTAAAACTCATTGACCATCAACCTGGCAGAAAATTGCTCTTCTTTATGAATTATCACTTTTCCCTAATTTTTGTGATTTCAGAGCCTCAGAGCTACCACTTGTTTTTTCTTGCAACGTTTACTTGGTTATTATGATCTTTGGATGGTACTGTCATTTTTCAGGAACACGCGTTGAAAAGGAAGGTGTTGGGCATTCACAGGAGGAGTTTAGCTTTTCCTCAGTGAGGCGATGCTCTGCAAGATGTACTTAATGGAGCATGGGTTTGCTGCTGAAAACAAAACCAGAAAAAAGTTTCAACTCTGCAGATGCCTGGGGTTATTTATGGATTACACTGACCACACAAATTACACTTTGTACAAATTCCACTTCGCACATTTTGTGCAATGCCAGGCACAGCAGTTCAGCAAATGATGATCTTGGAGGAGGCAGGCTGTGCTTGGGACAGCCTGTCAGTGCTGCCCCTGCCACCCTCCAATAGATCCCTGCTCTGCTGCCCCCTCACCTGCTGGTTTCTGGCCAGGACAAGCACCTTCTTACCACCAAACGCCTTCTTGGTTTTGCATGGTGTGGTATATTAATGACTTTTAGACAAGCATGGAGCACCTGTTTGTGGCTTTTCTTTAATTTGACCTTCTGAGTGTTTTAGTTACATAATTCCCTCTTATATTCCTGCTACAAATAAGAAATGTAGTTCATATATATATTAATATGCTTACATACATATATATGTGTGCAAGTGAATGTATATGCATACATGATAATAACTTTATATTTTCTATATTATAACAGTAATAACTTTGTATTTTCTAAGTTGCCCAGAGCTGCTTACAAGCAAATTCATATTCACCCAGTGTAGCCTACTAGTGTCTTATCCTACTAGCTGACTAAAGCACTATCTTACGTGCATATCATGGGATTAATAAATATTACTATTAAAAATGCAGCATTGCATTACCTAACTCATGGCATAACAGCTGTATGGACATTTTTTCTCCCATAACTATCAAGGGTGTAAATCATGGAGGTTACACAGCAGTCCTGGAAGTGGGTCAGACCCACTTCTAGAGCCAGCGCTGTGAAAGGAGCATCCACACAGAAACACAGATGAGAGGGCAGCTGCTGCGTCCCCTACTCACCGAGGCAGAGCAATTGCCACACATTTGCTGCTGAACTGTTCAGCATGGGAGGGGGAATGTTAAAAAGAAGGGAAGGCATTGCCAGAGTTCAAGGGATTTTGATTTAGTTTTAGTGTCCCATCCAGCATCGCTGTTAAATAGGAGCAAGGGAGAAGGGTGAGGCAAAGGACTGTCATGAAACCTGAGGAACATACGCATGAGCAACGTGAGGAACATGAGCAGCATAAAGTATCGGTCACCTTTTCACTTGTTAAAGATTTCCAAAACAGAAATTCTCTCTTGAAATCAAACAAAGAGGGGGGAAAATATAGCTTTATTCCTCTTTCATAGAAATGTGTTTTTTCCCTAGCCCTACCAAGGTTGGCAAAATATATCAGATGTGTTTCTCTGCTGAATAGAAATGTTTGGTTTGTTTGATGCTATGTCCACTTCTGTGACTGTGATAGGATTGTAAAAGGTTGGTTTGTTTGCTTCCTTCCTTTCTAAATCTTTTTCTACTAGTTGCTTGTCTTTTATTTTTGATTATTAGTTTCCCTGTGATAACAGCGGTAACATGATCTGAATGGGGAGTAACATCTGGAGACTTCTTCCTTGCTGACATGAAATCTTCACTTTAAAAACATAATTGATTAAACCAGTTCTTTCCAACCTACTTGCTTTCTTTCTCTTTTCTGTCTGTTCTGTCCAGAACCAAACTGTCTTATTAACTGCCCCCTGGGGACTCTAACCCTGCCCGCCTCACTGCTGTAAGTCCTTTCTACCTTGTTTCCAGAGCTTTCCAAAAGCAGTCTTTTTTGAACATGTGTGTTAACAAAGGGAAATAAATGACCACAGCTCCAGAGGTATCAGCATGCACCCAATGTCTCTGTGGGGTCCTTCGGATGCAACATTCAGAAAGCACTCAGAATAGGAGCCTGTCTGCTGTCTCCCGTGGCAGCACAGGCTATAAAAAGGTCACAGTTCAGTCAAACTTTGTGCTGTTGGGTTTTTTTTGTTAAACTTTAAAAAATTGACAAAATTTAAGACCAACATAAATCCATGTAAAAACATTGGGGGGAAAGGGGATTCAGGTTTATAAGAAACTTCACTAAATCACAGACTCATAGGACAGTTTGGGTTGGAAGGGACCTTCAAAGGTCATCAAGTTCCAACCCCCTGCAATGGGCAGGGACACTGTTTTGGTTTGACCAAGGACTTACACTTTCAACTAGATCAGGTTGCCCTGAACCACATCCAGCCTGGCCTTGAATGTCTCCAGGGATGGTGATTTTTATTACTGTTTTGTCTACACATACATAGCACTGTTCAGGGCTCCTGACTGCCTTGGGGTGCGTTCCCTCCGGCCATGGCTACAGCAGCAGGTGGAAGGAGCTGAGATGAGGACTCCAAAACCAACCCATGGCTGAAGGCCACCTTTGCTCATCAAGCTGTTCCTGGCCCAGTTTTGGCCATTGGCTGGGGATGCCGCAGCAGAGGAAGGGAAGCAGCTTTGCAGACATGGGCTGTGAGCATCCACTCCACCTCAGAGCCAGAAAACTCTTTTGTTTATTTATTAATATAGGCATAGCCATGACAGCTGATAGCCTGGGTCAGGAAATAGCTAGAAACTAAAGCTGAAATCATCTTTCCCATTTTCAATGGCCAGGCTAGGAAGTGCTGCCTGTCCTCCCACACCCCCCAGCAACCACCAAAATAAATTACTCACAGGACATTAATGTTTTTAAAAACATTTGTAGCTATGACAGCTACATGTGGTAAGTGAGGAGGAGCTTTCACAGACCATTCCGGACATTTTCCTTCTCATGGTTGGATTTCCGTAGCAAGGGAAGCCATGCTGCAGGTGGCGGTGACTGACTCAGCAGCCAGCATGTTGTAAGAATTACGCTGACAGTCACTTGTTGGCCCTGGAGCAACGTCCATCACCAGCACAGCCTGGTGTTTTGCTGGGCATGTGTGCATCACAGATAAGATGAGCTTAACCCTGCCATTCAGTAAAAGCTGCCCAACATCTGCCGGCATGCTGAAGAGAGGCTTTTGAACTGAGAGGCAGCAGTGGGAATAAATTTCATTATCTCCATGCTAACTCTCAATTACTGCTATGAAACTAGGATAAAGCAGCCAGAAGCAAGCAGGGCTATAGAGATATCATTTTAAGCCACTGTTTAGAAGAAAGAAGCTAAGACAAACCCCATAAATCCCATAGCCTCAATTCACCATGTTGCACTGCCCATGAGCGTTGCTGTGCATATGGATTTCTCTTAACAAATCTAAGTCTAGTGACAGCTTTCGCAGACCATATGTTGCCCCAGGCGCAATGGGATAAGGTGAAGTAAGGACACAGAGTTGATCTTCTTGTTAGCACAGATTTATATTTCAGCCTCTCTGTTGTTTTAGCAAAGGTTGCTGTGAAGTTTATGATGCAGAGATGGGGCAGTGCAGGCCTAGGCTCTATAGTCCCATGACCAGCTTCTGCAGTGGCTCACTGGTCTTGTTCTCTGCAAGCAGCAAGGACAGATGAGCACAGCTATGGCTCAAGCAGTGTTGTGCAACTGTAGATCACCCTATTGGCTGCTTATTGGCCAAAGGCACCAAGGCTCACCCTTCCCAGAGGCTTCTGCAAGTCTGACGATGCCCTCTATCCAAAAACTGTGCATGCACAAGCTCCATTTCCTATACCTCACCTCTGTTTTCAAAACTGATCTTTCTGTCGTGTAGCATTCATGTTTGGTCCTCCCACTGCAATGGAAAGGTTCAGTGGTGTATCACCTTGTTTGTTCACTGCCAATCACATCATGTTACCTACTCCAGTATTCTCCATCCCTAGTCACATTTCTCCTTCTCCATGGGAAATAGTGCACTGAATCCTTTCCTTCCTCTTGTATTGTTCTACTGCTGCCTTGGTTTCCCTGTGCTTTAACCGTGCCAGAGCTTTTCCTTTGCATTGTATCATTTCTGGTCTCTGTCTTCATCTATCACTAGTTTGCATTCCGACTTTGAAACTTGTTTTTATTGAACTCTGCTGTCCTCCCAATGACTGCGCCTCAATGTACACATTTCTATACATTGACAAACTCCTCTGATTTGCTTTTATAAATTACAAAATACACAGAGAAATAGAGAAGTTTGGCTTTGGCACTACAAGGCAGACTTGCTCCCACAATCACTCGTCTTGGTGTAAGGAGCATTCTGAGCAAGGCAGGAAGCCTAGCTGTGCGAAGAGTAAAGTCCGTAAATACTAGACGCAGTTACCGACTTAGTGCCAGAGAGAAAAATGTAGGCTGCAGATTGCTTCTAATCACAAAGGCAGGCTAATCGAGCCTGAGCAGTGGAAAGTTGTTGTAGGAATAAAATTTCCATTTTCTTCCATTTCTGTATGTGTCATCTTTAACATACAGTGCCACTGAATCCTGTAATTCAGGCTTCAGCAGCTGGCAGTAACAAGTGATGTTCCAGGAGATGTAACCTGCAGGTAAGCCTCATCTTTAATCCATTTGGAGATCATAAGTAGTCCTGTAGTTATTACTCTGCTGCCAAGAACTCTTTCCTGCATGTCAGTCTGAACTCTGAAGCAATGAAGCAGACAAAAGGAGTCAGTGGTTGATTTTCAACCCACTTGCAAATACCAAACCTGGCCCTTTTATGCCAGGTCAACAATTAGAGCAATGTGACAAACAGTGGATTTTCCTGAATTATCATGCAAATGTACTTTTCAGTTCTTCTCTTTCTAGCACAAGGAGAATTAGCAAATGGAGGTTTGTCAGCTACTCCAACTCATCCCAGACCTCTCTCTTTCATTCTCTCCTTACCTGTTCCATAAATCATGGACATACATGCAGACCCCTGGAAGCCCACACACAGCCAGGTGTTCGCTGCTTGCTTTTGTCCCAAGACATGACAGATGCTTAGATTTAGTTTTAATTTCTTGTTTCCTAATTCTTTGCGCATCTAGACGGCCTCTAATGCAAGTCACTAACCGCTGTTTTGCTCTCTTGGCTGCCAAGGAACTACCTTGTTCTGCACTAGCCCCGTCCCTCCAACCCTGCTTCTCCCGGCCAGAGAGACCAGCGAACCGGCGCCCACCATCGCGATGGGCTTCACATTCCCCTACTGCCTCACAGACACAGTCCACCGGCAACCTGACTTCCTCAGAGGAGAGTGGAAGCAAGGAGCCACTGGCAGAGACCCCCAGCCAGGGAGGCGGGCCGGCCTGACTCCATACAGGAATACAGGGCTGCGACTCTCCTCCACCAGGTTGCCTGCCAGTCACCTCTGCCGCCAAGGAGATAGGTCCGCTTGGAGAGGTCAAAGAATGTTCTCAGATGCAGCTGCTGAATGTCCGATCTGGGAAATAGAGTGTTTCTAGAATGAAACAGTTAATGTGCCTGTAATAACTTAATTTTTTTCATAGCTGAGAAAACTATTTTTGTCTCCATCTTTTCTACATATAGTATATTAACAAAAAAGAAAAAAAAAGGGGGGGTTAAAAATGATTTAAAGTAAGATTTAAAATAAAATGTAAATTAAGGTTTAAGGGAATTTGAATATGTGCTCGCGCTCTCTCCGAATACTGACTGCCCTTTGGTTATATTTGCACTGTTATGTTTTCAGTTTTGGTTTGGGATTCTTTGGGTTTGTTTTTTATTTTATTATTATTTTTTCATGTAAAACTAGGGTCTTAAGTTAATTTTATTCTATTTTAATGTCAGTGTTATCGGTTTTAAAACGTAAGGTTCTTAAAGATGCTTCAACTCTCTGAAGTGATACCTTTTAAGTAGTGAAGAAAGCCTTTAAGCTCGTTCACTAGACTTGTATTAATTGAGATGGAGGGGAATACAGGTAAACACAAGAAAAAGTGTAAAAAAAGAAAACAAAAGAATGCCTCAGAAAGTCTTATGGAGTTAGCTGTAAAATGCACCTAGAATACTTGACTTGCATGCCTCTGGGTCCTCGCACTTTAGTGCATGTACATACTGCTACTGTACCATCACATAAATGTGAGTCAACCTGTTTCACTGTAATATTGTTGTGAATTTACCCGTACTGTACTTTTATGGTTGGTATTCTTGCATTGACTATACAAAAAGAGTTTTTAAATTATTGTTAGCAGTTCAACTGGCAATGTACAGTGTTTACTGAGAACTTCCTTCATTTTGGGAAAACCATGGAGATCTCTGGGCATACTAAATTGTGATCGGTCTTGTTTAAGAGTCTGTTGGAGACCATGTGAAGTGGAAATAAAACCCTCAGTATTTACAAGCTGCTTAGTGCTTTGTGATGTTTTTTTTGTGATGGCACTTCCCAGTTTCATTTAGCTGGGGCAGGAGAGCCCCAGGCTCCTCCTTTAAGGGAAGAAAAATGCTTCTTTATATGAAATAAATAATGGTAAAGCCAAGTATTGTGCTGTGCTCCACACACTTCTGTGAGCACTGGATGAGGCCAAGGGAAGGTTCCTAAATTCCCTCACTGAACTCTGCAAAACAGATGTTCACACAGATACTGGGACCCATCTTCTCAGTTCCTCTGAGGCTGTTGCTTTCAGTCATTCATGGGAGTGAAAACCAGCCAGCTAAACACGATACCAAAATTATGACATTTCCAGTGTTGATTCAAGCTTAGGTCTCATCTGTATTGCACACAGAGACCAATAAAACCAGGGCTTTTGTGAAACAGGTGGCTAACACTGAGAAGTAAATGCGGCTGAGAATTCATGCACTTCTGAGGTGGAAACCTCTCAAGCTACTTTGCCTGGGACCATCTGTTTGACCACATGCTTTCTCTGGGAGCCCCAGAACTGCTCTGACTAGTTATCCCATCACTGAACTGGCTCATTCCTGTTCAGTTTCCTTTGCTGAGGCTTTCAGAGGCTTTTCTGTTGAAGTGCACCATCTGGGATCCCTAGAATCCTTCCTGGTTAGCTCTGTCAAGAGATAAGCCCCTCACATCCTGTCCTGCTGTGTTGTGGCCAGCTTTCTAGGAACTTTAATTCAGCTGTGGGATGAGGACAAACTCCCTGGCTCCCAAATAACAGCCAGTTGAGGTCTGATTTCTCTTGTATCAGTTAGGGCCATGGCTATTAACCCAGTGTCAAAATGTTCACCTGTGGGTGACAGGCTGCCCAGAGAAGCTGTGGCTGCCCCATCCTTGACTGAGTTCAAGGCCAGGCTGGATGAGCCTTAGAGCAACCTGGTCTAGTGGAAGGTGTCCGTGCCCGTGGCAGGGGGTTGGAACTGGATGAGCTTTAAGGTTCCTTCCAACCCAAACCCAAAAGCTGGTTTGGATTTTTTAATGACACAAAGAGAATCCAGGTGACTGATTTGTAGCTTTGATGCCAGGAAATGGTATTTGCCTTTCAAATCAAGGATACACCAGCCTGCAGGATTAGCTGCTGGCCATCTTGCGAGGATAAGCAGCTGCCTGTGGTTTGACAGGTAAAGTGCTTATGGAACAGCAGGAATAGCTGAAACAAAGCAAGACGGCAAGCAATAGCAAGAAGAAGGTTAAGCACAAATAGAAAATCTGTGGATGATCTTAAAAAGAATTAAGCATTATTTTTCTAGTCTAAGTAGCAAATACAGTGATATTGAGAAATATCACATTTCTACTGGCTCTTTGGAAACACCATGGCTTTTATCTTCCAATATTGTTGCAGGTGGGGCTGGGGGATTCCCTCCTGCCCCCCATTATTCCAGCATGCTTCATAATTAATTAAAGAAATAATACAATAAATTAAATAATATATATAACCATCTAAGGTTATTTTAAAAGCTCCTAAGAGAAAATGAAGAGCCTTTTAATAAGGTCTGCAGCTCACTCAGTGTCTGTGGAGTATCTGAATTATTGCCTCATGGATAATCAGGGCAGGAGAAGCTTCACAGATTGCCACACAAATTAGTGCAAGGGGATATGAATACATCTGTCACAGCTTTCCCTGATGTGTCTGAAACAGATAGCTGGATTTTACTGTGGGGTTTGTGGCACCTTAGATGATGGCCTTGGGATATCACCCAGTCCTGCAATACAGCAGGGACCAGGAGCAGGACTGTGATCCATGGCATCCTTCCCAGTCCAGCCAGCTTTTGGGGGTATGCAGCAACACCCCAGAGTGTCGGGGTATTCCTCCTTCCACAACACTGCAGTGTCCATATGGGCACCATGAGGGGGAAAAGTCACCCTTTTCTTCTGCTTTACTTCTTGCCTCTCCGCAGTCAGATGCCCCCATGACAACATGCTGCCCTACCCTTTGCGCATCAAGCAGACCACTGGTGATGCCGTACATCCCCTTAATTCACCCACCCCACTCCACAAGAAAAGACCCCAAAAGGGACAACATGGCAACATCACATCTGTGCTGTGCCTCAGTGTCTGGACAAGAACCGGGCTTAGACCACCTTTCCCCACCACCTTTTCCCTCACATCCCCCTCTGCACAGGGGAAATCTCTGTACATATAGAGTATCCCAAGGCATACATCTTCCCCCCTGGCACTTCCTTCCCCGAGTACCTGGAGCCACCACGCTCCCTCATGCTCTCTTCAGAGGTACCACATCTTTTGCTTTCTCCCTGTTCACCTGGTTTGACTTCCTTTTATGTAAATCACTGCAACCTGCTAGAGTATTGTTAAGCTTTTGAGTACATATAATTGTCATATGAAATGACAGTTAATGTTTTCCGTCTCCACATAGAGACTGCTTTCTGGAGAGGCTTAATGGCTTTAAGCAAAGTCTGCTTCCCTTCCCTGTTTATCATCTTCTTATCCATTTTGCAGGAGGAGTATGAGACATTCTGCCTTCAGGTTTGGGTGAGAGAGATTACTGCCCTGCTATAGATGTCTCTAGAATAAAACCATACCATCTGTTGCTGAAAAATACCATTGTTTTTTCTAAGAGAGCAGATTTAGGACTTCTCTCATTCTTTTTTCTTCTTTGGGAGGGGGGTGTTTACAAACACCTTCTGGAGGCCAATCTCAGCATCCTCTGAAAAAAATGTGAGAAATCCTGAGTGCACTTGGCAGGATTTTGCAGCTGAGAGAGGGCTTCACAGGCTGCTCAGCAATGCCATTGCAGCCTCTCATCCCAGAGCTGTCCTGAAGAGAGATGGTGCTCCTTATGGAGTAACTGTAAGCAACCGTGGGGCTGGGGCTGCACAGACCCAAAGCATCTCCTCAGGTGTCCCTGGTTTGGCAGCCATCAGTTGCAGGTTAGAGCTGCAGGAGGTCAAAAGGTGGATGGCAGAAACTCTTCCCTGCTGGGAACAGGGCACCCAGTTGACTGAGTTAGTCTGGCGCAGGATGATGGGCTGAGAGCTGAGGAGAGAACATCACGGAACAATAAAATAATAAAACCCCAGTGTACTTCACAGCTCCAGGCAGATGGAGATCTGATTGAGAAGAAGAAAGAAGGCAGTTTGGATATTGGGTTTTATATGTCTCTTGATGGCAACAAGCCTGGCCGAGCTATGTAAGTGGATACTGCACTAAAAGGGAAGAGCACCAGCTAGGCTCTGGAAGGTGAATCATATTAAATGCCAACAACAGCAATTTTGGTTGGTTCTTTTAAATCCCTATATATATATATTCAATATACCTGAAGTGGATATTTTAATCCCTACAGTAAGGCTTTAGAATAGGTTTACACAGAAAAATGTCATGGACTCAGGTACCCTCCTCTTCCTGCTTCTCTACCTGGCTGTGATCCCTCTGGATTAGGCTGCAGAAGAAAGAGCTGAGGGTGAGTGGACAGGCTCATCCCACAGGCATTGCTCAGCAGGCACCTCTTTCTCACTAAGCTGGATGGAACCAACTTGGCTACAAAACACCAAACCCTGCAATAACAGGCAATGGGGCACAGTTTTGGGGTGATAAAAAAGTTCCCATTTTACCTAGTAGAAGAATGGTCCGTATATTTTAGTTACTAAGAACTGCAATGCTAAGTGCTTAGCAATTACAAACATAAATCTCATTGATTTTCTGCCCAGGGAAGAGGCTTAAGTAACTTAAGAAATTTTTGGGAACTTTCATCACAAGTCTCTTACTACAGTGTGTTTGTCTGTAAAATACGGCCTTGATCCCTGATGTTGTATGAGAGAAGACATGTATTGTGTTGTTCCCCACTCCATTTTCTGCACACTGCTTTGACAGGATAATAAAAAATACACTTTGTATATATGAATGAGAGGAAGAACAATAAAGGCCATGATTTTGTCACAGCTATTTCCATGACAAAACCAAAGACTTTTGAGAGGGTATTTTCTTAATACAATGTCACTGTGTTTGTAATGGAAATCACATCTTAGACAAAAAAATCAAAGCCCTGGCTTCACAAATTATCTATGTTCCACTCAGTCGATGATGCCTCTGACAACACCGCAGCTTCAATATGTACACATAAAATACAAGTTAAATACATTCTACAAGCAACTTCAATGTTTTACAAATAGGAATTTATGTGCAGTCAAATTAAAAAAAGCACATTAAATGTATTTTTTAAGTAGTAGGACTATGAAATATCTGGGAAGAAAACAGGAATAAAAAGCCAGGGAAGACAGATCTATCCCTCTGGAAAGCAGTGCCCTGAACTGTGTTTGGTAAATAATGGGCCCCATTCCAATTTCCCACAGAGTAGCCCTGGGCCTGTGGCTTGGTTGTAGCAAGCCTCAAGTTGTACTACTGCACAGGAGGCCTCACAGACCTTGCCCATCTATAACATCTCCCAAAATCAGTCCACATTTGACTGACAGGGAAACCCCAAGTTGATGGAGCTTTAGCTGTTCTATGTCAGTTTTCCAACGAGCCCTGACGTCTTCAGCAGGACAGTGAGACCTGCCAAGCAGTGACGTCCTGAAGAACACAGTGACACCCAATGGAGGAGAAACAGTGGGATGCTATTTCCTGAAATATTCAACCTTTCTCACATTGAGACCAGAAGCAAATTTATTTATTCTGAAACTACAGTGCAACACCTCCTCATGCACATGGGCTTCTTTTACTCAGCAAATAATTAGCGCATCTTCCTTGCACAGAGCTAAATAACTTTGTAAAAATATTCCCTTGCTTAGAAGAATTTGCCTGAGCTCTTGGTCGGCAGGTCTGGGTTAGGTGACCAGGAGCCCCCCTGATTCACATCAACTCTTCCTAAAGAACCAAGAGAACCTTCATTCACCACAGACCCTGTCCCACTGCTTAGACACCACTGGCTCCCAGATCCAGAACTGGTCCCACTACCAGGGTTTCTGGTTTCTCCTACAGGAGCGAGCTACCCTGAAATCACCCCAGTGCCAGCACAGAAGGTCCCTCTGGTGCTGGTTCTTCAGGTTAAGCAGGGGCAACTCTGAAATCAAAATAGAGACAGGATGGGGAACAGAGTAAGGAACTAGCCCACTGTTACCTGAGGCCACTCCTGACCTGAATGGAAAAAAAAACAACCACCCTACACCAAAATTAAATTACCATTTGAGCTACTTAGCTGGTTAACTAAATTTACTGTGACCTACATACCAGATAGCATTGGATATGTGCAAATACTTCCTTATGTGGGAGCCAGGTCACTCAGTAAAATCTAGTTTAAAAATCTATACACACTTTCCTGAAGCCTCCATCGGTCTTATAGCAGAGGACAGTTAATCTGAAGAAGCAGTGAGACATTTTTAACACTGACATCTATTAGGTCAGGCTTGCAATGATTTTAGTCTCTTGTCAGGGTACCAGACAATGCTGACAGATGAACTTATTAAGCTGGGTGCATATTGCAGTGCAGACACAGTAATTACAGCCTAGAAACAATCATTTAAATAGAAAAAAATGCATTGCATGCAGGAAGCTCATTGCCAGCTGCCTAGAGGCAGCACCTCCACAGCTACTGTGCAGAAATAAAGCACATCAGGCAGCACATTGTGTATTAAATCTTTCTGAAAGTACTTCAGCTGAAAAGCAACCGCTCACAAACAGCAGATATAGTTGGAGAAAATAAAACAATTAAATGTATATATTGAAAAGAGTCTCCTAAAGAAAGACAAAGATCTATCTATCTATTTATCATCTATGTTTAAAACAGAAAGTCTACTTTATTTTTTTATACCTAGCTATTTATATGTATTTACACAGGGGTAAAACCAAACCCCTAATTATGGTTACCTTGAATAATCTATATAATGGCCTCTTCCAAAACAAAGCAGAGGAGGTGTCCTTCAGACCAGCACTGAAACTGATCACCTGGATCTTTCCACACCTCCTAGCATCTTTTTCTACCCCATGTCAGCATCGCTTAATTTTTAACCCCATACTGATGTAACACTGGTCTTTGTAAATAAAAATGCGGAGTCACCACATAATATTTGCTCTGCTGTTTTTGAACAGTATTTGCGTATAAAAGATCAGCTGAGATTAAGATAAAGACAATGCAGAGCTTCAGAGATAAGTTAAATGGACAGTGAAAATTGGCTTTTAATCTACTTAGGAAGTCTTTGTGATTAAAGTCTGGCATTTTCTTCTGTGCTAATGAAGGACTGGGCCATGGCCCACTCTGTTGTTGTTGCTTTTCATTCTAAATCATTTGCACAGGTAAATTTTTACTTCCTTTCCATACCCGTGTGATCAGATGAAGCATACAGACACTATTAAAAGATGCATACATTGGCTTTCAACCTCCATCACAGCGAGTTTCCTTTTTCCAGCAGGCATCTGAGTTTGCTACCGCATAAGTAAACCTACTTTGGATGCATGCTTTATGCAAATAAGCTTTAGTGAGCAGCAGGCCACGAGCTGGCACATACATGAAACAGCATGTAAATCCTTCCCCATTGAAGACCTGGTTTATAGTGTGCCACTGGATTGTAAAAACGTAAAACATCTGTCAAATACTGTACCGACATGGCGTGAGGGCTCTTAAAAACAGCCACTAGTCGGATTAACAGAGTTATATGGTTTGCAAAACCTTCTCTGAGGCACCTATACCCTTGGCGGTGTATTCAAAAGCCATAAGAAAGAACAGTTAGTCCTCATGATGCTTTACAGTGGATTAGAAAACAGAGGAAACAGGCATGGATCTCAGTTTAAACCAAGTTTACTGGAGTTCAGTTTATTGACTGGATTTGATAGCAATTAATTTCAGCAGCATGATAAAAATAACATCAAAAAGGTTCTAGCGTTTACTGGGAGGTATTGGAAAGCCAAAGCGCAACCTGATTTGAACTGCATTGCACAGGGGGGTATCACTTGAGTTACGGCTGCCCTCAGTTAATGAGGTGTTTTCCAAAGGAGAAATGGAAATGAAACATTGTGTCACAAATGAAATCAAAGACGCTTTGTGTGCTCACCCTCTCTGAAAATGTGGTTATAAGAAACAGACGCCTAAGAATAATTTTCTCTCTTCTGTTCAGTCCTGCCACACTTACCCCTTCAGTATTTGAATGCTGCCATGGCATGGTTTAATAAACAGCATGACTAACATCTGTCCCATAATTTATTTACTCATCCTCTCCCTCGGGAAAGACCCGTGTGCAGTGGAGACTGGTTTTCTTATGTATACACACAAAAACATACTTAATTAAACAAGCACACACACGTCCACGTAAGTTTGTCAGAGAGAGCAAGATGAAAGCGAAGGGGCCTCATATCTAGGGCAGGGAGTGCTGGGGTTTATGCAGTGGGAACGGGGAGGCTGGGGCTAGAAAGGGCCCCAAGAAGGTGCTGCCCAGACACGTCTTGCCCTTCTCTTAGATAAAGCATGGCTGTGCTCTTGGCGTAGCACTGCAGTGGCACATAATCTTTAGTAGCATAAATGACCTGGTGACCAGCATAACTGAGTGGTTATGGAAAATTTGGAGCCTTACATGAGTTTTAGCTATAGCTGCTACATATAGTGCCCAATAACACAGAGCCAAGCAGCTCGACCAGTAATTACGTACCAGGATTTCTTCAGACAGTTTTAAAAAGTTTTGTCTATGCTACAGCACTGTATTTTACCAGGAACTTGTTTTTATACTAGTGACAGTATGTCTGTGCAATACTGTTATGCTGGAGAGACCTGCAGAAGAAGAAGCTATTTCCTTAGCATAGGAAGAAATTGGGGTACTAATTAAATTTGTGCAAGTAGAGGCAGGAGAAAGGAATTTCTTTGTCTCTCTGTTTCTGACAGTGAGAGAAACAGATTTACAAGGAGTTTTGTGGAACTTGGTCTCTTTGAATAGGTAAAATCCATTGCCATTCAGGAAATACATTAATGTAGTAGTGGTGCTATGCAAGAAAAGATCCAGTTCCAGTTATTTGCATAGTGCATGATGGACGCCCTTTAGTTGGCTGTGTCCTGTGACTGAGGACAGGAGTGTTCTTGCCCATTTTTCTGGTGATGTGTGGTCTCTGTAAAGATGTATTTGTATTTTTTTAACATGGATGGCACATCCAACAGTGGAAAAGAACTAATCCAGAGAGCTTGGCTGGCTTCAGCAGGAGGGGTCAGGCAGCATCACAGCAGTTAGTGACAGCTAACATGAGAAATGACAACTGCTCATCCAATTTCCAGGAGCCAAGATGAAGGGCCCAAGCCACTAGCACTCAGCAGCACTGTGTCTGACTTTCGGCCTCTTTTTGAAGTACCCACCTGAATTTGACAGTGTTTTCCTTGCTCAGATCCTATTTGAGCCCAGACAATGCTTACACAGTCATTTGTTTCTTAGGAACATATAGCAGTTTGCTTTCTGTCCTGTGGCAGTTGCTGTTTTGTCAGCTGTGAAACTGAGGCATTAGAAGTTAAATGGTTGATATAATGATGCGCAGTGGGGCTTGGAAATCACCCCATTCCTGCCCCTTCCTGGGCTGAGCTGAGTTCAGTAGGCTGCCTTTGCATGTACAGCTGATCAACGGCAAGGTTTAATAAAATCTTCCACATCCTATGCACTTTTCCATGAAATAAGAAGGGGCAATCAGACTAGAGAATGTGACCTGCAAGAGGAGAGCATCCCTCTGGTGTTATGGAGCAGGTCTCTTTGTCCTGCCAAGCATTTTAGTTGATAAGTGCCTTAAGAAAGTTACTGAGACGCTTCTTATACTGCCTAAAACTTTACCAGCAAGAGCAGACAAGGCATTACAGCCCTGGGCATGACCTCCAGCCACAGCAAGGGCACTGTAGCCCTGCACTGGGTTCCTTTGGGCTGCATTAGTGAAGGTGAAACTGCCCAGAGACCAGCCCTGGGTACTGTTGGGTACTCTCCACAAAGAGAGCAGCTCTGGCTGCAAGGATTCTAGCCATGGGCTTTCTGCTGGCTGCCTCACTCGTAGCTCCTCAGAGCCCAGAGGAGGACCTGCTTCCCACCAGGCTGCTGCACTGCATGATCAGCACACAAAGGAGAGCGGAGCAAAATGAGCAGGGCAGCTGCAGTGCTGCATGCAGATATTCACAGATCTGCCTGCATTTCCTGCTTTTTCCAAGAATGACAGCACAAAATAACAGCATCATAAATGCCGCGTTTCAGCTGATTTCCAACCTGGGAGCGTGAAATGTGCATGTGCCTGAACCACTACTGTGGAAAACACCTTTCAATTCTAGCCAGCATCTTTGAGGATTTCCTGAGAGTTGCAGGTGGCACTCTGCCATATTTAGAGATTTAAACACAAACAAGAACTGGTGCCATTGGTGAACGAGGAGCATGGATCCTTATGGAAACAAAGTTGCTTGCAGGCATGTCACAGACTGGTGGTGACATCAGTCTCAAAGGTGGTGCTGGCCTCCTGCCATTGCCCAGAACAACAAAAGGCCAGCTTGGCAAGAAGCAGCGACATTGTGTGGATCTGTTTGTACAGCAAGTATGGGGCTGTAGATAGGGAAAACAAACTCTGATACTCTCTCAATCCATTTCTTTATGCTTCCTGCATTGACAGTGGGACTAGGCCTGGGTTTAAAACAAAAAGGAGGAAAAAAAAGATAAAGATCAGTTGTGTTTAATGTCACATTTAACTCTGTGGGTGGCACCAAGGTTTGGTCTGTGCCTGCTTGTCTGTGGCCAGAAGCTGTGCATATATTTTTTGCAATGGGAACCAGTATAACAAAGCAGCTGCAATAGGCTTTTATTGTGATGCTGAAAGAGACCCCAGCACCTGCAGAGCACTCTTTCTTCCCAGTCCCATACTTATTCAGCTCACTGGGGCCTGGCATGGAAAAGGAGGATTCATGTAGGGCCTGTTGTCTGGTGAACACTGTGAAACCACTCCAGGTTTGACTGTCTGGGCACTGGATTCCTCCAGAGAGAAATGGTGACAAAGCCATTCTTGGAAATCTAGTGCTGTTCTAGAAAATGAAGAAAGTTTGTTGTAACAATATTAAAGCATCAACTAATTCCTTCAGACATTCTTAATAAAGCCAGGTTTCAAAGTCAGGGGGCAATTTCAATTTTAAAAGGTAAAGCTTTCTGAATAATTCTGATACGTTTATGACGGAGCAGTTATGCCATCGCAACCATATTCTCCTTTAGCATCAACAACAGGAGCCTGTATGCTGCCTTGAAGGATGAGGAGGGCAGAAAGGTCACAGTTTTAAAGCGCTGTTCATTATTACATCTAATATTGCTCAATTTATTAATAATTGGTTTTCCCCCAATCCTCTCAAATGTCACCCTCATGTTTTGTCATAATTCTTTGAAGTTTTAAACATTCAGGTTACAGATAGAAACAACAGCAGACACAGAGTATTACAGATTGCTTCTTCCTCTCCTCATATGATTCAGTAACTTGGGCCAATTGCACTGCTTGGGCTCTAGAAGTACTGGTAATTCTGTAATTTCTTCACAGAAGTAGGTTCCCCTATCTTCCCTGGTATTGGGCACAAATTCTCCATCCTGCATGTACCTAAAACACCCAGGGATTTAGCAAGAGGATATGAGATCAGGCTCTGGTGGTCTACAGAAGATACAGAAACCTTCTCCTGCTGGGTCCCCAGCTGGCAGCATTTATGGCATCTATCCAGCTCTTACGGCAAATCAATTGCTGTACCAGAAACAGAGCCCACCCCCTGCTCAGGACAAGCTGCAGTACAAGGCAGGACACAAAGCTGCTTAGGTGTGAAGGACAGCACTTCACGGTGCCTTCAAGATTTGCATCCAGACTACTCATCAAAGGTGTTGTACTCCATTTTGCATTACATTTGAAAAGAAGAAAGACTATATAAGCTCTGCTATGTGCCCAGATAAACAGGAAATTTAACCGTCCTATGTACGGATGCATCTGATGCCTGTATTGTGTGATAAAGATGAGCAGCATACAGTAGTGGAGGACTAACTTTTGCCTTCATGGGCTGTGCAAACAGCTGATGAATCTAAGAGCCTAACATATACCTTTTTCTGCACTCATTCTTCCTCTCAGACACCCTCCTCTGCCAGTCCATGGGTGCGTTCATCTCTCATGCTGGCAAAAGCTCCAAAACTTTCATCCTAAGCAGCTTCTTATTTCCAGGCAGTTTCAGCCTCTGCTGTAGTTCATGGAGAACCTGCATCAGCACCTGAAATCCTGAGTCCTACCCTTTATGTTAACCTAGGGCAAGAAGGTACCTAATACTAACTGTCATTGTACCTTTACATCAGTAATGTAAAGTCACAGGGTGAGGGCCAGACCTGCCATTTTCACCATACACATTTAGCAGTAGGATTTCACTTAAACTTATCCTTAATTCCATCACAAGACAAGGCCAGAGACTCAGGATTATACATAATCAAAATCAAATGTTCATCCACACCTCATTTTTTCCCAGAACACAAATGTTTCAGATTCAGGCCAAGACCTGGGGTCATGCCAGACATTTTTTATTGATTTTAGAACTTTGTCAAATATATTGCAAGACTCAATCCTCTAGCAACTGCTGAAGCCATTTATGTGTATGTAAAAGCCCATGGGTGAAATTCTTTGCCGCAATTCCTGTGCTAGTTCCACTGAGAATCACCAAAGCGACTCAGGCAGAGCCCAGTCCAGACACTTCGACTCAGTAACATTTCTGTGCATGGGGAAAATGAAGGGGCAGAGACTGGGACACTGCCAGCCACTTCTGCAGGAACCCCCTCACAGACAGAGAGAAGCAGTTGTCCAGGGGTCTCTTCCCTTCCCCTCCATTTCAAAACAAACCCAGAGGTACAGCTCTGCTCCTGATTTCCATTACATTTAAAATGTTAGATTTTTGGTATGAAGAGTCAGAGACCAAGTTTGCGGGCCTGTAAGGCTTTTGTTCCATGAGCTGTCTTCTAGACTGTTCACTCCCTAGCAGCCTTGCATTATTTCAGCCATGTTCTACTGAAGTTAACAATAAAAGTAAAGTCAACAACAAAAATAGATGATAAAACAGCCTGACAAGAACAGGTTTTCTATGGTTGAGCCATTAGCCTAGTAAATATTTTGGTGCCTTGTAAATATTGGGGATGGCAGGTACACTTTCCTATTTTTTTTTAATGGCAAAAGAGTGATGAATTTTAACTTACACTAAGAAAAAAGATTCAAACTGTTCTTTCAGTCATGGAAAAGTCAAGAAAAGTATTTGAAGAGCACTATCAGCTTTAAACCTCTTAAGCAGTGTTAAATAGCAACCCTGGTTTTGCAATCAGCTTTTCCAAGGAAGGGCTTTCACGGGCATCCACTCACACTGATTCTGCTATGGCACTGTGGTTTCAAAGCAAGAGAAATAGGGCAGAATTACAGGGGAAAATCCTGTTGAAAACAAAAACACTTTGATTTTTGTTAACACTTGCTAGGAGTCAAAATATTATCAGTTTCCTTCTGCAAACAGAAGGGATTGGATTTCTTAAAATATTAAGATGTCACAGAGGCTCTATGCACTGAGAATATCTAATCCATAAATTAACATCATATCAGAAATAATACATCTAGCTATCATAGAAGCTTTTCCCTGCGAACCAGAGAGAGGAGAGTGCTTGGTCCCACAGAGCTTAACATCTGGGAAAGAATTCAAGTTACAAAATCCACAAATGAATGGCAGATCACATTAAATTTGTTGTCTTGAATCAATTGAAAGTAGTATGGGGGATTCCACAAGGGATATTATCTTGTTTGGCCTTAAGCCACTCACTGGAAAATGTGCATATTGGAAGTGAAATCGAATTACATAGATTTGTCTTCTAAATATTCACCATATGTTCTCATAAAACTAAGTGACAGCCTTATCTATAAAATGAATTGTTTATTGTGTAGCTGTTTTCTTTAGGCTTTGCTTCAAATCCTTAGTAGAAAACACGAGATCTGTAAACATTTGAGTCATATACAAGATGTTAAAGGAGTTTATTCCTATTTTTTAGAAAGGAAACCTTTACAGCCTGAATGTTTACACATCAATTGCTCTTATTTATGAAATTACAATCATGCTCCAGTCTTCTTCTCCAGTTTCAGCTTTTCTCTTTCTATCTTAAAACAATTTGTGCTGTCTCAGCTATTGTGGAAAAGGTGCGTAACATCCCAGAAGGGACCTCATCTCAGTCACCATTAATAAACTTCTTGTAGCACAGGAAAGTAACACAACCCATTTTGTAGTTAATAGCATCTTGTGTGGTCTACAGAAAGCTGACAAAACCAGCTGAGAATTAGAGCTGTACAGAATATATGCACAAAAGTTATCTAGTAAAATACTAGGAATGTTTTAGTAGTTCCAGATGGACTGAGTAGCATCACAAAGAAAATAACTATAATGACCTTAACACCTTAGCTATATAAACCTAAAAGGTATTGTAGGGCCTCTGGGGGAGGAGCATCAAAAAACCTACGAAGAATTTCTATTTTGAGTAGGCTTGGGTTATGTCTAACACCAGTTTCACTTGTAACCTGGTCTCCAGGTCCTGTTAAATGAAGTTTTGCTTTGTTTACACAGGAAGTCTTGTGTGAGGGGAGAGATGAATGAAAAAGAAACTCAGCGGACTTAACAGTGCAGTGCCTTCCCAAAGCAGCCACCCAGAGTGCCGCAGTATGTCTGGGTAGAAGTGAGGAATTGGCATCCCAGGACATGGACAAAGATGAGAGAGGCTGGACAGAAAAGGAGCATAGGGGTTTGTGCTGCCAGCTAAGAAGTGTTCATGTCAATGAGCAGGTACCTCAGCCATTCCTGCAAGTAACAGCTGGCAGAGATACTGTACAGCTCTGTGTAAAACCCCAGAATGCCAAAGCATTCCTTTCTGAAGCACTCCTAAAAGGCATTTATAGAGACTGATTAGACACTAAATCCAAAATACAGGCTCCGGTGAAAATGAAAGAAAAATTTATCTGTTAGATGCCAAACCATCTGCAATCTCCAAGCTGCCTGAAAGCAAAGAGGGTTGGTACTCTGAATATAGCCCTCATGAGACCCTAAGGAAGTTGTAAGACATGGGTAAAGCATGGGCGAGAGCTGTGGATGGGGGAAAAATATGTTGTTCCTTCCTTACCACCTCCTGTTGTAAGTATAAGTAACAGAGACCAAGACCTTACAGGTCCCACTGCATGAGCTCAGTGTAGTGATGCGTCTATACTTTGAGGGAAATGGTTTGTTTATAGGGCTTGTAACCAACCTCTCAGCCAAGTTTACTTACTTCTCCTGATTGCAATATGTTGTACCTCGAGCTTGGCAATTTTTGCTGTTGTACTTTTTGTATTGCATGACTTTAGGCACTGTTCTTGGGATCTGTTTCTCTTCCAAGACCAAATAAGAGTTCTCAAGTGGAGGAAAGGTGTTTTTAAATAAAGGAGGTATTTTACACCTTAAAGGGACATTTTGCCTTCTCGCTCAGTCTGCAACCTATTTGCTCATATTTTTCTTCTCTTGTTCACGTCACTGAGAAAGTTCCCAGAAAAACAATATGAGGCTCACTAAGAATGATGGCTTGTTGGGAACATTATCTCAAGAAGCAAATAATTACTTACATTTCTGCCGGTTTCTTTAGCAGAGCTCTAGAGTTTCAAGGCATCACAAACTACAGTTTGTTCTTTCCTGCACTGTATTTTTAGATTCCCATGATGAATGCACACAACTCCACCAGGACTCACACTGTTCTTCCTTCTCATAATGTGTTTGTCATATAAACTCAGAGTGGCCTGAGGCCACATAGCTAGCAAGCAAGAAGGTCAAGTTCCTTCTTCCAGCTCTCAAAAGAATCACAAACGTTTTTTGTGTTTGATTGAAGAATACATGTTGTTATAGGACCTGCCTTAAATATAGTTTTGTTCTTTCTCTGACTTAAAAGATATTGTTGGTCTCACTTCATATAGGTAAGGTCCACATGTTTGCTTTTGGCATATTGTTGCTATAATATGTTTTACTTGGTACTTTCCTAAGAATCATAATTCTACTTCTAAAGAAGTCTATCATGCTCCCTCTGCCATGTCTCTTCAGGCCTAGGAATGTGCACAAAGAAACCTGCCACTGCCTGATTTTCACTTCAAGTCTCTCTCTTCTGATTCTCTTCTTAAGATTTATCCCAAAGAGTATGATGCAGCATTACCTATGGTGCCATTATCAAAGGCTCTGATATAGTATTTTATGATCATCTGAGATCAATGAATAGATAAAACGATAAAAATACAAGAGCTATATGAATATCAAAGTGAAAACAACTAAGTAAAATTCTCCAGAGTGAAGGTTCATTTAGCAAAAGGAAATATCAAAATCTTGAGCAGAAAGCCAAGAATCAGCAGTCCAGTAACCTTATGAAGCTGTTGCATGGACTTAAAGGCATGTTTTTCAAGCCTTAGCCTCTGTGTTAAGCAGAAGTTTGTCTCCATAAGGTGCTATGTCAGGTCACTTGTTTTCCCAAGTTAGTCATCACAGTCAAGCCCTAACATAATGCTAAGCCAGTCAGATTACATGGCAGAGATGTTGAGACCTGGTGACAGCCACAAAGGACAAACTGGTCTTCTGGAAACTATCTCAGTTTACCACCTCCATCATTAGCCTCTTATCAAAACTGAGCTGAATGTCCAACACTATTGAAAAACAAATGGGTATCATAAGCTGTCTCGAAGGCTGTGTGATAAAAAACAGTTCTAAAATATTTGCAATGATAAAATCCATCCTCAGAGGGGAAGCCATTCATTTTCTAGCCATGAAAACAGTTGTGAAGCTGTTTCCATTTTGGGTACAGGTTAGAAAGCTTTGGTCTTCTGGAGCTGCAAGGGGAGTAAGAATTTATTCATTGTTCCAAATGGGGCCAGAAGAGCTTATACTGATCATGCCAGATAGAGCTCATCTCCTGAGGAAAGTTTTGGTAACTGGATGATGCCGAAGTCCTGAGAATTTCAAGTACCTGACTTGGGAAACTGAAGAAAAGAAATGGAGGAAGGATGAATCCAACCCCAGAAGGAGGTACCTTGATGACTTGTGAAGAGCTGAAAAAATGTTTACTTGACCTTCTTACCTCCTATAGAATGAGGAGAGGTAGTCTTCGCTATTTGACCAGGGATGCAAGAATGATTCAACACATCAAAGTTATTTCATGCAAGATTGAAAAGGAAAGATGAGGCAAGAAATTTTAGACTGGCGCACAAAGCAACAAGATCACCTAAAAATTAATAAATTTGTGTGCAGTCATATTTATTTTCAATTAAACCTCATTTTGGGTTCCCTCTGTTTTCCTTTGTGGAAAGAGGGAGAAAATCTCCAGTTCTGTAACAGACCAAGGACCTGCTCACTTCTGGAAGTATCCCAGGAGGTGAACATTATGTGATGAAATGTTCTCGGCAACAGTGCTGCCTATATAGCAGAAGGTGCACAGGGACTGCCCTAGCAAATTATTCATGGACAATAAATAATGTATAATGTGTCTCAAAGGCTAAGGAAGTGCACTCCGCAGTGCACACAACACTTCTATTCCAGAAGGCATTTTTATTTTTGTTTGGGTTAGTTTCTTTCTCATCATTAACTCTGTGGGTAAGCATGACCTCGCATAAGCCTGGGTTTGGGTTTTTTTTTCACATCTCATGTGACCATCTAATACATCAGCTAAAAGAAAATAATTTTTTTCCTTAGTCTTGTTTTTATCAGGATTTATTATTACATTCATATTACCAGGCTAATTTGTTAGCTTTGTATCTACATAGGTTTTCCTGGGGGTAATATCATCTCCAAACTATATTATCCTGTTAGGTTTAGTGGTAGTAATAGTGTTTCCAACGTCAGTTATAGAGAAGGTTCTGTAGCAGCAAGTACTGCATTAGCCTCCTGTGAAATATGCTCTCCATCCTTGGGAGCTCATAAACTAGGTTATGATAAGTTGCAGCTGGCTGATGAGGTAACAAGCGGGAAGATATCATGTCCTAATTAAAGGAGTTGGCTTGCTTTCCACTTGGCTACTGTAGTAAAGGGAGTTACTTGGAAAGCTGCTTGTCTTCCTACCTCATGTCTGAATAACGTTTATTAATCATCACTGATTTCTCAGTGTACTTCTGCCCTGGGAGAAACAGGGGAGGATCTTTCTCTTTCCCTTTTACTATGTGGTTTGCAGCCTGGATGATTCAGGGTAAGCTGTACTATTTCTTCTCCTTTCTTTTCAGATGCTGTGTTTACCACACTTCGGTCTGGTCTGCAGAACAGCCTAACCTTTCCCAGTAACTACTCAGAAACAAGCTAAAATAAACTAATGGGTACTTTTGCCTAAGATTCTCAAGAGCTATTTCACTCTTCTGATCTCTTGGACAAAAGCAGTTGGGAAATAAGGTAATGCAGTCCATACACTCTTTCAGAGGGACAAGCAAACTTACTTTGAAGGCATAACTGTCATGTAAAGATTTATTTCCAGAAGAAAGTCTCTGGGGTAGTTCCAGTCCAACTTCCCATTTCTGTAAGGCTCTTCTTCTAACGGAGGTTTAGATTGGATTTTAGGAAAAAATCTTCACCAAAAGGGTTGTCAAGCACTGAAACAGGTTGCCCAGGGAAGTGGTGGAGTCACCATCCCTGGAGGTTAAAAAAGATGTGTAAACACAGGACTTAGGGACATGGTATAGTGGTGAAATTGTCAGTGTTAGGTTTACGGTTGAACTCAATAATCTTAAAGATCTTTTCCAACCCAAATGATTCTATGATGCTATGATTCTCAAATACACAATTTTCAAAGTCAGGATTTATTTTGCTTTTCTTTTTATTTAGCACATCTCGTTAAAGAAGTGGGAGGAGATAAATGATGCAATTTTTTTTACTTAACTTTTTTTTTGAGTATTTTCCATAGTTCTAGAATCTTGATAACTTTAAAGTCTTGGCACAAATACTTGAACAGTGTCTGACTGCTCCCTGGAATTAAAATTATAACCATTAACAGAGCAGATTTATAATTATGAATTCTAAAATACGCTTAATCCAAAATTCATAGATGCTGCTGATTCACCTAGTGAAGATGCGGCTGCAATAATATATGAGCAATAGAGCTGAACAAACACAGTACATATTTTCAGTTTGAGAGTTAGTCATTTCAATGATCCTGTTTAGGCATTAGGTAGATAGAATTTAAAGATAACACAAGAAATCTTCCAAGTAAATACATTGAAAAGGAAAATTTCTTTATCAAAAAAGGACTTGATTTGATTAAATCCTTAATCATTTACTGTTACTGAGTCATCATACTATACACATCTGTATGCAGATGTACACATCTGGGGTGTCTTCAAGTTTTCAGATTTATCTAATTTGAGTGCTTTAAAAATCTCATCTTGCTGCGGGGCACACATGCAATTAATGAGACTATCATATTCTCATGCTATCATTACAAACTCTGTTTTTGAAACTACTCTCAAATTGACCTACTTTATACTTCAAACCAATTCCTTAGGAAAGGATGGAAGTAATTGGCACAACTGACAAGTACCAAATTTAGTTGAAGACAAGAGCATTGGAAATGCTGAAAGAAAGTTGCTCTTTACATGAGAACAATGAGGTGCTCCAGGTATTTTGCCAGAACTGCACTAGGAGAGAGTATTCTCTGGGACAGCTAGAAGGAAAAACAATTGGTAGATCATTGTACCTAAAAACTATCAGCTGGAAATCAGATAATGACCAGTAAAGATATGTAATGCTTTTCCTGGGTTAAGAAGATCTATTTCTCTTCCAATCTACATAAAAGTAGATAGCTCCTACTTTGTTAGTTCTCCCTGGTAGCTTAGCGGGTGGAAAAAACTACATTCGTAGTCTTCAAAACCAGCTTCATATAAGACTTAATTACAGCAATCTTGCCCAAAGTTGTACAAAGCAAGAATTATAATAAGGATCAAATTTGGTCAAGCACAAACATCACTAAGAACCATTTCGTTTCTACCTTATATCTAAACATTCACCAAGGACATACATTCCAGCAGAACCTCTGAACTGCAAGAGGGAGCAAGCAAGTTTATTTAGTGAAGGCAGCTGAGGAAATTTCCTCACTTCCCTGCATCCTACTCTTAGCCAAGCCTCACTTTCATATTAGTCTTTGTTTCGGCTGGCCCCAAGTTCATTCCTACTCTGCTAACTAGATGAAAAGAAGACCAAGAGGCTCAGAGGCTCATCAAACTCTTGGTTCACTGAACAGAAATAGTGAAAAAGCTAAAGGTGAGGACATTCCACACAGTTCTTGGCCTTGTTCTAGCTTCCCACTTTCTGCCTTGGCATGAAATTTCTTTTTTGAAGAAAGCCTTGGCATGGCAGAAATGAAACCTCCTCCCTCATTCTCCCAATTAGATTTTTCTCTCTTCTTTGACTCACAGTTGTGGTTTCAAATTCCAGCTGTACCTTCAGGCTCTAGCATCATACCTACTCATTAAAAAATGCAGTCATCTTAAAATCATCTTCTGCAGATGTAAAGCTGTGACTAAATAACCTCTCATTTAGTTTAGCATTCCCATCTTCTCAGTGACTTGGCAGTGTTATAAGAAACTGCTGCCGTAAGTCCTCAATCAAACACTCTAAAAATACTCATATCGTAGAACCATAGAATCATAGAATAGTCAGAGTTGGAATATGTCTCAGTATTGTTTATTTTGTCCTTCCTGGTTTGTTCCATGGAAAGCTGTCATAACACCACTGCCATACCAAACTCACCTGGAAGATTCAACATACTGCATGATAAACAAGAAGCAACCAGCAAAATCATGAATCTGGAAAGCCTTTTCTCACAATGGTGGGCAGCTATTCAAGAGCTGAAAACACTGGGATGATTCATGTGAGTCAGTCACTGCTCAACAATGCCAGAAAAGATCTCACAGTTTCATCAGATCTCATGGAGGCCATTGCTTATAGAAGACTTTCAGCTGCTGACGCACGGGGTCTGTATAGTGTTAGAGAGCTGATGTGTGCATTGCAGAGACTGGCTGGTCACAAGCAGATAAACCATCTTATCCGATGTGACAAAATCCCAAGCGCTCTTCAGCAACTGCCAGATGTTGGCAGTCCTCTGTTCAGAAGATGAAAGGGCTAAGAAGACATGCATATTGTAGACGATAAGAGGATGTGACTATAACCCTTGGGCCTGACAGCTGATATTAGGCTGCTCCTGTGCCTCTGCTACCCTCAGTACATTGCTCTCCACCGGGCCTAATGACACATCCTCTTAGTTTTCACACTCACATAGCAAATTCAACTTGGCGTGCAATATACAGGGAAGTGACACATTAGTACAAGAATGAGCTTGTACCTGAGGAATGTCAGGATTTTCAATCAAGTACTTCTTTTTTTGCAGCAGCATTAGTTAGCAGTATGAAACGATCTGTTGAACATCAGGGGGAGTAGAATACTAGCAGGACATGGCCTCCTATCGTAGGTTTCATCATCTGCTCATCCAGGTTAATGACATAGAAACAAACCATTTCCCTTATGGGAGAGAGGGAACACACGAAAACTGTGATTGAGTCCTGACTGGCAGACTTTTCTCTGCTCTTTCACTATTTGCATGTCCACAGCTGGCTCTGTAAATGTACTTTATGTCTATGTATGGGATACAGAGGCAAAAAAATAAGCCATGAGTTTCCTGGAGCTCTTCCTGTTGCACTGATGGTTGTTGATTTAAAACTTGACTCATTAGGCTCATGAATTTAAACTATTTGAATGCTGATTCTCTTCAAGATAGGCAGTTGGGAATACACAAGGGTCTGTTTCCTCCTTCAATGTGACGGCTTAAGAATAAAGAAAATACAGCTTCATTTCTCAGTCTTACAGCTATGTTGGTCCTCTACTTTGTATGTCTTTGGGTAAAAAGTATTAAATAAGATTCATCTGAATTTCACTGAAAGGACTTCTTGTTCTGTTTGTCATAAGGATGTGGGACCATGTAAGGATGCTACATTGCCCTTGGGGATTCTCATAGGGTAAAGGGAAGCACCCTGACTAAGCTTTGCCTGTTTTTATGAAGTAATTAACACTTCCATCGTGTGCCAACTAAAATTTTCACATGTACTACTAGCATCAGTTAGTACCCGTGTAATTCAAGAAATAATAATTGTTAAGTTATTAGAGATAAACATTCTAAATTCATACAGAAATTTTGTGCACTTTACATATTGGTCATAGCCAAGAGTGGTTTTATTAAATATGTATCTGTATATAAATATGGAATTTCATTATAAAAGATGAAGTCTATTTCTCCTGGAAGGTCTGACAGAATATTGGAAATACTGGGTACCATTTTACACCCTGCAGCAAACTGCTATCAAAGGAATGTTCTTCCTGAACATTTCCTTCCTCCTTTCCATCCCATTTAATCTCTTTGTACTTCCTTAGAAAAAAATTGCCCTAAAACTAAAAGCTTATCATTTAATTTCTAAAATGAAATGAATCAACATAATGATACTATTATGGCACCACCGTCCAGTGCTTCTCATTGCCTAAGTGGTAGATGATCTTATTTGCTATTTGTGAGCCAGTAAACCCACTTAGGCAGCTATGATATAGGCAATTCCCTTTAGTATACAGCATTCTTTTTTCTCACTTTTTTTAAAGCACTGTTTTACAAAGGAAATTGGTGCACGTTATGTGTAGGAAAAGTCTCTTTCTGACACTCCCTTTGCAGAAAGGGACAAACTGGAATTTCAAGAGAACTTGGACTACATTTACATTTCAAAACAAACTTTGGATTGAACTTAGTGATTTCTTTTGCATAGCAGACACGTGAAGAATGCTGACTTCCCATCGTTTAGTTACAACGCTATGTCACCAAACAGTCCAGCTATAGTCTATAAATTTAAACATACCTTTCCTGGTTACTCAGAGGTGGGGTTCTCCTAATATATGTGCAAACCAATGCTTTCAACTCAGCAGTTGTTACCTTAGTACTCAAATGTTTGGGACAAACAAAGTTTCTGTGCATAACTAAAAAGACACGGAGGATTCACTTCGGTTCTTCCCCTCAGAGGGTTGTGTCAGGAGTACAGTGAGGACATCACACCTGCTCTAAAACAGAGCACCTCAAGGAGACAGAAGTTGCTGTGCTTCATCTTCCAAGGACAGAGAAAGGGTGACAAGAACAGTACCTATCCCAAAGGGGTATGATGGGAGGCTGGACTCTGCCCTTCATTTGTAGTGGTAGTTCCTGCTGTAACCCGGGAGGTAACGCCACGTCTTATGTCATGAGTGACCAAGGTGCATCAGGGTATTGAATATGCTTGTATATTGAGGATTTGAATGTGGCTTGATGGAATTACTCACCATGCAACACTGATGCGAGAGCAAAAATTACCCATCTGGTGCTCAAGGTGTCCAGGGTGCCAAAGTGCTGTCTCTCAACCAACAGATTAGCCCCTGATCAAGTCTTATTGATTCTTGCATACATCAGTTAATTTTTTCTATAAGACAGAGATACATTTTTCAAGATAGACAAGAAAATGAGCATTCCTCCTGCAGCAAAATCTTTCCTCTCCAGGACAAAATGAACACGGAATCCATTTCATGCAAAGGAAATAGGAACTGGCATGGCTCAAATGTGGACAAATCCACCTTAACTCCCTGAAATCTGAAACAAAGACAAAGAAAGAAATCATTTAAAGGGATGAAAGCTGCATGTCAACAATCTTTAGTCTGCACTTTGTGTGTCATGCTAAGGTCAGAGAAGCAGCCTATACTTATCCCTGAGATGACAAATGAAGATTAAGTGAGAGTATTCACCTGGCAATTCCACTTGTGCTCCGAGCACACAAAATGCTGCTCTGAAATGTGTGCTGGATTAGCGTTCCTGGCCCATGGGAAACAAAGCCTGAAGCTTCTGGGATCTGGAGAACATGGAGATGTTGCTCCTGTGCTGTTGGCCGCGCCAGTCCTAGGGAACAGCATGCACAACACTGCTTTTTAGCAAGGGAAGTGAGTGAGCTACAATCTCCCTGTGGCTTCTGAGACTCCTGAAATTCCTGAAGCTTTCAGGCCATGTTGAGTTATGCCAATTTTCACAAGCAGGAAACTACTGTTTTAATAAAAACTACTGCTGATAGGTTTTATCTATAATGTCACTATTGATTTTAACATGGCACGTTTCCATTTTTCCAGAGGGACTAGACATACACATCATCACTGACCGATGGAAAAGTCAGTCCATTGTTATCTCTTCCCCATAACATCTGCCATGGCAATTCTTAGCACGCAGAAAGTGCTAAGCCTTTTGTTTTTAGGAGAAACCATGTATCCACACAGTATTATTGCCAGTTACACATACTCCGTCTTCCACGGCTGGGCTTGAAGGCAGTGACAATTTTTGCCACACATGGTGGTCTCTCAATCCATTTCCTCCTTGGCCCTTTCAACCTTCCTTCTTCTCTTCCCCCTTACCTTTCCTTCTCTTTGCCTCTCTTCTCCTCCTCTCCCACATCCTCATTTTGCTCCTTATCTAAGATGCATAGACATGGGCTCACCCCATCTGTGCGCTGTACCCAAGCTTGCTGCTTCCTCTTCCCTTTCCTTTCCATTTGTCCCCCCCCATCCCAGCTCCAACCTGTTCTTTGCTCCTGGCAGTGCACAAGGACTGGAAGTGGGCTCCTCTGCCACCCTCAGCCTCTTTAAAGAGCTGCCTTTTCATTAATCCAGCTATGTGTTTGTGTGCATGATTCTTTGTCTATAAGTCTAGACAGCTGCAACTGGGCAATCTTGCTGTAAGACCTCCATGGAGTAAAGTTAGTTAGCTGTTGGACCTTAGTATCCAACTCCAATCCATTTGTGTTTCAGGAAACAGAAATTTAACCTCAGTAGCTAGTACAAATTCAGTGCTAATTTCTGAAAGGAAATAATATCCTGCTTCTGTCTCAATCTCCTTTTTTAGTAGGTACTTTTCCTAGGCCACACACATAAACATGCCATATTCATTACCTTTAAAATTCTCATTTAGCCTGAAGATCGATTTTGCCCTAGCAGCTAGGGCCAGGTAGGTCACATTTTTATAGATGATGACTCTAATTTCTGTATTTTGTCTGCATTTACTCTATCACTCTGGTTGTGTCCTTAATTCCTCACAGGTTTTCTAGATTACTCTCATTGTTTCCTTCTGGAAAAGAGATTTTGATCCTTTCAATAAATCTAGACCAACATGGCATTTAATGCAGTTAAATGAATATCATGAAATTATATTTTTTCCTATACACGTACTTACTACACATAATTAAGGTACCACAGAAATCATAAATGGCATACTGAGTTGAGCTATTTCTAGGACAAAGAGCAGACATTAATAACAGAAGTGATCTGTGCTGATTTGTGGAGATGTGTTTTTCATTCTATTAAGAAGAAGCAGCCAGGAAAATGTATCATATTTTCCAGCAATTCACATGAAACCTCAGCGTCCTATCTTAAATGTGGTATCCCTTATTCTTCTTATATATGAGCTTTAGCAATTCAGAGAACCCTCAGCATGTGCCAGCTGCCTAAAAGAAAACAAGAGTGATGGAACAACACTTCTTTGCATGCAGGATTTGGCCATGCCTCACCAAACACAAACCAAATTCATCATCTTCCAGACACTATTTCATACCAACAATTTTGCTGTCTCTTTAATGCATCTGCCTGTTTATCTATTCTCAAGCACCATCTGCTTGTCCTGCTCTCTCGCACTGCACATGTTCACAGTGGCTACACCTCCAAGGTGACAAATGAGCAGTCGAGCTAATTTCATTGCGATAAACAAGAAAGCAAGAGCCAGATGGAAAGCCATGAAGAGAGCCAATGTCATTTTGGGGGAGGAGAGAGCTTTTGGAGGAAGAATCACCATAACAACAGCAAGTGCAAGGAAGAGGTTTCTGTTCTGTCTATACCACTAATTACTATGAATATTTTATTCTTGCCCTGTGGTATATCCATGTCCAGATCAATGATTTACTGGCAGATGGTTTATTTTGTTTTGTTGAGGATTTTTCCCCTAAAGTTTCACTGGTTTTATTTTCATGAGATTTTGGGGTTAGATTTTTGAATTCTGTTTCAGGAGTTTGGATTGGTTTTACCAGACACTCATAGGGAAGCAGTGCTCAGAGGAGTTCAAAGACTTTGTGAACTTTGAAATGAGCCCATCATCTTATTACAGATTTTAATTACTGTAAAGACACATGTTGCTCATTGGTAATGTTCATACAGTTTACAGATAAGCTTTTGAGACTGTAACTTCTCTATATGGTACTTCCCAGCACTGGCACAACATAAAGGTCTTACAAATAATCCTGACTATGCTGGCAAAGGTCCAGCTGACTTCAAAGCAGCAGGGTCTCTCTCCCTGTCAAAACACAGAGGTTGTACCCATTTAACTAAATTGGTTTAAAAAACACTTTGGATATACCACTACAAAGCTTAATGCAGACGTGTGTGTGTATGTAGCTTTAAAACTATTTTGTATTGCCTTAGCTTGCCTCAGCAGAGACTTATCCTAAAGTGAGAGAAGACAGCTTAGACTGAACTAAATAAGCCTGTATGGACCTTAACTGGAAATGGATTTTTTAAAACATGATTCTAGTTTGGTGCAACTTGGCTTGACATATATTTATATAGCACAAGACAGTGCAATGCAGGTATGCCTTAGCTAGTGTGTGGGGAGCTATCTTAGAGCTGTAAGTAAAACTCTTTGGACAAGCTAATAAGCACCAGCCTTATTAAAAAATGGCACAGTACAGAATCTTGCAGAGATACCTGTGCTAGCTGGGCATTTCCACATAGCAAAAGCCAGTGACCTTACTGCAAAAGAGAGTTTCTAGTGGCACATAGATACAGCAGGCTGAGAAACCTCTCAGGTTCAGTGTCATTGCATCCAATAATGGCTCATTGAATTTAACAACACAGGCTCAGTAAATACTTTATTTTGCTATTATGAATGGAAAAGGCACTTTCAAAATGTCTCTGGTTTTGTACATTATCAGTATCATTCAGTGGGAATTCGTTCCTATATCTGAACATGTAATATTTAAAGAAAAATAATGTGAAAGAAACACGATCTAACTAAAAACTCCCCTCGCCTGAGCTGCCCAAAGTTCAAGTTCATTGCTGTGTACATTCAGCCGTTGCTTCAAAGACTAATCTATCTGCATCAGAAACTCCTATTTCATGCTTTTCAGTGAAATGTCTGTTAGAAAGAATTTGCTCCCTTCCCCAGTGGAATCTAAACTTTCTGAAGATACATTTTCCAGCAATCTCCATTATACCTCTTCTATAAGAAAAGAGTCATTCTTGATGTAACACAAGCTGTTATTATAAGCATTCCCTTTTAAAAGCAGATTTTGACTCTGTCAAGTAGGAGGTACTCTGTTTTCAACAAACTGGAGCTATTTTGCTTAATGGTACAGAATCACTCTGTGTGCTGGAAGACTTCGCTCTTTGTCTCCCTTCTCTTACTAAACACATGCTTCTCCATCAGCTTACTGGATCAGTTTCTTTTGTTATGTTAAACACTCATGGAAAGATTAAGGCTCAGATCTGTCTAATATTCCTGTGCGTTCCAACTGCACTCAATGCTATTTACATGAGAAGCAATTTTAAGACACTAGTTGATTACATTTTGGGCATGGTATTATGTGACATGGTTTCACACTAAAATAGGGGCCTAGGCTTAATAAACAGAAGGGTCCTACTTCTTCTATAGCCTAAATTCCTAAGGGAAAGGACTGTTCATGGGAAAAAAGGTCCTCAATAAAAAGCCTGTAAATGATGAAATTTGATCCTTAAAACCTTATCTAAGACTTTTCTGTAAGTCGTGTACTCCATGGAAGACAATGCCATGGTAAATCTCACTATATTTTCTTCTACTTGTAAATGAATAAAACAAATGGAGAACATACCCAAAACCTTAAAAATAATGAGTTTTAGGACTGCGAATGTTATGTATCTCTGTCAGTTAAAGAAATTTATACACTTTGCAGAGGGAACCAAACAGGAAAATATTGTCATGAATTTAGCTCTCTGTCGTGGTTTAAGCCCAGCCATAACTCGGACCTATGCAGCCGCTTGCTCACACCCCCCTTTCCTCCCCCTGCTCCCAGAGGGATGGGGAGGAGAATCGAAAGAATGTAACTCCCATGGGTTGAGATAAGAACAGTCCAGTAACTAAGGTATAACACAAATCACTGCTGCTACCACCAATAATAATAATGATAAGGGAAATAACAAGGGAGGAGAATACAACCGCTCACCACCCACCGACCGATACCCAGCCCAATCGAGCAGTGATCTAACCCTTCCGGATAACTGCCCCCAGTTTATATCCTGGGCATGATGTGCTGTGGTATGGAATACCTCTTTGGCTATTTTGGGTCAGATGTCTTGTCTCTGCTTCCTCCCGGCTTCCCCTCCTCCCTGGCAGAGCATGAGACTCAGAAAGTCCTTGGTCAGAGTATACATTACTGAGCAGCAACTGAAAACATCGGTGTTATCAGCGCTGTTCCCATGCTGAAAGTCAAAAACACAGCACTGCACCTGTTACTGAGAAGGAGAAAAAATGACTGCTACTGCTGAACCCAGGACATTCTCACACATCAGAGTGGTATACTGGTATTGTAAGAAAGAAGTTCAGGTTCCACCTTTAAGATGTATAAATAATCTCCATAGCCAGGCAGTTTAAAGAGAACAGGCACACCTGCCCAGGCACAAATGATTGCAAATCTTTTCCCCATCCTCAGCAGCCATGAAATGCCCAAAGCCTAAATAATGGAAGAGCTTGAAGTACGTCACAACCTTTCCTGAACAAATGCCAAGAACGCTGGAAGGAGCTCTCAGCCATGGCCTCCCTCATGGGCCTGCTGTAGCCTGCCAGGACAATAGCACCAGAGGATAATGTTTTGCCATCTCACACATAGGAGATGCACCCTATTTTCGGTAGCACCTCCGCCATCCCTCTGCCTGCAGCACAAATGTCCAGGTGCCTCTGAGGATCAGGTTTGGCTCAGGCAGACTTGAGTATGTCTGTAAGCTTTTGACCTTTAATTCTTCCTTTTTCAAGTTCTATTATTTCTGTTTCAAGCACTCTCCTTCTCCATCCAAGGATGGATAGATGGATGGATCTGCAACTGGTGACCTTCTGTTCATTGCCAAAGTGGAAAAAGTCAATGGACCCAGCAAAAGAAATTTGCCCAAAAGCATTGCTTACAATAATTTGTACATACCCTGGATGAAGTGGCTATAGTTCTCATTCTCTCTGAATATACAAGGCTTTGGATAAGTAAGGAGCACCCTGAAATCCAGGAAGCAGCTGCATAATGTGCAGGTGCTCTGGAGAGAATTGGCTCTTCTTAGGGTTATCAGGATTGCCAGATATTGAAAAATTCCACAGAACAAGCTTTATGTAGCTTAAAAGAAATGCCTCTCCTTCTATCCTTGTGTTAATCTTTCCTTAAAATGAACTGCATTTTGCTGAGGATTTCATTCCCAATGTTCCTGAAATGAGAAATGATATTTCGTTTGGTAAGATCAAAGATGGAAATTTATACCAGGACAAGAAGCTGTGAAAACTCTTTAAGAAAATCGATTTCCAATATAAAAGTTCAAGTTATATAGCTTTTATTTAATCTTTTCAGAATGCTTATTTGACTAAGATTTACATGGACACACATTACTTCAAAACTGTACAGCTCGGAATCCAAAGCACAGTCTTAATAATATGTCTCCAGTGATGGATACTAGAAAATCTGCTACTGCATTTACCAGGTCCTGAAAATGGATCATACACAGGATAGAGGGAGGGAAAAAACCAAGCAAATTCTGCAGTGAAGCTGTGACCCAGAAAAACACACCTGCTTCTGCACTCATACTATCTCAAATCACCTTTATTAGAGCTCTCTGCATCAAAGTTATCATCCTCTAGCCTGCAAAACTGCATATCTGGGGAAGATGTTCTGGGTTAGGACTGCCAAGTGAAAGAAGGTTACTTTTCTGGTGGGTTCAGTGTGAGGACTAATTGTTTTAACTTCACTACTCCTATTTTAAATCCTTTTGGACTTCTGAGTTTTGATGTTTCCATCTAGAAATACTCCTCAGAAATATTGCCCTTCCTCACAGTAGCTTTGTAGGGCTTAGCAACTTGACACATGCAGAGCATTTTTAAGGTGTACATTATGCTCAGCTTTATTATTGCAGACCTGGATATTCACTTTTCCTAAGAAAAGGTACCAGGCCTCCTAAATAAAAATCTTCTAGGCACTTTATGGAAATAAAATATTAAACATGGGGCACTGAACACCTACTTTGGACTATCTCTTATCTCTGCATGTACGCACCAGCCAAGTGCAGCCTCATTTAATTCTGTTTTAGCCTAATTGCTGGGTACCTACCATGTCCATCTGTATGCATTACAGTGAATATGTGCACTGAGGGTTTAATGAGTCAGACACCTGCTCAGATGAACAATTGGCTTAGCATTATCATTGGTAATATCATCCATACATTTATGCTGCTCTTAATTTAAAAGGAGTGCCAGTGTATCAAAATAAATGGAGATGCAGACTAGAACTTATTAGATTACTCCAGCCAGGCTGCAGTAATAGTGACATGTCTTCAGGACCATCCTCTGGCAATGCAACGGGAATGGCTGCAGCCACACAGTTGAAGAGTGAGAGCCCTCAAAGCAGGACAGTCCTGTTGAGAATGTTCCTGCCAAAGGTGCCTGAGAATCCAGGGGGAAAATCCCAGTTGATCTGGATCACAGCCATGACCTGGAGCACATCTGTGCTTTAAATGTGTAATAGCAGAAAAGGTCAAATCTCACAGCAAAGACATGTTCTCTGGCCCTGTTTAATTTGCCCTCATTTAATTGCTAGTGAGCCCAGAACAGCAAAGTATCTGTCTGAAAAGCACAGAGCGGGGGAAGCCATTTCAATTTAGCTCCTCTTACACAAAAAAACCATCCTCATGTTTCCATACCATTAATATGATTCTCATGCAATTTTCTGTTCTCAGAAAGATTTGACTATTATGTAGCTTATTCTGAGTAACTATAGATACTCCCAAGTCAAACATCCCAAACAGCCACCCACAGCCAGAAGTCTTGTTATGGTTGTGTTTATGGTGGCATTTCAGAAAAAATAATGCAGGGGAACAATGAACAAGAGCATAGATACAACAGGATCATAAAAGCCTACTTCATACTCAGTACATAAACTGGCATTCCCAACCTTGTTTTCATTTATGCTGCTTGAAGTATTTAGCTGACATTTCTCTCATGGGTTTTTTCAAGGCCTGAAGGAACAGACCTTCCAATACAGGCCTTTTTCAAAGCAGATTCTGTGGCACTCAATCCTGTGTTTTACTAGTGTGGTACTCCTGATTGCCCTAATTACTGTAAGCAATTCATTCCATCTTTGAATGCCCAATTCCTGGGTTCTGCTATTTCAGCACTCTCTTTTCCATTAAGTTCAAGTCTCTTTTCATAGCAATTCTGACTCACCCCACTTCTGCCCTGCTTGAGAGACATTTCTTTATATTTGCTGAATCATCCTTCCACTTCCCTTCCTTCACCTTATGATTTATCAGTCTTATCACTGATTACTAATGGTAAAAATGATCATGACTTTCCCACTAATACTTGGTCATATTATTCCAAAACTACTGTGCAGACTCAGTTCACCTGCTTCCACCAGAAAAGCCCTCAACTAATTAATACCAAGATAAGGACTAAGAGAGACTGCTAAGGCTTAGAATGTTTTTTATACGAAAATGAGAGGGTGCTATCAAATTCTTGCTGGTACCTGCTTAAACACACAGGACGTATATGTGTGCATATGTTTGTATGCATGCATGTATATATATGTCTTTTCCCTTTTCCACCTATTATATATTGCACTCCATTTGTGCATATTGTAATGCTTCTCTCTTCTATAATCAGAAACAGCATTCATCTCAATGTTACTGGGAGTTCCAGAGGGGCTCTTAGATTGCACGTCATCACAGACTTTTTGTTTTAAAACTCTCTGTAGTAATGGCTTGCCAAAAGATAACATTGGGAAGTGGAATATATCCAAGCAATATGGCTGTTCCATAATTTCATCCAGTAAGACTAATGAAAGTTTCTTTCGCCATTAGATAAGACATCACTACCATGGCAAAGTATTTCAGAAATATTAGTATCAATAGTATTTCATCTAAAGGTCAAAAGTTCAAAAACATGCAAAATTCATCACTGTATTTATTACAGGGTTTCCAAGAGAAAATATTCTGAGGCAGAATGAACACTCTGAAAAGCAAAAACGACTCTGCACACTGAAATTTAACAAGTGAAAGTACTGATAGCTGGTCAAAGATTAGCAATTTCCTAGCTTTCCATAGAGAAGTCAGTCACCTGTGCTGCTGACTTACTTACTATATACTGAATAAGTCAGTCCTCTGCTTTAACAAATTATTTGTTTTAGAGAATGAATTTCCATCTATTTGTTATATGTCCTTCATTGGCTTTTATACAGCTAAAAAAACACAATATAAACCAGAACACAGCCCATCATGCAACATAACCTTCTGTAAATATTGTAGGAGACTATGCTTCAAGTATGAAACTAGTTTACAAGCACTGAAGTTGGAAGGTCTATGCCACACACCTCTTTTGTGGTGGTAGAAGGAAAAGACATCCTTAAATAAAACCGAATGGAATGACTAGTTTGGCACTGCTCCTCCAGTCATTATACCACATGTGTTGCTGGTAAGCCAAAAAGGAAAATCAGATTTATGCTCTTAACAATGAAGAATCATTCCAACAGGCTTTTGATTCTTGGCAGTCTTCATATGCACAGGAATTTGACCCTGCATAGACGTTGGAAATGATTTGATACTAGAAACTGCAAAGGATGCAAGATCAAGAGAAAGACTCATGTCAGACCAAGGTCCAATTTTATTTAAAAGACCACCACCTCTGCCCACAATAGTTACAGCAGCAACACCTCTCTACTTCTTACTGAGCAGACACTGCCCAATAGTCCTTTTGACACAACAAATTTGCAATGAGTGAGAAGACAGCAAAAGATCTGATGTACTACCCCCATGCCATGATTTCCTTCACATCCTGCCAAAAAAACACAAGCCTACTTCTAACCTTTATAGTGCATTCAGAACACAGTATACTGTGCATTATTTGGCAGTGATCTGCTGCTTTTCAGTGCCTTCCAGAGTGGATGTGTCACCAGTCTCTGTTTCTTCAGATGTCAACACCCAGATGATGTCCACAGCAGACATAGAAAGGATTAGAGATCCTGTATGCTTCCTGTTCATGTATATACAAAGCTGCTGCACAGGTGAGAGCCACACATTGAGGGCTGCAGGATACCAAGGGAGAAGGGGACACATGATACTATATTTTTTCACAGGGACCCTGTTATTAGCATCCATCAAGGGTCTGGTGTGGAAAAGATTTGCTTTACTCACAGGTGTTTGACTGTGTGTAACAGAATTTGGTACGTATTTCCTCTCCTCAAGTTTCTATTTGCATATTTATTTCGGATTTTATAACTTTATTTGCTCTACTGTTGCTCACACCCTTGAAAAGAGTGAGGAGACCAACAGTATTTCAAGTTTGAATGAAGGCAGGGATGATTAACAGTCTTCTTCCATCCGTAATGGCTCAGGGGAAAGTAATTTTTTCCTCTCAGACATGGATCTCTTCACAGCTGCCCATACCACTAAGGAACCCAATGTGCTTAATGGGGAGCAGAATACAGTTACTCTTTAATGCAGTAGCCCTTCTAAGTGCTACACTGAAGGATAAACTAAGTTTTAGCTCTAATATGCATGTTTTGTGTGTTGCATTAGCTTAACGACTGAGCTCAGAAGGTGATTTCATCATGATAGTGGCAGTCCTTGAAATGCTGCCTCATCTGAAAAAGTTAATTGGAATAAAAATACTTTCTGTGCTGCCACACTTGAAAATGCCAGAAATATGTGAGATTCAGAGTCCAGAACACAGTTTTCTCCTGTCCTAGGGAACACATTTTAATTTAAGACTATAGAACTTGTTGTAAAGGGTTTTAGAAGTTTCATGTCTTATCTCAAGGACATTGAGTACATCAAGCTTAGCACAAATGTAGCTTTATTTCCAAACCAAACAAATCTGGCCTGATTAAAAACCTTAAAAATAGGTATATTTTTACAGAAGGTGACATGGATACCACATCTTTTGAGTACATTGAGTACATGCTCAGATATACTGTTATAGATGGTATGTAACATAATATTTGCTGCATGCTCCAGAACCTGCCAAGTGTTTTCTATAACCCCTCCGTTTATTAAAATATTCCAGATACATCTGTACTGCACTAAATCCTATGCTGCTATTTGGCATGCACTGTATCTTCAGACTGTTCTGCAGAGTTAAACTGTGCCAAGACTGAAGTATTGATTGCTACTTATTGCACACTGCACTCCAATAAATCCTCTCTGTGTCCTGGCTAGCCACATATATATAGCCCCAGAGAAATCACTTCTGCATTTTAATAGCCCTGCCCCAGTGGAATAAGGCACTAGCAAGAACCTTTCATAATTCTGTGAGATGAAAAAATGTATCCAGCTGAGCCATTAGCATACACATAGTAAGCAAAAGCAACTGGCTGCCACGTCTTCAGTTTAGCTCAGAGAGCTGGAACAGGGGTGTCTGCACCTGGGTTAGAGGCTATAACCAAGAGAAACAGAGAAGTTGAAACAGGGAGAGGCTAAAACTTCTCTGTGGTCCTATATGAAAGACAGACTTTATATTGTGATGTCCATGCCACATTTTCATATATATTTTTTATCCTACGTCAGCATACACTGACTCCTCTTTTCATGACAGTTAGCATTCTAACTGAGCAAGCTTTTTAGGACAATTCAAAAGAACGGTTACTGCACACTATATTTTAAAATTATACATATGTGCTTATGGAAAAACTGACTCATGAATCTGGAAATAAAAAGCAAATACTGTTAGATCACCCTGCTCTATGCAAACACACCCAGCACTGGGAATATATAACAGGAGTTAGAGGCATGCACACACCTGCTGGGCTGTGATCCTATTAGCACCACAGAGGTGTGCTGGGATGGCTGCTCTGATCAGAGTGTTGGAATGGAAGGATACAGGCTCTTCAGGAAGAACAGGCAGGGGAGATGAGGAGGGGGTGTCGCCCTCTGCGTCAATGACCAGCGGTAGTGTGCAGAGCTCTACCTGAGGAGCTTATGGGTCAAGATTAAAAGGAGGGCAGTCTGGAGAAGAGACCTCCCAGGGGAGATCGTATAGCAGCCTTCTAGTACCTAAAGGGGGCCTATAAGAAATCTGGAGAGGGACTTTTTACTAAGGACGTTGTAGTGACAGAGCAAGGGGGAATTGCTTTAAACTGAAAGAGAATAGATTTAGATTAGGCATTAGGGGGAAGTTCTTTATTTCTTTCCAGTGTCTCACTTCCAGGTGAGGCACTGGCACAGGTTGCCCAGAGAAGTTGTGGCTGCCCTATCCCTGGAAGTGTTCAAGGCCAGGTTGGATGGGGCTTTGAGCAACCTGGTCTGGTGGAAGGTGTCCCTGCCTATGGCAGGTGGGGTTGGAACTGGATGATCATTAAGGTCACTTAAAAACCAAACCATTCCATATTTCTATGATTCTATTAAGCTAGAGACTAAAAGTTATTACCTCAGTTTAACTTCATCTTGACCACCAGTGTTTCCCATATAGTTGTCTGGAAATACATCCATTTTGGAGATACTACTGACATGCCTATATTTTATCAGAAGTGTGTGGGAAAAATTTGTCAAGTTGGAATACAGAAAAATTACAGAATGATAGAGGAATCCTTCCCAAGGATTGACTACATTTTCGAAGCAGCTTACAGTGACTTGTAGAGCCAGTTACTTTCCTTCAGTAATTACCAAGCAATGACACATTTGGGCAGCTCAAATGTTCACTTGCGGTGCCTACTCAGTACCATTTTTAGCTCCGTTATACTCAGGAAATTAAGCCTATTCTACAGCATTTGAGTGTGTGTCTGTCCTTCCCACTAATACTTGGTTGACTTCCATCAAATCTGACACTTAGAGGCTTTAATAGATAGTAGATGACAATTTGTTGCTTGGACAAGCATCTAGAGCATTTTAGATGTCCACATGCATCCTCCATCTGCTGCTCCAGAGAGGTGCAGGTCTTCAGGATATTTTGCGTCTTAGCTCCAGTCCTACATGGAAGTCTCTAGGGCAGCATGCCAGCTTTAGACAATGACATAAATGTCTAGAGACCTGAATCCTGACCTAAATTCCATCAAGTTTTGTGAAACTCCATTGCCTGCTGAGTTAACAGCCATAGCATAAAGCTTAATATTTATCCATCATCTTTAAAATGCCAGTTCAGAGCTGGCCACTGCTAGGTATTGCCTCTTTCAAACTGCTAGATGTGGGTGTGGAAGAGCCTTGAGATACTGTGAAGAGGCTTAGATTAAGTAGAGAGGGAACTGCAGGAATTACAGGGTTCTCGTAAAAGGCATGCTGGGCAATCTGTGATTATTGCAGTGAGGTCAAGGCTGGAAATCAGACATGGACTTAAAGAAAACTAGACTTCCTTATTTCCACTGTTTCCCCTGTTCATTGTATAACTGCTTACATTGCTGCTTGCTGATCTCTCTGGACACAAATAACCAGGCCCTGATTCATTTGCAGACTTTGCTAATCATCTTTCCTTGCGGCTCATGAGTAATGGTACTCCCAAGGAAGATCCAAGGCATTGCTCTGTAAGAAAGCAGCTGCAGGTGGATTTTGGTCATGGCTCTTAGCTGTTGTACACAGACCCAGTGCTGAGGAAGGCATCTCTCCCTCTCAGTTGTTTGCTGTAATGCAGTATACCATATTTGCCAAATTTATGCTGAATAAATATTCAATGACTAATTTAACCTATTGTTCTGACTGCCTGATTCTAATAAGGCATAGATGAATTATTAGCCAGTAAAAATCTAAAGTGCATCTTTAAATCCCACTGTGATCAATCAGTCACACCACAAAATAGACAGGCCCTAAAGCCTTGTTGAATACTTCTGGTGCGAGGGCTGAAAACTTCTGAGTGAGGAAAGGTCCAGGTTGAGCCTAGATTAAGCATTTCATTTGTACATTACTGTGTCAGCCATATGCACTGTGATAACTTTTGTCCACAGAATTTACTGTCATTAAAGCCTTTTAAGTTAGAAGCTTACTGTATTTTAATTTTTAATTTTCTTTTTTACTGTGTACTGAGAGGTTCCCCAGAATTTGTCAGAGAACCAGAGAGACTGAACAGAAGCTTTGTAAGCAACCCTGATAAAAAGGGTGGAAATTAGGACAGGAAGCACCAGAACAATCACTCTGAGAGAAACGAGACAAGTGTAACTTAGAGGTGAATTATGATCCAGTTTCATGCAGAAGTCTTATACCAGCTCCCCTATAAATCGCACTCTATCTGGATTCAGAGCCTAACATAACGCTCCAAGTCACTGCTCTTTAGGATGGGAAAAATCAAGAACTTAGACTATGTGAGATCTTCCCATCTTATGCCCTCTTGCTTCTTCTTCAAGATCTTCTTCACTCAGATCAGGAGAAGCACCATTGCATTAACACACCACTATTTCAGCACATGGAATCTTGGAGCTCCTGCTTGGACTCAGTGGGCAAGTATCACTCAGCAGTTTTGCTTTCAATCATCTGTCAGCCACAGAGGAGCAGGCAGGGTGAGGACGTGGGCCCTAATCTCTGGTGCACTGCAGAAAGGTACCAGAGTTCATCTGTCACAGCAGAAAGAGTTAAATGTCTTCTGCATGTTCTGGTGATCTACTGGCAATGGATCATAGAATCATAGAATAGTTAGGGTTGGAAAGGACCGTAAAATCATCTACTTCCAACGCCCTGCCATGGGCAGGGACAACTCACACTAAACCATGCCACCCAAGGCTCTGTCCAGCCCGGCCTTGAACACCGCCAGCGATGGAGCATTCACAGCTTCCTTGGGCAACCCATTCCAGTGCCTCACCACCCTCACAGTAAAGAATTTCTTCCTCATATCCAATCTAAACTTCCCCTTTCTAAGTTTGAACCCGTTACCCCTTCTCCTATCACTACAGTCCCTAATGAAGAGTCCCTCCCCAGCATCCCTATAGGCCCCCTTCAGATACTGGAAGGCTGCTATGAGGTCTCCACACAGCCTTCTCTTCTCCAGGCTGAACAGCCCCAACTTTCTCAGCCTATCTTCATACGGGAGGTGCTCCAGTCCCCTGATCATTCTCGTGGTTCTCCTCTGGACTTGTTCCAACAGTTCCATGTCCTTTTTATGTTGAGGACACCAGAACTGTACACAATACTTCAAGTGAGGTCTCACGAGAGCAGAGTAGAGGGGCAGGATCACCTCCTTCAGCCTGTTGGTCACGCTCCTTTTGATGCAGCCCAGGATACAGTTGGCTTTCTGGGCTGCAAGCACACACTGAAGCCAACTCATGTTCATTTTCTCATCGACCAGCACCCCCAAGTCCTTCTCTGTAGGGCTGCTCTGAATCTCTTCTCTGCCCAACCTGTAGCTGTGCCTGGGATTGCTCCTACCCAGCTGTAGGACCTTGCACTTGGCATGGTTAAAGTTCATCAGGTTGGCATCAGCCCACCTCACAAGCGTGTCAAGGTCCCTCTGGATGGCATTCCTTCCCTCCAACGTATCAGCTGAACTACACAGCTTGGTGTCATCGTCAAACTTGCTGAGGGCCCACTCAGTCCCACTGTCCATGTCACTGACAAAGATGTTGAACAAGACCGATCCCAACACCAACCCCTGAGGGATGTAGAAGTGCCACTTAATCCTCAATATTTGGTACCTACGCCACTGGCAAGTGAAATAAAATCATAACACTATAGTCTTGTTCTTCCTGCATTTGGAAAATATTGAATGCCTGTCTACATGTGGCTGCTTAAAATTGCAAATTTACAAAATGGTTTGTCATGGTATATTTGACTAATATTTTTCCTAATAAGGAAAAAAAATGCCTGGCAAGTTGTGTAACAAAAATGCTTTCAATAGTTCTTGCTATCTCCAGCTTGCAGTTCTCTCTGGCATTATTGATGTTCAGTCCATCTATTTCAAAGCCCCGATTCATTAAATAATTTTGTAAATTAAAAGAAATGTGCTATCTCCAGCAGACAAGGAGTGAATAGATCTTCCAGGCTACCACCAAGCCTTCAAAAGGCTTTTGAAATCTCATTACTCAAGTATCTAATGGACAGACTAACAGTTGCTGCATGGTCTTTTCTCTTTACTATGCATTGTATATGACTGACAAAAATCAGCATTCACTGTGTTGGTAAATGGGGTGGATAATCTACCAGCTTTGATTCTCCGCAATACAATTTTCCATTAATGTTTACATATCATAAACGAATAAATGTAAATGTATTTTAAGACGATTGGCATACTGCATATCGTAGTATTTTTAAAAAGTGACCATAAAGCCTTATTACAACCATTTCACTTTATCCATTACCTAAAGTAACATGAAATACATTTTTAACAAACCCAACCTTTCCCTCATGTCTTTCTTGAAAAATCCAAAGCCATTTAAGCATAACTAAGGTTTGGATTTATTAATGTCTAATGATGCACAAGTTCCAGTTGTAGCCTTATGCAAATCAGGGTGCTGAAAATCACTTTCTCCCCACTTTTCCTTCCTCCTTCCCTTCCTTCCTCTCCCCAAATGAGGCCTGAATTCACACTGACCTGTTTTTGACTACAGATGCCAATACAATCTTTCTCCCCTGCAAACCTCCCCATCCTAAAGAAGAAAAAAATAAATCCAGAACTTAAGGTGATCTCACATAAGCTTTGACTTAAATTATATATGGATTCCAATATTACAGCACATACACAATTATGAACTCCTAAGTTACATTTTCTTACTAAGTTGGGTTAAAAATCACTCACATGAGAAAGTCTGCCAATTCCTGAATTAACAAAGCAGCAGTTAGCAAAATATATTAACCAAGACAAAACTACATATCCCTTAAATATTTAGACTTGGATATTCTAGAAAGAGCAATGAAATTATATTTTCAGAAATACACTACACGCATCTAACTCTGCCCGACCACTCCAGTAGTAGTTTGATAAACGATCCCAGCAGGGCAAAGAGCATTGCTGGGCTGTCCAAACTGTCTTCTGACTGCCTTTTCAGTCTTCTGACCGCAGAATTTAAGTTGAACCATTGCCAGAAAAAGAAAAAAATACTGACCATCATCCAAATTTGTGCAGATACTTGACCCTGCAACAACTTTACTTCAATCCCTTTCCTCTGATTTATATTTTACTTGTCTTGGTATGTGTGTGAAAGCCTGCTTTCAGCTATGCACCTACCCTGCCTGAAAAAGCCTTACAGCAGCGCCAAGGGCTGCCTATTGACAGGCTCAGGGAAAGGAAGCCATGTGTCTAAGTGGAGAGGTGCATTTCAGACCCAGAGACCTTTTACACAGAGCAGATGGAATCAGCATGGGATGAGGAAACTAACTTAATGCCATGACTGCAGGAAAGCACTAAGAGATGCAAATTTTGGCTCAGCTCTGCAAGGAGAACCAACATATCCATTTGCTATCTCTGTTCAGAATGAGGGGGCTCTCGCTGCACGGGCACACAGAGGGCACGATTACAACCATTACTGGCTAGCAATTGTTGAACAAAATTGTATTTAAAAATCCTGGTTCACAAAACATAACACGTCGTGTTATTTTCTGTTAAGACCTCAGATGCATTGAATTCAAGTTTCTTATCAGGAAGTTGCCTTGTGAGCCATAGCGGTATCATAAAGCACAGCTTTATGCAGCACATGGGACTCCAGTGCAGGACTGCTCCACCACCACTTCCCAATTTTCTGTCCTGGAAGCAGCAACCTTAGAATCCCAAAATGCTTCAGAGCCCTAGTTAAATCTGAGGTGCACTTTTGGATCCATGGAAGAACTCATCCTCAGACTACACCAAGCCTGGAGGACCACCATCTCCACATTTGTTTGGCAAACGTCTTTGTACACCTACCCCATGAGGAGGCATTTTTTCGCTGGAAAAATACCATGTTGTTGGTGTTTGCTGTGTAAGTTTTTTACTCTGAGAGAATTTCTTCTAGAAATTCTGACAAATTTCAAAGAGGAACAAAACCACATGTCAATAATAGTGATATGTTTCTCTGAAGCACAATTCCATGAATCTGGCCAGTTCTGATTAAGGTGAGCTAGGAATGACTGTCCTCAAAATGTACTTCCATTGTTTCTCTTCCAACAAGGAATCAGCCTGTTCCAAAAGTCCCAAACATATGTGCTGAGCAATTTGATTTGCCTGAACAAAGAGATTAATAAAGAGCTGAACAAAATGTGTGCATGGGAGCAGGCACAGTATCATGACTTGTGAGCTGTATTATCCTGCAGTCACAACAGGATGAGCATGTCCTATGGTCATTTTGCACTTCAGTTTGGGAAGTAGTTTGGAGAGTCTGGTTTGCATCTGTCTTTGGGACTAATGAAAAGAAGATGGAGAACTGCCTTTGAAAGGCAGACACATTGATTCATCATACTATTGAGGTGTCAGTCCAAATGGGTATTTAATTTACTTTTGAAATCCAAATATTAATTCCCTTTGTTTACTCCCTCCTTCACATCCTCCTCTTGCAACACTTTGCTCTTCTTACATGTTTTTAAAATTCATGTGCATTCTCAGCGGGAACCAGAATGATCTTAAATTCCTGAGTGACTGGGTGGCTCACCGAGATTTCTTTATGACTAATGAATTTTCACACTCCCTCAAAGCTTCATCATTAAGGCCATTGTTTCTCCAAGGAGATGTCCTTGCGCATTCAAAAATTGCACAACGTTCCTCCCATGTGCTTTGTAGCAGATGCAGCTGAGTTCCGAACACCTGCAGAGAGACTCAGCTACTTTGTGAGTTGGTATCAGCCATTAGTTGGTAAGCTCTAAGGATAACATCTGCTCACGTAACTGTACTCTTATTCCTCCTCCTTTTCTTCCTGTTCTTATTTTATAAAGTTTACGGCAGAGTTATATAAATTTTCAATAAACCATGATTTGCTCTCAATTGAAATCATTAGGTACATGACACGATGTGTCTGTGAAACTGCGGATTGCGACAAAATGGGATTTCTGAATCTTTATCTCATGTTTCTGCTGTTCAACTGTCTCTGACCTCTCTCTGTAGCCTCACCATTCCCACACGTTTTAAAGGAACAAACTTTGGGGGAAGGAGTGACCATGTTAATCACAAATGTAAAGCAATCTTTTCTTCTCTAGTCTTTCCAGAACGTCTGTTTGCTTTCAACATGAAAAGCTATAGCTGTGAGGGTGAGGAGGTCAGTAGATATTCAAGCTCATGCAAGTCTCAAGCAATGACAAGAGAGAATGAGCATTTTTCTTCTGGTTTTACTTGAACTTCTATAGAGAATGAAGTCCTTTCCTCTGAAAAACCTGGCTGTTTGATGAGATGGCAGCACTAAGTAAGTGACAACGTGAGATGTCTTTGAGCTTTTTATGTGATAAAATTAAGTAATAATTATAAGAGAATTTTAGAAGTGCCAGAAGAAGAGCTACTATCCATTTCCCCGGTATCTAATTGTTAGACAAGCTTCTCACACAGTCTAGCACCTTGCAACTGTTACTGGTTGGTTTTAGCGAGCGTGCTTTATGCCTCCTTCCTTCCTTAAGCCAGTTTTCCCCTTTCTCCAGAAAACAAACCTTTGGGCTTGAACAGCTTCATAACCTGACATAAGACACCAGAGCACGGCCGGAAGAAATCCCCTTCTTTTGTATGCAGCACCCCTAGTGAGTCTTATTAGAGCAGTCAGGAAGAACTTCTCAGTTTCTTTCCATCAACCTCCTGCCCGTACAAACCCTGCTCCCACACCACAAAGGCAGCTCTGCCTAATTGGTTTCTCTGACTCCTGCCCTCCAGATGAAGCCCTTGGCACAAATAAGCCTGAGAGCTGAGCCAAAACTCCTTTTGGGCATTTTTCCTCTCAGCACACGCTTCTGCAAGACCATTTTCTGCCAGGCAAAGAAGAGATGTGGTTGACCTCAGGACAAAATCAATTGCTGTCAGGACCCAGAAAGGCTGTTTCTGATCTCGGCTGACAGATTTAAGGGTGTGCACAGGGGTATATTTTAGTGTCTTCATTCTGCTGTTAATCATTAATGATCAGGGATCAATGGTGGCCTTTCCCAAGGAACAGAAACACAGAGTCTGTCTTCTTTGAGGATTTTGCAGGGTAAGATGCTGGCTGATAGCTAAAAGACTTCTTTCAAGGCACAAAAGGGAGTGTAAAATGGCTGACGTTTGTGTGGGTTTGGGAGTGGACAGGGAAGAAAGAAGCTTTGTCAGCCTTTATTCCTCATTCTTTCTTCTTATTGACCAAACTCCAACTGCACACAAACATGCACAGCTTATTACACAAAGCTGCTGTTTGCATTTTCAGTGTGGTAGTTGGTTGCAGCCTTGATCTTAGCCTCTAGACACTGTATATGTAAGTCACGTCTATAGAGCACTAGTGTCCTGGGTTCAGCAGTAGCAGTCATTTTTCTCCTTCTTAGTAGCTGGTGCAGTGCTGTGTTTTCGACTTTCGGCCTGGGAACAGCGCTGATAACACCGATGTTTTCACTTACTGCTTGGAAATGTTTTGGTCTGGCCAAGGACTTTCTGAGTCTCATGCTCTGCCAGGGAGGAGGGGAAGCCGGGAGGAAGCAGAGACAGGACACCGGACCCAAACTAGCCAAAGAGGTATTCCATACCACAGCATGTCATGCCCAGGATATAAAACCAGATGGCAGAGACCCGGAAGGGTGGGGGTTTGCTACTGGGTCGGGCTTGGTATCGGGTGGTGAGCAGTTGTATTCTCTTCCCTTGTGTTTCCCTTGTCATTATTATTATTGGTCGTAGCAGTAGGGGTTTGTGTTATACCTTAGTTACTAAACTGTTCTTATCTCAACCTGTGGGAGTTGCATTCTTTCGATTCTCCTTCCCACCCCTCTGGGAGCAGGGGGAAGAAAGAGGGGGGAGAGAGTGAGAGAACTGCATGAGGGGCTTAAACCACAACAACTAGTGACACTAAAAAGGATTTTTGTAGAAGTCAAGGGCAAAATTATTTGACTCCCCTTCAATGGGAGTTCGATCCCTTTCAAAATGATAATGAACGACAGAATCATACCCCAGCTGTTCACAAATTGGTGCCATTAGCAGAAGAAAGTGCATACTAATCAATAAGCCTTGGAACTTAATGGCTCTGAAGTCTTGGTGGGTTGGCAATTTACATCTGCTTACAGCACTGTACCTAGTCACAACAATTTACCCTCTTCTCTCCTGTTGAAACCCACCGATATAAATTGACTGACAGGCACTAGCTAATTCTTCCTTCCAGTCTCATAAATATCCCTTACAAAGGTCTGTTTAGGAATCAGCAGATCTTAAACAAGGAATGGGTAAAGAGGCTTACTGTTCAATAGAATCATAGAATCACAGAATAGTGAGGTTTGGAAAGGACCTTAAGATCATCTAGTTCCAACACCCCCTGCCAGGGGCAGGGACACCTCACACTAAACCATGCCACCCAAGGCTATGTCCAATCCAGCCTTGAACACCACCAGCGATGGAGCATTCACAACTTCCCCAGGCAACCCATTCCAGTGCCTCACCACCCTCACAGTAAAGAATTTCTTCCTCATATCCAATCTAAACTTCCCCTGTTTAAGTTTGAACCCATTACCCCTTCTCCTATCACTACAATTCCTCATGAAGAGTCCCTCCCCAGCATCCCTATAGGCCCCCTTCAGATACTGGAAGGCTGCTATGAGCTCTCCACACAGCCTTCTCTTCTCCAGGCTGAACAGCCCCAACTTTCTCAACCTATCTTCATACGGGAGGTGCTCCAGTCCCCTGATCATCCTCGCGGCCCTCCTCTGGACTTGTTCCAGCAGTTCCATGTCCTCTTTATGTTGAGGACACCAGAACTGCACACAGTACTTCAAGTGAGGTCTCACAGGAGCATAGTAGAGGGGCAGGATCACCTCCCTCAACCTGCTGGTCGCGCTCCTTTTGATGCAGCCCAGGATACGGCTGGCTTTCTGGGCTGCAAGTGAAAACTGCAATAAGATAGCATCATGTTTTCCCATCAGATTTATGTTGCAACTCTGTAGGTTTACTCAGAAGACTGCTTATGCCCTTCTGAACTTGTAGAGATCAGGTTTCAATTTATTCAATCTCATCTGAGGCACTTGTGTTCCCCATCTCCTGAGATCCAGCTTCCTTCCTCTTGCTCAAGACCTGCTCAAATCAAAGGGCTCCATAACCTACTGCAATTCCAGCTTGGGAGCCCACCCCAGACAGCCCACACCTGTTTGTGCAGGGAAAGGCAGAACCTGCGGCACCAGAGGACTGACTCTGCACTGCAGATTGCACTGGTGGCTTTAATCGGAGGAAAAACCCACTCACAGCAACTTCCAACTTCTCCCTCTGAAGTTTTCACTCAGGAGCTCCAGCCAGCTCACCTCCAGGAAGATCAACTACTCTCCTATAATAGAAACTTATCAGAGAAAGAGCATTTCACAAAGCTTTCCCAGAAATTATCACCATTTCTCCCCCAGTTGCCAAGGAAACCAACAATGGACTCTTGGCAATGTAGAGAGCAGCCAAGAAAAAAAAGAGGTTTGCAGACACCTGAAGGAGCATGAGTGCTTTTTCTCTAAGAAAATTTTCAGCATTACTGACATGGACTACTTACACAGAAAGACTCGTAGGAAGGTCCATCGAATCTCCTACTGATCTGAGACAGTGTAAGGGATATGTCCACTTACACTCCACTGCAACATGGAAATGGGAGTATCACATTGCTCAAAGGTTTACTGTTTGGCATCATACCTTAGCTTGCCAATAATTTTTATATATCATAAAAAGACCTTTAAAAGACTATTTCATAGTATTTTTGTTCTCTTAAAACAATAATAATTTTGTCTCTGAGATACACTTATTCCTTTTTGAAAGCCCGTTCCCCAGTGAGTTCTGTCTGATCCGGCTTTTGGACAAAACGTAATTATAGAGATAACAGTCAATTACATTAATAGTTAAAGGTGCAGAACCAAATCTGTTTCTCTCAGGGTTCTCCTTTATCACTGTTTCAGTCATTTGATGTAGGAGAGGGATTTACAGGTGAAATGAGAAGTAGCCTGAGAGCTAGAGAAGGCCCATGGCACACCACCAACGGGGAATAAGACAGGAGAAATTTATTGAAACCCCTTCTCCACAACTGAGCTTGAAGAAGTCTGAAATTGTATCCCAAGGTCCTATTATTAAAATAATTAATGTCTGGCATAAGGAATAATCTTCAATTGCACACATTAGACTAGAACTTACAAGACATGGTTGTCACCAAGCATTTCACTTATTCTCTCTTTTCCTAAACACTATGCAGGACAAGGACAGCAGCAGTGCACTCAGAAGCATTTTGTGAGGACAAGTGAATGAAGATTAGAAAAAGCTCAGAAGCTATACCACTGAGGACAAAGTTTATTAACAGAATTTATACAAGTGATACGTGTTCTGCAGATTCACATTTTCACCTTGTTATTCAGCACTTCTCTTTCATCACAGAAGTTATGAGCAACTGAATGAAATGTAGATAAACACATCATAGTTATGTTGTGGCCTAGACTGTCAGCTGGCCTTAACTCTTCTCTCTCCACTTGCTGATTTCAAGATATTGCAACAAATCTAAGGCACCCTGTAGGCTCCTTGATGTTTCAAATACTCACAAAAATCACAGATCATCCATATACAAGGAGATAAAACAGCTGCAGACAAAACAGCTTCTCATGTTTGGCTCACCCAAACAGTCATGGATGCCCAGAGGACAGAAGAAAAACTAGAAGTGATCAGGCCAGAGGTATGAAAGCTCTGAAAACCTCTTGGAAGTACCTGAGTGTGAGTACTGAGCAGAAAACAGCACTTGAGATGGTGCAAGGAAGTCATTAACTCAAAAAGCACAGACAGCTATGGAACTGCTCTCATGCTCCACCACAGTTGTAGAGAGAAACCTGTTGCCAGAATCCTGGCCAGGCTGAGCCAGAGTCTGGCTCCACAAACCACTTCTGAAAGCCAGAGGCTTCTGGAAGGAGAAGAAAACAAAAAGTGGGCTATTTGCACCAACAAATTGCCAGTTACGGGTGAGACTCCAGAAGGACAATATCTCTAGATTGCTGCAGACTTCCATATATGCTTCTACTTTCTAGGTCTCTCTTGCTGTGGATGCCGGGATGGAAGACTGCCTCACTAGGTGGGAGATACAGAGAGGGCACAGTGTCATGGAAGCTCTTCAGCATTCAGACAGGTCAGCATCACCACCCCACACAAAAGCATCACTTGTGTCTGGGGGATTTTTTTAAATGGAAACCAACCTGTATTCAACCAGCTCAAGGGTGCTCTTGCAAGAAAAAACAGGTTCTACCCTGGCTTGCCTCTGCAAATGATATCGTCTTCTTCAGTAAGAACTGATTTTATTAGGTATCATGTCTTTGAAAGTCATCTTTAGCAGAAACAATACAGAGAGTAAGGCACCTCACAGAGCAATACAAAACCTGTATATGCCTACAGCAGGCTTTGACTATTAAATTTGAGACTTGAATTCTTTTCACATCTTGTGTTTGGACTTTCCCTGGGCTCTCTTGCTCTCTCATCCACGTCCTTCAGTCTAAATAAAATGTTTATTTCAAAATAAATTCATAGATGTCAATAAATGCATTAATCAAACCAATACATCTTAGAATCATAGAATCATAGCATAGTTAGGGTTGGAAAGGACCTTAAGATCATCTAGTTCCAAACCCCCTGCCAGGGGCAGGGACACCTCACACTAAACCATGTCACCCAAGGCTATGTCCAACCCAGCCTTGAACACCACCAGGGATGGAGCATTCACAACTTCCCTGGGCAACCCATTCCAGTGCCTCACCACCCTTGCAGTAAAGAATTTCTTCCTCATATCCAATCTAAACTTCCCCTGTTTAAGTTTGAACCAGTTACCTCTTGTCCTCTCACTACAGTCCCTCATGAAGAGTCCCTCCCCAGCATCCCTAAAGGCCCCTTTCAGATACTGGAAGGCTGCTATGAGGTCTCCATGCAGTCTTCTCTTCTCCAGGCTGAACAGCCCCAATCTTGCCTAAAATATAACATTTCCTTGGGGATGGTCAAACTATTTGAGGCCTTCAGGTCCTAGAGGTCGCTGTACTGTACGTAAACTGATGTAGTCACGGTGGCACAGTGGAGCACATGTGCAGCACCAAAAATCTGGCACAGCTTTAGCAGCTGCTCCCTAGGGCAGGCACAATTGTGCTGAGACTGGAGGAGTGGATGATTTTGCTGCCTCTTGGTATGAAGCATTCAGTGACCTGAGCAACCTGCATGTGAGGGATGCATATACTAAGTCACTGTGTTCTACAGAAACTACCAAGAGAAAATGCTCAGTGCTGTCAATCGTTTGCTTTATTTCCTTCTCACTGTTCAAATTGTCTATTCGCACTGTTTGTCAACCGTATCCCAAGTGCATTCTCAGTGAATTGAGGTACATCAGAGATACATTAAATGTTCAGATTCACTGTTTTAATTTTAGCAAGTTGTCTCTACTGCCTCATACTTCATCATACTAACAGATTTATGTCTAAGGTTTTTGTTCATAGATTATTTCTTGCATTATTCAGTGTTTTGCCTTTTTGCCCTTATTGTTAGCAGAGAGGTGAGGCATACAGATCTCTCTCTGGGGCCAAAGACACTTTCAATTTTTCCTCCCGCATTAATAATACATAAAGACAACTTGTCTTCTGAGGGCTTTTTACCGTATTCTGTTGCCTCTTATTCTACAAAAGATACACTGTTACAAAAAGACTCATTGTAGTTGCTTTCTCCTATCTTTATCCTCAGCGTACTGACAATGTTATCTATTAGCTACAGAACAGCCCAAGTTTTTCATGTGTCTTAATAGTCTTATTACTTACTGCTCCTTTCACTAGACTATCAGCTCATCTCTGTTCTCTGCTATGTATCGCACTTTAATCATTATTTCACATTGCTGTTCCACCATCTCCTAGAAAAGCACATAGAGGGGGAGAACTCATTTTCTCCTATGTCTATGGAAAATCTAACTGTGGCTTGTACCAAGAGGGACTTTTCAGCACCAGACAAAGCATCCTTATTGGGATTTTTCGTAAACACTCAGGTTCATAAGGGTTCGTTTTTTCAACTCTTTTGCTTTACTTGAGACTGCCCTCCTTTGACAATATAGTGAAAGGCTTTGATGATGTCTTGAAAGAAAATACAAAATTTTCCTCCCTGTTTTCATCTGTGACTGAAACAGAAGCTCATGGGGAGCGAAGCTGAAAAGAGGGCTGCGTGGTGATACACAAGAGACAAGGCTCTATACAAAATCCTTCTTCATTCTCTGTTTATGTTCTTGTAAATCATGTTGTTTAGCATAATTCTGTACCATGTAACTAGATACAGCTGCCTTTCACCAGACCTTTAAAAGTACGGGTCTCTACATACTCCTTTTCCTGCAACATACAACAATAACTATTAAGCAACTTACTGTTAGGCAAGTTTGAACATGTACAAGCAGTCTATTAATTAAAATAACTTGCAGGGCCGAAAAAACCTCTTAAGGGCTCTCTTGAAAGACTATTATGCTGCTCTTATGGTTTTCTCCTCACCAGGGTCACAGCAGTCACAAACAAACAACACTTTATTTAAGACAGGGCAGAGGTTTTAGTTGTAGCGGTGCTTTGTTCTGCTTTGTCAGCCTGACTGACATAATTCAACCCTGGACGTCACCCCATCCTTGCCAAATGAGAACATATCTGCAACCACTACAGCTCCTCCAGGTTTGGCTTCAGTTTGGAGATCTGCATAGCTGAGTGAGTTATTTTTATACTCAGGGAGGGGCAGGGAAAAACAATGTTGTTATCAGCCAGGCTCTTTCTGGAAATGTCGATAAACTGGTTATGGTTGATTTCAGCTAATGCTGCCCTTTCCCCACCAAAATATCACATTTCTTTTATCTCCAGACTGCATCCAAAGCCCCATTTGCTGATTTTGCTGGCATAGGGCCTTTAGGACAACAGCTTCAACCATTTTGTTATCAAAGCAGAGCACATCCATAGAGTCATCGGTGGTCCTATTTATACATGTCCTGCCCGAGCACCCAGTTCCCAGTGCCAGGCATGGCTGGACAGTGACTCAGCAGCAGGAAACCTTGTGTTGATCCTCCTCAGCTCACATCCAGGGTATTGCTGCTCCCTGCTTTTTGACAGACACCAGGGTACCACAACAACCTTCTGATAAAGACATTGCCCACACTCCATCCCTGCCATGTGGAGCACTCGATAGCCATTCTCCCCCCATTCCTTCCCCGCTTTCCACAGAGGTAATTTTGGAGAAGTAGAAACATAACAGCAAACTTCACTGAGTTTTTACCTAACCCAGCTAAGAAAACTAAATTCAGCAGGAAAGCGCAGAGGTTTATTCTAAGTGCTCCTGTTTTTTGCTTCCAGCAAAAGCTTTTGTTAGGCTTTACTTTACTTGGTTCCTCTCACTCTTTACGTGAGATATAGAATCATAGAAACATAGAATAGTTAGGGTTGGAAAGGACCTTAAGATCATCTAGTTCCAACCCCCCTGCCAGGGGCAGGGACACCTCACACTAAACCATGCCACCCAAGGCTATGTCCAACCCAGCCTTGAACGCCACCAGCGATGGAGCATTCACAACTTCCCCAGGCAACCCATTCCAGTGCCTCACCACCCTCACAGTAAAGAATTTCTTCCTCATATCCAATCTAAACTTCCCCTGTTTAAGTTTGAACCCATTACCCCTTGTCCTATCACTACAATTCCTCATGAAGAGTCCCTCCCCAGCATCCCTATAGGCCCCCTTCAGATACTGGAAGGCTGCTATGAGGTCTTCACACAGCCTTCTCTTCTCCAGGCTGAACAGCTCCAACTTTCTCAACTTATCTTCATATGGGAGGTGCTCCAGTCCCCTGATCATCCTTGTGGCCCTCCTCTAGACTTATTCCAACAGCTCCATATCCTTTTTATGTTGAGGACACCAGAACTGCACAGAATACTCCAAGTGAGGTCTCACAAGAGCAGAGCAGAGGGGCAGGATCACAGGCAGGTACCCTCAGTTATTCATGCCACAGAACTCCTCCAGCAGCTTCTCCAAACCCAGGCCCTCATGAAGATTAGCCTCTGGGATGGAAAAATTTCACCTTTTTCTTTTTGCAAGCCTAACTCCCTGATCCCATACAAGCACTCTGGACCTGGTGGCCTCCAGCCTGTGTGAGCCGTCTGCAAGGGGAGCAGCGACAGGCATGGATTGAAGCCCAGTGGAAAATGTCCATGTGTTTTGCCACACAAAGGTGAGGTTATTTGTGTTGCCTGGCCTTTTCCTCCCTCCCAGTGGAAAGCCAGTAGTAGCCACGACGCTCAGACTGGGTTTTTGAAGTCAGGCTACTGTTTCTCCTGCTTAGTACCATGGCAGTGCTCGCCCTTAGGGCTACGGCCCTAAAACAACCTGCCAGCGCATGGATTTGGGCAAAGCTTGTAACGCTGCCTCCTCACCCAATCCCCTGACCCGTGAGCCCGCTTGCGCTGGCCGACAGCAAGGCGAGAGCTGCGGCGCCATCGTGTGTCGGCGCCGGGACGGGGACACGGGATATGGGGACACGGGATATGGGGACACGGGATATGGGGACAAGGGGACAGGGCAGCGCGGGCTCGTGGGGCGAGTGTGTGTGGCCGGAGCAGGGCGGTGAGAAGGGGAAAGGAGCTGCCGTGCTGCACAGCCACACACCGCCTGCACAGAGAAGGGCACAGCAGCTGCCCAGCGTCAGCAGCCGTCTCAGCCCCCCCGGCTCCGCGGCGGGACAGCGAGGGCTGACGGACCTGTGGCAGCAGGCAGGCTGTGGCGTTGTCATGGCTTAAGCCTCTCAGCCAGGCAGTTCGCTCACTCACTCCCCTCTCTTTCTTCCCCCCGCTCCCGGAGGGGTGGGAAGGAGAATCGAAAGAACGCAACTCCCACAGGTTGAGATAAGAACAGTTTAGTAACTAAAGTATAACACAAATCACTACTGCTACCACCAATAATAATAATGACAAGGGAAATACAAGGGAAGAGAATACAACTGCTCACCACCCGATACCAAGCCCGACCCAGGAGCGAACCCCATTCTTCCACGTCTCTGCCCTCCGTTTTTACATCCTGGGCATGACGTGCTGTGGCATGGAATACCTCTTTGGTCAGTTTGGGTCAGGTGTCCTGTCTCTGCTTCCTCCCGGCTTCCCCTCCTCCCTGGCAGAGCATGAGACTCAGAAAGTCCTTGGTCAAACCAAAACATTACCAAGCAGTAAGTGAAAACATTGGTGTTATCAGCGCTGTTTCCAGGCCGAAAGTCAAAACCACAGCTCTGTACCAGCTACCAAGAAGGAGAAAAATGACTGCTACTGCTGAACCCAGGACAGTCATCAAAGTGTCTTGCTCTTTTGTGTGGCTGCTCTCAGATGACACACTTCTCCCATTACCCAAATACCTGAACAAAGAGAGGAGGTTGATTGAAGCGCTTGGCTGAAGATGAAGCCAGGGAAAAGTGGTGGTGATGGGGACAGAGTTTTGTGCACTAGTACTAGTTCTGTAAAAACTGTTACATTTTTATATCACTCAGGCCTAAATCGTCTGGGCCTCCTAAGCTCTGATATCTCTGCGTGGCACTCCATAGCCACTCCTGTGGTCTCCAGCAAGTGTGTGGATGCTTCTCCGGGAGAGCTCCGTGGCACCTCTAGTATCCAGGATCTGCAGTATCCAGCAAGCTTTTAAGTGCGACAATGCCAGAAACCACGTATAAGGAAAGACATTTTCAATGGAGGACATTTCTTTTCACTTCTTGCACCTAACAGCAGCTTTCATTTGTTGTGAGGAAAATGTTTTTTTTGCTGGAGCACAAGCATCTGCATTAGATTCAAGGTAGCTAATGAACTGAGCTCCTTAATGTCAGTACAATGAAGACAGGAAGAACTGAAGAAGGGGAATAGCTAAAAAGCAAAAGTTACTCAGGAAACTCATCATTCTCCAATCTATACTCCTTAGCATTTCTCTTCCGTTTTTCAGTACTCTGTAAAGTGCTTGAGGGCAGGGGGAAGCAGCACAGAGAAGCAATAGATATATTGTTAATCCATCCATGTAGACTTCTGGTCCTAAAGAGCAGAGTGAAAAAAACCCCAGAGACAAGTGAAATTAAAACCTAAGTCCAGTGAAATGGAGAAGCATTGTAGGGAGGGGGAGGGGAGGAGGGGAAGGAATCAAAGGAAATAAGAAACTCAAGAGCACAGAAATATCTATAAAAGCAGAATTAAAAGGCAAGGGGTAAATTACTATCCCACAGAAGAGGTAAAGGATTATTTTAACATCTGGAGTATTTTTATTTAGTTTCTTCCTAATCAAAAGCTATATGGTTGACAGCTGAAAATGCAGTATAATTGTGGTATCCTTCTATTTTACAGGTTATCTCAAAACCCACTTCTCTAGTGTCACTAACCTTTGGATATGTTTGTCTCCTACATTCCCCCAAGGGAGGGACAAAGCAGGCTTAGGAAAGGATGAACAAAAATATACAGGTGAAAGAGCATAAGTAAAGTTATTCTGTGAATCTAATTTCCATGCATTTAAATGCCCTTCAGGAGAGTTCATGACATACAGCTTTCTTCTTCTTTATTTTTAAACATCTATAACACCAAACGTTTTGTCAAATACTAATTAATAAGATAATAATAATTAAGAAGAATTCTGTGAGCATATTTTGACAATATATTACTCAAATAATATCCTGCACTTATTTGTACGAAGTATATAACAAAAATTATAAGCTTTTCTATAATGTCACAGAATTCTTACTTGCAATCTAGAAAGTAAATGTCTGCTTACCTCCGGCTGAACCTATGCCTATTATATGGAAAGGTCACTTGAAGAGCTGTATGGTTTTGACTGTAGGAGAGGGTTTCTCCTTTCACAGGCTGAGAATTGGCTGAGAATATGGAACAATAACTCCACATTCCTCAGTAAGTGAATGTACATTTAGCTTTGTCCCAGTATGAAATGACCATACATTAATTTCCATTATGTCATACTCTGATTATGATTATCATAAGTTTCTACTTAAAATTATATCAAACATATTTCATTAATTCTGTGTTTGGAAAGAACGATCAAAAAAAGGGCTGCTGGGGCAGGTTGAGAAACCCAGATATCTTCTACCTGACACTTCTCCCACAAACCAGCATCTCTACCCTACCCAGAAGGACAACAACCAACCAACCAAATCTCTAAAGCCTCAGTCATGCACCAGACATGCTGACCGTATATATGTGAACAAATGTGGATGAAGGCAGTTTAATATCAATAGTGGCAGAACCTTAAATGCTCGGCAGATATGTGCTCAGCTTGCTCATATTTAAAGAATTTAAATAGGGTTTCAGGTATCAAATCTTAGGGATCATGTTTTGGAAATTGCAGCTCTAGCCAGTTCCTTGCATGATGGTGCATAAAAGGGGGTTCAGTGCTTTCCCTTCAATCTGGCAGGTGAATGGATTATGCCATGGTACACTGCTCTGGGCTGCAACAGCCCATAGCAGCGTTATATGAGACGGGTGCTGAGCTCATCCGTGAGTGGAAAAAATCTATTTGCAGCCATAAATCTCTAACTACTTATTGGTGCCATCAGCACAGTCATTGTGAACTTCTTAAAACTTTATATGGTGTGATATAAACTTATGTTTTATTATATCCTTTCAGGAGACAGTATTTTCTTCTTGGGCTCATCAACAATAAAGTTCCAGAGATGCACTACATTGTGCTGGTAAAAGTAGAGAGGGGCAGTAGCTCTGGCTTAGTTCCACCATCAGGTCTGCATAATTAATTAACATTTTTATTTGTTCTTTTCACTCCATACTGTGGCAATTTTGAGCAAGCAGATCCAAACGTGCTTTCAATGCATGAATTAGGGAGAATGAGGAGGCAACTCAGTCATAACTCAAGGGAATACTTGTCACCTATAAAATCAATGTCAGAAGATAAAAATAGAAAGTAATAAAGTAAATTAAATATGTAATAATGGAAATAATAGATGTCAGCATTGCAAATGAAACAATGAAGACCCTGCCTTACCATAAATCTAGTGTGAAGCAAAGATCGCAAAGGTTGGCTGTGGATTTTGAACAGCACTCTAAGTAAGGGGCATAGAGCAAGTGACTGAATAGGTTAGTGTTGAAGTCAGCAATAACATAGTTATTCCTTGATTTTTCAAGCAGGTGAAGTGTTAGATAACCATTTGTGATGTTGAAGCATTTATAAAGTTGTCATCAGCTTTTTCACTTGGAAATCTACAGTTTATGCATCATATCACCTTACAAGAGTGTAACAAGTTTACAATGTCTGAATTTTCCCATTTCCACATTCCCTGCATACCAAATGGAACAATAAACACAAAGAAGCTCCAGTGTTGATGAATTTGTCATTAAAATATGCCAGCAGCTATTTGGGGGCTCAGGAAGTTTTTTGCTTTACATCCTGAAGTCCGTAGAGCCCTACATGCTCTCGGATTTTAGAGAGTATCTTAGAAACTTCCAGAGGACACATCATCTTTATGCTGCAGGAACCAGCCTACAGCATGCTCAAGAGTGAGCTGGCTTGCTGAAATACTTTGCCAGCTCAGTGTGTGACAGCACAGGTAGATCTCTGTGTGCTCCTTCCTCTGTCTATATGTGTGCATGAATAAGATGTGCTCATAAATATGTTCTAAGTGTTAGAGAAAACAAAATGATAGCAGCTGGTAGGAGATGGCAGTTTTATAACCACTTGCTAATTTTTCCATAGTTTATTACCGAGCATTTTAGAACAGAGATCTTGCCAGTAAGTGCCAGTTCTTTTCTTTCAGTTCAGTTTAATAGCTTAATAATGCATAATTCGAGTTCTTGGGTACTGGTAGTGAAAGGACACTATGCTCCATTAGGTTCAGGATATTTATTTTGAGAAAATGAGTAAGAGCACAATTTTCTGGGAGCACTAATAGACTTAAATGGATTTCAAAAGCCTTTTACGATTAAGGAATAAGACTCCACTATGACCACGTGCTCCACTCCCAGAATGAGCACAGGATGCAGTCTGTCACTCATTCATTCTTCATTAAAGAAATTCTGTGGATCTTGCTGGGAGTGTTCTTGATTCATAGAGCTGTGAATGAGATCAGACTCAGACCTCTTAGGTTTAAAACATGCAGCACTCCTTACATAAAAGATGCATGGCCTTGAAGCAAGTTAATTTATCATTATATTGATGATTTGTAAGGCTATCCATAAGAAGTACCCCCCAGACATTTTGTTGCTGTCTGATTCATCCACACAGAGGGATGTTGGTCTCAGGGTGTTTTTAAAGTTCTTTCATTGACTGATGGATTCTGTGTTTAAACTTCCTACACCCTCTCTTCCAGAGCTTATACGTGATGGACTGTAATATAATGTAACACCTTTTCTGCTACTTCCTCTGGACTCCGCACCATGATTAAGTGGCTACTGGGCTACAGAGGTACTTATGTGGCATGACTGGCATTTGGAGTTTGTTCATCATTTTCCATATCTGTGGAGCACCACACCCTTCCCACACTTATGACCTCTTAGTTCCTGAGTATTCAACATAAATACCTTTTCAGCAGTGAACAGTACAGGAGATATTCTTCCCTAACTTTTGATTTCTGATTAGTGTTTATTTTAGGGGTGCAACATCTCAAGCTTCTCAGACTAGCCTTCAGCTTTGGTGTTGGAAAACATTATTGATAAGAATAGAAAGAGAGTATCTGGTCAAAGACATTTGTCACATGCAATACATCCAGTGTAGTGTTGTAGAAGGCTTGCCTATGTTTCCTTCGTGTCACTGGAGGGAAAGGGAAGTTGGGGTATTTTCTATTGCCCAAGCACAGGAACTTTACTCCCTTCTGGTCAGGTTGGCTCATCATTTCTCTCCCCAACATCCCTCAGTTAGTCTGATTAGATATTTTGATCATCCCTTATTCACCTTCCCATTTGATAAACACGTAACCTGCTGTTGAGGAGGTGGGAATTTTTTCCCCTAAATGCCTCGTATAAATGCCTAAATATATTCCAGACTATGTGCCTTGCTTCAACACAGATTAGTTCCTTCATTGCTACTAGCACCAGTAAAAGTTATTTGGAAAATCTGCCCATTTTGTACCCACATCACTCATCTCATGTCTAAATAAGAAACAGATAAAATTCTTGAGCCAACATGATGAGCTGATGCTTGGCATATAAACAAGAAAACAATAAAACATGGAAACAATGCTAGAAATAAGAAAAAGATTTCGCATTTCAGTTTTTAACAAATCTTATTTTCACATGCATTTGGAAAACTGTCCTGTGCAATATTTTCCTTTTCAATTTAATTGAGTGGTTTTCTTTTTCCAATCCCACTCTCATAAATATGGCAATATGAGTTATCTATGGATGATTCATTTATCTTACTGACAACTAGTCTGTCCAATGAATTTGAAACAATCACAGCTCCATGACATCTAATTATACTTCTCTTTTTGCTATGTTTTAGAGGAAAACAAGGTCTTAATCAGCAATGAAGCATATTAAAAAGATGTTTTAAATATATTTGAGGGCTTTCATTGGAGTTAAAATATATTCTCTTTTCATTTTCTAACCATTCTGAAGATACATCGTTTTCTGCAAGGAGTTGTAATGTTCTATCGAACGTCAGAGCTATGACATACTATAAATATTAAATGTTTTATTTCTGGTTATTTCTGTCTCTAGCAGCAGTTTCTCCATGTGCAATGGTGCTTGTATTTGAGCAACACAGATTACCTCACCCAGATAAGGATTCTCTCCATACACCCACTTTTCCCTTCATGGAGTGTGATTTGCATCATTCTCCAGTCAGGAGCTTTGACCCCCTTAGCTGTTGTGACTGTTGACCTGGAGTCAACCTCTGTCATACCCATCTCTGATGACTGTGAAGGTAGTGGTGCTAAACTAACCGCAGTTCCTGAGGACAGATGGGAAGCAGGATTTGAATCTGCATTCCATAACAGTTTCAACAGCAGAGAAAGTCCTAAATAGCTTCTTTCATCACCACCAGCCATACTGGGGACAGGGATGTGACTCCTTGTTCATGAATATGCTTCCTTGTTCATGAATATGCTTCTGTTGCGAGAACCCTTACATATTCAAGGGCTGCCACTGAGAAGCAGGATATACAAGCTTCTGTATGAAAATACTCAGTAGAAACAAGACGTTGCTGAACTCAAGTGCAAAAGGAAAGATCTGCTCCTCAGAAGCTCATACTTCACCAGAAGGTAACCCACACAGAGGAACACTTTACTTTGGTGAGTACTTGCTAAAGAAGAAGGTTCTGACATCCCTGCGAACTCTACTACTTTTAAGTCCTACTACAGTTTTTGCACTGATTAAACTAATCACATAGTGGCTCTCCTCTAGCTGAGACCCAAGAAGAGTATCATTTTGCTTTGTTTTGTTCCACATCCATATGCATTAAGTCCTACAAAAGCTTATTTTTGCCAGCTGGTAAAAAGCCGTAAACTTATTGTTTTATTGTGCCTCTGGTTTTTGCTGACACCAGGTTCATTGCACTCTTGTATGTACCATTGTCATTTTTGCCAGCAGGGCTGATGAGCCACAGGGTGCCTGACAGCCAGCTGTCACAAAGTGATGTGGTGCATCTGACTCAGAGCTTTAAATTGGAGAGAAGCAGTAGGCAGGCAATGATGCCATGTCCTGCTCACTGTAAGTAAAGGGTGCTGAGCTTTGGAAGAGGTGTAAAAGCTATTAGTAAGGCACTTGAAAGCTCTTGCTCTTTTTCTTGCGTACAGTTATTTTTCTTGATGTCAACTTCATACAGAGTTCTGTGTGGCTGGTTTTCGTTCAGGTCACTGACACAAAAGTTTTCACCCACTAGTGGATAAAGCAGCACAAACTGTATGATAATCCAATGGAAGGAAAACAGGAGGAAAATCAGAACATTGTCTCAAATCTGCATATGATTTAAACTTAATAAAGCACCAATTGTCAGCTGAATGCTTTGTGGTTACTAACAGCTCAGAAATTGAAGGCTAAGAGCCATGAAGTTATCAAAATTCACAGTTATGTTTTACATAGCTGCTAAACCTCAAAATAATTAGTATTGAGTATCTCTGCTAATCAATCTAAAGCAGATGTTGGAAGTGAGAAGCTAAGTCATGTAATCCTGGATGCCAAAAATTTAGCCAGAAGTCCTATTTATGGCACACCATTGTTTTGTTATGGGTTTTTTTTTTTTTTACTTCAGTAATAATTGAAAGATGTGGTTTAAAACCATAACAGACAAAACCACATTTTAGTAAGTATTCTGGGTTTATCTCAGCATACGTATGAGCATGCCTGTTTGGAGGATTTCTGGCTCTCATACACATTTTATAACTGTTGCCCAGTTTGGCTAACACCCACTTAAAAGCAAATACAAAATTGAACTGCAAGTGTCTTATAATTAGTCATGTTATAACTTACATTGTAACATACTCTGAGAACATGTTGGTTTGCGGGGTTATGGGGTGCAGTCACAGAATGAGCCCTAAAGAGGATTTGATTAGGGGAGAACAGGCCCAGCTCTGGGAAAGTGTTTGTTCACTTGCTTTTAAGTTTGCACCTCACTCTAGTCACAACAGTCCTCACAGGATTTCCTGTACAGGATAAGATTCTTCCAGGATCGTTTCCAAAGTTTGGGCTGAATAAGTTAAAGAAAGAATTTCAGTAGTTTTGCTGGCTTTTGGAGCTCAACATGGCTTTTAAAAATAGCTACAGCCCAATTAAAAGAATAATTTCTTCAAGGTCTAAGTACACTGTCATTTAAATGTGACTCGTAAAAACACCATCTGGCATCTTTCACAATATTGATGTGGTTAAGCCTTCATGAAACTTGGGGGAAAAAAAGATGGAAGCTAACACCTGCCATGAAGTAAAGAGGACAGAAATGGACAGAAAATTACATTTCTTTGCAAGGTTTCATAAAGCAACAAACAGGCTTCATGGTAACAGTAGGGCAAAAAGTTCTCTTGACAGCAGCTTAATAAATATCCACTTAAAGGTAATTCAAATTTCAAAAGAGTTCATTAGCAACAGTAAGTAAATTCCAGCCTCTTCTCTACCTGTCTCACAAATCAGGAGTGTAATTTGAGAAGGAAAGGCTTGAAATACTGCCTCAAATAATTTGTTTATGCTGAAATTTTTGGAGCCTGAAATACAGGTCCTGAACTGTTGTCTAAGCTGATATCCACAATTTGTTCTACTTCAGCATAAATGAAAATACACAGAACGAAAAATCTAGTTGTCTGTAGTTTCTTTGCCCCATGATTCTTTCTAACAATACAATTAAAAACCAGTGGTGAGTTTCTTGAAGTTCTATAGAAAAATTGTGCAGAGAAAACGTAACCCAGACTTCTCACACCTCAAGCTTTCTGGTGCCACAAGTTGCGTAACAAAATCTTCATGTAGACAGGAGCCATGTAGACAGGAGTCACTTCCTCATTTTGCCTCACTTTTTCAGTCTCCTCAGCCCAGGAGACCCAGCCTAACCCCAGTGCCTCCAAGCTGTACCCCAGCGCTGTGCTGTCAGGCAAAAGTGGCAGCATTTGTGCACAGGGAGCCCAAAACTGCTCCCTTGGGAGGCAGCACTGGCTGGACTCTGTCAGGGCTCTCTTTGTTCCTGTCCCCATTGCTCTGCATGGTAGACTGCTGCAGCTCTCTAGCCAGCTGTCCAGAAACCCTGGAAACCTACCAAGGGTGCCCATTTATTGACACGTCACATCAGGCAACATATATAGCTTTCCTCTTCACTACTGAATCTGACCCACTATATTCATAGAATCATAGAATCGTAGAATGGTTTGAGTTGGAAAGGACCTAAAGATCATGCAGTTCCAACCCCCTGCCATGGGCAGGGACATCTCACCCTAGACTATGTCGCCCAAAACTCTGTCCAACCGGGCCTTGAACCTATATATTTTTATATTTGCATGACAATGAGCAGTTCTGTTCAGAAAACTCAGCCAACAAAAATCTGTGTAGAAAGCTGAGAGAGGATGAGAACAATTGTAGGCGTGAAGGCAACAGCATGAGGAATATGGCTCTTCTGTAAGGCTGCATCACAGAAGCAGAGGAGAAACGCAGGAGGTAGGGGGGCACTGCAAGCATTTTGGAAGTTTTGAGAAATAGGTAAATGATTCCAGCATGGATACAGAAGGTTATGCATACCATGGAATTTACAGTTTGGGGGGCTTGTTTTGGTTTTGGGTTTAAGGATTTGGGTTTTGGGTTTTTTTTCAAAAGGAAGAAAACTGTTACTTTTTTTCAGCACTTTCACTATTTTTGATAAACTGCAAGTCATATGCCCTAGATAAACCAGCTCCCGGATAGCTCTATTTGCTGAGATAACATTTCTTGACAATGTTAATTAATTTATAAGGGGCTTTTTTGAGTTTTAAAAAAATTAACTGAACATGAGACTTTCAGGATTGCATTTTCACATGAATCATTTGACTTTGTATGCTAAATCAGCACCACAGCTGAGGGAGCTGCTATGTAACTATTAACAAGTCAGCTGCAGCTTGTAGTTCCTTCATACTATTCTGATAAGCTCATTCGTTGTTCAGAAACCACTCAGGGCCCAAGCAGTGATAAAAATCTTCCAAAATCTGTGTTGAAAACAAATCCAGCAGTATTCTGTAATGCAGTCATCTGCACAACACAGCAAGTCGTTCCGAATGTCTCTTGTGAAATCCTTGCAAAAATAGAGTTCCCCACCAACATATTGCCAGCTGAGTATAGGCAGTCTGGCTGGGCTTTTAGTTCAACTGGAAATAATTCCAGCCCCATCTACTGAGTCATTCTATATTTGCAACACACCGTATATTTAGAGAAAATACACAGAAAATACACAACACTTGTCTTCTTCACCTACGGAAACTCTAAGTTGTTCAGAGAAGAGACTTTTTTTCCATATGCTTTTATAATAAGAAAGGCCCCAATAGCAGTTAGAAACAATAAAAGGTAGAAATAATGCATGAACAGATGTGCAGAAGTTCCAAGGCTCAATAAGCCAGAAGTCTTTCATGTTTCCCCAGACCTGCTGGGATTTCTACAGTGGAGTGACAGAAATTGTGTAGGATGTGTTCTTTTATATTATTTTTTTCCAGCCACTTTCTAATCACTTTAAGAGCAGAATTCCAATAAATTTAGGCGGCTGTAACAGACCTGCCAGTGTTCAACACTGAACAGCAGCAGGAACAAAATCAGCATGCCTATTCCAGAACTCGCTCCAGAATCACAGAATGGTTGAGGCTGGAAGGGACCACCAAAGGTCATCTAGTCCAACCTCCCTGCTCCTGCAGGGTCACCTACAGCACACTGCTCAGGAATTACTCAGAATTTCCATTGGGGACAAATTCTGCGTTTATGTGAAGAATTTCACATTTGTCGTGGTACATCTGTGATCTCTTAATCTTTGAGGACTACTTTGGAACACTGAAAAGGTACAGATACAGCTAATACAGGTTAGGGAAAGAATAAATATGCTCTCCATTCCCTGGGGAAGCATTATACAGTATACCTGGACAAGTCAACAGAAAGGGCCAGATCCTGTCCCACAGCAAGGCTTTGCAGTGCTACCTTCATCAGCACAAAGCCGCCACAAACGCTTGACTGATCGCCTTAACTTACCACTGCACGGTTCCTGCTCCACTACTCCTCCTGCCTGCAGACAGGGATACCTACACCAAAGCCATTTCTGGAAGTCGCAATAGCTTCGGGAATTGCCAGACCAGCTGCCAGAGACTGCATCTGTTTTGGTGCGGACCCAAGGAGACACTTTCCTGAGCTCAAATAAGACATCTTGTTTGACCAAGTCCTCCTGGCCACTGCTGAAGCTAATTAGACCATTTAATTTGTTTCTTCTGCTCTGAGAAGTAGTTGCGTTAGTAAGACACATCTTGCTGTAGTAGGAGGACCTAGATACCGCCATAGCACGGGGCCCAGGTCTGAGTCATGCCTCTGTATTTGAGCAGTCCTACATGTAGCTGCACCTGATCACCTGCTGTTGAGGTGATGGCAGTATTTAATCATCTCCTTCTCTATCAGGTTGTGTTTCTGCTAGCTGGAGTCTGCTATGAAAGCCAAAGCTCTTTATAGTGCAGGAAGTGTTTCGGGGACTTTCCCCTCAAGCTTTGGCAGGCGAGTTCTTAGTGCCTCAACAAGTGCCCTTTCCATCCATAAGAGCAGCAGAAGTAAAATTTGAGTTGCCTGTTAATGAGAACAGCTGGGAGATTCAGTATGTGACTGTCCAATAGATCTCTAGGGAAGGAAGCATAGCATGCCAGACTGGGTAAATCCTTGTGTCATACCTGAATAATAACAAATCCCTTCAAAACACTTTCTAAAAGTCAGAATAAACTTATGCAACAGCTCATATATCAACACATTGTCGTGCTGCAAGTTAGATACAGCTCTTCCTACTCATTTGTTTCATGAACTGTGTGGGACAATTCCAGGAAAAGGCTGGGGTTTTTGTTACCAGAGAAATATTTCCTGAATTTCTTTGATTGCACCTAGCTTTTCAGTCACATGCTCTCAGACTGGATCTTGGACTCTCTCTTTTATTCCCTGTGCACCTTCATGCAGATCCCATGCAGACTGATGGACTAATGAGATAAACTGGAGCTCCAGATGGTTTATGAAACATTGGTGCTGTACAGATATTAGAACTGAGGTGTGGCAGTGGAGTGCTCTAACTAAAGAAGACAGCATTAGTGATGGGAAAAGAATCCATTTATAAGATGTGATTCAGGCACCTAAATTTAGGTGTGTAAAGTGTCTATGATGAAGCAGCTGTCTATGGCACCATTACTGTAAAGGAGGTTGAAGGGTTGGTTCCTAAATCATAGGTGTCTTGTGCTATTTGAGACTCCCAAGGGCAGCCGTTACACAGGGCTCAAAGGGAATTTTTGTCCTACTGAAAAGCAAAGATCCTGCTAGAGACCAGGCAGGATGTCCTTGGACTAGGGGCTCCATTTACTTGCTCATTAGAGATGCACTAGGAAATGATGGCACTTTTGGCTACCAGGGCACACTTTGACTGATATTGAGCTTATCATCAACCAAAATCCCCAGATCCCTCTCTGCAGGGTGCAGCCTAGCACTGCCAAGTCCATCACTACAGCATGTCCTTAAGTGCCACATCTACTCATCTTTTAAATACCTTCAGGGACAGTGATGCAGCCATGTGCCTGGGCAGCCGGTTTCAATGCTTGAAGAAATTTTTCCTAATAGCCAATCTAAACCTCCCCCGGCACAGCTTGAGGCCGTTACCTGTTGTCCTATAACTTGTTATTGGGGAAAAAATCTCCTGCTTAGCCAGAACTGCTGAAAAATAACTAAAGTGGTTTGGTGATCCCTTCTGCCAGCTCCCTCAGTAGCCTTGGGTGTATCCCATCCAGCTCTGTAAGTTACAAGTACTTTAGTTAGAAGTAGGAACTAAAATATGTCACTATTGAGAGAATTACAAACCTATTTCCTTGATGCTGAGCAAATCTACCTTCAGAGTAAATGCCTGTGAGCAAATTCCCATTTACTATTTCATGTTCCCCACAACACCCAGGATCACAGTGCCCTAGGGAAAGAACCCCTCAACTTTTTCTCCAACTCCTACCTCTTTAATGCCTTCCACATCTCTTCAAGAACCCATTAAGCATCTCCAGTTGCTGAACTTCCAAGTTTTCCCTGCCTTACTCATTCAATGAAATCTGCCTAAAAATGGACAAACAGTGGTGTATATGAAGATGTCCCTGCTCATTGAAGGGGGGTTGGACTATGTGACCTTTGAGGGTCCCTTCCAAGCCAACCTCTTCTCTGATTCTGTGAATGTCTGGTTCACCAGGTACAGGTTTCAGACTGTTGTTCTCTGGTGTGCAGAGAGAGTATCCTCAGACGGAATCCTCTAAGTGTCCATTAATTCTGCACCTACTCAGTGTGCCCATGGTATCATCCGATGTTTTATTTTTGTATGATTTCTAACGTATCTCATTATTACCTTGGCACCTGGGGACTGGGATTTGGAGGAAGGGTTCCGTTCCAGCCAGGCTGAATTATATTGCAGTTCCAAGGCATGTTTGGCAACTGCTAATAGTGGCTGGCTATTTTTAGATGGTTTTTTCTGCTCTTTCAGTTCAGATCTGTCCTATTTAAACTCTATTTTCAAAAAATTTTAGATCAGCAATAGTTTAATTCAAGTTTTGGGGTATATAAAAAGAATTTTCAATTAGATTGCTTTCGCTTTGATTTTTTTTTAAACAGTGGTATAATTTGGACCTAAATCTGTATCTCTTTTCCATAACATGATAGTATCTCTCAGAATAAGGATGAAATTTTCACAGAAACCCTTTGTCTGCAGGGGAAAACTTTTATTTCTCCAGTAATATCTGGTTCTAACACCTAAATATGAGATATCGGGCTTTTTGAGGGTCCTGCTCCTCAGCCTTTTCTGTTTATTTGTATGCTTCCAGATTTGCCCTGCTCTGATTCAAAAAGCCAGAATGAGTGACACCCTCAATGTCTGAAAATGGCTGGGGTCACTTGCTGAGCTAACAGTAGCAGAGGGAATAGAATTTGTCACCTTCAGTACCAATTGCAGTAAGCAGAAAAAACCTACTTTCTCAGTATTATCTCATCTGAACCCACACAGGTTATTGCCCTGTGTGGAGCTAATTTGGTTTGAAACCTATGGTTCAGAAAAATCAGTGGTGGGGGAAAGATGATTTGGAGGAAATATAATAGATTTTCCAAAGGAGCTGCCAAAATTGTCACACATGCATGCACACAGGGGAAAAAATAGTGCAGTGGTGATGCTAGATCCTCTCTCAAGCCATTTTTAGCATCTTGCTAAGTGATGACATTCCCACAGGAAGGGGATGTACTCTAGAGTGTACATTAAGTGTACCAACGAAGTATGAAATATATTAATATGCCATGCAAGATTGCCTTGGCAAAGCCAAAACCAAAGCTCTTGTTTACTTTCCATTTCACAGGTATCTCTGGTGCAAGCACAGTTATTATTCTGCTTTTGATTATTGCTAGGAGCTAATTGTTATACTGGGGCCATGGAGGCAGACACTTCACAGGGTGATACATAACAGATGAGCCACCCGTGACCTGCCGTGCTATCATACATACAAGAGTGATGTCTTCACAAAATATTTTCCCCAGAGCAATTTTAAATCTACTTGATTTTTGACTCTCAGAAATACCCAATTTTGGCTGCTAGATTTCTTTGGAGTGTTACTGTGCAATGGAGCATGGCAGCTGATGAAAACTCTGGCCTGCTTAATGGAGGGCTACAGGTTGCACATCAGAAAAGAGAAGAAGGTATTATTCTAGTAGCTGACTATTAGAAGCTTCTTCAATGCTCTGCAAACTTATAAAGACTAATATTGCAACTGCTGTAGGTAAATTTATAGATGGAGAATGAGAAAGCTAGAATGACAACTTTAATAAAAAATGTGGGGCTTGGTTCTTACCTCTTTTGTTCTTGTATACATCAGGATTAACTTAAATTTTAAAAGAAAGAACTTGCTGCATCAAAAGGAGCATCACCAGCAGATTGAAGGACGTGATTCTGCCCCTCTGCTCTGCTCTGCTCTCAGGACACCCCACATGGAGTGCTGCATTCATCACAAGAAGAACATGGGCTTGTTGCAGCAAGTCCAGAGGAGGGCCACAAAGATGATAAGGGGGCTGGAGCATTTCTCCTGTGAAGACAGGCTGAGAGACTTGGGGATGTTTAGCCTGGAGAAATCTCAGGGGAGACCTTAGAGGAGCCTTCCAGTACCTAAAGGGGGCTTACAAGAAAGCTGGAGAGGGACTTTTTACAACAGCTTGTAAGGACAGGACAAAGGGGAATGGCTTTATACTGAAGAGAGGGTAGTTTTAGATTAGATATTAGAAAGAAGTTCTTTACTATGAGACACTGGAACAGGTTGCCCAGAGAAGCTGTGGCTGCCCCATCCCTGGCAGGGCTCAAGGCCAGGCTGGACAGGGCTTGGAGCAACCTGGTTCAGTGGAAGGTGTCCCTTCCCATGGCAGGGAGTTGGAAGTGCATGATCTTTAAGTTCCCTTCCAACCCAAACCATTCTATGATTCTGCGGTATTTGTGACCACAGCTAATGATCTGGATGTGTGTAAAAGATCTAGTCAAAATGAACAAATATACTGTCAGTTTGCATTTGCTTAAAATATTTATACAGTGCATGACTGTGTTAGTTTGAGCATGTTTGTCTTACAATAAAATCCGAAATTCCATATAAAAGAAAAGATTGTCATTTCAATTATGTTCCACATCCATGGTAACTCAAGCAGCTCCCTTTTCTCTTTTGCATGAGAGTGGTATATATAGGTCATGAAAGCATGAGCAAGAAACATTGAGCATTTGGAGAGCTCATATGCTGTAGAATCAGGATTTTTTGAGGGACAATATGGGAGGAAATCCCCAACCCAGTTTTGGCCTTACCTGCTAAACTTGCTTTGCAGCCATGTGTCGTACTGTTTCTTTTAAGACATGTCTCTGACAAGACAGGCACTGTATTTCTGCTGAGTTTTCAGATAAATAGGAGCAAGCGAGCCAGCAGCATGCAGCCAGGTATGCAACTGGCCCTGCTTGCTTCGAGATTCAAATATTAGTCTGTACTGATGCAGAAATTTTGCAGATGCTGCAACTCCATATCTGTGGGCTTTGCAGGCTGATTTCCTACTTGGCTCAGGAGAGTTCCTGAGAAATTTCAGCTGTCTAGCAGGGCTTGGAAATTCTGTCATGAAATAGGATGAGTTTGTGTCCTGATGGTGCTTTGCTAGTGGAAGAAAAGAAAGATGGAAAGTTTATTTATGTGGCTGACCTATCACAGATGGTTGCGACCATTTCTCAGTTATATGCGTGACTTTCTTTTTCTAAAATTAGCACTAATCGTATCTCTGTCTAGTGAGAATTGCCTCAAGAGTACTGCAAGAACTGCTATATCATGGCCTAGAGAGAAAAAGCCCAAGTGCTGGAAACTGAACACCAAGAGCCACCGACAGCTTTAACAGCCAGCTTCAAAGGGATGAAAACTCCTAAAAAGCATATCTGGGCCACTGGAAAAATGCATGTAAGGTGTTTGCTACCATACCAAGGCTAATGCAAGAAAAAGATCATCTTTTTACCTTTTTTAGTTATACATTATCTTCTTAAAGATCAGGGAATCAAAACCACACACACTATTCATGGATTTATGCTGGAGCATAATGCTGCCTCCTGTTTTGCTAGTTCTTCCTTACTTAATAATTCCTGTCATTTGATTTGCCTTTTGCCTTCCACCGAGGTTTTCAAAGAGCTAAATGCAGAGACTGCAGGATGTCTTTCCCAGGGGTAATAGGTAATTGAAAACCTATCATTGTGTAAGTATAAGCAGGATTCTTTTTCTCCAAAACGTCAGTTTGCCTTAACTTAATCTAATTTGAACTCATTATGGGGCTTCTTCCTCAGTTCATGGCTCCTGCTTCTTGTGTGCACATCTGTCTTTCTCTCCTTCTCCAGACACGGATGTTCAAAATACAGGTTTCTTTCCAGCAAAACCAAGGCTTCAGCTGCTACAAATTCCATTGCCAGACTTCTGCCCCATGCTACTGACAATAGCTTTAGGACAGGAACGGTGTCCCTGTGATGATCTGCCATTGTGAACAGGATTTTGTTCCATTCTTGTTTGCACCAGGTAATCCTCTGTCATTTTCATGTACTGAAGGGTTCCATAGTGTAGTATTGCTGCTCGTAATAATGGTGCTAGGGTGAAATTGCTGCATTACAGGCCTCACTGTTAGAGAGCAGCAGTGCCTTTTTCCACATAGGGAGGGAAGCAATCAGCCAAGACAGCAAGGCAGACAGGAGCAGGGACCTCACCAAGAGGAGCGCAGTCCCACACTACTCAAACACAAAGAGCAGAGCAAGTTCAGTGACTTCAACCCAAGTCAGTTGTGAGTTCAGACTAGCAGAGAGGTCTGTAGTGACAAGGCAGGTTTGAGGTCAAGCTGGGAAGCCCAGTGGGCAAGGCAGGGTCAGAATCAGCAAGGTACAAGACCAGGAACAGGCATACCCACAAAACAGCTCAGGCAACAACCAAAGGTGAATGCCTGAACTTCAGTGCAGCTCCTAGCCAAGGAAGGGAAGGACCTTGAAAAGGCTTCTCACAGCATTCCCCATAGCTCTTTTCACAACAGCCTGGGCCCTGAATGCACAGCTATACAGCATCAGTGCTGTCCTTCAACACACAGGACACTAAATCCTTGGGGGGTAAGGAAAGAGGCTGCAGACCCTCTTAGTGCAGTCAGGACCCTGACATTTATATCTTCATCCTTTTCTTACAAAAGAGGCTCAAGATTACCTGTGCCCCAGAAGTGGTATTTGAATATCAAATTCTAATGGAAGATGGAAGTGCTTAGGTGGGTCATCAAGTGTACCACTATCTTCCTGGGAGAGCATAGCCCTTGAATCACTTCAGTCTCCTCTGAGGAACTGCTGCAGATTTCTAGCCATCATTTCTTGATGGACGTAATTTCTTGGTCCAGACAACTATAACAGATTTCTCATTCCCTCCTGAAAACTTAGTATAAGAGGTATTCTTGGTTTCTGGCCAATATCTCAGCTGTTATCAGAGGTAATTAAAAAAATCTGTGCTCCTCTTTGAATGATCATAAACTGGTCATTTTAGGAGATAATCTAAGGTAGAAATCCATTGTAACAGCCATAGCAATAAAATCCTGTATTCTTTCATTTAGCTATAACTTAAATAATACACAAACTACAAGAAGTAAAGAATTTTCATGCTTTGTTATCAAGGTTCCATTCAATTAATATGATTTTCTAAACAGAAGACTCTGAGCTTTCACACAGAAAAAGGTGCAGAGTATTATTCTTAGGAGTAAACCACTGACCAAACTAAGCTTTTCACTGGGAATAAGGTTAAATCTGTGTTTTATGTCCATGGGACCAGGGCCTTGGATTACAAATTCTGTGTTAATTTGCTACATTCTCCCTATTTTAGAGACAGCTCCTTTTTAATGTTCTAAACAAGACTATGGAAGCCAATGTGAAAAGGCACTTGAAAGGAAGCTGTCCCTCCGCTCAGAGGGGGATTTCCTTGGAAGTCTAAATCAATTTTTGTGGCAATAGTTTAATTCTTAATGGCTTAAGTCTCAGGCCAAGTTCTGACAGGGCTGAGTTCAGAATGCATAGAGGTAATCTAACTACTTGTTACTACTACTAACATGGAAGTGGCATGGTTTAGTGGGAGGTGTCCCTGCCCATGGCAGGGGGGTTGGAACTAGATGATCTTAAGGTCCTTTCCAACCCTAACTATTCTATGATTCTAAGTGAATTTGATTAGAGCTCAATAACTCTAAAATGGCCAAATTATGCATGGTGTTGGGATAGGTTGTGCTAACTGAAAATCAACACTGACATTCCTGGTGGAATATAACTATTACTTGATTTAGTTTATGTATTTGCTTTTGTCTCACAGTGGGAAGGACTGCATTTGCTGCTTGTAAAATGGTATGGAGGAACACAAATGCAGGGTGTTGTATTTTTTTTCAGTCAAGCTTGTGCCATTCTGTTTACATTCCAAAATGAGGTCACAGCAAATTTTCTGCATCCAAGTGTGAGCTTCTTTTTTGCTGCAGTTACCAGAAATGCAAGCAATTGTAAATTTCCATGCCAAGTTGAATCAAAAAAGACAGTGCAGATTTTCCATAGCACCTCTCAGGCAAGTAGTCACATCCACTGACTTCAAGAGACGAAAAGCTGCAGCACAGAGTGCTTTAGCAATTGACTCTTCTAAGAACAATAAGCCAAGTTTGAGAGTTTTGAACAGCTTCATCTAGAAAGGATAAAAATGCCAAGGAAAGAAGAGCTATTTGGAAATTACTTAAAAACACACTGGGAAGAAAGATTTAAACATTATAGAAGAAAAAAAATACGCATTTTTATCACACAGGATTTATAAACCAACAGTATGTTCTTTTGAAGCATTCTCAATATGGTGAAATTAGTGCAACTGGGGGTACACCACAGGGAGCAACTCATGCCAACAGAGGAAAGGTCACCACAGCTTTCCCATCTAGCCTATTCATCCCTAAGCATAGATTCTGAAAACTATATTTTGGTTTTTAGGTGTTCCCTCCAATGAAACTGAGTTTGAACACAGAAAATTTATGCTCAGCAGTTGCATTCATCCTTTTTTTTTTTTTTTTTGCTTTTGTTGGCTTAGATTACAGCTATAAACTTTCAGTGAAATAAAGGCACAAAAAAGACACAAAGGGTCATGCCTTTATAGAATCATAGAATCTTAGAATCATAGAATGATAGAATCATAGAATGGTTTGGGTTGGAAGGCACCTCAATGCTCATTTAGTTCCAAACCCCCTGCCATGGGCAGGGACACCTTTCACTGGACCAGGCTGCTCCAAGTCCCATCCAAACCGGCCTTGAACACGGCCAGGGATGGGGCAGCCACAGCTGCTCTGAGCAAACAGGACAGAGCTGGCTATCCAGGCTGCAAGCACACACTGCCATCTCATGTGAGTGAGGCATCAGAGTATGGCTAACATGCCTATCATATCATGCCTGTTGAAGGAGTAGGCGTAGACTACCTTAAAAATACTGACTGTGGCCTGCTATCAGCAAAGCAAGCTAAAGAGTGAATGCCATCCATCATCCTTCTCTCCACAACTTGATCATTAACTCCCAACAGCTTTTAGCATTCCTGTGCCTCTTCTTTCCTCACAGTGAGACAAGTTTGATGCTAACATACATTTGTGCTTTTTCAATGAAGCAAATGAGGTCACACAGATGAAACTTGAGAGCAAGATTACTGAGAGCATTATGCTCAGTTCATCTTTTTGCCTTTATAAACAGGGTTGTTTCTTGATAATAGCAGGTTCAAGTCAAGTCAAGGATGTTAGGTTTTCTACTTCAGTTTCAAGGGGCTCAGAAAGAATGCCAGATATCTCTGAGCCCAGAATTCCTGCTCAGATAACTTCCATACTGATTTCTGAATACAGAAGCAGAGGAAGTAAAAGGAGACAGAGAGGATCTGGGAGCAGCACTGAGCTCGGTGGCAGTCCTGTATGATTTGAGCACCACAGGTCAAAGAGAATTATTTTTAAATGCATTAGGAAAATCAGCTGTAAGAGCCATGGAAGCAACTAACACATTCAGCCCCTTGGTCACTAGTTTATCCATGTACCTATTTCCCATTTGTTCTAGTGGAAGGGGTCCCTGCCCATGGCAAGGGCGTTGGAACTAGATAATCTTTAAGGTCCCTTCCAACCCAAACCATTCTGTGATTCTATTATTCCAAGGTGAGCCAGAACACTTCTTTTTTGTTTTGCACACTTATGTCCTAACTTTTCATCTCATATATATGCATCTTATACCTGTATCATTCAGTAGAGTCTTTTAGTGTCATAGCAGAAGAAATAGATCACTAATCAGACATCTCCTGTCTGATACTACCACTATAGACCAAAGGATTAGCTGGGCATCTACCCTGTGGGCTAATAACTCAAGGGGAAGGAACTATTACAGCTTCTAGCCTTATTTCAGGATAGCATTTCAGCTCTTGCCTTGCAGATTAGTCTTCATTGTCCAGGTAGAAGGAATAATCAGTTCTTATGTTCCCTGCATACTGGCAGCCTGAATTGCAACTGTAAAAGCCCAAGGGTAAAGATCTCATCTGAGCCACCTTTATTCAAGGTGAAAGCCTAAGGAATTTTGCTTTAAAATCTTCCAGGTGAATTAAGCTAATACCGAACAGGACAGCATGCTTGCTGAACCCATGACAAAAGTGTTCCTCATTTACTGGTACCACTTACAGTTATATGAGCAGAACGAAAATTAAATGGGCTACGGATCCTCCTTTCCAGGCCATCACTGCGCATTTTCTACATCTTCTAAGATAAGCAATTGTAGACTGTGACAGTGTCCTGGGATTCAGCAGTAGCAGTCATTTTTCTCTTTCTTAATAGCTGGTGCAGTGCTGTGTTTTTGACTTTCAGCATGGGAACAGCGCTGATAACACCGATGTTTTCAGTTGCCGCTCAGTAATGTATATTCTGACCAAGGACTTTCTGAGTCTCATGCTCTGCCAGGGAGGAGGGGAAGCCGGGAGGAAGCAGAGACAGGACACCTGACACAAACTGACCAAAGAGGTATTCCATACCACAGCATGTCATGCCCGGTATATAAACTGGGGGCAGTTACTCAGAAGGGTTAGATCACTGCTGGGTCGGGCTGGGTATCGGTTGGCGGGCGGTGAGCAGTTGTATTCTCTTTCCTTGTTATTTCCCTTATCATTATTATTATTGGTGGTAGCAGCAGTGGTTTGTGTTACACCTTAGTTACTGGACTGTTCTTATCTCAACCTGTGGGAGTTACATTCTTTTGATTCTCCTCCCCATCCCTCCGGAAGCCAGGGAAGGAAGCAAGGGGTGGAGTGAGTGAGCAGCTGTGTGGTTCTGAGTCACCGGATGGGCTTAAAACATGACAGTCAGTCAGATGCAAATTGTCCCAGTGATTAAAATCCTTACCTGACCAGCCTGCAGTTCCTTACTACAAACTCCCTCTACAACCTTCCACAAATCCCAGGCCAGGACCTTAGGGTATTCATTGGATGCTAGCACTTCAGGAGGTTGTGGCTGCCCCCATAAACATGATGCCTGGTTCTGGGAGCAGGCTTCACAATCTGAATGTGGATTTTTCTCTTTCTCTTTCCCCTGTACATGTGTACATCCCAACCATTAAGAAATTTACCTCCCTAGACTAGGCTGAGAAAAACGAAGGAACGCTGGTTCTTCAATGTGACTTGGAAGAAGGAAGGCAGTAGGGTGGACAACACCTCCATGAGCAAGGAGTTGAAAATGAGGCTGAAAATAATGAGGAAGATATAGAAAGTGAAATCGCTTGTAGTGACGAGGGATAATACGGGGAAAGGACTGAGGAAATAAATAAGGTCAAGATTAGATGTTTGAGTTTGGAAAGATGCAAGAGAGAAAAACCAGGGAGTATGAAAGCCTGATCTCAGGTGGAAAACTGTCAAAACCAGTGAGTTATCTGTTTTTCACATACAATAAGAAAAATGCCCTGTGAAAAAATCATGCTAGAGTACTAATGTATGTACTGTACATGATAGATTAATCCTACCCTAAGCATTGTTCTCTTATGCTTTTGTTTGCCGAAGCTAATTTGTCATTAAGTCCTTAACAAAGCTGTGGACTTCCATCAGTTTTACCCCCAAACAAGGAAAGTGCTTTCTGGTTTTCAACTAATTCTTTCTCTTCAGAGAAAGCCAACACCTTCTACTAATTCAAATGCCACATGGTGCATTTGGATGTATTTAGACATGACCCACTTCACAGGAGGGAGTGCTGCCCATATGATACCTGCACCCTGTGGGTTTGCATGAGGGACCAGACTTCAGCAGACTGATAAGGCTGAATGCAAAGCAATGCTGAGCTCAGCACTGTGTACTGCAGGTGATTTATCCCATTAGCAGTTCAGCTGGATGCATCAGGAATTTAATGCCTTCAAACTAATAGTACTTGCAAATGAATAAGCTGCAAAAGTATCTTTCTGGACTGGCTTAGAGAAGAAAGTAGTACAGAGCCAGTATGGAAGAAAGAAGGCTGTATTTCTTTTTACCCACATATCTAGCCTCAGCCTGTCAGAGTGATATTTTGCACTCCATTTTGCTCTCTGGCAGTATAAAAATATCTGCTATGAGTCTCTAAAAGTCAGCTGTTGCTAATCCGCCTAAACTACCTTTACAGTGCCTCACTACTCTCACAGTAAAGAACTTCCTAATAGCTAATCTAAATCTACCTTCTTTTACTCTAAACCCATTACCCCTTGTCCTACCACAAACAGGCCCAACTAAAAAGCTTATCCCCATCTATCCTGTAGGTCCCCTTTAGTTACTGGAAGGCTGCTATAAGGTCTTCCTGGAGCCTTCTCTTCTCCAGGCTGAACAACCCCAGCTGTCTCAGCCTGTATTCACAGGAGAGGAGCTCCAGCCCTCTGAGCATCTCCATGGCCCTCCTCTGGACATCCTCCAACAGGTCCATGTCTTTCCTGTTCTAAGGACTCCAGAGCTTGACTCAGTACTCCAGGTGGGGTCTTGTGAGAGGAGTAGAGTAGCAGAATCGCCTCCATTGACCTGAAGTTGTTTTTCACCTATAACATCTTTAAAGATGTCATTGGGAAACAATTACAGGATTCATATGTCCCATTTACATCAAAATGGCTGACTACCAGGACACATATATCAGAAGTAAAATCCTTAACGTACAGTGTCTTCAAAGTTATTAATTACCTGCTTCATTTTGCAACCATTAGATTTAGGATGTCATGAGCTACAGGGTCTCCAATGACTAATCCTTTTTGAAGGACTCTAAATTCTAAACTCTATATCCTTTTTGAATATCTTAATACCTTATGCTCAATAGCAGTCTGCAGCATTGGGTTTAATGATTTAATCATGCACCCTATGGAAAGAGAACTTGCTTTTGTTTGTTCTTAAACCTGTTATCAAATAATTTCACTAAGTGCTCTGTACCTTTCATCCTGTGAGAAATAATGAACAGCCATTCCTTAATCACCTTCTCTGTTCTACTCACGGTGTTATAAAATTTAACACATCTCCCCCTCTTCCCTCCCACAGTTTGTTTTCCAGGTTGAAGGGCTTGAGATTGCTTACTCTTTTGCTGTGGAAGTTGGCCCATTTTGCAGATTAATGTTGCCATTCCTCTTAGCATCCTTACCAGCTCAAGTGCAACCCTCTCAAGCTGAATGGCAATGATTTCATTAAATATGAAATATGTTTGTGAAAGCAGAATATTAACTCCTACAGTTTCTTTCTTATTCTTCAACATGATATTAATCCCTGAGAGACCTTCTGGATTAGATCATGTTAATTTTACATGCCTTTGGTAAAAGGTCTTTTACAAAGAGTTTTTTTAAATCCGTATGTAGAAACAAATGCAATCATCCACTCCTTGACACCTTCAAAAGACTGTAATAAGCTTGCAAATAAAAAGATAGCTGAGCTGATTTTCCCAGTGTCTCGTATTTAAACTTCACCCACTGACTGAGTTTATTCTCTCTTCCAGTTTTTACAAATTTGCTTGGTACAAAACTCAGATTTACTGTCCTCAGAACAAACTCTGTAGTTCTCTTAAAGACACACGCAACATCTGCTTCTATTTTTAATGTATAAAAAGGCCTTTGGTATTCTGGCTGCAACTGTCTCAGCCTTTATATTAATTCAAATAAATGCCTAGATTTAAGGATATAAATTATGAATTGACCAGTAAGATAATATATATTTCATGATTGGAAAAAGTTTTAAATAGACACTTTCCAGGCAATAATTTCGAGTCATCCACTTTCACTTACTTCCCCTTCTCTTAGATCTCAGACCTTGTATTCAATAAAAAAATATTATCTCCAGAGCAATAATTCAACAAAGTCTGCATATGGAGATTTATTTTGCTTTTAGCCTGAGTAATTCCACTCTTGGAGGAAGGGTTGCAGGCATCCTTTCCACCAGCACCTGAAGGTAAATGCCATTTTTGTTTTATGGAAATTAACAGGAATAAAGTGCAGTGCAGCCTGAAAATGTGAACATACTTGAGGTGCCCCTGTCTTTACAAAGACCTTTCATGTCCTGGCAATGAAAACCATTATACAAAGAAAAAAAAGACTCCAAACGTACCAAAACCTGATCCTATAAGTAAAGACTTAAAGATTGAGGAATTAAGAGATGCTTCCAGCCTACTCGTAAGTATGTACATACTATTTATTGCTACCCCGTAGCCCTTATTCAGAGAAAAACATACACAAGAGTCTCCAAGCTTGAGAGATCCCTCCAAATTTTCTATACATGATTTTTCACCCACATAGTGCAATGCTTTGCCTGCAGCCCAAGGTCTTGTATTCCAGACAGTATCTTGAGAAATCTGCCAGAACTGAGAAGTTTTCATGCAGAAACCCCCTGATTTTGTACCCAGGTGGGTACAGGAAAGCCTGGAGCTCACAGCGGTAACTCATTCAGCACACCAAGCAAAACAAATCAGCTAGCTGCAAATGGCTTTCTGAAGTTGCAGGGACTTCAGCATGGCAAGAAAGTGATGTAGCTCAGCTCGTTTCTTTGTAAAGGGGAAAGACAGCACAGCAGCACCCAGCTGCAGTCTTTAAACAGAGCAGCCTTCTGTTATGGGACTGAATTGGAAACTGAGAAACCAGGAAACAATTTTCCTGCTTGCAGGCCTCCTTGACCATTTAAAAACCTTTTTTAATCTCTATCTGTGAGTTCCCTGATGCAGGGAACAGGTTAATAGCGTGGCAACCTGAAAAAAGGGCTATTTTTCTTGGCTAAGCAAACACACACACATGTATGTCACATGCATCAATGCCACACTTCACAGAAATATGTCAAACGCTGTCAAGCAAGATCCACAGGTTTAAAAGAGCTTTTAATTAACATTGCCCTGCCTCCCAGGAACAGTGGGAGAATGAATACACTGAAGATATAAGGTGCTCCTCTAGCAATAAACTCACATAAGTATAAATGAAACTCAGTTCAGTTTTTATAGAATATTCTTCTATCTGACTGATTGAAATAAAAATATCATATGGTCCCTGAGATTGTCACCTGCAGATTTATACAACAGCCATTTTGTTTTCAGGAAAAATATTAATTGCAGCCTATTATTAGCCATAAAACATAGAATCATAGAATAGTTAGGTTTGGAAAGGACCTTAAGATCATCTACTTCCAACCCCCCTGCCAGGGGCAGGGACACCTCACACTAAACCATGCCACCCAAGGCTATGTCCAATCCAGCCTTGAACACCGCCAGCGACGGAGCATTCACAACTTCCCTGGGCAACCCATTCCAGTGCCTCACCACCCTCACAGTAAAGAATTTCTTCCTCATATCCAATCTAAACTTCCCCTGTCTAAGTTTGAACCTGTTACCCCTTGTCCTATCACTACAGTCCCTCATGAAGAAGAGTCTCTCCCCAGCATCCCTATAGGCCCCCTTCAGATACTGGAAGGCTGCTATGAGGTCTCCACACAGCCTTCTCTTCTCCAGGCTGAACAGCCCCAACTTTCTCAGCCTATCTTCATACGGGAGGTGCTCCAGTCCCCTGATTATCCTTGTGGCCCTCCTCTGGACTTGGTCCAACAGTTCCTTTTTATGTTGAGGACACCAGAACTGCACACAATACTCCAAGTGAGGTCTCACAAGAGCAGAGTAGAGGGGCAGGATCTCCTCCCTCAACCTGCTGGTCACGCTCCTTTTGATGCAGCCCAGGATATGGTTAGCTTTTTGGGCTGCAAGCGCACACTGAAGCCAGCTCATGTTCATTTTCTCATCGACCAGCACCCCCAAGTCCTTCTCTGTAGGGCTGCTCTGAATCTCTTCTCTGCCCAACCTGTAGCTGTGCCTGGGATTGCTCCTACCCAGGTGGAGGACCTTGCACTTGGCATGGTTAAAGTTCATCAGGTTGGCATCAGCCCACCTCACAAGCGTGTCAAGGTCCCTCTGGATGGCATTCCTTCCCTCCAACATATCAACTGATACTTTAGTGTTGTGAGTCCCTGTTCATGTTACTGTACTTTCTAAAAGCAATACCCTTAACTTTCCTCGACACAATGTTTGTGTTAGCATGGATAAGTGCTGGCTCTCCAAGGTTTTATTATGAAAGAAAATGGGCACATGTGAAATGACTTGAATAGTATTGCATGTATTTGGACTTCTGCAGTGGAGGACTGATGCTGCCATAGCAACAAAGTCTCTGGATTGTTCATATTTGAAACCACCACAGTTAAACTCCCTGCTGTGATAGACAACAGCTGTATTGCTAGCTTGTGGTCACCGTAATTTTTGCAACTACAGTGGTCTGCAGTTCTTAGGGGCTGTATTTCACTATGATTTGACATGCAGACTGGTGCTTCTGTAGTGCTTCCTCCCACCTGACCATGTACATGTCTGTATTTACATACCTAGGTACCAAAGCTGTAACTGAAGTTGGACATTTTTATGGTATTATTGTCTTGAAGTTGCTATTATTTCATTCTGAAGTATAATCACTGGACTTCTAAATAAATATATACACATTTTTCAGCTTATTTTATATATTTATATGTATATATTGCACCCTCTATCACAAACTAGAGGCAGCAAGATAAGCCTTTTGCCAGACACGTGCTTCTGATACTTCCTTTCTTCCTGCGCTCAGCAGAGGTCTGGTTTAGGAGGCTGCCTCTCTACTTACAAATTGTAATGCTTGAAAGCTTATAGATGAGATATTTCAAATCTGTGCCCTTTCCAGCAATGAGCTGGTTTTGCAATATCACACTTTAGATGCTCAGTTTCTTTCACACTTCTTAAAGCACTAATTATCCTTTTCAGGCACTGATCTTTTTCATATGATCAATCTTTACAGCAATTACAGTTACAAATTTCATAAACAAATACTATTATAACAATGCGAACAACAGAGACAATTTCTGAATCATTTTAATGTACCGGGTACAGCTCCTGGGTTACATCTTTTGATTTCTCAACTCTACTTTCCCATTAATACCGTATTTTCTCTATTTATCTACAGCTACTGCTACTCTAAACTTGGCTCTTCCTGCTTTTGGGTCACTGTATTCGAATAAAGGCTCTATCTAAAGGTAGATTATATTTTCATTTATTTTCAGGTCTTTCTATGTATAGTAATTGCTTTGGGTATCCTCAAGATGAAACAGAATCAGTTGTTCTGGTGTAATTTCCAGCCCCTCCATAATTTGCAATTGTTCCCAGTCAGAAATAGCTTATTACAGAAGAGCTGCTACCTATTAAAATATTGCTGGTGGGAATCCATCAGTGAAAATGTGTGCTCCATTAGTGACATTTCCATTACTGAAATTACTTATTAGTTATATAGTCAACATAGCTACCTCCTTAGTATTGAATCAACATTCCTTTCCCTCTCTGCTTCCTAATTGGCCCACAAGTCATAGAAGAGCTATGCTCTACTATGCTCTACTTCTGACCACTGCTACCTCAGGGAAATAAAATGGGAATATTTTTAGATATAGAGTTTCTACTACAAAGCAGAAACTTGCCTATGAAGGGGAATTAACCATACAGCCATAAGGATGTAGTTAGACTGCTACTGTGGAGACAGTGGGACAACTGCTGTAGGTAGTTTCTCTCAGGATTTGGAATGTCTCTTTTCAGTTTTACATGTCTCTTGAAAAGCACCTTAAGCCAAAATGAAAAAAAGCTTAAAATAACATAGATGTTCACAAGAAGACTAAAATCAGGATACTCTCAGTGGTATAATTAAACCAATTCAGATGACAAACTTCCCGAGAGAAAAACATCCTTAAATAAACTCTTCAGTTCTGCATTAGAGGCTTTTTGTCTCACATTAATACAAAAGTGTGTAAACCACAAACTCACTATCACATAAGCTGTTATATCTCATGCTACCCCACAGAATGAAATGGCTAGGCAGTGGGTCTTGCATCTTCATGTGCTACCACAACAATCCTGAATACAGGCATCTCAGAGGAACAATTACTCCCTAGCGCACCTTAGTGAAAATTTGCTTTTCAGTTCTGTCACTGAGACCTCTTTGGTATTTGGGTAGCACTGGTCATTCAGGCTGCTGTGGTTTCCCTGTCTAGCACCAAAGTCCCCTGACATCAGTTCAGTAGTGTGGAAAATAGATTATGAAGCACAACCTTCACTCAGGTTTTTGAAACACCTTTTTATCTGTAACCAGAGGCTAGCACAGGCTGTTCCATTGCTCTCTACAAATTTTCATTGCCTCTGAAGATTCACCAGCTTGGGAGCTTTTAATATATCATCATTATTACATTTGTCTTTAGTAAATGTACCTAAAACATCTTTCCAGAGGACTAAATTGCAGCATAGCAAGGAAGATGAGAAACTGCTATTCATAAGCTACTGTCTTGCAAAGGTTAGCTTATGAAAATGCATGCTGACTTAGGCAGTATTCTTCATTGCCATTTTGGGGATGAAGATTTAGTTATAATCAGATTTCTTACATATCCAGGAGTGTCTGCACACAATATATAAATAAGAGGAACTGCTGAGCTCTGAAAATAAAGCACTTAACTTTGCTTGAAGGTTTTTAGGAAACTCTAAGGGTTGTGAAGATAGAAAAATTGCTTAAAATCATAGAATCATAGAATAGTTGGGGTTGGAAAGGACCTTAAGGTCATCTAGTTCCAAACCCCCTGCCAGGGGCAGGGACACCTCACACTAAACCATGCCACCCAAGGCTATGTCCAACCCAGCCTTGAACACCGCCAGCGACTGAACATTCACAGCTTCCCTGGGCCATCCATTCCAGTGCCTCACCACCCTCACAGTAAAGAATTTCTTCCTCATATCTAATCTAAACTTCCCCTGCTTCAGTTTGAACCCATTACCCCTTGTCCTACCACTACAGTTCCTCATGAAGAGTCCCTCCCCAGCATCCCTATAGGCCCCCTTCAGATACTGGAAGGCTGCTATGAGCTCTCCACACAGCCTTCTCTTCTCCAGGCTGAACAGCCCCAACTTTCTCAGCCTATCTTCATATGGGAGGGGATCCAGTCCCCTGATCATCCTCATGGCCCTCCTCTGGACTTATTCCAACAGTTCCATGTCCTTTTTATGTTGAGAACACAAGAACTACACACAATACTCCAAGTGAGGTCTCACGAGAGCAGAGTAGAGGGGCAGGATGTCCTCCCTCAACCTGCTGGTCATGCTCCTTTTGATGCAGCCCAGGATATGGTTGGCTTTCTGGGCTGCAAGCGCATACTGCAGCCAGCTCATGTTCATTTCTTAATCAACCAACACCCCCAAGTCCTTCTCTGCAGGGCTGCTCTGAATCTCTTCTCTGCCCAACCTGTAGCTGTGCCTGGGATTGCTCCCACCCAGGTGGAGGACCTTGCACTTGGCATGGTTAAAGTTCATCAGGTTGCCATCAGCCCACCTCACAAGCGTGTCAAGGTCCCTCTGGATGGCATTCCTTCCTCCAACGTATCAACTGAACCACACAGCTTGGTGTCATCGGCAAACTTGCTGAGGGCGCACTCAATCCCACTGTCCATGGCACCGACATAGATGTTGAACAAGACCGGTCCCAACACCGATCCCTGAGGGACATCACTCGTTACTGGTCTCCAGCTGGACATTGAGCCATTGACCACAACTCTTTGTGAGCGGCCATCCAGCCAGTTCTTTATCCACTGAGTGGTCCACCTATTCAAATTGATGTCTCTCCAACTTAGAGACAAGGATGTCATGTGAGACAGTGTCAAACGCTTTGCATAAATCCAAGTAGGTACTTCCATTTGTCTTAAGAAAAGTCAGTTTTTGATGGGCAGTGGAATGCAAAGCCAATAAATGCTTCATCAGAGGCATCTTCCAAGGATAGTCAGGGCACAGCACTGAAGAAATGAGTGAAATGCCAGTTCTTGTTTGACAAGGTATTTTGGAAAAATCAACTACCCAGCATCTATGTAGACAGCTTGGCCTCTCAGTGATTATTCTTCCTTGGACTAAGCATGAGAAAGGATTGTGGTAGCAGAGAACCAGAATTTCAATAGCCTGGCAAGTAAAAGCAGTGCTGGAGCTCAGTACTCTACCTCCAACAGTATGCATCCATTTGCTTACCTACAAAAAGAAGGAGGAAAAGCAAGCTGAGAAGAACTAATGGTGAGGTCCTCACTTGGCCAAGCTTTACAGTTTTCTGACAACACTTTAGTTTTCAAAACATAAAACTCATGTAGAAAAGAACATTCATAAATTATTAAGTGGTCTGGAGTCTTACGGATACATTCAGATGGTATGGGAGTCATTAACATGTTACAATGACAGGGAAAATGTCTAGGAGTTCTTCTGGTGATACAGGACTTAAAGATGATGGCAATATGTTCCTATTATCTAGTTTGCTTCAAAATTTCATTATGTGGAACTGCACCCTAGAATTTTACATGCAAATTAGTGCCTCTTAATTCTTCCTCCCATATGAACCAAAGCATTAACTGGGCCATGTTTTCAATAAGTGGAGTCCCATATGCATACATCTCTGCTTACATGTCCAAATCCCAAAGCTGTGCCTGCAGCTGAATGTTTTGATATCTGTTATTTGCATGAAAATTGTTGTTACTAAGCGTAAAAACATAAGCATGTTTTGTATCAAATTATAGGCCTCAGTTTCCTGGAAAGACTTGAGCATATGAATTGATATAAATATGAACAATAGATTGCCTGATAAGTTATCTCCTTTTGGGCCCATTCAAGTGGGAAAAATTGGCTCCATAGTCGTAAAATTACTTATAATTTGGATGGTAAGACATCCAAACATTACATGCTGACTCAAAACATTGTGCTGTCATTGCACTCCCTGCATCACCAAAGGCATGCTGGATTGCTTCAGGCAGCTTTTGTTACAGGGACCCTCCAGCTAAAGTGGAATTGTCCTATGAAATCACAGCTAGCCATTTTGCTGGCAAAGTAGTGAAGTGCACACTCGTCTCAAAGAACTGCTGTAAATTGTCTTCCTGGTCACAAGGAGGCAACAGGAAAGGAATATGCTTTGCAGACAGTCATGTATTTGAATCACAGCACTTCCTTAAGTGGACATACTTGTATAGCATCTTACACTTCGCTCAAAGTTCTTCCTGAGCATAAAATCACTTGCCAGAGCTTTGCAGGGTCAGGGCAATGTGCACACAATTTTTTTTAAAGTTAAGAAGTCTGCTCATCAGCAATCTTCTTAGCTCTCCCTCCTAGGGCACTAATTTCCCAGAGCTTCATTTATATTCAGTTCCTTTACACAATATTTCAGCTGTTCTGGATTGTAGAAAAAGTTATCTCATCCCATTGGCTGCTAAAGGATAAGCAAGAGGTTAATTTCCCTGGCTAAATGTAATCTGTGAATAGCTCATCATTTGTACAGTTGGCTTTTTCTACTATTTTTCATTAAAGGAACCATTCAAAATAATGCAAATTATTCTGGCGAAGAGAGCCACAAAATCAGGTGAAGAATCAGGCGCCTGCTCCATTTAATCTTGAATATCATCATCACAGGATAATGTTATAAACAAACATTTTCCAGGATGTGTTTCAGGTCTCTGAAGGACATCTTTCTGGTCCTCACCTTCCTTCTGTGTCATGTGTCCTGTAGCTTGGAAAAGCTGCACATTGTCTGCTGCAGGTACGTGTTTTGCATATCAAGACATGATCTAAAATTTATACAAGAGGATTTTTGCACTGGGGCAATTACCACATTTCACCAACACCAGTCTTTCCTACATGCAGAGAAATGGACAGTCTTAACCAGCTAAAAGGAGGCTCTTCTGAGAGTGCTTCTCCAAGTAGGAGGGAACAGTGCCATCTATTGATTGGGTGGTAAAATTATGTCTCCCGTCTGACATTCAAAACACTTCGGGAGTTTTAAGTGCCTTCTTCAGACCACCAGCCTTGCTCCAAAGTCTTTGTTTTGATAATTGTCTTGCTTCGGTAATACATTCTTGAGGAGGAAAAGATGTAACCCCCACAGCTCCAAAGTGTGATTCTTTTAGCTATTAAACACTGCAGCCTAGAACGTGGCACAGTTAAGGAAGGGAAAAAAAAAAAAAAAAAAAGGCCTTATACTGCTTTCTTCCTAATGTTTGACTTAGGTTCTTTCCACTATTTAACTTAATAGCTATCTAGTGAAAACGTAGGTGCATATAATAAGTGACATAACACACACTAAAATTATTTACATGCTTCATGTACTAAGAATCTACAAACAGTACCTTTTAGACAAGTCTGAAGACAATGCTACCACAAAGTGGAAATACTTTATTATCAATAGTTTAAAATACATGTATACATGAACCCAAAAATAGAAAACACTGAAAAAAATCATAGATGAATGCAAACAGAAGTTTTGCATGCTACCAGCTACCACACACTCTATTCAACATATTTCAGGTTAAAATAAGTAGTCCTCAGCTGTTTAACTGAGACATTTACAAATTTATAGAAACTGGATTTTCTTCCTGTAGTATCTATATATAACACATACGTAACAGAATACTACGCCGCATACCATGACATTCATATAGGATAATCGCACACTTACTGTGAGTAAAGCGGTCTTCTCAAGTTCATGCTGATGAACCCTTTGCCTAGTACTTCATGCTGCCATTTCCCAAAATTTTACACATATGCTTATCTAACAAACCTGGTTGTGCCTGCCATCTGACTGCCAGCTTCATGGAAAATGCAACTATCCAAATATCACTGAAGTTGGCTCTACCCACCCAATAGCTTTTGATTCTGTGGGTGACTATATAGGGCAGGTTCTTTCTCTGCACCTCTGAAGTGTAAAGGCTCACATGTATATAGAAAACAGCAGTAGTTGGAGAAGCTGTCACCCCATAGCTAAATAAAACTGGTGCTTGCTCCTCACCTTCAGCGCAGAGCGCAACAGCTCTGGTTGATCACAGAATGGACCTTAAAGCTCATCCAGTTTCAATTCCCCTGCCATGGGCACGGACACCTTCTACCAGAACAGGCTGCTCAAAGCCCAATCCAACCCGGCGTTGAAGCTAAGGCACGGGCTCAGACTTTCCTGGTCCGTCTGAATGTAGCATTTTGTCCGGGTCAGCACAGACCTGAGCAATGGACACAAGTGCCCACGGGGTGGCACTCAATAACAGCACTGTGGAGCGTCCCCGTGTCGGGGACGTAATCAGCTGTGTTCGTCGGAAAGGTTTCTGGATGCTACCGGCGTAGCTGCACGTGTTCCTCGGAATATTCTGAATTTCAGCTGTATGTTTCCTGTCAAGTTGGAGTTTAAAATTCGCAAGTGCAACACTGTACTTCTTTTGAAGCAGTGCAAAAGAACCACAGGATGGGGACAGAAGCTGTGACAAAACAAGGTATTGCCTGTAACAGAAAATAGCAGTTTGCTTGCTGTCCATCTCTTATACTAAAGCCTGCCCTGTACTTCATCCTTTTGTTCCATGATAACAAGTCAGACCAAATCATTCAGCCAAACCTTCACAAATAAGCTCTAATATTGTTGCTGATTAAAACTTGTTTTAAATACAGAGCTCACCATAAAGAAACACAGAAAGGCAAGGCTTGTAAGAAGAGGTAATACCTGTTAGCAGGTAATAGTACAGTCACACAAATGCCAACCTTCCAAGCATACATGCATTCTTCAGGTTTTAAACCTGGTCTTTAAACAAACACTAACCTTAAGGCTTTAGGAAATTTCCCTCTTGTGTCATTTGAAGTGAACTGAACATCTGAAAAAAGTCCTCACCAGGAGTTAGTGTTTATAATTTTGCCTTCTAAAACTTGGTATCAGCATAGGCCTCTGTTTTGCACTTGTATGTTAGAGAACAATAACATATGAACATGGAAATGGCTGCAGGAGGTCACACTGAATATCCATCCAGTCCAGCAGTGGCCAATAGTAGAGCACAGGGCACATTGTTAATAGGGCAAACAAATACTGACAGCAAATACTTCCAGTTCCTGACATCCTGAAGCTCAGGCACTTGCCAGCACAGAAGTGATATTTGTGCTCAGTAGCCTTTGGTGGGTTTTGGTGCTTTGTTTGCATTTTTTAATGGATTTGTCTTACTTCCACTTTCTCAGCATGGATACGGTTTGGCATTGATCACCAGCATGGCAGCAAGTTCCACATTTAAGTGTGCATTGCTTGAAAAGATATCTCTTTTTGTTTGTTTTGAACCAAGAGTATTGCTGGATGCAAGTATGATGCTGTAGTATTACATAAAAGGGGAGAAGCTTTGCACTTTTAAATCAGATAGGAGGGCTGCCTAACCAAACACACATATGCTATTTGCACCATATATAATAAAAGGAGATGAAATTATTTTTCATATCTTCTCTGAAGTCAGGAGATCAAAGCAGCAGTAAGCCTCAGCTCTAAAGGCTGACCTTTAGAACCAAAGTAGCATAATGTTTATCCGGGCATAAAGATGCTGTGAGGATAAAGCTTGTTATCTCAGGCCTTTCCAGACTGAGGGAGAAGTGTTATATTCGTGATGATGTATAAGGAAATACACTGATATAAAGCACCGAGGTGAGATTCTGAGCTGTGCTTGAATCATGCTACAAGATCTTTAGATGTTAAGATAGTTTTACACCTACCCAGTCCTGAGTGTGTCTGTGACTGAGGAGATCTGCCTGTAACTTACCCCATTTAAATCTCTCTGAGGCATTAAGAGGATCACAACACCGCCTTGTATCATCCCCTTCTGCTAAAACATTTTCTGTGACAGGAAACACATATCATATATATAAAGACAGAAAAAGTTTCAGTCTCTTTAAACTGACTGTAAATTAAATCCACGAAGCAGCTCTGTGTCTCCTCCTTTCAACAGTTCAGATCTTACTGTATTGCTTCCTCCAGAACACAACCAGCGTAAACGGGGAAAAGAACATTTCCTTGTAAAACAATCTAAAAATTGGTGGTTGAAAGATTTTTTACAGAAAACACAAAAATATCGAGATGAGGAGCTGGAAGTTTCCTGCATTTATTCATGAGAGGCATTTTTTGCAAGTGAAAAACGGGCTTTGGCATTTTCCACTCCTAAGGTCAGCTGGAAAGCTAGGCGTAGACCTAGAATTTAAAGGCATTTCCTAATTCTGAATAAATCTGTAAACAAAACTCACTGCACCAAATTCCTTCTAGGCAAACCTAAATGAAGCCTGTTGAATTATGTCAACAGGGAAAAATTTGACCTATCTTGTTTACAAAACGTTGCGCAAATACAACAAATCAATTGAGTAAACAGTTCCAGAAAGAGTGCAACATCATAATTCAAAATATGTTCTAGGAGACATAAGGGTAGATCGTGAGCTAAAGGCTTGCATCATGGAAAAAGTGCTAAATAAGGATTCAAATCTACTCTAACACATTTAGCCTTGCTGCTCTTACTTCTTTCTCGAGTTTATTTAGAACAGAAGAAAAATGTACTTACCAGACAGGACCAAATTCACCTCTGGTGTAAGTTAGCTGGATTTAAGACCAAGACTTAGTCAGTATTCTGATTGCCAGAGGAAGACAGACAGTGGGCATGCACAAAGGATAAAATTCTACCTACATGTATTGAATACTGAAACCCAATGTGAATACTGCATCCAATGCATGAATTAAAATCATAGAATCATAGAACCATAGAATGGTTTGGGTTGCAAGGGACCTTAAGGATCATCTAGTTCCATCTCTGCTGCCATGGGCAGGGACATCTTCCATTAGGCCAGGTTACTCCAAGCCCCATCCAACCTGGCCTTGAACATTGCCAGGGACAGGGCAGCCACAGCTTCTCTGGGCACCCTGCGCCAGTGTCTCACCGCCCTCACAGTAATGAACTTCCTTGTATCTAATATAAACCTACCCTCTTTCAGTTTAAAGCCACTCCTCTTCATCCTGCCACTACATGCCCTGGTAAAAAGTCCTTCTCCAGTTTCTTATAGGCCCTTCCTCCAGGTACTGGAAGGCTGCTGTAAGGTCTCCCCTGAGCCTTCTCTTCTGCAGGCTGAACAAGCCAAACTCTCTCAGCCTGTCTTCACAGGAGAGCCCTGCACAGGAGACCTAGTCCATTGGATTTAGGCATCCTACTCCTGTCCTCAGCTTTTGCATGGTATCACTCCTCCTGGCAGGAGTTTCTTTTCAGTCCCTGCAAAGCCTGGTAAACTAGTATAGGTAGCAGAAACTGCTTTTTGCCAACTGTTTCATAGCTGGGACCTGGGGACCACTGTAATGGGAGAACTCTTAGTGGGTAAGCCAATCAATAATTCAAGCAGGCATCTATCTGTGCTCAACTTTAAGGCAATCCTTCTGTTAACAACCAAAAATCAAATATTAATTAAACATACAGACCTAAACATGAAGTCTTAGGTCTACAGAACTGTGAGACTGATGTTGCATTGTGGTTTTTGATGGCTATATCACTTTTTGATTCTTAGCCTCCAAGGCTGATGTAGCTGAGTTTAAGAGCTCTTCAGCAGGAGCAGCCAGAACTAAAAAAGGCATATTCTCCCTTCCCCAAGCTCCACTGTGTGTCACTAGTGCTCACATATAGCTTTTCCATGGATTAAGAGCAATCCATTCCAAAGGTTTGCTTCCCCTTTCCATAGGTCAGAGCCAGTCTGTTCTGTCTTGTCAGACAGATTTTACACTCTTTTGCATGCAGGACCAGTCCAGCCTTTTCAGGTGGGTGCTACTTGTCTGCAGACTGCATGCTGGCCATCCAAATCCTTCAATTTTTTGCAGACTGGGTACAGTTATTTTAGTTCTACTATTTTTGTGCAACTATGCCAAGCAAACAGATATTACACAATATTTCACTTCCTAAAACAAACAGTCTTGTGATATGTCTGGGTGCAAGGCAAACAGGATGCCTCATGTTTCTGCTTTAACCCAAGCAGGCTTGTGGTATATCTGGGTACAATGCAAATAAAATATATTTCTCAAATAGATGTTCTCACTGAACAGCTATGCCTTCTGACTCTTGATTTGTGCCATTCTGTGAACACACTAGCTGATCCCACAACTGAGTTCAGTATGATTTTCCTTCTTTTGTCAAATCACTTTTCACTCAGCATGGAGTTAGGGTCACTGATTCACCTGAAAACAGCCTCTACTCCTCCTCTATCTGAGCCACTAAAAGCTCCCTTCTCACCATCAGGTAGAAGGAAAAGTTAAATTTGTATTTAAATGTTGGGTTTGGTTTTTTTAAAAGAGAATGGGTCACTCGTGCTCATATGTTATGATTGTACACTTCTCTGACTTACAACTTGGTAACAGTAATGATTACTTGTTTAATGAGGGCTGGATATAAATACTAGGCAGAATTTATGATCTCTTGTTCTTCAACTGTGAACCACAGCAGATGGTTTCGCTCTATGCAGATTAAGAGCAAAGTAACACATTTTGTATTTCCAGAATAAATAGGAATAACTTAACACCAATTCAGTTAGATCATACAAAATAGGAAAGACAGCATTCTAAGCACTGTACATCTACTGATTTGAGGAGATTTTGAGATTATAAATATTACATTTGGCAGTTTAGAATCATCCACACCACAAATGGATGAGAAACTGTGAGAGAGAAGAATGAGTCTCCAATAGGACTGGTATTCGGTTCTCCTTTACTTTACAACCCTCTACACCCCTCTTCCACTCAAGCCTTTACTGTAATTTCCAATAGAGCTCTTTTTCTGCAAGGACCCATGTAAGAACTAGCTTGTAATCAGAACAGTTTCCCTGAGTAAATCCCCTTTTACGTCCTATCCATGTCTCCAGGAGGTTAAATCAAAGCATGAAACAGGAGAGGACAGAAGTACTTAAGGGACAGATGGGGAAGCACAAGGAAACAACACAACAGTGCGCATCAGCGTGACTGGTATCAGTTCTATCAGTCTCAACCGTTGTTCTGTGGTTTTTAGGTATCAGAGCAAAGAAGAACTTTAACAAGAAATTGAAAGGTTATTTTAGATATTCATACATATAGAAAATTTCTCCCCAGTGGACAGTACAGGGAAAGCATGAAAGAAGTGGGCAATGCAGACTGGCATCACAGTGTGATAATAGGAGATCTTGATGGCACTAAGGTCCTGCACATGCGGCCTGTCCAGGAGCCCACATGTGTTTGATTTTGGAGCACAGCTCAGCCATCCTGCCACCCAGGTGGCTGAATTCATGCCAAACATGAGCTGGCAATTCCAAGCCAGAAAATCTCTTGTCACTCTGTATGAGGACAATATCCGGGATGGAGAGAGCATTCATCTGTATGACAGCACCTGCAGTGGAGATGGGTATTTCTGTGGATGAGTTAGTGCCAAGTTTTACCTCTGAGGAGTGACAGATTGGAACAATGTAGTGCAGATTGGACCATGGATTTTGTCAGGCAGGGTCCATGCCGCAGGTTAATAACTAGTATGTTTACTGATCCCACAGTTCCTGTTGTCACCCAGTTTCTAACACAGAAAGAGCTGGTGTACAATTGAATCAAAATAACCATGGGGATAGTATAGAAGAAATACAGTATGTTACAAGGGAAGCTTTGTAAGGGGGGAGAGACCTTGAAAGTGAAAACAAGCCTCTGGGGAATAAAGGAAATCAGAACTTTCCCATATTTTTGTGGCCAAATTTAGGGAAATGGTATTTTCAGCAATATTCTGAATGGCTGTGAATTGGGAAAGATTGAAATCACAAGGACATTCACTCAGGAGAGAGAAAAGAATGTGACGGTTACTGAAATAAATAATAGGCATAGGTGTCAGCAAAGTACAAGGGCAGAAGCTGCATTAAAGTGCTGGGATGTTTCTGATGAAACCCCAGATACCAACTGTAAACTGTTAAATACGCTGAGAGATTAAAAGAGAAAGGATGATGAGGCAATAACCAGGAAAGGCAGGTGAGTTCAAGGGCACTATTTTAAGATGAGAGAGGTCAAATCATGCCTGGATCTGTGAAGAGGATAAACCAAAGCAGAGTGAGAAGAAGACTGAAGATGAATAAAGACAGTGCAGTGAGTGGGCAACAGAAACTAAAAGAGAGGATGAGACTAAGTCATTAGGAACATGACAGAAAAGGAATAAGAAATTTGAAACCTTAGCATCTCTCAAGGAAGGAATAGCAAGCTGCAGATGGGCATATATGGTTTTGGGTCTGGTTCATGGCTCCTCTGTCTCCTGTTCCCATGCAGCGATCATGAATCACTGTGTCAGCTTTAGACCAGCCCAGACTGGCACAGTCATGCTGCTGGCACCCAGACTTTGTGCTGGGTCCTGGAAAGGCACGAGTATGCAGGGGACACAGCCATGGGAGGCTCTTGTGTTGTAAGCAGGACCCGTGCACCAGGATGCTCCTGTCTACTTGGCAGTGACTTGTTTCACCACAGGTTTCAAAGTACAGAACAGCTGGCTCCTAATAATCCACAAAGGTATCAAATCAGCCGGTCTGTTCCCAACACACTTAATTACTCTCAAAGCTTTGGATGTAAGACAAATGTAATTCCTGTGCTTGGAATTATCATCCATAGAGCTGTGAAGGTAACTCTGACTTGGCATGCATGTTTTGATTTACATTAAATAAGATAGACTTCTTCCCTGGGGACCCACTTTGATGCAAGGGAAAGGCTAATATGACCTGGTGATAGCAAGAGCTATGCCAACAGAAGCGTTAAGTCCTGGAAGGATCATCCAAGGTGAACAGATGATTAAAGGATAAATAAAAAATAGCTTCTGGTCATCCAAGATGGTGTCAACAAACTAGTTGGGGGGGGGGGGAACAAGTAAAAAAAAAATATTGAAATACAGTATAACTGTTATAATAAACAGGGTAATAAACAGGGATGGCAGAAACTTATTTGTGCCCTAGGGAAACTGACAGGGAGAGAAGCATTTGTTTTCAGACAAGATATTAGCACATTAGAAAGTCAGCGAAAGATACTAACACATTAAAAGTCTTACTAGGCAAAGTAAAAACATCCCTTTAAACTGCATAATAGTAGCAATGGTATAATAATAATTTGATCAGAGGTTAAATTCATTCCTGGTAAATTTTGATCCCTCTAGGAAAGAAATGAAGATGTTGCCTCCTTGCATGTACACACTCACTCTGCTATGTTTCTTCTTACTACTTTTTTTTTTGTAAACTCAACCCCAAGAGGGGTACTTTATTTCTTTTTAAGTAGGTCACTGATTTTCCTTTTCTGCACTGCCTTCTTTCTAAAACAACTTGTAGCCTAAACTTTATTCTCGTTACAACAGGGGAAAAAGAAAAAAGCCCTGCAGAAATTTCAAATCTACTTTAGCAATTCTACCCGATTCCATTTTAACCTCAGCCCCTCAATACCCACCAGGCTATTCTCAAATTCTCGCCTTTACATCTGCTAGTCCACAGACAAGGATCTGGGGAGGAAGGCATCCTAGAGAGATAAAAGCAGTGTACCGCACAAAAGAGGAAACTTGTTCTTGAAAAGTATGACAAGGCAATGCAAGTTGTTACTAAAGCTGTCACGATTCTGGTCAGGCATGATCTTTGTATCCTTTGTATCCTGACTGACTGTCAGGAGCTTAAAAGAAAACAGCCTAAAACTCCATCCCATTATGTCCTTCCTGCATTTACCTCCATTGAAAATTGCCATTACCTGTCCTTCCACCTCCCAGAAGACCTGCAGAACTTTGTAATACAATAACCCACAAAACATCAAAACCATAATTTATCCAGCATGAGGTGGGGAGAGACTGCAGTGAGGGAGTGACAACAATTATGATACATGCAGGTAGTAAATGCGTACAGGGGAGGTCATCTCTGATTGCTTGCCTGAAAGGTGGAGAGAGCACGTTGGTAACTTGGTTGCTTGGGATGCTAGAAGCTGTAACACCACTGCTTGCATTTGGCCAGCACCCGGAAGCCCAGCTTGTAAATCAAGGACCATGCCCGGAGCTTGTGAAACCAAGTAAAGCAACATTCAGACTCTCTTCTCTGCCAGAACAAGATGTGAGGTTCACAGGCACTGTGGGAGGAAGACATAAATAATAGATGAGCTAAATAATGAAGACTAGCTGTACCTAATTATAGTTCTAGCTGCCCTTTTGAATAAAGAAAGTTCAAAGCTCCTGCAAAAAGATGCTGACTACTTTTTTGAATGGTGTTTGAACTTCACGGATTATTAATATGACAAAGTCAGGAGATGCCAATGGAAGTCACAGCAGCCTTTCATAACCTTACTGAAGAGAGAGGCAGTGTCTCTCACAGCAGTTTATTTACATATCAAAACATTCTTAAGCTTAAATTAATATCTAACCTGAATACAGAAGCAATATATGAATTAAAATTAAATTGTGTAGGGTATTTGGAAGCTGTTCTTCCTTATACCTCTTAGTACCTGACCTGGGAGACTAACTTAGGAAAGTAGCTCTTCAGGCTCTGTACATAGTCAGGAGAGAGTCACTTAACCAGGAAGGAGTGCAAGTTTTTAGCTAAGGCATTTAAGTGTCTAATGCTAAGTGTGTGAATGCATTTAACTCCTCATCCTTCTCTATTACTAGTTTAATTGAAAAGAATTTATTCCTTGTGCCTTTCCCATGCTGCAAATCAGGGATTATGAATGTCTGATAACTGGGAACTGAATTTCTCTCAGACTCAGGGAAAAATATGGTCCACAGAATAGGATGTTGGGTTATAGGTTGGTGGACTTGTGCTCTTTTCCAGTTCTCGGTGACTTCTTGTGACTAACTGCGGGTCAGTACACACTTGCTTCATATTTTCCTATGTGTAAGATAAACACAGTAATTCCTAATCACATTCTAAAAGAGGTCTTCATCTTTGGATAACAAAGTCTTGATTATATGTCAACTACAATTATTTCATTCACAGCACAATTATCTATATGGGCACATTTGAGTTATTGTTACATGATTCAAACTTAAACAGGGGAAGTTTAGATTGGATATGAGGAAGAAATTCTTTACTGTAAGGGTGGTGAGGCACTGGAATGGGTTGCCCAGGGAAGTTGCGAATGCTCAATCGCTGGCGGTGTTCAAGGCCGGGTTGGACAGAGCCTTGGGTGGCATGGTTTAGTGGGAGGTGTCCCTGCCCCTGGCAGGGGGTTTGGAACTAGATGATCTTGAGGTCCTTTCCAACCCTAACTATTCTATGATTCTATGATTTCTAAATAATGTGAGTAGTAGAAATTAAGGACAGTTTCATTTAAGTTTTTTTTCTAGACTCTAAGTGCATTTTCACTTTCATGCATAGTATGAAATGTGCTTCCACATGATGGTGAAATTTAAACTGCTAGAGCATACTGAAACAACTGCTTTTGCAGAAAGTACAGATCTAATCAAGGGTCCTATAAAATTGTACTTTGTGCAAATAGTAAACACCATTAAGATGTTTTTCATCATCCTCTATTCTTTCAGTGACAGAGTGTTTCATAGTACTGTGTAGGCTTCCTCATTAGACCTCAGTAACATTAAAGCAGCATCAAGGAACATAAGCAATGTGTACTCACGCTGAGTAAAGTGCAGTGTGCCGTAAAAGTACACAGTAAAGGAAAAAACATGTGTTGCTAATCTGTAATGCCATCTGTATATAGAACAAATTATATCATGAAGGAATGCCAACAAGTCATCTTTGAATTTAAGCACAGATTACTTTTAAACATATATCAAACTTCATGATATAACACAAAATAAGTGGCTAAACTATGTATGAATATTTTACTGAGTTCAGTGGGTATTATGTAAAGGATGCTGAGGCTATAAACATTTTATATGCATTTGGAACACAATACAGCTTGAGCCTATTATCATTCACCATTTACTGGTACTGCTGCCATTTGCTTCAAGCATACTGTAGAACAGTGATGCAAATTTGTCATCTCTAATACTCAAGCCATGGAAGCAAAGTAATCATAAAAAAACTGAAATATATTTGCGGCATGCAATGTGAAAGCTCCTATCTCACTAACCAGTAGGCCTGGTCCTCGGACGAGGAAAATCAGTTCAGCTCTCTCTCCTCCAGTGGAGTTATACCATTCTCCACCTGCACAGAAGCTATGGCCAGTTACCTGTGGCAGTAACATGCTCCTTCTTTACAAACGTCTTTTCAGATGTTCTAACAACCGTACCTTCCAGGTTTCTCTGGTATAGTAAGCACCATTATCCCAGGCAGCCTTCCCCTGCAGCAGTATCCCCTGGTGTTCACTTCCAGTTTGGTGGCTAAGTAATTGTGGGATTGTTGTTTTTTTCCCATGTGCCTTCTCCTTTTCTTTCCTGTCCTATACTTCTGTAGCTATTTCTCTGAAGAAAAATATTCTGCAGAAGAGGTTGCATGTACAACCTCAACACTAATTATACAGTCATCTTTTGTTCGAAGAGTTCCTTCTATGATGCTAAAAATATCTATTCTAATATTTACTGTTCTCTGGTGAGTGTGTTAAATGAGGAGGCAGTTCACTGCCTGCTTTGTCTCTGCTTACAGAAATGGGTCTCAGATCATACTTCACACTAATTCTACTCTGTAGTACATGTAACTAAATCTAATGTATCACAAAGATAGCAGCACTTTTTAATCTCAAACACTCCTAGGTATATAAGCCAGTTTTTGTACAGTGATGCAACGTGAAGACTGCAAATGAGAATGTTTTGTTTTCTGATGTTTTTAGGCCTTAATGTTTAATATGATCTCTTCTATTTGTCCTCTGCGCTTTCACACTTCCTAAAATAGATCACTGAACTAGTTCAGTATGAACATACTAATGTATAATGCTCAGGTTTCAGAAAGATTTTAATAGCCTTTTCTTTTTTACAGCAGAGCTGATTGAAGGTGTGTCAATGCAGTAATAAGCCTGTGATACCATTCCATAGTACTTACGTTCGCTCCAGATGACCTGTTTTCAGAAGAATCTTCAAATGGCTTGCAAACACTCATAGTCCCTACAATGCAAATTACTTATGGTTTCTATAACAATGTTAGAGCATGCATTATAAAATAATTAAAATTTAATGTTTTCAGTATAATTGTAATGCTGTGGCTGGTGGTACTACTGTTGAATGTCAGAAAATATACAGCAAATGCCTGTACATAAATAATGGACTGAAGATTAATGAATGCCAATCTCTTTATTTTTGTATTTCAGGGCTGAGAGTAATGTAACAGCCATTAAATATCCCTAGTATGACTGCATTTAAAACAAAAACCTGATGGCAATTATTTGACATAATATGCATACTAATGAAGAAATGCAGTGACATACTGAATAGTTATTTGGTTGCAAGAATAATTGTCTAGCGTATATTTGCAGAAATAATAGTACTCTCCATCTCTCCCTTACTAGCCCATACAGTTAATAACTGTGAGGATGCTGAGGACAGGGTGCAAGATTACAGGAAGAGGTGGTCTGGCCATTTCTCACCAGTCCTTGCACACCTGCAGACACAGGCAGAAGTATATCACCGGCTGCATTTCCAGACCCTTGTCCAAAGAATAAACACAGGGAGTCTTGTTCTCTGTAATGCAGCTCCCCTAATTGATGGGTCACACTGGAAAAAGAGTGGTCTGAAATCATTATGGTCTATAAAAGACCCTCTCAGGTATGTACTGATAGTGGTTTTGAGCCGTTGTACGCACACGCTTTGCGGCACTGCATTACGCCCCGGGTAGGCAGGACTTTGGCACTTAAGGTCAGTGCACGTACGAAGCAGAATGCACAAAGCAATGTCCTATCACTACAGTCCCTGACAAAGCATCCCCCTCTGGCACCCTTGTAGGCCCCCTTCAGATACTGGAAGGCTGCTGTGAGGCCATGAAGACAATCAAATTTTAAGTCTCGCTTTTTCTGGTCAAGGAAGGTCAAAAGATAGGTGCAAGGAGTTAAAACACTCAATACCTCAATCAGCAAAACTGGGCTGAAAGGAGGAAAACAGAGGACCCAAAAAGCCTCACAAGTTTCTGTGATTTCTCTCTATTTACCACAGGCCCTTGCTTCCAAAGGGTTTTATTGGTTCGTGTTTTCTCATCTCGCGTCTCGCTTCTGTTACTCGACACGAACCGCCCGGGTCTGACAGGGCAGCAGGGACACCCCGGGTAACGCCTCCTCGAAGCGCGGGCCGCCACGAGCGCGGCCAGCGCAGTAACCGAGCGGCGGCACCACCCGTCCGGGATCGCCGTCTACCACAGGGCACAGCGCAAACCCAACGCAGACACCGCCCAACTGCCAACGGCCGCCGGCGCGGGCTCCCCCGGCGCGCTCCCGCCCAGGGGCACGCGCGCGCAGGGGCGCGCAGCCAGCGCATGCGCAGGGCGCGTCTCCTTGTCGCTGCGCGGAGGGCGAGCGTAGGCCTCAAGGGGAAGATAAGGGGGGGGGAAGGGAGGAAGTGAACGGGGGTCGCTGTTTGTGCCGCCGCCATGTTCCTGTGGGCTCCCCTGCGGGCTCCGCTGCGGGCCGCGGCTGCACGCTCGGTAAGCGGGAGGCCGCTGCTGCGGCGGCTGCCACACGTCTGTTCCCCGCCGGCAGGGGCAGGGCGCCGGCGCGGCTGGGGGAGGCCGCGGCGGGAGGGGTGGGCTTGGGGAGGAAGCCGGTGCTGCCCTCGCAGCGGGAGGGCGGCCGGGCTCGGCCACGGGGAAGAAAGGCCCGGGACAGGGGGCGGAAGGGCGTCACTGCCGGGTTGTTGTCTCGCCTTCAGGGCCCCGCGGCTTGTCGGGGTTACCTGACAGGCTCTAGGCGCTGCCTGCCACGGGCGGGAAAGGCTCCAGCAGTAACTGCGTCGTGCTTATCGTAGGTTATCGGGAAGCTTCCCATGCGGAAATAAAGCTTCTGATTTGTCTGTATGTCAGGCTCTCCGTTGGAAGGAAGCCCCTTAATTTTTTTTTTATTCCCGAGTCAGCGCGTCACACCAATAGAAATCCCTTAGGCCAGTGCTAAAACGCGGGGACTTATCCTGTTTCTTCTTTAGAGTCTGAAATTACAGGTGTGGTTCTTGAAAACAGAACAATATCTTTGGATAGAATAAGGGGTTTTCATCTAAAGTGCTTCCTTTTGAAGGAGCATTGCATACATGTGTTATATTTATTTAGCATACTTTAGTATGATTTATACCAGAGCATCACATTCTCATTTGTATGCTCCTTTCAGCATTGCAGAATTTCAGTTATATTTGCATGCTCTACTTGCACTTAAAAGTCTTTTCCCTGTATTTTATATGCTGTCTGGCACACTGAGGGCACTCAAATTGGCATGCCAGTGCACTTCATTTGATGTGATGCATGTCAGTTGATAAAGATGGTATAGACTGACAGTGTCCTGGAAAAGGTGGCATTCGGGACCGATCTGCAGTTATCCACATATCCCAGAGTTCGTTTTGGCCTCTGACAAAGAATGGCAGACGAATTGGTTTCCTAGTTGCTGCTTTCAGATGAGCCAGAAGTGGAGAGCAAAGAGGAAATGGGTGCACACAACATAATATACATAACTGCGTAGTAGATCCAGTGCTTCACGGAAGGACTGATCATATGACAGCAGCCAGCGTGTGAAACTACACTGTGGGTGAAACGCCATGAGCTGCTGCTGAAAGCGTTGAGCTGATCAGGTTGCTCTTACAGAAGAGAAGGGACTGTACTTCCCTGGCACTTAGGCTTGGGTTTCAGATCTCACCATGTGACTATATTCTTGCTAGTTTGATGCTGATCTGCTTGGAGTCCCACAAATTTTGTACAGTAACAGAAATACTTAGTTAAGGAGGATTTATATATATATACATGATATACTTTAGGAAATATAAAAATTGATCTAGAATTCAATAGTAACACAAAATTAAATTTGTTGTAGCATGATTACTTATGACAAGATAATATTAACAAGTTATCTTAGTAATACTGGCCACAATCTAGAAATCTTGATCTGTTTTGGCATGACAGATCCAGACAGAGAGTACAGAGAATAGCTGAATGGAACTTGCATATAGGTGTGTGTTCTGATGATATTTCAGTTTTGTGTTTACATTTGTCCTTATATGCCTGATCATACAGCTCAGTTAGATAAAAGCTGCAGAAGCATGTAAATGAGAAAGAGTCACTGTAGTAATGGTAGTTTCTGCAGACTTTACATTTGAAGCACATATGATATAAATTCACAAATTGGAGAATTCTTCATTAAATGATAAGAATTTGTCTTCAAGGTTGTCATGGGTTCAGCAGCAGCAGTCATTTTTCTCCTCCTTGGTAGCTGGTGTAGCACTGTGTTTTTGATTTTGGGCCTGGGAACAGTGCTGATAACACCAGTGTTTCGGTTACTGCTTAGTGATGTTTTGGTCTGGCCAAGGACTTTCTGAGTTTCATGCTCTGCCAGGGAGGAGGGGAGCCGGGAGGAAGCAGAGACAGGACACCTGACCCAAACTGACCAAAGAGGTTATTCCATACCACAGCACGTTATGCCCAAGATGGAGGACGGAGAGGAGAGACCCAGAAGGGTGGGGGGTGCACTGCGTGGTCGGGCTTGGTTTTAGGTGGTGAGAAATTGTATTCTTTCCTTGTATTTGCCTTGTCATTATTATTATTGGTGGTAGCAGTAGTGATTTGTGTTATACTTTAGTGATTTGTGTTATACTTTAGTGATTTGTGTTATACTTTAGTTACTAAACTGTTCTTATCTCAACCTGTGAGAGCTGCATTCTTTTCGATTCTCCTTCCCATCCCTCCGGGAGTGGGGGGCAAGAAAGGGGGGAGTGAGTGAGCAAAACTGCGTGAGTTATAGAGGCTTAAACCACGACAGTTCTTTTTGGCGCCCAACGTGGGGCTCGAAGGGTTGAGATAACGACAGGATTAATAACCACTCGTCACAATGCTGATTTATTGGCTCTTAAAGTTGTTGCTTTTGGTTCTCTTGCGTTCATGGTTTCAGTCTGTTGTACCTTACTTACAGCCGGTATTTGCTACCTTAGCATTTTTCAGATATGGGTTTTGGTTTAAGGTTCTTGTTTTATTGAACTGTCGTGGTTTAAGCCTCTATAACTCACGCAGTTTTGCTCACTCACTCCCCCCTCTTTCTTGCCCCCCACTCCCGGAGGGATGGGAAGGAGAATCGAAAAGAATGCAGCTCTCACAGGTTGAGATAAGAACAGTTTAGTAACTAAAGTATAACACAAATCACTACTGCTACCACCAATAATAATAATGACAAGGCAAATACAAGGAAAGAATACAATTTCTCACCACCTAAAACCAAGCCCGACCACGCAGTGCACCCCCCACCCTTCTGGGTCTCTCCTCTCCGTCCTCCATCTTGGGCATGATGTGCTGTGGTATGGAATAACCTCTTTGGTCAGTTTGGGTCAGGTGTCCTGTCTCTGCTTCCTCCCGGCTCCCCTCCTCCCTGGCAGAGCATGAAACTCAGAAAGTCCTTGGCCAGACCAAAACATCACTAAGCAGTAACCGAAACACTGGTGTTATCAGCACTGTTCCCAGGCCCAAAATCAAAAACACAGCGCTACACCAGCTACCAAGGAGGAGAAAAATGACTGCTGCTGCTGAACCCATGACAAAGGTACTTCAAGTAAGCTGTGGCAGAGTATTATCTGAAGTTAAATCCATTTACTTCTATGTTGTCTAAAAAGATCAATTAAATTAAGAGATTTTTCTTTCCTAGTAGTACAGGAAAGCTCCTAATAGACTCTTCTTGACTTAATTTAAATTATTAGTGATGATAGTAGTATTAATAGTTTACAGTTAGAGAAGAAATCAAGTCGGTTCTGAAAGCAGCCACTAGCAGTATGTAAATTATTAACTATTTAATACTTTGTACTTTATTTTGTTTGTAGATAAGACAAGTCCGATACTTACACAGAACAGCAGGATGCAATGCCAGTGGAGGAGCCTTATTTGTGGTAAGTCATTTTCTATCTTACTGTGAGGGGAATATGTAAGACTTTGCATAATGCTTTCTTAATCTGCCTAAAAGCTTCTGATAGACAGAACTTTGCTATAGAAGTCTGCTGGCATTTACAAAGAAGCATTTCTTTTCAATAGAACTTTTTATTATGTTTGTGAAGGCATATTAAAAGGGGTTTTGGTTTTTTTTTTTGTTTTTTTTTTTTTTTTTCTTAGTTTTTGGCCTTGTGTTTCTTTCCTTGTACAGTGAAAACTCGTAGTAATGGTGATACTAGTAGCATTTGGGTGTGATTGCAGATAAGACTCTCCTTAAACTGTATTTCATTGTAAAACAGTTCTTGTTGCCCTTTATAATTGGAGCTAATTGACTTCGAAATTGAAGGTCATGAAACTTTTTTGCAGGTGTAATTTCTTGTTTTCTAACATGTGCTGCGGAATTACTGTTAGGTCCAGGTTTAGCCCTGCTTACTAGGAGTTGAAATGTGCAGTTCTTGTTCATTTTATATGTGATACAGCATGTTGCATAATGGTTAATAATTGAGGCCATTAGGCATTATCAGAGGCATCCCTATATATATAAAAATAGTAACAGCAATTGCAAAAAGAAAAAGCCCTCCAATTTAAATGCGTAAAGCAAATGTGTTGTCTACTTCTGAAAAGAACCTGAAGCATCTCCAAGAGGTGTATGCTGTCCCATTCTGCTCTGTTTAGAGCTTTAGCTAGTCTGCAGTTTAACAGCTGAACAATTTGATGGTTTTCCAAGGTTTGCTAGAAATCAGCACTTTACTAGAGAATTGACCACTTTGTTGAAAGCAGGTGCTCAGCATTTTTGGTCAGGTTTATGCTGTTGTTGTTGCCTTTCTGCAGCTGTCTCTGCAGCTTTTCTCATACAACTAAGTTAATGGGATTACAGTACATGCTTCGTATACTTTTCCAGAAACTTGAGCAAGCACCGATGATTTATAGAGTGAGAGCAACAAGGAACAGAGGAAACAGCTAGGCTGACAATTTAGGAAACTTCAAGTGTAGTCTGAGGTTGGTGAAGACGGGTAAAAGGTGTCTTTGGCATCCTAATGTGTGTTGGTGCCTGGCATATGAAGCTAAATAGCTTTGTAAACTCTCCAGGCATTTTCCAAGATTTATGTAACTGTTTAAATTATTTGCTGGAGGGAGGAGCCTGAAAATAGAGGAAGGAAAGTAGAGAAGTGAAGTTGTGTGTTCTAGTTAGCTACTTGTGATTTGCTGCTGTTTATTTAATGGCATCATTGACTTCCTTTATTTTTATTCCACAACAGAATTTTTGCTAGAAGAGCACAGAAAATTGTTCCAGGGGAAAGGGGGAAGTGTGTGTGTGGTGTTTTATGAGGGGGGCAGTTGTTTTTATTTAGCAAGCTCATATGTGTTCCTCTGTGAAATAAAAAGCTGTGGGAAGAAGACAGATGTCAGTGCATGTGTAGTTAGGGCAAACAATTACAACTAGAAAACTTTAAAGCAAGTTTCAGATGTTGTTTAACACAGCAGATTTCAAAGGAAACTCTTCCTGATGATTTGAGCTGAATATATTACTTTAATCAACACTAGGTGTTCATATACAAACAGAAAATGGGACTTTCTTCTGTCCACATTTTTTGGGGGACAGGACAATGACATTATTTAAAAACAAACAAAAAAAAAAAAAAGAAGCGTTAGTTTCCTGGAATTAATATAAAGTGTCAAAGGTTGTTAAAAACTGCTTGTGGAGGAATAGTGGACTTACCTGGGAGTAACTAACCTGGTGGTAGCCCTCTTTGTATGTCAGTTTATACATAGAAGTCTCTTGGTTTTGTTTTGCAAAGCGTATTAGTGGTTCTTGTTGCACTTTTCATACATGAAATCTATCTGTGAGGACAGGAAATGCATATAGCATGTTTGTTTCGTAACAGCAGGAGACCTGGCTAGCAGGGGACCTGGTTGTCATAAGATCTAGTATTAAAAGGCAGTTCTGATTTACATGCCTATGCATCCCTTTCCAAACTTTTTTCATGCAAGTTTTGTTCTCCTTACACATTATCAGAAAAATACAGAAATAAAGAGAACTACTGATACTCCTTTTTATTCTGAACCAGACAAGAAGAGACTTAACCTTAGCATCATCACAGATGGACAGATCTCTCTTCCAAAAAAAGTATGTATGTGAAGCTTAAAACTAGGTAGATTTTTCCATAGTAACGCAAGAGAGCTGTTCCAAAACTGGCGTTTTTGATGGCCAGGGAAGGCCTGATTTCAAAGATACTTTTATTTATAATAGTTACCTACCTTTGTGCCCTCTCTGCCTTTGACTTCTACCTGTGTTTAGCCCCTTAACAGCTAAAACATAGCTCTTCTACTTTGTGGTTTTAAATAGATGGGCTGAGTTTCCTTAGCACACAGGCTGCCCTGATGTGGGCTTTGTCATAGGGCTGCACAGCAGGTTAGAGAATCGATGTATTACAGTTTCAGTTACTTGTGAAGATGGTCAGTGAAATACTTGGGTCTGAGAGTACTTTCACCATTTTTCAATTTATTCGGGACTGTGCTCCCAAGAAGGGAGAAGGGAACTGGGAAAAAATGAAAGGAACAGAGTTTGACCTCGCTTTTCAGCAAATGCCTGTAATTGGCAGACATAACCGTTTTCACTTAGTTTGTGTAGGGAGGAAGCCTTAATGTATTGGTTTCTTTTGATGAGCATATCTTATATGAGCAAAAGCTGAGAGCGCTGTGACTATTAGAGAATGCTTGGGGAGGGATTGCCTTCAGAAACCTGAAGGGAGGGTGCAAAGACATCCAGGCTCTACTGAGTGATGCCCAGTGACAGGACCAGAGGCAATGGCCTCAGAGAACATCAGGAAACGCTTTTGTTGTGAGAGTCACCAAGGACTGGCACAGGCTGCCCATAGAGGTTGTGGTGTCTCCCACCTTGTTGATATTCAGAACCCATCTGGACATGGCCCTGGCCAGGCAGCTGTGGGTGGCCATACTTGAGCAGGTGAGTTTGGCCTGGATGACCTCCAGAGGTCCCTTCCAACCTCAACCACTCTGTGATTGAACACAGTATTCTCTCCAATACTGTGTCCTTAATTCTGATCTTGCTCACCAGAATCTGTCTCCAAAAAAAGGGAGAAATGCACCCGTATCATTTGGAAGTAAATCGGTTCATGCGAGTCTCAAATAAGAGGCGCATCATCAGACAAATCGAAGACTAGGAAATGTGCGATTGACAAATTCCTCACAGGTCAGTAGGCCTAGAACCCTAAGCTTTTGATGAAAACTATCAACTCTCAAGCACAGAAACAGATGAGGCCCATTTAGGAAAATGGAAAACAAAAAATCTGAAGAGGGCCTACAAGGATGCTGGGGAGGGACTCTTCATTAGGGACTGCAGCAATAGGAAAAGGGGTAATGGGTTTAAACTTAAACAGGGGAAGTTCAGGTTAGATATAAGGAAGAAGTTCTTTACTGTGAGGATGATGAGGCACTGGAACAGGCTGCCCAAAGAAGTGGTAAATGCTCCATCCCTGGCAGTGTTCAAGGCCAGGCTGGACAGAGCCTTGGGTGACATGGTCTACTGTGAGGTGACCCTGTCCATGGCAGGGGGGTTTGGAACTAGGTGATTTTAAGGTCCTTTCCAACCCAAACTATTCTATGATTCTATGATCTCATATTGTTCACCTGTGCTGTAGCCTTTACGGTGTATTTTGGAGCCTTGCTGCATAGAAGTGACTGTGTGACAGCTGTAGCTTTGGATATAAAGTCTTTATTATTCCTCTTCACATATAAAATATCAGTTTAGAGATGATACACTGAAAAGAACAGCTGTTCTAGACAAAGAGGGAGATTTCAATAAATCAAATATATTTGCAAAAGAAATTGAGATTAAGTACAATTGTAACTGTATCAAATAGCTATGGAAGGCAAAATAGCAGCCTGAAGTAAGACAGGCATGCAGATTTGAGAAGGAGAAGTTAAGTTACAGAAATACTTATCATGAATCATGGATCTGATCTGTTCAACTAAAACACAGATAGGTCTGAAAGGGGAAAAAACTTAAAAGCTGCACAGTATTTCCAAAGAGTTTGTTCTCCATCAGCCTCTTTTTGAGAACTTTCATTAAAATTGGCACAAAACCCTCACTAACACTGCAAGTGAGAGTCAAATCCTTTGTCTCGGTCAGTCTAAAATAGTGACAGCTGTTTTCCTCAAAGCTGTCTTGTGTTATCTTGTAGACCACACAATAAGCAGTAAATTCACACTTAATAAGTTCTTAGTGTATTCAAAGGAAATCAGTTATCTTCCTGTAACTCCTGTTATTTGGCGGGAAAGTCATCCTTGGTGATGAAGTACATAATGACTGTGGCTTTATATTTGACGTGGGGCCATGGTAGGTGTGCATGCTACCAAACTGAGAGCGGCAGTAGTACTCTCCCCCAGGATATAGACAGGATAAGCAAAGGGAATCTCTCATTAGACCAGCAGATGTAATTGAAGTATTTGGCCTTTTGATATTTCCATATTAAAATTTCTAAACCCAGGAATAGCTATGGGCCACACATATTTTAAGTTCTGCACTGATGATAGTCTTTTAGTATGCAAGTATTTTGCAATGTTAAGATTTGTCATTAAACTCTTCGCTGCTAAACAAGAAGGCAGCATGGAAACTGCAACATCACCCTGGGCTACTTGAGAAAATGATCAGAGTGAAAGTGAAGAGAATGGGTTTCTTCCTCCTAAATATAATTTTAAAGTTTTTATTATTAGCTGATTGTGAATTGCTTTTAACATGAAGGCTCAAGTATAGCTTGCATTATTCCCCAAGCTTTCCATTTAATTTGCAAATTTCTCAATTTGGAAACTGTATAAAGTTTGAATGAAACTTAACTACAAGTATTTCAAGGATATCATAATGAGCGGATTAGAGAGAAATGAAAGTTTTGGGCAGGAAGTTTTTCTGGTGAATGAGGATTTCTATCAGAACGAAGATTTTATTATAGGAAAATGTCACTTCAACACTTCTGAATTCTCATGGGAAAATAAAAAAAAAAAAGGGCTAACAATATTTTTGATAACTTTCCCAGAGAAGTTTAATCCTTTGAATTCTATGAAATCTTTACCTGGAATATATCTGTTTTATTCTAGCAACTCAACTGTAACTGTCTATTGAGAAGACATTTTACAACAGTAAATCTGTCCTGAATAATTTCTTCACAACCCTATCTTTACACATTTTCTTCTTCTTCTCCTGAAGCACAGAGATACTCCTGAAAATAATCCAGATACTCCGTTTGAATTCACACCTGAAAACCAAAAGGTATGCAGACAAAATGCAGGGAAACGCACAGACTTTGTCTTTAGATCAGTACTGATGTATTTTTCCCTCTTTCCCTTTAAAAAGCGGATAGAAGCAATCATTAACAACTACCCAGGGGGACACAAGTCTGCAGCTGTCATGGCAGTACTAGATCTGGCCCAGAGACAGCATGGATGGTTGCCCATATCGGCTATGAACAAGGTATTTAGTACTCAATTCTCTTTAAAGCACAGTTTTACTGTTTTCTTTCAATATCTTACTAGAATATTGGCATTTCTTTATCAAAGCATACTAATGTGGGAATTTACACATGGCACAGAATTGTAAGAGGTCCATATGAGGCGACATTTAAAAAAACGGAAGGGAAAACTGGTGCAGAAAACTCGGGGCTCTGTTTTTTACACAGTGTTAGCCCATTGCTAGAAACTACAGATAAAACAAAAATTACATGAGCCCTGTTTAGATTTCCCAGACACATCCTGGAAGTTGGAACAGAAACGTGAAAGATTTTGTCTGCTGCTGAAGTTTGGTAAAGAAGAAAGATTAGGATGGTGGGGGCTTTCTCCTCACAGGTTAGTGACACTACGCACACTACCAGGATCATGCTTTACAGTCTTTAGGCCTGTAAAGACTGCAGACCGACCAACATTAGTGTGGTATGTGTCACGAGCACACCAGTTATATAACACTTCACAGCAAATGCGTGGAAGGCTTACCAGTTATTAAAATGGTTTCAAAGTAAGCAAGTGCACTGTTCCAAAGTGATAGGTTGTATGGCAGTAGTCAAACAACAAGAAATAAAAAATTCTGTTTATATAAATAAATCTGTTACATTTTGTGTTGCAGTCTGGCATATCATCAGTTTTAAAATGAGAAGTTTTAAACTCAATTAAGATGCACTAAGTGAGGAGTGTGAGCATTACAGAGAATACCAAAGGAGTTATGGGCACATTTAGAGGAGGGCATTTTAGGTCAGCTACTGTTTGTACAGTGTAGCGTAAAGCTTCAAATCTCTATTAATACTGAATGGGAAAAGTATTTTTTGTTTATTTACTCTGAAGGTTTGGATTGATATTATGTTAAAAAGATCTTAAGATTTTTAAGTGAGTGAATATTCTTCATGGTCTGTTATTTCCCTGCTAATAGAGACTGGAACATAAAACAGTTACACCTTTGAAAACAGAGCCAGTTCTCAATCTGAGCAGTTTGCCAGGGTTCCAGGTTAATGAGGTCAGGGATACTTGCACCAGAACTGTCTCAATGGAGATCGTGCTTCCCCCCCGTTTATTAGCTGTGACGCTAATCAGCAGAAGCAGCCATGGTGTGCCACAGAACCTGAGGCAGACCTGCTGTCTGAATTAGGTGACCATAGCACCAACCTGTAAGTATTCCCTTACAGAAGGCTTATGTGGGTTAGTGTAGGCAGATTCAAGTTTGTTCATTCATAGAGCAAAAGAGCAGAAATGTGATACGAGCTGGAGCTGCCAGTGAAACCTGGAAACCCTGCTGACTCCTCGCATCTGCTTGTGTATGATGCTAGATGCTGGAGGGGAACTGACCTGAGCTCCTCGCTGTGCTAATACATGGCTCAGTGGAGTTTGTTCTCAAGTATGGTGGCTATAGAGTAACTCGGGTGTTTCTTCTTGGCACTTGAATATAGCTGTACATTGATACCCATCCCCTCCCTCTTACTTACCTGCTACTGCAGGGGACAGGTGACTTTACTGTAATGGTTTGTTAAATGCCTTTACTGATGCCCTGCGAGAATTCAATATATTGTCTGTTTTTCCCTTCTTACAGGTTGCTGAAGTATTAGAAATGCCTCCCATGAGAGTGTATGAAGTAGCAACCTTCTATACAATGTATAATCGCAAACCTGTTGGGAAGTACCATATTCAGGTCTGCACTACCACGCCTTGCATGCTGCGAGACTCTGACAGTATTTTAGAAGCCATTAAGAAGAAACTTGGTATGACACAGATTTGCAATATACTTGTAATTTTTTTAACGTTTGTTTAATGCTGTGGAAGCAAAATTACTCGCGGGAACAGCAACAGTATTTAAAATAGAGTGAAATTATTGGAGAAGAGGTGCTGAACACTTCAAATTTCAGATTCTGCCTTTAGTCTTTATTTGTAAAGATTTCAGTACAGCAGAGCAGAAAAGGCCATTGCCTGGAATGCCATTTACTGATCTTAAAGTGGTTTTAAAGACAGTTTTCCAGGAAGCTCATTATTCTAATGTGACTCCTGGACTGAGAAAGTAAGTGCTATGCCATATACAAGAGAGGACTCTGAATGCTATGGTGGTTTTTTTATATGCAAAATAAGACTTTTGAGGTATATGCTATATGAAAATTGTGAGGGTTTTTTTAACTTCAGCAAAGTGATAGAATCATAAAATGGTTTGGGTTGGAAGGGACCAGAAAGATTATATAGTTCCCAGCCCCTTGCCAAAGGCAGGGACACCTTCCACTAGACCAGGTTTCTCCAAGCCCTGTCCAACCTGGCCTTTAGCACTGCCAGGGATGGGGCAGCCACAACTTCTCTGGGCAGCCTGCTCCATTGCCTCACCATTCTCACAGTAAAGAATTTCTTCCTAATATCTAATCTAAGTCTACCTGCTTTTGGTTTAAAGCCATTCCCCTTTGTCCTCTCCCTACATGCCCTTGTAAAAAGTCCCTCTCCAGATTTCTTGTAGGCCCCTTTTAGATACTGGAAGGCTGCTGTAAGGTCTCCCCTGAGCCTTCTCTTCTCCAGCCTGAACAAGCCCAACTCTCTCAGCCTGTCTTCATAGGAGAGGTGCTCCAGCCCTCTGATGATCTTTTTCCTCCTTATTAGATGGTTATGGGGAAAAGCGGGGATAAGACCAGCAACTAACAACTCTTCCCCTTCTATGAAGTTACAAGCTATGCTAACCCTTCCTAAGAACCAGTGTGGGAAGAGTTGCAGAATAGCTGCTTATTATCTTGCATTTCACATACTCTGTGGTCTGGAAAAGGCATGTTTAGATGAAATTTAGATGAAGTTTGTTACTGCAAAGGTAGCTTAATTTTAACTGAAAGCTCGAGAAATCAAAGTGTTAAAGATGGTAGTGTAGTTCATACTGAGACAGGCCTTACTTGAGACTTCTATTAGTGTGTTGTTCCTGCTCCCCCAATAACTGTAGAGGAAAAATGCTTTTCAGCGTTCTTTCCATGGAGTGTTTTGTTGAGATCAGACTTAGATGTTTTGGTGGCTGAACTACCCTCTGGGGAAGGTATTTGTCTGGATCCCTGGGACAAAAACGTGTCATGGAAGCTAAGTCTGTGTACAGTGTTGTTCAGGAAATAAGCCTTGGTGTATAAAATTGGAAGTTGTTTATGGATTTGTAGCTAAGAATTTTAATGCTTGAATCTTGGTTAATTTGGGAATTTTATACTCGGTGCCGTGGTAACATATTTCATATCAGCACATGAAAGCTGTTTTCTCTATTTTCCATTCTGTTGTATTGATTACTGAAAATGTTCCCAAGGAGAGCTGTTGTTTCAAAGAATTGTCATTTCATGGGTGTTTTTCAGTAAGACATAACTGTAAACCTATAAATAAGGTCTCCAAAATGTATATGAAAACTGACTTCACAGTTTGTTAGAATCTTCTGTTGAATGGAAATATTTTGGACATATTTAAGAGGACTTGTCCTAGAGGGCAGGGGGGCCCAAGACTCTTGGTTTATATTCAGGGATCACCTGCTGCAAGCTCAGGAGCGATACATCCCTACTAGAAGGAAGTGCTGCAGGAGGGCCAGGAGACCTCCTTGGATGGATAAGGAGCTGCTGAGGAAAATTTGAAGGAAAAAAGAGGCTTATAAAAGGTGGAAGCAAGGACAGGCGGCCTAGGAAGAATACAGGGATGTTATCTGGGAAGCTAGGGATCAGGTTAGGAAAGCTGAGGCCCACTTAGAATTAAACCTGGCTAGCGATGTTAATGATAACAGGAAGGGATTCTATAGGTATGTTGCAAATAAAAGACAGACTAGGGACAACGTGGGCCCTCTCCAGAAGCTATCAGGAGAACTGGATACCCTGGATTTGGAGAAGGCTGAGGTTCTTCATGACTTCTTTGCCTCAGTCTTCACTGGCAAATGCTCTGACCACACCACTCAAGTCTTGGAAGGCAGATGCAGGGACTGTGAGAATGAAGACCCGACACCCACTGTAGGAGAGGATCTGGTTCGAGACCATCTTGGGAACCTGAGAGTATACAAGTCCATGGGACCTGACGAAATCCATCCACGGGTCCTGAAGGAGCTGGCAAATGAAGTTGCTAAACCACTGTCCATCATATTTGAAAAATCATGGCAGTCAGGTGAAGTTCCCGATGACTGCAAAAAAGGGAAATATAACCCCCATTTTCAGGAAGGGGAAAATGGATGAGCGGGGGAACTACAGACCAGTCAGCCTCACCTCTGTGCCTGGCAAAGTCTTGGAGTGGATTCTCCTGGAAGGCTTGCTGAGGCACATGAAAAACAAGAAGGTGGTTGGTGACAGCCAGCATGGTTTCTTCACTAAGGGGAAATCCTGCCTGACCAATCTGATGGCCGCCTATGATGGGGCTACGGAACTGATGGACAGGGGCAGAGCAGTTGATGTCATTTACCTGGACTTGTGCAAAGCGTTTGACACTGTCTCACATGACATCGTTGTCTCTAAGTTGGAGAGACATCAATTTGATAGGTGGACCACTTGGTGGATAGAGAACTGGCTGGATGGCTGCACGCAAAGAGTTGTGGTCAATGGCTCAATGTCCAGCTGGAGACCAGTAACGAGTGGTGTCCCTCAGGGATAGGTGTTGGGCCCAGTCTTGTTCAACATCTTTGTCAGTGACATGGACAGTGGGATTGAGTGCACCCTCAGCAAGTTTGCCAATGACACCAAGCTGTGTGGTTCGGTTGATAACGCTGGAGGGAAGGAATGCCATCCAGAGGGACCTTGACACGCTTGTGAGGTGGGCTGATGCCAACCTGATGAAGTTTAACCATGCCAAGTGCAAGGTCCTACAGCTGGGTGGGAGCAATCCCAGGCACAGCTACAGGTTGGGCAGAGAAGAGATTCAGAGTAGCCCTGCAGAGAAGGACTTGGGTGTGTTGGTTGATGAGAAAATGAACATGCGCCAGCAGTGTGCTCACAGCCCAGAAAGCCAACTGTATCCTGGGCTGCATCAAAAGGAGTGTGACCAGCAGGTTGAGGGAGGTGATCCTGCCCCTCTACTCTGCTCTTTTTAGACCTCACTTGTGCAGTTCTGGTGTCCTCAACATAAAAAGGACATGGAAGTGTGGGAACAAGTCCAGAGGAGGGCCATGAGGATGATCAGGGGACTGGAACACCTCCGGTATGAAGACAGGCTGAGGAAGTGGGGCTGTTCAGCCTGGAGAAGAGAAGGCTGTGTGGAGAGCTCATAGCAGCCTTCCAGTATCTGAAGGGGGCCTATAGGGATGCTGGGGAGGGACTCTTCATGAGGGACTGTAGTGATAGGACAAGGGGTAACGGGTTCAAACTTAAACAGGGGAAGTTTAGATTGGATATGAGGAAGAAGTTCTTTGCTGTGAATGTGGTGAGGCACTGGAATGGGTTGCCCAGGAAGTTGTGAATGTTCCATCCCTGGTGGTGTTCAAGGCTGGGTTGGACAGAGCCTTGGGTGATATGGTTTAGTGTGAGGTGTCCCTGCCCATGGCAGGGGGGTTGGAACTAGATGATCTTAAGGTCCTTTCCAACCCTAACTATTCTATGATTCTATGACTTAACTATACAAATGTTTTTAAGGCCAATACACAAGTAATGAGAAGTCTGTGGAGTACTTATACTCACACTTTATTATTTTTGTTCAATAACCACTGCTGAACCTCATATTCTTTATTGGTTTAGGTATAAAAGTTGGGGAAACAACACCCGATAAACTCTTCACGCTGATAGAAGTGGAATGTTTAGGTGCTTGTGTAAATGCACCAATGGTACAAATAAATGATAATTACTATGTAAGTATTGCATTCTCTTTTTAAAGATGAAACCTCTTTGCTGGGTTGTGTTTGCATTTGTTTCAGACTCTGAAGTTCTGGTCAGTTACTTGAAATTCCTATTGGCAAGGACAACTTATAACCTAGAACATCTCTTAGTTTCTTAGCCTCCTCCTAGCACACTTCATCTGCAGCACGGTGTTATCAGAGTATTTCTCCTTGCTGTTACTGTGTTGATTTATACAAGAGGGGTAACATGCTTCTGTGATAGTGGTCTGCCTGTAAATCTGGGAGTTTTAGATAGGTATTTGATAAGCTTTTAAAAGCACTTTAAAGCAGTCTGATGAAAAGCATGGGCAGGCTTAACACTATTTTTAACTTTTCGACTTCTAAATTTGGCTGACCTGAATTATGCCTGACCTAGATGCCATGAGACCAAAGGAATTAATGTATTGACTGAATCCAGCTTAAAAAAAAAAAAAACCCAAACAACGACCACCCCAAACACAAACCCACAAAACCAACTTATTTTTTAAATATTTTATTGTTATCACAGTCTGATTAATTTTCATGAACTGTACTCCTGAACTATACCCACAATTGCTTTTGTCACAGCTGAGACCGTTAGGTACTATGGATACAGGGGGTAGACAGAGAGTCTCACTGAGGTACCAAGGAAGCTGAAAACACAAGCCCATGTTATAGGTGACCTGCATCAACACTGTTAATTTTAGCATAATTTCTGCAATACCTATAAAACAAATTTTAACATTAAAATGACAGTAGGTTTTTTAATTTTCCTAATTCTTTAACCAAGTATGCATGTTAATGGACAGGATCAAAATTACCTATGTAGCACCACACCTGAGAGCCACTAATCTGATGTATTTTGAAGGCTGCAATTAGCACAACTGCTGACTTTGCAGGTTCTTTTTTTCTGTTTGGTCAATTATTTGGTTTTTTGTTGTTTTTTTTTTTTTTTTTTACAGGAAGATTTGACACCTAAAGATATCGAAGACATAATTGATGAACTGAAGGCTGGCAAAGTTCCCAAACCTGGCCCAAGGTAAGCTCTGTTTGTATAATACTGGCCAACTACTCGAAGGCTGATCCTTCTGAAAAACTAGATTCCTGTTCCAGTAATTTGAGGTCATAACTTACAGACAAAAAGCATTAAGTTACATCCTGAACAGAATGGCATGTATTCAGTGCCTTGCCAAAAAGAACTGAAAGGAACAGAGAATAGAATTTGCATGTTCTTGATGATGGACTAGAGGAGCATGAAATGTGAAAACATTAATTCTGATTTGGTTTAGTACCTAATAGCTGAATGATATCACCTGTTGCCTTTTTATTTTTTCTAGCTCATGTGAATCAACAAATTCCTGTTGTTTGTTTGGTGTCTTTTCAATTTCTGACAAAACCCAGAAAGATTGCAAGTTTGTGGAAGGGTTATTTCTGAACTTATGTTATTTTCCGCTGTTCCCTGTTAGTCCAGCTACACACGTTTGTGTGGATGGAGGAATTAATTTGACTCAGCTGTTTTACCTATTCCTATTGTTTCATCATAATGTTTTGGGTTTTGTTTGGTTTTTTTTTTTTTTCCCCAATACAAGAACAGTGTTAAAACAATTACAGTTTCCAAACACAGGGAAGCATCTTCAACAAAAATATGACCACTATAATTACATACTGCCTTTGGTATTACTGGGATCAGCATCACTTTTGTCTGGCCAACCTATAAATCAGTAAAAAAGAAAACTAGTCATCCTATCTTGTATTTCAGTTATGGAACTATTTGTCACCAAAGAATGAAAGAAAAAAGTGGCTTCAGGCTTAAGTCATATACACACAGCATGTGAGGTGATAACAGTACTAGCACTGGATAAAAAACTGATTTTCATTTTTCAGGAGCGGACGTTTCTCTTGTGAGCCAGCTGGTGGCCTTACTTCTCTGACTGAGCCACCGAAAGGACCAGGTTTTGGAGTTCGAGCTGACCTCTGAGGATTTTGTAATACAAGGTAAACTGTCTGAAAATAATAAACTCACTCTAAATCTCTGTAAAATTATGTGCATTCTAGTACTGATTTTAAAAACGAAGAAAGCAACAGCAGTTAGAACACCTAACTTATAGTGGTTTTAACTACTGCAAAACACAATCATAATTCTAGATTATAAGAAAAGTGGTTCTGTCGACTGTGAAGTGCCTCATTGAAGAGTCCACTTACGGTCACTGAGAGGTGAAGGCTGTATCTTTTGATCTGTCATTAAAAAATCTTTTATCTTTTTCTAAGCTTCTTTGAAGAAGCAACAGATCTGCCTAAATTACTGGCACATCTGGCAAATGCACAAGGAAACAAAATGAAATTATCTGACAAAGCTTCATTGCTTGTTACTTTTAATTGCAATTTAAAAACAAAAAAAAAGGGGGGGAAGGGTAATCAAGCATAAAAAATCTGGTAGGTTCCATAAGAAGTGTTTATCTTTTTATCATGTTACCAAAAAAACCCCAATGAGCAGCAGTACTCTACAAAGAGAATGAACAGTAACAACTTCCTGTACAAATGTATTCAATACAGCCAAGGTATGCAGTGGGGGGAAGACAGAGTATACTAGAACAATTTAATATTTGGCTAATTGTAATATGTAAAACTAGGTATCTGGTTCACAGATGTTTCTTTGACCTTACTGTTATGTACCTGCTACTTTTAAGAACAAAATTCGTGTGAAATTGAGGTTCTTCTCCCAATATAAAAAAGTCAAAGATAATTTTTTTAAAATTACTGTATACTGATACTTGTATATAAAGCATTTGATAGATTTTACAAGCATATGTATATGCACACACACACTTTTCAATGTAAATGATGAAACATGAACAGAGAGAGACCATACTTTGTCTGCCTCCACTAAAATCTGCCATGGAACTTATATTATTATAACGTGGTAGATGGAGCTCAATAGTATGATTTGTATTTTATTCTGTATTATATTTAGTTTGGTTTGATACTCTGATTAACAGTTCTTCCCTAAACTGCTTTCCCTCACCCAAGTTTTGTATCTACAGATTTCCCTGCATAATGGTTATCTCTTATAGTCTGTTCATGTCTTACCTTTGTTTCAATAGACCCTGTGAAGTTCCTTGATACACTGTTAAACTTAAGTAGGGTTACTGTTGGAAGTTCTGAGAGCAAAATATTTAGGTATATCATTTGTATGTAAAACATGCTCTCCCTTCTACATTATTAAATTTATAAAATTAAATAATTGAATTGCATACAAATGGAAAAGTAAGTTCAATAAATATAAGTAATGAGTGAAGCAGTCACCCAATAAGCATGAAAAAGGCCAATCTTATAGGTACATGTTATAAAGCATTGTGCATATGAGAAAATAGTGCATGGATTGAAGTATCTGTAATTTAAAGTTGCTGAATGCTCTTCTTCAAGGTCAGTCGAGTGTTTCTAATAGCCAGATGCCTTGTAGCAGGCTAGGCAGCTGGCACTTCTCTGGAGACATAAAATGAGATAAACAGCACACTGCATTTTGATGCAAAGAGATGCTTATTTTTATATACCAGTCTAACTAAGCTGTTTGCTCAACTATAACAACAAAGCTGTATTCCTGTTCATACAGGATTACCTTGTTCTAATCTAGTATGAAAGCAGACAACTATTTTCAAAGTATACACTGAACATAAAATGAGGACTTCATATGTGTTATGGAACTACTGTGTGCTGCAGTTATTCAGTATTTTGTATGTAACAGACTGATGGGATTGCATAATTGTGGCGAAGGGAAACATAGTTTTAGACCTGCCAAGTGTAAAACATCCAAGTATTCCAAAACAAAACTCTCAACTGCCAGACTCCTCCCATTCGTAAAGCTGGACAACAGGATTTGTTGCCTCTTCCCACTTTTCTCTTATTTGTTCCCTCTATACATAAAAAATCTTGAATGTCTGTCTCATGAGCAGAACATGAACCTCAACACTTTCCCATTTGCTATAGATCACCTTAATGATGTTCCACAGACAGGTATGTCACTCATTTTGATGCAACACGTCACAGTCTGCCACTCATTTGACTAGAAAAAGATAATTTGTATTATCCTTAGAGTGTGGTACAAATCTGATACATCATTATTTAAATTCAATACTGTAGGGCAGTTATAGGACTTTGAAATATGTGAATAGAAATAAGCAAATAACCATTGTTCTTCTCTCCCATCTACACCCATTTAATTCATCAATTACATGAAGCTTTATGGTCCTGGTTTCTACATCAAAAGAGTGTGGCAATCATTGAATGAAGATAAATACTTGAAAACAAAACACAAAACCCTGTCTTGTGTTATTTCAGCTTTTGTTGAAATCTGAACATTGCAAACTTCAAACATGTCAACCAGAAATACAGATTCTGTGATATTTGTTACTTGTAGTTGTTTACTATATAAAAAAATACTTTCATAATAACTTATATCTGACGGTGATGAGGATTAAAATGGTAATTGTTATGGAAGAGTTCCAGAACAGTGGAAGAATATATCCACGTTCTCTTTTCTAATCTTGAATAGCTGCAAGTAACACCCTGTACTTGCTTTTAGTAGTATTGAATATTTCAGTTAACAAATACTAATAAGACATCACTTCCATTATCCTCAACAGCAGAGGGTTACTAATAGCAATTCTGGGCGGCTAACCTGTCAAATACTTCTAATCTGCAGGTTTGATGTACCAGTTAGTATCTTGGACTGTAAGAGCACTGGGCGGCCAGTTAAGTGAAAAATGAGTTCTAGATGATCTTAAGGTCCTTTCCAACCATAACTATTCTATGATTCTTTAAACTGGTGCGGTAGGAGTAACAGGCCTGATTCTGTGGGTTTCAGTGGTCTTGTTTGTCCCTCTTCTTGAATGAGGAAAAAAATGAAAGAATTCATGTGCTGTATTATCTAAAAGTGGAAGAAAAAAAAGGAAAGTCTTTTTCCCTCCCCAGTTAAAAGACTACAGAGAAGATTTTAAGAAAAATAGTTTGGGAAAGGAAAAGAGATTTAGAACATGGAAGCATGAAGAAACCACTGGACCGAGCCAATAGGTTGTGGTTGTTCCTTCGGTGAAAATGGAAGTAAGTTTGGAGTAATGGGAAACCCCACTAGGTACCCAACAGTGGTGCATAACAAAGAGTTTCCATGACCTCTGCACACTACTAGAAAAATGTCACCTGGAACCACACTGTCATTAAATAGGAAGAAGCACTGAAATTCAGTTCTACCTGTGCAGGGTTAGCTGGGCCACTGGCTAACCTGCCACTTACCCACCAAAGGCAAGCGTGTATGCTTTCACCAGCATGACGTTCTTCAAGTTCTTGGGATAAAGTTCTTAGACTTTGTACTACAATTGGACATTTTCAGTCACTGAATTCCTAGACATGAATTCAGCAATGACAAGAGTCCAACCAGATGCTGTGCACATTCGTGTTGGTTAAGACCAGCAGCTCATGCTGCTGGTAACACAAGATATTTCACCATGGAGGGCAGATGAAGGGAAGCACAGCACCCACCAACACAGTGCAGCTACAAAGGCATTTTGCAGCTGTGCTGTATGTAAAAGCAGGGGCTTCTGGAGACAAGGGTAAGAAACCTGTCCAGGGGGAGCAATTAGCACTTAACTGACTGATGCTTTTTATTAATCCAAACAGAGGTTCTTACAAAAGGCTTAAGGAACCCTGTTTTTTAGTTACAGGTATTATAAAATCTTAACATCTGCTGCAGATACTGCTCACGAGACTCCTTCCCTGTTTTGTCAGCTGCTGGTTGTGAACACCTAGTAGCACACACTGAAATCCTGGAGCCACATGCTACTCATGGTGATGCATGAGGATCAGGATGCAGTGCTACATCACCACACTATACATGTAGCCTGTCATGTTTTAGAGAGTGAATCAGCAGTGGCAACCCTGTATAGTATTGTGAGAAGGAAAAATATTCTTCCTCGGGAAAGAGTTGCTAGTCCGCTCACCTTGTTAGCCCCTAGCCTCTCTACTCTTTGGTCTGCTTGCCGCTTCATGTGATGACCTCTGCAATCAAGCTGACATGAAGAATATGAAGCAAGTGCAACTCCCTTTGTGACGTAGTAAGGGGTGCTGGAATACCTGCTCTGGGTCACCTGACAGGACTCCAGGTACACTAACAATCAAATGAAGGCAATTGCTTTACCACACAAGTGATCTGCGCCAGCAGATCATACATTACAATAACATTCCTGAAAGCAAGTGAGAGAAATCTGCCTGAACAGATTAGGCAGGTCAACAGTAAGCTGTTGTGAAGTGTGGGAATATATGGGATTTGTGATGCCATTCTCTACTCAGGCTGGAAAATGATGGGTGGAGAAAGTCTACATAATAGCCTTAATCAATCTTTTAATTAAAGAAAAAAATCATCTTTCTGACAAATTCACCCATCTAACGTGCATAGTAAATATTAAGGAATTCCTGCTTTCTACACAAATAACAGATGAAAGAAATCCAGTAGCAGATTGAGCATGGCAATTAAGACTCCACTAAGTGGAAGGGCTTTGTTTAGTTGCTTTCTCAAAACATTACTCGAGACAGCCCATGTATCTTTAGCCCCCCCCATCCAGAAGGCACAAGTACCAAACCGCATGTGACTAAATTCTTTTAAGTCTTAACGTGTAATACTATTTTAATAAGCAGTTACAGAGCCTTTCACAAGCGCAAGATGAATGACCCATTTGCAAAGTTGCAACCAGGACTAACGTCAGCCTACTCCTATAACCCCTTCTGATGCATTTGTATGACGTCTGCCTTATTGACGCTAGCAAGACACCCCTAAAAACTACACACTTTTTGATGTTGCTTCTAAACCTGGAAGCGGGCCCGAGTTCCAAACAGCAGGCTCTGCGGGACTGGGGCCCGCACACCAACACATGCGGCCCTGCAGGGCTATGCCGCGCCCGCCAGGATGCGAAGCGCCGAGCGGGCGCGGACGGGGTCCCAGCCTCAGCGCGGCAGAAAGCACCAACCAGGCCCCGGCGCGGCGGGCTCGTCCTCCCGCAACCCCTCCACGCGAGTGCCCCGAAGGAGAGCGGCCCCCCGGCGCCACCCCACACGCACCTGCGGACAGAGACTGCTCCCAGAGGCTGGGGGGCGTTTCGCTGCAGGTTGCCGTCACGCAGCGATCAGGTCCTACCGCCAGCAAACGCTCACACCGGACAGAGGCGACATATACCCATCCCCGCACACACCTCATTCAGACACGCCGCCAGGCTGCACCCACCACGCAGGCGCAGTGCGCCGGCCGTTAAAACTCACTGCGCCATCGCCGCCAGAAAACCCCTCCCCGGGGAGGGAGGGAGAGGACAGCGCCGCGGTGGGGGCATCGCGGGGAGGTGGGGAGGGTCGCGGCAGCAGCTGCGGGCCGGCTGCCGCCCCGCGTTCCGCCCTCGCCCCGTCCCTGCCCCTCCACCAGGCGCGAGGCACCCGGGCCGCCGCCATTTCCAGAAAGTTCCAGCGGCGGCCGCCGCCGAGCACAGCGCGGCCGCCCCGGCGCGTGCGCGCCGCTCGCGCGCTTCCCTCGCCGCTCTCTTACGCCTCTCCTCCTCCCCCCCGCCGTCCCCGCCACCGGCAGCACCCTGCGAGCCCGTTAACCCCCGCGCGCGCACCACGGGGTGCGCTCCCCCCGAGGCGCCCGCGGGGATCAGAGCAGCGCCGTAACAGACGTTGCCCTTCTCCCTTCCCAACGGCAGCCCGAGCGCTCTTACGCCCGCGCCCCGTGCCCAGTGTGAGGGCCACGTGGGCGGGGCGCGGCCAATGGGAGCGCAGCGGAGCCCTGCTCCAGCACCGACGTTGGGAAAGGGGGAGGGGAGCGGCAACGGCAGCGCAGGGGGAGAGGGAGGGAGGGAGGGAGGGCGGGCGGGGGAAGGGAGGGGTGTTTTCAAACCCGGCAGCCACAGCGGCCGGAGCCGGGGCTGAGCCCGAGCCGCTGGGCACCGGCGGTGCTGGCGGGCGGTGGCCGCTTCTCTGCCGGATCAGCCGCCACAGAGAGAGGACGGGGTAAGCGGCGGGAGGCGAAGGAGGACGAGTCCCGCCGCCGGCTCCCTAGAGAAGGTAAGCACCGGAGCGCATCTCCCCGCCCCTCCCCGGTGCGCGGCGCGGACGCCAGGTCCCACCTGCCGCCGCGGTGCCGCGGCGTGACGCCCCCTTGTCTCCTCACGGCGGGCAGCGGGTCGTCCGGGGAGCCCTCATCGCGTGCCGCCTCAGGGGGTGTAGCCGCTGCCTTGCCCTCCCGAGCACCGAACCCCGGTCACAGCGCCGCCCCTACTGTAGTTCGGAAGGCAGGGTACCGGGCGCGGGGGGCACGGCGCCGGCGGTCAGCGGCTCTGGGCTGTCAGTCTGTCAGAGCCGCGGCGGGAGCCATGGCCGCCGCTGTCACCGTCTGGCGGCCGCGCCTCTCGCCCGCCCAGCCCAGCCCCTGCCCCGCCGTCCCGCGGGGGGCCCGCTAGTGGTGCAGGGGGCCGGGGCGGGCGTTGTGGCGGGAGGCACGGCCGGGGCGGTGGTGTGGAAGGTGGCGGGGGCTGTACGGGCGGCCGAGGCGCGGGTGCCGAGCGCGGCATGGCGGTGTACGCACACTCACACATGCACATACGTGCCGCCGCCCCGTCTCCGTTTCGGGAATTTCGGCAGCTCGCTCCAGCCTTGGGAGTCGCTCCGCCGCTTTCGGCCGTGCCGCCCTGCCGGGGCGGCCTGGCCTCGTCAGATCGAGACCTGGGGCGAGCGGGTAAGGCGTTCCCGGAGCTTCCGTTACATGCTCGCGGCTGCCCGGCTGTTCTGCAGAAGAATACGTTGAGCTGCCTGGTGTGCCAGTGCAAGGCAGCCGCCGCTGGTGTGGGGCACTGTAACTCGCGCCGCACAGGTGACACTAGGCAACAAAGGAAGGGCAAGAAAAGAGAGAATGCCAGACTCAGCTGCACGGTTCTTTATGTAGTTCTAACCTGACTGCATGAATATTGCTAATATTCAGTCTTTTATTTAGTGTTTGTTACAGACTGGATAGCTGACAAGAAATGAAAGGATATTATTAATTAATTAATTAATTAATTTAAACTCCCAAATAAAATGAGTAGCTCAGTATTGTCAAATAGAGGTCTTGTGGAAATTGTCTGGATGCTGTCACTGTGTTCTGTGCCCGCCTTCTGTGGGCTATGGGATGTGGAGGAACATCTGAATTCTATGCCTGTGAATTACAACGTAGTTTATGGGATAAAGATAAAGACAAGTGAGTAAGTTGTGATTCTTGTAGGAACAAAAAGCTATCAGACAGATGTGGAATGGTCCAAATGTACTTATGTTCCAGGAAAAACTGTTTAATCTTGGAACGCTAGGAAAGGGTGAGATCATCATGTCTATAAGAAATCATTAACTTTTATTAAAATAATTCACTGTTATTGACATGTCATGATTTTGGGGAAGGGGGTATGCATTTCTGCTCTTGAGTTTTGAAGCTGCAAGAGTTTGGGTGGTTTTCAGTATACAGGTTGTTAGCAGTTTGGTTGTCCTCACATCTTACTTACTCTAGGTAGGAGCATGGTGAGCTACCCAGAGGTGCTGGGCAGCTGCAAAGAACTAAGAGCCATGTGCTTGCTTTCCTTCTTCCACTGTAATTATTAGCTATAGATCAGTGGATAATAGTCACCAGGATAATAGATCCAGTGAGAAACTTAACATGAGCTGGCAGTGTGCGCTTGCAGCCCAGACAGCCAGCTGTATCCTGGGCTGCAAAAAAACCAGTGGGGCCAGCAGGTCGAAGGAGGTGATCCTGTCCCTCTACTCTGTTCTCATGAGACCTCACGTGAAGTATTGTGTGCAGTTCTGGTGTCCTCAAGATAAAAAGGACATGGAACTGTTGGAACAAGTCCAGAGGGGGGTCATGAGGATGATCAGGGAGCTGGAGCACCTCCCGTATGAAGACAGGTTGAGAAAGTTGGGGCTGTTCAGCCTGGAGAAGAGAAGGCTGTGTGGAGACCTCATAGCAGCCTTCCAGTATCTGAAGGGGGTCTGTAAGGATGCTGGGGAGGGATTCTTCATTAGGGACTGTAGTGATAGGAGAAGGGGTAATGGGTTCAAACTTAAACAGGGGAAGTTTAGATTGGATATGAGGAAGAAATTCTTTACTGTGAGGGTGGTGAGGCACTGGAATGGGTTACCCAGGGAAGTTGTGAATGCTCCATCCCTGGTGGTGTTCAAGGCTGGGTTGGACATAGCCTTGGGTGGCATGGTTTAGTGGGAGATGTCCCTGCCCCTGGCAGGGGGTTTGGAACTAGATGATCTTAAGGTCCTTTCCAACCCTAACTGTTCTATGATTCTGTGATTCTAAGATCCTCAAGATGAAGTGAGATGTCAGGGCATTTCACCTGTGCTTCTTACTTGAGGCCTGTGCAGATGTTGGGTGTCACTCAGTTTACTTCATTCTTTAGATGGAAACTCAGACTCTCAGCTAACCTTGTGACTTTATCAGCCGGAGACCTTAATGTCACCCTGTGTGAATTCAGTAGGTTTCTGTGCAAGGTTGAGAAACTGGCTTCTCAAATAAAATTGCAGGGTTTGAGGTATAGCAGGATCCTTCATTGGGAACATAATGATAAACCCATTGACCATCTGTGTCTTCCCCTGCTCCCCCTTTAATACTTCTACTTTCCTGTATGTCTTGTAAGCTAAAATGTCAAGGCATGCCAATGTTTTTCTCAGCATCCAGGGGACTATAGTGGCATTCTTGTGGTGCTGTCAGTTTTTTTGGTGTATGGTATGTGAGTTCCTTGTCTGATTTCCTAGGTTTTCTCTAGCAGTCACTGAGTGCAGACAGTTGATCACAGAGCCTTTGGTTTTTTCACAAAGATGAGAGCTCAATCTTTCAGATACAAGGATTTCTGCCATCTCTTTGTGTGTTCTTCACCCACCCAGAAGATTACTCAAAATCATTTGTGAACTCTGAATACTACAGACAGCACAGCTTAGGACAGATGTTGAGTAAGAAAGCAAGCTCTGTGCAACAAACTGAAGTTCATTTATGATTTCTTCCAGCAGGCTTGCACAATAAGTTAACTTCTGTGAGTAAAAGGTCTTTTAATAAGCAGGCTGAACGAGTGCATATGAAGCTTCAATGTTTGTTTGGCATTAGTTGCAGGGGGTACTACTATGTTACCACTTACTTTAGGATTAAATGAATATATTGAAAATTGAATATCTGTGTTTATTCAATTAGAGGTCACCAGTCATGGTCTCAAACAGCAGCTTCTTTGCAGCATTAGGTGTCTGAACTGCTACAAAACCCATAAAGTGTTCCAGCTTTAACTTTACTAGAGGAAGAGTCCTGGATATCCTTTTAGTGGAAACATAGGCACCTAGAAATGGCTGAGTTAGAACATCTTCCTCAAAATTTGGCATACAGATATATGAAAGCAAATGTTGAATGGTTTGCCATGTTTAGACAGTGTTAGGCTGCTGAAATTGACTGAAAGATAAGCGCAGTTGGTCCTCTGTAAAATAGGAAAAAACTATTGACCAGGAAATATGTAATGATTAACCTGCTACCACACTGTTAATATACATACTCAGAACAACTTTTGATGTTTTTTGGATCTTATCTTGTGAAGAGGTGGGCTGGGCATGAATGCTTGGTGTTTCTTCTTTTCTATGTTCTATTGCAGATGGAGTAGTGTAAATGTTGATTGGTCATTTAGTCTCCAAATCAGACTATATTTTTTTAACTACATCATTAGACTCTACTTAGACTCTAGCAACAGATGGTATGAAATAAATATTAGCACAAACTCTGCCTTGCATTTTGTGTTGTGACACTGAATAGTTTTATTAACAGAACAACAGAAGTCAGAGCCCTGCTAACATATTTAGGTTTTTTTTCTTACCAGTTCATCATTACTCTAGAACTTAGAGAAGTCTTAGAAAGTTCCTCCAAAGCTTATGGAGTCATACTTTGTATCTTAGCTGTAAAGTTGAGGACCTTTATTGCCACCTTGCATGAAACCTAAATATTAATTTAAGGAGAGATTTGAAGTCTTTGAGAGTATAACTGTGCCTTGGCTTATTTTGGGTTTTCTTCCTGGATCTGACAAAGCATCCATATATCTTCTGCAGCTACTTTTATCTTTAGCAAGCAACAAATGAATGCACTCTCCTCAGTTTCATGGCTGCTATTTGGAGTGCTGTAGGTAGCAATAATGTCACAAGAGGATTGGTTTACACTAAGAAAAGTCATTAGCAATGTTAGAAATAATTATGAGCTATATTGGAGACAAAAAGTAAAAATGCAAGCTGAAGAGAAAGACTTGAGATATTTTCTTTCCTGTTCCTGTCATGTGCTTTCCACTTACTGGTAGCCTAGTGGAGATGGAGAGTATTGAAATTTCTTCTTGTTCTGTATCTTGCATTTGTGAGGCTGTAAAATATCAGAGATTAGAAAGCACTTTTTTATCCTCTTTGAGCTTCAGAATTAAGTGCAACAGAAACCAAATAACACTTTGCATTTCCACTATTGTTGTGGTAGAAATCTTAGAAAGTTCCATTGCTTTGATAACAGTGAAACTATGCTTACTTATGTGAAGACGTTTCCAATAGTTTCCATTCTCTTTCAAAGCCTTTTGTATTAGTCCTACTTAAAAAGTGTCTGGCTTTTCAAACCTTTCAAACTCTGATTGATAAATAACTTCCTTAGCTGGTTCATGGAAATGCCGCCTTCTTGTTTATGTTCGCTTCAAGACTGTGCAACAAAGAATGCTAAATGAGAGAAATCATCTTTCTGTGGTGCTCTGCTGTTCAGCAACCTACTAATCTGGGTTCTTACTACATGTTTAATTACAAAGGAAAAATGGAAAGTTCATTTAGTGATACTGTCTAGTGTGGGTAATGCTAATCCATTCATCTTCTGACTTCAAGAAGGGACAGGTGTCTTGACAACTGTATTACCTACCATTTTTAGATAAATAAAAAATACTGTCTTTTGTCTGGAAAATAACTGCTTCTTTGCTTTCCAGTCCCTGTGATTCTCCAGACAACATAGTAAAACATTAATGAAGGTTAATTGCAGTACTCATTGTAGCTTTACAGCTCTAAATAGTTTTACTTGTATGCAAACAGTGTTCTGGATATTCTCTGTTCTCTGTTTCCACTCCATCTGTTCCCTCACTGTCTCTTTTCCCCCAAAGAAAAATTATTTCCTTAAAGGAACTGGCATATGATTTTGTTCTGTTACTTTTGTGATATGTGGTGATGGCCAAGAGATGGCAATAAAGACCGTAAAATATTTTGCATGTCTTCACAGTTTAGCCAGGACAAAAACCTCTGTTATCCAGCTGGGGACCTGTAGGTAAGCCTAGTCAGACGCTTGCTATTTTTCCCGGCGCCTGCTGCTTTAGGTCTTACATATGAATGGTAGCACTCAAGTACACTGTTTACCCGTGCTGAATCCTACTAAGGTTGGAGGTCTGTAAGTAGGTGTTGGCAGTTCATCTGCTTTTAGGCCATAAAGGGCCTTTGCGTGGTTTTAAGGTTATGTTCCTTCTGGTAGTGCTGCAGGTAAGTTGTGGGGTTTTTTTGGGTTTAGGTTGGCAAATTATCATTAGCTTATGAAGATTTAAATGGAAGTTACTGAGGTTCTAGTAATCATATATACAGTAGGTTCGAAATGTCTTGTTTTGCCGATATTTAGAAAGTTTCCATAGAGGACGTAGGTTCCTGTGGAAGAAATTTGAACTCAAGATAAGCAAGCCTATTGACAGTTGAGTTTGGCAAAGTACTGATAGAAAGGCTTGTAAATTTTCCTTTGGTAGGCACTGTGCTCATGGAATAGTCTGTCTTAGTTGACAAAGGTCTACGTAGTTACATCTAATTAGGATGTAACCAAAATCTACTTAGTTACATCTTTAAGGATTCACTAGATCAAAAGTTTACACCTCCACTTCTACATTTAACTTAGAGGGAATATCATGTTATGATAAACACCTGTGCAGGTGCTTCTTTTCAGCCTGTAGCTCATCCTAAAAAAGACTCAAGAGGAAGCAAGCACCTGTGAGCGTACAAGTTTTTAAACTTGTAGATTAAAAAGGAGGACTAATGAATTTTGCAGTGTCTTTGGCTCCTAAGAGCCAGGGTTCTTGGGCAAGCACGACTCATTTCTTTCCCAGAACAGATTTCTTCTTTATAGGATCAAGAATCTCCTTTATTTTGAGAGGCTGTCCAGAATAAAGGGAGATCCCTTCAGACACTCTGGAAACTTATGTATTAGTAGGTCTGATTCTCAGAGTAAAGAAGTAAGGTTGTTTTCCTATGTAAATGTTTATTATGACAGGTAGGTATATCCCTCTGTAGGACTATGATGTTTGTATTCTACGCAGCTGTCTTAATGATATGATTTAACTTGCATGTGACATCTGTACTTACAAGCTACACAGGTTCTTCTAGCCACCTGTGTCGGTCTTCGTTGGAGTAGATTCTGTCCTGACTACATAGCATAAGTTGCTGGAGAATATAGAAGGCTTAAACCTTTTCATATGCTGAACAAACATATCAGCAAGAGGAGAGAACTGCCAGTAGACATGCTGCCACCGATGTAAAGAATATCTGTAGTTCTAATTGGTAAAACAGAGTCATAGACTAGCTGAGATCCAGAAGACATCCCTGGAGGTCATCTGGTCCACCCCTCCCCCTGCTCAGAGTGGTATCAGCTTGAGCAGATTGCTTATAGTCATGACCAGCTGAATCTGGAATTCACCCCAACATTGTGAATAAAATGTTGTTAAGTTCTGATTTTAGTTTATTGGGATTCCTTGTTGAACCTGTTGCTGAAGGCTTGATAGGTTGTAAAACTGTCAAACTTCTTTTTTTCTTTTTTTTTTTTTTAATAGTGTGGAATAGAATTTTTATTTTTTTTCAACTGTTGTAGGTAATGTGCTTTTCCTGACCCAATTTCATTTTTAAGAGTCAAAGGATGCATTCTTCTTGTACTGCCTGTATGTGGTAGTCTTGTAAAGCTGTGGTGCGTTCTACTAAGTTCTTTTGCTTATTCTCAATGAAGTCTTTTTTTTTTTTTAGTGGCTAATTAACTGGTTGCATAAATAAGACTTATTTGCACTTCATTTCACTTACTAAAATTGCAGTTTTTGATATTGTTGTTTTAAGAAAGAAAAGACAAATACATGTCTGTCCTCTCTACATTGTTTATACTAGATCCGAATTGGAGAGTCCCTTCTAGTGCCTGCAACTCACAGTAAGCCTGAGAGTGAGAAACTGAAAGTGAAGTGAGTTTATTTTCTACTGCCAAAGGAGAAATCTGAAAAGTAGCTAAATCATAAGTATTAATAAAAGCATTTCTTCAGAAACTATTATTTTATTATTGATAAAATTTGAAAAGAAAATTAATGATATTTTTGATCTCACAGAATTCTTTCAAGAAGAAAAACAATTATTTATTCAACCAGTTGTATTTGTACCCTCATCGTTCTGTTTGTTTCTTTCTAGTGCTTCCTTGCAGAATGATCAGCCATATATGAGAACAATAATGCTAGTATCTTGCATGAAAAGACAAAGGGGTAATGTGAGAGTAGAGAAATGCAGTTGCAAATAAGACAATACTGACATCTTCCAGATTTGTCTTGAATTCTGGCACCAGTTGCAGTTCGTTACTGGCCCATATGGAGGAATGCTGTAGAAATAGTATATGTGGTTCAGAAGGAATGATGCCCTTTGTCACTGTGGGATCCGTCCCTGCCACACTGAAATGGAAGTCAGCGTGTGACTTCTGGAAGGCAGGTTTATCACCATTTTGGGGAGAGGCAGGGTTTTTTGTTTGTTTGTTTGTTTGTTTTGTTGCTATTGCCAGAGCATAATCCTGTTCTTTAATATTTGTTTCCTACATCTTGGTCCTCCCAGTTTGACCCAGAGGATGTGTACTTATGCACATAAAAAGAAGCTTTAACACAAGTCTTTCAGAATCAGGGAGCATTTTCTGCTTTTAAGTAATTCCTAACCATTCTCTGATAAAAATGGCAGCTGGTTTATGTTATATGTAAGCTCCACAGACTTTCAGCTTTGGTCATTTAAACTGCTTAATTCTAAATCAGTTTTGTCAGAAAATATTAATTTAAATGCTTTGAGTGCAGCAGTCAATATGATTAAATAGTGGTGATAGAATGATGTACCTTTTTTGCAAGATGATACAGTCTTATTGATGAATATTCTGCTATTCTTGCACAATCTGGGATGCCATTGTGATATCAAATGTCCTACTGTTTTATGCTTTTCTAGAAAAAATAGCATTTTTCCAATCCTGTTGTGAAATTATTAATCACTTAAGACTGTGGTTTTGCAAGTTCATTTGTTATATATGTATCCAGTCCACATGCTTCATGATTAAGCAAACTTGCAGCGCTAAGACTTCTGTGAAATAGTGTGTTATCCTGAACTCTTAAGCTGGAAGGACTTGTGTGCTGAAATTTTATCCTGAATGTAAATATCCATATGATTGAGATGTAAACCAAAGAGTACCTACTGTAAAGACAGTTCCTTGGCCCTGTGTATTTTCTTTACCAAGCAACTAGCATTTAGGATTTCAGACTTGTGAAACTATTTCTGTTCAAAAATAGTATTAAAGAAACCATAGTATTTGATCTTACTTTTTGTTCCTTCAGGTACCTTCTCGTTCAATGCTTTCCCGTTTCAGATGTCTGTTTATATTAAATCTTCTTTTGGGATCCCTGTTGCAAAGCACCATCTTCCCCACTTGCCTGTTTTCAGGGTTGTGTGACCTGTCAGTTTAGGCCATGTTTGTCAACATTTTTCACCCTAAACAACATTATATAAGCACATTAATTTCCATAGTGGGTTTTTTCCTCCCCCCCCCCCCCCCCCCCCTTTTTTTTTTTTTTTTTTAAGTCAGGATATAGTTCAGTGTTCTAGGAGATGCTCAAAAGTCAACTGGGAAAGAATTCATCCCTACTTCTTTTATTTCATACCTTTTCTCAGTACCTAACAGGGATTTTGGAGGCAGTCTCTGGTGTCTTCTTTTGGATAGGGCTTGATGCCTATCCGGAATGGATATGATGGGTTTACCCAGGTTTTGGGTCCATGAATCTAACTGATTCTTTGAGAGTCTCCTGTCCTTTGAAAATGACGCCTTTTTGGATACTTGGACTTTAATATTTAGTGATTACTAATATTACTGTGAGATATTAAAGTAAAATTAGAGCCTAGCACACTCATTTTCTTTAATCCTTCCATGTTCACCATCTACTGGAAGAACATTAAAGGTCATTTACAGGAAGCTGAGATCCTTTTGTTTCTTTTTCTATGTCATGTTCAGGGTTTTTTTGTTTTTTTTATACCAAGCAAGACTAGATTGTTTGGCATAACATCTGCAAGGATATTTTGACAAAGTTTTAGCTTTTGTGATTTTTTCCAGTGCCTTGGCAAGACATAAACAGTAATTAATTATATACAAGTTTAGAAGTCTGATACAAACAAGCTGCTTTGATTTTTTTTTTTTTCATAATCTTGATGTGCAGAGTGACATTTGCAGTGGGAGAACCTCAGAATCTATTTAGGACTGGAAACTTCAGAGAAAGTGAAGGAAGAAAATGGGAGTGTGTTGCAGAAGAAGTGAAACTAGTGCTTCTTGTCTGTATTTGCATGCCTCTTGCATAAAGGTTAGTGTCACTAACCTTTATGTTCTGCTGTGTCAGAAATGCTGTCTGCCATATGTTAGGGTAGCACTTCTCATTTGCTTTTCTGCGGATGGCAGAATGTGATCACAAGTTGATGGTTTTTGGCTGGGACTCCACTTCAAAGTAATGAACTGAGTGGATCTCTGGGGATAAGTTACAATTGTGTGGTCCAGGATATTGCTCCAACAGGAGTCCTTGCAGAAGTTGGAATAAGTCATCTAACTTAGGATGACGTTGCAGGAAGAGAAAAGAGGGTCCCATATTCAAGAAAGTTGAGTACTGACCCTGACTATTACCAAGCTTTAGTCTATTTTAGAATTCATGTAAGATGCAAGCTTTTTTGTGAACATTTGCCAAGTGTTTTTCTCACTTGTGGATAGCTGCTTTGACACTGTTTTACCTTTTTCCTTCAGCAGTGGTAGGGAAGAGGAGTTGCTTGCAAAAGTTGAAACTGAAGTCACTAGTAGCTATGGTCTAACCAAGTATAAAGTGCTATCTAACATGAAATAATCTGAAAAATGAAGTCTGGGTTTGGCAAACTGCTCAAACTCCTGACTTCATTAGTTCTGTGAACTGAAGTTGCCATCTGGAAAATGAAGGACATAATGCATTCTCATCTTCCAGCGATATTGTGAAAATAAATTAATGTCTGTGAAAGGGAAACCCTAACCATTATTATTCCCAGTTTTGATTTATGGACAGTAAGTTCTGTAGTGTTGTCCAGGATAGGTCCTCCTTTTTATTTAGGGTGTCTTTTAAAATAATAATAATTAAAAGTATTGCGGTCATTTCCTTCTCTTTAAGAAGGCAGAAATCAAGACAAGCTGAAATAGCAGGGAATCATGGTATGAGTAACCAGTGGATTCTCTTTGTCTGGAAGTAAGTGAAGCCACTTGTATGTGCTTCTGGTCAGTAGTTCCTCAGAACTTCACCAAGTTCTCAAAAAATTTTCACACAGCAAGAGAAGCCAATTTTCAATTGCTATGAGAATTTGCCTTTGCCAGTAGTAAGAATGATAGTAAAGGTTTTGCCTTGAGTGCTACTTAAACATTTCTGTAGGAGCATTAAAAACTAAACTGGCTTAAAAGGAATGTTCAGCAAATGAGTATATTGTTTGGTCATGTCCAAGGAAGTATAAATAAAATCAGAGTTGTAAAATACCCTGAAAATCTGTTTTTGTCTTGTTTTGGTTTTACTTCCAGAGGCAAATCAGTGCAAATGTATTGCTTTCATTCTGCCAGGTAAATTTTTTGAGTTTTAGTTACGTGTGTGACATGAGAGATGTTCAGTGCTACTTCAACAAGAGTTAGAGTCTTTACTTGCTTAACATTTATTGTAAGTGTAGTTGCAAGGAAACATTACAGAAAGAAGTACAGGTGTATTTCTAATGAGCTATGACACAAAAGAGAAGCCATGTCGTGCTCAGATACAGCTGTTATCGAAGCATGAGCTATCTGAAGCTCACAAACCAGTAGTGCCTCTAAAATTCAATCAATCTATGCAACAAATTTCAAAGGCATGTTGGGGTGGGGTATCTTCAATTGGAGAATTAGGTTTTGTAAATTAAATTTTGGGCCAAAGTTGGTTTCTTTTTGTTTTTTTCTTATTCAAGTGTGCTGCTTATAAAATACAACTGCATAGTTTATTTGTGTCTATAGTTAGTCAGTAATAGGAAGGTTTTTATTTTCCATGTTTTCTTTTACAGCTTTTTTTTCCTGCTCAAGTAACAAACTCGATCTGGTCTGTGTAAAGTGCAACAGCAGCTGAAAATGTCTGACTGACTAAATAACTGAGGGACTTGGATGACCTCCAGATGTTCCTTAACCTCTGTTATTCTTTAATTCTGTGAGCAATGAAGTTCTCGTGTTCTTTGATAAGCATGTGTTGAGTTTTTTTAAATAAGAGAGGTGGGGTAAAGCCTTATTAAAACTTAATCAAAAACCTACAGATTCAGTCTTGTTCTTTACTAGAGCATATTTGCTGGAAAGAGGTAGACAAGTTTAGGTGCTATGATTAGCATGGAAAATGAAGAGTATTGTGAAATCAGTGGAACTTGACACTTGAAAGCAAGCACAGATAAACTTTGGCTCTTAAAATAGGGATTTGAAGGTGTTCTGAGTCAGAGCCCAAGGTCCTATATAGGCAAGTGCAAAACCCCTGTAGAGTCTTGTTTGTTTTCTACATAGGAAAGAGTTGTATGTCCTCTCATTTTTTGCTCTTCTGAGTAGAAATTCCTAGACTATGAGATATGTTCTTTATTTTGGTAGGAAGTAGTGGTGAGTTCCAGCTGAAGTACTGGAAAATCTTTCTTGCTGCCTGAGCGTCGGCTATTTTTCAGGGACTTCATCCTAGTGCTGCGTAGTGGAGTCCGGCATGCAATGAGTAGGTACTTCAGAGTACATTAAAAGCTGTTCTGGAGATTAAGAGTAGTCACTGCTTATTCCTGCTTCACTGTTCAAGGACACCCTTATAAAATGGGGTTAAAATATTCTATTTTTCTTATTACAGAAAGATTTGTGCAGTTCTTAGGTGTTCGGATCTCAAGTATCTAAACAATTCATATCAAAATCAGAAGTGCTTTGACAGGGCAGCGAGTCTAATAGACCATTCCATGCATTAGCTAGGATCTGAGGAGTCTCCAGAATACACATATCCAAATCATGTCATGGCATCTATTTCTGAAAAGTGTGTTTGTTAGGTTGGTGTTCTGTTCGCTTGGATTTTTGTAATGTATCATCCAAAATCTAGTAGGGGTAATTGTTGCAGGGGGAGGGGTAAGGCACTTTTTCTGAGGTTGCACAGCAGGTATAGCAGAGAAAGGAGTAGAACTGATCTCAGCATTGCATGTTCTAGCCACAAACTCATCTCAAGTATTGTGCAAATCTTAAAGTAAAACTGTAATAAAAAAGAATTCCTGTTTTGTCATGTTTTACCATCAGATGCTGCTGTAAAATCTGCCCAATTTGTGACTCATGTCCACCCTAGGTACTGCATTTGCACTTAATACTACAACAGATTGTTGCCTTAGGCACCATTAGTTTGAGACTGTCTTGGAGCTTAGTTCTTTCGTCAGAACTGTGACACTGGAATATACATGGCCTGCACTGTTGCAGTCATGTGTGAAAAGAGCTTGTGAATATTTTCCAAATAAAAAAATGTTCTTTTCACCTTTCAAGGTAAAGCCACTGCGTGTACCATTAAGGCACTGTTCTCTCCAATGTACTAAATTGATGTGCTACCTAAAGCCAGTAGTACTTAGTAATTCATGCTAGTTACTGCTAGAGAACTGAATTGCAAGTGCAGCGAGACATCATGGAGTGCAGGGCAAAAAGTACCTGGTAATTTGTTAGGTTTGTTGTAGTTGATGGTCTTTTAGTGCATGCCACATCCCACAGGAAGGGATGATGGTAAAAATTTAGTCTTAGTATAACATACACAATGAGCCTCTGTTTCATCTTTTCTTATTCAAAATGTGTTTTTCTTTAGGCTTGTAAAGGTTAATGTGCTTCTAGCCTGCAACAGGAGGTGGGCTTGCCAGGAGGGATGTACTGCCGTGAATGTTTAGTCCGTTATATCTGCACATGTCTAATGTATTTTCAGCTTTTGGAAAAAGTGTTTTACTATGTAGGTCTTAATACCTGCTCAACTTTGACTTCAGCACCCTGCAGAGCCCTTGACTGCTAAATGATTGGGAGGAAGTATTTTTTGGGAGATCCATATAACACTGTTTTTGTCGGACTCTGCACAATATCTGAAACTGGTTTTGCTCAAATGAAGCCTTTAATAGCTCTTTCATTGTAAAGATCAAATAAAGTGCTGCAATGATTATAGAATAGCTGTGTTTATATAGTTCTCTGCAATGAAGACCTTATTAGAAAGACTAAAATTTTTGTGGCTACAGTCGCTCTGAAATTTTGAAATTTCAAACCAGTATTTTGTATAATGTTCTAGTGAGATTTTGAAGTGCACATCCTGGGCAATGTCCCGTTCTTTACCATCATTTTGACATTCTCATGAGTCATCAGCAGTGTTTAAGATCTCATTTCTACAAGTATGCCTGTCCAAGGAGGTAACGGAAAACTGACCACAGCAGTAAGTTGTCATCCTCCATTAAAGCTAAAAGGAGATGGAGCGCTTGTACTTTTTTACAGGGCCACAGGAATGGCAAGACTGAATAATTTTGGTTTGTGTTCTATGTTCTAGGGGGAAAAAAAAATCTTGTGTGTTGATCACAGCGTCTGCTGTGCTTTCTTCCCAAGCATAATCCCTTCTGACTTGTCCTCTGAAGTTTCTCTGCAGCTTCCTCGTCACAGTCACATTCTCTCATTTAGTAATCTGAAGTTTTACTCCTCACAGGCATACTTCTGTGGGGGAAATACCAGGTACAAATAGAGATGCTCTTTTCATACATGTGGTGTTTAATTTCCCAAGCCAGTGTATGTTGTACTTGAATAAAGTCTTTCCCCACGGTCCCAAATTCCAGGTCTTGCATGTTCTAGCGTGTCCCCAGCCTATAACCAAAAGATCCTAAATAATCTTTTGTTCCATCTTGAGCTATTTTTTTCTTACTGGACACCATGGGTGACAAGGTAGATGCTGATCTGATAACACATTGCGGTCTGACTGGTTCATTGTATAGCAGTAGGTTATGGTTAAATAACTGTGTATAGAAGCACTGAGTTCTGTAGGAAGAAAAAAATTGACAATGCATCTCCTATCACATTTCATTTAGTACTAGTAACACTGGAGTTTGTTAACAAATCTCTTTTGGGAAGAAATCACTCTCTAAGTTGTTTGCTGAAGGGTGCTTTTATTGTGAAATAAAATACTGAAATAATTTGCACTTTCCTGATATGAAGAAAAAAAGAACCCAAAGGCTGTTAAACTTAGTTAAATGAACATCTTTTTGCTAGTATCTTTCTGCTTAAACTCTGCTCCTTACCATATGTAAAAACCCTAATTTTCTGTGGATTTCAGTCTTTTGTACTATACCCAGTGCATTAACCTTAGCTGCTTTTAACACTCCCACCAGAATGTAGAAAACATTTGGAATGGCTGGGTGGGAGCTACCTACGTACTTCTTAATTAGCCGGTATGTACATAAGGGTTGGCCAGCTGGCTTTCTCTGAACAGAATATGTAATGTTGGCTTTTGCCTGCCTTTCTCAGTTCAGCTGTTCTTAGACGTCTCTCTATTACACTTATCCACCAACTTTTATTTTCCTTTCCATAATAGAGTCTTAATAGCTTTGAGATGTAGATCATGCTAGTCATTCCTAAATAATCTTGGAAGAGACAAAGTCTTGCGAATGGGAAGGGAGAGATCACTAGGGGGAAATCAGGTCAGGGTCTTAGTTTGAATCAGGTATATACCTTGAAAATTACTATCCTTAGCTCTCTTCACTGGGGTTTAACTTGCTATACAGTGGCATCAGAGCTTGATTCCTCCTGTTTTAAGCTGAGAGATGTGTTCAGGAATGTACTGAATGTGCTCCAGCCTTTAATGTGTGCTTAATACATGAGACTGCACTCAAACTAGTCTAGGGTAAAACTGCTAAATGTGACTGGTGTAAATTCTGACTTTTTGTTACCAGCTGTTCCAGTCTGCAGATCTGTTCTTGATAATTGTGTATTCCTTGCTAATGTCAATGTAGCCTTAGCTGTCATTTTCATAAGTTGAATTTTAGCAAAACATTCTGAAGTACTCCTGTCAGATATTTATAGCAGAAATTTTGTACAGTCGATTCACTGTTTCCCAGTCTGGAGTAAATTCCTACTGGAAGAGAGGGTTTTTTTGTTCTTGGAGTATGGCATGAATTCTCTGCTTTTTCACATAGGTGAAGGCGTACTCTTTCACTAATACTAGATGTAAGCTTACACACGTTCAGAAGTTAGTACAGTAATCTGTTGGTATTAGAGATTTATTATACGCCTAATTTTCTGTAGCTACCTGTGTTTGAAGTTCTGGTTGTTGATAGGCTTTTTTTTGGTGTGAGGGTTTTTTAATTAAATAATCCTGGCTTTTTGTATCACTGACGGTAAATCTGTCAAAATGCTTTTATTTGTTACTCTAAGGGAGAAATAGATTTATCTTTGTTTTTCTTTAGGTGAAAAATGATTAAGAAGTTTAACAGTATTTCAAATAATGGGACATTGATAACTGATAATGAATGTGCAGGAAATATGTTCAAGCATAAAGACGTGCAAGCATAAGATCTGATTATCCGTTTTGTTACATGCAGAGAAGTTTCTTTAGTAGAAAGCAGATTCTATGTTTTATTGAAAAGCATGAAATAGATCAGTGTGCGAGAGAAAAAGCACAGCTGTGCCTGTTAGAAGAAGAGTGATGGTGCTGCTTGTTGTGACAGGAGAATAATTTGAATGTAAAGAGTTTAGCGCTCAGTTTAGGATTCTGATGATTTGAAATATGCCATCGAGGCTGCCTAATAAACCAGTAATTGCATTAAGAGACAGCCCTGAAGGAAACTCAAAGCAGACAGATCTAGGTTTCCCTGGAAGAACCTGCTAGTGTTCTACATTTTCACTCTGAATGCAAATGTTTGTTGACTGTTCAGAACATGAATTGAAATGGCACTGCATTACACGCAAAAGGAAATAAAATTACAATGACGGTAAAATCACTTCTTCAGTTCAGAATTTGATTGTAAGATATACTATGTGATCATGGGTTGAATAATTTGCTTACATTTCTGGACCATAGTTCTTATAAAAGAGCTACATTTTATGAAAATATTCCCCCCCCCCCCCCCCCCCCGATATTTTTAGCATTTGTATCCGAAAAGTGTTTCACAGAGGGATTGTGAAATACCAACCTGGTGTATAAAATACTTAATGAAAATACTGCCATGTGTCAATGTGATAGTTGTGATGGTTCTTCTTCAATAATCCAGTATGTGATACTCGGTTATAGTGAACTTCCAAAGCAGTTTTCTCTTCAAAACATAATTGGCTTGGGGTCGAGAATTGAATGAATTCACATTTACTTTTGATCACATGGTGAAGAAAATGGAAGCATGCTCTGATTTCTCTTTTCATGGAATCATGGAATACTTATAGTTGGAACATGATCTGTTCTAACTCCCCAGGTATGGGCAGGGACACTTTCCACTAGACCAGGTTGCTCAAAGCTGCATCCAGCCTGACCTTGAACACTGCCAGGGATGGGGCAGCCATAGCTTCTCTGGGCATTTTCATTTACTTTATATTTGTATAGTATTTGTGCTAACTGTATTATTTAAAAATACCTTTAGTTTAAATTTCTTAATTTATTTTTAAAATGTTCTCATCATCCTCTTACCCCTATACAATGCCTTGTAGCTTGAATTATTTTTTTTTTTTTTCAGTCTACCATTTTTAAAAATAAATTCTTTCTGTTTACTAAGACTTGAAAGGACATGCCCAGGGAGGCTGGGCCTTTGATTACGGAGGAGCTCTTGTTCAGCTAATATGGTTTAGTCCCTGCTGCTGAGGCAAATAAGGGGAATGGAGCCAAGCCTAAGCTGAAGAATTTTACTAAGCTCATGAAGTTGGGCTTCTTACTGTCAGTACCAGAAGAGTATAGAGAACAGTGTATCGCGTTAGGAAAGGAAGAAAAGCAAAGCAGGAATGGAGGTAGTTTCAGGGAGTCAAGTAGCATAAAAAAAGGAAGGGAAGAAAGCAGCAGAATATGCAATCAGAAATACTTTAATTAAAATAATGAAGATAACTTTAACATTTAAATCTGTTTTAAAGTAATTGTATACATCATCATGTTTACAATGGGAATTGTGGCGAGTGAAATTTAAGATGATTTGAGAGGCTAACTGAGGAAGACTGGATTTCTGACTGTGTCTTCTTTTTAAACACATGAAAATGGAGATATTTACTGCTGTAGTAATACTCTTATGTATGGCATAATCAGCACAGTATCATCCAAAAGTCTCTGTGAAGATACTAACTCGTTGCTTCTTTTAGGATTAAGAAATTTTTTTTTGTAAACTACAGAAAACTCATTCTAGAACACTCTCCATTGCACCAATAACCTTCTTTTCCCTTCTGCAACTGTTACAAAAAGCATGTACAAAGCAAAGACAAATAACCGTGTGCTTTGATGTCCCTTAAAAATGAACAAATACTGTCCGTATCAGTAGGGCTGCATAAATCCTACTGACACTACATAGATGAAGGGAATACACTAATGTTTCTTTTGTTCTGGATAAGAACAGAACAGTAGGAGTTTCACAATATTGTGTCTTGTATCATAGTGGAGACAAGATTCAGGTTATTGTCAGACAGTTTCTAATTAAGCTCTTCCTGTTTTTCATAAGCCTGTAGTTAATGTTAAAAAAACCCAAACAAACACCACCAAAACAATTCACACCACCCTCAGGTGTAGGGGAAGTGGAGGAAAAGACCAGACCTTATTGCAGCATTTCCTAATTTTCTAACTTGAGGATTGACCATTTTAAACTTCCCTTCTTCTCTTATTCTTCCCTTTCTGTTCTGGAGGAGTAAGAGAGATATTACTTTGCTGTATATAACACTATTAATCTTAGCAAAGTATTCTGTTAGAGAATTTCTCATAGTTTAAGTCTTGTGGGGGTTGGATATGTGGGTGGGGTGTAGAAAAGTGTTTAAATATGAAAATTTTATGTGTCAGGTCTGGTGTGCAAAACAGTTTTCTCAAAGTCATCTGCCAAAGAGAAAATATCAGCCTCTGTTGTCAGTTACCAGTGTCAAACCAAAACAGTGGCCCTATAACACCAACTGATTTGCTACATGATGATCCCAAAATCTTAACTGTAAAGTAACAATATAAATGTCACTCTTGAAATGTCTCAGTGAGACATAAAATTACTACAAGACTCAATAAGACTGTGATCACATAAATATTTGTAACATAATACATTAACTCAAAAAGACCCATTAAACATCACCAGCTTTAAAGTGCAGTTGAATGTGGTTTTACTTTCTACATGACCTTTCTTCTTGCAAGAAGAGTGGTTCTTTGTTCTGTGGAAGATGCAAGCCAGACCTCTTCCATTATGTGAATTTGTAATGACACTTGGCTTGGAGATGAAACATCACAGAGCTCTTAGAGCTTCATATGCATATATATGCATATATATATTTTTATATTTATATATAGCAATGGCTTATATAATTATATTTACTAGACAGTGAAAATTAAGGCTTCTAGTTCAAGGTCTAACCTTTAGGGTTTTTCTTCTAACACGTATCTCTTGTCCCAATAGAAAGTACAGTAAATCACCAAGATTTGATTGTCTTTCCGTATTTTGGGTAGACAAATTTCAGTTTCCCAGGATAGAAAGCTTGATTGCTCTTTATAGTGTTGCTAGAAATGATCTTGTGCATCTTCCCAGGCTTACTACCTATAAAATTAAGCGAGATAATGAACAAATGGCCCATCAAATCTCCAGAAGTGTTCAGTCTGCCAAAGAGGTAAGTTAGAGGGCTGAGGCAGTCCAGCAACTGACTTGGTGGTTTTCTAATGACTGTGTCCCCAGAAGTAGCCATGTTAGACCTTTTGGGTTTTCACCCCAAGGTTTGGGCTGCAGATGAATGGGATGCTTGAAGTCAGGTGTCACTGTTACCCATCTTTTTAGGATACTGTTCAGCTCTGCTACCATCTACAGTAACATTTGTCCTGAAATGGCACTACAGTGTGTATATTTAAATAATGTTCTTTGTTTATTTTTCAGACACACAATGAACCCCCTGATACAAGATACAGCTAGCTAAACAGCTATAAAATGCCCAAATTCGGGTCTTCAAAAACAGTTCAAGTTGAAAATTCTGACAGTGACAGCGCCATGGTGGAAAAAACAACTGCAAAAAAGGTAACAAAGTTACACTAATGTCCATTTAATTGCAGTGAAATGAAGATAATGTGTTTTATCACAAATTTTGTTGCTGTAATAGGAAGAGGTAAATTTATATTCTGGTATCTTGAGTGCTGAAAAAAATGTCTGTACATTGAACTAGGGAACAGAATTTATGCCTTTAATGGTGACTTGCAGTTTAATTCAAAAAGAAGCTGGATGTGTTGGGTTTATTTGGTATAAGTTAGTGCATAGCTTCCGTATCTTACATCATATGAAGTCTTTATACACTCACAAGAGCAATGATTCATATTATATTTAATTTTATGGTGTCTTGCTCTCTGTAACAAACACTTGAAACATTTCTGTAGGCCTGTGACAGAGCACAGACCAGTGAACAAACAAGTTTCTTATGTTCCTTTGTAACACATGGGCTGGTTTCCTCTGGCAGGACTTGAAAGCCAAATGCTGCAGAAGGGTTAAGAGTAACTCCTGTACAAGGGAGTCCACTTTAAAATGGTACAATCCATTTTTGAGTGTTGGACAGTGAAGGAATATGGGAGATCCAGTAATACTGAAAAGGTAATTTGTTGTTTATGGAAGTGAAGTATCCCATCATTTTCAAACCAAGTTGGAAATAATTCAGTTGGATTATTTGGAATACCCCAACAAAGTTGCAAATAATCCAGTTGTTCATTTTGTCTGCCTAGTACCCTTGTGCAATAGACAACAAGTTTATCTTTAGTACTAATGAATAACAGAAGACAGAACAATGTTCTTCATTGTGAATCACAGAATAGTTACGTTTGGAAAGGACCTTAAGATCATCTAGTTTCAACCCCTGTGCCGTAGGCAGAGATACCACACACTAGACCATGTCACCCAAGACTCCATCCAACCTGGCCTTGAACACTGCCAGGGGTGGAGCATTCACAGCTTCTTTGGGCAGCCCATTCCAGTGCCTCCCAGTAAAGAACTTCTTCCTTATATCTGACCTAAACAAGGAAAGAAATTAAATGAAGACTTGTATATTGCCTTAAGGAAAGAGAATCTGTTTCTCTCCCAAATGGTCTTTTAAACTGCCTTCTCTGGAAAGAGTGATTGTGTGTGTGGTCATACATAATGTTACTAGTTATTTGAAGCCTGTATTCTCTGTAAAACCATTTGATGGATGGATATAAGACAGGAAGAGATTAGAAAGCAGGGAAAGATTGGAAGATTCAGCATCTACTTAAAACTGTTTGTCTTCTGAAAACATTAATAGAAAACTTGAGAATTTTTAGTCTCTTCCTAGTTTGTTTTATTGGTCTCAGTAAAGTGAGGCAAAGGTAGTTGTTCCTGCTATCTGTGATGAACTACTTAGGTAAGAAGAGGAAGATAGCAGAATAAAATGGGGAAAGGAAATTGGCTTACCAGTAAAAGGATGAAAGAATGTTGAGGTTTCTTCATTATTTGTTTTCTTCTGGTCCTTGTTTGGGATATGGTCAGGTTAATTCGGGTGTTACTCAGTACTGGGAAAAAGGGAGAATGTCTGGGACCTACAAGCAGCAAGAATAGGAAAGCTATTGCAGTGAAATTTAGTGGTATTAAATATTGTCTTTTTATTTATACTCTTGCAAATGAGTGACATTTTGTAAAGATTTTAGTTTATTTATTTAACAAAAATAAAAAGTTCTGACTTTATAAACTCTCATCTTGACATTTTGGTATTTCTGAAAAAAAGTTTTGACACAGGAAATCTTGAAGATGTAACCAACAGCTTCTTATGCTAGGAAAACTGACTTGTGTCAGTTTTTTCAAGCTTTATTTGTGTTTATTAAAAACTTGTAACAGAGGCTAAAATTAATCTTCATCTTTTGTTCACTTTCATCAAAGCAAAACTAGTGGGTTTGCTGGAATGTGTCAGTTTTGAAGTGTTCTTTTTCCCTGTGTCTTTGCTAAAGGTGTGGCTTCAAATGCTTGGGATATGCTTGTTTGTTGGTTTGAGCTGATAGAAATAGATTATCATATTTTCATAGTGGAGATTAATTTCTTCCTTCTTAGGCTTTGAATTTTACATAAAAATTGTTCTGCAATTTGAATTTTATTTATAAATTTATAATTTATAAATCAAAATAAAGAGTTTTCTTGCAAGGTCCCTTTTACCTCTTCCACTCTATACCTCTGATTCCCCCTCACCTCTCTTTTTGCGTACTGTCATTGTAGAAAATTGGTGCTAGTTTGGCTGTTGAGTCTGCAACTGCTGCCAAAGGAACTGCCTTATCAGTGACCCTTTTGCCTAGTTCAGTATTTGCTGGTTGTCTTGATGCCTTCCTCTCCAGTAGTCTTCTGCCTCTGATGCCCCTAAACTGTTCCTTCTCTGCTAATAACAGTAGCAATTACGTCTGCTGAGCCGCATAACCCCCGTACTCTGCAATCTCGGTTAGGTAGTCTTCTGAAGCAGAGATGTGTAGCTCTTTTGCCAGGACATTAAAAAGGAGATCTGAATTCATATGAAGATGTGAATAGCTTATTTCCAGGGAACAGAAGAGTGAACATAGTGTCATTTATTTAACCAGCAGGAAATATGGCAAATTTTGATTTGATTTAAAAAGAACTAAAGTAACATTCTCTTTTTAATGACACATAAAACCCTTTCATTGCGATACTGGTTGAAGTGAAGGTTTGTCCTTAGCTGGTTGTTCTAACAAAGAAATTGTTGTTAGCTGGTGACCAGTCTACAGGAATTAAAAATACAGGCAAATGTCAGATTCTGCCTTGCCTGGTATTTAAGATGCCAGTGAAAGACGAATTATTTAGAAAATTAAAATCTAGGGGAAGATGGCAGTTTGACCAAGGTTATAGATATGGAATCACAATATGGTTTGATTGCACTGATACCAAAAAGTAAGCTGATAAACTGCTTGCACTGTTGTATTCAGTCTTGCTTACCATCCACCTCGGCACAGTATATAATATGAGATTAGAGTAATGTAGGGTTTGTTTTGAGGATTGTATGATACAAATAGAATTGTAGTATTGAAAATGTGAGAACCTAACTAAAGTAGCAGAATTATTTAAGTGTTGCACTTAATCCGGTATCCTTTAATTTTTAGCATAATAAATGTAGTTTTGCTGCATTTGTCATTTTTGGGGAAAAACTGAATATATAGTTAAGATGCTAAATAGTCACTTAGTGACATGATATGTTTTCTAACACATGGACAGGTAATTGTCAGAAATGTTTAGCTGGCCCTTGAATAATCTGCAACCTTTCCCCCTCTATTAAAAAAAGTAGACAAAATCTTGCCAAAATGTAGTAGTTTTCAGCCTAGAAAAAATTCACCCTAGAAAATTAGCTAAAATTCAACAGGCAGTAGGGTAAGGGTAAAATTTGAGTTCGAACAACAGAAAATCATTGAGTTTGAACAACAGAAAATCATTAAGGCAAATCTATATTACATACAAAAACATAAAACCCTGAACGATGTCTGGCGCAGATGATAAAGTTGAAGAAAGAAACAATATTCTTGCAGTGCCGTGGTCTTCTTGACATGCCTTTTCCTGCACCAGGGTCTCTGGAGATGTAGGCTTTATGACTGTCTGAACCCTAACCCTAACCCTAACCCTAACCCTAACCCTAACCCTGGTAGGTGATGCTAATGTCCCAAGAACGATGTCTGGCCCAGATGATAAAGTTGAAGAAAGAAACAATATTCTTGCAGTGCCGTGCTCTTCTTGGCATGCCTTTTGCTGCACCAGGGTCTCTGGAGATGCAGGCTTTATGACTGTCTGAACCCTAACCCTAACCCTAACCCTAACCCTGGTAGTTGATGCTAATGTCCCAAGAACGATGTCTGGCCCAGATGATACAGTTGTAGAAAGAAACAATATTCTTGCAGTGCCGTGCTCTTCTTGGCATGCCTTTTGCTGCACCAGGGTCTCTGGAGATGTAGGCTTTATGACTGTCTGAACCCTAACCCTAACCCTGGTAGTTGATGCTAATGTCCGAAGAACGATGTCTGGCCCATGTGATAAAGTTGAAGAAAGAAACAATATTCTTCTAGTGCCGTGCTGTTCTTGGCATGCCTTTTGCTGCACCAGGGTCTCTGGAGATGTAGGCTTTATGACTGTCTGAGCCCTAACCCTAACCCTAACCCTAACCCTAACCCTAACCCTAACCCTAACCCTAACCCTAACCCTAACCCTGGTAGTTGATGCTAATGTCCCAAGAACGATGTCTGGCCCAGATGATAAAGTTGTAGAAAGAAACAATATTCTTGCAGTGCTGTGCTCTTCTTGGCATGCCTTTTGCTGCACCAGGGTCTCCGGAGATGTAGGCTTTATGACTGTCTGAACCCTAACCCTAACCCTAACCCTAACCCTGGTAGGTGATGCTAATGTCCCAAGAACGATGTCTGGCCCAGATGATAAAGTTGAAGAAAGAAACAATATTCTTGCAGTGCTGTGCTCTTCTTGGCATGCCTTTTGCTGCACCAGGGTCTCTGGAGATGTAGGCTTTATGACTGTCTGAACCCTAACCCTAACCCTCGTAGTTGATGCTAATGTCCCAAGAACGATGTCTGGCCCAGATGATAAAGTTGAAGAAAGAAACAATATTCTTGCAGTGTCGTGCTCTTCTTGGCATGCCTTTTGCTGCACCAGGGTCTCTGGAGATGTAGGCTTTATGACTGTCTGAACCCGAACCCTAACCCTACCCCTGGTAGGAGATGCTAATTTCCCAAGAACGATGTCTTGCCTAGATGATAAAGTTGCAGAAAGAAACAATATTCTTGCAGTGTCGTGCTCTTCTTGGCATGCCTTTTTGTGCACCGGGGTCTCTGGAGATGTAGGCTTTATGATTGTCTGAAGCCTAACTCTAACCCCAACCCCAACCCTAACCCTAACCCTGGTAGGTTATGCTAATGTCCCTAGAACGATGTCTGGCCCAGATGATAAAGTTGAAGAAAGAAACAATATTCTTCTAGTACCGTGCTCTTCTTGGCATGCCTTTTGCTGCACCAGGGTCTCTGGAGATGTAGGCTTTATGACTGTCTGAACCCTACCCTAACCCTAACCCTGCCCCTGGTAGTTCATGCTAATGTCCCAAAAACGATGTCTGGCCCAGATGATAAAGTTGAAGAAAGAAACAATATTCTTGCAGTGCCGTGCTCTTCTTGGCATGCCTTTTGCTGCACCAGGGTCTCTGGAGATGTAGGCTTTATGACTGTCTGAACCCTAACCCTAACCCTAACGCTACCCCTGGTAGTTGATGCTAATGTCCCAAGAACGATGTCTGGCCCAGATGATAAAGTTGAAGAAGGAAACAATATTCTTCTAGTGCCGTGCTCTTCTTGGCATGCCTTTTGCTGCACCAGGGTCTCTGGAGATGTAGGCTTTATGACTGTCTGAACCCTAACCCTAACCCTAACCCTAGCGCTAACCCTGGTAGTTGATGCTAATGTCCCAAGAACGATGTCTGGCCCAGATGATAAAGTTGAAGAAAGAAACAATATTCTTCTAGTGCCGTGCTCTTCTTGGCATGCCTTTTGCTGCACCAGGGTCTCTGGAGATGTAGGCTTTATGACTGTCTGAACCCTAACCCAAACCCTAACCCAAACCCAAACCCTAACCGTCACCCTAACCCTAACCCTAACCCTGGTAGTTGATGCTAATGTCCCAAGAATGATGTCTGGCCCAGATGATAAAGTTGCAGAAACAATATTCTTGCAGTGTCGTGCTCTTCTTGGCATGCCTTTTGCTGCACCAGGGTCTCTGGAGATGTAGGCTTTATGACTGTCTGAACCCTAACCCTAACCCTGACCCTGACCCTAACCCTAACCCTACCCCTGGTAGTTGATGCTAATGTCCGAATAACGATGTCTGGCCCAGATGATAAAGTTGAAGAAAGAAACAATATTCTTCTACTGCTGTGCTCTTCTTGGCATGCCTTTTGCTGCACCAGGGTCTCTGGAGATGTAGGCTTTATGACTGTCTGAAGTCTAACCCTAACCCTAACCCTAACCCTGGTAGTTGATGCTATTTTCCCAAGAACGATGTCTGGCCCAAATGTTAAAGTTGAAGAAAGAAACTCTATTCTTGCAGTGCCATGCTCTTCTTGGCATACCTTTTGCTGCACCAGGGTCTCTGGAGATGTAGGCTTTATGACTGTCTGAACCCTAACCCTAACCCTAACCCTGGTAGGTGATGCTAATGTCCCAAGAACGATGTCTGGCCCAGATGATAAAGTTGTAGAAAGAAACAATATTCTTGCAGTGCCGTGCTCTTCTTGGCCTGCCTTTTGCTGCACCAGGGTCTCCGGAGATGTAGGCTTTATGACTGTCTGAACCCTAACCCTAACCCTAACCCTAACCCTGGTAGTTGATGCTAATGTCCCAAGAACAATGTCTGGCCCTGATGATAAAGTTGAAGAAAGGAGCAATATTCTTGCAGTGCCGTGCTCTTCTTGGCATGCCTTTTGCTGCACCAGGGTCTCTGGAGATGTAGGCTTTATGACTGTCTGAACCCTAACCCAAACCCTAACCCAAACCCAAACCCTAACCGTCACCCTAACCCTAACCCTAACCCTGGTAGTTGATGCTAATGTCCCAAGAATGATGTCTGGCCCAGATGATAAAGTTGCAGAAACAATATTCTTGCAGTGTCGTGCTCTTCTTGGCATGCCTTTTGCTGCACCAGGGTCTCTGGAGATGTAGGCTTTATGACTGTCTGAACCCGAACCCTAACCCTAACCCTAACCCTGGTAGTTGATGCTATTTTCCCAAGAACGATGTCTGGCCGAAATGTTAAAGTTGAAGAAAGAAACTCTATTCTTGCAGTGCCGTGCTCTTCTTGGCATACCTTTTGCTGCACCAGGGTCTCTGGAGATGTAGGCTTTATGACTGTCTGAACCCTAACCCTAACCCTAACCCTGGTAGGTGATGCTAATGTCCCAAGAACGATGTCTGGCCCAGATGATAAAGTTGTAGAAAGAAACAATATTCTTGCAGTGCCGTGCTCTTCTTGGCCTGCCTTTTGCTGCACCAGGGTCTCCGGAGATGTAGGCTTTATGACTGTCTGAACCCTAACCCTAACCCTAACCCTAACCCTGGTAGTTGATGCTAATGTCCCAAGAACGATGTCTGGCCCTGATGATAAAGTTGAAGAAAGGAGCAATATTCTTGCAGTGCCGTGCTCTTCTTGGCATGCCTTTTGCTGCACCAGGGTCTCTGGAGATGTAGGCTTTATGACTGTCTGAACCCTAACCCTAACCCTAACCCTGGTAGTTGATGCTAATGTCCCAAGAACGATGTCTGGCCCAGATGGTAAAGTTGGAGAAAGAAACAATGTTCTTGCAGTGTCGTGCTCTTCTTGGCATGCCTTTTGCTGCACCAGGGTCTCCGGATATGCAGGTTTTATGACTGTCTGAACCCTAAACCTAACCCCAACCCTAACCCTAACCCTACCCCTGGTAGGTGATGCTAATGTCCCAAGAACGATGTCTGGCCCAGATGATAAAGTTCAAGAAAGAAACAATATTCTTCTAGTGCCGTGCTCTTCTTGGCATGCCTTTTGCTGCACCAGGGTCTCTGGAGATGTAGGCTTTATGACTGTCTGAACCCTAACCCTAACCCTAACCCTCGTAGTTGATGCTAATGTCCCAAAAACGATGTCTGGCCCAGATGATAAAGTTGAAGAAAGAAACAATATTCTTGCAGTGCCGTGCTCTTCTTGGCATGCCTTTTGCTGCACCAGGGTCTCTGGAGATGTAGGCTTTATGACTGTCTGAACCCTAACCCTAACCCTACCCCTGGTAGGAGATGCTAATTTCCCAAGAACGATGTCTTGCCTAGATGATAAAGTTGCAGAAAGAAACAATATTCTTGCAGTGTCGTGCTCTTCTTGGCATGCCTTTTTGTGCACCGGGGTCTCTGGAGATGTAGGCTTTATGATTGTCTGAAGCCTAACTCTAACCCCAACCCCAACCCTAACCCTAACCCTGGTAGGTTATGCTAATGTCCCTAGAACGATGTCTGGCCCAGATGATAAAGTTGAAGAAAGAAACAATATTCTTGCAGTGCCGTGCTCTTCTTGGCATGCCTTTTGCTGCACCAGGGTCTCTGGAGATGTAGGCTTTATGACTGTCTGAACCCTAACCCTAACCCTAACCCTGCCCCTGGTAGTTGATGCTAATGTCCCAAGAATGATGTCTGGCCCAGATGATAAAGTTGAAGAAAGAAACAATATTCTTCTAGTGCCGTGCTGTTCTTGGCATGCCTTTTGCTGCACCAGGGTCTCTGGAGATGTAGGCTTTATGACTGTCTGAACCCTAACCCAAACCCTAACCCAAACCCAAACCCTAACCGTCTCCCTAACCCTAACCCTAACCCTGGTAGTTGATGCTAATGTCCCAAGAACGATGTCTGGCCCAGATGATAAAGTTGCAGAAAGAAACAATATTCTTGCAGTGCCGTGCTCTTCTTGGCATGCCTTTTGCTGCACCAGGGTCTCTGGAGATGTAGGCTTTATGACTGTCTGAACCCTAACCCTAACCCTGACCCTGACCCTAACCCTAACCCTACCCCTGGTAGTTGATGCTAATGTCCGACGAACGATGTCTGGCCCAGATGATAAAGTTGAAGAAAGAAACAATATTCTTCTACTGCTGTGCTCTTCTTGGCATGCCTTTTGCTGCACCAGGGTCTCTGGAGATGTAGGCTTTATGACTGTCTGAAGTCTAACCCTAACCCTAACCCTAACCCTGGTAGTTGATGCTATTTTCCCAAGAACAATGTCTGACCCAAATGTTAAAGTTGAAGAAAGAAACTCTATTCTTGCAGTGCCATGCTCTTCTTGGCATACCTGTTGCTGCACCAGGGTCTCTGGAGATGTAGGCTTTATGACTGTCTGAACCCTAACCCTAACCCTAACCCTGGTAGGTGATGCTAATGTCCCAAGAACGATGTCTGGCCCAGATGATAAAGTTGTAGAAAGAAACAATATTCTTGCAGTGCCGTGCTCTTCTTGGCATGCCTTTTGCTGCACCAGGGTCTCCGGAGATGTAGGCTTTATGACTGTCTGAACCCTAACCCTAACCCTAACCCTACCCCTGGTACTTGATGCTAATGTCCGAAGAACGATGTCTGGCCCAGATGATAAAGTTGAAGAAAGAAACAATATTCTTGCAGTGCCGTGCTCTTCTTGGCATGCCTTTTGCTGCACCAGGGTCTCTGGAGATGTAGGCTTTATGACTGTCTGAACCCTAACCCTAACCCTAACCCTGGTAGTTGATGCTAATGTCCCAAGAACGATGTCTGGCCCAGATGGTAAAGTTGAAGAAAGAAACAATGTTCTTGCAGTGTCGTGCTCTTCTTGGCATGCCTTTTGCTGCACCAGGGTCTCCGGATATGCAGGTTTTGTGACTGTCTGAACCCTAACCCTAACCCTGACCCTGACCCTAACCCTAACCCTACCCCTGGTAGGTGATGCTAATGTCCCAAGAACGATGTCTGGCCCAGATGATAAAGTTGAAGAAAGAAACAATATTCTTCTAGTGCCGTGCTCTTCTTGGCATGCCTTTTGCTGCACCAGGGTCTCTGGAGATGTAGGCTTTATGACTGTCTGAACCCTAACCCTAACCCTAACCCTAACCCTAACCCTCGTAGTTGATGCTAATGTCCCAAAAACGATGTCTGGCCCAGATGATAAAGTTGAAGAAAGAACCAATATTCTTGCAGTGCCGTGCTCTTCTTGGCATGCCTTTTGCTGCACCAGGGTCTCTGGAGATGTAGGCTTTATGACTGTCTGAACCCTAACCCTAACCCTACCCCTGGTAGGAGATGCTAATTTCCCAAGAACGATGTCTTGCCTAGATGATAAAGTTGCAGAAAGAAACAATATTCTTGCAGTGTCGTGCTCTTCTTGGCATGCCTTTTTGTGCACCGGGGTCTCTGGAGATGTAGGCTTTATGACTGTCTGAACCCTAACCCTAACCCTACCCCTGGTAGTTGATGCTAATGTCCCAAAAACCATGTCTGGCCCAGATGATAAAGTTGAAGAAAGAAACAATATTCTTGCAGTGCCGTGCTCTTCTTGGCATGCCTTTTGCTGCACCAGGGTCTCTGGAGATGTAGGCTTTATGACTGTCTGAACCCTAACCCTAACCATAACCCTAACCCTAACCCTAACCCTAACCCTGGTAGTTGATGCTAATGTCCGAAGAATGATGTCTGGCCCAGATGATAAAGTTGCAGAAACAATATTCTTGCAGTGCCGTGCTCTTCTTGGCATGCCTTTTGCTGCACCAGGGTCTCTGGAGATGTAGGCTTTATGACTGTCTGAACCCTAACCCTAACCCTGACCCTGACCCTAACCCTAACCCTACCCCTGGTAGTTGATGCTAATGTCCCAAGAACGATGTCTGGCCCAGATGATAAAGTTGAAGAAAGAAACAATATTCTTCTACTGCTGTGCTCTTCTTGGCATGCCTTTTGCTGCACCAGGGTCTCTGGAGATGTAGGCTTTATGACTGTCTGAAGTCTAACCCTAACCCTAACCCTAACCCTGGTAGTTGATGCTATTTTCCCAAGAACGATGTCTGGCCCAAATGTTAAAGTTGAAGAAAGAAACTCTATTCTTGCAGTGCCATGCTCTTCTTGGCATACCTTTTGCTGCACCAGGGTCTCTGGAGATGTAGGCTTTATGACTGTCTGAACCCTAACCCTGACCCTAACCCTAACCCTAACCCTAACCCTGGTAGGTGATGCTAATGTCCCAAGAACGATGTCTGGCCCAGATGATAAAGTTGTAGAAAGAAACTATATTCTTGCAGTGCCGTGCTCTTCTTGGCATGCCTTTTGCTGCACCAGGGTCTCTGGAGATGTAGGCTTTATGACTGTCTGAACCCTAACCCTAACCCTAACCCTGGTAGTTGATGCTAATGTCCCAAGAACGATGTCTGGCCCAGATGGTAAAGTTGGAGAAAGAAACAATGTTCTTGCAGTGTCGTGCTCTTCTTGGCATGCCTTTTGCTGCACCAGGGTCTCCGGATATGCAGGTTTTATGACTGTCTGAACCCTAAACCTAACCCCAACCCTAACCCTAACCCTACCCCTGGTAGGTGATGCTAATGTCCCAAGAACGATGTCTGGCCCAGATGATAAAGTTGAAGAAAGAAACAATATTCTTCTAGTGCCGTGCTCTTCTTGGCATGCCTTTTGCTGCACCAGGGTCTCTGGAGATGTAGGCTTTATGACTGTCTGAAGTCTAACCCTAACCCTAACCCTAACCCTAACCCTTGTAGTTGATGCTAATGTCCCAAAAACGATGTCTGGCCCAGATGATAAAGTTGAAGAAAGAAACAATATTCTTGCAGTGCCGTGCTCTTCTTGGCATGCCTTTTGCTGCACCAGGGTCTCTGGAGATGTAGGCTTTATGACTGTCTGAACCCTAACCCTAACCCTACCCCTGGTAGGAGATGCTAATTTCCCAAGAACGATGTCTTGCCTAGATGATAAAGTTGCAGAAAGAAACAATATTCTTGCAGTGTCGTGCTCTTCTTGGCATGCCTTTTTGTGCACCGGGGTCTCTGGAGATGTAGGCTTTATGATTGTCTGAAGCCTAACTCTAACCCCAACCCCAACCCTAACCCTAACCCTGGTAGGTTATGCTAATGTCCCTAGAACGATGTCTGGCCCAGATGATAAAGTTGAAGAAAGAAACAATATTCTTGCAGTGCCGTGCTCTTCTTGGCATGCCTTTTGCTGCACCAGGGTCTCTGGAGATGTAGGCTTTATGACTGTCTGAACCCTAACCCTAACCCTAACCCTGCCCCTGGTAGTTGATGCTAATGTCCCAAGAATGATGTCTGGCCCAGATGATAAAGTTGAAGAAAGAAACAATATTCTTCTAGTGCCGTGCTGTTCTTGGCATGCCTTTTGCTGCACCAGGGTCTCTGGAGATGTAGGCTTTATGACTGTCTGAACCCTAACCCAAACCCTAACCCAAACCCAAACCCTAACCGTCTCCCTAACCCTAACCCTAACCCTGGTAGTTGATGCTAATGTCCCAAGAACGATGTCTGGCCCAGATGATAAAGTTGCAGAAAGAAACAATATTCTTGCAGTGCCGTGCTCTTCTTGGCATGCCTTTTGCTGCACCAGGGTCTCTGGAGATGTAGGCTTTATGACTGTCTGAACCCTAACCCTAACCCTGACCCTGACCCTAACCCTAACCCTACCCCTGGTAGTTGATGCTAATGTCCGACGAACGATGTCTGGCCCAGATGATAAAGTTGAAGAAAGAAACAATATTCTTCTACTGCTGTGCTCTTCTTGGCATGCCTTTTGCTGCACCAGGGTCTCTGGAGATGTAGGCTTTATGACTGTCTGAAGTCTAACCCTAACCCTAACCCTAACCCTGGTAGTTGATGCTATTTTCCCAAGAACAATGTCTGACCCAAATGTTAATGTTGAAGAAAGAAACTCTATTCTTGCAGTGCCATGCTCTTCTTGGCATACCTGTTGCTGCACCAGGGTCTCTGGAGATGTAGGCTTTATGACTGTCTGAACCCTAACCCTAACCCTAACCCTAACCCTGGTAGGTGATGCTAATGTCCCAAGAACGATGTCTGGCCCAGATGATAAAGTTGTAGAAAGAAACAATATTCTTGCAGTGCCGTGCTCTTCTTGGCATGCCTTTTGCTGCACCAGGGTCTCCGGAGATGTAGGCTTTATGACTGTCTGAACCCTAACCCTAACCCTAACCCTACCCCTGGTACTTGATGCTAATGTCCGAAGAACGATGTCTGGCCCAGATGATAAAGTTGAAGAAAGAAACAATATTCTTGCAGTGCCGTGCTCTTCTTGGCATGCCTTTTGCTGCACCAGGGTCTCTGGAGATGTAGGCTTTATGACTGTCTGAACCCTAACCCTAACCCTAACCCTGGTAGTTGATGCTAATGTCCCAAGAACGATGTCTGGCCCAGATGGTAAAGTTGAAGAAAGAAACAATGTTCTTGCAGTGTCGTGCTCTTCTTGGCATGCCTTTTGCTGCACCAGGGTCTCCGGATATGCAGGTTTTGTGACTGTCTGAACCCTAACCCTAACCCTGACCCTGACCCTAACCCTAACCCTACCCCTGGTAGGTGATGCTAATGTCCCAAGAACGATGTCTGGCCCAGATGATAAAGTTGAAGAAAGAAACAATATTCTTCTAGTGCCGTGCTCTTCTTGGCATGCCTTTTGCTGCACCAGGGTCTCTGGAGATGTAGGCTTTATGACTGTCTGAAGTCTAACCCTAACCCTACCCCTGGTAGGAGATGCTAATTTCCCAAGAACGATGTCTTGCCTAGATGATAAAGTTGCAGAAAGAAACAATATTCTTGCAGTGTCGTGCTCTTCTTGGCATGCCTTTTTGTGCACCGGGGTCTCTGGAGATGTAGGCTTTATGACTGTCTGAACCCTAACCCTAAACCTAACCCTACCCCTGGTAGTTGATGCTAATGTCCCAAAAACCATGTCTGGCCCAGATGATAAAGTTGAAGAAAGAAACAATATTCTTGCAGTGCCGTGCTCTTCTTGGCATGCCTTTTGCTGCACCAGGGTCTCTGGAGATGTAGGCTTTATGACTGTCTGAACCCTAACCCTAACCATAACCCTAACCCTAACCCTAACCCTAACCCTGGTAGTTGATGCTAATGTCCGAAGAATGATGTCTGGCCCAGATGATAAAGTTGCAGAAACAATATTCTTGCAGTGCCGTGCTCTTCTTGGCATGCCTTTTGCTGCACCAGGGTCTCTGGAGATGTAGGCTTTATGACTGTCTGAACCCTAACCCTAACCCTGACCCTGACCCTAACCCTAACCCTACCCCTGGTAGTTGATGCTAATGTCCCAAGAACGATGTCTGGCCCAGATGATAAAGTTGAAGAAAGAAACAATATTCTTCTACTGCTGTGCTCTTCTTGGCATGCCTTTTGCTGCACCAGGGTCTCTGGAGATGTAGGCTTTATGACTGTCTGAAGTCTAACCCTAACCCTAACCCTAACCCTGGTAGTTGATGCTATTTTCCCAAGAACGATGTCTGGCCCAAATGTTAAAGTTGAAGAAAGAAACTCTATTCTTGCAGTGCCATGCTCTTCTTGGCATACCTTTTGCTGCACCAGGGTCTCTGGAGATGTAGGCTTTATGACTGTCTGAACCCTAACCCTGACCCTAACCCTAACCCTAACCCTAACCCTGGTAGGTGATGCTAATGTCCCAAGAACGATGTCTGGCCCAGATGATAAAGTTGTAGAAAGAAACTATATTCTTGCAGTGCCGTGCTCTTCTTGGCATGCCTTTTGCTGCACCAGGGTCTCTGGAGATGTAGGCTTTATGACTGTCTGAACCCTAACCCAAACCCTAACCCAAACCCAAACCCTAACCGTCACCCTAACCCTAACCCTAACCCTGGTAGTTGATGCTAATGTCCCAAGAACGATGTCTGGCCCAGATGATAAAGTTGCAGAAAGAAACAATATTCTTGCAGTGCCGTGCTCTTCTTGGCATGCCTTTTGCTGCACCAGGGTCTCTGGAGATGTAGGCTTTATGACTGTCTGAACCCTAACCCTAACCCTGACCCTGACCCTAACCCTAACCCTACCCCTGGTAGTTGATGCTAATGTCCGACGAACGATGTCTGGCCCAGATGATAAAGTTGAAGAAAGAAACAATATTCTTCTACTGCTGTGCTCTTCTTGGCATGCCTTTTGCTGCACCAGGGTCTCTGGAGATGTAGGCTTTATGACTGTCTGAAGTCTAACCCTAACCCTAACCCTAACCCTGGTAGTTGATGCTATTTTCCCAAGAACAATGTCTGGCCCAAATGTTAAAGTTGAAGAAAGAAACTCTATTCTTGCAGTGCCATGCTCTTCTTGGCATACCTTTTGCTGCACCAGGGTCTCTGGAGATGTAGGCTTTATGACTGTCTGAACCCTAACCCTAACCCTAACCCTGGTAGGTGATGCTAATGTCCCAAGAACGATGTCTGGCCCAGATGATAAACTTGAAGAAAGAAACAATATTCTTGCAGTGTCGTGCTCTTCTTGGCATGCCTTTTGATGCACCAGGGTCTCTGGAGATGTAGGCTTTATGACTGTCTGAACCCTAACCCTAACCCTAACCCTAACCCTAACCCTGGTAGTTGATGCTAATGTCCCAAGAACGATGTCTGGCCCAGATGATACAGTTGTAGAAAGAAACAATATTCTTGCAGTGCCGTGCTCTTCTTGGCATGCCTTTTGCTGCACCAGGGTCTCTGGAGATGTAGGC